>OX438795.1:20690031-22031733 GCA_949316475.1 Hypomecis punctinalis | reverse complement strand
ACACGTAGAAATTACTTCTTTCACTTGACTCATTTCTGAAGTGTCTTCGTTGAAGGATACTGATGGCGCATCGTTGGACTTAATAACACGTGGAAGTACTTGTTTTTGATCGGTTGTGCAGTCCTCAGAATTAATGGAAGTTTTTCTAAAAAAATCATGTAATTTTGCTGATTTTCTAATAACATCTTTTTGTTTATCATTCTTTTCCTTAGCCCGTTTACGATACTCAGCTCCACTTAGTCTAATTTTTCCATCAATTGACAAAGACATGTTCAAAAATATACACTTAGGTGTTATCGCACTTAGAAAAATTTGCACTTTATGAGTGAGAAGAATATTTGAGAATATTTTTAAATGTCTCTTGGTTCACTATGGTGTATTGATTAACTTGTTGACTTATAAGTAGGTACACGTAAAATTACAATCAGAGGCACATGAAATCTGTGCCTCATACTCGGTTGAAAACTGACTAAGATACAACATGGAGCGTCGTTGACCATGCAGTAAAAACCAATGTAACCCCTTTTGGTGGATTTTTAAGAAAACTTTGTACGTTTTATTTGAAAGACAATCCTTTCCAGAAATGTTTAATTTTTAGCTTTATTTCTAGAATTCTAAAGTTTAATTTATGATAACGTGTTTAAGTAAAGCAAATGTTAGACACGTGCTTAAGAACAACTGTGAGTTATAACTCATGTATTCATGTATTTTTTGAGAGGGCAGTATACTGCCCTCTCAAAAAATACAAAATATGTATTGTAAAACCCTCATAAAATTCACAAAGTGAAAAATTTAAGGCAATGTTAGCAACTCTTATTGTTATATCGCTCTCCAATCGTAAATGTATTATGGTAAAACAATTACGTATTGCAAACTTTGGGTCAGTTTGGGTATTGTGCAACGAATCCCAAAAAATATAAAGCTTCATTTCTTGCGTTAAAACATAAGCAAATTATTTCCGCACACGTGTGTCCCCAACTACAGCAATGAGCGATGAGCATCGAGCTAGAATGTGAACTCTGTAAAACTTGCCTTAAAGAACATTTTTGCATTTCAATATGTTGGTATTAACAATCTCCACTGACCGCCCGCTGATAGGGCGACTAAATCAACTCCACTGTTTTTATGGAATATTTTTCAAAGGATGGGATAGATGGAGTATGTGACAGTTTTGTTAGTGTTCTTTTTATAGTTCTATTATGGTTCACACATGTTTTTGGCCGCCCCTAAAATCCGGCCGCTCTAGGCCTGGGCCTTGTCGGCCTTTAGGCAAATCCGCCACTGTCTCTGACCCCAAATACGTAGTATTATTATATCTCCTTTGCCCAAACTAAGCAAAGCTTGTGATATAGCTGCCAGAGACTGATATACTACATATACATATTTTAAATACATACTTATATAGATAATACCTAAATAACACCCAGACACAGTGCAAACACCTATGTACATCACATTAATTCTTGCCCTGGGTGGGGATCGAACCCACGCCTCTTTGATCCAGATGTTCAGGTTCACTAACCACTGAGCCACCGAGGCAGTCAACATTATTCACACTCAAACTCTAATTTAACTTTGAATTGTAATATAAGTAAATTCGTATGCTAATTCCACTGCTGGCCTATGCCCAGCAATGGGTTATTATGATGATGATGAAATTCGTATAGGCCCAGAGGCTAGCCCTGGGGCCTTATTTTGTAAGCGCTCTGACGTTCGTCTTCGCTTTTTCTCCTGCTCGCACCAGTTACTTACGCCGTGAGAGTGAGCGGGAGGAAAAGCGAAGCCGAACGTCAGAGCGCTTTAAAATAAGGCCCCTGGTGTCAAAGTTTTTAAGCCGATTGAAGGCCGCTGTCACGGCTAAACGGTTAAAATCTCTAAAAACCCAGCCACGGTAGCGCTCAGTTGTAAATGCCACCCGCGGTCACCCATCTGAAGATTGACCGCGCTGAACGTTTCTTAAATTCGATGATCGCTAACGAACACCTAGTTAAAATATTATGCTACTAGTTTTTACCCGCGACTTCGCCCGCATACGCAATATATTATTATAATTTATAGCCTATGTGTTATTCTGATATATAAGCTATATTATCGCAAAGTTTCATCTCAATCCGTTCAGTAGTTTTTGCGTGAAAGAGTAACAAACATCCATACATCCATCCATCCATCCATACATCCATCCATCCATCCATCCTCACAAACTTTCGCGTTTATAATATTAAAAGTTTCATCTCAATCCGTTCAGTAGTTTTTGCGTGAAAGAGTAACAAACATCCATACATCCATCCATCCATCCATACATCCATCCATCCATCCATCCTCACAAACTTTCGCGTTTATAATATTAATAGGATGAGCGCTGTAACATTACAGAGGAGTACCTACTAATAACGAAAGAAAGAGAGGAAGGCCGAACAGGCGCTGGGAAGATATTTTTACTCAAAGACACGGAGTTCAGTGGATGAGGATAGCAAGAGACAGAAAAGTTTGGGCACAACTGGGGGAGGCCTACGCCAAAGAGGTGACAACTACATTGACTGAATAATTTAATACTGACATATTTATAATAAAAAAAATGACATTAAATAATTATTTATACTGTGGACTAAGAAAGAAACAAACTGACGATTGCAAACTTATCATGAAGCGTAAATAATGTAATGATATGTTTAATAATTTAATTGATATTTATATGATAATGATGTAGTTGAAATGTAGGCTTTTTTACTTTAACTTTTACTTTACCTACTAATAACGGGGCCCAAATTAGTCAAAGCCTGTATCTTGAACATCCTATGACCACTTGACCAGTATACATAGTCTGCTATATTGCTGAGGAGTATCACACATTTATTTGTATGTATTGGCATTCAATTGTTACATTACTCTAATTTGTGTCGTATTTCCTGTAGGTAGGTACATCCAGTCCAGGATGCTTTGAACAATATAGACTAAAGACTATTTCATGATATTAACTTTTAGACTAAAGGCTATTTCATGATTTTAACTTTTACTTTTCTATTGAATTGCCAATAAACTACCTACTAACCCAACCAAATTGACGACCGACAATTGGTCTATGACTGACCCATCGACCCGCAGAAAAAACTTGCCAATACCAAAAAACGAAATGAGTTCGCATGTGCAATTGAACCAGTTGCTGATGTAAGTTTCGCATGAACGAAAAGACTCAATGTTGTGTGAAGAGCCAGTCCAACCCATTGGTCAACTTGGTAATTGAGGCATGAAGCCACTAAAATTCATAATTGCGACGGTTTATCGGGGTTGGTGTAACACGCACGCCAGTTACCTATTACTGGATCTTTTGCTGGTTTATTTATATAAGCGCTTGTTTTGCACCCTTGCCACATTTACAGAGGTAGCTATATCTCCACTGTTTACGTCTTTGATGGATTTATGACAGAATGTACTAAAGCATAGCCGGGTGGAGAGTTGCAGAAAGCCTATTGCAGAGATGCCATATTATGTTAAGCGAAGAACAAGAGGCAGCTCCGCTCCTCACTTCCTTGGTGTTGCCAGGTCTTTTTCTTTTCCTGACTAGGTACATCTATCCATCTATCTGGTTCTGTGGTATTTCTGTACTACGCCAGGTTTAATAGTCCATTGATGAACATTGAGGCCCACGAAATTCGGGTTGGTGGTTTCACATACGAGTACATAGTACCATCGAATTTCTTCTATGCACGTAAGCATGCAATTAGCATCACGATGTTATCTTTCAACGAAAAGCTAGTGGTGTATAAAACCGTAGAATCCGTAGTTCATTTCAAAAGAACTCATTAGTATCCTCACACTTGTAAGGCGTTCTCCTATTAAATTACACCGCCAAAGACTTCCAATTACACAAATGAAAATAGTTAATGATGGTATTGCCGAATTTCCGTTAAGTTTCACGGGCGGGTTTGGGACACTTGCACTTCGGCATGGCGCATTAAATAATTGTCTCTCGGTGGTCATGATGAAGTATATCTCGTTTCTCGTGGAACCATCAGGGTCCATTTCCTGTGAGTCGGCTTCTGGAAGAAAGAGTTCATCATAAAGAGTTCCTCTCTCTTCAGAAAGTCAGCCAGCCTCTGGCCCCTAGGGTTCCGTTGCCCATATCCAAATTGCCCTACCCTCAGCTCATCATCGTTTTTTCTGCCCAACTTTGCGTTGAATGCGTGGTGCCCATAGATATATTTTTTTCCATGACAGCGCGCGACGATGACGCCAGACTCCGCACTTTCGTGACATCACCATAATGAAAATAGAATTTTTAAGATTTTACCGCATTTCCGCTAGGTTTCCCTGGTTCGGGGCACTTGCATCCCGGCATGGCCGATCGTGCGAAGATCAAGATGTTATTTGCGTGGCGCCGTTGAGACATCGGTGGGGACGCTTGTCGCCTCACACGCGTGCTGTTACCGGAGGCACCTGCGCAAAATGACGAGATTATACAATTATACTGAGTACCACACAAATTGAAAGATGGGAAGTTAGCCGCAGATTCGCTAATTATTGCGCATGTGTGCACAATGCCTATACAAATGGCGAAGTAGTGAGCTCGGGCGTAGAGGCACGAGGTTGGCGGGCGGGTGTGCGCCGGCGTCTCGTCTCTCTGGCACCTGGCTAACGTCTATATTTTGACGTTTGCGCAGCTCTCTGCGGCTAACTTCCCATCTTTCAATTTGTGTGGCGCTCAGTATACTATTATACGTGTGAAATCCAATATTTTTTTCATTTTGTTGGTGGTCAATCAAATGAGCCTACGATATATAGAAAAATATTCTTTGCTATTTCCGGGTTATTAGTCCAGTAAATTTTTAACATACATAGCATGCGTCAAATCCAGTAGTTCTGATTTTTTGCAGACTTGCCTAATGAATAATCCAAGTTTGTGACCTCGAGCGCCGAACGCAATTTTGTGAAAAATCGAAAATAACGCGAAAAAATCGTAATTTTTTCAAATTTTGGCGATTATAACTCTAAAAGACTAGTTTTTGATAGAATTTTCTTGAAATGTTTTTAAAGTAGACTAAATTTGCTACAACATGATACTAGAATTGTCTCTGTAGACACAATAGTTTCCGAGATTAAGCCTTTCAAAGTTTATCATCTTTTTCGAACTTCGAAATTTTATGCACTTCTGTCGATCGAATGAGCCCTTGAATAATAATAATAATAATAATAATAACTATCGACCAATTACATGCTTGCCTACCATCTACAAGCTCCTCACATCCATTCTGAGCATCAAAATTAATGCGCACGTCGTTGCGCAAAACGTTTTGGCTTTCGCTCAGAATGGATGTAGGGTTGGGTCCCGTGGTACTAAGGAGCTCCTCCTCATAGACATGACCATAAGCCAGCAAGTCCGGCGGAACAAGGGAGCCCTCTCTGCCGCCTGGATTGACTATAAGAAGGCCTATGACTCTGTGCCTCATTCGTGGCTCGAGAGGATTTTAGAGTTGTATAAAATCGATACAACTCTAAAATCATTCTTAGTGTCATGCATGGGGCAATGGGCCACGGTCCTTCGTCAACCTGGCGGTGGAGACGGCTCCGCTGGCCCGCAAGACTTGATTAGGATTGAGCGGGGAATATTCCAGGGTGACAGTCTGAGTCCATTGTGGTTCTGCCTGGCCCTGAATCCTCTCAGCACTTTGCTGAGGAATTCAGAGCTAGGCTATCGGCTTCGCAGACAGGGTGAAGTTATCTCTCACCTGCTGTACATGGATGATCTCAAGCTGTTTGCACCGAAATACCAAGACCTGGTGGAGCTGCTAAAAACCACTGAAGTTTTTAGTAGGGCTATCAGGATGGAGTTCGGTGTAGATAAGTGTGCGGTCATGCATGTACAGCGTGGGAAAGTTGTGGATTCTCCGAATCTACAACTTTCTGAGACGATGACTATCAGGTCTCTCTCCGAAGCCGAGACCTACAAGTACCTCGGTATGTCAGAGTCGTTGGGTATATCGGCAGTGGACATCAAGAAATCGGTGAAGGAGCGCTTTTTTTGTCGTCTGACAAAAGTATTAAATAGTCTTTTGTCCGGCGGCAACAAGGTGCGCGCCTTCAATGGTTGGGTGATGCCGCTGCTGATGTACTCCTTTGGCATACTGAGGTGGACTCAGACTGAGCTGGACGCCCTGGATAGGAGGGTCCGTCGACTGCTCACTTTGCATCGCATGCTACACCCGCGCTCGTCTGTCATGAGACTGTACATTCCGCGGAAGTGTGGTGGCCGAGGCTTTTTAAATGCCAAAGACCTCCACAACCGCGAAGTATACAGTCTCCGGGACTATTTCCGAAGCAGCGGGCGTGGAATGCATTGCGATGTGGTGGCAGCTGACAGAGGCCTCACCCCGCTCTCTCTGGCGAAGGAGAACTGGCGCAGGCCATCGGTGCTCAGCACCGATGATCGCAAGGCGGTATGGAGGAGCAAGGAGCTGCACGGGCGGTTCTATCGGGCCCTAACAGGACCCGATGTGGACCTGCTCGCGTCGGTGGCCTGGCTGCGCTTCGGTGACCTCTTTGGGGAAACCGAAGGTTTTGCCTGTGCAATTGCGGACGAAGTTGTCTTGACGAACAACTACCGGAAGTATATCCTGAAGGACGGTACGGTCGACATTTGTCGGGCATGCCACCGTCCCGGAGAGTCACTCAGGCATATTACTTCCGGTTGTTCTCATCTTGCCAACGGCGAGTACTTACACAGGCATAACCAAGTAGCCAGGATTATCCATCAGCAACTTGCTCTTCGATACGGCCTTGTCGAGTCTGAGGTGCCGTACTATAAGTACGCACCGGCACCAGTTCTCGAAAATGGTCGTGCGTTGCTTTATTGGGACCGCTCTATCATCACGGACAGGACTATTGTCGCCAATAGGCCTGATATCGTGGTGGTCGACCGGTCCCAGCGCCGGGCAGTGCTCGTCGACGTCACCATCCCACATGACGAGAACCTCGTGAAGGCCGAGAAGGACAAGCTCAGCAAGTACCTTGACTTGGCTCACGAGGTCACCGCCATGTGGGATGTGGACTCTACGATCATTGTCCCGATAGTCGTTTCGGTAAACGGCTTAATAGCGAAGAGTCTCGACCACCATCTTAAGAGGCTCTCGCTAGACGGTTGGGTCAAGGGTCAGATACAGAAGGCGGTCGTCCTGGACACAGCGCGCATTGTCAGGAGGTTCCTCTCTCTGTAGACCCAACCACCGGTAGCTTGGGCCTCGCCCCGCTGCCGGCGGCACTCTAGGTTTAGGTTTTTTTATAGTATTTTGTTTTTTATTATTTAAATATTGTAAAAAAACTTAAATTTAAGACAATAAATAAATATGATAATAATAATATTGTCGCCAATAGGCCTGATATCGTGGTGGTCGACCGGTCCCAGCGCCGGGCAGTGCTCGTCGACGTCACCATCCCACATGACGAGAACCTCGTGAAGGCCGAGAAGGACAAGCTCAGCAAGTACCTTGACTTGGCTCACGAGGTTACTGCCATGTGGGGTGTGGACTCGACGATCATTGTCCCGATAGTCGTTTCGGTAAACGGCTTAATAGCGAAAAGTCTCGACCACCACCTTAAGAGGCTCTCGCTAGACGGTTGGGTCAAGGGTCAGATACAGAAGGCGGTCGTTCTGGACACGGCGCGCATTGTCAGAAGGTTCCTCTCTCTGTAGGCCCAACCACCGGTAGCTTGAGCCCCGCCCCGCTGCCGGCGGCACTCTAGGTTTAGGTTTTTTTATAGTATTTTGTTTCTTTTATATAAATATTGTAAAAAAACTTAGATTTAAGATAATAAATGAATATGTGTATAATAATAAAAAAACAGATACAGAAGGCGGTCGTTCTGGACACGGCGCGCATTGTCAGAAGGTTCCTCTCTCTGTAGGCCCAACCACCGGTAGCTTGAGCCCCGCCCCGCTGCCGGCGGCACTCTAGGTTTAGGTTTTTTATAGTATTTTGTTTCTTTTATATAAATATTGTAAAAAAACTTAGATTTAAGATAATAAATGAATATGTGTATAATAATAATAAAGCTCTATACTTCTATGATAGGATGTTAAAAAAGAAAATTAAATTAAATAATTTTATTAAATAATTAATTAAATAAAAAAGTTGTGAACGATGATTTTCTAGCTAAGCTGCGAATAACGAAGTTAAAAAAGATAAGTTTGTACCTTCGTTAAGAGCCACTGGTTTTTGGTCATCTGTGTTGCTTATTTCATTTTCTGCAACATTTCGCAGAGGTCCCGAGTCTTGCTCGACTGTGGTGAGAGTGGGTGGTTCTTTGGAGGGCCGATCAACACTTAAATCTTCCTCCATAACCCTGTTAGTGAAAAATAGCCTTGTTGGTATAGCAGATTCCGTTCGTTATGCTACACTATTTTCTTACTAAGTGTAGGCCTAATCAAACTTCTTGGCGGCTGTGAAGTTAGCTGCAAGCTGCACAAACCCCAATCCTGACTGGAGCTCATACAACAGCTGCGCAAGGATTGGGTTTTGCACAGCTTGTTGCTGACTTTTGAGCCGCTTTTGTTTTTTTGTGTACATTCATCGATATTTTCGACAATTGGGAACCAATCATTTTAAATATTATTTCGAAACTTATTGCTAATATTGATTCAAGTTTCTTGTTTATAATTATTTTAATCTAGTGCAACTATAGGGAGAAGCCACCGGATTCCGAGACACAGTTTTTAACTAGTTCGGAACCGGTGGATTCAATACAATAGCATGTATATTTTGTGTCCTAATTTTTTATTTGACCTAAACCTTGAATTTGAATTTTGAATTTAAAAAATTTTTTTTAGTTCCGATGAGTATACTCCCGAAGTGGTCCCAATTTTATCGAAATCAGCTGAGCAGTTTTTGATAAAACAACAATAATGTACATGGATGTCACATCGGTTCGTGCAAACAATTCGAACTCAGTACACGGTGGAAGTCGGTGTTACGATTTTGTGCGAAAAATAATTATTTTCGTAAAATATGTAATTATATTTTGGTTACAGTTTTTTGTTATTAAGCATTATCAAGTAGGGTTTTTATTTTTGCCCTTTTATTATTTAGCTATGCTTACCCTTGAATAAAGGGGCTCACCAGAATATCAGCTTTGAGTGTTGGGACCCCCTAGCACTCAACATTTATAGCTGAGGTCCCTTTCGACCATCGACTTGGCATTTATTCTTGATGCTTACGACACTTTGGTATTTCTTTATTATTATAAGATATTTTTATATTTTAATCCTATTATTGAAATAGATAGTTATTTATATTTTTATTATTTAATTTTACATTACCATTTTTCAATTTAATTTTGTAATTATGTAATGACGAAAATCCATGACATTTTAATTGACCTACTTCTATAATCTATGATATTTACTCTGTACTTTTGATATTTTGTATTGTTCCGACATTATTTAATTTTGTATTCGGTGGCCTTTCCACAGCATTTAACCTTGTTGCTGAAATAGATACCTAGTTATTTATTTTTTATTTAACCAATTTTTTAATTTAATTTTGCTATTGTGTATTGTGAAATGACGAGATGTATTTTGCGGTACTAATTATTATTGTACAAACTGTTGTATATTTAATTTTAGTATTAAGTTCAATCCATCAATAAATGATTCTAATTCTTATTCTAATTCTATTGTGTATAATTATGTCACATTCTTGTATTACGTTAGTTTCATTTCATTTCGTTTCATTCGTACCTACTATAGTGCCTGTACGATACATACGCTGTTGGGGTCGCGTAGGAGTGCGGCAACCTGCCCGTAGCCCCGGCGGAAGGCGCAGAGTGAAAATACTCCACGTTTGTAAAGGATTTTTATCCACTAAAAACCTGGGGTTTTTTGGTATTATACCGGAGACTCTCACATAACTACCGGTAGCCCCAAGCTGGTGATATCCAGAAATGATTTTCTGGATCAAAAAAGGTGCGATTCATACGTCTTAGGTTCCGCGTCTTCATGCTCGTGGTCTTCGTGATCGTCTTCTGTCGCTGAGATGTCTTGGAATTGGATGCAGGTCTCCTTCTCGATGTGATCGATCACAGCTTTTATGTTCTCTTTCTCCTCAATAGCTGGAATAATTTGTTGATGAATTTAATATTTGCTTTATATTCATCATCGCCGTCTCAATTGTAACGACACAATATTGTTATTAACAGACCCTCAATAAGAAGTTATGAGAAGTACGAGTATGATACAGGTCGCGTCATATAAGTCTATCGCTGAGTGAAATGTGAAGGGGATGGCTGCGCATGGGTTTAGTATGGCGGTCACCATCTCCATCTCCTCCCCAGTATCCTTAGCTCTACACTTACGTGCCGCTACCTGTACTGGCTCATGGAACGGGTAGATCAGTAGACGCGTCTACTGATATACTCCAATATGTTTAACGATTTCTTCAACCGTTGAACAAATCGGACAGATTTTGACCAATTTGGACCTGTTCCTGTATTTAGGCAGCGACCTTCATGTAATAGGGCCTATTCTGTGTATTTAGGATTAACTTTTGTATAAGGAGGTGAAACGTCGAACGTTGGGTCCATGTTCTCTATTTATTTGCTACTGTCCAGACCTTTGTTTTTCAATGTTGAAATTCTATTCAACGGCATGTCGTTGTTGATGTTAATGACTTTAATGTGATGTTATTGACAGTGAAATTTAAAATAATGCGATGGATAACAATAGTACTTACTTAATATAAAATAAATATACGTTTTTTTTTTGAAGTGGGCAAAAGTGCCTCTAATAACAACAATAAGATACAATACTACTTTATATGCTAAAACTACCTACACTACAACTACATAGAAAGCAATTGGTGACCCTTGAAGGTCTAAAGATAATCCAAATGCTCAAGCCCACTGCCAGTAGGCAGCGTGCCCAGAATGCTGGCAGCATTGCCACGCTGAATGGCATGGTCATAAATATAAGTACCTAGTACCTATGTGAAAACTATGAATATAATTAATATATACAGAATACAGAAATAAATTTTAACTCACAGAATTCCATCTTGTCTCTCAACTTGTAGCTGATCAGGCCAAATGGCCACAATCTATCCTTGAAATAGTCATTGATATCTTCCTGCGATACTTTAGTGGGCTCAGCCTCTGACTTCACAACGCTGGGGCAAGTCTTCAGAAGGTAGTCCTTGTTTCTCTCAACGCATTCGCTGGAGTAGATGGTACCGACTTTTTCTAAGTCTAGTTCGCTGAGTGCTTCACGTTGGCCAATTTTGATACCGGGCTGAAAGTTAAAATAATGTTAGTAGGTTGTCTAGCAGATACATAATAAGCTTGTATAAGCGGGGTAGCTACCTGGTGTCAGAACGGCGAACGCCTAAGGTGCGTGGAGGCTTCCAACACGCTTTATTGAATAAAATAACCAGTAACATGTCATCGAGCCGTAGTAGTGTTAATAGCAGTAATACCTACCAACCGCGTTCACAAATCCGAAGACGGATCGTGTTGAACGTAGCCTGACTAGAGATAAGATGGGTACATGAGATACTGTATGAGTGAGTACGCTTCAGATCAAATAAAAAAATCAAGACATGTGGTTAGTGTTTTTATACAAGTGTGAGTGCGTCGGTGTTGCGCCGCCATAGTTCGACTGACGAGCCAAGGCATTGTTTCTTTGTACGTGTACGTACATGTGTGTGTTGTGTCTGTACACGGCGAAGCTCGAAGTCTCGTGTTTTGCCAGCGTCACTTGTTTGTTCACAACATTCTACCTTAATTTTTTTATGTGGTCTGAGGAGTACGCCTAGCAAAACATGAAACGTTGATACTTTTCTGACCGTAATCGGTACCGCCAAAATACTACCTACTGGTTTCAATTTGATTATCTATTTACGAGTCGTCTGCCGCAGATTCCATTTATGTGTCGCGCGATGACACTGTAGCCTGCTGATGCTGCATGAAGCCGACTACGGAATTTCACCTCAAAGAAGGGATAGTATGACTCACTTCTGTCATGATAGTGACTTGTCCGTTTTTAGAGAACGCCCTGGGAGGGTAGTGCAGAATACTGTAGTAATCATACGGCAAGTTCTCTAGAGTGTACTGGTCTGACACTTTGGATATCTCGAAATATTTCTTGTATCCTAAAACAAATTGAATGATCATAATTATTTTCTGACGTAACGGTACAATTCTGGCTGATTTCATAAAAGCCATCTCGAACCCGAAGTGCTTTAACGAAAGTAGCAAGTTTTGCTATTTCATTTTGATAGGCGTTGTAATTTAGGTACTGAAACTGTTTTTGGCTAGCGTGATTAAAAACAGTTGTTAGTGTAGCGGCAATATGTAATTAGACGTTTTTACTCGCTGATTAAACGTGACATTTAGTTATGTAGTGAACTCGTGGAAGGTATAAGTTCGCAGTCCTGCCTCGGCCACAGCTCCGCTTGAGAGGCTCGGACCAAAATTGCTTAGATTCGGGTAATACGGTTACAGAAATAATACTAAATAAATAACATTAACATTATGATACTTGACATTACAAAAAAGCATAATTTTGTAGCCTCACATTAGTTTAATCATCTACTGTAATCTTAGCTACAACTCTTTTACGTTTTTTTTCTGATTCAGTTTTAAGACATGCAAATCAATTTACACGATGACTTGTGTTTTGTTAATCCATTTCCTAGTTTAGTTTTATCTGATATACAGTTATTATGACTTACAGAGTTCTATATTCTATATAGAAATATGATTGATGATGATAAAATATATGAGTACATTGATCTCAATGCAATCATAATATTATTTTTCAATCTACAGATTGAGAAATATTAAAAAATCAAAATAGGTACAAACATTGGCTACAAAACCAGGGTATGGTAGATGGGATCCACAACCTATTAATAAGTACTTAAATGTTTTGTGTAAAAATAATTACTGATTTCGGTAAAAACACCTACGTATCAGAAACGCTCAAAACAAAAAAAAAAACAAGTCGATAGATGCCACCAAACTTACAATGATACGCTCAGACTCGGAACAAATTTGTCTTTAAAATATCAAACTAAAACTAACATTATCCAAAAAATATTCCTCACCAGGTTTAATATTGTCCCAGAGTATGGAGATATGTTGGTCCCGGTCTGAGCGCGTGTGCTCGTGTGAGAATCCCAGGATGTGCATCACCTCGTGTATGATGTCTCCCAAGGACATGCAGTCGTAACCGAGGACACTCATCTATTAAAAATAGTACCATAATTATATATATATTATATTTATGTACCATATTATATTTATTTATTATTATTATTATTAATTATAAGGGCTCCATCACCACACCAGGAAGGACACCATAGTTGCGCCACCGCTCAGACTGACAGACAGACAGACAGACAAAACTCTTTATTTACAACCACAATATGAAAAATAAACACTATTTACACATATACGACAAAAAATATGATTATAAAGTGGCGGCCTTATCACCCATGGCGATTTCTTCCAGGACTGAACGGTTACTTAACCGTCAGACACATCAGGTACATCTTTTTACCTTTCGTATATCGATAGCTGAATACCTACATTTCGTTGATAGCGCTATATCGCTCTACCAGCAAACTGAGGTAATACCCACAAGGTGGACAAATTATTTGAATAATACCGCAAGAACGCCCTGGATGCAACTTTTTCTACGTCCATGCTTGGAAGTTGGCAAGTTGATACTTGCCATTAGGTTCGGACTCCGGACCATTATAGCACTTTGTCTTGTGTATAGGTTTAGGGTTTTACTGATTTCAAATATACTTCAAACTGGATATTTGCCAATTTCAATTTTCCAAACAAAAGACATCAACGTGCTCTTCGCTTTTACGAGTGCATACGGTCAATAAATATTTTCTTTCTTACAACCGGAAACCGGAAAGCGTGGAAATTAAATTGTGGGTCCCGGTTATTTCAATCGTTTAAGTTTTTCCATGTGAGAGACCTTTAGGCGGTTTAAAAACTGACTCTAGAACTAGCCTCCTGGCTTTTACGAAATAACCTTGTTTACCTGAACCCCGTCGATCTTTCGTTTCTCATTGCTGTGCACGCACTGGCGCACTCCTGAAGGATTGGAGATGTAGACCCAGTCGACTTCTTGTAAAGATTTCCTATCTGTGGGGCGCTCTCGCAACTTCTGCAGCCGGATACAGGTCACTTTCTCGATGTAGTCAAACGCACGCATTATAGTCTCTTGCAGCTGTGCATCTGTGGGAAGAAAATGGTATAATATTTTTATTGTTTCGTGATCTCAATTTATTTTATTAAATTTTCTGCTTATTTGAGGTAGCATTTTAAAATATTTAGTTTGGAATAAAATTGACAATGTTCTATGTAATTTCCCTTGTGATATATTTTATAAATTACGATTCGTTTTACTGTAATTTTATATCAAATTGCACATATATATATATACATATATAATATGTATAACCACGCATAACTTTTTTCATAGTAGGGGAGACCGTGGACAAAAGTAACAGTTTGTACTTCATGCCTGATTTCTCGCTAGTAATAAAATTTGTGATAAAATAAATATAGCTCTATTAAACTTTTGATTCTGGTCTAACAATGTACATCATTATTTTGTCTAATATATATGTATTACTGAAAATTATAAAGCTGCAAAAAAATAATGAAGATTGTTACTTTCGACCCCATGGTCAGGGCAAAAGTAACAAGGCGTGGGTCGAAAGTAACATCTTATAAATTCTGCGCAATATAATAAAACAATGAAAAAAAAAACAAGATTGAATCAAATTATTTATTTTAATGGCATATTACCGAAATAATCTTATAAAAATAATTTACTAGACTTATGCTGCTCTTATTCTATCAGCTGGGTGCATGCTATTCATGCAACTTTTAATAGAGATCCTTTATTTATTCAGACTCACAATTATGGCACACATAAAATGCATTCTCATCTTTGGTGCACGCAGCGTGGGACCACTTTTTACATTCAACACATTGAATCCACTTCTCATTTGGTAAACTATTACTGAATTTTTCTAAACAAACGAGGCAATAGCAATCTTCTTCATCAGAAGTGTTGCTATTTGTTGCTGAAATGTTTTCGTTGACTGTTTTCTTACATGGATTCTTCGTTTTCCCTTTTCCTTTAGCTTTTGTAGATAATTTTTTCTTGCCTTTTCCTAGATTTAATTGAAGTGCTGGTTTTTTGGCCTTATTTCTTTGGTTATACTCTTCTTCAATTGCATTTTTTTCTGGCGTGTCAGTTAGAATGGCAGTTTTACGTTTTTTACGACCTCTTTGTGTTTCAGATCTGGGACCAGCTCTCGGAAGGGGTCTTATCACTTCAGGTGAAAAAAGAACTGTGGATGCTGAATGTAACTTACTAGGTCCTGGTTGTGGAGAGCGCGGTGAAAAAGAAATTGTCGAAGTCGATTGTAGTCCATTAGGTCCTGGTGGTGGCGAGCGTGGTGATGGATTAAGGATAGCAGCGGTTGACAGTGGATTTAAATCACTGGCTCGCAAGTCCGATACATCCAAGATAGACGGCGATTTGGGATTATTAGATGTGATGGAACGATCATCTAGTGGGTCATTCGGCACTCGTTCTGAACTATTATGAACTTCTTGTGCTATGCGTTGATTTCCATCTTCAACTTGCAAAGGACGATCTGTTACAGAAGACGGTGCGAAATCAACCGCAGAAAAGACGTTTCTATTAAATGGACTAATACCAGTGCATTTGAAACTAGCAATAGCGTTGCTGTCGGTGACGGCTAGAGTAAATGCCTCTCTGACAATGCCAGGAATATAATGTATTGTCATTGTTTGACCAGGATTATTCCGCATCCAGTTATCTGTGGCAGTGTTTACCATTTTCTTAAACGGTCCAAAAACTGCTCTGTCTAACGGCTGCAACTTGTGGGTGCAGTGCGGCGGAAAAGACAACAACACGATCCCATTTGTTTTACAAAAATCCAGTGCTTTAATAGAAATATGGGACGCGTGATTGTCGAGCAGAAGCAGGCATTTTTGGTCAGGAGTTGGCTTAACTTGTCTTTTAAAGTGTTCCAAGAACAGCAAAAACTCTGCTTCTTGCATCCACCCGCTTGCATTTCCTGCCCCTGCAGATCCAACCGGACCTTCCCGGATCATATGGTCTTGGTATCTTTTCAATGGGAACACAAAAAATGGTGGGATATGTCCTCCTTGAGCATTAATAGCGACTGCCACAGTCACTAACTTTCCACGTTCGGCAGACGTTACCGCACCTACTTGCTTAACTCCTTTTCGAGCTACTATTTTGTTCGGTCTTTGGACCGTTGTCACCCCAGTCTCGTCCATGTTCCATATATCTTTTGGCGCAAAGTTATGCCTATCAATAACTTCAGCTAGGTTATCAAAAAACTTGTTCACGTTATGTTCGTTAAAGCTTGTGGCGCGCGATAGACTTGTTGCTTGTGGACTTCTCAGGGATAGGCTTGGGTGTCGATTTAAAAATCCGGCTAACCATTCTTTACCCGCTATTTGCTTTTCGTTCCACTGCTCAGGAAATGTCTTTTCATATTTGATTGCTAATTCGTAGGCCAGCTTTCGCACTTCTGTAGGGACCAATCCGAAGTAAACACTGGAGCATAAAATAATGTAGTCCCGTAAAACTATTTCTTCTTCACAGGTGAAAACACGGTTGACACAGCGGTAGCCAACTTGTGTATTGATATTCCCGGCTTTAAGTTTTTGTATATATCGGTATAATGTGACATGGCAGACATCGTATTTTTTTGCTAGTGCTCTTATTTTTGAATTGTCCTTTAAATGCTCTTCTGCTGCTTGTTTATATACTCCAGTATTTGTAGTACCTCTATTAGTTTTTCTAATGCGCTGCCGTGGCATTCTGTTAAAGCAAAGAAAGGAAGAGACGTTTAATACATATTACCTACCAATAAAAAAAAGTAACATCTCATAGCAGGACAAAAGTAACACGTTACTTTTGTCCTGCCATGAGATGTTACTTTTGTACCCGACCCCGTTTTTGATATTTTATGCGACCTAACCTTAAAACTTAACGTGTTACACGAAAACAAGTTATACCATGGTAAAGACAATCTTAACGTCAATCGATAAACAAATAGTCTCATTACTATCAGCATCTTGATTCTACGTAAACACTAAATGAATCAACATCAAAAAACTTACTTTTGGTGGTAAAAATCACAACACGTCTGCTGACACAACCTTAGCGCGCGGCGCGGGCGCGGAGACTGAACTCATGCGCGGGGGCGGGTGCAAGCTGACAACCAACGGTCGCGCACGTCGTTTCCGCCATTGGACAAGGCTACAGAGCGTTTGTTACTTTCGACCCGCTGTTACTTTTGTCCACGGTCTCCCCTAGTCCGTTTTCAATAATTCTTTTTTTATTAGAAAGAGTATACTTCGAAATTGGTCATTTTTGATAAAACAACAATAATGTGAAAAATGCTACATATATCTGTGCGAAATATTCGCGAATTCTGTACACGGGTGAAGTCGGTCATGCTATTTTTTGCGAAAAATAATTATGTGATAAACAATTCAAAAATATGTCGTGATTTTCGAAAATTTTAGTAACCATATACGAAATACGAGACGCGATTGGTTCAAATCAAAGGTTCAAATTTTGCGGTCACAGTTTTTTATAAGGAACTCTTGTGGTACAATATTTCGTATTCCAAAAGTCTTCATTTATTTCTGATGTGGTGTGTAACGTTTTTATTTGCTGTTTATTTATCGTAAAATGTGACGTGAATCGTGTTTTTGTCCTTCAGCGACTGAACATTAAACTTTAGGCATTTTTTGCGTGAAAATCCTTTTTACGGTTCTTGTTTTTTGTCTTGATCTTATTATTACCTATTTTTTCTTATCAAAAAATACTAGTACATCAGTTACACTAATTGCTAACCAATTATAAAACTCTAGTAAATAAAGTCCTAAATCACACTTCTGAATATTTTCTTAATTCTGAATCACGCTTCTGAATATTAAACGACAGGAACACGCTGGATGTAAGACGCTGCCAACCGGTCGTGTTGGAAAGCCATTGGGGAGGCGGCTGATGGGTGGATGGACGGACTCACCGTAAGTATTGGAATCGATGAAATACGGTATGACGCCGTTTTTCCAACGAGCTTTTTCATAGATAGAGGTTCTGTTGTTTTGTGTCTGCGGTTTTTCGGTTGGGCTTGGACCCAACAAAAGCTTTGGAGCAAAGTACAGCCTTCTCGAAGGTGATTTCTCTGATTCGTTCTGGGGTTTCTGTAATGTTAGAGCGCTTGTAATCGGCTGTTTTTTTCACCAGACAACGGACCGTTTTATTACCAGATTCGTAGTGGTGTAAGGTTTATAATGAATGTGTGTGCACCGGACATCCATCCGGAGAAAATGTAGGTATCCGTTTATTGATGATCCGTTGTTCGGTGAAAAAAACGGCCGTATACAAGCGCTCTTATACTGTAAATTCAACTAATCCTTGTCGTAATTATTACTGTCCTTGGGTGCGTTTTTTGAACTTCGGACGGTTTGTTCGTATACGAAACTTGTATGGACCACTCGCCAACTTCCAATAGACAACATAGAGATTCTCCATACAATCTGTCAAAGGTACGTTATACGTTATACGTTCCTAGGCGTTAAAAGTTAAAAAACCGGACAAGTACGAGTCAGGCTCCTACATCGAGGGTTCCGTACAAATCCAGAAAATTTCACATAATTGGGAAGTAAGATGTTAAAATCTCTATACTATAACCATCGACAAAAAAGTTTTTTTTTTTCACTTATCTTGTCATACATCGAAAACTACACATTTTTAAAATTATTAAAAACCTGTTTTAGCATGTGCTAATGAAGTTATTTTATATGATACCTTACATGATACGATTTACTCACATTGAATTTTGTACCCATGCATATTTTGTGAATTTTGAGGCCCTTTTTTGTGATTTAAATAAAAATGTACAGTTTTCAGATTTATTCCTATATGTGTACTCTGAGACAATGTTTTTCGCCAAATTTCATAGTCAACGGATAGGTTTTGATTTTTGTGAGTGTCGAAATTTGCGGTTTTTACGACATAACCGGCTCTAACTTTTTTAAACGATAACTGAGAAGTTTTTCTTTTACACAACTGCAAGACTCTTTACGCGTTCTCGAGATAAAGAGTCTTGACATACATACAGACGTACAGACGGACAACAAAGTGATCCTATAAGGGTTCCGTTTGAGGTACGGAACCCTAAAAATGCACTTATGCCTTATCTTTATGTAGCATTCTCGACCAGGTATTAAGCACTGTTTTTCATTTTTTATTATCTTTAGTGGTCTATGGAAATACCAGTTATTTTTTGTGTATTTTACAGTGGTTTATGTGCATAGCTTGTTAGGTTTTGTTGCAATGAATATTGTATTTGCCCTTTAATATGAATCATGTAAAGTTAGTTACAATAGCTAAAATACAAACCGAATTTCATAGCAGATCTTGACTGTTATTTTCATTACCTACTAATTAGTTACGCTATGTAACTACCTAACTGATTAGATTAATTTCTATATTTCTAGATTTACAGTGGTTAATGTGCTTAGCTTGTTAGGTCTTGTTGTAATGAATAAATTTAATTGCCCTTTAATATGAATCATGTAAAGTTAGTTAGAATAGCTAATATACAAACCGAATTTCATAGCAGATCTTGACTGTTATTTTCATTACCTACTAATTAGTTACGCTAAGTAACTACGAGTACCTAACTGATTAGATTAATTATTAATTTCTATATTTCTAGACTTGTTGCAATTAATACCTACTTTTTGTTTCTGTGCACTTTTGCTCTCGGTAAAACTTAATTGTCTTGTTTTTTTCTATACTAGGTTATGATTCACACAAGGCAGCTTACTTGGACCTCTTATTAAAAGCAATAAACTACTCATATATTACCACAAATGTATAAGTAAATTTTATCTATCCATATATATTACCTAAAAGAAAAGAGCCTTGAAAGTTCCTAAAAAGGGCTTAATAGCAATACCAATTATTACCAATGGCCTTATTGGCAAACCAAATAAATATCTGAACACTGAAAAAAAACTAAGCTAGCTCTACAATCTACATAGATCAGGACAAGGCAGGGCTTCGCGAGGTAAAAACAGTAATCATAAGTTTTCAAGATTCCTAACAGTGCTATTCAATGATTAGGTGCATAACGCGTTAATTTGAATGTAACATGGCAAAGTTCTTGATTTTTTACCTTTATACTAGTCGTAGTAGTTGTAGTTGTGATAGCAGGGTTCCGTCTAAAGGTAACCTTTTCCCCATTTTCTTCCATATCGTCGTACATCTTCTCAACAATCCTTTCAATTTTTTGGGCGTCAGCCGGACTCAGAGCTGGATTGACGGAATATTTGCCTTCTTTCTCTTCGTGTTTGATTATTTCAGAATCTTCTTTCCACATTGCACGATCGATGATTTCTCTTTTATGCCTTCTTACGTTTTCTGCTCTTGGACCAAGATTTCCTTTCACGAAGGTGTCACCAAAATACTCTGCTTGCTGGTCAGGTTTATCTGCACTTCTTTCGTGCCTTTTGAGTTGGTATTTAGGTAGCTTCTTGTAGGATTTGATGATTTTGGGCTTGGTTTTTTGAATCTTCGCGTTTTCTTCGGTGAATATTCTGCACATGTCGAGGGTGTCTTGGCGTTTCTTTGCGATGAGCTCTCTGTCCACTAATCATATAATTTCGAAATAAATAAAATAACTCATTGATGGTATTGTACAAATGTACACGGCGTTCCAAGAGAGATGTTTTTGATGATGATGATAGATTTTTAATACGAAATAATACTTACTAAAACATAAAATGTGTGGTGAACAGTTGATTAAATGTAAATTATTTGTTATAGATTTTAGACTTACGTTTCCTTACATTCAAACTTGGTATTTCACAAAAAACTAAGACAAAAATACAGCTAAATAAAATGAAAAAATCTGTAGAGATTAACATTTTGACTAAAACGTGGCGGATTTATGTCTTTTCTATAACATTTTTATCTGAAATATTGGATTTATATGAAAGCTATAAAAAACTTACGTTACATTTTAATGATAAGAATTGTTTTATGACAAATTTCAAATAGTAAAATATATTGATATACTTACATTTCAATAATAAATATATTCATTGATTCACTCGCATGTTGCAAATTCGGTTATTTTATAAAATTAACTTATTGTGAAAGCATTACACTTGTTTCATTTAAGTAGGTACCTACTTGATATTTTACAATAGATTTATATCTATATTTTTATCTACCTGTATTGTTCATAATTCATATTTTGTTTTAGTATAGTTTATTATTTCTCTATGGTTTTGGATAATCTCCGGAACCACTGTTAGTAGTTATTCGACGCAGTGTTTTAGTCAGCGTATGGCTTGCATTTAATAAATAAATACAATAAATAAATAAATAATAATTTTTCATTGATAGAATACAATCATCACAATATCCAAAATAAAAATGCGTTTCAGATTGTAATCGGTTAATTTCCAAATAATAGTAAGTATATGTAGTAGCAAGCAAGGGCATTCGACGGCCGACTGACCCGAATACTTGGAGCTCAAGCGCTATTCACATTAAGACAATGCGAAATCTCTCTAACTTTTTATTCTCGACTCTATAACAATGGCATTAAAGTAGACATAATTGTAAAATAAGAATTATAAAAGTACTTAATGCGAAAAGAGTTAAAAACAAACAAGATCTTGAAGATTATGTAACTTATATAGACGAGAATGATTGAACGAATGAACAAGTATTTATAGATGTATATAAATATATAATAAAGGGAAAATACAAAGTTTTAATGATTAAAGTTTTATTATAAGTGTTTTATACATTTAGAATAGGAAAGTTTGGAAGTTGTTTGCATACCTATATCGCTTCCCTGCGGACAAATAAAATAATAAATTATTAACCTTATTAGTCTTATTGGTGCAACGCTACATTTTTTATTCGTGATTGATGCCCGATTGACTACATCTTGCTTGATATCCTACTAATATTATAAACGCGAAAGTTTGTGAGGATGGATGGATGGATGGATGGAGTATGGATGGATGTATGTTTGTTACTCTTTCACGCCAAAACTACTGAACGGATTGAGATGAAACTTTGCAATAATATAGCTTATATATCAGAATAACACATAGGCTATAAATTATAATGATGTATTGCGTATGCGGGCGAAGCCGCGGGTAAAAACTAGTTAAACATATATGTAGTCTAGGGTGTCACATGCTCACCTATGTTACTCTATGAAACCTTGAACCTTGAAGACTCACAGATAATGTGTCTAATCATATTTTGTACAACTACAAATTAATGTCAGAGACTCACGGTTCGGCAAAATTAAGAAACTTATAGGTACAATAAGTAAATAGCTAAATCTCACCAAAAAAATTTTCATGTAAAATTTTGCCAAGACAAGCCATAGGTAATAATTATGACTTGCACTGTCAAAAAGTTATCAGATCTCATGTAGAGCCAAGCTTCTATTACTTAATACACACTCTAATTCTACAAGTCTTAATTTCAAAAACTCTGCTTTGGTCAAAATATAATTGGCTAAATATAAATACTATAATTATAGCCTTAGAGACTAAAACAAATGAAACAGCCGAAGTGCTGCGCCACTTTTACTTCAGTGGTAGAGCTGGTGATGTGAATACCGCGTGACAGCTCACCGCGCGGCCCTTCGGCCGGTGCCTCCAGTCCACACTATACACCTGACGTTTTCGCGAATTTAGAAAGTAACTTTTAATTCCGGTAAGCACGAAGAGGCTCGCAGACCTGCCGACTGCCCAGTCGCGTATAGCATATTGCAGTGATAACACGTGTGTCGATCAGTGAAAAAGTTTTGCGTGTTTCGCATCTCGTGTTTTGTTATTTTCGTCACACACAGGAATTCCGTAAGTAAATAAGTTTTTGTGATTGAGCGAATGTCACGTTGATAAGCTATGTTGTGGTGTTGGAAGTGAAAATAGCGTTTTGTTCGCGTTTTTCTATATCAGCGTTTTTGTTGACACCGATGCAAGTTTTGTACGTTTTTGTGAGAGTTTTGCTTATTTGATCATATTATTTATAGTTGTGTCTATAAGAGTTTGTGGGTTTTTGTAATGAAAACCATCTTATGTCAATGTTGTCACAATTGTATTTTGTAGTGACAACGTTTGTAACACCTATAATGCTTTGACTATAATGCCTGTTGTTACTAGCAACTTAGGATGTAGCAGTGCATTTCCGCGCAGACTCTTTGACACAAAACTCTTAAAGGGTTACTTACTGTTATGCGCTGTTGTGCCATTTATTTTAATGATTGCAAACCACGGGCTATTTATAAGCACAGCATAATTCTTTCTAATTTATTGAGACAGGATTTGACATAGAGCAATACATACACATCCGCAGCATAGCGCCGGATGGAAGCTGCTTCCAACCGGTCATAAAGGAGATTTACAGGGCAGGCCTATATCCAGCAGTAGACGTTCTATCGCTGAAATGACGACGACAAAATACACGTAATTTGCGGTTTATCAAATACAGTGCCATATACCCATAAGTAGGTACAAAAATATGTTTACATTAGTGTTCAAATAATAATATTGCACTCATACATTAGTCATAAACTTTCTTATAATAAGAACGATACGAGAGTGAAATTTATTTATGTAAGATTGTTTCCATTGGTTCGTTCAACTCTTTTATCTATACCGTTACTTAGAGACACGACGGCGGCACAGCTCTTCGGTCCCGCAGAGGTCAATTATAATTGGTCACCTGCAGGGTTTATATTTCTAGACAACAGACACATTCTACGTTGTTGATCTTCCGTCAATACGTAAGATTAAGCGGTTCGACTCAAAATTTCTGATCCGTACGGCCAGGGAATGGAACAGACTGCTGCTTTCTTGTTTCCGGAGTTTGACTACAGTTTAAAGATCGGAATTATTAAAAAAATATCCACTTTCCGAGCCATGACTCGGAAAGTGTCATAGGCTACTAGTATCACGCGGGTGGAACCGCGGGCTAAGACTAGTTAGTAGATGCACAGGTTATGGCCACTGCCTCGGTTTTGGCCATTTGATGTCAAAATTATCGCATAAATAGATTATGAAACACCATAAATGTTGTTTGTGTGAATCTCAAAGTTTGAATTTAACGTAAAATTGTCTACGCAATAATAAAAATTCAAAGTGGTGAGAAGTGACGGAACAGAGTCGTTCCCGATAGTTCTACAGTAGCACATTTCGCTTTCAGCGGTAAAACATTTTCTAACGTTACAAAAACTGCTCATTTTTGGTCCTAATTCGTCTTTTAAAATTGCAATATGCATTTCGATTCATGTAGAGACATCTAGGTATAGATTAGAGACGGCTTTGCGATTACATCCCGAGGGCAATGAGGTCATCTTAAAGCAGCTTCATTACTCCTATTTATGGGAACATTGATAAAATGAGGCTTCTTACAGAAGAAATATTTATAACGGCTGTTGTTATGCATTTTTTTCCAATCAGCCCAACCTCGAAACCATAAAGCTATCCCATAGAAAAAGTTCACAAATGTTTGACAAAATCTATGGAACAGTTGTTTTATTTTGTTATTCGGGGTTGGCCCATAGTAAATTTCAACAACAAATTATGAGTAGGTACAATGTTCCTAGCACGATTATTTCATTTTATGTAGAAACAATCTGTACAGAGCTATTACCTAGAGCATCGACTTGGTATTTTATTTCATATTTTTGACCCAGAGCTACAAGTTAATAAGCAATAAAAACCAACAGACCCCAAAAATCACCTCGTTTACTGCTTATAAAGTAGCTACCTACCCGAATTATTTTTTAAATTTAATCTAATACAGATTTTTAATCGTATTATTTTCTTTGATGACTGCGATTAATTTGTTTATACCTTTGAATCTAATTTTTAACGTTCGTACTACTGTTAGTAAGATTGGTAGTAACACTGGGAATAAACCGTACTTAATGATCTACTGTAGATATTTTGACTTACCGAAAGCGGTTCTTTGACACTCATTTGTTAAAATGAATAATATGACATTGATAAAAGTACAATCCCACCACGCTTAGTTGATAAGGTAGCAGAGCTGAACTTGTTCGTTATTGTGGCTTATATGTATATGTCACAAGTTTACTGCTTTATTCAACATAGGTACAATTACCTCAAAGGAAACATAAATTAATTATTCGTTGATTCTACAACACACACACTACTTTATAAATAATTCAACTTTATAAATAATTGTAAATTATTAACCGATAATAAGGAAAACAGACGCTATATTAAAAAAATATTATCTAAAGACTGTACCAGCCCTTTTAATAGTCCACTGCAGGACGTAGGCCTACCCACGAAGGGTGTTTGGGCCATATCCACCACGCTGGCCCAGTGCGGGTTGGTAGATTTTATCTAAAGACACCTAAGCAAAATACGTTATTGCGTAAAATTAATTTTATTTATGCTCTTTTACACGACATTTCTTTCTCGCGCACGGCTTTTATAAAAAGGTACTTAGTGGATAGGTTCGCATTTGATCATATCCTGTCTGATCTTTTAAGCCAAGATGCGGTCTTGAGTGTAGTACGTTTACTTGGAAAGTACCTATTTAGCCTCGATTTGTAGACTGCTAGATTTTATTTGTTATTAAATTAGTCGAAAAGACATTTCATCAAATCATGTCATCTCTAATAAGTAAGCAGCCTACGGGCCGAATTAAACATCTTGGCGATTGTGATGTTAGCTACAAATTGTGGATACCCCAATCCTCGCACAGCTATTATGTGAGCTTCAAACAGGAATGGGCTATTCGCAGCTTGTGGCTAGGGTGGCCATCCGTGCGGGTTTCCCTAGATTTGTCCTAGTAGTATATAGGGCATCCGGAGATCGTCCCAGCGTTCGGAGAGCTTCATTTGTAGCCTGGGCTTAAAAATTTAAAGTCTTGCCGGGGTTGAATAAACATGTTCTGGGTTCCAAAATCCGGCGTTTTCATGCGTCTTGTCCGAGTTGACAAATTTTAGAAATGTCAACCATACTTGTAGCTAATATCACAGCCGCCAAGATGTTTGATTGGCCTGTAGCAGGTGTAGTCATTTATGTGGGCTACTAAAACAAGTAACGTTAGCACAGTCTCCGAAGCCGCGCGCCGTAACGGTTACGTGGCGGTTACGTGACGGCTACGTGAGCCGGCGATCACGCCACGTCTCGTGCGGTTGGACCACTTGGATAATGTGTTCAAAATTCGCCTGATAGTTGTACTAGACTAGCTTGCAACCTCGGATTTGCCCGCGTGAAATTAGGAAAAATCACTCGTTCTATCTTGAAATTTTCCGAAGTTTAAACGATGTCCACGCAAAAAAATCCAGTCGATTCGTCTCTTATTTATGCGTGAAACAAAGATATTTTTTCGGAGTTATAATATTAGTCAGGATACTAGCGGCTCCGCACGTGGACATAATAACGTGTGGTTAAGTTTAGTTTAGAGGTGTAAATGGTCACAGATATATCAACCGCAACCTGTTAAGAACGAATCGAGTGTATGAAGTTGACCAATAATTTGGTCATTAAAAAATGCAGCTGTTTCACACATTCAGTCGCAGAACTTTGAAAATTTTGTACTGAATAATTTAAACAGAAATAGCTGATTTGTGTTCGCGATATCAGGGTTGATTCCGTAGCAAAAGTACCTACTTCAAAAGTACCTACTTTTGCTACGGCATGAGTATGATCCTAGTAGGTATTTGTCCGTAGTTTAAAGATATAATACGTATTTTTATCAGCAGTGAATGAAACAATACGGTATGTACATGTAAGTACAACAAAATAATTAATAAACGGCCAAGTACGAGTCGGACTCGCGCTACGTGCGCGGTTCCGTACTGTATGGGTAAATACTTATTTTATTTTAATTTAATTGTAAGCGAATATACAACTATATACTTATTCTGTGAACAAGCAAGGCAAATAAAGTTAGTTTGTTTTGTTTGTATTGTATTGTGAACTTTTCAATCATCTACATGTTACCATTATTAATATCGAGCGAAAAACGGCTAAAAAATCAAGTTTGTTGTATGGGAGCCCTTAATTATAAATTTTATTCTGTTTTTAGTATTTGTTGTTATAGCGGCAACAGAAATACATCACCTGTGAAAATTTCAGCTTTCTAGCTGTGATGGTTTTTGAGATACATCCTGGTGCCAGACACACAGACAGACGGACAGCGGAGTCTTAGTAATAGGGTCCCGTTTTTACCCTTTGGGTAGGTACGGAACCCTAAAAACAATGATTACCTACTGCAATTGCAAGTTCAGAAGTATCATCAGCCTTTGACTCCAGAATGTGTGCTGATAACTGAATAATTATATTGTCGTTGCACTTATTTAAATACAATGCATTGTAATTTACTCGTTTGTAGGTAAAGTTAAGTTACAATTCAATTCAGTGGCTATTTATTCCAATATAATTAAAATATATTGTACGATGCAAAAACCTCACAATCCCGATACTTCTATATAAAAGGTGCTTTGCTAAGTATAGGGATTTACAGAGATATTCGTAGTATTTAGTACCTATATACATACTCATCAATATAAATAACTTTTCTTATGGGACAAACTTCGAGATCGCGAAGCATGTGTTTTGCGCAATCATAGAGAAATTAGTGAATATATACCTAATTTATCTATGACCAAGATGATCGAGATGATTTTAAGCTATGGTTTAGAATCTAGTAAGTACCTATTGTATTCAAAACTGTAAGTACTCCACTGCATGGCTTTCCACCACTCGAAGTTCTCTCTGTTATCTACTCAAAGTCAAGGTGTTCATCGGCCTTGAAAGCCATATTGATAACGCCACAAGTTATAATACTTGACACGGTTGTAAAGTTAGAAAAACTTAATATGACTTAATATGTAATAGTCCACTGACCTTGGGTGTCACTTTACGTAATTATTCGATAACTTGCATGTTTTACTGTTAGGTTTGATGTACACTGAGAACGATAGACAGATCTATTTTAATTTTATTAAAGGGCTTGCTTAGCGAACACATCGCCCTAAAAACTCTTTATTGTTAACATTAATGGTAGTCAATGTGTCTAAAGTGTTACCCATAAATTATTGTATGTTTGTTTAAAGGTTGTCACATAATCAAACTAGATTGCGTGTGCGTCGAGTTAGCTCGCGGTGGCGTTTGCTTTGCGATGCAAGACAATGTTTTATAAGTTTTTAAAAACGGTTTCTCTGACAACACCGCACGGTTGTTTCGCTATCCTCTCGCTTAAGGTACCTCCGTAAACACAATGGGTTCGCGTAGCTTGTACCACACTTCACAGTTGTCATAAAGTTTGACACGATTTTTATGCATACAAATTACAAATGAAATGGCTTTTAAACTAATGCAACAATCTAGCGTAATCGCTTAAAACGATAGCTTCTTTGGTATGGATACATGTTTCACATAATTTTGTTTAATAAGAAAAGGTAATGAATATTTCATTAAAATATAAGTAAATAAATATTCACTCAGTAAACAATACTCCACCACAATATTTGATTGTTTGTGCTAACATTTACACCCTGGCTAATTGAAAATTTAAATTCATCCAATTGTTTATCTTATCAACGACAGCTAAGTATACCTACTTATACATAAATATTAATTTTAACATGTAATTATGTAAGATGTTAGACGTATTTCTATTCTTTCTTACCGATAAATTCCTTATATTAATATTAAACTAAATTAATGAACGAATTCGATAAAGTGTTTATGCTATGCTGATTATAAGACATATTTTTTTGACATTTAGGCACTTCCAGGCTAGCGGTAAGTTTACGTATCGTGAATATTCCCATGGATAGACAAAGTTGACAATACTCTCCAATCACTCCGTTAGACCTTGAGTACCTTTATTACGAGAGTCAAAGGCGTTTATTATTGTACGGATTTCTAGCTTGAGCTTGAATATCATGTCCAATAGCCAATAACTTAAGGTTATGGGAATGTTAAATGGTTTTAGGACTCCCATACCGTATGGGAGTCCTAAAACCACGTAAAAATAGTATTGTACTCGTATGGCATACTTACGAGCACATTACTTATAATTCTATTAAAACTCGAACTGGTTCGATTTTGGTGTAAGAGACACACTGTTGTATTCTTCCAGGCGTGAGAGTCTATTTAACTAAAAGATTAGTAAATTTTTAGGATCCGTTACTACGTAAGCAGCAGTTTCTGAAAAATATTGAATGAGATGTTTATAAATTACGAAAATTTTCCGGGATTCGTTGTTACGACGAGCGCCCAATTCTTGGCGCATTTGGGTGTTATAATATACTAGCGACCCGCCCCGGCTTCACACCAACCTTCCTAACCACTAACCTTCCTCTTGAATAACTCTATCTATTTAAAAAAAACGCATCAAAATCCGTTGCGTAGTTTTAAAGGTATAAGCGTTCATGGGGACAGACAGCGGGAAGCGACTTTGTTTTATATTATGTAGTGATATAATATGTAGCTAAAATCCGTGAAAGTAAATAAAATAACTTTTACTGATCCAACAAAAATCAACAGGACATCTGCGTGAAGATACTAAAGATGCAGTTTTCCAATTGCGCGCTAGTCACGCATAACCGGCATAACACAAGGTTTCCCGGTGTGTCCCCAGCTTTTCCAGCGCTATGAATGAAGCTCGGCATTTGGTCCGACTTTCTCGCGGATACGTAGAAAGCGAGATACGACACCGCCGCGTCAAACATTACGGCACTTTGTAAATATTGTACGAAACACATTGTAGTTTGTAAGGTGTGGTTCCACCGGAGTTGTGTAGCGCTCATGGCGTAGGTCGCCGTTAAGGTAGCCGTGGTGCCTAGGGGTAATGACAACCGCCTTGCAATAGTGAGGTCGTGGGTTCAAATCCCGGTCCCGTGCCCATGAATCCCGAATTTATGTACGGAATTTCACACCACTAGCTTTTCGGGGAGAAAAACATCGTGAGGCAACCTGCATATGTCCGTAGAATAAAATTGATGTCGTATGGGAATCCACCAACCCGCACTGAGCCAGCGTAGTGGATAAGGCCCTATCCCCTTCGTGGGCTAGCCTACGTCATGACGTAGGCCACGAAGTAGTATAGTACCTAGGTCCACGAAGGGGCGACGAAAAGGCTTGCGATCGCCAAAGAAACGTTATAGGCTCGGTGAGTCTTCGGATTGACCACTGGCGACATATACTGCATGTTGTCAACAAAATAATTGTGGCATACCTGTTCTCTGGTAGAATCGCTCCATAGAAACGGAATTGTTTATATATTGTAATTAAATAAAGTATACTAACATGAACAAGTTTTACTATGGGCGTTAAATCTAAAAATCTTTGATGGTAAATATCTACGTTGTTTAAATTTATGTCAGGTTTGTATGAAACAGCTATTTTTACCGATTTGATAGGTTGCATAAATAAGAACTGTTCCTTAGTTCATGGGTAGGTACTAAGATGTCAGGTTGTGTGTGTAAGTCACCAGTAACCGGTATCAACCGAATACATTGTAGGTAGGTATATGTAGTTATGTGGGCTTCGTAGGATCCGACTTGTCATAATCACGCTGGCAAGTTTTTTGAAGCGTTTATAGCGTTTTTATCCTTGTTTTTTTACTTCCGAGTTAAGAGTAAAGTCAAAGTACCGCTAGTTAATTTTTGTCACTGCATCAGGTTTGCATAGGCATTATGGTTAAAAAGTAAGAACATTTTTATGAGGCTTAGGTAGTTATTGTTTATGTGTGATGTGTGTGTATCGACAGTTCATATTCGTGCATGGTTGCATGGAAGAAATCTCCATGGGTGATAAGGTCGCCACTTTAAAATCATATTTAGTCTTAAACATGTAAGTATATAATGTTTTATTTTTGCTTTGTGGTTATAAATAAAGAGTTTTGTCTGTCTGTCTGTAGTCAAAAATAAATTCACTATCATTATTCCTGTTAACAAACGTGAATTTCTCCAAGGGTAGAGTGAGTTAGTATATACCTTTTACTGGCTATGGGTTTCATCTTTGGCCAAAGCGTCGTTGATGGCGACGCCGATGGTCAAAAGTTCTTTTGCGTATAAAAATAAAGCTTAGGTATATTTTGCTGTTACAATGTCCTTACATTACCTTTTGTTTGTTTTACCATTGGTTTGACTAGGTGTTTCTTAGCGATCATCTAAGTTAAGCAACGTTCGATACGGTTAGTCTTGGAATGTGACTGTGGGTGGTATTAACGACTGAACGCTGTTGTGGCTCGGATGAAGCGTTAAATGGTAGATTCCGGTCGGTGGTTTTAACCGTTTATAGTCGTGTAGAGGTCTTCAGGTGGCTTAAAAATTCGGGGACTAAGGCCTATACGAACTTACTTACCTTATAATTTACAGTTTTACAATTCACAAAGGCATATAAATATAGTAATTTTGTCTGCGGTGTCATTAGCACCTTCAATACGCGTCGAACCAAGCCAGAAGTAGTTTTCATTGTGCTTGGCTCGCCACATTCCTTTGAATTGTAGAGTCATTAGCTTTCGTGTGAAACCTTTGGAAACCAACTTTGCTTTGATGGTGTTAGGTTTCGTCATATTTTACCAATATTTTAAGTTTAGTAGTTACGATAAAGTCGTGACGAGTAAAATCCCGAAAGAGTTAATGATGAGTTTTATTTTTAAAATTTCGTGAGCACTTTATTCTTTTTTACGAGACTTGTCCTAGTAAAATAGTTGAAACGTCGGTAAAATGAGGTATTTATTTATTTCCTATTTTAATGTGCGAAGAGCTTCGTAGTTATGAATAATTATAATAAGTTATTATATTATAAGCAGCATCATCATTTGCTTATGATATTCTTCACCTCAGCCCTTTGGCAACTGCATTAATTGCCCACCTGCTTCTCGTTTGATGTCGTCGTCCCATCGCACTCGCGATCGGCAATAGCATATATTTTTTCTAAATAAACAAATAAAAAAACTCGGGCTAAATTGAAATAGTGTCGAATAGTTTCAAATTCTATCGATGAAATTGGAATTTAAGTTTAGTTACAACACGCTGTTTTTGTTTAAAATTAGAGATTTAGATAGGATACCTTAAATCAATGAAAATAATTCCACATAAATAAAATAAACATCCATAAAATAAGCATTTAAATATTGAGATGTTATAAGCTTATTGATGGTAAATATTTTTCTGGTAAATAGATATAACGTCTACATATCATAAAACATAGAGTTTTGTATACAAGAAATCTTTATTTCATAGGTCTAGGTCCAAGGCTTAGGTTGCCATGCCTACTACGATTACCATACGTGAAGGTCATCTCTATTAGATATACAAGACAATTATTATAATACAAGAGAATTAAAAATTTAATGACAGGAGATAAACTCTAGTGTCGTATAATTACTGTTTCTGAATGTCTCAGTATTCAGTATAAGATCATTATTATTTTTCTGGATAAAAAGTAGTATATAACGATTACCGGCCTTTAAACTATATCTATGCCAAAAATAAAGTCGATTCATTGCTCAGTTGCTGCGCGAAAGTAATAAACAAACCAACATACTTTCGGATTTATAATATTAGGTAATTAAGAATTTACATTTAATCATGAATGCAATTGCCTGTCATTCGCTTATTTTAATCATGGACGTAGTATAGGTACTAACATATTCCGCGTAATTTAAATTTTATGGTCGCCCTATTAGGAAGGGACAGTCACAATAATTATACCTAGTGTTCGTTTCGCCTAAACTACGCGCAACTTCCATGACTTCTTATAATTTTCAAATGCGTTTATCGAATTCATGAATGTGACTTTGTCTCGGCCCTCTGACTGGCTGACTGATTTATATCGATCTTGGCTTTTATAATCACACTCCAATTAATTCACCACCATAAATTGATATTAATTTGATCGATGGGAAAGTAGGGCTAGGTATTCTAATGTATTCAAGCTATCGGCTTCTGCTTTCTGAGTCCAGTTTCTAACTTTATGATAGGTCCTATGTTTTTACGACGTACGCTCTACTCTAGTACGAGTCTAGAATCTATCAATTTCATAAAAATATCATTATCACCACGATCGAGACCGTTCACTGCTTGACATAATACAATATGCCCGTATCTTTTAGCGGGAGTTTGAATGACGTATCCATGTAGTACAACACTTTAGAGCCTATTTGACTATTCGATATAGGTAGGTACTTGCAGACATCAATCTAATTCTTAGTAACTATTAATCTATCGTCTTACTCATATATGAGTGATACGGTCTTAGACTCTTAATATGGCTGCATATTTTTATTAAATTGAATAGGCCTTTTACGCACTGCCTAGTACAACATTTACGTTCTCGGTATGTGTAGCATATATTATGATAATTTGGAATCTTTGCAATTGGTCTTATGAACCATATATATGTAATATACCTACCTATATATTTTTTAATATAATTTTATTAGGTATAATTACAAAGTTATTTTACATTAAAATTGATTCCTAGCTGCGGTAGATACTCGGCTCAGTCAAGTGTTAAGTGACGTGACATTGTTTTATTTGGTAAAGTACAACAAGATAATAATACAACAAGATAATAATACTACATGGTAATTATCTACTTCTTTGCCACGGTGACGGTATCTCACATTTCCGTGACTTTACAGTAGAAACATTGTAACGTCACACGCTCGTTCGAGTACTGTCGGCGAGACTTCAATATTTAATGCAGTATAACTTTGTAATTATAAGGAAAAAAGAAATAGATTTGTATGGAAACTTATGCATGATCATGATTACAATCAAAATAAACTAAAAAAAACTTTTTTTAGTTTAATTGTGTTAACTTTTTTTTAATTACCAATTCTAACCTGCCTCTAGAATCACCATTCATTTGTTAGTACGTGCCGGCAGCTTTTTCGACTTGCACTTCTGATCAGGGATATTTTAATCGACCAAGCTCTAGCAGATGATCCTACTCGTCTAGAATCGTTATTTAAGTATCATAATTTATTTATTAGTTAAATCTAGTTTAGGTCATTATTTACATTCCAGCCTGTGCTATGTTGCCTGGAACTGAAAGATACTGGCGAACTAATAGATACACGGCATTATCAGATACTGGTGATAATGCCGTTGTTCTAGAGCCATATTTTAATATTAGTAGGTATGTACCTACACAGGGCTATGCAGAAATGGTGTACTACGGTGTACACTAGTCCTGAGTCGATCACGATTGATCGGGTCGTTTTGATTGGGTCGCGAGCCGCAGGTGAGTGATTCTGTGCCGATCCGATCACTTACATGCCACTCGATCACTTACCGCTGGTCGGTCGCGCTGTTTGATTGATTCACACTCGCTAAGATGCGTAGTTGCCTTGCCATGCGTAGTTTACTTTAAGTAAGTCTTATGAAATAAGATAGGTACCTATTTCTTTATAAGCATGAAGTCGTCAAATAAAATCGGTTGATCGGGTCAATCAAACGTCACGAACTGTACGGATGCACAATCGGGTCGATAAAAATGACACGAACTCAACAGACAAGTAGTCGGATCGATCAAACGACATGAACATTACGATCGCGCAGTCAACTCGATCAAATGATCGAGTAGTACCCGGGTTGTTTCAATAGTGGGTCGGTCGGACTCGGTCGCGACCCGGGTGGTAAAAAACAATTGATCGACACAGTACTAGTGTACACTTCGAACAAATGGTATACATTATTATGAACACATTTTACTATGGGGCCAACTCGGAATTCGAGACAAAAATCAGTTGTTCCAGACAAAATTGTAACTCGGAATCGACAAAATGTATAAAGCAGCAATTTTTTTTTCTTGTATACCGAGTTGGCCACATAGTAAAATTGGTTCATAATAATGGTCTTAATCAGCCCCTTTCGATTTAGTACATGGCAAGCAGTGAAGCAGATAATCCTATAAAAGTAAGCAGTGGTTTTAAAAAATAAAAGTTAATCTACCTATATGCTAGATTTCCATAAAGTTCACAAATATGCTCCACAGTAATCTAGTAAAACTTTCATTTTGCGCCCCAAATGCACCTAATTAGAGTCAAACAGGCGTACAATAAATATCGTGACTCCAGTTACAAACGAACTGCATTCCTCCCGCATCGGTGAATATGCTGTAACTGCGAATTACCCAAAACAGACGTCGTAAATTTTGTAATAACTGGTTTATTTTGTGAATACTTTCGTATGTGCATTATGTTCCGTGTGGTATTGGAACTTAGATAATGAATTGTTAACTATGCTGGCGCAGCGACATGAAATGTGTCTTGCCCCTCGATAGTAATAAATAATCGCCACTATTTTGTCTTCTTGTTTTATACTACCTAATTACCTATGTATTAGTAGTTCTCCTCGCATTTGTCTGAATCTTGTTAAGTCTTTATCTCGACTGACCGATTTGATTCATACAATACTTGCAAATCTTGTTAGAATTTGGATATTTAACGATCTTGCCAAATATTATCGAAATCGACTGATAAAATTGGCGCTATAGCAGATTTCCCATATTTTTGATGGAAATACCTACATACAGGGTTATTTCTAATCAATTAGCATATTAGGGGCTTATTCTGTACATCAAAACGAAAATATTTTTTCTATCTTGTTACAGAGCGCGGTGCGCGGGCGCAGCGATGGCGGCCACCAAGTTCCTGCACCCGTTCCTGCGCGGCCTCAAGCCCGTGCCAGAAGGGATAGACGATGAGATACAGCAGATTAGAGAATGGTGAGTTTCTTTACCTTTGACATTATCCACCGTATATGTATATTTATCCACTATTACCCCAGCTGCTGCCCGAATCATAGCTGCAATGAAATGAAACGGAATTTAATAGAATGGAATGGAATCCTGAACTAACTAAGTGATACTTCAGAGGTCGTCTCATTTAAATTTTATCGAAATCGGTTGATCGATTCGAGTGAACTATTCGAATTATACTAAACTCAAGGCACGTAGGTATGATTCGCGATCCGACCGTTTGTATGGAGACAGAATACTGTCTTGGGCACGGTAATGAGATATCATTACCGTGCCCAAGAGCATCGATATTTTATAGCATTGGTATTTTTTTCCATATTGATGACCCAGAGCTACAAGTTAATAAACCAACAGACCCCAAAAATTCACCTTGTTTACTGCTTAATTGTATAAAGTAGGTACCCGAGTTAATTTTTTAAATTTTTACTAATACAGATTTGTAATCTAATTTTTTTGTTTTGATGACTGCGATTAATTTGTTTATACCTATGAATCAAATTTTTAAGTAGGTACCTACTTAATAATTTACTGTAGATATTTTGACTTACTGAAAGCGGTTCTTTGACACTCATTTGTTAAAATGAATAATCTGACATTAATAAAACTCCAATCCCACCACGCTTAGTTGATAAGGTAGCAGAGAGACTTGTTCGTCACTATGGCTCTAATTATTAATCACAAACTTTCGGAGATTGCAATGATTGAAGTCGGTTGCCGTTTTTGGCAAAAAATAATTATAATTACTTACCTACTCACTTAGACAGTTCACAAGCGTAGCGTAATGAAGGAAATATTATCAGAAAAAGATTATTTTTATGTAGTAGTATAGTTTATGCACTTTTAACCTATGTAGGCAAGTAGTGCTGTATTTTGTGGTAGTTAATAAAGGCACTTCACCTATTAAAAAAAGATACATTTTAAAAATCTGTGTCACATACCTAGGTCGTGACCTTGTACCCCACCTGAATATTTGTTTTGTTTGATTTCGTTTATCATTATTTTCTTCAATAATGGTGTACAGTTAGGTGGGAAAATAAAATATATATATTCCAATCGTATTTGCACAAAAAATATTGCGGCTACTCCTACAAACAGACATCTCAAATATAGGTACTCGGAAAGTAAACTAAAATAATGGACTTCTATCTTAATTAAAATTTGTAAGTACAAGAAATACCCAAGTATCTAGGTAAAAAACTTGCTAAAAATAGCTGACGAAGAAGGAGACAAGGTCTTTATTGAATATCTTTATAGGTACCTTTTTAAGACTGACAAAACCTTTATTTTGTACTTCTCAAAATAAATGCCGACATAAAACTGGAAACCGGTTTTAGTCGTGTCTACAAAAAGATAATGGCCATGAATAAAGTTGTATGAGGAATACATACCGATATGAAAATAGGTAGGTAGGTACATAAGTAATTTTTACGTGGACTGACATTGAAAATTCAAGGAGGCTACCCAAGAAAGGTTGCACTTGCCTGCACTTTAATTATCGTCTCATGATAGTGCATTAATTCAGCTTTAAGTGTGGACCGTATGTACCTAGGTAAAATAAAAAAAAACAACGGATTGCACTCCGGTAGTGACGGCAAAAGTGAAAACAGTCTTACGAATTTTCCATCAGGTTACCTGTCGCGAGTTTAACATATTTAGGGTTCCGTACCTCAAAAGGAAAAAACGGAACCCTTATAGGATCACTTTGTTGTCCGTCTGTCCGTCTGTGTGTATGTCAAGACTCTTTATCTCGGGAACGCGTAAAGATATCGATTGAAATTTAAACTATATACGTAAACCTATAAATTCTTGCAGTTGTGTAAAAGAAAAGCTTCTCAGTTACCGTATAAAAAAGTTAGAGCCGTTTATGTCGTAAAAAAACGCATATTTCAACGCTAACAAAAACCAAAACCTACAGGGTACTTCCCGTTGACATAGAACTATGAAATTTGGCGAAGAGCATTGTTTCAGAGTACACATATAGGAATAAATCTGAAAACTGTACATTTTTATTTAAATCACATAAAAATAGGGCATCAAAATTCACAAAATATGGGTAAAAAATTCAAAGTAAGTAAATGATATCATGTAAGGCATCATATAAAATAACTTCATTAGCACATGCTAAAACAGGTTTTTAATTATTTTAACAATATGATTGTACGGAACCCTCGATGTGCGAGCCTTACTCGCACTTGTCCGGTTTTTATTTCTTCTTCTTGATGGTTGCGCTCTTGACAGAGCGGTCGTGGTCATCAAGTAGTATTATTATTTGTATGGGCAGATGTATTGCACCTCACGATGTCTCGCCATCTCTCTCTATTCGACGTCAATCGGGTACACTCATGCAAGGACCCACCCACAGCAGACGATCTGATCGGTCCATCTCATGGACCTTCCGCGTGGTCTTGTGCCCTCAACTTTTCCCTGGACGACAAGACGCTCTAAAGACTGACTACCTCGCCTTGAGATGTGTCCGAAGTAATCGAGTATTCGAGACTGTACTATGGCTGATAGACGCTGCTTGTTGCCGAATTCTTGTAGTATCGAGACGTTGGTACGAAATTCAGTCCACGATACCCCCAGAATTCTTCTCCAGCACCACATCTATAGAGCATTTACCTTTTTCTTTTCAATATCTCGCAGCGTCCATGTCTCAGAGGCGTACAAAAATATGGGTAAAATTAGTGTTCGCACGTGCCTGGTCTTCATGGTTTTGGTGATGTTCCTGTTCCTCCATATTTTCTTCATTTTGTCCACGGCGGTTCTAGTGATTGCCATACGCCTCTTGATCTCATCGATACATTCACCCTGATAGGAGATCAAAGCTCCAAGATATGTGTATGATTGGACTACTTCACAATTTGTGTGTTTAGTCTAGGTTTTGCATAGTATACTTAAACTTTCGCGTTTGAGTGTAGCTCCATACATTTTTGTACAGCGCCCCTAGCGGAAACGAGCAAGAACTAGTCGTAAACAGATTTGGTAGTATAAGATTACAAAACGGCAGTTTACATGCTGTTTTGCTGTTTCGTTCAGTCATACACAAAACAGCGTGTAACTTTTTGTATCAAACGGCAGTACGAGTGTGCACTTTGACAATTTACCAACCGTATTTAAAACAGTGAACTTGAAGTTTACTGTTTTCAAACTCACTGAGAAATATTAGGTGAGAGCGTACATTATTTCTTCAAGAAATTGTGCAGTGTAGCCTTAATGTATTTCGAAGGCTGTATTTTGTCGCAAGATTCATCGCAAAACCCAAAACTTTGCAATCAACTTTGTTAAAACGTAAACATATAAGTACTTATGTTTACAAGTCAATACTACGGGTCAAAAGAAAGAAAATCAGCATTACCTAATGCAGAAGACTTACTAAGTAAGAATTGTAACTCAACAAGCCCCCTTTGGGTTATATTGACGCATACCAAGCTTGTCAACAAGGAATATAGTATCGTGAATACAACGCTCAACAAGAACCTGTGTCAGTCAACGAAGTCAACAGTTTAGAATTAAGCTCAAACAATAACATCTGAAAAAAGCTCAAGAGACAAGTTAATGCCAGTGCCAATCCGGAGTATCAAACATAAATCTTCTGCTAAAATAATCTCCTACTGTGTGTTTTCCACAATGCATGCTAAGTGTAACAATGTGAAAAGAACTCGGTGCTTTTGAGATAAATATGTGTTTATCCAGTAGAAATCACACACATATGCAATAACCTTCCAATTTCTTGTAATTGATTAGGTGACTATCATGCCTGATCTACTATATGTTTGTATTGAATATCTCTTGTTTTTGCTTTAAAATGAACTATCTATTATTATAAATTGCAATATTACTTATACATGTGTGAAACTTGTGTGAAATGCATTGCATAAATTCAAACTTATGAATGTTGGGAAGTAAACATTAACTTATAATTAACATTAACACAGGATTTTTCCTTTTTTGCCCTTAACACTATAGGTAGTCAACTGTTCTTGTATGAGCAAAAGACAAGCAGTTCTCATTCTCATTTGAAGTAGGGGCGATAAGTCCTGCACTGACGTCCCGCATGGGGTGTTTTGTGCATTTCCCCCCAAGCAGTTGTTAGGGATGATTTATATTAGATCGGGCAAAGGCTGTGGATGGGTCACTAATGAGAGACATTGCATACATTTAATATGAAACTTTATATTATAACATGTCCCTTCTGGGCCCAGCATTGCCTAATATAAATCATCCCTTAATGTAGACAGAAGTTATTTTACTGTTCATTGTGGGAACCTAACTATCAATACACAATAATTAATTACTTACATTTTTCATTTGAATATGTATATTAATAACGAAAATTCATACATTATTAAATCAATTGTAATTATTTATATAACAATAATTTTATATATTATGAAACAGTGGAAAGCAGCGGCAGGAAAATTTTCAACGTGCTAAACTTTTATTTGTATTCAAGTAGATAGGCTTCTAGTACGCTGTGCTTTCTTCCAGTTGTAACTCGCAGTAGCTACTAGGTTGTTTGTTTACATCGTCTTCACAGCTGAAAAAAAGAAACAAATTATATTAATTTATACATTTCTTATTCATATGAATGTAGGTAAGATGATTATAAATTGAGGTCTGATAATCTAATCCTAAGCCCTAGGTGTTATGGTCAAGTTAAACTAAGAATTTTTGATTTGGATTAAGTAGTGAAAATCATTTATTGGCTATGAAAAGCACCATCAATATCATCCGAAGAAAATCCACTGCTGGACATAGGCCTCCCCTATTGATTTCCAATAAACTGGTTAGAAGAGGCTTGCATCCAACCCGTTCCTGCAGGCTTAATTATTCATCAGTCTATAGTAATACCTACTTACCCTGAAGACAGCCTACGTTGCACCCCGGCAAGATGTGGTTTCCATTCGAGTACTTAATTTACAGCCAATATTTCTATGAACTGTTAAGTATTGCTAATTCTTTTTAAATTGAAAATAGTGAACATTGAAATGTAGGAATTAAATAATAAATTCAAATAGGTTATGTTTTGATTCGATTTTTTCCTTGATTTATATTGGCTACCAGGATCAATTTATAATTTTCCCTAATTTGTGTTATTTTTCCCTAAATGTCAATATTTCAAAAAAACATTTCAAACTTATTTGAAAGGAAAGTTCTTACTAAATAATTTACGACAATTTCGATTAAATAAATATTTTCCCATTTCACTTACTTCATCTTACTCGTGTCGTATTCTTATTCCGTATAATAATTTGGTGTGTACTTAGGTATCCATAGTCATTCTGACAACCTCGCCTTCATGAATCTGGTTTTGCTTTTAGAAACACCGTTTAACGTCAACCCACACGATGTGCAGTTAAAAGAAGAATTCCAATCCCACTTGATATAATCATTAATTATTATCCTTTCGTGGCAATGGCTAAATGTTTATTTTTTAAATGAGGGCATCATTACTCTGGCGATTCCAATTATTTTATGACTTTGAAACTGAAATATAGGTAAAACTATAGTAATGAAACTATGATTTATTTTCCTGACAATATTTTTATTTTTAATTTAATTTCCCCAAATTTGTGTAATTTTTCCACTAGTTGGTAACCTTTTCGTAAAATATTATGACTTGACAGTGACAATGATATCTTTCAGCCGAAATTAAAAAAAAAAGCATTCAAGCACTAAATGTTTATTTGCCAATGTTTATTTTAGAATATTTAATATTTTATCATAAAATAATGTAAATATAATATTGCTCTATTACTTGTTAAATTCCATTCTTTATTGTAAAATAATGTGGATATCGCTATATTACTCATTAAACTTAATTCATGCTGTGATTGATAATCACAAGTAAATTATACAAAATGTTGGTCTATTAATGTTTCTCTTTCCCGCCAATACTATTTAGTTTTCAAGCTTAAACAGTGGGTTTAATGTCAAATGCTTGAAAATGGCGACGTATATCCCTATCTCTTATTATCCACTGATGTGTGAAAGAGAAAAATGATGTTCATTCGTTTTCATTCTTGTCACGAAACAGTTGGTTTTGCTGTCTAGACTGTTTATCATTTGAGACACTTGGACTGCCGAAAATACATCGAACATGCCGTTTCGTGTTTACTCCAGACTCACTACAGTTTGTGAATTGAGTTAACTTGGACTAAGGCTACAGAGTGACTTCCGGCAAGTTGTCATTCGTTCGGTTCACAATCATCATCTTGGTTTTCGCTGCGATTAATTTTTAACCCGAATGCAAGGCTCACTTGTTCCATCTTAAGAAGCAGCTCTTCCACATGGCGTGCACTAGTTGCAAAAAGTGTGGTATCATCTGCATACCGCAAGTTCGAAATTTTATGCGACCCCATCCGTCCAATCTTCCATTAAAAAATATCGAATCATCCAAAGAACCTTGAAAGACTAAGTAAACACAATAGGGAAGTTTCCTTTATCATAAAAACTAAAAATAATTATATACATTTAAGGACGCTAGAATTATATTAGACACAGTGAAAAAATTACTCGAATATCTTAATAAATGACGGAGTTATGGAAGTCTAAACATGACCGCACGAAATCAAAAAACCTCGCGACGGATTTAAGCGTGTGACGTCATTCGGCTTCAGAGCCGCGCCGTGGGTTAGGCGGGAGTAAGGAAAAAAGGAAATAAAGTGCTTCATTCTATGCCGGGTATTTTTCTAAGCCACGAATACGTTCTAGAATATCATTGTACTTATCTTTATGTTATGATCAACATTTACTATGGGACTAACCCCCCAATAAAACGAATAAAAAGTCAGCATTCCCATGATTTTGTCCTGAGTAAATGAACTTTATTTCTAAATGGAACAAGATTTGACGTGTGTACCTACTGTTCTGCGGTTATTACATCTGTATATATTGACTAGTAGTTTTCCAAATAGTAGACCTCACAAGCTTACATTTTGGTGAACATTTTCTGGTAATCAGTTTTCAAAAATGCACAACTTGCACAGGCAAATATATTCATAATTACAATATTCTGTCCTAAAATATCATTGTAAATTATGACCAACTATTACTATAGGACTAATCCCCTGTATAGGGTTATCCAAAACTTCTCAGCCTAATATTTGTTCTTATAAAGTCATCGTAGGTAATAGGTTTTTCAGGACTTATTTTTTAGTTCCGAAATTGACAGATGTGAAAGTGACATCTGCCATTATATGGCATATTATTAAAGAATTCATACTAGAGTGGCATGACAGATGTCATCCGAAATGTAGATCTCGTTGAGCTCTATCAATTTTGTGCCTAAAGTAACGGTATAGAAACGACAGTTACTGAGATAAATTACTTTAAAGAGCTGTCATCCGAAATATAGATATTGTTGAGTTCTATCACGACAAGACAGCAATGGTCTAAAATCGTTAGTTACAGAAATAAACCGCATTTAAGTTTGACAGCTGTCACTTTGAGACCTGACATGTCATCCTAGTATGGATTCTAGAATTTGACAGCTGTCACTTTGTTCAGTCATTTTTAGGGTTTCGTAGTAAAACGAGGAACCCTTAAAACTTCGTTATGTCCGTGTAACAAACGGACGCCGTTTACAGACCATATTTTAAAAACTTTCCCTGAAAATTATTTTGAGCACTGTGGAATCATAAATTTTAGAGCTATAAAGAAAAAATTGAAATTTTTAAACATTAGAGGTCATCGACCTCACATGTATATTTCATACAAACAAACAAACAATAACACTTTATTAGACAACCACATAACATAAAAAAATTACAGGGACAAAACAATACAATTAATAGGTTTCTAACTGGTGGCCTTATCGCTTTAAGCGAATTCTCCCAGGCAACCAAGAATTCATACTAAATTACGTTTTCCTAGTAATCAACCATCTTAAAAATTGGTTTTTGTCATCATCATAATCATCGTCACGTCTACGGAAGCATATCATACGCATGTCTTGACACGCACTTGACAACTTATTGAGACTAGAAAATAAAAGCCTTGAAAAAATTATCTAATGTATTTTATTAGAACAAAATATATTACGCTTCACCAGTTCTAGCTAGCTAACCCTGTATAGGGGATCAGTCCCAAACTCTGACACCAGGGCTAGCCACCCGGCCTATACAAACTTACTTACTTAGTCCCATAATATACAATAATATCTTAGTAAAGAACCTTACTATTTTTATGATTAAGAATATATTTACCTGTGAAAGTTGTGCATTTTTGAGAACTTATTACGAGAAAATGTATACTTGCGAGGTCTACTGTTTGGAGAGCTACTAGTTAATAGTTACAGATGTAAAAACCGCAGTACACTAGACACATACACCAAGTCTTGTTCCATTTAGATATAAAGTTCATTTACTCACGACAAAATTATGGGAATGCTGACTTTTTATTCGTTATATTGGGAGGTTAGTCCCATAGTAAATGTTGATCATAACATAAAGATAAGTACAATGATATTGTAGAACGTATTCGTGGCTTAGAAAAATACCCGACATAGAATGAAGCACTTTATTTCCTTTTTTCCTTACTCCCGCCTAACCCACGGCGCGGCTCTGAAGCCGAATGACGTCACACGCGTAAATCCGTCGCGAGGTTTTTTAATTTCGTGCGGTCATGTTTAAAAATTCATAACTCCGTCATTTTTGAAGATAATTGAAAAATAAAAACACCATAATTTATTGCAGACTTAGTGTAATTTAATAAAAATAAAACTAGAAAACGGGAAACTTCCTTATTCAAATGCTCAATCCCACTGCCTTTTTGCAACGTGCAGCACCACAGTGACAGTATGTTTTTTGGCTAAACCAAAAAGTTAAGTAAGCAATTAGAAATAATTGCGATAGTGGTGCCGCTATTAGTGTCTGCTCCTCCAAGCCGCAACTATAGCTATAAATGGTATAGGTAACTATACAAAATTAAACGCATCCTGGCCGGAAGCCAAGTTAAAGTTTTCAACTGGCTCTCATTGCCAGAGAAATCTTTATCATGTAATTACACGGCGTCTATGAAACGTAGGCCTTTGTCTAGGCTGTATTTATTGATTGTGTATCTTACTAATAATAAGCCAGGCCAATCCATATAGTAATATGTCAGGAACTTTAACTTCGAATAAATTCTACACAATCTGGGGGCTCGGTAATGTCTGCCAAAACGAGCCAAACGAAGCGAAGCGCGTAGGTAAGTCTTTTATGGAACAATTGTTTTTTTAATCGATATTTAGCAATTGATCCCATACCAAAAATTGTTCATAATGATGAGCATATAAACCTTTGAAAGTCCTTGAACTTTGCAAAGGAACACCCTGTATTATGACAATAATGACGAAACGGCTAGTAATACCTAAACACAAATAGAGCAATCGAATGCAATGCAACGGTAACTGTAGCGGAAGCACGAACTCCTTGCGAAAAAATATTCGTATCGGTATCGAGAAAGAAATGTATGAAAAATTAACAGCGCCCCTATCGCACGGAAAAGGAACTAAATCTCGAAGCACAAACTATAAATATTCTATCGTATCGGTAACGTATCGAGTTAGTATCGAGAAGTCCGTGAAACGTAAACAAAAATGCGAGCACGAACCGCATTTTGACGTATCGTATCGACGATTTCGAAGGCTGGCTATCGAGACTTGTCTCACTTAGAATTTGTCGGTGAGAAAAGTATCGAGTTGGATAAAATTGTTATTTTGCGGTCTTTTTTTACAATATTAAGTAGTTTTCGTTGCTTTCGAATATTATTACAATTAATGCAAAGCCAGAAAATGCAAATACCACTAGTATTTTCACATAATTCTTTATTATACAACGTGTTCAAGAAAGGTGTAGTAAGTTGTAATCACACATGAAGTAAATCATAATGAGCAACTTTAATGAGTAATGAAAGTTGTTCATTATCATGAACCTAGAAAAAACAGTTGTTTTTTCTAGGTTCATGGTCATTATGTTTACCTAATGCGTGGTACCTCAACAGTCATTATTTTCTGAAGATGTTTTTATGAGATTAGATTAGAGGAAGAGCTTTGAAAAATATATTAGTGGACAGAAATAACAGACTAGACACATGAATAATGTTTTTATTTAAATTCAATAAGTAGAAGTAAACTATACGAAAATATAGATAAAAATAAGACTTTTTCCATAAACGATACACAAACATTCATAGCCTGTTTCATTATCCATCCATGCAGCTGCAATTGCAGGTCCATATAACTCCTTCATAGGTACTATTTTCTTGTAGCTACTAGGGATAAAAGAGGAACCTCCTCTTTAGAGGTGACCGGTGGTGGAGGCGGAACAACAGTGGGCTGACTGCTCGATCCTGGAATATTCCAATCTGAAAAAGGCCCAAATGAATAAGATTAATAAATATATTAGAGTCATCATTCACATGGCCTCTGTGTAACCTCAACTTGTAATATGAACAAAGCCTCCTAGAAATGTATATGGTAGGTACATAACTATAATCATTATATTTTGAAATACATACCTGTCCCTATTGATAATAACGTCCAGACACGGGGCAAACACCTATATTAATCCCAAATGCTTGCCCTAGGAGGGACTCGAACCCACCACTTATTACATTAGCCAGAGTTGCTAACTACTGGGCCATCAAGGCAGTAAAAATTAATCTGTCATTAATTAATTATCTTATGTTTATTTTGTATAATTTATGTATGATAATCACCATTTAGATTGAAATGACAAATCCTTTGGTGAGCTGAGTCTTGTTTAATTTCATTATTTGAACAGTGTGATATATCATAGTAAGAATACTTAAGAAATCAACTGTACCTTTTACATAAAAATTTGATGTAACTACTAACTGGCTCATATGTTACAAGTTCTTGAGAGCTTCAGGTTGCTCTGACAGGCTCTTCCTCTACCACAGACATCATGCCCTGGAATAATAATAAAAAATAAGTTATTAAACTAGCTGTTACGTATTTACAAAATGCACACCATTCTAACCTGTTCAAACCAAGCTTCTTCTATCACTATACCCAAAAAAAGTCTAGCCATTGACACGAAATAAATGATCACCATACCCGTTGCTGCTTGCACTCCAATTATCTGTATAAGCTAAGCAAATCTTAAAAGTATGAAGTACCGAGAAGGTAGAGGCGGTATGTCAAGTGCCCCAAACAGCAAAAAATGCAACTGAGACAACATACCTTGGACCATTTCTCCTCCGACTATGGTCTCCTGTGACATCACTATTTATTAGCAAGCTTTTTCCATTTGAAGCGTCGACTTAGTGGGCCACCACCGCTTCGACAAATATCAATTTCTGCAAGAATGGATCTAATTAGTTTCCATTTCACATCACGAAAACACAAAACTGCACATAACAAAACACTTAAATAAAACTTACTTTCCAAAGTACATTCAATATCATCATGTACTTAATATGGCTAGTTCCTCAATTATAATATTATTTATTGTTCAATGCGACAGGAATCATTTAAAACATTTAATTTTAAGTCTTCGTACGTCGTATTGTAAACAAACTTGACCTCAATATTTTGTTAGGAGCAAGTGTCAATGAAATCATTTCGTTCGAAAACCTTGAAAGCTTACGTTGTTAGAAAGACTTGGTCAAAATAAATTCGACTTTCTAGGAGTAGAGTAAGCATTTCTTTATTTGTGTTTGTTTTATGGATTATATTCGTATAAAAAATGATTTATAATTCATGATAAATACATTTCTAAGTCCAATATAATAAAACCGGTAATTTCCGACTTTGTTTCTGAACGAAACACGCACCTCCTTGCTTACGATAGTATGACGTCACTTACGGAATCGTATCGAGCATTCGAATGTCCGACGATACCGCTTCGTGCTGCCTCCTATCGTTATCGTATCGAGCCGTCGATACGTTGACGATACGAAACCGCTGGAAGTTCGTGCTTGAGCTACTGAAGTGTGAAATCCGGAACGATTGAACGATCCTAGTTTACGAGTCGTAAATCCACCGCTACTCGAGTGTTTACTATACTCGTACCTATTTAGTAGGTAAGTACAAATACAGAGATGGTGAACTGAAGGCACCCGTGCCTGTGTGCCGTACCACCTCCTGATACAAGTAGTTCTCCGAACAGTAGACCTCACCATATATCTTTAACTGAATCGTCATAAACCTATATCTCGCTCTTGACTTGAGTAGGTACCTGCTTATCGTAATTTCGTCGAGACGAAATTCGATATTGATTTTCGTATACACGAAAATCAACATCCAGCTAAACGAAAGCAAAGTCGTCGACTTGAAGCAGAGCCTCTTTCGCTTCGGTCAATGATGATGATTGATTCACCCCCTTTCAGCTTAGTAGTTCTAAGAGAGTGTAACGTCTTGGACTACCTACGTTTATATCGCAGGCAGTATGTACCTATAGGATCTCGACTCGCTCTTGACTTGAGTACCTGCTTATCAAGTTTCATCGAGTCAAGATTTGTTGAAAAATGCGACCTGTAAACAAAAATCAACATACAGATAAACAAAAGCAAAATCGTCGACTTGAAGCAGAGACCTTCTTCGCTTCGGTCAATGATGATGATTGATTCAACTTCTTTCAGCTTAGTAGTTTAAAGAGAGCGTAAAGTCTTAGACTAGGTATTTTTAACATATCGCAGGCGCAGCTGCGGGTAAAAGCCAGTAATAAAAATGTATATTGTAACAAAAAATATATAGGTAAGTGATATAAAATGAAATGAAATGAATTATAGCCTAAATATCCTCTCAGTGAGTTTCACAGCGGAAATATAGGCCAACTGAAAATGTATTCAGCGTATTCAGGGCAAATTCAGGGCATTGTGATAAGTTATCGCCGGCAATGTTGCCAAAAACTATAGACGTAATGTTGCCATGTACAGGCAATTCACTACTGGCACTACTCGAATATTCTATCTACTTGCAGTAAAGTTTATTGGGCTCATTGCTATTATAACATAGTTCTTAAATACCAAAAGTCTGAAACTTTATCAAGCGACTTCTGAGATGAAGGTTTTCTAGTGTATCTACCTAGTTTTACAGATTTTTTAAAAATGTTTGCAGCTTTACGGTTCTGTCTGAAATTAATTTCCGATGAAAACTAATTAGGACAAAACTTTTTTTTCAAGTCTATTTTTCAAGAATATTCATAATTCTCATTAAACTTTATGAGAAGGATGCGATGTTTTTATTGTTTTGTAGAATAAAATAAAAATATTGAATTAGAGCTTACAGAGAAATCTCATAAGAATACGGAGTAGGTAAATCTCTATTGCGGTTTCAGGTTTACTCTCATAGTAAAAGTTGCTACAAATTGTGGGGTTTTCCCATAGAACCGAAGACTACACACCAAACAGATTCCTTTTTCATACAGATATAGACCGAATCACACAAGTCGGCGGATGCGAAGTTACCCACAAGGTGCGCAATATCCAATCCTGACTGAAGCTCACATAAAGCCGCGCGTCGAATGAGTTTCGCGCAACTTTTCATCCGCCGACTTATATGATTTGACATATATCGAACCCCACTTTCATCTTATTGACCTTGTTATAACGTAAGCCGTGCTTTCTTCTCATCAGTCATAGCATTTCTCAATGATTAGAAGAAAGTCAGCGTAATTTACAGGTAATCAGTCGCCGCTTTGAGAAACTAGACTTAGGTACTTGGTAACGGTTTCGTCTTTGTGGTGTAACCAATGGAGTTAGTCACCTAGACTTTTTTGACGACTAATTTCAAATGTCATCTTTTGTTATTTTTATGGCACTATCTCTACCACCTCTACTTATAATCAGTAAGTAGTGGTAATATTTTGTAGTCGGTTATAATTTGTAATTTCAAGGTAGTGAGACTCGGGAACGCAAGAACTCGCTGGATGGAAGCCGCTACTTATCGGATTTTTTTGAGATTTATAGAGGATGTCCAGTGTCCAGAACTCACCGTCACAAGCACAGGTGTTACTCACGCATAAATTAAGTAGAAAACTGCTACTATAACTATAACTGCTACTAGGTATCGCGGGCTCGTCTCGCATAGCACTGCTGTGCTACGCGAGACGAGCCCGCGTGCTAGTATTCCAACCTTGAGAAAGATCGCCAAATGCGATCGAAACTATAGTAGCAGTTTTCTATTTAATTTATGCCTGAGTAACAACTGTTCTTTACTTATTCAAAATGATGATAATGACTGTTTTAATTTTATCAACAGTGGGCAAGTTTGTATAAGGTAGCCTTGGTGTCAAACCGCCTCCGACTTTAGCCTTTTTTAACACGCTTTTATTATACCTTTTATTTCACCTGTATGTTTGCTTGCTTGCTTGTTTGCTTGCTTGTAACCAACCCCTTTGAGTTCGATTTTGACCTACTATGAGCGATCAAATTTTTTTAAAACTTTGCACACCTATCAAATATAGATGACAACGCATTTATTAAAAAAAAACATAAGCGTTTTTTTAAGTTTCTTTTCAAACTATACTTATCATTTCGCCTTAATTTAAAACCCAGAATCCGAGAAATAACAATCAATAAATATTGTTTCAGTCTAAGACGAAGTTATTTATTAGCTTGAGCATAGTTGAAGTGCACAGAGTGTGGGCATTTGGTGCCAACTTGGTCATACAAAACCAATAAGCTGACCTATCTACCGCTACAGCTAACCTGTAAATATTACCCGATTTCAGTTATTTTCTTTTCATGTAATCACTTCAATAGCTAGGTTTATACATCTTAGTTTTTACAGTTTTATGACATTTAAGTTATAAGCCTCTTTAAAATTCATATTTTTCCTCAAAACTTTTACTGGAAAGTGACTAAAAACTTTTTCATCACATCTATTCGAAAAGGACTACTTGGTTCGCCTTTAAGTGCACCCAAAGGTGGTGTTTTCTATATGAAACTTTATAAGCGCTTAATATAACGTTCGGCACGGTCAGTCTTTGGATGGGTGACCGCGGGTGGTATTAACCCACTTGTTACTAGCGTTTGATATACGGATCAATGAACAATAAAAAATATTAAACAAAACGTGGATAGTTTCAAATGTCTTTGTTTTTTTTTTTTTTTTTTTTTTTTAATATAATGACAATACTACACTACTACTACATAGAAAGCAATTGGATCATCCACAGACCCTTGAAGGTCTAAAGATAATCCAAGTGCTCAAGCCCACTGCCAGTTGGCAGCGTGCCCAGCATGCTGGCAGCATTGCCACGCTGAATGGCAATGCTTATACGTTGAGCCAAATAAACACCAGCATTTTGGTCACGCGTCGCGTCCACCAGACGCTCAGAAAGACTTTTGAAAACAAGATGAGCTCCCGGCCCCCACGGACCCAAAGTCTCAACTCCAAATGGCTCAAATATGTAACCACTCCCGAGGTTAGCATATTTGCGCCGCTTGTGCTGCTCAGCCGAATTGGCCGCCGCTCCAGCCCTACTCTGAGTCTCAGGAAGATGTGACGGTGCCAAAGTATCGACGCAAGTTGCGTCCCATACTAAGGGCCGTCCACACTTCCATGGGACCAGCGTCATGCCGTCAGGCCTTTTGCCATCACCACGCGCCAACCCACTCGGTTCGAGTACGGCTGCGATATTGGCGGTGACAAAAGCCCTGCGTATGACATCGTTAAGGCTGGCGTGGCGTCCAATCCGACCAGCGCTTCTTGAGCAAGAGAGACCGTGGTGACCGAGCTGGTCAACTGCAGTACCACACTGACAGCGATGGGCTTCACAACACCTTGCACCCAAGCGTAAGCTGACAGCTAGACGAAATGCAGTTGGGTCTAAAAGGTTACCAGTATTGAAAGAGGGCAATGCTTGCAACCAAAGACCGGACTCCCATACAGAGACTGCAAGGATACGAGCGCGATCCGCGACGCTAGGACACGTGTCTAGAAGAGATTTCCGTGCTAGTTCGCAGATCGGCCGATCCCACAGTCTCTGCGACGATAAAGTCTTTGGAAGCTCGGTATTTGGGCAAGCGACCCTCCAAGCATTCGTTGCCTCATTCAAATGAGCTACATCTACGCCAGAATGGCCTAAAGAAGGTGCGAGGATTTTTTCAATCAAGTTCTGAGTACTATGAATGGAGGACAAGAAAGCTGGTAAAGCAACACTTGAAATTTGGCGGACCCCTAACCCTCCAAGCCTAACAGGCAAGGAGGCTTGTAGCCACGCCCTTTCACTCATGTCAATATTCAAAACCGATACTAGGGACTGCTTTACAACATCGTCTAAGCTCAAAAGGAGCTCATTGTGTTTCCACAATGGACTACATCGTAAAGCGTACATAAATTTTGGAACAAACAGACAACATCTTATAATGGTAAAAGCCATGTGGGCGTTAATTTTGAGTAGCCTATCAGAGGCACTCAAAAAATTTTGAATTTTTTCTTGAACGAAAGGCGGAAAAGACTCATCTAATATCGGCGAACCTAGAAGGCGAAGAGAACACTTGTCTACCGATTTGATGTTAGGTGCCAAATCATTAAATTTGTTAAGTATCAAATCTTTATCCGGACATGAGTCGCAAACGAAAAGTTCGCATTTCGAAAAATTTAGCTCCAAACCAATTTGACGAAACTCGTCAATAAGAATTTCCAAATCACGTAGGACTGTGCTCGCATCGCCACCCAAAGTCCCGTCATCCAGATACCAAACGTTGAGTTTAGATTGGAGACGTTGAACAATTGGATGAATGGCCAGGCTGAAAATGGCTGGTCCGAGAGGGTCACCTTGTTGACAGCCAACGGAAGATAGCAAAACATCATTTTTGTAAATTAATTTAGTGGGTTTGCCGTAGCATTGCCAAAGAAAATTGAAAAGATCGGGAATTTTGTCTTTGACCTGTGCCAACAAGGCGTCTCGATGAACCGAATTGAAAGCATTTTTGACATCCACCTTAAGCAACACCTCTCCACAATTTTGACCGAGAAAAGTACGAAGCGAATGAACAGCAGCCTCACATCCACCCCGCGAACCAAAGCCAAGCTGTATTGGTTGAAAAAGGCTACTCAAAAGAGCAACCTTTTTTCCACAACCGGCTTTGGCTGCGAGACGACGATATGTGGTGCCAACAGCAATAGGTCTGATGCCACCATCTTTTTTGACAAGTGCGCATAGGTTAGCGCCATACAAGACTTCGATAACGTCATCATTGACCTGCCCAGATAACATGAGATTTGCCAAACCCGTTAATTCTCTCAAGAGAGACTCAGCCACCTCACCAGAGCTAAAAGATAGAAGATCTTTTAGATGTTGAGGCGAGAGACCATCTAGGCCTCCGGCTGAGCCGCTCCGAAAAGAAGAAACGGCCGCTGCAATCTCCTGAGCTGACACTTCAATGACAACGTCATCAGGGTGTGGTGGCTCAGGCAGGTGGAGACATGCTGCCGGCGGATGCTTGTCACGGAGTGACTGGACCGTATCGGGTGTGTGGGGGGCAATAGTGTCGCTGGAGAACAGGACTCGTGCGGCGCCTTTGATATCGCCATCACTAATTTTGCTCTCTACTATTTTAACGGTAACCGAATCGTCTGTTTTTTTAGAATTTGGTTTATTCTGCCTTGTTGGCGGAATAATGCTTTTGTTTATTGTTTGTGATAGCTGGATGATCCCTTTGTCGAATAGACGTGGTTTGTTCTAGTTTGAGTTGCACGTGTAAAATTTATAACTGTTGATAATTCGTGTTTATTTGTCATGAGTGTTTCGAGGTAATTAAATAATATTAATTGTATTTATATTGGGTAATTGTTGTAAATATATTAATATTTATAGTATTATCTTTAATATAAGTTTATATGTTTATTGATTCTCTAACAATTTGTGTCACTTATTTGTCTATAAAGTTGATGTTCCGTATATCAAACGATAGTAATATGTACTGCTATATAGCAGTTGTACCGTAAATATTTAAAACAATATATTTTAGAAGTTTAAACAGGTAACAAAATACAAATTACTCTTTAAATAAATAAAATATTTATTTTATTTTTTTAGTAACACCACTTTACGTAAGTAGGTATGTAGTAAGTACCTCAAAATAATTTACTCAGTGTGATAGGTTTCGAAACAAACTTTGGGGTGTAAAGAGACTTTACATTTTACACAAAAAAACAGCATTTTTATGGCACACATAACATCGCAACTGTTCCGTTCTGTACTTCATTTTATGTGACCATCATAGCTTGAAGTTCCTTGAAAATTTTTTGATGTCCTCCTGGCCTGCCTGGCTTTCAAGCTGTACCTGTACCGTAAAATTCTAATGAAGATGTAGCAATGCTTCTTCGGAATCCGAGGTTGTCATACTCCGAGGTTGATCAATTTGGATGTATCTATTTTGCTGTTGGGAAAGTTTTCTAGTTTTTACTAGTCTTACCTACAGAGAGGCGTAAATAGATCTGACCAATACATTGGCTTATATCATACTTCCATTCGTGGCAAGAAATGGTCCTATTCCCGGATATCCCATTGCTAATCAAGTATAGAACGGAACAGTTGCAATGTGCTATGTGCAATAAAAATGATATACTTATATTTTTTTGTAAAATGTAATGCCTCGTTACACCGAAAAGTTTGCTTGGAAACCTATCACACACAAGCTGAGTAAATTATTTTTAGGTTTTTAATACTTACCTACCTAAGTAATTGGTGTTCCTAAAAAAAATTAACAATCATTTTTTTTTAATTATAGAGTAATTTGTATTTTATTACCTACCTAAACAGCTAAAATATATATTTTTAATGTTTACGGTACATCTGCTTTATAGCAGTACATATTACTAGCGTTCCGTATATCAAACACCATTTTCCAGCTTTTCCGTAATACCTACAATTTTTTATTTATTTTTCCTCATATAGCAAGCCTATAATTAGACCGAATACAAAAAATCAGAACGATCCTCCGAAAAAAGGGATATCCGTAACAACTGGGTTAAAACTGAGCGCTAACGTGACTCGGATGATACGTTATATTGTAGACCCCGATTGTGTTAACCGTTTAGCCATGTCAGAGGCCTTCAGGCGGCTTAAAAACTCTGACACTAGGGCCCGGCTTATACGAACTTACTTATTTTATCTTTAACATTTATATTTTCCAGGATGAAAAGCCAGCCGCACCTACCACACATATCAGACGAGTACGTAATCCTGTTCCTGCACTCAAACTACTACAAGGTGAAAGAGACGAAAGACACGATAGAGTGCTACTTCACTCTGCGCGCCAACACGCCCGATCTCTTCACCAATAGAGATCCGCTGCTTCCTAAGAACAAGACTATTATGGATATAACGTACGTTATAACTTTTCTTATTACTACATTAACTTATAGTAAACCATATAATTGATGTTGCAAAGAGAACAATGGGTAGTTTTTTTTTTTTATTTTTTTTTTATTTCAAATAGGTTTGCGTTTGACTACACACTGCCTGATGTAAAGCAGATATGCGGTCTAGGATGTAGCACGCTTATCTAGAAGATACCTATTTACTCGAGATTTGAAGACACCTACATTGTACTTTAACGGAAAGACAGACTTAGGCAAAGCGTTCCACATTCTGGCAGTTCGTATGAGGAATGTGGACTCAAAACCCTTTGTTCTAACGCGTGGGATGTCCACCATAAAAGGGTGGCGCTTTAGTCGCGTCTGTCTAGCCGTACGATAGAAGAAAGGGGCAGGTGGGACCAGATCGTGCAACTCCTGGGCGCACTCACCGAATTGTATCCGATAGTAAGCAGACAGACACGCCACCCTACGTCGATGCTCAAGACTTTGCAGCTTCGACTCAGTCAAGGTTTCGTTGCCTATCAGCCTCCTGGCTCGCCTTTCAATGGGCTCCAAAGCCTCCAACTGGTATTTGGCAGAGCCATCCCAAAGGTGAGAGCAGTATTCCATGCAAGACCTGACTTGCGCTTTATAAAGACTAAGCAATTGCTCAGGTGTGAAATACCGTCTCACCTTAGAGAGAACACCAAGTTTTTTTGAGGCTAATTGGGCTTTTGACTCTATATAAGACCCAAAGTTGAGAGTCGATGATATCGTAACGCCTAATAGTTCCAGACTGTTAGTTACCGGAACGGATACACCACGGAAAGCAGGAGACAGTTGGAAGGGCCTCTTTTTGGCCGAAAACAAACAGCTTTGAGTTTTCGTGGCATTAAACTTGACCAGGTTAGCATCACCCCAGTCAGATACCGCCTCCAGACTCAAGTTGAGCCGTTCGACCATAGCCTCTCTGAGTGACTCGATCTGTGCCCTGCTCGTTCTTGCTTCGGATGTGTAGCTCTCCATGACTGTACTGTCGTCTGCGTACCCAAAAATACCAGGCTTTAGCAAGTCGTTAATATGCAGTAGGAAAAGCGTCGCAGAGAGCACTGACCCTTAAGGAACACCGGCATTGATATCCATTTGGTCTGACGAGAAACCATCTACAACCACTCGTATCGACCGATTCCTCAAGAAATCTGATATCCATGCGCAGAAATCAGCAGGCAGGCCGTAAGATGGAAGCTTGCCAATAAGGCTCTCATGCCAGACCCTGTCAAAAGCTTTCGAGATGTCCAAGGAGACGGCCAGCGCCTCCCCGTGCTTCTCAATGACCTCACTCCAAATGTGTGTGGCGTACGCCAGAAGGTCCCCAGTAGACCGGTTTCGGCGAAAGCCGTACTGGCGGTCACTGAGTAGGTCATTTGCTTCCAGGTAGGCCAGGAGCCTGTTGTTAAGAACACGTTCCATACTCTTGCAAAGTATGGACGTGATCGAAATCGGGCTGTAATTGGCAGGTTCAGCACGGCTACCTTTTTTGGGTACAGGCTGCACGTTAGCAAGCTTCCAAGATTTGGGCACTTGACCCGTCTTCAGAGAGAGGCGAAAGAGGCGGGTCAACACAGGCGACAGCTCAGGCGCACAAGTCCTTAGTACAATAGCTGGAATACCATCTGGGCCACTGGCCTTGTTCACATCTAGACTGCGGAGAACTTTGAGAACCTCCTTTTGCCGGATATGTATTTCACTCATTGAGGTGCCACAGTTTGGCAAAGTTGGAGGTGTCGCACTACCGGGGTCCAGACACGAAGACTCCGCAAATTGAGATGCAAATAAATTTGCCTTCTCAACCGCGGTATGAGCCAGCGAACCATTGGGTTTCAGCAACGGAGGCAATGAAGGGCGGCAGAAGTTCGCTTCGACTGATTTAGCTAGGGACCAGAATGCCTTGCTACCCGCAGGGTAAGAAGCAAGCTTGTTCCCTATTCGACTAATATGCTCAAAGCGAGCCCTCCGCATAACCTTTTTGCAGGACTTAGCAGCCTTATTGTAAGTCTTCTTCCTCAGATGTATGTCCTTCGTCTTACGGTTACGAGCATCGACCCAAGCCAGGTATGCCTGATGCTTTTGCGCTTCGGCGCGTCCACATTCGGGCCCAAACCAGGGCCGAGCTTTGTTGGACAGAGGCACGTCCGAAAATGGGATGAAGTATTCCATGGCGGTACGAAGCACGTCTGTCACGGCATCCGCGCACGAAGAAGGATCATCAGAAGAGAAGCACACAGGCTGCCAAGGATAAGACGCAAAAAAACACCGCATCTCATCCCAATCTGCCAACTTGTACCGCCACACCCGCCGTGACCCTTTTGGACTGGGGTCTGAAGGGGAGTAGACGGATACAGATTTCACCAGACAGTGATCAGATGTACCTAACGGAGAGGAAATCGCCACTGAATATCGGTCTGGATCAGTTGTTAGCAGAAGGTCCAAGCAGTAGGCCGTATGCGAGTCAACATCAGGTACCCGTGTGGCGCCATGAACCAGCTGGGTAAGACCTAGCGTCAAAGCTAGCTTACGCGTTTCAAGCCCAGCATGGTTTGTGTCCAGGTATGGGTGAAGCCACTCCTTATGATGGCCATTAAAGTCCCCCAGGATCACTAATTGGGCCGAAGGGTAGCTGAGCTGAGCAGCATCCGCCACCTCACTGAGGTAATCAGTAAGTCTAGTTGCCTCCCGGTCTCCGCTATGCGATCGGTATACACAGGCATAGACAATCTTCTCTATGCCAGTGTCCGCCAGAGCCCAGAGCACTGAAAAAGAAGGGTCTTCAAACCTTCGAAGACGCAGAAAGCAAATGTCATCCCGGGCGTAAACGCATACACCCGCACGTGGTTTGAAAAGATGCTCCAGAGAATACCCTGGGTACGATAGATACGACACGTCGGATGGACCAGCAATCTGCGTCTCCGTGAGAAACAATAGGTGGGGTCGTTCTGATGATGATGGACAGGCGTGAGATTGGAGTGCAGGCCCCGAATATTGCACAGGTGCACTTTGAGTGAGAGGGAGTGCTGCCGCTGTGTATACGTTCTTTTTCTTTTATTGTTTCTCATGCTTGCGGAGTAAAGTAGGTAGGAAGTCAGCAGTGGAACGAGGCGTCACACTAAGTAGAATTCAGTGGTACAACACACAAACCACACACATCTATAGGAGACCAGCCTGGAGACCGCGGGGACGCCCGAGCCCCCCCAAGGATGTCCATCGGGCCCTCTCGTCCGGTCGCCAACCGGCACGATGGCGCATCCCTGGGATTTTTCGACAGATGGCGGGGCAGCCTTTCATGAGTGGCTAGCTCACTACTTGGGCCCCCTACTATCTGCGGTCGGCCAGCGACAAACCGTGCCTCGGATCCCGCTGCCCTCCACGGCTGGCCGTCCGATGCGGTAATCGATGTGTGCACCGTATTAATCCACCAGACGACGCTACTGTTCCGACCCAACTTCCCGATTGACGTCACCAGACTTCGCGCCGGAACACGATCCCAAGAGAGCCGCTTAGCGGCGCGGCTTAGTCAGGTGGGTGGTCTCTCGCCACGGCTAAAGCCTACCACCAGAATGGTTGTTGCCTGGTTAGCACCACCCAGGACCACGTGTGGGGGATAAAAATAAAGGGGTTCCTACCCACGGACGAAGGCAACTCGGTCCCAAAAAGTTTCAGTGATTATGCTTTTTACGTCAACAGCCTGATCTCTTCACCAAAAGAGATCCGCTGCTCCCTAATAACAAAACTATTATGAACATGACGTGAGTAAATTTTTGTTTTCCATTAATTAATTGCCATTAGTTAATTGACACGAAGGCAAAATTAGAGGTAAGGTAGTAAAAAGCAATGTTGATACAGTTTTAATAATGCCAACACGCCCGATCTCTGCACCAATAGAGAGCCGCTGATGAGAACTAGATTATTATGGATATTTTATGGACTATAATGGACTTTTAGTAAGGTTCACTCATAATAGAAAATGCCAATGTTGCATTTTCTATTAAAATTTGAGTGACACTTACTATAAAATAAAACTTACGATATGATAAGATAATACTTTATTGTTAAAAAAAAATAGTTTTGATATAATCATTGTTTTTAATCCATCGGCTCCGAATTAGTATAAACTGTATTACGGACTGTATTAGCCAATGGCTTCTTTTTATTATATTAGAGCTCTACCTATTATTATAAAACTATAATAGGTACTATTAAACTGTCTAATATTATTACAAGATGATATTAATGAAAATGACACGATAGATGATTCTTTCCGATGACAATTTTACTATTCAAATCCCAATCCAATCTCTTTACAAAGCGAGACCCACTGTTGCTATAAACGATACTTCGAAGTATGATCAAAACATGATGTTAACAAGCAATTTAACCGGCGCTTTTAACCTGTCTATAACAACAAGCGCATCATAAATAGTTAATCTTAATATAAGTAATAACTACTAATAGCAAGACTGTAATTAACTTGCCATTACCTTAAGCGACAACTGACAGAATATAACGGCATAGATAGATAATAATATGCGGTTTGCTAGTCTCACTCGCGATTTGACGATACAAAATCACCGCATAAAAACAAGAAATAAAAAATTTACTAAATTATTATATTAATAAATATAATAATTTTATTTTATTTGTATACTACGGGACTAATCGCACACTAAAATTACGAGATAAATAAATATTTTCAGCCGAGTTGCATCGACCGTGACCACTCTACTCCGGGTAGAATGTTAGTCTACCCGTGACCACGGTCGATGCAACTCGGCCGAAACATCGGGATGAGGAGGTATTTATTTATCTCGTAATTTTAGTACGCGATTAGTCCCGTAGTATATAAAAATAATGTGTTCAAAACGCGAAAGTTAAATTTTATTTTGCTATTTAGCCAATCCAGAAATAAAGAAAAGACAAATCACCCACCCCATACAAAATTGCAACTCGGAATTGCCAAAATGTATGGAACAGTTGATTTTTTTCTCGAATTACATAGGTTGGTCCCATAGCAAAACTTGTCTTGGTCTGAATCACCCTAAAATTTCTTAGTATTATCATAAGCTATATATCCTCTCTGAATAATCGTGTAGAGCGACAAACAGGGTGATATTTCTTTATGAAAACACGTGCCTTAAGTAGGTACTTAAGTAAAGTAATGTTTTGTTTTAAAGAATTTCGCGTGGAAAATAATTACCTATATTTGTTTATGTTTCTATAATTAGGTCTCGCAGAAGTTACATTTACATTTGAGTACAATCTTATCCTTAACCTATAGACAATTCGTTGCTTGATAATTTGCATACAGTCGTAGGCCAGAGGTCGCGCACTTGATCTCTGTGCCAATTTGAGTTGAATATTGGTACCTATACTGTGACTTGGTGTCACATATTTCTGTTAATTTTGATGTAATATTTATATTTTATTACAATTTGGAAAAAAGCATTACCTACCTACCTAAAGAAACAAAACATTTATGCTAAATTAAGTAATAAGTATTCAAATAATCGAGTATTAAGTAATAGTTTAATATATTTTGAATAAACACAGTTCTTAATAAGTTTTAGAACTAGCTGTACCAAAATGTTGACTCCATTTTTTTGTTTTAGTATCACTTGTATCACACCTCTATCAGTGTGTAGGTATATGTGTACACGAAATCCCTTCACGGGTGCGATAAGATGATCCCAGGGCTAACTTGGCTAAACAATAGGTTTTTGAAAATGTTTTGTTGGTACCACTGGCCTAGTAACTGCAAAAAAAAATCATTCCACACTCATAGCCTCTACACTAGGATTCGGTGTTCGCCATGCGATGAAATGCCATGGAATATACCTATACAGGACAGACATAATCTCTATTTATATTGGAATTGAGATCAACGCACCTTCGACGTATCGGATGAAATAGAGTGACTAGTTTGCCCTCAATATTATTTGCTACGGTGGTTGCAATATCGATTGTGTCAGGGCAAAGCAAAGCAGGATATTCTATGCCAAAGACCCATTACACAGCATGAAACAATCCGCAGTGACACTACGCTGACAGCGTGATTACCATTCAGAGTGCTTCCTAGCGAGAAATCTATCCGATTATAGGTTAGTGCTCAGTGAACTGTTGTATCCGGGCGACGGGTTCTGTTATACTGCGCGACACCAGACATGTTGCTGAATGTGGACGCTTATTAAGAAGCTACTATATTTGTCTGAAAAGAATACTGAATAGCTGCTACAAGTTTTCATAATTTTGACTATAATACCTACATCCTGAGTCATACATGATTCTAAGTATTGCACTGCTCCTCTGCTAGGTGCGGACATCTTGTGAGTACGAGAAGGGTTCGGTTAGGTTAGGTTATGCCACCCTTTTTTTTACCTGGGGAAATATTTTAAAGATACCACTGCACCTCGGGGCAGGCGGGTGGTTATGTGGGAGTCCCCGCCCATTGCTGGACGGTATACCCACCAAAACCCCTAGGTGTTCCGCCACTGCGCTTGGTATCGGGGCTACGGGCACGCTTTCGCACTCCTCCGCGGCACCAGACAGCGCTGGCCCAATCCGGGCCCCACCTCGGAGCTTTAGCTCCCGCCAGAATGACGATGTGCCGAATACCAGACACATCGTCATCCCCCACCTGTGACCAACCAGCACTGGGGGTCGGACTGCACCCGTGTCCGACAGATGGCCTCCAATCCTCAGCTGCAGTGCCTCCCATACGACACTGCAGCCCGCCTCATAAGGCACGCAATCTACTTTGGCCAGCTCTAGCTTAAGCCACCCTGCTCAAATGAAAATTGGCATTAATTTCGAGGATTATCAAATAGATATATATAGATCTGTTTTGCTATCTTCCTTCACCACTTGATGCTAGTGTCATTCGTCTATCTTGTTTTTCAAGTCCCGAATGTCCGTATGTTCGTATTATGTGTTACAATGCTAAAGCATGTAATTGTTATCACTGTATTTTTGTCCTTTCCAGGCATATGGTAGCCCTCCCCACCAAGACAGCCGAAGGCTATCACGTGCTCCTCTACCGGCTGGCAGAGTTCGACTACAGCAAACTGAACTTCGCGGACGCCGTGCGTGTCTTCTGCATGTTCAACGACATCAAGCTCTCCGAAGACATCCTGTCTGAAGGCTACATCGTCATCTTCGACATGAAGGGCTGCAGCATTGGCCACTTGACCAGGGTCACGCTGCCCGCGCTCAGAGCTTTCATGCATTATATTCAGGTTGGTAACCTTTTCTGCGTTTTATTATATTCAGGTTAGTAACGTGGACGTTTACTGTGGGCCTTACGAATAAGCTCAAGGTAGCCCAACGCGCTATGGATAGGGCTATGCTCTGATCAGGAATGAGGAGATTCGCATACGAACCAAAGTTACCGACATAGCCCAGCGGATTAATAAGTTGAAGTGGCAGTGCGCAGGGCACATAGTTCGGAGAACTGATGGCCGATGGGGCAGTAAAGTTCTGGAATGGAGACCACGCATCGGCAAGCGCAGGGTAGGACGTTCACCGAATAGGTAGATAGACTATATAATTAAGACCGCAGGAACGGATGCAGGCCGCTTCCAACCAGGCTTATTCCTATAGATTTCCTATAGGGGAGGCTTATATCCAGCTTGGACGTCCTATAATGATGATGATAAACCTTCTCCAATAATACAAGCGAAGGCTAGCACTTCACAGACACCGTGCGTGTCTTCTACATGTTCAACGAAATAGATAGATTGTATTAAATAAGTATGTAATGTAAAGTGGAAATATATTATTAATAGTAAACGCTATTCAGAAATACTCTATAGATATTGCGCAAAAATAAATAAATCATTTGTCAATTCCAGAACGCGCACCCCTGTCGTCTCAAGAAGATCCACGTAGTCCACACCGTGTCATTCATCAACCAAGTGATGTGCCTTGTGAAACCGCTCATCCACTCTAACCTCCTGAATCTTCTCAATTTCTCATCCGAAGGCCCCGAAGCCATCGTTGACAAGGAACTTTTGCCCGAAGACTTCGGAGGCCCAGGGGTCTCCGTCAAACAGCTACACGAAGAACAGAGAAAGAACATGGAGGAGAATTATCGAGACTGGTTGATTGAAACTGAAATATTCAAAGCTGATGAGAAGAAGAGGATTAAGAAGCCCAGCAGAGGGATGTTTGCCAGCTTCACCAGCAGCTTCAAAAGCCTTGATATCGACTGATTAGGAAACGGTAATGTGATTTAGATTATATAGATCTGATTGGCACTTCTGACTCATTGATGGAAAGGAGAACGATGGACGCTAGGTATAACATTGGCCCATGGTACTGAGCGAATACACTTTTATGTAATTTTTAAGGACTATATAAAGATCGCAATGTGCATCTGTTTAACTCTTAAGATTCTGATTTAACTCTTAAGATTCTTGAAATCTACAGATTTACTAGTGCTTACTAATACGGATACCCACTTACTAAAATTCTACATTAATCATCCATTAATGGGAGAATTTTACTGCTTATTTTTTTAAATGTCTTTGTAAGCAATATAGGTACTCGTATTTCTACCGTATACTGATAGCATTTTTTCAATAATTTTTGTGACCAACCAAATATTTTTTAAAAACCATAAGTAAACCACATGTTTTTTTGAAAACAGCTGCGTCAAAAAATTTATATTCAAATTGATATTTTGTTAGTGGTTACTAGCTGTCATTTGAAAATGAGCTTAATTATATTATCGTACCATGGGAAATGTTGTTATGTATGATTGATGAAATTCTCTCAAACTTTCTTATAAATAGATATCCATTGACAAAAGCTGGGCAAAAAAATAGTTTAAGCGCTGGCGCCCTATATTATTAGCCTTCTTTTACGAGCCGGATCAAACATAATGTTGTCTGTGAACATTATTAGGAGAGCCGTTGTGCAGTAACAAATTCATTTGTTAGTGGCGCTTCGGAGTAGGCGCTGCTTAAATAGCAGCTTTGTCGCTAACTTCACAGGGGCCATTAAGTTTGATTAGGCATATACAGTTACTTTAATCTCATTTTTTAAGTACTGGTCAGTCTTATTCTGCTTTCTAGTCTTTAGCTCGAATAAATTGTGCAATTGGTAAAATAATTACGCAATAATATCTTTAAAGAACATTAGTTTTAGTAAGTCTATAGACAACTCCAAATTCATAAATGTTCATTGTACTACCTATGCTATACAATGTGTTGCATTACTTAACTGTATAGAACAGCTGTTTTTTTTTGAGGTTTAGGCGTTGATCCCACTGTAAAAATAGTTCATTTCTCCTCTTTAAATCCCTATACTATACAAGGTACTGTTTTTAGGTCCTTCGATAACTTTTCCCAAAAATAAGGGACATTTCAGTTCTAAAAAGGTTATTGAACGTTTATGAATAAGGAGAAGAAAATCTTAAGCTACATAGTAGGTATTTAAATGTATATATACCTAGTATATAATATAGTACTTTAAAGTATACTGTATATAATCTAGTATTACGACTAGCTTCGCTGGGTACATATATACAATACATAAGAATTGGAAGTAAAAAACTATTTTCTAATTAGTGATAAGGGTTGCTATATCTCTTGCTCAAGTTTTTTGACTGTATTAAATAAGATTCAAATGACTTTTGTGTCAGATTGTTGACGTCGGCCTCAATTGTATTGTCACCTCACTAAATACAATATAGTGCAGTTTTTGTCTGGTTCTCATCCGACTACTATCTACTTCTATCAAACTAGTTAACCCATTTCAAAACTAAAAAGTAACACTCAAAACTTTTAGTCGGTTCTTACTTCGTAGATACTTGTTCAAAGAAGGTTTATTTCAGTTAAGGCCCAGACTTTCTACCATGCTTTAAATTTTTTTTTTTTTTTTTTTTTTTTTTTTTTTTTTTTTTAATATTGACAATACTACATTACTACTACATAGAAAGCAATTGGATCATCCACAGACCCTTGAAGGTCTAAAGATAATCCAAGTGCTCAAGCCCACTGCCAGTTGGCAGCGTGCCCAGCATGCTGGCAGCATTGCCACGCTGAATGGCAATGCTTATACGTTGAGCCAAATAAACACCAGCATTTTGGTCACGCGTCGCGTCCACCAGACGCTCAGAAAGACTTTTGAAAACGAGATGAGCTCCCGGCCCCCACGGACCCAAAGTCTCAACTCCAAATGGCTCAAATATGTAACCACTGCCGAGGTTAGCATATTTGCGCCGCTTGTGCTGCTCAGCCGAATTGGCCGCCGCTCCAGCCCTACTCTGAGTCTCAGGAAGATGTGACGGTGCCAAAGTATCGACGCAAGTTGCGTCCCATACTAAGGGCCGTCCACACTTCCATGGGACCAGCGTCATGCCGTCAGGCCTTTTGCCATCACCACGCGCCAACCCACTCGGTTCGAGTACGGCTGCGATATTGGCGGTGACAAAAGCCCTGCGTATGACATCGTTAAGGCTGGCGTGGCGTCCAATCCGACCAGCGCTTCTTGAGCAAGAGAGACCGTGGTGACCGAGCTGGTCAACTGCAGTACCACACTGACAGCGATGGGCTTCACAACACCTTGCACCCAAGCGTAAGCTGACAGCTAGACGAAATGCAGTTGGGTCTAAAAGGTTACCAGTATTGAAAGAGGGCAATGCTTGCAACCAAAGACCGGACTCCCATACAGAGACTGCAAGGATACGAGCGCGATCCGCGACGCTAGGACACGTGTCTAGAAGAGATTTCCGTGCTAGTTCGCAGATCGGCCGATCCCACAGTCTCTGCGACGATAAAGTCTTTGGAAGCTCGGTATTTGGGCAAGCGACCCTCCAAGCATTCGTTGCCTCATTCAAATGAGCTACATCTACGCCAGAATGGCCTAAAGAAGGTGCGAGGATTTTTTCAATCAAGTTCTGAGTACTATGAATGGAGGACAAGAAAGCTGGTAAAGCAACACTTGAAATTTGGCGGACCCCTAACCCTCCAAGCCTAACAGGCAAGGAGGCTTGTAGCCACGCCCTTTCACTCATGTCAATATTCAAAACCGATACTAGGGACTGCTTTACAACATCGTCTAAGCTCAAAAGGAGCTCATTGTGTTTCCACAATGGACTACATCGTAAAGCGTACATAAATTTTGGAACAAACAGACAACATCTTATAATGGTAAAAGCCATGTGGGCGTTAATTTTGAGTAGCCTATCAGAGGCACTCAAAAAATTTTGAATTTTTTCTTGAACGAAAGGCGGAAAAGACTCATCTAATATCGGCGAACCTAGAAGGCGAAGAGAACACTTGTCTACCGATTTGATGTTAGGTGCCAAATCATTAAATTTGTTAAGTATCAAATCTTTATCCGGACATGAGTCGCAAACGAAAAGTTCGCATTTCGAAAAATTTAGCTCCAAACCAATTTGACGAAACTCGTCAATAAGAATTTCCAAATCACGTAGGACTGTGCTCGCATCGCCACCCAAAGTCCCGTCATCCAGATACCAAACGTTGAGTTTAGATTGGAGACGTTGAACAATTGGATGAATGGCCAGGCTGAAAATGGCTGGTCCGAGAGGGTCACCTTGTTGACAGCCAACGGAAGATAGCAAAACATCATTTTTGTAAATTAATTTAGTGGGTTTGCCGTAGCATTGCCAAAGAAAATTGAAAAGATCGGGAATTTTGTCTTTGACCTGTGCCAACAAGGCGTCTCGATTAACCGAATTGAAAGCATTTTTGACATCCAAATTAAAGTGTTACAAACTAATAGTTCTCCTAACAGAAGACCTCGCGGCATATATCTCTTTAACTGAATCTTCTTGAGCCTTTATCGACTCCGTCTTCACCGATTTGTTTCATACTCGCTGTAAAAGCCATGTGGGCGTTAATTTTGAGTAGCCTATCAGAGGCACTCAAAAAATTTTGAATTTTTTCTTGAACGAAAGGCGGAAAAGACTCATCTAATATCGGCGAACCTAGAAGGCGAAGAGAACACTTGTCTACCGATTTGATGTTAGGTGCCAAATCATTAAATTTGTTAAGTATCAAATCTTTATCCGGACATGAGTCGCAAACGAAAAGTTCGCATTTCGAAAAATTTAGCTCCAAACCAATTTGACGAAACTCGTCAATAAGAATTTCCAAATCACGTAGGACTGTGCTCGCATCGCCACCCAAAGTCCCGTCATCCAGATACCAAACGTTGAGTTTAGATTGGAGACGTTGAACAATTGGATGAATGGCCAGGCTGAAAATGGCTGGTCCGAGAGGATCACCTTGTTGACAGCCAACGGAAGATAGCAAAACATCATTTTTGTAAATTAATTTAGTGGGTTTGCCGTAGCATTGCCAAAGAAAATTGAAAAGATCGGGAATTTTGTCTTTGACCTGTGCCAACAAGGCGTCTCGATTAACCGAATTGAAAGCATTTTTGACATCCAAATTAAAGTGTTACAAACTAATAGTTCTCCTAACAGAAGACCTCGCGGCATATATCTCTTTAACTGAATCTTCTTGAGCCTTTATCGACTCCGTCTTCACCGATTTGTTTCATACTCGCTATTAATATTATTAAATATTGTTAGGAACAAGATACTAGACGATCTTACCAAATATTATCGAAATCTACTGATAAAAAGCGCGACAGAAAATTTCCCTTTTCTGAAAGAAGCCCCCGAAAATCACCGCCAACGACAAAAAATCAATTTATATAATATAGAACCTGTGTACCAAGTTTCGTCGAGACCCGTTTAGAAAATGCATCCTGCAGAGGAGAATCAACATACGGATAGACGAAAGCAAATCGTCGACTTGAAACGGAGATCTCTCTCACTTCGTTCGCTTCGATCAATAATAGCAAAATCAATTTACAAAACTGATAAGCTAATATTCAGGTAGGTACGGTACAAGATCATGGCATGCGCTCTTCCATACATTTTTGTTATATCTCGATTGTTAACTAAATACATTTAGGTACATTAATTTACTTAAAAGCACTAAAATTCGTGCTACCGCTTTCTTGTGTTTTGACCGACGAACCACCGGAGAAGGTATACAATTCGACGCGTTTTAATAATTCTTTTTTTATTGGAATGAGATTACTTCAAAATTGGTCCCATTCATATTTTATAGAAATCGGCTGAGCCATTTTTGATAAATCAACATTAATGTGAAAAATGCTACATTGATCCGTGCGAAATATTCGCGAATTCTGTACACGGGTGAAGTCGGTCATGCAAATTTTTGCAAAAAATAATCTTATTGTTAGTAACTGACAGCGATTAACACTAATTTCGTTCAGTGAGTTGATATTAAATTGAGGTTATTTATATTTATAGGTACTGTTTACACTTTTTTATACTCGGTTTTCAGGGTTTAAGGTAAGAACATTGTGATTTTTTATATATCATAGATGTATATACACATATGATGTGATGTTATAAAAGGTTACCGTGTTTCGAAATCTATATGTATATCTATGTTAGGATAATAGATAAATGTAATTAAGTCTTTGTTATTTTTATTGCTTTATAAATCACACTGTAGTTACTTTATGCCGTTAAGTTTGTGTCCTTTGTTACGAATTATTTTATATGGTCTGGTATATGTTTATATTTTTATTTGGAAATGGGCTTAGAGAAGCTTTTATTTGACATATCTAAGTTTAAGATGACAACGAAAAGAATAGGTATATTTTAGTAAATTTAGTGCACTTATTAAAATGTAATTCTATGTATTTGACATATAATATATTGTACCTGTACTGTATTGTACTTCTAAATTTATTATCTAATATATTTTGTACTCGTTTATTAAAAAAATAACATTTAAATACATATTACAGACAATATAATTATATTAATATACCTACCTAGGCTTACACACATACTTATTATATTTATATAGGCTTTTTTATAGTAACGAGTTTTAACAAATGCCAAAATAAATTTGTACTACTTATTACAATTTACTGTAAATATAAATAAAACTATTTTCTATAAAATATGTTTAACTTTGTTTTTAATTTTCATCAAGCCCCGTTATTAAGTGTTGGTATTTTCATCAAGCATCGCTTAGTTAGAGCTTTAGGTAGTTATGGGTCGTTCCTGTAAGTTCTACTATTAGTTCTACTAGTAGTACTACCGGGACAAAAAAAATGTTATTGCTCTGAGGTATTTTCTGTCAAAGTTCAAGCAAAGGTACAAAATGTAGGAAAACTTGAAGTAAGTTTAATGGGTGTACCCTATATACCCTACCCTACTACATTAATAAATAATAAATAAATATTGGGGGACATCTCACACACGGTCTCTGACCCCAAACTAAGCAAAGCTTGTGATATGGCTGCCAGAGACTGATATACTAGATATACATATTTTAAATACATACTTATATAGATAGTACCTAAATAACACCCAGACACAGAGCAAACACCAATGTTCATCACAAAAATGCTTGCCCTGGGTGGGGATCGAACCCACGCCTCTTTGATCCAGTAGTCAGGTTCACTAACCACTGAGCCACCGAGGCAGTCAACATTAGACTAACCATAACTCTCATATGGCAACATTGTGTTGTAATTTTTCGATGAGGTTAAAATTTTACTTATAATTGTTATTGTTCATTTAAGTATTTTGTGTATACAGGGTTATTTCTAATCAATTAGCATCCTTCTAGGGGCTTACTCTGTACATCAAAACTAACAACTTTTGTTCTACGACTTTCGTCAAAACTCTAAATCTTGGTGGACGTTCGCACTTGCCGGTACGTGGTCTCCACTCGAGGACTTAACGACCCACAGGCCATCAGTTCCCTGCCTACTGTCATTTCGATTTGCCAATACGCTGGACTATTTCGGTAACTTTGATTCTTCTACATAGGAGATGTAGAAGAATCATGACGTATGTGTTAAGTATGTATCAACCTACTAAGTGTTCCACATAATCAAATCAAATATATATAATATCTCTATTATTACTTATCAATCAATTAATTTAACTTTTATCTATGCGATAAGCATAAAATTAATGAACAGTATCCATCGAAACTTAATAAAGATACCACTAACATAAAGCCATGAAACCGTACTCCTGTTGTTTCAAAGCTTTCAAAAGTATTTTCCAAAATTTCTTTTCGATTTTCTCGACATGTAAAAGAACTAATATTTCCGATGTTGAAACGATTCCTAGTGACTGGTTATTCAAATATAATACAAATGTAAGACCAAATAATGATGGAAATATCTTTTTTGTTGATATCGATGAATCTAGAAACGATTTGTTTGATTTTAATGATGAATTTCGCTTAAGTGCTGATGAAATAGTAAACGACAACGAAGAAACGAATAAATCAAGTAATAAAGATAGTAAGACAGTGTTTATTAAAGTTTCGAGAAGACGGTCATCAAGTGATAGCGATGAAGAAGTGAGTACCTAGTATACTATTTTATTAGTAGATCATAAGGTATATTGTTCAAAATTTTTAATTTGTTAATTCTCGGGGCTTTAGACACTTTCAAAAAGTTTTACCCAGTCTTTACCCAGAATATCTATGCACCTTAAGTAAGTACATACAGTTTAATAAGTACATACAAAACAAATAAAGGCTCCTTCTTTTTATACGTAACGTGTTACCCTTACGACATAGTCAAATACTAAAGCTAGGCTTCAGAGGCTACAAACAAAGCACCTAAACTTGTAGAATTAATTAGGAATTAGTAAAATCTTCTCACGAAAAACGGTAATGCTGTAATTTTGTCGCAGTAATAATTTATTCCATGGCATGTTTCGTCCACCGACCCCGCGTCGGCACTGGGCCAGAACGGCAGAGTAATTCCTTGTAATCGCTTCACGTGCTTCCTAGCAACTTACTAACTTTACCTTCAGACGTCTCATAATCAAAAGCTACTCATATTGATTGCAAAAGTTCTTCAACAGATCCTATCAATTATGAACCGACAGAATAAGTAAACCTAATGATCGTATCCAAGTGATTTCTTATTAATCACCAGTCTATTTTCATCTTCCATCGATAGCTGTAAGTGATGTTTCCGATCCCGATCGATCGCCTCCATAATTAACGGCATCCGTGTGAACCATGGGAATAGTTGTATCGTGTCGCTCGGCCGGCTCAATCAAACCGCATCGATTTTAGCCGACGTTAATTGGTCGTGTTGGAGTGGCGAGTGAGTGATAGCCAAATAAAGAGCTCGTGTGGAGTAGAGGGTAGAGTCGGGCGTCGGGCGGCGGCGGCCCATTGAGAGGTCGCGGCGGCGGGCACGGCGGCGGCGCGCCGCGTGACGTCACGCGGGCGCCGCGCACGCGCCCGCCTATCGAGCGGCATGTGCCTCTCGCAGCCGGCCCGTCGCTCCGCCCGAACGATTCGCATTTTTTTATTTTCCCACTGAAGGGAACCGTCGCGACGTCCAGACGACGACACGGGAGCACGCCCGCTCGCTGGAAACGGCCGTCGAATTCGCGAGAGCGGCGCGGCCCCCGCTCGGCCGTCGCGCGGTGTCGATCGAAACCAATATGGCAGGACGGAGGCGACGTCTCTGACCGCCAGCGCGCCTCCGAGCCTGCGACCTGCATGTGTCTCGTTATATAAATGTTACGCAAGTTGGGGGTGGAGTGCTCTCGGGAAGGTGCTACAGCCCCACGAGCTGACCCCCTCGCTCGGAGTGCGTCGAGCTCATGTAACCCGCGCGGACCTCCATCGTGAGTACCTAGCCTTAGCCCTAGCTTAGCACAACCACTCCTATCGGACAATGGTCGACATTCCAAAATAGATCTATTGTTTTCAATGTAAGGATGTCTCCCGAGCGAGTTTCACCATTTATCGATCGGGTCGTTATCTGGAGCTCATGAAATTGTTTATACTTTGTTGGAGTGATAGCACGGCAGGGGTCGTGTTAATAGGGCATACTGTACTTAGTTTCGTGTCCTCGTGACTCGACAATCCGAATGATTCGCGCCTTTGGGTGAGGCGCTCATTACCTCAAATAACATTATTGATCAAAATCTTCTTAGAGTACATTGAAATGTCAGGATTGATGCGTGAGGTTAGGTGAATGCTTACACTCAAAGGGAACAAAGTGTCAAATTGTAACAAATACCTAAGAGCTCTTATTTGACCATTTTATGTTCCATTTCTATCCCTATTAATGGACTATCTGTGTAGCAAATGTGTTGTTGGTAAAAGATTTCATTTTTATACTTGTCCAATGCGTCTGTGACAAAATGGAATTATTCTGTGAGAAAATGTAATACATAGGATATTCACATGGGTGTGTAGATGTACCTAACGGCAAAATAGTATATTATTAATAAATTACGTGTACATTTTGAATAAATTACACACAAATACATAATAAAGTGTCCATAACAGACACTGAAATATTAATACAAGCCTATCTAACTCGTTCAAGTTACAATCCAATAGGACTAATGTACATATCTTTTAATAACAGTAAGTTCGTATAGGCTGGGTGGCTAGCCATGGTGTTCTGGGGTTTTATGGTTAAAACAACCGGGACCTACAATGTATCACGTCATCCGATCCATGTTAGCGCTCAGTTGGTAATGCCACCCGAGATCACCCATCCAACGGCTGCCAATTTCAAACATTGCTTAACTTTATCTCATTAATATTAGTAGGAGAGTAAAGGATGATATGATACGATGTTATTGTCTCAGAAACGTTTGTTTTTTACATTAGGCGACTTTAGGTGCTTAATCTAGGAAATGTAGGTATGTTTATTTCAGTAAATTAATCTAATTTCTCGACTATCCCTTCCAGCAGTTTCTTTTGGTATTATTTACTTGCTTAATACGAAGTAATGAGGCATTATAAAGAACATGATATTTTTACAAACTTGCAACTCGGAATCAACAGGATTCATGGATCAGCTGATTTTATTTTTTCTTGATTACGGTTTGCCCCATGTTAAAAGTTGTTCTTAACGATGATTATCTTAATCTCTTTCGGCTTACTACACCAGCCCCCCTACCGCCTAAGCAATAGCAATCGTAATAGCAATCGTTTATGACTTCATTTTAGTCATTTGGCACCACTTATGTGACGTTAGCCATCAATTGCTTTGCGCGGATTGCGAAAGCAATCGTTGAATGAACAACTTTGATGGCTAACGTCACATAGGCGGTGCCAAATGACTAAAATGAAGTCATAAACGATTGCTATTACGATTGCTATTGCTTTAGGCGGTCGGGGGGCTGTTCTGCATAATCCTGTAACTATAGTAGATACTATTTCAAACAAAAAGTTCATCTACATTAGAGAATAATGAGAGAAATTTTATTTTCAACCGACTTCAAAAAAGAGATTCTCAAATCGATTTTTTTATTCCGCTAATTATGAATCTATTTTTGACCTACGAACCAACCGGAGGAGGACCGACGCATTATAAATTTATATAACCTCGCATTTTTTTTTGTAGTAGTTCGATTTTAATAATTATTTTCTTATTGGAAAGAGTATATTTCGAAATTGTCCCATTTAAATTTTAACGAAATCGGCTGGGCCATTTATGATAAATCAACAATAATGTGAAAAATGCTACATCGATCTGTGCGAAAATTCGCGAACTCTGTACACAGGTGAAGTCGGTTATGTTATTGTTTGCAAAAAATAATTAGATGATAATTTTTTGTTTGGTAGATCATAACTTATTTCAGAGCTGGTCCAATTAAAATTTAAAAAAGAATTGGTAGAACAGAAAAGTTTGTAGTGCTGAGGGGGGACATGAGAGAGTGTAGTGTTTCCGAAGACGATGTCGAAGATCGAGCGAAGTGGAGGAAGAAAGTGAGGAAGGCTGACCCCATCACCATGTGGGATACATAGCCAGGAAGAGAGAGAGAGGTAGAACAGAAAAGTCAACAATAATCAAACATAGGTAGTATTCGAGCGAACTATTCCAATTTTGAACCGACTTCCAAAAAGGAGGATGTTCTATGTTCGTCTGTATGTATTTTTTTTGTGTATGTTCATCGATATTTTCGCCAACTGTGAACCGAAACAAAACAATATTTTTTGGTACGAAAGGGTATACTTTCGAAGTGGTCCCATTTAAATTTTATGGATATCGGCTGAGCCGTTTTTGACAAATCAACAATAAAGTTAAAAATTTATACATCAATTTGAGCGAACTATGCGAATTTTGTACTCGATGGAAGTCGGTTTTGCCATGTTTTGCGAAAAATAATTATGTTCATAGATTGCAAGAATTACTCGGGTGTGCCATTATTGGGGAAAAATAGTTGTAGTAAATTGTTTCAACCGACAACAAGTAAGGAGGTTCTGAATTCGTCTGTATGATTTGTGTGTACTTATGTTACGTAATTACTCCGGGAATTATAAACGAATTTTTATGATTTTTTATCCGTTTTTTTATTTATTTGTCATACATTTTGTACTATATATAACGGGAATGAACTCACGTGTTGGGATAGTCGTAACGACTATAGTTTCGGTGCGTTAGTGCAGTTAGCAGTTAGTGCATTGCGAGACGGCTCCGCGTGCTAGCACTCGCCAACTTGAGAAAGGTCGCCGAATGCGACCGAAACAATAGAATCGTTACGACTATTCCTACACGTGAGTTCATTCCCGTTATATATAATATAAAATGTGTGAAAACCACGTTATTTGTCATATTTCAGAGGTTTGTATAATAAGGAGAGTTTGTACATGAATGAAATCGGTTATGCGATGTTAGGTGAAATATAATTGTTATTGTAATATAACAAAGTAAACTTTTAATATCTTATATACCTAGTCGCAGTCACGTATGTGATGCCAGACCTTCCAGAGTAATAGGAGGAGCTCCAAATGGCCGGATTTGGCAAGCGACACGGCTCGCTGTCTGCGACACACGCTTATTATGCACGTATAGTTTTTCCTGTAATTTTACCACGTATAATATTCTTAGTGTATAACTTTAGTTAAAGAAGGATCTTCTTTATTTCTGATCGATCTTGTACAGTTAGTAACTGACATAATTTTTATAGCTGAACAGATAAGCTACAAAAAAGCTAATGAAATCGAAATAAAGAAAAAAACAAACACATAAACAAAACAAAATAACTATAATATTATTACGAAAAGCCCGAGTCAGAGTGATAAAAATAAATTAGTATTTTTTGCCAGAAACATATACTTATTTATCATAACCGAAATTGGCAACAAGGTTGCCAGCATTTTGGTAAAGCTTGATTAAATCAATTCCATCGAGATAGCACGATTCGTTCAACACAATATTTACTAACTAGTTTTTTTTAATCTGCTTTAAGTTAGGTATCTGGTTGGAAAACCAAAGTAAGATGTGCTAGCTAATATTATAAGGTGAGATAATTATTTATTTCGTGATTAATAATAAAAATTAGTGCTGGATAGGAATGTTTGGGGTATCGTGGACTGAATTTCGTATTAATGTCTCGATACTACATGAACTCGGCATCAAGCAGAGTCTATCATCCGTAGTACAGTCTCGAATACTCGCTTACTTCGGACACGTCTCACGGCGAGGTAGTCAGACCATAGAGCGTCTTGTCGTCCAGGGCAAAGTTGAGGACACAAGACCACGCGGAAGGTCGCCCATGAGATGGACCGATCAGATCAAGTCTGCTGTGGGCGGGCCCGTGCATGAATGTACCAGATTGACGTCCAATAGAGAGAGATAACGAGACATCGTGAGGCGCATTACATCTGCCCCTACCAATATAATACTGCATGATGACCACGACCGTTAATTCTGTCAAGAGAGCAACGATCAAGAAGAATAAAAATTATGTACATTTTTAAGTTAGTAAATTAAATTAATTGATTCATAAAAACATAGTTCATAATTATTATAATATTCAACAAATAGTAGGAATCTGTACCTACATTATAATCAGGATAGTGTTTGACACTTATATAATATCAGCTGATGGTGAGGCGCTAGCTTCCACGGCAGGATTCATATAATATGTCATACTTATTGGCCGTGTTAAATAACTAAGCAAGGACCTTGCCGAACAGCAATTCCGTAAGTTATATCACATGTACCCAACTTATATTTGTTGTATGTTTTGATTGAAATACATTTGAGATAGACATGCTTCGATTTTTCTTCAGCGTTGTGGTAACTGCTAAGAAGATAGGTATACTCAGAGTGCTTAAAACTATGTCCATATATTTTGATTCAATTGCGAAGTTTTAAATACATACCAGATTATAATTATTACTATGTAATATAAAAAAATATAATAAAAAAAAGAAATGTCAGATCACTGTACCGTTTTGAAGCTTGAAAAACAATTTCGTTGATTTTAATTGTAAATGTTCCATTTTTAGTAGATATATAATCATCAATAAATTGTCAATGAATTGGTTTCTATTTGTATTATTTAGGCTTCACTTTTCTTTCTCCGAAACTACCAAAGTACCAAATTTTAGCACAATCGGACTTTTGATAGAGGTTTAAAATAAAACTCGATATTAAAACTGAAACTCGATAATAAACATAAGACTAACAAAAATAAGAATAACAATTTTATTGTGAATACAAATATTGTTGGTAATTTATATTTTCGTACAGAGATTCAAACTACTGCTTTTAACAGCATTTTGAAACATAATGTAGAAAAAAAACCACGTCTGCTTAGCAATAAACAGGCGTAACTAAACACGAGCTAGGTACTACAAAAACAAAAACTTACAAACCGCGACAAAAACGCGCAGCTAAAAACAAACTACTGGCTGAATAAACTCGTAAAAACTTTTTTAATGAACAAGCTTTCTCGTTTAGCTTACCGAAAAATGCGGTTTGTAATCGCATCACACAGTCGGGTTCCGGGCGGCGGCGAGCCGGAAACTTGCTTCGTCGGCGTTTCGTGATGTCTGCGAACCAAAAAGGAATGGTTTTTATACGTAGGTTATGCATTCCTGGTAGGAAGCTACGCTAAGATTCCACTACGCGAAACGAATTTAATATATTCTATTGAAATAAAAAAATAAATAGAAATTAATATACAGAAGATAGCTGGTGAGTGTTTTTTGATATTGTTTTATTGACGTGATATTCATATACACGAAAGACCGATACGACCGAAGGCCAAGCAAAATTGTCACAAGAATTCATTCAAAAATATTTATCCAATATATTTCCAAAAATGCGGTTTTTAATCGCACAGTAGAGCTCCGGGAGCTTGATTGGTCGGCGTTTCATGAGGTCTGCAGCCGGCGAGCCAAAAGGAACTAGGTTCTCTGTGACTGGAATGTGAAAAAGCAAAACGAATATAGCTTTATGCAATCCTGGTAGATCCTGGTTATGCGAAAAGTCTACCAAGTGACGTAGATTTTGTGTATTCTATTAGAAACAAAAGGTTGAAATAGTAGTTTAGTGGGTACCTTGTAAAAAAAAATATCAGCTTGAAAATCCGTAGCTACATACTGTTTTGTACTCCTAAATTTCCATTTCATCTGCTATTACGTTACTGAACTGTACTTAATACTAAATTAAACTACGCCCAAACTGATTACATGAATATTTTATTTAACTGCCTATTTAATTAGATACCAATCAATTAAGCGTTGAGGTAAGTGTCGTTTTTTTGTGTTTGTTTTGGCATCTTTCTGGTATAGAGACACGAAAGTCTTAAACGACATGACCGACGACCAATAAAAGAGTTCTTTAAAAATATGCATCCAATAAATCTCAACAAATCTTTGTCTGCCTAAAAACATTCTACCGAAAATGCTATTTTTAATCGCATCACACAGTTGGATTCCGGCCGACGCACCGAGCCGGAACCGCATTCGTCGGTTCGTGATGACGACTACCTATTCACTTTATAAAGTTACAAACTGAGAGTTCGCGGAAGCATTTTAGAGAGGTACCTTCTCTTAAAGAAATGTATAACAGAGAACCGAATGCAACTGCAATGCTGGTACAGTGATGGTACTCAAAGTTCTACCAAATACAAATTTTAACTCTATAAGTCTAAATGGTTAATGCCACTGTCCTACTGACCACCTTATTCTAATCGTAGGCTAGCAGCTTATTGAAATCGCTAGAATAATAGATTAAAATTAAATTTTATAAAGAGGTGCTTAATGACACTAACCACCAAGCACTTCAAAAGCGTAGTGCAACGATAGCGCAATGTATGAAATTATCTTAACTTTTCTTATCTATAACTATGGTTGTTGTTATAGATAACAACAACATTATCTTGTTGTTGTTATATTATTATATGTATAACAACAACAAGCTACTTAAATGTACTAAAATTTAAGTTAAAGAGTTTAATAACTCAAGAAAAGTCTCGTAATATACCTTAGTTCTGCATGTCTTCAATCATATAAAATGTCTACGAACTTTTCAGTGGTCGTAGCTTCGTAGCATTCCCGTAGCCCATCCTATTCAAAATCGTAGAGAAAGGATATACTACTATACTAGCATAATTTTTGTTTAAAGACCACGACAAAACATGAAAAATGCTACATCATTATTTCTAATTGGGTCTTTTCGAATAAAAAATCTACTTTTAGTACCTCTTAAAAAATATTTACTTTGTTATAACTGTGTATAACTAAGAGTGTTCTCAGTTATTTTAAAAATATAGACATTTTTTTTGCTACTTTTAAAAGTAGAGAGACGTGTAACTCCATCTTATTTCCCAAAAATAATTATCAACATCTGAAACTTGTATCTCATCTATGTAGGTATAGTAAGTATGTTATGAAAAAATTCAAAGCGTATCTGGAATTAAATACATAATCGTGCGCATGAATCTTTCAATCAAAATAAGCCAATTTATTTCTTTAGTGACCATTTCGGGCGGCTTTTTTGAAGCAAACTTTGAATCTTGCCCAGTGCGGGTTGGTGGATACACATACGCCATAGGATTTCTTCGACGGACATATGCAAGTTTCCTCACGATGTCTTTCTTCACCGGAAAGCTAGTGATGTGAAAATCCGTTCATAAATTTCAAAGAACTAATTGGGTACGAGACCGGTATTTGAACCCACGACCTCACGATTGTAAGGCGGGTGTCACTACCACTAGACCACCACGGCTTCTTTAGTATTCCAGTTCAATGGTAAGACGTATGTTTCTAAGTTGTTTCCCAAAAGCCATATTCTATAACCCCAAGGTCTGGCCAAGCCATCTACCTACTTCTTTATTGTTCGGGCCCGCGCCTAAAAAATAAAGAGCTCATATTTATTCCGACTTATCAACTCAGTCAACCTATCGAATAAAATTGGAACCAAAGAAGTACAAAATAAAATCGGTCATTGCACGAGCTGTGTGAGCTATCGGGTGTATTAAGGAATGCTTTTGGGGCTCGAACCTCTGTACCCTTGTAATCTTAATTTTGTAAATTACACATTTCACACCCGTAAATATCGTACTTGAAACTTATGCTCCATGAAGTTTTTTCAGAAAAGCTGTTTTAGTGGAACATAATGTTCTTAACTAATGATTAAAAAAAACCGGTCAAGTGCGAGTCAGGCTCGCACACCGAGGATTCCGTACAAATCCAGAAAAATTCACAAAATCGGGAAGTAAGTATATTAAAATCATCGACAAAAAAGTTTTTTCATTTTTTTTTACTTTTCTCGTTATACATCGAAAATTACACATTGTTAAAATAATTAAAAAAAATTTAGCATGTGCTAATGAACCTCTTTTATATGATACCTCATACGATATACTCACATTGAATTTTGAACCCATATTTTGTGAATCTAGGCCCTATTTTTTTGTGATTTAAATAAAAATGTATAGTTTTTAATTATATTCCATCCCGAGATAAAGAAACTTGACAGACGGACAGACGGACAACAAAGTATTAACAAATAAGGGTTCCGTTTTTTTTCCTTTTGAGGTACGGAACCCTAAAAACATCTGTAATAAGCAAATAACTGCCCGGGTAACATTTATTTCATCAGTCTAACTCGTTTTTGTTAATTAATGTGGACAAGCTATTTCCGTGTAACTGAGTAGGTATATAGCCTATTCGTATTTAATGTTAAAGATATATCTTTAGGTATTGCATACAGCACAAGAAACATATTAATACAACTGCAGTCTTCAAACAACGTAACAATCGGCGAATTAGCAATTAGAATAATTTACATTATTGAAACAGATATTTCTGTCGAAAGGTTAAAGATGCCCTATTTTATACGCGTGTTCACTTGTACAGTATGATAATACATGTTAATCTAATGAATGAATAGATTGGAACCCGACATTATATCATTGTAATAGTATAATCTTGGAATTCAACTAAAACCTGAATCAGCCCCCCTAAGTATCGTCCTCGCTCCGTCATCAGAGCCAAGTCAGAAATTCTCCGGTCGTAATTCAGTAAACTATACAGGGTTGCCATGCACTCGAAATTAAACTGGAGTAATTTTGATCTACGAAATATAATGATAAATGTAAAATAACTATGTAATAAACTACTGTACATATACAGGGTTACTCTGGTAATCGATTAGCATCCTTTTAGGGGCTTATTCTGTACATCAAAACTAACAACTTATGGTCTGCGTTTTTTTGTCTGAAGTCTAAACTAAAAAAAACAGCTGTTAAATACATTTTGTTGATGCTAATTGATTACCCTGTAATCCTTTAAAACCTAAACTTTTTTTAATTTTCAACAATTAAATATTGTACCTACATTTCAGAATATAATAACAGGCAGATAAATAGGTACCTACCTACTTATCGGAGCGGAGGTGCCGTTATCAGAATTAAAATTCATCTTTGCTATCAATATGGTGGCCAATAGTGAGTGGGTGCCATAGACTCCATTAAGTGCTCAAAGATGACTCTATTGTTCCGATTATTCGAATAATTACGGTATTCTCGACTCGACTACAATAATAATGAACTTTGTGTTTAACCTAAAATTTGGTAGCCCTATTCCAACAAAACAAAGCAAAATATGAGGAATAAAACATGCGATATTATGCTGTTCGTTAGGATTGTATTTTGTAAACTGTTTCAGAACAAAATCCTATCAAAAATGCAAGAGAGGCCTGTTAGCTACGATGTAGGACACGCTTAATAGAGCCGTTAAAGTTATAATTGAGTTGGAAAATGTATAGTAAAGCTAACTTTACATATTCTTGTACATTTTATGATAGACATGTTTAGGAGTTTAGTGACTTAAATTTAATAGAATTACTCCTTCATTATCGCCCTTCGCGAGTAGGCCTATGTCCTGCTGTGGACTATTAAAAAGGCTGATACAGTACTCCTTAATTATAGTGGAATTAATTTTCACCCTTCATGGGTAGGCGTACGTCCTGAAGTGGAAGTATTTATCTGCAAGCTGACCCGGCAAATGTTTTTTCTGGAGAATATGAATATGAAGAATATAAATTATGCCTACAACTTATTCTCAGACCTACCAAATATACACAAAAAAAATCATAAAAATCGGTCAAGCCGTCAAAAAATACTGACAGGATATTTATTAGATGAATAGAAATAGTTGCATGTCAGATGCCTTTAGGCGGCGCGAAGTAAAAACTCTGACACCTGCTAGCTTAGCATACAAGACCACGACAAGAGTTTGTCGACGTGTGCAAAGGTGACAGATATACGCTTCATCTTAGAGTATTAATTTAACTATTTAAAATTTAACTAGTTAATAATAATACTCTAAGCGCTTCATCATAACTCTGTCACGTTCTGGCACGTCGATAGTATTATTTTATGGTCCTTATGCTAAGTCCGCAGGGCTAGCCACTCGGCCTATGCGAACTTAAAACAGATGTTATGCTATGGTAATTATATATCGCCCCTCTACAGCCAACCATATCAATTTACTATAGCCAACCATATCAATTTACTATATGTTTGGTCCGCTATTAAATAATAACATGTAATCTCATTCTGTTTAAGCTATATACATGTAGGTACAGCTAAGACCTAAGTCTTAGGTGCGTATAATGAGATTTCGATTACCTTTTAGTAAAGTTTGCAGTGGAACGTCACACCCACCGAGCGCTACTGGGCCACCGTAGTGGATATGGCCCAATCACCCTTCTTGCATAGGCCTACGTCCTGCAGTGGACTATTTAAAAAAGGCTAGCACAGGTATATAAAACTTTATATCTTTATGATATAAATAATATAATAGAAGGACATTAACATTTCTGGTATATTTGGTGTATTTTGTTACTAAGAAAATATCAAAGATAGAGCATTAGCCGTTTGGTAAATGTCAGATGATTGAGGATATCACTGATATATCTATCTCTTTACCTTCAGCTAGACTAAATTAACATAAAAAACTCCGTGTAAGTATATTCTTACAAATAGCTTGAGTAAAATTGTTATACGTAAACATATTGCATATTATACCTACATATATTACATATTGGCTAAAAAGCCAAAAATAGCACAATTAACTTCAACATCGCAATCTACGTACAAAATTCGAATAAGTAGTTCGCTTGAATCAATGTACGCCATTTTTATAATACGTAATTTTGATATTTATATTGGACCAATCCTAATAATTTGCAAACAAATAAAAGTAATGAAATACCTACGTTAATTATGAAGTGTAATAGTTTAATTATTGCAACCATAGTAATGACTATGGTTGCAATAATTAAACTATTAACTGTACTGTACTATATCAGCCTTTTTAATAGTCCACTGCAGGACGTAGGCATATCCACGAAGGGTGGTTGGGCCATATGCACCACGCTGACCTAGTGCGGGTTGGTGAATTCACATACGCCATCGAATTTCTTCTGCTGACATATGCAGGTTGCCTCACGATGTTTTCCTTCACCGAAAAGCCAGCGGTGTTAAATTCCGTACATAAATCCAAAAGAACTCGTTGTTACGGGACCGGGATTTAAACCCACGACCTCACGATTGTAAGGCGGGTGTCACTAACACTATATACCACCTCGGCTTCCACTCTAGGCTTCACGGCAAACTATTAAATATTAGATAAACTAGCTGACCCGGCGAACTTCGTTTCACCGTCAGGGATCGGAACGAGGCGGTGATGGAGGCTCTGGACCGGGAGAAGGCAATAAAGTTGGCATAGGACGTGGAAAATATGTATGTGTGAATTTTTGAGAAATAAATATTGCGTGTGTTAGATTAGGGATTTCATTATAATATTCTATATCACTTAAAATGGCCTCAGAAGTGAGCCTGTTCTTCCTTTATTGGTCTAAAGCTATTTATTTACCTTCCATTATTATAAACAGACAAATCAAGACACCATATCCGCTATTGCTAGTTATGTTGGCGATATTGTTTATCAGTATGTTATTCTATCGTCAAAGTGATTATGATCCTATCAACTATTCTCTAATAGTTGATAGGATAATATTTAGTAACAATTACAACATGTATTATGTAATATAATACTTATTAGTAACTAAATAGAACTGAGAAATATCATGACATCAGAATGTCGGCCATTGTTGTTTACATACTCTATTTATTTAATACTTAATTTATACATAATATTTCATAATATGATAGATGACTTGAAATGTATCGATAATTGTTCTTATAATTCTAATAAGTAAGAAATGCAGTTTAAGATGGTTTTACGTATAAAAAGTAATGTAAAATGGAGACTACCGCCGTGCCCGCCATCTTGCTCGTTCCCTATTGGTCGTTGTTAATGTTTACATCGAGCTGCGGTGGTAAGGCATGGCGGGAGCTTGTGAAATTAGTATAAAACAGGCTGCCGGTGTGGCTTCGCTGGCTTGGTACCTCTTAGTACCTTTTGATATCTCTTACCGTCTCTTAGTGTTCGCTTCAGTTCTCATAGTACCTTTGGTGTTCTTTTATTATCTCTGAGCGTTCTACAAGTTTAACATTATCATGATAAAGTTAGAGTCTCGCTTAGCTAGTTATGCTGAGTGTTGGTACTTTTATATTCGAAGCCAAGCCGAGTGGACATCGCCATGTTGCTAAAGTTAAGTACTTTGTGTAATATCTAAATTATGTGACTGATCATTGTACATTGTATCAAAAGATTAAAAGATTATATTGATAGCGTCGGAGTTTCTTGCCACTTCTTCTCACGACGTTTAGGGCCTTACGAATGTGGCTTAGAGTTATTGCATTACATGGAAGGACCCTCTCGGGCTCCATGAGGTATATGAATAAACAAAGAATACCTACTTACTTGTTTCCTTTACTAATTTAGAAACCTCAAGTTAGGTAATTACCCTCACTAACATTTTAGGGTCAGTTTACAGAGTCTCTTTGTTATTATGTTAGAATCAGGGTTGCTACATTAGTTTAAAGTAAGACTTCTATCTTGACAATGATATTTTAATACAAAATAGATAAAGTAACAGCCTCATTTTAATAGTGATCTAACACGTGCATGCCCCAAGCATTCATGCTCGCCATCGAAGGCTCCTTCTTGCGGCGGCATCATGTGTCGGGTCGTTCTCCTCGCTCAAATATGGTCGAGGAGGGCGATGGCTGGCACAAGTGTCACACTCGTGATTGGGTGCCGCTTGCGGGTCGCCGGTCTGCTCGTGGCACTCACGCAATGCATCGACTAACTTAGGCCAAGATTTCAAGCGCTTACTAACTCTTTTTGTACAGTATAATCAAACAATTGTAAATTGTTTGTTAACAAAGGGCACAGACCCTGGAGTCTGTGGTTAGAAATATTTCAAACAATAAAAATAAAAAATCGTTTCACGCAATTATAAATTATAGTCTGTGTTATTTTGATGTATAAACATTATTATTGTAAAGTTTCATCGAAATCAGTTCAGTAGTTTTTGCATAAAACAAGAACAAACATCCATACATACTCACAAACTTTCGCGTTTATAATACTAGTGGGATTAAATATTTTCGAATAAATGTGGTTTTATGATGTGAGAACGTGTCGAGAAATCGCTTCACAATACACAGTTCAATATGTGCCTACTAATGCTGTTGTGTGCTAGTTTGTTCGAAGAGTTCTCCAACACAAATGACAAAACTTTGCGGTCGAACAAAAGAAACAAGCGGGCAAGTTTTCTTATCGAATGCTTCAAATAAATACGCCTTTACGTAGAGTATGTGCAAAAAGAGAACCGTCGTTGCGTTACGGTGAACTAACAATAACATTTTGATCATCAGCTAAGGTACCGACTGTACTTGGTAGACGTGAGTACTGACGAAAACCGAATTGGTGTTTACCAAGTATCAAACACGTTTAGTTGTACTAGCAATGACAGAGTAGTGTTGTTAACGTAACAAAATTCCACGCTTTTCTTTTTGCACAAACTATAGTAACCTAAGTTCGTCATTATTCCTAACTGACGTTGTGTATATTTCGCTACGCTACTATAGGCTGATTCAAACTTCTGTGAAATTAGCTAAAAGTAAGTTCGTATAGGCCGGGTGGCTAGCCCTGGTGTCAGAGTTTTTTTAGGCCGCCTGAAGGCCTCTGACATGGCTAAACGGTTAAAACAACCGGGACCTACAATTTAACGTGTCATCCGAGCCACGGTAGCGCTCAGTTGGAAAATGCCACCCGCGGTCACCCATCCAAATACTGACCGTGCGGAACGTTGCTTAATTTCGGTGATCGCTGACAAACACCTAGTCAAACTACGCTACGAGCGCTACCTGAAATTAGCTGAAATTAGCTAAAAGCTGCGCATAACCCAATCCTCGCGCAACTGTTAAGGGGGCGCCTAATGCCAAAATCGACTTTTTAAAGACGTGGTGTAAAGATGACGATCATAAATATCTCGGACGCTCTGGGCAGGGGGAAGGCAAAAAAATGGCATAGGACGTGGAAAATGTGTATTGGTAATTTATAAGAAATAAGCATTGCGCGCATTCATGCGCGAAGGCTCCTTCTTGCGGCGGCATCATGTGCCGGGTCGCTCTCTTCCCTCAAATATGGTCGAGGAGAGCGAAGGCACATGTGTCACACTCGTGATCGGGTGCTGCTTGCGGGTCGCCGGTCTGCTTGTGGCATTCACGCATTGCACCAACTAACTTTGGCTAAAATTTCAAGTACCTACTAACTCTCTTTATAAAGTATAATCTAACAATTGTAATTTTAGTTAACAAAGGGCACAGACCCTGGAGTCTGTGGTTTGTAAAAATTTTCAATAAAAATAAATAACCATACTAAGTATAGGAAAGAAAAATCTATAGTAGCAGAGTAATCGCGTAGAATTTTGGAAAATAATATGGTTACCTTAGAAAAACATTAAAACTTCGCATCATAAAAAAAAACTTTTTTCTTCATAAGCTCGAAATTATCAGCGACAACACCACATTCGTTTTGACAAATTACGTAGCCAGACTAATGTTCTAGTAGAGTAATTGATTAGTTTTTTTAATATATGGTTAAATTTTGAATATTTTTTTTTTTTTTTTTTATTTTTTTTTTTATTTATTTATTCATAATGACAATACTACACTACTACTACATAGAAAGCAATTGGATCATCCACAGACCCTTGAAGGTCTAAAGATAATCCAAGTGCTCAAGCCCACTGCCAGTTGGCAGCGTGCCCAGCATGCTGGCAGCATTGCCACGCTGAATGGCAATGCTTATACGTTGAGCCAAATAAACACCAGCATTTTGGTCACGCGTCGCGTCCACCAGACGCTCAGAAAGATTTTTGAAAACGAAATGAGCTCCCGGCCCCCACGGACCCAAAGTCTCAACTCCAAATGGCTCAAATATGTAACCACTACCGAGGTTAGCATATTTGCGCCGCTTGTGCTGCTCAGCCGAATTGGCCGCCGCTCCAGCCCTACTCTGAGTCTCAGGAAGATGTGACGGTGCCAAAGTATCGACGCAAGTTGCGTCCCATACTAAGGGCCGACCACACTTCCATGGGACCAGCGTCATGCCGTCAGGCCTTTTGCCATCACCACGCGCCAACCCACTCGGTTCGAGTACGGCTGCGATATTGGCGGTGACAAAAGCCCTGCGTATGACATCATTAAGGCTGGCGTGGCGTCCAATCCGACCAGCGCTTCTTGAGCAAGAGAGACCGTGGTGACCGAGCTGGTCAACTGCAGTACCACACTGACAGCGATGGGCCTCACAACACCTTGCACCCAAGCGTAAGCTGACAGCTAGACGAAATGCAGTTGGGTCTAAAAGGTTACCAGTATTGAAAGAGGGCAATGCTTGCAACCAAAGACCGGACTCCCATACAGAGACTGCAAGGATACGAGCGCGATCCGCGACGCTAGGACACGTATCTAGAAGAGATTTCCGTGCTAGTTCGCAGATCGGCCGATCCCACAGTCTCTGCGACGATAAAGTCTTTGGAAGCTCGGTATTTGGGCAAGCGACCCTCCAAGCATTCGTTGCCTCATTCAAATGAGCTACATCTACGCCAGAACGGCCTAAAGAAGGTGCGAGGATTTTTTCAATCAAGTTCTGAGTACTATGAATAGAGGACAAGAAAGCTGGTAAAGCAACACTTGAAATTTGGCGGACCCCTAGCCCTCCAAGCCTAACAGGCAAGGAGGCTTGTAGCCACGCCCTTTCACTCATGTCAATATTCAAAACCGATACTAGGGACTGCTTTACAACATCGTCTAAGCTCAAAAGGAGCTCATTGTGTTTCCACAATGGACTACATCGTAAAGCGTACATAAATTTTGGAACAAACAGACAACATCTTATAATGGTAAAAGCCATGTGGGCGTTAATTTTGAGTAGCCTATCAGAGGCACTCAAAAAATTTTGAATTTTTTCTTGAACGAAAGGCGGAAAAGACTCATCTAATATCGGCGAACCTAGAAGGCGAAGAGAACACTTGTCTACCGATTTGATGTTAGGTGCCAAATCATTAAATTTGTTAAGTATCAAATCTTTATCCGGACATGAGTCGCAAACGAAAAGTTCGCATTTCGAAAAATTTAGCTCCAAACCAATTTGACGAAACTCGTCAATAAGAATTTCCAAATCACGTAGGACTGTGCTCGCATCGCCACCCAAAGTCCCGTCATCCAGATACCAAACGTTGAGTTTAGATTGGAGACGTTGAAAAAAAAAATTAATTAATTAATTTAATTAATTAATTTTGAATAAATAAATAAAATGTCACCTAAAAAAATGTAAGCTGGCGCTCGAAGCCAAAATCATTGTGAACTGTGTTATGCGATTTTAAACTCTAAACAAAGCTACATAGATGATAGCGGGCGATGCAAGAAGCGCGGGTGAAATCTGTTTTTTTCGTGGCATTAGGCGCACTCTTAAGGGAGCTTCAGTCAGGATTGGGTTTTGCGCAGCTTGTAGTTAACTTCATAGAAGCCAAGAAGATTCGGCTTATCGTCCGTTAAAGACCGAAACAAACTTCTTAGGTTGATTGAGTTTTGCGCAGTTTGTAGCTAATTTTACAGTTTGCTTGTAGCAAATTGTGTATATTTTGCTACATTACGTTAGTACGTGGTATACGCAGAGATTTTGATTTCTATAGATATCACTCCAAAAAATATGCTAAGCAACCCCCGTAGCATAGCAACATGTAGAACCTATGCTACGATGTCGTAGAGTGCTGCTTCCAAATTGTTAACCTTTTAAACGTGCTACATCGTACATCCTGCTACAAAAAAAATCCACATAAGTACCTACTCTCTGTAGCATGATTATATGCTGCGATGCGATGCATTGGCAACACAAAGTACTACAATTTATTTTCCAAAATACTTCACGTACGATTTCTATAGGCACCAATAGTATTCTATATTGTAGTAGACTGCTGCTACATACATGTTGATTCTATACGTCCGACGATTTAATCAAAAAAATATACACGTAATATTACATTTATTTTATTAGTTGAGGTAACCTACATTATTAATTGTATTTCGGATAAAAATGCACTGCAGACATACTTAATCTTTAATGATCACGTAAACATGTGTGTGGGCTGCCCAATACCTACTGCTGCCGAATGTGGGTAGTAGGTACAAGATAATTTGATTGGTATAATTAATGTTTTGGCGCCATTTTCGAGTAAATAGGTTTTCCTCGGATTTTCAAAACTTTTGCTGAGCACCAAGTTTTAAAAGTATACTTTTAAAACTTGGTGCTCATATATATATATATATAAGTAAATTATATTGGCGAGTTCAAATGGCAGTGGACAGGGCACATAGCGCGTAGGACTGATGACCGATGTGGTCGAAAAGTTCTCGAGTGGAGACCACGTACCGGCAAGCGCAGCATAGGACGTCTACCCAAAAGGTGGACGGGTGATCTCATTAAAACAGCAGAATCGCGCTGGTCTTATAAGAGATCCATTGGGGAGGCCTATGTCCAGTAGTGGACCCGTGGTCCGTCTTATAACTGATGGATGGATTTTACAAATAATTAATTTATACCTCAAACTAAAAAAGACATCGGATGCTTACAATAAAATTTACCATGTAGGGTACCTACGGTAGTTATAACTATTCAAGCTGAAAGGGATCTGTTCCGTTTTCATACATTCGCTATCAAATACGTAACCGAGATGAGGTTTTCTTGATAGTGGTTTTCCAGGGGTGCAAGATCAAAAGGCGGGTAAGTTAATTAGCAGCGCCGAGGCGCGATGTGAATCTGGGTGCTCTTGTCCCCCTCGCCGGTATCAACCGAGCGGTGATGTGGAATCGCCTTTGAAGACTAAAGGTGAGGGGTGATGGACTATCGACATACTTTATACAAAAGAAAACCAGCTTTCACTCGCGGTTTTGCCCTTATGAAAAAATTGAAATCATTTATTGTCAAAATAGTACATTGGTAACAAATGATATATGAGCATCCATGTTCTAACAATAAAATCGTCTAACAAAAAGTGCAAATAAATGAAACGAAAAAGTAAAAGTTACATCAATTAAATAAAAACTACAAAATGTTCTAAAACCCATTTCGTGTGTCCGTCAAAAAGCGACAACATTTTGAATGTAGGTAGGGTAGGTAGGTAGATGATATTTAGAAAAATACGTACCTACCTAGTCTACCTACCTTAGTTTCCTACGTAGGTATCATGAATTCGGGCAAATTGCTAGCTAAACGCTAAGAAAACCAAGCGAAGACAATTATGGTCAACCGGTACCAGGTAACCATACCCCACTTGCGTCCATCGGATGCAACAATAAACTTATGTATACTTAAGTGAGTAATAGTAGGTACATTATGGTACAAGTACGTAATGTTGGTGATTACGTAGGTGATTCTTAAGAGGAGCCGAGGACGGTAATCATCAATACACACGTGTAGCATGCGACGTTTTTCAACATACTTGAATAAAATAATACTAAAAAAATCTTTTCAACAGTGAAAATGTTTCGAAATGGGGGGAAAAATTAATCAGTTTTTCTATGCGCGCGCAATCGGCCAAAGACTAAAATAATGAGGTTTCGTAGGTTCATTAAATTATTTGTACCTACTATTGAACACGATCTTTTTTGTATCGAAACTTTTTTTTAAGAACAAAGCAACTCAACTAATTAAATAAAAAAAAACTATGACTCACTTGTGAATAATAATAGCAATGAAAAAGTCACAGTTTGATTTCAGGTGCCATTATGTGCCTAATTGCGATTTGCGGTGAAATTAGAGCCAATTTATTAGCAAGTTTTATGAAAAAGTTTTTTCATTGTCATTGCCAAAAGAAAGAGTTTTCTGTCAATAAGTTAAATAAAAAGTGTTGTGTTACATTTTTCCCATCGAGTCAGTCGCTCAGTTGTTTTGTGTCTTTCACAAAACATCTGAGCTAACTAACAATAACAAACAAATCAATAAAAACACTTTGAAATTTGTAATGTTGAGGATTACCTGTTATGGTTTCTTCAAAACATGCTATTAACTAGTGTTTTAAGCGTTTTAAAAAATGTATTTTCGGCTCTACGTCCGCGAAAAATGACTTTACAAGCACATTTAAATAGTTATAATTATTTTTTGTTTATGTAACAAAGTTTAGTTAAGTTTAAGACTTATTTTAAGTTTACTATTAGTGAAAATTTTCTACTGACGACACTAACGTAATTTTACACACGTTTTATTTGACTTTAACACAAAAATTACTCAAGCGAGGTTTTAAAAATATCAACAGGTTGATGAAGACTTTAAAAACTGACGTGAGAAAGTCCTGTGCTTATTTTACACCCACATTACACCGAATGAAACATTCCAAATTTTCTTATAAACAATAAAATAATGAATTAGACAAGAATTAAATTTGTAGAATTCTATTGCTTAGATTGAAGGAATGGATTTTTTTCAGTAATAGTACAGTGTAAAAATTTGTGAGCAAACTATACTAATTTTTAATTTCAGAAATACTGTAAGATCTGTTTCACTTAATACTGCAACTTGAATCCCAAGTAGCTGAAACTCCGCAAAATTCCCAACTAGTTTAAAACAAGAAAATAATTTTACAAAATATGAAATATGTAAGAAGAAAACTCGGAAAGAAGTATTTTTTCATTTTCCGTCTTTTGCTTACGAGACTTCGCAAGTGTTCGTGTGTGATAGTATAACTTCGGGAATACTTCTTAAAGTATGACGGATAGCATCTTTGTATAATTGTATATAGTTATAAAATAACTATATCTATGTATTAGGGATTTTAAAGCACCAACCTGCAAAGATTGGGTAAATGATAAATTTCGCGCTACATAAAAAAAATATTATTTTTCGGCAAATCCTACTAATAAGTATTATAAACGCGAAAGTTTGTGAGGATGGATGTCAATTCAATTAAATACGCACTGGGTACTCAAAAACTACCAGTTGAATTGAGAATCCTCCTCCTTTTTGGAAGTCGGTTATAAAAACATATGTAGGCAACATGTAGGCAATATAACAGGCACGAGATAAGATAATCAGTTTTACATTTACTTATATTTAAATTCTGATTTTGTATTCGAAAACGAGTTTGTTTATAAATGAAAAGGTTGCTCTTAGCTTGTAGGTATTAGTATTTCCAATACAAGTAAATAAAACTCATAAGCATCTATAACTAGCCATTTTATACTTACGAAAAAGTATAATTAGCTAGACAATATAAAGTGTAGTTCTCTACCTACACAATAGGCTATGTGACTCGTTTTTGGAAATCGTTTTAAATTTTTCGTTAGTACATAGTTCAATAAACTTTGCTTTACTGAGTTTTTGAAAAAAAAACAACTCGTGTAAGAAGCTGATCTTACTTTATTATTCACAAAAACACATCGCCTTATTATGACTCCGTATCGACATTACGAAATATTGATGGATTAAATACCATCAGTTGTTTGATAAAGAAGAAACAATGAGATATCCAAGTTTATTATTAAGATTTACGTAGTAATAGAAGAGGTACCATATTAGACGAACGTCAAAAACGCGAATAAAATAACTTACATACATGGAAAACCTTATATTTATTACATAGCTTATGTAAGTGAACAGTGAATAATTAATTAATCTTCACATTACGCCCATGTGCAGTTAGCGAAACAGCCAAGCCGCATATATGGAATAAGATGTAGAGTTTGAGAAGTAAGGACCTGTAGAGTTAAGACGTGTAGAGTTAGAAGCTTGGCTCTACATAAGATCTGACAACTTTTTGAAAGTGCCAACTGTGTTCTTGGCTATATTTCACATGGAAATGTTTTTGTTGGATTTCACTTTTTTTGTAGATTATTTATACCAAGAAGTACTTTTATCGATTTTCAGATTCCTAGCTTCGAAACTTGCGGAAGTCTTATACCAACTTTTATTCCCCAGTTTTAAGGGTTGGGGGGTGATTTACTAAAAATCCTAAAGTACGTGTTTTATCCTACTTCCTTCTATCTTACTACTACTTAATGTTAGTAAATACGAGTATTATAAACGTGAAAGTTTGTGAAGATGGATGGATGGATGTATGGATGTTTGTTACTCTTTCTCGCAAAAACTACTGAACGGATTGAGATGAAACTTTGCAATAATATATCTACCTGTATGATTTTTTTCAGATTTTAGAAAGTAGTTGCAAGATGCATCATTTTTTTTAACACTTTAAGGCTTGACTGAATGGCCCTAGTGACTGAATGTTACTAAACTTATTTTTAATTATTTCTTAACCCATATACCAATTTTCAGCTTTTAGAAAGTAGTTGATACTCTGATTTTTTGCAAATTCAAACGGGTTCCCGCGTCAAACGCTAAGGAACCCAGCTGACTGAATCCGGGGTATTGTTGTACACCCTCATGGCAAGGAAATATCAAAGATCCAGCTTTTAGAAAGTAGTTGCAATATTTTGCGGTTACCTCCCGGGCTAGAATTGGATATAGCGTGGCTTGTAGCTACGAGTAACTTCACATCCACCGACTAGTATGATTCGACCTATAACTGACTGCAGCTCACTTAACAGCTGCAAAGGATTGGGCTATCCGCAGCTTGTAGCTAACATCACAGCCGCCAAGAAGTTTGATTCGGTCTATACCAACCATAGCTTATTGTATTTCTATAATGTATACAATTTATTTCGCCGCCTTAAAGTCTAGAAGAGGCTCAATAACTGTTGTTCATTCTGTGAGGGGAACACTGCGGTTGGCAAAATCAGGTCAGCGCTCTTTCTTATGGGGGCTAGACAGGGTGGCGGCGTCCCGAATCTATAAGCACCCTGTACCATGCCATGTGAATAAAGGTGCTGATACACTTGAGCATTTACTTATAAATGAATAAAGCCTTATGATGAGACTTGCAAACGAAATATAATTTAGTCTATCAGCACCCAATCGGCACAGTTGTGGTATTGAATTTCTAAATACCCTATTAAACATTAAATGAATCACAATACGTATGATGTATTATAGAAAAGTTGGTTTTTATACCTTTTGATGTTACAGGAGCGGCGAAAAAACTGTAATTTCCTTTTTTTTTCGATTGAAGCCTAACTAACCGTGTGAATTTTCATTTGGAAAATAGAAAAAAAATTGCAGACTGTCTACATTTTATTTTTTGGAAACAAAAATAATAGGTACTACACGACGTTTTTGGTAATTCGCACGTTATAATTTTTTTTTTATCTTTATGAATATGAAATTCCACGAGCGACATGGAGTTTTGGCGTATGAAATCCCCTTGATGGGGGCTAGACAGGGCGGCGGCATCCGAATCTATAACACCCTGTACTATGCCATGCGTATTACACACCCGGTACCAAGTTATATAGCGTATGTGCGTCATATTCCTTAGCCAAGGTCGTGTATCCCGTATGAATAACAAATGATCCAACTACGAGGGCTACTGCTACCGATCCAAATGACGAGATGTTGGGGTCAAAATAACTTATTTATTTTACTCAATAGTGTCTATAGTTAATAGCTGGTAAATGCAGTTATTACTTATTTACTTACTACCTACGTCCTATCACAGTTCTTTCTGTCGAGTATTCCTGTTCACTTTTTCGTGAATAATACATATAAGTAGCTATCAGGTACACATAATATTAGAGACGTTAAAATTAACAAATCGACTCGATGTATAAAAATTCCATCTTCGGCATCATTAATTACTTCTAGAAGTATTCGATTTCAAAAACATAAATCTGCAGTCTGACATCTTTTATTATGGGTGAATGGGCACCTGGAAATGGGCAGCCTGACATCTTTTATTATGGGTGACTACATTTTCTTATTTTTTTTTGCTACGTGTCTACGGCGTAGACCAACATTTGGTACTTCAAATAATAAGCATTGTCATCGGAACACAAAATAGAACATCAAAGTAAAACTTATCGACTTTTACATGACATGTAAAATTATTATTACATAATTATTTTTCGCAAAAAATGGCTTGACCGACTTCAACCGTGTACAGAATTCGCGAATATTTCGCACGGATCGATGTATCATTTTTTACATTTTATTGTTGATTTATCGAAAATGTTTCAGCCAATTTCGGTAAAATAATTTCGAAGTATACTCTTTCTAATAAAAAAATAATTATCGAAATCGGACTACTATGCAAAAAGTTATGCGTGGTTACACATAAAAAAAAAACAAATATACCTATGCGTCGAATGAGTACCTCCTCCGTCCGTTCGGCGAATTTACAAAGGCTATACTATATGAGTCATGAGTCAGACTCTAATAGATGAGCTTTTGTTTATGCATATTACTAGACAATACCTAATCTATCGCAGTAAAAATAAAATGACTCAAATGGATGAGCTTTATGCTTTAATATTTTCAAAGTAAATGCATGGATAATACCTAGTACTGTATTATACTTGCTCACTCAAATAGATAAGCTTTTGTCGAGATATTTTCAAACATTACGCGCGTGCGAACAAAACCTAGTCGAGTAGAGGATCACCGCCTGTATATCGCGAACTTTTCGTGAATTCTCTGTCTTCCGATAACATGTGTAATACTAACTTTACTAGCCATACGTTTGATGTCATAATGATCATTATCGACTTTAAAATTCGATATTCAAATACGTACCCATAAAAGTGTCTACTTGTGTTACTCTATTTTAAGGCTTTTTTCCACCATAAGCAATGCTTTTACTTACGAGTACAGTACGTTTCATAATATCCTGTCTTTTGTTGTGTTATGTTACGTGCCATAGTTAAATAAGACTGACTGTTACTACGTTTAAATTGTAAACATACTAAGCTAAAAGTAAAATTTGATAAAAATAATTATTTGCGGTTTGTATTTTACATTAGAGTCATGCAAGAAAAAATATTTTAGTTTTATTATTATTTGTACTCGCAACAAATGTGTAGGATGTACCTGTTTCTCACCGAATAAAAGTTCGTTAGTTAATTAACAAATGCCATGTAACTATCCATCTATTAATGAAACTAACGATCGGTAAATATCAAATAGAATAGCGTTTGTTGCTGCAATGTTAGAATGAATTTATCTGACAAAGTCTGCGCGATTTCGGTCAATTTCTGTACTACAATAGATCAGGGTATCTTCAAGTTTTTGTCAAACAAAAGCTCATCTATTAGAGTCTGACTCGTGACTCAAATAATATAGACTTTGTAAATTCGCGTCCGTTCGTCGGTCGAAATTTTAGAGTTGTAGGTGGTTTAGTCGTAAAACGTTCCATTTTCTGTGTCGCGTCGTCGTGCTGTCGCAAAACTCCAAATTCGTACAAGCCTACGCTCAACGTAGCGTCTAATTTGCGTAGCAGTTAAAAAGGTATACTCTTACTGACAACACATCTATTATAAAAATACTTTACAATACCCCATGAACACGTTTTGAATATCATTTTAACTGTTTTTAACTGTTGATTCAATATTTTTGTCATTAGTATTAAGATCTAAATGTAACACAGTTCAACAATAAATGTTCTTTGACTTTGACTTTGATCATTTACTTCATAGTATATTTTGGCAACGTTACTAAATTATCACTTTATGAGGTAGGTACATAGGTGGCAGTACGTAGTGAAATAATGGGAGTTGGGTAGATAGTGTTATCTGTGACGTCAAGTTATGAAGGCCAATGTCGAGCTTATTCAAATAAAATCAATGAAATTATGTCGCTGTAACATAGGCTATATCTAGTCAAAGAATATATAATAATACTACGTAATCTAGTATAAGCCAGTACACGAAATATTAGAATAACCAACTAGAACATAAATAATAATCTAACTTAGACAAAAATAATGGATACGTAAGTCCACAAAGCTTTTAAATGCAAAATATTTATATCTGAATATATGATAGAGTATAGAAATACAATACATCTATATATATAAATAAATAAAATAAATAAATTAAAAGTTTATACATTGATAACAAAACGGGTGACAACCATTTTAATGAATCCACTGGCTCCGAACTAGTCTTACGACTGTATTTCTAAAGCCAGTGGCTTCTCCCAATTTTTAACAGCTTATCAACATAAATACAATTAAAAAGTACAATGACATATTTATAAAAATTTTAACAATGAGAAAGAAAAAAAAATAACTATATTAAATTAAATTTACAATTGAAAAATTACAATTTTACTAGGTTACATAGCTTATAACAGCGACCTTGTAATAGGGCCTATTCTGTGGCTTATAATTAAAGTAATTATTTATAAAAGTCATAATAACTAACACAGACTTTACTTTTATTAGAAATGAAAGTAAAATATTTATCCATTATTTAATAAATACAATACATCTATATATATAAAATCGTGATTCACTGACTCACCTATCACGAAATCTCAAAAAGTACAAGTCCTAGGAGTCTGAAATTTTACATGGGGGATCCTTTTAGGATATAGGTACTCACTAAGAACGGATTTTGCGAAATTCCAGCCCTAAGTGGGTGAAATAGCAAGGCAAACGTAGTATGGGAGGACACGATTCTTAGGGGCCGATTGACTATGACGAATTTGGCATAGATATACTGAAACAAAATTAATTGACCACGTGTTTCGTATTTTTCTGAATTATATCGCCTATCAGCGTTAAGAACGGTAAAAATGCTATTTTTGGGACGAATGATTTCGACGTCGGAATTAAAACTTTTTAGTGTATTTGATTGATTAATCAAAATTTTGACAAAATAATTATTGTGTCAAAATGACATGTTTGAAATCCAGATTTATTGAAACCAATGAGTTAAGAAAATAAATGAGGTGGCCACAGCTTTTTTGTCGCTTTTCCGATCTTACTTTCTTTATAATTTGTTCCTAAATTTCTTTGGTAAATTAATACTTACTACGTAGGTACACTACGTAGGTAAACTGTCCAGACGGTAGGTGCTAAATTCTTTAGACCCCGTCGTACAAATAGATCCCAAAAATTTTCCGATCCAACTCTAAATCTTATGGCCGAACGACGCTTACAGAGACTGCAGTCTTCCGATGATGCAAAGTCATATAGGCAGCTCAATAGACGAATTTCAAAATCCGTGCGGCGCGACATTCGTCTCTTTAATACTAAACATATTAAAGAGACAATAGAGCAGAACAAAGGCTCCAAAGTGTTCGCGAGGAATTCGTCTATTGGGCAAAGCCAGTTGACAAAGCTGAAGAGAGAAGATGGCAGTGTAGCGTCGACCAAGGCAGAGGTATTAGAGGAGATCGAAAGGTTCTATGGACAGCTATACGCTTCGGTCGCTAAGCCTGTTAGCAGCGCGGCCAAAGATCCAAGAGCCAAGCTGACCCGACACTTCACCGAAGATATCCCGGACATCAGCCTGTACGAGATTAGAATGGCCCTGAATCAGCTTAAGAACAACAAGGCGCCGGGTGACGACGGTATCACATCAGAGCTGCTAAGAGCGGGTGGAACACCGGTACTAAAAGTCCTCCAGAAGCTTTTCAACACCGTCGTCCTTGAGGGCATCACGCCAGAAGCATGGAACAGAAGCGTGGTGGTGTTGTTTTTCAAGCAAGGTGACAGCACCTTATTGAAGAACTACAGACCCATCTCACTTCTGAGCCATGTTTATAAGCTGTTTTCAAGGGTCATTACGAACCGTCTCGAGCGCAGGCTTGATGACTTTCAGCCTTGCGAACAAGCCGGTTTCCGAAAAGGCTTTAGCACCATGGACCACATTCATACGCTGCGGCAGGTTATACAGAAGACCGAAGAGTATAATCTGCCACTTTGCTTAGCGTTTGTGGACTATGAAAAAGCCTTTGATTCGGTCGAGACATGGGCGGTGCTTGAGTCTCTCCAACGATGCCGTATTGACTATCGGTACATCGAAGTGTTGAAGTGCTTGTATAACAACGCCACTATGTTAGTCCGAGTACAGGAAGAGAGCTCCAAGGCGATCCCTTTAAAAAGAGGCGTAAGACAGGGAGACGTAATTTCTCCGAAACTGTTTACGACTACTTTGGAGAACGCCTTCAAGCTCCTGGAATGGAAAGGATTCGGCATCAATATCAATGGCGAATACCTCACACACCTTCGGTTTGCCGACGATATAGTAGTCATGGCAAAATCGATGGAAGAGCTCAGCACGATGCTCGAAGGCCTCAATCGGGTTTCTCAACAGGTGGGTCTTAAGATGAACATGGACAAGACGAAAGTCATGTGTAATTCCCATGTTTTACCCACCCCGATTTATGTTGGAAACTCGGTTCTTGAAGTCGTTGACTCGTACGTCTACCTAGGACAATTAGTCCAGTTAGGTAGGTCCGACTTCAACAAAGAGGCCAATCGCCGAATCCAACTCGGCTGGGCAGCGTTCGGAAAATTGCGTAGTGTCTTCTCGTCCGACATACCTCAGTGCTTCAAGTCGAAAGTTTTCGACCAGTGTGTGTTGCCAGTGATGACTTATGGCACAGAAACGTGGTCTCTCACTATGGGCCTTATTAGTAAGCTCCAAGTAGCCCAACGAGCTATGGAGAGGGCTATGCTCGGAGTCTCTCTGCGTGATCGAATCAGAAATGAGGAGATCCGTAGAAGAACCAAAGTTACCGACATAGCCCAACGGATTAGCAAGTTGAAATGGCAATGGGCAGGGCACATAGCGCGGAGGACTGATGACCGGTGGAGTCGAAAAGTTCTCGAGTGGAGACCACGTACCGGCAAGCGCAGCGTAGGACGTCCACCCACAAGGTGGACAGATGACCTCATTAAGGCCGCAGGATCGCGCTGGATGCAAGCCGGTATCAACCGGTCTTATTGGAGATCCATAGGGGAGGCCTATGTCCAGCAGTGGACGTCTTTTGGCTGATGGATGGATGGATGACGTAGGTACTGCGAAAATAATTGGTATAATAGTGAGCATTTATTTACATAAGAAAGTGCGGAAATTATATTGTCATTATGCATGAGTGCATGATGCATACCAATGCTTTTTAACCGACTTCAAAAAAGAAGTTTTTCAATTCAGCGGTATGATTTTTGTATATCTAAGTTACGCGATTATTTGGACAATTATGAACCGATTTTGTTGTTTTTTTTGTTTGCTACATCATAGGTACTTCAGAGGTAGTTTCATTTGACGAGCAGTTTTTTAGAAACTAATTACATAGCTAAATAATGTTGTGGTTTGTGGTTCTATTCTGTTCATCAGTCGTTTTTGAAAGATCATCATTATCAAAAAATGGTACACATCGATTCGAGCGAACTATTTGAATTTTGTACCTATGATTGAAATCGGGTGTGCCATTTTTGTTGAAAAATAAACTATGTATGTATGGCGGCCAAATTGAGTCCTATCAAACGTAATTTATGGTTATTTCGAGTCTACGCCGCCCTGTAGAGCTTTTACATAGTCTCGCTTCCCCAAGCTTGCTACATGAGTTGCTCCTTGAGGTAGGAGCACCAAAAATGCTGCTGCGCAACCTTCAACCTGCTTAATTGTCAATCCACATTTCGTGGTGCAGATGAAAATAGTTTGAAAGTAACATGAGAAAAAATGATATTTAATTTTAGTTACTTACTGTACCAGCCTTTTTTTAATAGACCACTGCAAGACGTAGGCCTAACCGCAAAGGGTGATTGGACCATATCCACCACGCTAGCCCAGTGCGGGTTGGTGAATTCACATACGCCATCAAATTTCTTCTTCGGACGTATTCAGGTTGCCTCAAGATGTTTTCCTTCACCGAAAAGCCCGTGGTGTGAAATTCCGTACATAAATTCCAAGGAATTCATTGGTACGGCACCAGGATTTGAAACCATGACCTCACGATTGTAAAGCGGGTGTCATGGCCACTAGAACACCACGGCTTTTTTACCACCAGAACACCACGGCTTTTCAGATATACCTACCTAATTGTTAAATTGTCACTAAGATATTTTACTCAGTATTGTACCCAACACAATCGTGAGCTGCGCGGGTGAAACCGCGGGGCGCAGCTAGTATAATATAAATGTATAGGTATTGATAATTTTTGACAGCTTTTTAAAACTAAGTACCAAGTTTGTTTTTTTCAACGAACCAACCGGAACTTGGAAAAGTGTTGATAGATTCTGGCACTACCTCTGTTCGGTTGCCTACCGACGAACCACCGGAGGAGGTATACAATTCGACGCGTATATTTTGTTTTTTTTTTATGTATAACCAAACATAACTTTTTTAATAGTTTTTTTTTTTTTTTTATTTCGAATAGGTTCGCGTTTGACTACACACTGCCTGATGTCTGAATAGTAGTCCGATTTCAATAATTCTTTTTTTATTGGAAAGAGTATACTTCAAAATTGGTCCCATTCAAATTTTATCGAAATCAGCCATTTTTGATAAATCAACAATAATGTGAAAAATGCTACATCGATCTGTGCGAAATATTCGCGAATTCCGTACACGGGTGAAGTCGGTCACGCTATTTTTTGCAAAAAAATATTATAGATGTTATACTCCAATCCAACGGATTGGAGCGGAGCGGAGAAATACTATACTTGCTTGACGAGGATCATGGATGGCGGTTTTAATTGTGCTCAACTGCTCAGCAAATGTGATATTCACGGAGTGGGCTCATTGACTACTAACTTAGCTCCCTGCACTACACACACCTCTATGGTAGAGTCTGAGCCAAATTGACGGAACCAACAACATTACAAAAATATGTCTCCTCAGTCTGTTCTTAATGCTCAGAGTCATCACTCATCACACACCACGCTCGTAGATGATTTAAGTACTCGTACATAATACGACAACGTTATTTTCTTTCCAGAATATGAGTTACGGGTCGGGCGGCATGTCCTCCTCGGACACCGACGCGCTGTCGCGGCGGCTGCGCGAGGCGGAGCGCGCGCGCGCCGACGCCGAGCGCGCGCACGCCGACGCGCTGGCGCAGCTGCGGACAGCGCAGCAGCAGCGCCACGACGCGCACTCCGTCGAGCAGCTGCAGAGCCGCGTCAGGGAACTCGAGAAGAAGGTCGGTGGAGCTTATCTATTGTATTTCTATAGTAACTAACTAACCGTGTACTCACAGAACGCGTACTCGAGAAAAAGGTAGCCGTGAAACTAAGCCAATGGTAGTAGCCATTAGCTTAAAGATCTCCTCTAGGAAGGGCATAAGCCTTCTTTTGCCAACGCCAGTTAAATAAAATGTATAAATATTAAAATTTTCTAGGACGCGCATAGAAGTCTCTAGGGCAAGGCCTACCTGTGCCTCCACCATGTCAGTAGTTCAAAAAAACAATTGGAATAGGCCAATAATTTTAAACACTCAAAAATTTAATAGCTCTAAAAATTGGCCAGATGTATTCAGAATGGACTAGAACCCTATCCTAGTTGTTATCATACCAGTCGCCCCAAAATTCTTAATACTTAATTTTTTTTAGGCTGCGTTAGAAACAGTTCGTTGCGAGGAGTTGCAGCTGGAGCTATCATCATCTCTCCGAGCGCGCGGCGTCACGACCACGTGGTCGCACCCCTCGTCACAACCCGCCTCCGAAATTGAACGCATCATGGCGAAGATCGAGCAAGATAATCGCATCCTTGCTGAACTGGAACACACTCGGTCCACTACACACGGTACCTGCGCCATTTATATTATAATCACGGTAGAACCCTAGACGTAGGTGGAAGATTCTAACCTCGTTTCCTTTTACAGGTATCCAATCAAGTGGGTCCAATCAGGGTCTGGGAGAGTTCCACTCTCCGACGCCGTCTCCGCTGCCGCATCTGTACAGCAGCTCAACGGGCCACACTGCCATTTGCCAAAGCAATACCATGCCCACTCTTTCTTCACTCCACGCTGGTGGACAGTTTTCCGCTCCCAATTCTAATTCAGTATCTTATTCTATTAGTGCGCACAATCCCACTTCTTATTCTAATCCAGTTTCCGCCTACTCTACCAATTCCTACGGCCTCTCGAATACTCACCAAGTAACCTTCACCAATCCTGTCACCGCGCCACTAGTCAATAGCATCGGTCAAATCTCCAATACTTTATCAGGCCTGCAGAGCAACCTCCAGAATATGACTGGTAATGTCGCAGCTATGAATTTGGGCGGGGGTTTGGGCGGCCCTAGCATGACTGGAACAATATCAGGGACGGGTTTGACCAGCTGTCTAAACAATGCACCGACAAGTTTATCGAGTGGATTAACGAGCGCACTGGGTGGATTGCAGTCCAGTTTAACTGGGACGCTTGGAAACGCTCTGACAAATCTTACTTCGGGCACACAACTTGGAAATTTAAACACAAGCTTGACAGGGACCGGCGCTTATGGCACAGGAACGGGAACCTACACTAACCCTCTTCTCTCTACAGGACTAGGATCTAATCCGATGAACATTAAACTAAAACCTTTAGACGATATTGATATCATGAGTCGATACGCCACAGCCACGTCGGGCGTTGGAAGAGTGGCAACTCCTGTTACACCTCATCAACCCTCATGGAATTTAGGATTAGATAGCCAATTTGGAACTGATAGACTAGGAGGAATGGACTCGGGATTCAGCCATGACCGAAACCAAAGAGGCTTAACGAGGATCATGCCTACAACAGGATTGGAATTAGATGGTAAGTAAAGAATTTGAGTATGTGTACGTAAGCTTATATTATAAGGTACTGAAATCTTTTCACCATTACAGTACGGAACTCACACTTCATGAATGGCGCTGCAGCCTCTGAAAACCAAGTAGATATGCTGGACATACCTGGCAAAGGACGCTGCTGTGTTTACATTGCTCGTTTTTCTTACGAACCACCCGAGTAAGTCAGAACACGTATTTTTCAAGTATGGCTTTAGTATCTTCTTGGACGGCTTTGACAAATTCGGTATCTGATTTCAGTATGGAAAGTGCCGAAAGTGAATTGTCGCTGAATGCTGGAGATTATCTATTAGTATGGGGTCCACCGGATCCCAATGCATCTGTAATGGACGCTGAGACATTAGACGGTCGCCGCGGTCTGGTACCCTCGAATTTCTGTCAACGACTAGTTGGTGATGATCTATTGGAATTTCATCAGGTATTTATTACGAGTAGTCTTGTATGTCTATTTTGTACTTTTGCTTGAAAGAAGCTAGGTTTAATTGGTATTTTGAGACTGTTTCTCAGGCGGTTGTGACGAGTCTCCGAGACGTGGACGAGTCAGCAACCACAGCCATCAGTGACCTCTCTCTGAGCCGCGACGTAGCTCGCCTGTCTGAAATGGCTGACATGAGCGAAGGACCTGAAGATGATGACAATGGTAAGAATCACATTGTTTTTTTTTAATATTTAATTCAAATAATATTAGCCACAATCACACTTAAACTTTTAAAAGAGATAGTTTAAACAAATTAGACATTTGTAGTATTACATATAGTTTTCAACCCTCATATACATACTTATTCATTTCAAACTTAACCTCACCGATGATCTTTTAGATACTTTTTAAACTAAGCAAAACAATATCAATCAGCACCTAATAGGGATGTTAACAGTAATCACAAACTAATGTTTAGTGTTAATTTTGTGATAATTTGTAATATTAGAAAATCGAAAATCACATTTTTATAATTTAATATCCTACTTTAATCTCCTATTATATAAAAGGCTTCCCTGAGTGACTGACTGACAGACAGCACACAGCCCAAACCGCTTAAGATTTAAATTTGAAATTTGGAATATAGGTACATTGTATGACGCAATGGAGCACTAAAGAAGAAAATTTTGGAAAAACAACTTCTAAGGGGGTAAAACGGGCCCTTTTCGTTTGTATGTAACTTTTTATTCCCTGAACTGAATGACTTGAAACTTTGTATGTGTGCTTTACAGACAAAATAAAAAATACGTTTGTTCCTGTTTGTCCGAATTTTTCTTATCAAATAAAGTCGCGAAGTTGGTGGAAAAGAGTCAATTACATCCAACCAGCTGAACAGTTATAGTTTAAATCTGGTATGAAGGAAGCACACAGTATGTTTCAATAAGGGAACTAATAATATCCAGGAAAATCTGTAGGATTCCTTAGGGATAGCCAAAATAAATCAGTTTAGGCTACAACACCAACCCGTTGAAGATTTAAACTTGAAATTTGGAATATACGTACATCGTCCGACATAATGAAGCAATAAGGATGAACATTTTGAAAAATCGACCTCTTACGGGGAAAAACGGGCTCTTTTCGTTTGCATGTAACTTTTTATTCCCTGTACCGAATGACATGAAACTTGGTATAGATACTTTTGAGACTAAATACAAAATATGGTTATTCCTGTTTTTCCGAATTTACCTTAGAAATTTTCCTTAGGGGACACATACATCCCAAAGTTGGTGAAAAAAGCATCGATTACTGCCAACAAGCTGAATGGTTACGAATTAAAACGGGTATGTAGGAAGCACACAACATGTTTCAATACTGGAGTCTGGAACTATTATTATATGTACTGGAATATATACATGTTTCCTAGGGATAGCGAAATTTAATCAGTTATATTATAAAGTTTAGATATCGTTATTGCGAGCCTTATTGGCAAGCTTCCATCTTAAGGCCTGCCTACTGATTGCTGCTCATGGATCTGTTCTTGAGGAATCGGTCGATACGAGTTGTCGAAGATGGCTGCTCGTCAGACCAAATGGCTATCAATGCCGGTGTTCCTCAGGGGTCTGTGCTCTCTGCGATACTCTTCTTACTGCATATCAACGATCTGCTTAAGCCCGGGATCTTTGCGTACGCAGATGACAGTACAGTCGTGGAGAGCTACACATCCGATGCAAGAACCAGCGGGCCACAGATCAAGTTACACAAAGAGGCTATGTTTGAACGGCTCAACTTAAGTCTGCAGGCGGTATCCGACTGGGGTGATGCTAACCTGGTCAAGTTTAATGCCACGAAGACTCAGGGCTGTCTGTTGTCGGCCAAAAGAGACCTTTCCAATTGTCTTCCGCTTTCCGTGGTGTCTCCGTTCCGGTAACTGTCAGCTTGGAACTATTAGCCGTTTCACTCTCATCTACTTTTAACTTTGGCTCTTACATAGAGTCAAAAGCCCAATTAGCCTCCATAAAAATTGGTGTTCTCTCTAAGGTGAGACGGTATTTCACACCTGAGCAACTACTTAGTCTTTATAAAGCACAAGTCAGGTACTTGCATGGAATACTGCTCTCACCTTTGGGATGGCCCTGCTAAATATCAACTGGAGGCTCTGGAGTCGATTGAGAGGCGAGCCAGGAGGCTGATTGACAACGACACCTTGACTACCTAGGTCGCAGCTGCAAAGTCTTGAGCATCGTCGCAAGGTAGCGTGTTTGTCACCCTTTTACCGGATACACTTCGGAGAGTGCGCTCAGGAGTTGCACAATCTGGTCCCCCTGCCCCTTTCTTCTATCGTACGGCTAGACAGACGTGACCAAAGCGCCACCCTTTTATGGTGGATATTCCGCGCATTAGAACCAAGCGTTTCGAATCCTCATTCCGACGATTCTGCTGATCCATAATGTTTTCCTCCACGGGTTACCTGGAAGAAATCGCTATGAGCGATAAGGTCGCCCTTGTACTCCTGTGTGATACATAATTAATTCTAATATTGTTTGTAATTGTTTTTCTTTGGTGTACAATAAAGTATATATTATTATTATTTCACTTTATTCGATATGCATCTCTCGGGCCAGACCCGGATTTTTGATGGGCATCAGTGGAGCCGAAGCCAACACTGAGAGGCCCTTTTTAAACATCATTTAGCTATGTCGTAGGGGTGGAGGTACAAGGAGCCTATTGTGAGTAATGAATTCAAAAAATAATGGGTTATTGTGGTGAACTTATGGGTGTTATACAAAACCGGTCTATGGAATGAGGTGCGGCACCCGCCCAAATAATGCCTCATTTCAAAATATTAAGGCGGGTGGTGACTTGCCATCCACTAAATGGGCCCCCCATAAAGGCTACCGTAAGTTGGCGCCGGAAGGGCAACATTGGTGTGGACGGCTTAGGGTGTCGAGAGGTGTGCTGCGCGTTCACTAAGAGCTACTAGCGGCGTTATGCCCTTTAACACTTCCACCCTGGAGCTTAGGTTCTTAGCTCTTGCGGTTTCCACTCCAAGCCGGCCAGTTAAGGCAAGAGAGGAGTCAGGGGTCTCATTTAGCCCCAGGGAATCAGGGTTCGCGGTGTCGCCACTCACCGACGGCTCGCCACAAAGCCGCCCCTGCGATTTTATTATTATTATTATTATTCCTTATACGAACAGCCAGAATGTGGAACACTTTGCCTGTGTCAGTCTTCCCGTTAAAGTAGAACGTGGGTGTCTTAAAATCCCGAGTAAATAGGTATCTTCTAGGTAAGCGTGCTACTCCCTAGACCGCACATCTGCTCAACATCAGGCAGTGTGTAGTCAAACGCGAAACTATCCGAAATAAAATAAAAGTATTAAGATAATGATTTATCCATAAATGGGGCAAAATGGGTCCCTAATAGTTTACGATTTTTTATTTTGTGAGCCAATAGTCTTAAACTTAGGGTACATACGCGTTAATATACGTACTATACTGTGGGATCAACTCTGAAAAGCGAAAGTAACCTACCTATTACATACATTTTGTCGCAGGTCGATGAACTTTTTGTGTTGAACAGCTGATTTTATTTACGTAATTTCGGGGTTGGTGCCATAGTAAAAGTTAGTCAAATTATGAGTATAATAGCATATTATAACATGCCTGTCGTCTAGATATAAGTTCACTATGTGTGTGTACTTGTGTGCCATTTTTTCATCTGCCCGGGATCAGACAACGTCTGAAAGTCCTACAAGTATCTCGATCATTTTTGACTGGGTGAACGGTTTTGAGCGAGATTGTCATATCTCTCGAGAAAAATGAGTTCAGAATAATCGAAATTAAACTAATGAATGAAACATGTCGAATACCTGTACCGGCCTTAATTAATAGTGCATTACTGAACGTAGGCCTACCCTCGAAGGGTGATTGGGCCATATCATCAATATGGAATGTGAAAAAATGACAAGTCGATGGGTCATATCCATCACGCCGGCCGAGCCCGGGTTGCTGAATCCACATACGACATTAATTTTTCTCTACGGACGTATCAATACACTATACAGGTTGCCTCAATGTTTTCTATCAAAAAACCAGTAGTGTCGTACTCATACAAATATTTTAATTATTGAATTAATTTCAGAAATCCAGCAATTTATCATCCAAAAATTCACGTACTCCATATTAAGCTTTAGATAAAAGTAAATTAAATAAGCAAATACTAAAACAATGCAGGCCGATCCTTGGGGTATTATGATTTTAGGCAAATACTGAGACAATTCAGGCTAAACCGTAGGCATTATCCTTGCAAGTTATACGGCAATAGGCTCAATTATGAACGCGCCCTCGTAAATTTAATAGCAACGTAAAAAGTGTTCTCTCTATCGAAGCCTAAAGTGAAAAACAAACAGAAATAAATATGCTAATTAGCTATTACAATTACGATGGCACCTTCATAATTGCGCCTAATGCGGGCTTAACTTCGAGCTATTCTTATTTTAAGTAAGTGCCAAGACAACACGGACAAGACCGTGGGCTATTATCATTGCAAGTAAAATACAACAACGCAGACTAACGGCAGTCTAATATAATTTTAAGGAAGTATTAAGACAACGCGGGCCAGACCGCGGACTATTAGATATTATTATAAGCAAGTTTCAAGATAACGCGTGACGAACCGCGGGCTATTATTTTAAGCAAGTAAGTATTAAAACAACGCGGGCAAAACTGTGAGTTATTATCATTTTAAGTACTTAAGTATTAACACAACGCGGACCAATCCGCGGGCTACTAATTTTGAGCAAGTACTAAGACAACACGGGCCAGACCATGGGCTATTATCATTGCAAGTAATACGACAATGTAGGCCAAACGGCAAGCTTTTATAATTTTAAGCAAGTATTAAGACAACTTGGGCCAAACTGCGTGCTATACATTACCAACTTAAGCAAGTACTAAGAATACGCAGGCCAAACCGTGACCTATTATCATTTTAGGCAAATATGTGACAATCCAGTATCCAGGCCAATAGCATTATCCTTGCAAGTAATACGGCAATGCAGGCCAAATTGATAATCGGACAATTTGGCAGGCTATTATAATTTTAAGCAAGTATTAAGACAACACGCCCGTGTTGTCTTAATATTTTCATTTTAAGCAAGTACCTATTTACTAAGACACAGTGGGCGAAGCCGCGGCTTTTATGCTAGTTAATATTATAAACGCGAAAGTTTGTGAGTTTGTATGGATGGATATTTGTTACTCTTTCACGAACAAACGGCTGAACCGATTTAAATGAAATTTGGTATGGAGGTAGCTTAGACTTGGTATTAATACATAGGCTACTTTTTATCTCAGGCTAACGCGGGTAACACCGCGGGGCGCAGCTAGTAACTTAATAAATTTATTAAAATGGTTTTATATGCTATATTACAAATATATTTATCTGTTGTCACGTGAGTTCATACACCGATATTGGTTTATTACGTCACTAACCACAAAACAAGCTGTCAAAGACTGTTACGAGTACTTCTCTGCATATTGAATTAATTAATTTTACGAATTACTTCCTAATATAGTTTGCCATAGAGTAACTTTCCGAAAATTTGTTAACATCCCTATTCACTAATGCACTATTGTAAAACACAGAACGCTATAAACCTGACCTAATAAACACCACTCCATAATTCACTACCAGAATCGCTTGATAAACCAACTTACGTGTAGTTATCAATCTTGTAACATAAATAAAATTAGAATAACATAATGCAACATTGATCATGGTTTATTAGAGTACTAGAGATAGAATCTATAGTTGGTCCTTTCTCCTCCCCCCTCCTGCCCCGACTTCGCTGCACGCTTCGCATATTGCACGCACGCGGCCGCACTCCGTGTACCTCGGACCTGAACAGCTGAGCTGTTTTTCTCGTCGCTAGTGCCTGCGCCGCGGCAGCTCACACTCGAGAGGCAGCTCAACAAGTCCGTTCTCATCGGCTGGACTTCACCCGACGGCGTCCAGCAAGCCAACATCGAGAGTTACCACGTCTACGTCGACGGGGTTCTCAAGACCACCGTCAAAGCGAGCGAACGAACTCGCGCCCTCGTCGAAGGCGTTGACTCGAATCGGGTAAGTTTTTTGTAGTTCTTAGTTGTCAGCACCGTCATTTAGTTTCTTTTTCTGTTTCGTGTTTTGCTTTTAGTTTTACTTTCATTATCATTGTTAGTTTGTCATGTTCATTTTAAAAGACAAAGACCAAATTGTCTATTGATATTATAGCCGCATCGGATCAGCGTGCGTTCCGTCACGGTGACTCGGCGAACGTCCCGAGACGCGGCGTGTACGATGGTGATCGGGCGGGACACGGCCAACATGGGCCCCACGTGCGTCCGCGCGAGCGGCGTCACTTGCTCGCAGGCTATCATATCCTGGCTGCCCGCTAACTCCAACCATCAACACGTGGTCTGCGTTAATAATGTTGAAGTAAGCTCTGGAACATGAACTTGAACATTTAATTTTTCAACAATCTGTTTACTCATTTATGCATCATTTTCAGGTGAGAACGGTTAAACCAGGAGTGTATCGTCACACGATCACTGGCCTCTCACCGAGTACACAGTATCGTGTTACCGTAAGAGCAAAGCATTTGAGGGCCGGCCCTCCAGGAATACCGATAGAAGAGGCTCCTGGGGCATATACCGATTTCAGAACTCTACCCAAGGGTCTACCAGATCCTCCGAACGAAATAATGGTACGTAAATATTACAAAAAATGTGTCAGCATGTATGTCGTAACGCATGCTTTCCGTCCTAACTTTTACGAATTATAACACTCACATCCCTCGCCCTATCTGCAGGTTGACATTTATGGAATCAAATATACGTACAAATAACATGTCACTTCCTGGATAAAACATTAAAAGATCAATCAATCAGTACAAAATCAGAATCAGCACGCGCACTTAAAAAGACGCTTTCTAGCGCTCCACAAAGTGTGTGCTGTTTACTCACGATACTGACACACCCTAGCCCTTCAATGATCACACCCTCAGAGCACACAGCACGTCCGACAATATCGGAGAAGTCGCGTCAATCGCAACCATAAATCCAGCTCCAGGGCAAAAATTATGTTGACCATTCCTAACGCTCACCTCGATAGCTTAGCGTCCCCGTCAGTGTGGTGTCAGTCCCCCTCGATGTCGCTTCAGCATCGTCAGTGTTGGTCACAAACTTTTTTGAATATTGTCAAAACCCAATTGGCTAGCATACAATCGTTTGGCTGGATTGTTGGTGGTGATTGGTGCGGTGTCGCAGGTGGAAGCGGGCCCGCAAGACGGCACCCTGCTGGTGACTTGGCAGCCGGTGCTGCGCCCCCCGGCCTCGGGGCCCGTCACGGGGTACTCCGTCTTCGCCGATGGGAAGAAGGTCACCGACGTTGACTCGCCCACGGGGGACCACGCTCTCATCGATATCGGGAAACTGATCGGCCTCAATCCTAAATGTGTCACCGTAAGTACCGCTGTTTGGAGCTTCATTTTGCTATGTAAACGCTATGTTTTGACAATATACTTCCCGATTTCAATGACTTCATCAGTCATGTAGCGTGTGTTCTTTCAATTATTTATTTATTAATGCTAAGACTTATTTTATTACCATAAAAAACTTGTCGTTATCTATTCCAGGTTCGTACAAAGTCTCGCGACAGTCAGTCGAGTGACAGCGCCCCTACGGCTATACCTCCGACAGTGCTGCGAGGCGTGATGTCACGAATGCCGCGCGGCCCCGCGCCGGGCCTGAACCAACCCACGGCGGGGTTCAGGGTCGGCGTGCAGCAGCCGCGCCCGCAGCCTTATCAGCAGCACCAACAAGTCATAGAGCATGACGAAAACTTATCCGATAAGGAAATTTATCCGACCAACAATCGTCATCCGCACGACCCCCACGCTGCACAGGTGACCACATTTTATAATTTATATCATCAGTAAAATGTTGTTCATTGACCAGTCATCCTCAAGAAATTATCAAACCTACTAACATAAGTATGTAATTTTATGTTCAAGAAATTGCCTAATGATCATCATTAACTTCGTAATTAAATGTTGGCACAGCATTCTGTCTGTCTTATACTTATTTGTTTGCAATTCAGTGTTGTACATTTGTGTGTAACTTAACATTTGATTTTGGCAGTAAATTTCTTTATGATGTTGAAGAAGTATCTATTTAACTCGGCTTCATTTTGAGTTTTGATTTCGACTCTGATGATTTTTTCTTCGTCTGTGTCTTCTTAGCTATCATTATAACGATCAATGTCATATGCTCTCTTCTTGTGCGATGAACTATCTGAAATTACGTTAGTTTATTTTTTACAACGATTGTTCAGTTGAAAGTAGATTAATTACACGTGTTGGTTATTTGTGTACAGATAGTTCATCACGCTGTATCGGTGTTGCAAACTGCACTCTTTATACTCTCTCCTGTGGTTCTGTCGCTGGAAACTTCTACGTCCAGTAGTTCTCTGCCGAAAATTGTCACGACCCGACCACCCGCGCCATTGACTATAGCTATGCACTCGGCTCGATCGTTCAAAATTAAATGCATACTGCTTGCGACTAGATGAGTAGTCACTAGTGCTATTGGCCGATACCCAAAACAACGCACAACACCCTACAGAATATACTAGAACAGATAAAGAGGTTGTACTTTGTGACACAGACAATAAAGCCCTCCATCGAGCTCATATTGTACCATGCCGCATAGCGTAACCTTACTCGCTCTCTCACATAACTGTTATACACCTTTCCGTAGCCTACGAGTGGATTCGGCACAGGCCTCCTAAAGAGTATATTCGACAAAATAACCCCTTCGGTAAGGAATTTTAACACGTCTTTTTATATTATCTTCTTTTGTTTCTGGAGTTTACACACGATTCTTTTCATTAGCGTTCTTCGATTTTGGTTTGAGAGTGGTTTTTATATTTGAGTTTTGTACTAGTTTTGTTTTAATATTGGTTTTTATATCTTTACACAGTGTGCCCGTAATAATAGTGTCATAACATACTTAATAACGTAGCCATTATTATAATCAGCATAACGGAAACGATATTTACTTTGAGTATGCTTTATATCTACAAGTAGAGAACAACTATATTCAATAGTAGAAAATGAGTATTATAAAATTAGCTAATGCATTTATTTCAATAAATAAAAATACTTTTGACACTATTTAGCAAGTACTGACACAGAATTAGAATATTTTATGATTACAACTTCTTTGTATAGCTAGTATATGGAAATGGTTAGTAATTTTAAAATATAACAAGTAATATAAACATAGATTATTAGAAAACTATTTAAAACAATGATGATAATACATGACTCATCAATTTCAGACATCTCTCATCAACACATTGACCATTCCCACAAAAATCATGACCTAACTCAATTTTTTCTAAGGGAATGTATTCTAGGAGCTAACAAGAGCATCTACGGCAGTGAACTCCCCATATCTTCCACTTCTGCTTATCTGTAAATGCGGCTTCACTTGCTCCACCTATCCTGTGTACCTTTGTGTCGTTGAATATATTTCTACACTTTGCAAAAAACTTATAATTATGTACACTCTACCACTTCAAGTATATTTGTCTCTTCCCTGTTGTTAGCTTCTTCTGGTTCGCTTTCCGTACCTGTTTTATTAACAAACTTTCTCGGCTTCAATAATGTTAAATACAATTAAGAAGTACGATAATATGTCGTCAAATATTTTCAATCACTCGAGAAACGTCTTCAGCACCATCGTCACTCGCATCGTCAGCACGCTCATTTTCACTTTCGTATTGTGTCATTGTTATTCTAAAATATTGAATGACCATGTGGTATCAGCAATCGGGGATACCGGCCATCGAAATCACTAAAGAGGGAGCTGCGGAGCTGGGTAGCGAAGACGAGGATCCGACGCGCCGCCGGCCGCAGGTCTGCGATCTCTCCTTGCTGTCATCGATGTGCTAGCACTGTTCACTTTGCCTCTTCTTCTATACGGCCTCCCGATCACGAGTTTCCACTTCTCGATGTTTTGTGTTGTCAGTTTCACTTACCGTATCGTCCTCGACGTCCGATGCCACACTCGACACTCCGGACACGTCCGTTCAGAGCCCAGACACAGTCACAAGCACAGTCAGACCCGGCTGGATACAGATAGGCCCCAACTAGGTCCCTACAGAGCACTCGGTACAGATCATCACTCGAGCATGCGGCGCGTGGTTGTTTGAATGTTCCTGCATGTTGTCTTGGCTTCGACGCGAACCATACACACCGTACAAACCCTCTCACACACCTTCCACTCTTCGATGTCTATGTTAAGATAAGGGCTGTTACTGTGAGGGAACTTCGAGAGTCAATAAGAAGTCATCGACGTAAAAATTAATTCTTTTTATTTGAATTCTAAGAGCATTTTTGGAAGCAAATGTTATAATTTATATCTGCTATTGAATGATGTGATTTCAAGTGTATACGCTGCACGCTAGCTTTCGTTGTGCATGGGGGTTGATAGCGCTACAACGGAATGTCTTGTTTTATCTAAACGCCCGAGGAGAAGGTAATATTTTGATCGCTTCGAATCGCAATGGCAAAGAAAAACATGGCTATGAGCTTGACGATATTGCTGTTGGCTTCGTTATGGAAAATCTAACCTTATTAATGTGTTGGTTCGTACGGACGTCAGCAGCAACCGTCCCAACCTGCGCAAGCGTCGCAGCAGCAATCGGGTCCGCCGTACCCGAGTACACCCGGCTACCATGGCACGCAGCAACCGCCGTATCCGCCAGCCGGCCCGCCGTACCCAAGTAACCCGCCGGCGCCGTACCCGGGCCAGGCGCCGCAGAGCCAGTACCCGGGCCAGCAGCAGCCGTTCCAGAACCCGCTGCCGAGGAACCATCATGAGAGAGGCCGCCCTCCAAATCCACACCAGGTATATTTACACATTTTTCAACAGCTGAAAAATGTGTTACACATTTCTAGTAAAGTAAAACTCATGCCATTTATTTGTTCTGATTTAGCAACAACAAGGACAACAAGGTAGCAGTATGTACGGCCCCCGAGCTGGGGGTCCGTCGGGCCCGAGGGGTCCTCAGCCGGGGGGCCGCCACCCGCACGGCCAGCCGCAGTCGTCGAAACGGAGCCGATTCTTCCTGGCGCTGTTCGACTACGACCCGACCACGATGAGCCCCAACCCGGAGAGCTGTGATGAGGAACTGCCCTTCAGTGAAGGAGACACTATCAAGGTAATATTTTATCCACTCTACTTGTATTTAATAATCTAATAAAAATAAATATTTAGCTAGAACAGCAAGAATATTTTCTATCATTAGATAAAAAGTGGACATACCTATTTATTTCTTTACAGTTGCAACCACGTCTTTACTGAGTACAAATGAATAGAATACAATATTCACGTTACTGTCACAAACTTAAATTCTCGAGAGAGCATTCTTAAACAGTATTAAGCCCTTGAGTCGTACGTAGTTCAACTAGGCGTTCTTTAGCGATCATCGAAATGAAAACAACCGTCAAGAGAAAATTGTCTTGACGGTTGTTTTCAGATGGGGTGAGAGACATATTTTATAACAATTTTTAGATGACACGTTTTACTGTAGGCTCCAGTTGTTTTAACCACATCAGTCGGTATTAGACGGGTTACACACTCTAGCTCATAAGTACACGAACTTACTTTTAGTGAAGCATCGTTCACAAATGAAATGTTCCAGGTGTGGGGTGACAAAGACGCGGATGGATTTTACTGGGGCGAGTGCCGAGGGAGGAGAGGCTACGTGCCACACAACATGGTGGCCGAGGTGTCAGAGGCGGAGGCGGGGCAAGCAGCCAAGCCCCGCGACCGCTGGACGGACGCGTACGCCAACCAACCCGTGCGAAGGATGGTCGCGCTCTATGATTACGACCCGCAGGAGCTCAGCCCTAATGTTGATGCTGATGTAAGTTGAGACTCATCATTTAAGGCGACACGAGTTCCTTAAAAGACTTAGCCCTTGGTTCATGATATAACGGGTTTTACTGGGGCGAATGCCGAGGGAGGAGAGGGAGAGGCGGAGGCGGGGCAAGCTGGAAGATTCGTACGCCAACCAGCCTGTGCGCAGGATGGTCACCATCAATATGGGAAAAAATGCTAAGTCGATGATGGTCACGCTCTAAGACACTCAGATACCCGAGGCTAATAGTCATCACGCCAAAAAGTTGGTAGATGGACCACAGATTATGTATGCCAAAGGTATTGTTATCATTGACTGTTTTATAGAAGTTGTATTTACGACTGCGGACATTCTTGTTTCGTTCTTTTTAACCCCCGTCGAACAGAATGTCACGAGTTTAACAATTCCATGTCTGTTCCCATAGTAAAGTACTCGTAATTATAGCAAAACAAAAGATCAACTTTACATGGCGAAGATAAGTACTAATCGACAGCTTAGAAAAAAATAGAGATATGAGTCCAGGAAACAAAAAATTTAATATCTGCACTGACGCAAAGAGAAGATGCCCAATTATCTGAATCTTTTTCAAATGACCAATTTTCCCAAATCCTAACTAAATGTTTAAGACTTAGACCGAACCTTATTGCAACAGTTCGATATTACCAACCGCAACAGGCTTTTGATGGATTCCAGGCGGAGCTGAGCTTCCAGACGGGTCAGATCATCCACGTCTACGGGGAGATGGACGACGACGGCTTCTACATGGCAGAGATAGATGGCGTGCGCGGCCTCGTGCCCAGCAACTTCCTCACCGACGCTAGCGACCAGTACGCCACGCAGGGGCAGAGTAGCCAAGGTACGTAGTTCACTACTCATTCCAGACGAGTTATTTTATCCACGTGTATGGGGATATGGACAACGAAAGTTTCTACATGGCGGAGATAGATGGCGTGCGCAACTTCGTGCCCAGCAACATCCTCACCGAGACCAGCGACCAGTACGCCACACAGGGGCACAGTAGCCAGGATTCGTACATCACTAGGTCATCATGAGATGGACGACGACTTCTGCACGGCGGAGATATATCGCGTGCGCGGCCTCGTGTCTAGCAACTTCCGCACCGACGCCAAGGTTCGTACCTCACTACGTAATCATTGCTAGTAAGAAAAAATAGACGGCGACGGTTTCTACAAGGAGGGTATATAGATGGCCTACACGGCCTCGTGCCCAACAACGTCTTTACTGACGCCAACGACTAGCTGTTGTATAATGATGTTGAGATTCTAGAAATTCAAGTTATACGATGAGGGTATCGTACAAATGGCAGCTTTTAACCCAGTCGTACCATGTGAAGAAGCTTATGTAACCAATTAAACGAATTATTTAACTATCGGTGGTACCAAAAGCGATTGCAATGTAAGCTGTAGGTAGTTAATATACTCGAGGTGTATCGAGATGTCCTGTTATTATGCGCAGGTGGCGTGCGTGGTGTGGGGGCCGGAGCGGGGTCGGGAGCAGGACGCGGGCGGGGCGCTGGCGTGGGGTCCGTGGGGCCCCCGGGGTCCGTGCCCTCAGGGCCGGGAGCGCGGGGCCCGCCGCCCCCGCCCAGAGATAACGTCGCGCCTGCGCCTCGCAACCATCACAGGAAAACAGGTGTGTCTCTCACCTCATCTTCCAAACCCGCCCTATCCAAATCCTAGTTACTATTCAGTGGGGCTCGGTCACCCATCAGTTACTGATAATTTACATTTTTTTAAGAAACCTACGGAGTGGTCAGCTCATAGGTCCGTTGACGATGATATATTCAGCGTTTCGTATTGAATAAACTTAGGTGGTAAATTAGCCACCTTGAAGCTGACAATGTGTAAAATATCTTAAACACTTAAAACCTGCACAGCGCACATGTATACAATTGAGAAGAAAAGAGACATTAAAAAAACATTTCGTGCTAGTCTCATACTTTGTAGTTGATCTGATAATATAGTCTTACTCGGCGTAAGTGACTCTAAACATTGTCGGAAACGTATGAGCTGACCAGGCTCCCAATGTTTAGGTAAGTTCGGTGAAGACGCGTGTCGCCACCGGTCACCGAGAGCTTTGAGTGTTTCATGTTTGCACCTTGGACTTGCTATGTGACTACTGAAAGACGCTAGCTATTTCGCTCTGGTACCCTCTATCATCTTTCCTGTACACTTGCGATTGCGATGGGACTCGACAAAACATTTTTACAAAATGTCGCGTTCCGTTTTGCTTACTATTTCAAATTCTTTTACTTTCGTGGCAATCTCTCTCGATCCGACGTCATCCTGTAGCACCTCATCGGCAGTGAGGATGGGCGTAGTGAAACGGAATAAGATACGCGAGTCCGGTTGCAATCTACGGAGCACAAAGACTCTTGGTGTACACTTTGCTAATAAACACTATCTTGGATTACACATTCACAAACATCGTCTAAGATAACGGAATACATACCTAATAAAAAGTCAATGATCAATAACTTATAAATTCGTAAAACTCACACAGTAATCTGTCACAGGTGACGCCCCGCTCGGCACGTTAGGAATTCTCGGCAGGCGTTGATACCTTATTTTGATTTTTGTCTATCCTCACTGTCTCTCCTGTATTTATTTTATTATTTCACGTATACTCTTAAAGTCGAAATGTATGTCGACCAGATCCACTCGTGAACAACACGTCAGTGGGTAGGCTGATTGTACAAATACACGCAACATAAATTTGCACAGATCCACGATGCGCGTGAGGTGTGATCCAAGATTCAAGTGGTTGTCTGTGGTCACTATATATGTTGTGTGTATTGTCTGTTTGCTAGATGCCTGCCCTCTTCCCCCTTCTCAGTTAGACCACAACACATGCGCCAGTAATCCAGAACAGGCGAATTCTCAGGTAAAAATACCGTTTATATCGACCCACAACAATACTGTTTCAAATAAACTATGCAACGATACTAGTCGTCTTTTGTTTATCTATCACTTCATACCTATAGATTTTATTATTTCACTGTTTCTTTTTTAATTTATTATTCTATCTATTACCCTGCGTTCATTGTTTACTACGCTCAGTGTACCTACGAGGGCGTCAGATACTGGGACGGCCCGCGGTCTTTCCAACCATTTATTCTTTTGCGGAAATTCAGTCATAACATAATTATTATTATACACATCATTAGCTATCATATCATTATACTGGACTGATCATACAGAGACTAGAACATAACGAACACTGGAGTATACTTCACTCACATCAGATAGCATTCACCATATAGCGATGATAACCTCTCTGAGGCCTGTGAATGTGGTCCCTTTACTAGACGATTACAATCCCGAATACGATATATCCAATCGGCACAAAGTAATTCCAAAATTAAATCTTCATAATGATGTAATCGAATAGTACTATATATTCTGAAATCGCTTATCGTCGTAGTATATCAAGCATGTCGAATGTTACTGTTTACATTTTTCAGTCGTATTTTCGACTTTTTGTTTTCGACAATTTATATGTGTCTGTAGAAATCAATTTGCTTTGGTGTATGGCGATGCATGTCTCCTTCTCCGCACATTCTTATCCCAATGCATTAGGTACCTACATACTTTGGAATGATCTAAATAGCAGCATGTTAAACCTAAAAAGTTATCATTACTGTGTTTACATAATAATTATGTTAAGTGCAGCACAAAAGTATATACGAACATTTTGTTTCTTACCTTACTCTATAGAAGTCAAGAAAAGCATTCATCAGTACCTATACCAAAATAATTATACCTACCTATCTACTTACCTAATTGCATTTATTTCAAAGTCGTTCAATTCACCTTCTATTTGCAAAATAAATATGAATAACTAAACTCTAATCACAAGTATTTAGTTGCATTTTATCAGATCTTAACTTAATGAATCTGCGAACTATACCTAAGTTCATATTGAGATATCGAGGCAGCAATGAGCAAAAATAGTGCGAATGTAAGTAGAGAATAGTAAGTAATGTGTGGCGACAGGCGAGGGCGAGAGGCGCGGCGATCGGTCAGCCGGCGAGCACGATCGGGCGCACGAGCGCTGGTAACGCGGGCACGCCGACGGCGCAGTCGCCGGGCACGGCGGGCGCCGCCGGCGCCGGCACGCCGCTGGCGTCGGGCGCGCCGGCCGCGCCGTCACCCGCGCGCCGCGCCGGCCCAGCCGTGGTGCCGGCGCCGTCCGCGCAGCCGCTCACAGCCGCGCAGGCGCCGCCCACCTCGCAGCCCAACCTGATGCAGAAGTTCACCGAGATGACCGCCCCCGGAGGCGACATCCTCAGCAAGGGCAAAGAGCTCATCTTCATGAAGTTCGGCCTCGGAGGCAAATGATTCCGGGCCGGCGGCCTCGGCCGGGCTCACCCCGTCACCGCCACCGTTACACCCTTCGCACCGAATATCAGTTCGACTTGGTTCCCGCATCGCCGCTCGGCTTCTATGGTGTGGATGGACAACCTGTTACTCTTAATATGGTTCTGCTGGATCATGTTCTGGAACTCTGCAGACTTTTCCGTGGAGATATTTTATTTTAAGCCTTTTTGTTTGTTGATTATGGGGTACTGACCCGGAGAGGAGCTGTAAATAGTTAATTCAAACGCACAGTCTAGTGAATATTCGAGTTTAGTGCTATCTCGATAGTATCCACGGTCGGAGATTGTACACCTCCAGTTAGTCGTGTATCTAATGCTTTCTTGGACTTTTGCCCGTCTGTTAGATTAGATTTGAATGAATTGTTTACCATTATAATTAAATAATATTATTGCATTAAAACTGCATTATTCCCTATGTATAGATATGAAGTTACAATGTTACTGTCTAGTTGTTACTTCACAATCCTTGATGCATATAGTTGTTGTAAATTTTCTACGTTACGTTTTCGAATGCTAGCAGTGAGTTACACCATAAGAACATTTTTCTAATAAATAGTTCATGTACATTTTGTTACATTATTATCTTACAAGCTAATATTAAAGAATCATTTTATAAATCGGAATGTTGCACAAGCGTCTCTCAAGTCAGGTTTGGATTAATATTGCTGTAATGTAATGATTAAATATAAAATAACCATATTAACAATTCTTTGTAATGTTCTTGTGTATAGTTTTTCTTTAATGTACCTAGATAATAACAAATTCTTTGAACTGTTTAGTTATATCACATAATATTTTGTGTAGTCCAAATAATTTGACACCTTTCAAGGATTGATTGACGATATTTATGTCTACGGCGACCGTCCTATTACTGACCAATGTCTTAATTTTATTGTTTTAGACTAACTGTGTTACGTATACATATTTCCGTACTTACGATATGGGAAACACATACATATTGTAAATTATAAATACTATCATCCAGCATGTGTCGATTAATCTCTACATGAGTAAAAATATCATCCATATATTAATGTATTCGAAAAAAAAAACGAAAAACAATATTCAATCGAACTATAAAAATCAATTTTTAATACCAACTGTGTTCTATTTGATGACTGAAAAGTAATTCAGCAAAGTCAAAAACCGTTATTTATATAAACACAGTTAACGATTGTAACTTGTTGATAACAATATTCAAATTCCATTATTATAAAATAATTGGTACCACATTTCATTTTTGAGAAATAATACTCCAGAGTCGTTTTAAATATTATTCTTGAAATTTATATAAAATTCTGTGATAGTAGAAGTGATACCACCTTTATCATTCTATTTATATACGATTACTATAATACAGCGTCATCTAAAATAACATCTTTTTGCGAAGACTTGACTGTATTAAGAAGCCTTCATTTAATATTTCAACTGTCATTTGTATAAAAAAAGACACGTTTTCCCTTATAATGGCAGCTTTATGATAGTATAATTGTGTAACTTTTAATAATAATATTTTATGCAAGTTATATGACTTGTATAATAAAGCTCTCCCAAAACTTAAGTATGAGCAATAAAATATAATATTATTATTTATCTTCGGCTCATGTATTTTCCGTAAGTTATTTTTTTCTTGTACACATATACTTGCCGAATAATTTAATATTAAAATTTATAATAATCACATATATAAAACAATAAAATTTCTTATTTGTTGCTACATAATTCTATGGGAATGGTGGGCTATTACAATAAATAAAAGTACATACCTAGTTAATAATGTTATACAATAATTTTACCTAAAGGCAAGGTCATACAAGCGACTCGATTACTTGCAAAAAAATGTTTACTAAAGAAGTCATATACAATAATTCTTTATATTAATATAAGTGCTCGATTGCAACGTACAATAAAACATAATATTCAGTGACTTTTATTGCTAAATCACTTTGTCTTCAATGCATTATTTGAAATCTTTTACTTGGAGTACTTTAATTAAAAAAGTAAGTCATCAATATTGTAGTTGAATGTCATAATAATCAGTATTTTAGTATGTCCCACTATAGAAAGTAGCTCATGGTTAGATATTATTATTTAGTACCACAATTATCTTACTATCCTATATATTTCTAAATCACTATCATGTTTCTTTCTTGAACGCAACATCTATCCTACTAAGCGAAGTTGGTTAAATTTATGAGAGGTTCTAAAGTTGTTATTGTATATATTATACAAATAAGATCGCTTGAACGTAGGCTACTCTAAGATTGCTCACTTTGTACAAGGGATTCTCTTATAAGTCCTTTATAAAGCTTCGTATATATCCAAAACATTCTTGTTCTCGTGTATTAAAACCTTTTCACATATACGATTCAGATTTAGCTTGCAACAACTTGTAGCGTTATTCGTATTATACATTATATAATTATATGTATAACCCCACTAAATTAGTCCAATGTATTGTATTACCACATGATGTATATTTAAATTTGATTGTAAATAATCATGCGTGCGCCTGGGGTAAAAATTATGATCTTAGCTAAGCACTGCGCTACATATCTACATATATAATCTGTATTTGAAGTTTTTCTATCATTAATAAAATTATTCTAGTGTTATTTCTAACACCGTTCGAAGTTGTTCACTTGTTTATACATTGTTATAAATCTGTATCCATATCTTTTATCGCATGTATAACATATATGGTTATTTATACGGGATAATATAAAAGTTATTGTATATTAATCGTGCATTCATGTGTGCATACTTTAATATAAAGAGTTGTATATTACTTAATGACTTATTACAAAACACTATATCGGGTAATTCTTAAACAATGTACCAAGAGAATATGCTGAAACAAAATAAATAATACAAATGCCGCTTCTTTATTTATTGTATTTTTATGATAACCTTTCTTATATTAGTCTCATTTATATATTACATCACCTAGTAATAGTTTTTGGTATAATGTTTTCACAATTTTATGTACAAGGTGGTGTTTTGCAAAGAGCAGGAACTTACAGAGGTGTATATAATTGTATACTCATCATTATGACCAACTTTTGCCATGGGTTTTCTACTTTCTATTCCTACAAAAACAGCTGCTTTATACATTTTGTTTATAGTCAAATAAGAACGGCTGATTATATTCCATGATTTTACAGTAGGTTAGTTTCTTAATGAAGATTGTTCATAATGAAGAACATATGTATACACCTTGGAAAGTCCTTGCACATTGCAAAGCGACACCCTACCTACATAATGTACTAATTTAATAATCAACGACATCAAACCATTGGTACCGTTTGGTTTCATTGGAATTATAAGTATATTCCAAGCACTTCCGTTTCAGCCACCTGCAAAGAAACATATAAAAAATAAATATCTTAACTAATGGCTGAGCACTGTTTGTAATGGGCAAGGCAAGCAAGTGAGGTTGGGGCATGGGTGGTTCCCTTTCAAAGTGCCCAAAGTGCTACCATCCATGGTTGTAAGTACTCACCCGCCCTTCCTCACGCATTTGGTAACAGGATAGTCGTCCCTGAAGCACTTGGTGCCAAGTGCGTTGAAGTAGAAGTTGCCAATGTTGTCGGACGCTCTCCGTCTACTCGCGTACAAACATCCTCGGAACCTCTCGTCACACTCGCAGCTCAATCTGCCAAGAAAACAATCAAATTATCATTTTGACAGCTCGCTTTCACATTCATACTGTTCCGAAGAACTCCTCCCTGCAGCCCTGTGAATCCTGCGATTGATCAAACCCATTTTATTCGAGTCTACGTTTAGGTGATGGCCCTTTGAATTGACAGCAGACGCGAATCCATGTTAATTTTTCTGCTCACTTCCTTTTTTTCACTTAAAAACGGCTCTTTGTTGAAAAATTTATGGAAAAATACATTTTATTAATAAATGTTCGATAGTTTTCTTTAGTCACATCTGATGTCACTTTCAAATTTAACTTTTACTTACTAAGTATCGAAAAAAATATTTCAAACTCACTACTTTGCGCTCAAAAGGCGCGGTTCTAACGGCGGTCATAGGACTATGTTGGTCTTTTGCCTGGCGATGGTTTCATGCCATGCTGATCAACTTCATACATTAAAATTTTCTTGCTTGCTTCTCTTGCATTTGGAAAAAAATCCTCATGCGAAATTCTGCGTTCACGTTTAATAGCAGTATACTGCTCTTTTTTGCTTATATCTATTTTGAACTTACTGAAAATACCGTAAAATATTTGCTGCTTTGCTTATACCTTTTGAAATTACCATTTTGAATTAGTAAATACACTCATTATAATAGCAGCAGAGTGCTCTTCTTTGCTTTTCTCATTTGTGTTTTAAAATGACTGAAATAACTAAAAAAGTAAAATAATATAATAGCGGCGGAGCAGGCAGGAAGCTTAGACAAGTTGAAATTATCTATTTAAATATATTACGAAATTGCATGAAATGAGCAAGCAATAGGTACATTAATTCATTACCTACACCAACTATTGAATACGATCTTTTTTGTATCGATTTTTTTTTTAAGAGCCAAGCAACTCAACCTATAAAATGAAAAATAACTCTAACTTAACTCACTTGTGAATAATAGCAATGAAAAAGTCACAGTTTGATTGCAGGTGTCATTATGTGCCTAATTGCGGTGAAATTAGAGCCACTTTATGAGCAAAAGAAAATCGATGTTATCAGCTGTTCCATACGATCGAATCTATATTCGAAGTAAATGTATGGAACAGCTGATTTTTTTCTACGATTTCATCTTGCTTGTTTATTCACCTTGTGTAAAAAGCTTCATTGGTGAGATTATGATTAGTTTCGCCAGCTGAGATGAAATCTGCACAATGGTCGTGCTCGCGGCAGCATTTATCTGTCTCAATCTCGGTTCCGAGGTCATCGTAGTTTTCTGCTATGTTCCCGGACCCACACCACTTTGTACCTGAAATAAGAACGTTTCTGTGAATAAGGGAGAATTTGTTGAATTAGAACGATACTATTGAAAGCCTATACCCAGCAGTGGGATAGAGAAAGCTGCGGCTGATGATGATGATGAGGAGCTTCTTTTCTAACAAGAAAAGGAAATGTTTACAATTGTCCTTAAGTACTTAATTTCGTAAAACTTAATGTATATTTCACATAGATGTTGGACAGTGAACCCTAACTGAAACAGTTTAGGAATCTTCTTATCTAGGAATCAGCCTATCTTGGAGTTCAAGTATGTCATTGCGTGTAAGTGCTTATTTAATTTTGCTACAAGACTCTAGAAGACACTAAGATGAATTTGCACTGAACCTTAAGCGTTTTTCCGCCTCGGAAATTGTTAAACACAGTTAATGGGTATAGTAAGTTTTAAAAAGGTACGTTCCAGTTAAGTTCTAGTATGGTAGCTGAATACCTATCTTTGAACCGATAGTCAGCTAGGACGTACTCGTATGCGTAATTGGGTAACGATACCGATAAATAACTGAACCCTTAGTCCAGGCTTTGCATAGTTTTCTTAAACTTGCGCGTTCGCGTGTGGCACCATACATTTTGGTTAGTTCTTCCTCGTTTCCGCAGAGACGCTGTACAAAAGTGTATAGAGCCATACGGAAATGTCTGTAGTTTAATTTTACCAACTTGTAAACTTGGACATATCCCTCAGGAGCGAGCATTGAAAAACTATGTTCGGGATGGCATAGCATGCACAGAGTGATAGCATGAGATTATTAAATTATTAAAAAGTCATTTTGTAACGTTTCTAAATTGAATTGGCCTCCTCGTCCTCGTAGGCAATGACGTGGCTTGGCGTTGGCGAAGTTGGCCCACGCCCACGGCGTCGCACTTAAAGGCCTCGCGATGCCTCTTTAAATTATTTTTTTTTATCTTTATGTCTTTCAATATTGAGATAGTATCTATATCTTCAAGAAATTATAAGGTATTAAATTATTATTATTATTTATTTATTACATGTATTTATTTACAAATATTGTAATTTATAAAAATATTCTACCGACACCTGCATGAAAAATGCTTTTCATCCCCCCATCTCGGAAATACAATTTTTGCTCTTCGATTTCTGAGTGCAATAGTACATTGTTCACCGAGAGGAGAAAGTGACCGATTACCGTCGAGGGTGTCGTTTGAAGCCCGAGCCGTAAGCGAGGGCTTTAAAACACCCGAGATCGGGAATCGCACTTTCTCTCGAGTGATACATAGTGCTTTATACTACACCTACCTACCTACTCATCACTATCACTACTTATCATTTTGATAGTTTTATTTTACTTTTCTACGAAAACTGAATCCTCAAACAACACACAAATTGAAAATGGCGCCAATGGCGTCTGCAATTTTCACATGTTCTTTTTTCAAATTGTTTGACACCATCCAACACACAGCTAGTGGCCAGTGTCATTTTGCGAACTTGGAGATAAATTATTTTATTTTTATTAATCAGTTTATTTCAGTTTTAAAAACCATACAGAAAATTATTAAAATTACAATTAAATTCAAAAATGTCACCAATAATAAATTAAAAATAAAATCACATAAATAATATAAGACAACAGAGACAATTATTAAAATTACAATTAAATTCAAAAATGTCATCAATAATAAATTAAAAATTAAATCACATAAATAAAATAAGACAATAGAGACAGACAGATACAGTGACATCACAATTTCGCTCCCATAACAACATTCATCCATTTATTTTGTATGGGGCAATCAAGCTTGTTAACGATCATCGTCAGGATACTGTTGGGGCTGGCTCGCACTCGCTGTCGTAATGAGGCGACTTTCTTGCGGATAACAGCATGAAAGTCGTCCGTGCGCGCCTCAGCGAACATCAGAGATGCGCTGCACCAGCGAGGCTGCCGCATCAGCATCCTGAAGATGTCATTGTACTGGACGCGCAGAATGCTGGCAGCCCGACGAGTGTGATTCACCCACAAGCTGCTCGAGTAGAAGGATTGGCAATAAGCCTTAAAAAGGGTAATTTTTACTTCTCTCGAGCAGCGAGCAAACCTTCGCGCAATCATATTTCCCCGGACTGCCAGAGCCCTACGCTCCCTCTCTATATCATCGTCATCTGTCAACTGATCGTTAATTATATGCCCCAAATACTTAAAGCTTTTCACCACTTTCAGAGCCGCCCCATTAAGCATGATTGGCGGAACACGTTCAGGCTATAAAAACTCACTGTAAAAACTTTTTGGCTTTTGATATTTACGTTACCAGCGCATAGTCTTACCCAAAATTAAAAAAGAAAAACCACGTAAGAAATGGATTTTCATACACTTTTCTCTCCCGCTCAGATGCGTTTTCTCGCCGCATATTTGTTCGATATGCAATGACGTACTTTCTACCGTAAATTTGATAAAGTATCAAGGTACTTTCCGAGCAGGTGTAGTATAAAAGTCGTTTTTATCCGCTAGAGGGGAAAGTAAAATTGAATTTAGAACATCGTGTGCATTATGTTTGTAAATTCGAAACATCATTAAACCTATGTTATGTACCTATGTTCGATCTTCATGGTGCCGAATTTAACATACAACCTTTTTTTAATTTCTTAAAAACAAGCCGGAAACATACTACCGGATGCGGCTGACGGACGCGACTGACAGCCGCGACTTAGCAATGTGCACAGTCTTATAACATCCGGTGTGCCAGATCGCTCTCGGACGTCCGAACGCTCAAGGTCGTCCGAAGGTGATGTCCGCGACTTATGTCCGATAGTGTGCACGGCTCAGTGTACTTTGATAGTCTAGGTCGCGGCTGTCTTAGGTATGTTAAAAACAAAAAACTTGAAAATAAGTGAAGGACCTAAAATTAGTGATTCTAGCGACGAGGAAGTTTATTTTAAACCAACAAAATTGACTGAAACGTTAATAATGCGCAAATGAGCTTTCTCCCTCAACAACCACGCAAGAAGTATTTGAAACAGTACGATATGTAGACGACTTTAGTTATTTCCACGCTGAGGTGGGATAAAAAGTTACGCGTTGCACTCGAGTGCAAAGGTTTTTCACATTGTGCTATTTTGATTCTCTCGCTGACGCTCAGGACTCTAATTTTTAATTTTAGAATCCTTCGCTTGCTCGGTCATCAAAATTGAGCATGCGGTTAAAAAGCAACTTTGCACTCTTGTATAACAAATAACTATTAACAACAAATATTGCCCATCAATATAAAAGAAAACCGGATAAGTGCGAGTCAGGCTCGCACATCGAGGGTTCCGTACAAACACATTGTTAAAATAATTAAAAACCTAAGCTGTTTTAGCATGTGCTAATAAAGTTTTTTAAATGATACCTTACATGATACGATTTACTCACTTTGAATTTTGAACCCATATTTTGTGAATTTTGAGGCCCTATTTTTTTGTGATTTAAATAAAAATGTACAGTTTTCAGATTTATTCCTATATGTGTACTACTCTGAAACAATGCTTCTCGACTTTCATAGTTCTATGTCAACGGGAAGTACCCTGTACCTAGGTTTTGATTTTTGTGAGTGTCGAATTATGCGGTTTTTTACGACATAAACGGCTCTAACTTTTTTAAACGATAACTGAGAAGTTTTTCTTTTACACAACAGCAAGAGACCATAGATATACGTATACAGTTCAAATTTCAACTCGATATCTTTACGCGTTCCCGAGATAAAGAGTCTTGACATACACACAGACGCACAGACGGACAACAGTGATCCTATAAGGGTTCCGTTTTTTCCGTTTGAGGTACGGAACCCTAAAAAAATGCCAAATCGATGCTATTACCACATTGCGTATTCGCTATGATGTACTTAGAGCAGGTGGCCCGGTTGTGGCACTTTATGAAATTTCAGATTTTAAAAATACAACAAAATATTACCTTGAGATTTTAAAGTTCCTTATGTTAGACATAATTATATACCTAATTGGCTATTAATTTTTAGATTTTTATTTTTCAGATTTTTCTGCTCTAGCGGGCCAAATTCTACTCCAATCTTTCCTTTTTTTCTTATTTTCTTTCGAGGTAATATTTGTAGAGCTAGAGATAGTCAAATAATTGTTATCTATTGTGTTGTAATATTCGGTAGGTTTTTGACAGTCGCGGCTCATTGTTGTTTTCTTGTTTCCATGTCAACGCCATCCGAGTCTGCGCAGACCGCCCACGTCACGGTCTGACGTCCTGACGTCTCCACTTATAGAACCTAAGTTTATTTTTATTTATATTTGTAGTATAATTCTTGTTATTCATGGCATTTTGCGCCCCGGCCGGGCCAAATGCAGTTTCCCAATACGTTAATGTGTCGCAGGGGGACATGATTCAGTGCCTAGAGTGTTCCCAAGTGCGATTTTTTAAAGGACAGAAATGCCTCAAAATTCACCGTACGCGGTGCCATAAAAATAGCCAAATTACACTTTCGGCCCCTATTGCAGGCTCTGATGGAGCCAGCAGCAGTCCCGTGAGCGCTGCTGCTCCTTCCAAACCGCTTTGGGAGGTTCTTAGCTCACTCAAAAGTTCTCTTCCTGTTTTAAAACGCATCCCGCGTGGTGCACGTTTTTCGGTTGCGCAGTGTTTATCTGCTGCTATTCGGAATGTTATTTTTAAAAATTCTTTAGTCGCCTGGGAACACCTCTTGACTTTTCCCTACGTTGTGCTTTACGTACATTCGGACCCAACAAACAAAAAATCCCTTACCACTAGGGTAAAGGAAAATTGCGTAAAGTACAGCGCATTGGAAGAGAACTCTTTAGATTTTGAAAGCATTATTCCGCCAACAAGGCAGAATAAACCAAATTCTAAAAAAACAGACGATTCGGTTACCATTAAAATAGTAGAGAGCAAAATTAGTGATGGCGATATCAAAGGCGCCGCACGAGTCCTGTTCTCCAGCGACACTATTGCCCCCCACACACCCGATACGGTCCAGTCACTCCGTGACAAGCATCCGCCGGCAGCATGTCTCCACCTGCCTGAGCCACCACACCCTGATGACGTTGTCATTGAAGTGTCAGCTCAGGAGATTGCAGCGGCCGTTTCTTCTTTTCGGAGCGGCTCAGCCGGAGGCCTAGATGGTCTCTCGCCTCAACATCTAAAAGATCTTCTATCTTTTAGCTCTGGTGAGGTGGCTGAATCTCTCTTGAGAGAATTAACGGGTTTGGCAAATCTCATGTTATCTGGGCAGGTCAATGATGACGTTATCGAAGTCTTGTATGGCGCTAACCTATGCGCACTTGTCAAAAAAGATAGTGGCATCAGACCTATTGCTGTTGGCACCACATATCGTCGTCTCGCAGCCAAAGCCGGTTGTGGAAAAAAGGTTGCTCTTTTGAGTAGCCTTTTTCAACCAATACAGCTTGGCTTTGGTTCGCGGGATGGATGTGAGGCTGCTGTTCATTCGCTTCGTACTTTTCTCGGTCAAAATTGTGGAGAGGTGTTGCTTAAGGTGGATGTCAAAAATGCTTTCAATTCGGTTAATCGAGACGCCTTGTTGGCACAGGTCAAAGACAAAATTCCCGATCTTTTCAATGTTCTTTGGCAATGCTACGGCAAACCCACTAATTTAATTTACAAAAATGATGTTTTGCTATCTTCCGTTGGCTGTCAACAAGGTGACCCTCTCGGACCAGCCATTTTCAGCCTGGCCATTCATCCAATTGTTCAACGTCTCCAATCTAAACTCAACGTTTGGTATCTGGATGACGGGACTTTGGGTGGCGATGCGAGCACAGTCCTACGTGATTTGGAAATTCTTATTGACGAGTTTCGTCAAATTGGTTTGGAGCTAAATTTTTCGAAATGCGAACTTTTCGTTTGCGACTAATGTCCGGATAAAGATTTGATACTTAACAAATTTGATGATTTGGCACCTAACATCAAATCGGTAGACAAGTGTTCTCTTCGCCTTCTAGGTTCGCCGATATTAGATGAGTCTTTTCCGCCTTTCGTTCAAGAAAAAATTCAAAATTTTTTGAGTGCCTCTGATAGGCTACTCAAAATTAACGCCCACATGGCTTTTACCGTTATAAGATGTTGTCTGTTTGTTCCAAAATTTATGTACGCTTTACGATGTAGTCCATTGTGGAAACACAATGAGCTCCTTTTGAGCTTAGACGATGTTGTAAAGCAGTCCCTAGTATCGGTTTTGAATATTGACATGAGTGAAAGGGCGTGGCTACAAGCCTCCTTGCCTGTTAGGCTTGGAGGGTTAGGGGTCCGCCAAATTTCAAGTGTTGCTTTACCAGCTTTCTTGTCCTCCATTCATAGTACTCAGAACTTGATTGAAAAAATCCTCGCACCTTCTTTAGGCCATTCTGGCGTAGATGTAGCTCATTTGAATGAGGCAACGAATGCTTGGAGGGTCGCTTGCCCAAATACCGAGCTTCCAAAGACTTTATCGTCGCAGAGACTGTGGGATCGGCCGATCTGCGAACTAGCACGGATATCTCTTCTAGACACGTGTCCTAGCGTCGCGGATCGCGCTCGTATCCTTGCAGTCTCTGTATGGGAGTCCGGTCTTTGGTTGCAAGCATTGCCCTCTTTCAATACTGGTAACCTTTTAGACCCAACTGCATTTGTCTAGCTGTCAGCTTACGCTTGGGTGCAAGGTGTTGTGAAGCCCATCGCTGTCAGTGTGGCACTGCAGTTGACCAGCTCGGTCACCACGGTCTCTCTTGCTCAAGAAGCGCTGGTCGGATTGGACGCCACGCCAGCCTTAACGATGTCATACGCAGGGCTTTTGTCACCGCCAATATCGCAGCCGTACTCGAACCGAGTGGGTTGGCGCGTGGTGATGGCAAAAGGCCTGACGGCATGACGCTGGTCCCATGGAAGTGTGGACGGCCCTTAGTATGGGACGCAACTTGCGTCGATACTTTGGCACCGTCACATCTTCCTGAGACTCAGAGTAGGGCTGGAGCGGCGGCCAATTCGGCTGAGCAGCACAAGCGGCGCAAATATGCTAACCTCGGCAGTGGTTACATATTTGAGCCATTTGGAGTTGAGACTTTGGGTCCGTGGGGGCCGGGAGCTCATCTCGTTTTCAAAAGTCTTTCTGAGCGTCTGGTGGACGCGACGCGTGACCAAAATGCTGGTGTTTATTTGGCTCAACGTATAAGCATTGCCATTCAGCGTGGCAATGCTGCCAGCATGCTGGGCACGCTGCCAACTGGCAGTGGGCTTGAGCACTTGGATTATCTTTAGACCTTCAAAGGTCTGTGGATGATCCAATTGCTTTCTATGTAGTACATAGTAGTGTAGTATTGTCATTATATATAAAAAAAAAAAAAAAAAATTTAGATGTAAACCTTATGAGAAAAAAATATTTAATTTTCTACAAGTATTTTAATGGACCACGAATGAAGGTGCCATGGTGGTTTAGAGGTAGTGACACCCGCCATTCAATCGTGAGGTCGTGGGTTCAAATCCCGGTCCCGTACCAATGAGTACTTTGGAATTTATGTACGGAATTTCACATCAATGGCTTTTCGGTGAGGGAAAACATCGTGAGGCGTTACGTCCGTAACATAAATTTGATGGCGTATGTTAATCCACCATCCCGCACTGGATTAGCGTGGTGGATATGGCCCAATCACCCTTCGTGGGTAGGCCTATGTCCTGCAGTGGACTATTAAAAAGGTGAGCCGATTGTGGTCACTTTACATTTTAAGCATTTTTTTTTAAATGTATAAATCCGAAATTGTTGCCTTAACTTTATGTGACAAATGGTTGTCGCAAGCTAATGCTGGTTGTGGAATTTCATTTTCAGGTAAGTTTCTTAGTTTGTTTAGGTACAAATTTTTTGTGTAGGGTGACAATAACAATACAACATCTCGGGAATGTGATGTTAGGTTGTAGAGAGAAGAAATTACTATTTAATCGAATACTACGTACGTTAGTACGTCATTGTAATCAACTAAGAACCTACTTCTATGAACTATGCACTTTTCTTATTTAATAGCAAAATAATGAACTGTGTTGTACTTAGTAACTAGTACTGCTAGGTAACAACGGGTAGATATAATTATTTTTAATCACATCTATTCAAAAAGAACTACTTGGTTCGCCTTTAAGTGCGCCCAAAGGAGGTGTTTTCTATAAGGAACTTTATAAGTGCGACGGAATTATCTTTGCCGCGCACTTTTTGAATTTGGAACAAATAAGTGCGACGGAATGATTATTGCCGCGCACTTTTTGAATTTGGAAGTATTTGTAATGTTAGTGTTCAGCGCCAAGAAAATGGATGAAAAGAATGTAAATATAAGTTTTCATTTGTTTTATTATTAGATACCATTTAATTTCAATTTAGTTGTTACTCTACGTTTTATTAAATAATAATATTATAGTAAAATATGAGGCGCCTTTAGTTTTCTCATAGAGGTGATGAAAAGTAGAGTGTACCACTCGGGCGCAAAATATATTTTTGACTCGGGCGACGTACTTTGAATCCCTCGCTACGTTCAGGATTCTACTAAAGAATCCCTCACTTCGCTCTGGATTCAAAAAAGCGCCCTCGCCGTAAAAATATTATTTTGCTCCCATATGATACAATCTACTATTTCATCACATCTATTCGAAAAGGACTAGTTGGTTCGCCTTTAAGTGCGCCCCAAGGAGGTATTTTCTATAAGAAACTTTATAAGTGCGCCGGAATTATCTTTGCCGCGCACTTTTTGAATTTGGAACAAATAAGTGCGCCGGAATGAACTTTGCTGCGCACTTTTTGAATTTGTAATGTTAGTGTTCAGCGCCAAGAAAATGAATGAAAAGAATGTAAATATAAGATTTCATTTGTTTTATTATTAGATACCATTTAATTTCAATTTAGTTCTCTCTCTACGTTTTATTAAAAAATAATATTACAATAAAATATGAGGCGCCTTTTATTTTCTCATTTTTTTTTCTCATAGAAGTGATGAAAAGTAGAGTGTACCACTCGGGCGCATAATACATTTTTGACTCGGGCGACGTACTTTGAATCCCTCGCTACGTTCAGGATTCTACTAAAGAATCCCTCGCTATGCTCGGGATTCTACTTTAGAATCCCTCGCTATGCTCGGGATTCTACTTTAGAATCCCTCACTTCGCTCTGGATTAAAAAAAAACGCCCTCGCCGTAAAAATGTTATTTTGCTCCCATATGATACAATCTACTACTGCTGTCGCGCTATTTATCTATAATATTTGGCAAGATGGTTTAGTATATTCTAGCAAGATTTGTGAGTATGAGCAAAACTGGTCAAGAGCAAGTCGACAATTTCAAGTTTTTAATTTTTATTTAAAAATCTTCATGTGAACTTAAAGTTGAAGAAATTTAAAATGTCCTAGACACATTACGTGACCCTACAAAATAAAATAAAATTTTGATTTTTATACCCATAGGGACCTTACGGGATAAAAAGTAGAAGTACAATACATACCTATATACCGTATATCCAATGTGATTGTCTACCCGTGTCGGAGCCTTAAGCGGTGACCTCTATGGCAAATGTTGAACAACTTTTACTATGAGACCAACTCTGAAAACGTAAAAAAAACTGCTGTTCCATACGATTTTTTATAGACTTTCGACAAAAAGTATAGAATAGCTGCTTTTTTGCGTTTTCAGAGTTGATCCCACAGTGAAAGTTATTCAAATTTGGGCATATATGTCACCGCTTAAGGCTCCGACACCGGTAGACAAACACATTGTATATTACACTCCAACTTTAGAACTACCATGGAAGAACTACCTATACCTATGTTGTTTTTAAACTTTCGCGATTTGAACACATTATTATTTTATACTACGGGACTAATCGCGCACTAAAATTACGAGATAAATAAATACCTCCTCATCCCGACGTTTCGGCCGAGTTGCATCGACCGTGGTCACGGGTAGACTATCCGTGACCCGTCTACCCGTGACCACGGTCGATGCAACAAGGCCGAAACGTCGGGATGAGGAGGTATTTATTTATCTCGTAATTTTAGTGCGCGATTAGTCCCGTAGTATAAAATAATAATACTTATACCTATTCCAAAAATTAACAAACCAACAAACACACTTTTGAATCTATAGTAGGGATAAGGATTCATAGACGCAGAAAATTTGATCCAGTCAACTTTGAGTAAGTAGGTAGGTATAGCCCGTCTTTGTCTTGTTTAGGTAGATCACCTATACCCTATACCTATTGGTTGCATGTAGGTAGTTGACGTTACACGATACAGATCCAAAGAATTGATAGGTACGAGACCGGGGTTTGGACCCACGACCTTATGATTGAAAGGCAAGCATTACTAACCGTAGGCTAATACGTCACCGTATAAATAACGTTGTTTTTAAACTTTCGCGATTTGAACACATTATTATTATTATATATTGGCAGAAGCTCCGGTTGTGACCAGCGTACCGGTTGTGGCCATTTTATGTTTGAAGCCTTGTAAATAAGAAACAAAAAAGATACATAATGGTTTTGAATAATACGGAAAAAAATCTTCGCTTCAGGCTCTTTTTGACAAGTGACATTTATAGCACCGCATATGTATAGATTTTTTTTAATAATCTTTTAAAAACAGGAAGTGGTAACTTTTTGATTTCTTATGGAAATCCTTAAGGGCTCCTTTGTAACAAATCTGTAATTATTTTGATTGTATGCAAGTATTTTGTTTCGAATTCGATTCAAATCTACTAAATAATGTTCTAGATTAATATTTATAAGATAATTTGGATAATTGTTTATGTCCCAATACTTCAATCAAAGTGGCCACAACCGGTGCAACAAATTTGATAGTTTTCACCGGTTTTGGCCATTCCGCTGACCATTGTTGAAATTGAAACTGAGAATTTGTTCTTAACATCACTTTTGGCCACTTATTTTAGTTCACAACATCACATGCTGCTACTCTACACATGATCATTAATATATTTTATACTTTTAGTAAAAGCTATAAAATTATTATCAAAACAGCCACGCACGACCATTGTTGGGCACAGTGCTATTTCTATGTATTTCCTACAAGTTCAGTTGAAAGCGGCTTGCATCCATTGCGATTCTCAGGTCATAAAATAATAGCCTTTCTACCTTTTTAGTCGGCATGCTACGCTACGCTTGCCCATACCTGGTCTCTACTAGAAAACTTCTTGCTCCATGGGCCATCAGTGTTATCTGTACTATGTGCTCTGCTCACTGCCACTAACATCCATCCATCAGCCATAAGACGTACACTGCTAGACATAGGGGAGGTCTATGGATCTCCAATAAAATCGGTTGGAAGCGGCTTGCATCTAGCGCGATCTTGCGGTCTTAATGTGGTCCTCCGTCCACCTTGTGGGTAGATGTCCTACGCTACGCTTGCCAGTACATGGTTGCTTAATATTAGACCGGGCTGGGCCCGGACGAGGAACGTCTACGCCACGTTAGAATATAAACAGTTTCATAAGAAACGTATGCAACGTCTCACATTAGTGACCCAACGATGGCTCGGACGTGGCAAGTCCGGACCCGGATGGGCTATGTCTACGCCACGTTGTAATATAAATAGTTCCATACGAAATGTATGCAACAGCTAACATTAATTACTCGGCCACGGCCCGGACGGGTCCCAGACGGGGCACGGCCCGTGCCCGGCCCAGTCTAATATGAATCATCCCTAAGTCATCACTTACCGTAACAACTTATGCTAAAATCTTGCAAAAGTGCCTACTCTATCAATCTTGGCAAAAGAAATTCGCGACAATACTGGCAACAAAATACTTGCAACAACCATTTGTCACATAAACTTGAGACAACAACTTCTAAGTTACAAAGTTTTTATATTAATTTGTTTAAAATGTAAAGTGGCCACAACCGGCACACCGACGCGGCCACAGCCGGTGCAAAGTGGCCACAACCGGTGTTTTTACTCACTTTTCATTAAAATTCTTGTAGAAAAATAAGATATTTTTTCTCGTAGTATTTACATGTAAATATTATTAGATAAATGTCTACTCTATCATAAGAAACTTTAAAATCCCATGTCACAATTTTTTGTATTTTTGACGTACCTATTTGAAAACTGAAATTTCTTAAAGTGGCCACAACCGGGACGTCTGCCCTACTACTGGACAGATCTGGTAGTCTACCAGATCTGTCTAGATCAGTCTAGTCTACCCGTGACCACGGTCAATGCAACTCGGCGAAACGTCGGGATGATGAGGTATTTATTTATCTCGTAATTTTAGTGCGCGATTAGTCCCATAGTATATAATAATAATCCTATAAATAAGTTGCCATGTTTATTTGGCCTAAGCCTAGATAACTTACCTGTATCAATATGAAAAAATGCCAGGTCGATGCTTACCTGGATAGATCAAACTAATCCGCTGCAACGCAAAATCTTCACTTATGTCGTTGTCGAGCTGATTCAAATCCTTTAGTAACTGCCTCTTCAACTTTGGGATGTTAATATCATTTATAACCCAACTGTCAACTAAACTACTTAAAACCATAACCCAACATATCACCAGTGTTTTTGACATATTGTTATTTATATATGACTGTTAATGTATATATATGACAATTTTTTGATGGTTTTCAGCGCTGCACTTGGTAAGCACACGTTAATTTGTGTTGAAGGGTAGTCAGTTCCTTCTATTATATATCCTTATTTGAGTTTTGTTTATTTGAACGGATGTGTGGTGCGATGTACAGCGGGCTCGAGCAAGCGAGAGCGTTTACACTCGACTGAAGTAAAACATTTGTAAATTTAGGCTATCGTTAACACTATCATAATTATTACATTGACATTTACCTACTCGAAATAAGAATGTTACTTGAGTATTGTAATGGATGCATTATCACTATTTTAGTGACTAGGAGAATTAGTTACACCAATAAACCATATCAGTTGCATTTTGCTATCACGTTGTATTCTGAATCACAATTTTTTTCAGCTTGAAACATTTATGTACTAAATAATGTGTACTTATCTTCGAGCGAGCGTCTTGAAATTAAAGCCGCTGCACTCTATCGGAGATGAAGTGAGCGATGTGCTAGGAAAATTCCACTAATAGAATCACACCTCGTTTCTGTAAGACAAACTGGCTAAGAGTGATTAAAATGCAGTGAAACGTGTAATTTTTTTTATTAATCCTTGTAGGTTTGCGTTTGACTCCATACTGCCTGATGTTGAGCAGATATGCGGTCTAGGATGTAGCACTCTTACCTAGAAGATACCTATTTACTCGGGATTTGAAGACGCCCACGTTGTACTTTAGCGGGAAGACAGACCCAGGCAAAGCGTTCCACATTCTGAAAAGTTGATCGCTCGGCTGCAAAAAGTAATCGCTCATGGCTCGGCCCATGGCCTTATATGTCACTTAAGATAACAGAAACACCGCTGAAGCCGATACTATAGTTGAAAGTTTTTTGTTTTTCACCAGAAACGTTTCACGGGTCCTAAAAAAAATAAGTGTTTGATTTAGAATAATTTAGATAGGTAGATTGTACCTACCTACCTACGAGTACACGAATTGTATAATGCTGTGTATTCAATTGATTGAAATAGGTAGCTCATACGCCAATGGACTTGTATACATTTTATGATGTTATGCCCTACCCCAATGTTTCTATTGTCGCAAAACCATCTAATTCAAGCATGAGGCTGCACAAAACAAATGTTTATCCGAAAGATAAGAAGGCTATTTCATTTAGCACTAAAATATTAGTTGGAACCTTTTGTGGTCAGAACGTCCTCTAAATTTTTATGTTGTATAAAATGCTTTGCGCTTTAGTGAAAAAAAACACTTCACCACCCACTACAATGTTACATCATTAAAAACCCCCTACGGTGTTGACCTGTCCGTGCATGTGTCTCCCATGTGACCCTGCCTCCCCCGGGGGGGAAATATTCTTATAGGATAAGTATTTCGTGAGCAAAAACTAAAGTTTCAGACGGTTTTTTTTTTATAAATTACCTACTACAACATATTTTTGGTTATTGATCTTTTATCTATAAATTTGTTTGTTTTACATGAATTATGACTTATGAAACATTGAGTTCTCATTCTATACCTACTACCTAAATACTAAACAAAATAAAAAACCTACTACCTTAATATATACGAAAACAGAGGCTAAAAATCGAAAAAAATACTGTGTCCTTGTGGAAGGGTGCCAAGAACGCTGCATCCCCGCGCTGAACTGCTAAAGAAATTCTCTACGCGAGGAATGAGCCATCCTTCTTGTCACCAGCGGCGTCGACAATTTGTTATTTTAAATATCTTATCGTTATCGTACAATAGGTACCTAATTGTTTTCTATATCTAATCTTCGACACGATCTCCCAACATTGAAGTTAATGTAGCTCCTGTGGCGCCTAATCTGCCTCTTAGTAGTAAGTTTAGTAGGTATACATTAGATAACTACCTACTTATTCATGTAGAACTGTGTCCCCTTACGCGAGTTGCAGACCAAGAGCGTCCTACAGCTAATCCAAGTTAGTTAAACCGGGTGGTTAGCCCTGATGTCAAAGTTTTTAAGCCGACTCATGACCTCTGACATGGCTAAAGGGTTGATCAACCGGAACAAATTTTGCGTGTCATCCGAGCTACGGTAGCGCTCACTTGTAAATGCCAGCCGCGTTCAACCATCCAAAGATTGAGCGTGCCAAACGTTGCTTAACTTTGGTGATCGCTGACAAACACCTAGTTAAACAACGCCGATTTCAGTTTTTCATAGTGCATAGTTCGCAGTCTCCATGGAAAACTCCGTCAGCGACATAGGTAGGTACTCGTAGTTAACTCAAACTCTCTTCGCTTAGCTCTTAGTCTGCAACTCACATTAGACCTAAGTACAATATATCTCGTGAGATAAATCCTTTTCATTCCAGTTAGGTAGGTATGTATTTAATTATTTCCATAGAAAATTGACATTAAAAAGCAAAAAGGAAGTCGGTAGGCAGTTAAGTTTTCACCTATCCGTCCATCCATCAGCAGAAAGACGTCTACTGCTGGGAATAGGCTTCTCCTATGGATTTCCAATAACCCCAATTGGAAGCGGCCTGCATCCAGCTCGTTCCTGAAGTCTTAATATCCCATTTTAACTTACTAATCCGCTGGGCGATGTTAGCTATGTAGATAACTTTGGCTCGTCTTCGGATTTCCTTATTTCTGATTTTATCTCGCAGAGAGACTCCGAACCAGTTTTCACCTACCTATTGTGTTACTGCTGAAATTACCTCATATCAAGGGCGACTTATAAATGAATATGAACACCGTAAACTACCTATTCTACTAACATTAAGATAACAAACTTTATTACATGTGATTTTTTAAAATATTTTTTAAAGGTTTGCCTCGTAATAAAACTTTTTCATCGTTATTGATGTACCTACCTATAGGTACCTACCTTCTTGCCTACACTAAATTCGCCGAAGATGTTGAGTGCATGTTACCAGTAAGTACCTAATCCTGTACCTATCTTCATCATCATCAGCCCGTTATAACCCACTGCTGGGCATCGGCCTCCGTTTTCATTCACACCTGTCTCTAGACAACTGCATTCATTTGCAGCCTATTAGGTACTGCTCGTTTGCTATCATCGACCCATCAAAGCTGTACACTACCAAATATATAATTATATCATTATTATAATGCCTATAGGTAAAGCACTAAAAACGCAATAAGTAACTTATTCCGCAAAGTTTAAGCATATTTTAATCTTTAATTGTCTTTTTCTTTTATCTAGTAAATTAATTGATGCATCCCGCATAATTTTCAACAATAATTTTGATACGCATGCACCGTTATCGAGGAAGTTACAATCACGTGCTTCATTTCTCGGTCAATACCAAACGTGACGGAACACGGATTTATTGTTTTGGAGTACCTTTTGGAGTATTGTACTAAATATACTAAATCATGTCTCATTAGGAATACCTAGAGTTCCATCCAAATGTATTAAATTTTCTATTACGTCTTTTGTCGAGTCGATAAGTCTCGAAAACATGGGTAGTTAATCTATAATAATAAAATAAGAGCTTAGTAATTTTATTATAATGTACCTAAAAAGGTTCCGTACCCAAAGGGTCAAAACGAGAGTCCCGTATTACTAATTACAATAATCTTTTTTGAATTGGCAATATTTATTTCTATTTCGCAATCCGCAAACTAATGTAAAATCCCGCCTTCCTGACCAACTAACGTAAAATATTGTCTATGCTTCCGTTTCTGGTAGAAAACGAACACTTCCGGTAACTTTGATGATGACAGCTGATTGTATGTCAATTTACGCTGGCTGTCAAACGTCATTCATTTCATTTCAAACGATGTGTCATGGAGATTATTTGTTTACATTGATTTTTCGGGTTTTCAAAAGAATTTTGTTCGTACCTTGACATACTAACCTGGTGATAAGTTGATTTATTAATCATAAGGGCCGACGAAAACAAATATTTATAATGGAGAACCTTAGAAATATATGGAAACCTGAACGTAAGTAGTCGTTAAAGTGAGTCTACTTCATCGAAAAACTTGATGTATTTCTAACGGTATGTAACTAATAATTTTGCAGTATATCGTATACAAATAGAGGCTCCTGTTCCTAAGCGTATTCCCAGTGAAAACTGCCCCGATCGGCCGGAGTTTTATGGTAAAGAATACCATGGAATCATGGGGCACAAAGAAGCGACTTCGCTCTTAGAAAGTGAGCCCAACGGAGCGTTTCTAATTAGAAAAGGAAATCAATACAACGATTTTTATACGCTTACTTGGAGGTAAATATTACATTAGTTATAAGTATATCGTTTTAGTTTTAGATACCGCTCTGAATACCAATTGAATTCAATTGAGTTGATCTAAAGTTAACAAGATGAATTGTTTATTGAGAACATTCTGTGATTGCGACACCGCAACATAAACTTCATTTAACATCACACTTATTTATTAAATGGTGTAAACTTTTCTATATGAATTATAAAATAGATGAATTCCTGTAAAGAACAAACCACTTTAGTAAATGAATGTAAAATACAAACCTAGACTTAAAAACTGTTAAAACGTTAGTACTAATGAAACTATTTATTTGTCAACCAATATCTATTTCAAAAATCTTTGATAACCATATTAAAATCCCCAGATTCAATGACAGAATCCATCACTACAAGCTTTATTATGACGGCACGCATTACATAAAAGAGAAACGGTATGAAACAATCTACGACCTTGTAGCTGACGGCCTCATCACTTGCCACATGGAGCTGAAGGCACACCATATACTGGACATGATCAATTCTAAGGCAAGCTACACTGAGAGTCCATATGTCACCCTCAATCGACGGAAACTGAAGACACTGTCACAGCAAGTTCATCAGTGAGTTCTGAGACGTTTTATTGTATTATTTGTACTACAGGCAACAATATAACCAGAAAGACTTTCCTCCCTAAGCATATTTTTATTCAAAATTTGGTTTTGCAATAGCATACTGACTATTCTGTCTTTAGTTCTTAGGGTGTGAAATGGAATGCACCTGCACAACTTGTGTTGCATTTTACTATGTTAAATAGTAGACCTAAAAAGTGTATTTGTAGACTGATCTTATTTTATCAGTATTTGCATTTTGTAATACATTCAATAGGTACTGTATTGGAAGACAGTTTTTTAAATTAGTACCTAGACTTAAATATGATACATAAAATAAACAACATAAAATTTTTTGTGAATCTTGTGATATGACTAGCTATGATTGTTTTGAAATTACTGAGACATATAAGAAGTCCTATTATACTCAGATCTTATAAAACTCACTTTAATTATCCTATTTCAGAGCATCAAATAAATCTAGTCCAATGATAAACAGAATTAACGAAGAACAGAAAAACAAACTTGAAGAAGCGAAGATACCATTCAACCTCACTCCCACTATAGAAGACAACCCTCTGGTTATAAAGTACACTAAGTCCCACAGTTTCAAAGTGCACACATTTAAAGGACTGAACTGGTGTGAGCTGTGTGCCAATTTTCTTTGGGGCTTCACAGCACAGGGTGTTAAGTGTGAAGGTTGGTTATCTTATCTTAAAAGTCACTAGTAAATCTGTTTCTTCTAACCGCTCAGCCACTACCTGACCACTACTTGTGGTAGTGGGGCGCGGGCGACAAGTAGTAAAGTTGCATATCAATAGACCTGCAAATACCAGCTAGCAGCAGCTCAGAGGGGTTAGTCCAGGTTCAAATTGAAACTACAGTTGTTTCTGTATGGCTCAATACATTTTTGTACAGCGCCCCTGGCAGAAACGAGGAAGAACTAACCAAAATGTATGGAGCCACACGCGAACGCAAAAGTTTAAGTAAACTCCACAATACAAGGCTCAGGTTGAGCTGCTTGACTAGAGTATTAGAAAATGCTCGACATGAGCAGGCTGATACCAACAAGCGAGCTAGGCTCGATAACTACATGCATTCTTTCATATCTTCTGTTCAATTGATCTCTCAACTCGAGAAAATCAAAATCTAATGTGAATCTGTTTTATATTGCATCCCTCAGTGAGAACATATTTTTTTAACTTTAAATGGCCAGTAATTTTTTTTTTCGAAAGATGAGATGAATGAGTATCTGCATCCGTAAAGCCCTTAACCTAAATAGATTTCAGTGCCATGGTTTACTAAATATCTTGATTATATCATAGAGATTATTATTATTTAGATTTCTATGTTTGGTCAAAGAAGATATAATAATACTATGTTTGGTGCCATTGACATTGTTACAGCACCTTGACACAACTTTTAATATTCTTATGATAACATTTGTTATGGACTAGAGCTAAGGAAATATTTTTATTTTTAGATAATGCTTAGAATGTGTTTAGACATAAAGCAAACTGTTATCAGTAAGGGCGAGGCCAAACAAGCGTAATTTTGTTAGTAGTCCTGTAAAATCAGTTGCGTAATTTCAGTTTCATACCTCGTCTAAGATGGATTGCCTGTAGGTTATCAGAAAATTGCAGCAAAGTATTAAAGGTGTATCTAAAGTAAGCGTAAGCCGTGGTAGTCTAGTGGTAGCAACACTAACCTATCATTCGTGAGGACGTGGGATACCAATGAGTTTGGAATTTGGCCACATCACCCCTCGTGGGTAGGCCTGTTCATTAGTAGACACTCAAAAAGTCTGCTAAAATACCTGAAGTAAAAATAAAATTATCTACTGGACAGAAACTACTAACTACTACTAACTAGTCGTGGTGGTCAAGAGGTAGTGACACCCGCCTTACAATCGTGAGGTCGTGGGTTTAAATCCCCGGTCCCGTACCAATGAGTTCTTTGGAATTTATGTACGGAATTTCACACCACTGGCTTTTCGGTGAAGGAAAACATCGTGAGGCAACCTGCATACGTCCGTAGAAGAAATTCGATGGCGTAGGTATGTGAATACACCAACACGCACTGGGCCAGCGTGGTGGATATGGCCCAATCACCCTTCGTGGGTAGGCCTACGTCCTGCAGTGGACTATTAAAAAAAGGCTGTTACAGTTACTGGACAGAAGGTCCATAAAAACTGACCAACAAAGCCAATTCAGGTATGGTTCAAGGACATGTCCTAAGGTCCATGTATTTTTGCAATATTTATATATTTTTAACTCATAGGTATAAAGTTGTTGAGTAGTTTATGTGAAGGTGTTTGTGAGCAATCACCAAAGTTAAGCAACTTTCATCACGGTCAGTCTTCGCGGATGACCATGGGTGGCATGGTACAACTGAGCGCTACCGTGGATCGGATGACGTGTTAAATTGTAGGTCGCGGATGTTTTAACCGTTTAGCCATGTCAGAAGCCTTCAGGTGTCTTAAAAACTCTGACACTAGGGCTAGCCATACGAACTTACTTACTAACTCATATAAACACGTATTTAAAAACCATTTCAGATTGCGGATTCGTTGCTCACTCGAAATGCTCAGAGCGAGTACCAAACCACTGCGTGCCCGACTTGAAGAAGCTCCGCGGCGTTTTCGGAATAGATCTCACCACGTTATTGAACGCGCACTCCAGTACCCTGCCCTTCGTAGTTAGGATGTGTGTGAATGAGATAGAAGCCAGGGGAATGGACTCTGAAGGCATTTACAGGGTCTCCGGCTTTGCGGATGAAATTGACGCGCTGAAGCTAGCTTTTGATAGAGGTACGTAAAATTTTACTCTCAGTTCAATCGATATAAAAAAGCTCTGCGGCGTTTTCGGGATAGATCTCACCACATTACTGAATGCACACTCCAGTACCCTGCCCTTCGTAGTGGGAAGTGTGTGAACAGGACAGAAGCCAGGGGAATGGACTCCGAAGGCATTTACAGGTTCTCTGGCTCTGCGGATGAAATTGACGCGCTAAAGCTGGCTTTTGTTTGACAGAGGTATATAAAATGTTATTCTCAATTTAATCGATTTAATAAAGCTCTGCGGCGTTTTCGGAATAGATCTCACCTTGTTACTGAACGCACACTCCAGTATAGGCCAAATCATACAAGTCGGCGGATGTGAAGTTAGCTACAAGCTGCGCAATATCCAATCAACGCGCAGCTTTATGTGAGCTTTAGTCGGCTTCACATCCGCCGACTTGTATGATTCAGCCTATACCGTGCCCTTCGTAGTGAGGAAGTGTGTGAACGAGATAGAAGCCATGGATATCGACTCTGAAGACATTTACAGGGTCTCTGGCTTTGCGGATGAAATTGACGCGCTGAAGCTGGCCTTTGTGACACACTTCCATCGTGTGTTTAACACAGTGCGTTCAGTGGAGTGTCAGTTTTATGTCAAAATTGTTTACATCGATTCGAGCGAAGCGAACTATTTGAATTTTGAATAGTTCACTCGAATCGATTTAAAAAATATCGACATTATTGTTGATTTTTCAAAAACTGCTCCGCCGATTTCGATAACATTTAAATGGGCCCCATTCTCGGGAGTATACTCTTTCGAACTAAAAAATATTTTTTTAAATCCGTTCCCAATTGGCGATAATAACGATGAACATAGGTACACAAAAATACATGCAGACGAACATAGAACTTCCTCCTTTTTGGATGTCGGTTAAAAAGAGGAAAGCGTCAAATGGAACGTCAAAAAGTCGTCAATTTGAAAACCGTGGTTTTAAAGTTTACGACGTACGTTGATCAGCGGCTAAAGCCGGAAACATACTATCGGACGCGGCTGACGGACGCGACTGACAAGCCGTCCGTACTGCGACTACTACGACTGACGTCCGTAAGCCGGGTCCGATAGTATGTTTCCAGCTTAAGACTTAGTTGCCCTTTCCGGGCATTGAAAAAACATTTGTGTTCAATAAGGTACGCCTCTTAACGGGCGCTCGTTACCAGTCAATGGATCCACCGTCGAAGCGGCGACTACGAGTCTTTAGTTACATGTGATGATGACAATTTTGCAGATGGTGAAGCGGCGGATCTGAGCGTGTACAGCAATATCAACGTAGTCGCGGGCGCGCTCAAGCTGTACCTGCGTCTACTGCCCGTTCCGCTAGTCACCTACGACGCGCATCCCAGGCTCGTGCAAGCTATACGTATGTATTATTTTTACAAGATTTTATTTCCCCGTTGTCTGTCTGTAATCAAATCTTGCAAGTTAAATTTGATCCACCTGCCGGTTCCAGCTGAAATTTTGCATACATGTGTAAATTGCGTGAAAATGCAATATTATGATGACATGGCGCCGATGGAGCTGGAAGGTGGCCAAAGGAACTTTACAATGAAACAACACAACCTCATCGAGTTTGGGCTCATTTGAATCGTCTTGACGAGTTGTTCGTCTTTCAATGGTAACTAGGGTCTGATGATGGAGCTGAAAGGTGGTCCTAGGAACTCTGTAACGAAACGATGCAACCCATTGAGTTTCGGCTCGTTTGATCGCTCGTGCATTTAACATTTTCATCGTCACTTCCCAGTCCAATAAAACCGATTAATCAGTTGGCTGGTGGGTAAGGTCAACACATGCTAGACGATCTGCCGCGCTAGTATAATTATTATGCACGAAATAACTCTTTCGACGTGACAGAACAAGATAGAGTTATGGTGAAGTATGTATATTATTACCTGTCACTTTTTCACTCGTCAAAAAATCTCTTTTCGTGGTCATACGACTAAGCTAAGCTAGTTGGACCACAATTTCTGATAGATTAGGAAAATGATAACATGCTTTGCTATCTCGTTCGCACTAACCAGTGGCGTAGTGAGGACTATATACAGGGTTATCCAGAAATGGTGTAGTTGCTAAGCCGAAAGGTGATTCAGACCATCGTCGTGAAAAACTGTTACTTACCCAGCCCGGAATTAACAAAAATTAACTGTATACATTTTGTCGATTCCGACTTGGAATTTTGTATAAAACAGCTGATTTTATTTTCTCGAATTCCGGATTGGCCCCATAGTCAAAGTTGTTCATAATGATGGTCTCAATCACACCCTTTCGGGCAGTAGCTACTGCCTACTGGCAGCTGATTTCTCTAGAGATAATCGTTAGCTACGTCATCTATTAAATATTTAAAATGAACCGTTATTTTCGAACCGATTTCGCTAATTATTTTCCGGTTGTACCTACTTATTTGTTAGTCAGAAGAAGGTTCTTATGATAGAAAATTGCGTGGAAAATGATAAAAAAACATCAATCAAATTTCCCATACAAAATGTTCTTGCATGTCCCTAAAAGTTGCCGTATCTGACCATGGCATTGCATGAGATGAGATGATATCAAGTTCGCCGGGTCAGCTAGTTGGCCTGATGTTGAAATGAAATGATATATTTATTGCACTAAAAAAGAGTGCATTTAAATGGTGTTATAGATTAATTGGATTTGACAAGTTTTCATATTTCACAAGGCTATGAAATTCCAAAACCATTTCGAGATATTGCGATGCTGATGATTATGCTTATTTTTCCAAAATTATTGGTGCAGTAACTACAAAGTTATAAAATAAAAACCATCCGTCAAGCCGTTTACGGATTCATAATTCATGTTCAGTTGCCTTTGATAAAAAAAAACACTAGCAATATAAAATGACAGTTGACACTGACTTTAGGTTACGTTTTGTTTCGTTATTGTGTCAAGCAAGGCTTAGCAAGGTTATACGCAAGTATACGTATGCTCGACTCGACATAAATCTTATCATTAAATTCATAATTTACGTCCTAAAATTGTTTGGTGTTCTCTTGGAAGTTTTTATTTGATCTCTCCTGATTACTTACGTTAACAAAATGAAAGTTTCGGACGGCTACACAATGACCGACAGCCGTAATCTACCTAGATTACATGATGCTACTGCAATATATGCGAGAAAACGCACAAAACACGCAGTTACAGGATCTAGTCGCCGAGAATCCATTGTGCCCTAGAAATTCCAATCTATGGCCTTAGATTATATGCCTAGCCGATGAAGATAGATGACTGATTAATTAGTTATTATTACAATATAAAAGCTAAAGATATAGCGTAGTAATTTATGATTGAATTTGTTATTTTCGTGGAATGTTATTTAGTTGTGAATTCATTAATGTTTTGACTGTCACCAACACTACTGACAGTGACAGCAAAGCATGCGCCTATTTTTTTTTAGAAAGTGGCTACAGCATTACTCTTTATGAATCCAGAATTTTGCAGTTACGACCTTTTGGAATAAGCTCTTTTTCAAAAATTAATTTTGCGCAAAATATGAGTAATATCGAAAAAATAAAAAATACGTGTTTCTTAATTTGCCATATTCTTTCAGAAAAAAAATAAAAACAAATACGTAAAATATTTGAAATGTTGTCAAATTAGCAAGTAGAAAAAAAGCACTTGTAATAAAACTGTAACACAATTATTCCTAAAATTAATTACTAATCAAGTCAAAGTAAGGTCAAATTTTTATTTTTTTTTCCATTTGACTACGTACTATATAAAGAAGGTCAAATTTTTATTTTTTTTTCCGTTTGACTACATACTACCGAAGCCGTGGTGGTCAAGAGGTAGTGACACCCGCCTTACAATCGTGAGGTCGTGGGTTCGAATACCCGGTCCCGCACCAATGAGTTCTTTGGAATTTATGTACGGAATTTCACACCACTGGCTTTTCGGTGAAGGAAAACATCGTGAGGCAACCTGCATACGTCCTTAGAAGAAATTCGATGGCGTATGTGAATCCACCAACCCGCACTGGGCCAGCGTGGTGGATATGGCCCAATCACCCTTCGTGGGTAGGCCTACGTCCTGCAGTGGACTATTAAAAAGGCTGGTACAGTACATACTACCTGATGTTAGCAGATATGCAGTCTAGGGTGTAGCACGCTTACCTAGAAGATACCTATTTACTCGGGATTTGAAGACAGCCACGTTGTACTTTAGCGGGAAGTCAGGCCCAGGCAAAACGTTCCTTATTCTGGCTGTTTTTATGAAGAAAGAGGATTCGAAATGTTTAATGATGTTGATTATTTACTTGTAATAGAGGTGAAGACCCCCGCGCTGCAAATCAGCAAGCTGCGTGAATGTCTCGACTCGCTGCCGCCCGCGCATTTCAACTGCTTGCAATACACGGTGCAGCACTTACACAGGTAAACACTTGAAAATTAGATTACTTATAGTTGCAATCTGAATCAACCATACACATATAAAGAAAAGCTCTATCCAAATACAAAATTTCATCAAAATCGTTGGACCCGTTCTCGAGATTCGAATTTTGCGGCTGGTACACTTATCCCTACCGAGCTATCCCCCCTGGTAGGGATAAGTGCACTTTTTGTAGATTTAGTTCTACCAGTAGGGATAGGTGCACTGACCATTTGTGTAGTGCACTTATCCCTACCGAGCTATATTTGGTAGGGATGGGTGCACTGCCTATTTCTACTAATTTTGTACTATTCGTATTATATGCTATTACTAATCGAATACAATAATAGGGAACGTTGGTTTTATTGAAAAAATATTTTTCTGAAAGAAGTTTCATTAGGTACACAACTTTTTGCCCTAACATTTTTTTTCTATGACAGATGTCAAAGTGACAGCTGTCATATCCTGGGATCGGTACTGGAATGGCATGACAGGTGTCAAAGTGAAAGCTGTCAAACTCAAAAGTGAATTACGAGTATCTCCGTAACTATCGCTTATAAACCATTGTTGTTCCAACAAAAGTGATAGAGCTCAACGAGATCTACATTTCGGAAGACAGCTGTCAAACTTAAAAGTGGATTATCTCCGTAACTATCACATATAAACCATTGTTGTTCTAACAAGTGATAGAGCTCAACGAGATCTACATTTCGGATGACAGCTGTCAAACTTAAAAGTGGATTATCTCCGTAACTATCACATATAAACCAATGTTGTTCTAACAAAAGTGATAGAGCTCAACGAGATCTACATTTCGGATGACATCTGTCAAACTTAAAAGTGGATTATCTTCGTAACTATTGTTACACAAACTAGTTATTGAATATACAACACAATTACAAAACACGAAATAGATCTCGTTGAACTCTATTACTTTTGTTAAAACAACAATGGTTTATACGTGATAGTTAAGGAGATAATCCACTTTTAAGTTTGACAGCTGTCATCCGAAATGAAGATCTCGTTGAGCTCTATCACTTGTTAGAACAACACTGGTTTATACGTGATAGTTACGGAGATAATCCACTTTTAAGTTTGACAGCTGTCATCCGAAATGTAGATCTCGTTGAGCTCTATCACTTTTGTACAAACAACAATGGTTTATATGTGATAGTTACGGAGATAATCCACTTTTAAGTTTGACAGCTGTCATCCGAAATGTAGATCTCGTTGAGCTCTATCACTTTTGTTAGAACAACAATGGTTTATATGTGATAGTTACGGAGATAATCCACTTTTAAGTTTGACAGCTGTCATCCGAAATGTAGATCTCGTTGAGTTCTATCACTTTTGCTAGAACAACAATGGTTTATAAGCAATAGTTACGGAGATAATCCACTTTTAAATTTGACAGCTGTCATCCGAAATGTAGATCTCGTAGAGCTCTATCACTTTTGTTAGAACAACAATGGTTTATATGTGATAGTTACGGAGATAATTCATTTTTAAGTTTGACAGCTGTCATCTGAAATGAAGATCTCGTTGAGCTCTATCACTTTTGTTCAAACAACAATGGTTTATATGTGATAGTTACGGAGATAATTCATTTTTAAGTTTGACAGCTGTCATCTGAAATGAAGATCTTGTTGAGCTCTATCACTTTTGTTAGAACAACAATGGTTTATCTGTGATAGTTACGGAGATAATCCACATTTAAGTTTGACAGCTGTCATCCGAAATGTAGATCTCGTTGAGCTCTATCACTTTTGTTAGAACAACAATGGTTTTTAAGTGATAGTTACGGAGAAAATCCACTTTTAAATTTGACACCTGTCACTTTGACACCTATCATGCTGATATAGTACCGATTCTAGAATATGACAGCTGTCACTTTGACATCTATGATTAAAAAAAAGTTATGTACCTAATGAAACTTCATCATTTCAGCAAATTAATTTTTTAATAAAACCAACGTTCGGTAGTATTTTATTCGATTAGCAATAGCATATAATATTATGATGACTAGAAATAGGCAGTGCACCCATCCCTACCAGAGGAGATAGCTCGGTAGGGATAAGTGCACTACACAAATGGTTAGTGCACCTATCGCTACTGGTAGAACTAAATCTACAAAAAGTGCACTTATCCCTACCAGGGGGGATAGCTCGGTAGGGATAAGTGTACCAGCCGGAATTTTGTACGAAAAGACGTAATATACAAGAATAGCTAATTTTTTTAAAGGTATAACGATTGGATTGGTTCAAAAAGTTCAGTCGGGCGTAGAAAATCTTACGTTTAATCTTCTATTTAAAAAAAACAGCAAATCACAAGGCTTCAGAAAAAAATTGTGCTCGCTGCTCTCGTGCTTCATCATCATTCGTTAAATTATTCACACATTATTAATGAAATAAATATATATATTTGGGGACAACTTACACACGGCCTCTGACCCCAAACTAAGCAAAGCTTGTGATATGGCTGCCAGAGACTGATATACTACATATACTTATTTTTAAATACATACTTATATAGATAGTAACTAAATAACACCCAGACACAGAGCAAACACTTTTGTTCATCACAAATATTTGCCCTGGGTGGGGATCGAACCCACGCCTCTTTGATCCAGAAGTTAGGGTCACTAACCACTGAGCCACCGAGCAATATCTATTTACTTTTGCAGGGTATCGCTCCAAGCGGAAGTGAACAAAATGAGCGCTCACAATCTGAGCACAGTGTTCGCTCCAACGCTCGTAGCCACTCCTCCCGCAATCACCGATCTCTCCTTCGAAATCCGAGCGCTGCAGGCGTTAATAGAATATTGCCCCCAGATCTACTACGGGACCAACGTCAATTGACAAGGCACAGTATCTTTATACGGTTGAGTCACTTCTACAGTCTTTTCTTTGTATAAGTACATTGGCCAGGGAATGGAACAGACTGCCGGCTTTCCTGTTTTCTGAGAGATATAATCCTAAAGCTTTTCAAAGTCAGAATGAATAGGTATTTTTTTAACCCGCGTGCTTCATCTTCGACCCCAACGTCGCTTACGATCAGGCGAGTTGGTGGTCAAGGGCGGATTTATTCGCGATATGAAAAATGAGCACAGCAACAAGCTGAACACGGTGTTAGACAAATGAAGTGAATCTTTATACGGTTTGAGTTCAACGGCAATACAAGCTGAGCATAGACCAATTATTTACAATCTATTTATATGGTTGAGTGAAGTCTGCAGTCTTTTTTGTACGACAATAGGAGCGGTCACAAGCTGAGCACAGACAAAATGAGCGCTCGCAATCTGAGTACAAACAAAATGAGCGCTCACATTCTGAGCAGACAAGATGAGCGCCTAGAATCTGAGCACGGTGTTCGCAGTCACGCTCGTGGCCGGTGGTTTAACTCAGAACTACACATTTACAGTATTTTATATAGTTGAATCAAATCATCACTGCATTTTTTATTTGTTTATAAAACTGAGCGATGCGAAGCGATGGTCAATTTATTTCGTATGGAAACTGAAATATACATTATTTAGTATATTAAAACCCACAAACTTTACTGCCAATAACAAATATGTATCTAGTTCTAGGTCCTATGCTATTTTATCTTATTATAAGTACCTAATAGTTGAGGAGTCGATATAATCTCCAAGTATTAAAATCTCACAAACTAATTTGTAAGGCACTTCCTATGTCGTGCAATAATGTTATAATTTTTCGAAATTGTGATATCGGATCTTTCAAAAAGAGTAATTTTCTTATAACCATTCCAGGTTGTGTTATATTAAGATATTCTTTTTACCAAATCATATTATTCCTATTTAATATTAAGGAAATGTATTAAGGTCCGACTGACGATGCTTGCGAATAGACGCAGTCTATTTTAATATTGCCAATCCAGCGAAATCAAGTTTTGGCTACTTTAAAAATATGCAAAAATATGCAATCCTTGAAGATATAGGTAACCGAAATACTTCAAATAGGCACTGCGCTGTCACGAGGCTCTTCCCTACCTTATATAGGTACCTGACCATTGATGACTACTCGAATAGAGAGGTTGTCTATCCGACGAGGGAGGGATGAATCTTGTAGGCAATGTCGCGCGGAGTTCCGCAGGGATCGGTTCTCGGCTACAACCGAGTGTTTTATGGCGGCAGGGACGCGGCTATCCTGGCCACAGCGGGCGCGGCTCAGATCGGAAGCCGAATCCGGCGCTTAGGGCCGAATCAAATCAGAGGCGGTGTGCTTCCACGGTCCTCGGAACGTGCCACTGGCCGGATCGGAGCTGGGCATGTGCGGTGTTCCAATCGGTATCGGGTCAAATAGGTACCTAGGACTCGTTCTGGACAATCGATGGTTCATCGGTGCAGTTAGTTCTGGGGCTTATTCCCTAACGTGTGGAGCCCAAACTCTACACGGAAGTGATGCGATCGACGGCGCTCTATGGAGCCCCGATCGGGCGGACGCTTTCAGCGCCCATAACCTTAAATTCTTGCGTAGACCGCAGCGATTTATGGCGCTCAGAGAGATATCGTTTGAGGCGGCGTGCGTATGGCGGGCGCGACGGGCGGGCAATCTTACTCCCTAGAGTTTTAGACGCTGAGATGTTAACCAGCATCTACCGCCTACTGTCCGATGCACGGTCCAGGAGTGAGTTCGCTCCCCCTGAGGTGATGTTGGAGGTGACGCGGCCGACAGAGCGGTGGAAGCTGGAGGAGCCGTCAGCTGGTGACCGCAGTATCGAGGCATTCCGGCCGGTCCTCTGAGGTTAGGTCGCTCGGATGGGTGGGGCTAATTGATGTTCTCTCCTATGTGCAGGTGCACTTAGGCGACTTTTTAGATTGTCATGTCTACACTAAGTCAAAAACTGGTCATTTGTAGTGAGATACTACATTGGAAACATTAAATAGGATACATAAAGCATTCGTCTGTGGGGGCCCTTATGTAAACTAGTATTAGTGATATAGCAAATATTTAACTGTCTAGAATAAATTAATACCCACATAGTACTACTATAATTATTATGGAAATAATATTTTAAGATTGATACAAAATGTATGTTCTTGTAAAAAATGGCATCTATCAAAATACGTCAAAAACCTCCAAAATAATATTGTGTTGTACCTTGTTTTGTACTTTTTATACATAGTTTCGAATAAAAAGAAGATAATTGCTTAAATGTTATTTTATTCTTACATCTAAAATTATCACAGGTGAAATGACTGACGCAAATGACTCACTGTTTTCTTTTTTTCTTGGGCTTGCTACAGTCTTCAGTATCGTTTCTTTCGGTTTGTTGAAACTTCTTCAAGTCTGCACAAAATAAGACCTAAAATAAAAAAACAAACATAAGTTGCGCGGAGCCCCACTCCTCAAACCCTGCTGACTGCAACTGCGCAACGAGTCGCTTCGTGTTTACAGCCACCATTCAACTTGAATGTTATAATAGAAAACTAGCAAATGTAGCAATGGGCAGGGCACATAGCGCGGACGACTGATGGCCGATGGGGTTGAAAAGTTCTCGTGTGGAGACCACGCATGGCAAGCGCAGCGTCCACATTCAACGTCCACCTACAAAGTGGACGGATGACCTCATTAAGACCGCAGGATCGCACTGGATGCAAGCCGCTACCAACCGGTCTTATTGGAGATCTATAGGGGAGGCCTATGTCCAGCAGTGAACGTCCTATTGTTGTTGGATGGAAATGTAGCTTTTAACCCTCTGACTACAAAGGAATCTTCTAACTTTCCTTAGCTTTTCTGACCAAGCCACGGACCACTACTGCGTAATGTATTCAAATCGTCAACGGCGTAGTTTGTAAACGTAGAACACTCATTCTTTCCAGAACGCTTGTCGCCTCTTCCAGGAAAAAAAATACCCAGGGTGAGTGTAATTTCCCAGTAGTGCGACTGTGACGAAACGTGTTTGCGAGGGCATTACAGGCCATGGTGCACAGTACCTTCCAGAAAGCTTACTGCCTTTTCCAGAAAAATATCGGTTTATGGACAACAATTGTACGTGATAACATCATAAGAAAACATTGTTGAATCAACAACTGAAACCAGCCAAACGCTTAGGTCTATCGTGCCTCTCTATCGTGTGTTCCGCGCTCTCGCTTGCACTCTCGGCTCAGGGAGAATGCGTCACTTTTTCGTGCGTGCAGCCGGTGTTTATCGATTTTAAGACGTTATCACGTCATAAACAGCCTCAGGATCTGGCCTCCCTAACATAACCTACCCAGGACGAGTCTGTAATATCTATGGTTATGTGACTTACAGTATGCGCCCAGCCAGCCATGTCTCCATACAGCTGTCGGAAATGATCTCCTATCTCTGCGTACATCTTGTCTGTTACATTCTTTTTCCCTCGCAAGTGTGGTAGGTAATTCTGTGCTGCTATCTGGTAGACGTGAGTATCCACGGGCAACGCAGAGAGGTGGTCGAGTGACATTAAACAAATGCAGTCTGCTACCTGTTAAAAAATTGGAATGAAAACTCTTTAAACATGGAGGAGGTTTTTATTTTTATTGCGGTTTTTTTTTTCCCGGGCTTGGACACCAACTCGCATGGTGGTACATGATGTTGTGGTCGAAGTTTAAGCATGCAGACTTACAAGATACTTTTAGATTTTTTTTTCTACTGTCGAGTAGCAAGACCCATATGGGTTCATGATCATTCAGAAGTGGGGAAAGGAAGGTAAGTAATTTCATTATTGCTACAGATTTTTTCTGAGATTTACTATTATGGAGAGCACCCAATATTCTGGTGCAGTTACAAGCACCATGACCATGGGTAGATAAAATGATGTAAAAAATCTTAGTGTGTTTTAGGCAGTCAAGCATACCTTTGGTCCAATTCCATGCAATTTCATAAGCTCCTGTCTAGCATCTTTGTACTTCATGTCTTGCAAGCCATCAAACCATTTTGTCCCACCCCATTCAACAATCTGTGATGCCGACTTCTGAATAAACTTCGCTCTGTAGCCGAAACCTAGTTTCCGTAGTTGGGATTCCACCTGAAATATTGAAACATATGCATAGAATCAGTCACACATCACACGGAAGCCATAAACACTTAATTCACAAAATTGGCAAATGCAAAACAGGACGACGTTTTTAGTGACTGGCGAAAAAAAAAATGTACTGGGTAGTTTATTTTTATTATTTATTATTATATAACTATTAGCTATTTAAACATCCAGAAAAAGATTTTTGAGATACTTTACTTAATTTAAAAAAAAACTGACTTAAGTTGTTTTGGTCGCCTAAGTTGATTATACATTTCACGAAACAATTTAAAAACCACAAGTATATTATTAAAACTACCTATTTCTATTTGTTATTACGTTGGTATAACTATAACTACTATTACTTATTATTCATCACCAGCCTATTTTAGTCCACTGTCGGACTTAGACATCTCTAATTGCATGGCAATTTAGCCCGATCATCGGCTTTTTGTTACATCTTTTCCATAACAAGTACTCTAAGCCCTATCATTGGACTCTTTCAAATCTGGATCTACATTCACGGCATCTGCAGCTAATGAATATGGTGAAAGCGTTCTGATTTTCATAAATATGGTGAAAGCATTCTGGTACGACGGGCAGAAGGGAAATTATGTCCTTTTTTTTATAAACATTGCCCTTTGTGTCGTTTTTCGTGCCATTAGTGTCATTTTTAACAAGTAACAACAAAAAAATAACCAGCTTTATATCATCCTTAGAGCAAATAAAAAAATCAAGAGATAATGTTGTGAACAAACAAGTGAAACCAACCAAAACTACGCCTCGCCGTGTACAGACAATAATTACACACACATCCACGTACAGCGAAACTACGCCTTGGCTTGTCAGTTGAACTATGGCGGCACAACACCGACGCACTCACACATGTTTAAAAAACCGGCCTCACCTGACTGTTCAACGACGTTCCGTCTTGATTTTTTTATTTGCTCTGAGATATCATCGCAATTCTTGTAATGCTTGTTCGTGTACAGTTATAATCATCATCATAATCATTTAATTCATAATTGTTAATTAAATGTCAGTTTTACCAGAAGCCATCACATTCGGTAGCCCAAGATTTCTTTGTCTTTTGTTTTTCTCTTTTACTTAATTTTTCTACAATGTACCTAATGATGGCTGCTGAGGTACCTAGTTTTTCGTCTCGTAGGTACTGGCTGGATGGGATTTGAAGAGTTTGTTGAAACAGCCACTGAGTCATCACTGATCGCGAAACCAGTGATCGCTGATTGTTGCTATGCTGAGGAAATATTTGTGCAAGAACACTTGAACCTACAGAGTATGTCTGATATGCCATGGAGCCATCATTAAAAAATCACTGGTTGTCTCGACGACATATTTTTGTATTCCAGATGTAGTATTTTGAGCTAAAAGATCACCTAAACTAACCATCTTCTTATTTTTTCGATTCAACGATTCGATCATAAAATTTCCATTTAGCTAGGGGGAATTCCACGCGAAGCGGACGACAAAAAAAAAGTGAGGTCGTGAATTTTGTTTATATTCTGGTTAGTTACACTTCTAGTAGACGTGGATGTGTACACACAATATTTTTTTTCGTGTGATGCTTTTTTGCTAAGTTATGAACTTTTAAAAATTTACTAAGAATGAAGTCATGAATTTTTGTATGCTTATAATCTGAATCAATTAATTTATAAAAATAACTGAAAAGTATTGTTTCTTATTTTGTATTGTAAGTAGAGAGTGGAATTTTCCATATTGCTGCATGGCTAAATAACAATCTCCTAACTCTAAACACCAAAAAAAAACGAAATACATGGCTTTCTTCAAGACACAAAGATCAGCTGCTGAACTAGGTAAACTGAAAATCCACACTTGTATCGGAACAAACCCTGCAACAAACTGCAGTAATTGCGATAGTATCGGAAGAGTCGACAGCATGCGTTACCTAGGTGTTGAGCTAGATGAGTCGCTTACTTTCAGGCTCCATATCAAAAAACTTTCGGGTCGTGTTCAAAAGTTCATCTATATGATGAAAACCCTTCGACACTCCTGCGACCTTGAAACTCACATACGCACGCACACACACACACACGCACGCACACACACACACACGTGTAGCGCTGCAAACCTTGGCTCTAATGAGACCTCGTGTATCGCGGCGTTACACAAATACGCACACACACATACACATATACTATGGGCGTAAACTAAACAGAGTGCATATTCTTACTCTTTACTCTAATTGCTGTTCAGTAACTTCATTAATATATTCGTTTTTGATCCAATTATTATTATTATTGTATAACTCATAATATTATCTTAGTATGTTATTTTACGTAGAACCAAGTTTTTTTTGTTGTAACACTTGTAACCTAGGACACATCCATACCATATCACTTTTTTGTACATTTCGTTTTCTGGTCGCCACAATACGGGCCTCTGAGCCTAGTGTGGGGTCGCTGGAAATAGTTGGAATTATCTCCTTACGTTTTGTTCTGCACATGTATTGTTATATTGAAAATTCCTGTGTAATCTGTGTGTTAAAACAAATAAATAAATTGAATTGAATTGAAAACTGAATTATAGTATCGACGATAAAACAACGTCAGACCCGTCGAAAGCATTATTATAATAATCACCCCGGGAAAAACAACTTAATTCATGTTAAGTGTTTCTTCCCGCCGCTGGAAGTTTTAATAAGAGTCAAGTTATATGGTGCAGGGGCCCGTTTCTTACTTATAGAAGTCTCGTTTGACTTGTTTGCTTATTCCTGCAGGTAGATCATACAAAAACTAGAATATCACTACTAGATCATACAGAAACAGTGAGATGTAAATTTTAGTTGTTTGCTTATGGCCGCCGGGTCTAAATATAATATGCACACAAAAAATTAAATCATGTCTAGCAGAGCTAAGTGTCCTCATTTTGGAGGTGTATATAATCAGTAACACCTATAATATATGTAGGTGTTACTGATTATATTCATATACATACTTTATTTGTCAGAACATGGTACACATAATACAAATAGTACACAGCAAGAAGAACCTCTGCTCAGACCAAGCAGTAGGTATCTTCAGACAGTCTAGTTGAATAATAGAGGTCTTTATGAAAAACTTTGAACTGATTATTGGTTTAGATGTTGTAGGCGATGGTTTCATGGTTGCTCAATTTCATACATTAGAATTTTCTTGCTTGCTACTCATGTATTTGAAAAAAAAATCGCGTTTGTTGCGTTCACGTTTGATAGCAAAACACTGATCTTTTTCGCTATTTCGAAGTTACTAAAAATACAGTAAAATATTTGCCGCTCTGCTCATATTACCTCTTGAAATTATTGTAAAAACTGACAAATATGCGTGTATATACAGAGCTTTCGCGCTCTGTATATACACGCATATAAGCGTTGGTGGTCTAGTGGTAATGACACCCGCCTTACAATCGTGAGGTCGTGGGTTCGAATCCCGGTCGCTTACCAATGAATTCCTTGGAATTTATGTCCGGAATTTCACACCACGGGCTTTTCAGTGGAGGAAAACATCGTGAAGCAACCTGCATACGTCCGTAGAAGAAATTCGATGGGGGTATGTGAATCCCGCACTGGGCCAGCGTGGATATGGTCCAATCACGCTTTGTGGGTAGGCCTAAGTCCTGCAGTGGACGATTGAAAATGCTGGTACAGTATATTCACACAATATAGCAGTAGAGTGCTCTCCTTTGCTTTATCTCCATTTTAAAGTTACTGAAAAAACAAACCGGTTTTTTTTCCTTCTCGTTGCGCTCGCGCTTAATAACACTACATTAAACTGCTTTTCTCATTATTCGTTTGAAATTATTGTAAAAACTGTCAAATTTTCGCACTCTTTCACGCATTTATAGCAGTAGAGTGCTCTCCTTTGCTCTATTATGAGTTTTGGAGTTACTGAAAAAACAATTCAAAATTTTTCGTTCGCGCTTAATAGTACTACAGAGTAGTACAGAGGCCTGCTTTTCTCATACTTCTATTAAAATCATTGAAATAGTGCAGACAGAGCAGTATGCTTTGCGCATCTCTATTTTAAAGTTACTGAAAAAACTTTAATTTTGTTGTGCTCGCTTCGCTTGCGCATAGCAATGTATTGGTCTGCTTATCTCATCTGTGTTTTAAAATTACTGAAATAACAACAAAATTTCGCGCTCGCTGCGCTCGCGCATGATAGCGGTGTCGCTGCCTTCTATACCCGTGCGGCTCGTGCCTCTTTACAAATTTCTAGAAAATCTAACAAATATTAGAGATCGCTGCGCTCGCGCTTTCTCTAAATTATTTGTTTCTTGCGATCTTTAAAATCTTGGATCCAATCAATTTATTGACAAAACATTAAAAAAAATCGGTAGGGCCGCGTAATTTCCGTCAACTAATTAGTACCTACAACTACAACTTGATTACCCCCTGATTCAATGGCATGGATCCACCCTTTACTGACAATCAAAATGTTTAGTAGCCATTGCCATTACATATTCATTTGATCTCGATCATGCTTCGATGTTTCCCTCTTACTCTGTCTCTTTCTTTCTTACTATCCTATACTTTGAGTAATTACACGGTAATCATTATCGTGGTAATTACGTGGGCCCCTAAGCAGTATTAGCCCTAGGCCCTGGCCCCCAAAACTTACAGTCTGGCCCTGTATGCAGTATCAAAATACTGGTATAGGATATAGGACGAATCATACAAGTCGGCAGATGTGAAGCTACAAGCTGCACAATATCCAATCAATGTGTAGTGTCAGTCAGGGTTCGCTATTGTGCAGCTTGTAGCTTCACATCTGCCGACTTTTATGATTCAGTCTATATAATTTGCGAGTGTGGCAAATTACATGTGGTAATATTTATAGAAATTTACCTCTGGTACACATAACTTTTCAACTTCAGGAAATGAGTAGTATGTCAGTCCATCATGTGTGCATATTTCTTCACCATAATGTGCGCACAGCTTTTCCACCATGCTTGAGATTCTATAAAACAAGATTACAGGGTTTATACATATATACTCATCTAAAAACTTAGCAATATTATTACTATGTAAGTATCTATTTAATTTCAGTTAATAACATGCTGTCAAGATGATGCTACAAGGTCAATGTTCCATAATAATAGTTGCATTTAATTATTGAAAACAGCAACTCCAGAATACATTTCAAAAAAATTCTATCTACAATAGGCATTGAATTATTATTATGTTATACCTATCTATGGTACCAACCTAGAAATATGATTATTCTGGCTGCAAATAAAAGAAAATAAGTTTTCTACCGGCTCCTGACCCAGCATCCTTATTCCATAGAACTGTTTGCATGCTTTTTTGAATAGCTCATCTTTCTCAGACCAGTACTCATAATATTCAACCAAGTTCATATCCAAACGAAAGTAATTTCTAAGTAATTTTCTGAAAAACTCATCATTAGAGCTTGAATCTTTCTTTTTCTTCGATTTATCTGATTGAATTTCATGTAAAGTGCCTAATACTTGGTAGTGTAAATAGTTGTCAGCTTGGCGTAACTTCCAGACAGTTTTAGAAAACACGCCGACCCATTCATCTGATTCTTTAAGATGGGTCCATCTGGAAAAGAGAAGAATATTATAGATCAAAGGAAGATAAAATAGTAGTGTTAAATTGAACTTATTGAACGTCACTTAAGCTTTACCTGAAACTTTGACCACCAGATAAAGTGCCGAGAAGATGAAGCTCTTGATGGTTACACAGTAGTTTACTCCAGGACATAATTGATAAAATTTTAATAACAGAACAATGGAATTGATCTAAAAATTAACACTATTCACAACAACAACTGAACACACTTCTTTATTTTGTGACTTTGCGTGATTCGTTTTCCGCGGTATTTTGAAGTTGTTTTGAAGATAAGATTATCTTCTTCTTCTTCTTAGTTTTGGCGTCGCATTATTGTGCATTTGCCAGTGTCAAGTAATAAGTTTTAATATTTTTTGATAATATTTTATCAAAATAGTCACTGTCGTAGTCTCGTCATAGTCCAATAAAATCGCGGTCAAGTCCAGTCATAGTCCAAGTTATACCTCAGTAAAGGAGTGGAGACTTTACTAGAGGCGTCTATGGAGTTTTGGTAACAACACGGAACAACATGATACGTCACATTATATCACTTGCCTACACTCATGCGCGTAAATCGGCTCATAATCAACGAAATACCACCATTTTTCACTAATTATCACTGATAAAAACACAAGTTTAACAAAATAATACAATGAGGCGACATGATTTTTCCGCGTTCCCGCCAAAACTCCTATAAGATTATCTTATCTTTATCTTGCATCTTGCTTCACAAACGGGAGCCAATAATGTACGACCCAGTAATTCAAGACATGATAATGTACAGCCTGATATTGTACGACATGATAATTTGTGTCACTGGCCATGGAATATCAGGCTGTGCAATATTGGACTGTGAAATACAGGCCGTACATTATCGGCCTGTGTCGATAATGTCTGTCACAGTATTGCACAGCCCAATATTGTTACGGCCTGATATTTTGTGTCTTGGTTATTTTATTGCAAAGTATGAGTTCCCTAAGGTAATTCGACACTGTTGGTTAAGTTAGATTTGAACAGTGACAATATTGTGCGAGCCGAGCGAGCGAAGCGAGCGTACCGGGGCATCGGCTGGCAAAGCGCCAGAAACAACCTGTCCTTATTATGAGTTAAGGATACTTTAAAGGTATGCGCGGGAGCCAGAGAAACGAGACGTCAGGGTACACCCGCCCGCCAACCTCAAGCCCCCCGCGTGCTCCCATCACCCGTGCTCAACACTACGCCACGTGGCGTTGGCATTGTGCACACATGCGCAATAATTAGCAAATCACGGCAAAGTGTCATCTGTAGCTAACTTATCATCCGCCGACTTGTGTGGCGCTTAGTATATCTCTGTCGAACTGACAGAAGTCAGAGACAAACCAACCCATAGGAGCAAATATTCTTCGTGCCAATAATGTACAGCAATAATATACAGAATAATATTTTGTGTCCTTTTACTTCGGGACTCGTTTTATCATGCTGTACATTATTAGGTCGCCAAATACGGACTGTTCATTATTTGTACGACGTGATAATGTCCGGCCAGTATTGTACGACACGTATTGTACAGCCTGATAATTGGTGGCATGGGACATGAAATACGGGCCGTGCTTTCCTACCCGTACAATTTGGTGTCATCAAATACGTGCTGTACAATATAGGGCAAAGAAAATATTTACTCCTAGGGACTCTCACAAACTACACTAGGTGCGTTCGGATAGCCTACTGGTGGCCAAAGAGAATGTAATAGCTGGTGGCAAAAATAACAGTTCAAAACGCTAAAAACGATCACATTCAGCGTTCGGTTTGGGAATGTGTGAGCAAAAGTTGCATTTTTATATGTTTTCATTCACCGTTCGGATAGCTTGAAAACAGTTAAAAATGCCATCGTGAACTGTTAATTTTGACCCACATGAGGAGGTGGGTTCTTTGTGATCGTTTTCTGACATATAAGAGTTTGATGTTTTATTGTTGATAAGCGCGTAATCTAAAGTTTCAAGCTTTTTAATAATTTGTACGGTGTACAATTAATAATAGATGGTGTTTAAGGCAGAACAGCGAAGCAAAGATAATGTAAATACTACCAGCAAATTGCGCATTGCTAAAATCGGATAAAATTGTGTAATTTAATGTTTATATTTAATTGTGTAGTGTAATGTCCTGTGATTTGATGTTTCACAATCTTACTACTGCTACGAGTGACACGTGGGTGATTGACCGTCAAAAGCAGATGTTTAAATCAGACCGAACAGCAAAACAAAGAACATGTAAGTTTGCAAAACAAAAATCACATCTCGCGAATTTCTGAATTTTCGAAGTATTGCCGCCATAATTATGTTGTTTGACATATGACGCACCGCAGTTTGTTCCTTTTGCGTTCGTTTTGGGAAGTGAGCAAAAGTAGCATTGTTGGCGAAATGAACAAAAATCCCAAACCGAACGCTTTAAGGCTCCATCAAATACAGGCGGTACGAGCGGTACGAGCGGTAAAGGGCGGTACGGCAGTACCGCGACCGGACCTGTGTGAGCCCTTCTTATATAACCAGTACAATACAGATGCCCGCCCGTCTGCTATACCGCTCGTACCGCCTGTGTGTAAAGGAGCCTTTAAGGCTCCATCAAACACAGGCGGTACGAGCGGTAGAGCGGTAAAGGGCGGTACGTCGGTACGGCAGTACCGCGACCGGACCTGTGTGAGCCCTTATTATATAACCAGTACATTACAGATGCCCGCCCGTCTGCTATACCGCTCGTACCGCCTGTGTGTAATGGAGCCTTAAAGGCTCCATTACACACAGGCGGTAGCAGATGTATTGTACTGGTTATATAAGAAGTGCTCACACAGGTCCGGTCGCGGTACTGCCGTACCGCCCTTTACCGCTCTACCGCTCGTACCGCCTGTGTTTGATGGAGCCTTTACATCAACGCTAATTTTGCGAACGCCAAAAACGCCACCGAGCCCAAACCGAACGCACCTTATAGATACTTTCTTGCACAGACTATAGATACTACGTAGTTTGACAGAAACATTCAAATATTACGACTTGACGTTAAGCTTGACGTCCAAACTTGACGTTATTTTATGGGTATAACTTGCCAGCATTAAAAAAAAATAAGGGTGTCTACAAAACGTCAGTATCTTCGTATTTTAGGCACATTAAAAATTAAGTGTTCTTAATTTTTGTAAATAAGAAACAACAATTCTTTTTTTGTTTATTTTGATAAATAAGCAATAAGAATAAAGTGTTAGTTTAATCGTTCCTATTTTAATAGCAGTCTATTAAAGATTATAAATAAAGTTAGTTACCGTGTATCGCACTGACAGTCTTACTTTATCTAAGTATCAAAATAATTTTGAGACAATATTTTTCTGATCCAACCCAAATATTGAGCTGTATCTGTGAATACAATGTACTCATTAAGGTTACAGGTATTATCACCACTTTGTGGTCGAAGTGAGAGAGAAACTACACCGCGAAGTCGCCACCGCCCGTTGTCTAGTATGTAAAGTCCTCCTCCAGAGTCACCCAAGCAAGGACCCGAACCATTCCGGTCACCTGCAACGTTCAAATTAAATGCTCTTATTAACAAACTATGTATCATAAGAATATATTTTAAATTATTTATTATTTAAGACTAGCGACCCGCCGCGGCGTCGCACAAGTGTATTATACATTTAAGCCGGAAACATACTATCGGACGCGGCTGACGGACGCGACTGACAGTCGTGACTTAGCAATGTGCACAGTCTTACAACATCTAGCGCGCCAGATCGCTCTCGGACGTCCGAAGGCTCAAGGTCAGCCCAAGGTGACGTCCGCGACTAATGTCCGATAGTGTGCACGGCTCAGTGTACATTCATTATCTAGATACCTATCAGTCGCGGCTTTCAGGCGCGTCCGTCAGCCGCGTCCGATAGTACGTTTCCAGCTTTAAACTCCTTGAATTAAACTGGAAACATACTATCGGACGCGGCTTACGGACGCGACTGATGGTTGCGACTTAGCAGTGTGCACGTCTTAAAACATCCGGCGCACCAGATCGCTCTCGGACGTCCGAATGCTCAAGATCAGCCGAAGGTGACGTCCGCGACTTATATCTGATAGTGTGCACGGCTCAGTGTACATTCATTGTCCAGATACCTATCAATCACGGCTGTCAGTCACGTCCGTAAGCCGCGTCCGATAGTATGTTTCCAGCTTTACCTACTCTATCTTAAAAAAAAATAGTGCGTGGAGTCCCTCCGCGCTTGCTCCGCGCGGAAGAAGTGAAACTTCGTAATGTCCTAGATAAATTAGTGAATACCTAATTTATCTATGGTAATGTGGAAATGATATATATAATAGGAAGGGGTAGAAATTGATTTTTAGTGAAATCATATTGTTTCTTTAAGACAAACTTTATTAACATTGCTTACAATTCACAATTGATCACATCAGTGCTTCATACCCACTCCATAGTCCATAAAGCAACCTTGTTGGAAGTCACATTAGAAGTTTCACTTCAAAAAACCGCATCAAAATCCGTTGCGTAGTTTAAAGATATAAGTATAATCATAGATAGGGACAGACAGACAAGGAAGCGACTTTGTTTTATACTATGTAGTGATTAAAAACTACGTTTTAAAACATTTACATCTATAATATACCTACATGCAACATGTTACGAAAGGTTTAGTGATACTGTAACCACAAATGAAGTAAGTAAATCATAATGAACAACCTTTACTATGGGACCAACTTGGAACTCGATGATAAAATCGGCTGATGCATACATTCTGCCAATCCCTAATTATTGGTCCCAATGTAAAAGTTGTAAATTAGATGTACCTGTGTGGTTACAGTATTACTGCATCTTTCATAAAAACGTAGTAAAATTAAATTGCGTGTAATTGGTTTGAAAGTTTCCTATGAGTTAGCATAAAAATCAAAATTTCGAGCGGGCGTACCCGTGGAGAAAAGCTAATGAGTAATAGGTAATTATTTCGTTTTGATATACTTAATATGAAATATAGGACTATAATACATAAATAATTATATTAATCAAATTATACTATTCCAAATAAATATATTATTTAAAATAAATAATGCTCTTTAAATAAATAAAATATTACTCAGTGTAGATACAATTATATAAAACTTACCTGCGCATAAAGTTGTTGCAGATGTCAGTTTGTGAAACTCTGGTTTACTGGCTCTACATTGGGCAGTACTGACAACTGGAATCCGAACCATTCGTGGCTCTCCTTGCCCTACTGGCCCAACTTCACTGGCACCCCAGCCGGCTACCTACAATATAATAGAAAACATGAGTGAATATTATCAACTAAATTGAGCAGCAATATTATGTAAATCATCAAGCAAATAAGCAATTATAATAGTTGAATGACCAGTTAAATTATATAAATGCTAAATAAATTAACACATCATTTCCTAGCAAAAAAAATGAATCCACAGATGTGTCTACTGTTACTATGACAGAAATATTAGAATATTAGTAATAAAATATAACTTACAACTCCAGAAGCTCCAACTATACGAGATAAATCGGTATTTCCATTCCATAAACAAGCTGGTCGAATATATACATTAAATTCCACTGTCCTCTCTAACGTGAAAACCAAGATATCATCTAAAACCGCAAAACAAAACATATAATTACAGTCACACACAATGACGTGTTGTAATTGGGAAATACATAATATTAATGTGATACTAATAATGTCATTGATACTTACGAAAATTTTTATGACTAAAAATTTAGTGACGACATGATCAACTTACTTTCTAGGGTGGTCGAGTTATAAGATTCATGTATAGCTGCTGCCTGTAAAGTTCTTGTGGTACTGATATCATCTCCCCAATCTTCCAAATTATACACACCGATTTTAACCACCATGTCTTTGATCGTGTATATTCTGTTCTTCTGATGCATACAGTGAGCAGCTGAAATAATGAACATTAACCATGATAAGCTTATTGGAATGATGATTATAGCCATAAGAACTTTAATTATTATTTGTTACATCTTTTAATGTGATTTATTATAGAATCTTTTATAAACTCACCTGTAACAACATGGCGCTCAGACACTAATGTTCCAGCACATATAAAGGTTAAACTGCCTTCCTGCCTCTTGTAGACTGCCACTAACCAAGGCAAATCTCCTCGGGGATATGAAGTGCCCTGATAGATCAGAGGAATACGCTCATTACCACCAGATATTACTCCACACTCCACTTGACTGGAGATTTCTGGCTGTCTCGATGGGACTGATGGGCTGTAATGAGCATAATACGTATAAAAATAAGAAATACAAACCCCTAAAAACGGTATGTATAAATGACAATTACTTACATATTATGTACATACATTGGTTGAGTAGGAGGTGGAGCAGGAGGCGTCTGAGGAGCCTTAGTTGCTAGAGTAGTCGGGTCAGGATAGTATACTTCTGGCTTAGGTGGTCTAGATTGATTAGGAGGACGGCTGGGTACACTTGTAGGCATTTCATAAGTAGGTATTGCGGGTTGTATTGCAGGCTGTTCATAGTTTGGATTTCCAGGTTGACTATTTTCCTTGTTATTGGATGGATAATAAACTGTAAAAAATACGAGGAATTAAATTACAACATATTATCAATTACCAAAATTATTCAATGTGATAAATATCATTACAGTATAGGTGCGAAATAATTATTAAGTACGCAGTGTTGCGCACCGTCAAATCATTTTTCATTCCTGTCACGGCATTTTTATTTAAATTGCGTCTAAATTAGAATTATACAATCAATAATGCTTAGAAGATGAGGGCATAATTAATACCATTACCTGACTATGTTATGTGCTAAATGCATAATTATAAAGTAAATTACTGTCCTACTTAAGGGACTTATTACGGCACGTTGAATATTTTTACACTTGCGCAGTAAAGTAAGAATTTTCCCAATAGCAAAATCTTACCGGAAGTCCACGAACCCTTATTGTCAAGATTGATTGTGGTCAAGGTATTATCACCGAATGATCCGAAGAAGTCCATTGGATCAGAGTTTGGAGCAGGTTCGTATTGATGAAAGATTCCTGGAGAGGAACCTGGTTTCAGAAATAGCATGTGGTCCAGACTGATCGTTGTCACATATTGGTTTGGAGCTGGAATATCTGCGAATAATAAAATATTTGTCTAAAAAAATATTTGAACAAGGTGGAAAGCAGAAATGTGAGTTGTAGACATGGATCATAATTACCGTGACTAATGAGGTAGAATAAACTAACAAGTGTGAATTGCATTGCCATGCGAACTTATCTTCGTCTAAGCTAACGTCTAGTAGGTAAGTAGGTACTTAATAATATCATTTTACTTAAACAATAATGCGTAAAAAATATTCACTTGTAGCGGATAAAGTGCCACTGAATTAGCATTCTATGTAAATTAAATTAAATTTTCGTATTTCATTAGCAATTTTGTCGAAGATTAATGTACTTATCATCAGAGCTTCCCAAACACATATTTTATGCGTGATATGTACTCATTTTTCATTATGAAATTGTCATGATAATGGACATTAGTCAAACTGCAACTAAATCATATACGTCACTTCTACAACCATAAGCTTTATTGATGACTTAATATTATGGACTCACCGCCAGGGCCATAACAGAGCAACTCGCCATTTGCAATGATTCCGGTCAGCCGTGGCAATGGCGAAGTTACTGGAAAGTTCACGCGGTAGTTTAGAGGAACTCCTCGGTTAAAGTTCTGCAGTAATTGCCCTTGTCCAATAGTCTCAATGCGACCGATGTAAGTCTGCAACAATGATTATTATAATATATTATTATATAGCCCGTTTCCAAGAGCAATCATTTTTATTTTCACTGTACTATTAATCTACTTTCAAATAATTCATTTTTGGTACATTGGTGAAAGTGCAAGTCAAACGATGTCAGTAAAATGTTTAGTACCAATTTCATTTATTATGAGCTAGTACGGGTAATTTCGATTTCAAATTTGTGGTATCTGCAATATCTTTTACAGTTATGATTCTAGATTATACTTATTCTATAAAAAGCATTGTTAGACATCTTAACCTTGTTTTATACCTAGTGATGCACTTGCAACAAGTTTATTTTATTATAGGTATTGCTCGCTTGCTTGGTATTTTATTCCTATTAAAGCATGATCACAAGAAATTTAGTGGCATGAGTAATTAGGTACTACATTATTATTCAGTAAAAACAAGAGCTACGGCAGAGTTAGCGCATTTAGCGTATGACTTTATTAGAAAGTACCTATTACTGTCTATACTCTCTGTGTGGGATTCCCGTTGGTTTTCTCGCATTGTACCTATTGTTGTCAACATGTATATTTAAAACTTAAATTGAATTGAGTATATTTAGTTTATTATTTATAGGTGTTTTCTTTGTTAATATCTTTTTAAGGCCACTATTTCTTGCTCTTGTCGGTTCATATTCGTGCAAGGTTGCCTGGAAGAAATCGCCATGGGTGATAAGGCCGCCACTTCATAATCATATTTTTTGTCGTATATGTGTAAATAGTGTTTATTTTTCATATTGTGGTTGTAAATAAAGAGTTTTGTCTGTCTGTCTGTCTGTATGTCCGAGGAAAATGTACCCTTGATAAATGAAACCCGCGCCTTTTGTTTATTTATTTTTTCTTAGCCTCAAAAATATTTATAGTGTTCTTTACAGTAAATTTAAAGTGATTGATGGCATTAAAAATGTTTGATAAAAATGTTGATTAAAAAAATTAACTTTCTTCTAAAGCTGGAGATTATTCAAAGAGAGTTTCATAACAAATTTTGCCAGACCAGTGTTCCTTAATCGTTATGTATATAGAGAGGCTTTGATGCGTCTACCAAGGACCAGATAACATAATATGACAGTGTAGGTACATATGTGCCGTGGGTATCTACGTGATGTAATATACTTGATATTCTCTAGGTAGATGTATTCAATATGTAGTCAAACAACGGTAAGAATATCATTAGCAAACCTTATAACTATTATGGAGAAGCTTGCTTAATATAAAACCTTATAGTAAACACACAAAGAAGTGAAACTAGTTGCTGTCATACATATATCTACACTAGTACTTGCCTACCTATAACTGTGTTCACCTTTAGAGAAATTGACTTTTAAGTGAATAATGGGCCTTGGTAGACTCCCTTCAAGGAAAACGCAACCACTCTGGTCGCGACCAAAACCTCAAATAGGGAAAGGCCTAAGTACCACCTAGATGTAAAGATAGCTCTACAATTTTATGTCTTAAAGTCATAGCACTAAGTGCCAAAAGGTTTATACTTTACCGTCCTTGAATTAGCTGTCCACAAAGACAATACATCTTATAATATAATAAATTAAAATCAATCTTCCTACAGCTTGTAGGAATATTTATTTCTTAGGACGCGCTATAGTCTATCTCTATGAAAACGCATGCAACATTTTTCTATTTAAATATTATCTAGTGAAAAATGTAGATATTTATGTCCAACCACACTGTTTGCCTTACAACTTTATGTTATGAAATATTCTAATTATTAGGTACAGTTCATTCTAAAAATTGTTTTATTTTATTATTTGTCCACAATTTGAAAGCTGTAAGTATTATTGCGTCTCTACGTTCTAAGTTTTGAAGTCCCTATCGATTGCTTGAATATTTAAGTATAAGTGTATGAGTATAGGCCGCGTCACATTAGTTGGCGGAAATGAAGTTAGCTACAAGCTGCGCAATATCTAATCAACGTGCGGCGTTGTGTGAGCTTCTGTCAGGATTGGATATTGCTCAGCTTATCGCTAACTTCATTTTCGCCAACTTGTGTTACGCAGCCTATATATACGACGGATAAAATTATAACCAATCGTAATAATATTATGTACAAACTTATAATGCATTGTGCAAATACAACGGTTTACTCATTATTTGCACAATGACCTTACAGGGTAAATAAGTACAATGAATCGAATTCACAAGAAGCGTCAAAAGGTTGTCTTGTCATCTTTCAAGATTTGACGAGCTCATTTCGAGGATGCATAATAAAGCTAATCAAAATACCCTTTCTCGCATGATTCATGAATTTGATTCGCCGAAATGTAATAAAATAACAATAAAGCTCTTTTAATTCAGACGAGAACTTGTAAATTTCGCATGCACAAAAAATTATCAGAAAGTTTTTTTTTGTTAAAAAGCTAACATAAAATTGAGCATATAATACGATAATTATGATTCTTGATGTAGGTAATAATATAGAGATGTAGCTTAACGTTACGTTTTATACTCTAGCTAAATGAAGAAAATACCTTTGTTTAAGTTAAGTAAACGTTTTTAGGCTGGGTTTTGTAACTAACTACCGAGCTGTTTTAGATACCTTTGTGCCTAATTTTAATTTTATGCACGTTCTGCAGTCACACCTATACTCTACCGTAAGTCGTGACTTACCAATCTAGTTAATCTCGTATTTAAAAAGATTTGACAGGCATATTTGAAAAGTCAATGTTGACTTGTGTATTTGAGTGCTACTTCTTACGAATTGTTAAGAATACTGGAATTGTATTCTGCGTAATAATAATTGTATTATCACAGTTAGAATACTAATGAATATAATAAAAAATGATTAAGCGGCACGTAACAGAATTTACGAATTAATGAAGCGAAACAACGTCTGGGCATGGACACGGCGATTTTGCTTTCGTCTGTCCGGACTCCGGATGTTTTTGTCTACAGATCGCATTTTCAACGAATCGTAATGAAACTTGGTACACAGGTCTTATAATTACCTACCTATATTTACCGTCGGCGATTTTTAATTGGATGCTACTCGTAGTTCATATTAAGTACACATTGAATATTTCCTTCCAAAAGGGAGATAAACGTAGAGTCGCGCTTTTTATCAGCCGATTTCAATAATATTTAGCAATATTATTTAATATCTGAATCCAAACAAGAATTGCGAGTATGAACCAAATTGGTCAAAAACGAGTCAAGATAATTATAGGCTTATGAAGATTCAGTTGGCGATAGGTCGCGAAGTCTTCTGTTCGGAGAACTACTGGTATACATGGTGGAGAGCTGACGCTGATATTAATTTGACCCACACGTAGTACTCGTAACCAGTTGTCATAAAATCAATAAGAAATAAAATCCTTAATGTGAACAAAATTTTCAAAGAAGTTAAGTAATAAATAAAGAAAGTAAACAAAAGCATCGACTTCTTCTTTCTTCTTTAGATATATAAATTACGCGTCACGTTGTTTATCCGCGATGGAATCCTAAACTACTCAATCAATTCAACCAAATTTTGCACACTATGTGCAGTTTGATACAGCTAGGTTAGTTTATATTTCAATTTATAATCGCATTTGTTTAGTTTTAAAATCTGTCTGTACCGCGGCGGATCCGGGGTGGGCAGCTAGTACTTTATGAAAAATTTATTCGTGCTATTTTGACATATAACTAATCAAAATAGCTATTCCCCACATACGATTATATTACCTATGTATATATAACTTTAATAATGCTCTTGTCGCTTGAAGCAATTCTCAACTACAAAAATGCATGGAGAATCTTCCAAGCTGCTGTCAAAACTGTCAAATAAGTATTGGGATTTGACGTTCCTTGTCTAAAAATCTGACAACAGCCACCGAATCAAATGCACAAAACACCCCATGCAGTACGTCAGTGCAGGACTTATCGCCCCAACACCGAATAAAAATAAGCTACCGAATCGAGATATTTGTCATGTCTCTTTCTAACTCGTGCCATATTAAATCGATGCATTTCTTTTCTCGATTTTCTCGATCGTCCACATTATCCCTCTGGTATATCTGTGCTATTGCCGCTATTTTAACAAATGTCATAATAGCTCGAATCACTTATTACACAGAGCTATTACAAAAAAGAGTCAAGAGAGATAGCGCTGTTGTCGCTTGAGGAAATTATCATCCGCAAAAATGTATCGACAATCACTATCACTAGTTGTCAACTGTCAAATAATTATCCATTTGAATTTGACAAGAATTTGACACTATCAGGACAAAACACGGCAACTAGCCACTGAATCTATATATTTTTCATGTCTCTAACTCATGCCATATTATATCAATGCATCTGTTTCTTTCATTTCTCGATCGACCATATTATACCTCTGGCAACTCTGTGTTTTTTATAATTATACAGATTGGTCCAAAATGTTATTTTAGAAAATTGTACATAACTAAGTAGGTTCATAGCTTTATTTATTGAATTCTAAATACATGAAAGGCTTTAAAACAAAAGGTCAATAAATTCCATAATATGTGATTTCATTTAATGTCGACGTCAGCTCTCCACCCTGTATGATTGATGATCAATTTCCTTCAATAACTTAACAATTATAAAATAGCATCACTGATTAATGGGCTCATACATTATTATCTGAGCAGTTACCCAGCTGTCTCACTAAATATCTCACCACTCAATATTATTATCTATATTAGGTACATAATTTGCGTTTTATTTTCTTAAAATCACTGTGTGAATTTAAATTATGCGGATGTAAACATTTGCGGTTTTGCAAAGTTCAGAAAAATTGATTCAACTTATTAAGAAGCTGTTTATAAATAAGGTTTAACTTGTAATTTATGTTTTGCCACAGTACTGCGATTTATGCCTAAGTTTTTGCTACTATGTGCGAGCAAAAACATTTTTTTAATCTAGTATTTCCAGTAGCTGTCAGTGCGGGCTGAATTATTAATAACAACATGGATCATTTGTATTTATGTCAGGTAAAGGTGAAGTATCAGTAAAGCTTACGCATGGGCTGAATTCATTAAAATAAACCCGCGCTCGCCGACCCCAATTTCTCTTTTTATTATTTACGTTATACACAATGTCTTGAGTAAGTTATCTGATTAAATACCAATTAAATATGACATCAGCGCCATGTAAATTAATATATAATTTATTAAAATTTTATGTTTTGATCTCATAAATATTACGTTTACGTATTTTATGGTATGTTTAACCGGATCTTTGAAATAAAATGTAAGTTGGTTACGTTCAATGTCACCAAGGTCAATTTTCGTAATTTAGTTAAAAATCATGTTTACGTTGTCATCAGGTCAACATTCTTTAAGTCGTATCCGTTTGGATAACTATTAAAAAGAGTACAAAATAGACTAATATGATAATAATATAATCGTAACCACAACATAATAAGGTATAATTTTGTAATACATACCTAGTAAGTAAAATTAATACCTATTTCAAGAAAATAAATTCAAAATTAATTACACTATGAATATCATAAGCATTTAAAAATATTCATAACGCGTTATAACCAAAACCAGCTTTGAACTTGTCATATTTTTTAAAAAAAGGTAGAGTTTGAATGAAATTCCGTTATGATTGTTTGAATGTTCGTATTCTATACACCACATATCTTTAAGTAAAATAATACATAATTATCATATTAATAAATCATAAAATATTACAATTTTAACTAATAATTTTTATTTATACTTAAATCCTTTTGATTGATACACAAATAAATTTTTCATTATTATACGTAGGTAAGTTAGTTACCTACTTTTTTGTACATAAATAATACCATCATCACATTTACCTGCGTGACTAAATTTTACCAAAATACATTAGGTAATTTGTTTTGAAATCTAGGACCTACTTAGCTTAAAAATTAACTGATGTATAGTTGAAACTATTTTAACATCATCTTAAAATAAGAATATACTGTGAAGATTAGCAAATATACTTACACCGAAGAGACGTGCAGCAATCGTGAAATTAGCTCTAACTTGCAGGGTACTAACTGGACCTCCCGTGTGCTCAAGGTGTATCAATCCGTACACCGCATTACCGTCACTTTGATAAGAAAATAGGTTTGGACATGGCGATGTATATTGGCCATCTACAGTCAAAACTATTACTACAATATAAAAGACGCTAAAATTTATTATTCGTCTCATTTTGTCACTAAAACACAACATCGCATATTTTCCGCACTCGCGACAATGCCTTCTCAAGGCGTCCAGCGAAGTACTGGCCGTCGTTCACAGCAGATTGATGACCCATTCACGCAGAGTAAAGAACCTAGCCCAAGCTTACCAAGAACTTCGATTACTACCTTTTGCTTTCGACTTTGGTCGTTTTTATAATATATGTACATGATATAATTTTATTTCAAGTGACAAATACGGGCAATGTCACTTGATATAGTAATATTTACTAAGGTAATTTTCTTCTTTTCGAAATCTATTAAACATTAGTTATATTCACAGAATAATGACCAAGTGCATCATTTTTAACCATAAAATCACAAACACCATAATTATAATAAAGCAATGTTCAAAAAGACCTTCTAAATGAGGCAATTTTTTAGTGTGTGGATTTTTTCTCAATTTGTCTGGCTCTCCTTAAAAATATTGATTTTGTCTTAGTAATTATTTACTAAGTGATTCTATTTTAGTATTTCTAGATTAGATTTATAAGTTTAGAAAAGTTCTTTTGGAGCGCACCATATCTACTTTCCTATTTTCTTTTAATTTTGAATTTGCAAGCTTTAATTTTATGGATTAATTTTTCACGTATGCTTCATTCAGTTCAGTACTATTGGACTCCAATAGGTCCAATTTTCCTGATAAATATGATATTTTTACTATCTAAAATAAAATTATCAGTGAAAATCAAGATATAGACGAAGGTAGGTAGAAGAATTAGAATCGTGTGGACTAGAGCTTGATTTCGCGTTAGAGTTTGTTATATAAATTGGTTGATAAACTACAATACGTATAAAAACAAACAAAAAATAGGAAGATAAATAAAATGAGAGCTTACATTGTCATATCTACACACAAAATGATTATCTACGTCAAGTTTTTATTAGGTAGGTATTATTAAAAGGAAATTAAAAAATACGCAAACTAATTTTATCTTCCCACACGTGCTAGAATTTTGAATAATACATACCTAAACTTGGAAAACGTGGACAGTTTTATATCAGGAAAATTAGACGCCTACACGAATAGGTACAAAAATAAAATTTAAATAAATAGCTAAGCGCGTACGCAACGAAACACGTTTTGGAAATACCAGTTAAACGACGCTTAATTCGTTCTATTCGTTCATTTGATCGTGACGATGAAAAGTTACATAGATTGTATCTAACTAAAAAATAGTTCTAGGACGTGATTAAATTATAATCTTGGGTCATAGGTACTTAGCACAAATTCTAAAACTTAAATATGTATTCGTGCCCAACACAAGTTGTTGTTATCTATGCACTCATCATTGTTAGATTAGGGTAATTAGCTGGTAGGTTTATTATTTTTTTTAGTAGATATTATTATATTTACTAAAAGTAATAAGATTTGTGAATTATGTAGTAAAATACAACACGTATATAGGTTAAAATAAATTAAAGATAAAGTTTTAATCGGGATAGAGAGAGAATGCTCGTTTTCTTTCGCTCTAGAATGGCCAGTGATTAAACCTACAATGTATACCTTACAATATGATACCCTCTGTATCCAGTATGAGATTCAGATACATTATCATCATATTATCACTGACCGTAGGACGTCCAGTGCTGGACATAGGCCTCCTGTACAAATCTTCAGTAAGACCAGTTGGATGCGGCCAGTACATATTTAAAACGCGGAAACTGAATTAAAAATTAAAAAATAAATAGCTTTTATTCGACTCGCTTATTAGTTCTGTTAACTTCTGTACAAAGATTTGAGCTATGTCCTTAATACACTCATCTTTTCCTTCTGTTTGTCTCTGAAAATAACGGCAATGCATGTAGAACTAAGAAACTAGGTACTTACCTACTTGCAGATTAAAAAAATAAGTCAGAATGGATCACAATGTAGGTATCCATCGGTACGAGCATCGAGCCAAGGCGTAGTTTCATTGTACGTGTTTGTGTGTGTAATAAAGAAGTTTCCCATTTTCTAGTTTTATTTTTATAAAATAACACTAAGTAAGTCTGCAATAAATTATGGTGTTTTTATTTTTCAATTATCTTCAAAAATAACGGAGTTATGAATTTTCGAACATAACCGCTTGAAATTAAAAAGCCTCGCGACGGATTTATGTATGTGACGTCACGAGACCCTGAAGCCGCGCTGTGGGTTAGGCGGGAGTAAGGAAAAAAGGAAATATAGTGGTTTATTCTATACTGGGTATTTTTCTAAGGCACAGATACATTCCAGGGTATCATTGTGCTCATCATTATGTTATACTCAACATTTACTATGGGACTAAACCCCCAATATTGCGAATAAAAATCAGTATTTCCATACATTTTTTCGTGAGTAAATGAACTTCATAATATCTAAATGGAACAAGACTTTGTGTGTAGCGTACTGTCGTTTTTATATCTGTAACTATTATCTAATAGTTCTCCGAACAGTAGACCTTGCAAGTAAATATTTTGTAGAACATTTTCTAGTAAACAGTTCTCAAAAATGCGCTATTTGCATAGACAAATATATTATTAATCACAATGATGGTAAAGTTCTGTCCTAGGATGTCATTGTTTATTAAGGGCAACTTATATTGTGGGACTGATCCGCTATACAGGGTTATCCAGAACTGGTACTAAGCCTAATATTTGTTGACTTAAAGTACTTAAGTTCATATAGCCCGGGTGGGTGGGTGTCAAGACCTGGGGTTAGAGATTTTAGGCCGCCTGAAGACCTCTGACATGGTTTAACGGCTAAAACAACAAGGGCCTACAATTTAATGTGACATCCGCGCCAGGGTGGCGCTCTGTTGGAAAATGCCACCCGTGGTCACCCATCCAAATGCTGACCGTGCGGAACGTTGCTTGATTTCGGTGATCGCTGGCAAACACCTAGACAAACTACGTACTAAGTACTTGAGAGGGTTTTTCAGGGTTTTTATTTTTTAGTTCCAAATATGATAGATATGTCAAAGTAACAGCTGTTATAATCTAGAATTCATACAAGGATGACATGACGTCAAAAAGTGATAGCTGTCGACTTAAAAGTTGTTTGTTTCCGTAATTATCGATTTTAGACCATTGCTGTCTTCACAACAGTGATCAACAAGATCTTAATTTCGGATTACTACTGTCAAACTTCAAAGTAATTTATTTCCGTAACTATCATTTATATACCTACCATTACTGGCCGCACAAAATTGATAGAGCTCAAACAGATCAACATTTCGATGACAGCTGTCAAAATTTAGAGTGTCACCCAGAATGTAGATATTCTTGAGCTCTATCACTATTGCTGCAATGGTCTAGAACTATAGTCACCTGTCATGCCGCTTTAGTACGAATTCCAGAATAAATAAATAATAAGGGACATTTAACACACAGTCTCTGACCCTAAACTAAGCAAAGCTCGTGATATGGCCAAAGAAGATATAATAATACTACGTATAGAACGGCCACTCGTTACCCCCCACCCGTTTGAGTCTTCCTCACTTCCACCCCGCGTCAGGACTCGTCAAATTCACTCTGCGCGCGGGTTGCACAGGCCGGTGATTTCGACTACAAAAAATACAGACTTACAATGGGGAAGACGTGTGCTGTTTATGACTTTTCTATAACAATTCGCAACAAGATATCATTTCATTATTTCCCTAAAGATAAAATAAGGTACCTTATTTACTTTTAGTATTTTTTTTTTTTTTTTTTTTTATTTCGAATAGGTTTGCGTTTGACTACACACTGCCTGATGTTAAGCAGATGTGCGGTCTAGGATGTAGCACGCTTACCTAGAAGATACCTATTTACTCGGGATTTGAAGACACTCACGTTGTACTTTAACGGGAAGACAGACCCAGGCAAAGTATTCCACATTCCGGCTGTTCGTATGAGGAATGAGGATTCGAAACGCTTGGTTCTAACGCGCGGAATGTCCACCATAAAAGGGTGAGTAGGTAGATAATATTGTTATAAAAATTATGTCATTCAAATTTAGTTCCTTTCTCTTGATAATTTGTTTCAAATAAAATAAATCGTTTACTTTTAGTTACAGTGCTGTCAAATTATTATGAATTCATTATACTTTATAAGCACTAGAATGATATTCATTTTTGTAAATTTATTTCGCATCTAGCTCACTTCCGCATGAAAGTATGGCGGATCGGTCGTAAAGTACGCCAAGATAATTCTGCGCGCGGCCAAAATTGGGAACTAATTCAATGCTGATAGAGAATTCGTAATGCTATCAACATAACGTACGTAGCGCCGCTACTCGCGCGCATAATCTCTCGTTCGCTCGTCGTGCTGATCACAGATAGAGTTGCCATGGGCGTGAAAATACTAGTTATCATCGTAACGCAATTGTTACAGAATATCGGTATCGATATGCAATGTATTGTTTCGCGTTAACACATACATACCTAGTAGATAAGTGCTAATTTGTATTTGTATATTTTCTGTAAATAAACGAACATGTATATAACATTGAGTTAATATGTACAGTCCTATAATTTGTAGTTATTTTTTCTACATAAATACTAATACTAAATATTTTTTCATACATAAAGAATTAGATTTTGTTAATCTCACAATAAATGACAAAGATAAACCTTGTCAAAGTTCGGGAGTAGGGAGTTATACTTTTCTTTTTTATTTTTGCTTTTCGCGGAGATGATTTACATAAGACAAAATGTTTGGAACGTGCGTTGTACGGGCCCACGTCCGCGTCCTGAGCCCGCCCTGTCCTTAATCATACCTCAACGAGCTATATCATTAACAATTTTTAAATCATTGTTTTGAATAAATATTTAGTGCTACTTAATTGACATCAGAAAAAAATCGTGTCAAATATTATTTAATAATTATCTATCTAACGGACTAATTATATTTTTTTGTCATCAAGCCAATTATACTTTTTACAAAAAAATCCTCTAGACATTCTCAAAAAATCTTTTTACTAAGACTTTTTACAAAATATCAATATTTATTGAAAAAAACGACCTCTGCAAATATGCCTAAAATTCTGATATTATATTCTAAAAAGTCGACAGAGACACCGAAAAAATACCGTTTAAAATTCTGGATTCTCATCACACTGGCACAAGACATGTACTGTACGTAGTATTATTATATCTTCTTTGATACATGTTAAGCTACTAAGAATATTGTGATAAACTTTTAGAACCTCCTTTTTTGCGTCAAGGGTTAAAAATATTTTTTTGCAATTATTCGGAAACATTGCCAGAAACAGTTATAAAACCAGCAACGATCCCGCAACCGCTATTTAACCAGTGAGGGGCCTCACTAGCGTAGGTGTATGAAATATGAAATTAGGGACTTCCCTCAGTTGGCCATCGGTCGGTGCGTTTAGCGCGTGATTTACTTAATCGTTAATAAGGTACTAGGTTTATCTTTTGTTTAAATTATGGGATGATTTTACAAATATACATAATCGTGTGTGTGCGTGTTTATATATTACTGGATACTTCAACAAAATGTGAGAAAATTAAGGGAATTTCGTAACAGTGCCGTGTTTTGGTTATGTTCTACGTAGGTAAATGAGTGATTTCATCGAAATAAGTGTATGTACGATTGTATGTGAAACCTGCAGCGGCTAGTACATCGTATCAGTACTCACGAAACTTTTTGGTAAGTCAGAATTACAATTCATACGGTCGACATGGGTCGTTGACAACCATAGGCGTTCTACACACAAATACCCGTGTAGCGTTCGTGCGTATGTGTAGTGTCTGTGAGTAAAATGTACTGTTGTGTGCGTAAGACAGCAGATTTTGTATGAAGAATCGCGGAGTGTCCGGGCTGTGATATGGCTGCCAGACACTTATATACTAATTATACTAATTATTGCGATACATATTAATTTGACAGATAGTAACTAAATAACACCCAGACTCATACACCTATGGTATGTTCATCACATAAATATTTGCCTTGGTTGGGCATCGAACCCACTTTGATTTAGAATTTAGGGTCACTAACCACTGAGCCACCGAGGCAATCAAATCATATGTGGCAGCTGTCACTTTGACATGTGTCATTTTTGGAACAAAAAAATAAAAGTCTTCAAAAAACCTATCATAAGTAAAATAACAAATATTAAGCTGAGTATACCAGTTCTGGGTAACCCTGTATTCATGTATAGGGGATCAGTCCCATAATAAAAGTTGGTCATACTGTACAATGATATCCTAGGACAGAACCTTACCATTATTGTGATTAAGAATAATTAAATTTGTTTGTGCAAGTTGTGCATTTTTGAGAACTGATTAGGTACTATTTTTTTTTTACCAAAATGTATACTTGTGAGGTCTACTGTTCGGAGAACTACTAGTTAGTAGTTACAGATGTAAAAACTGCAGTACACTAGATGCACACACCAAGTCTTGTTCCATTTAGATAATTTTAAAGTTCTTTTACTCACGACAACATGTATGGAAATGCTGATTTTTACTGGCAATGTTTGGGGGATTAGTCCCATAGTAAATGTTGATCATAACATAATGATGCGTAAAAAGATATCCTGGAGCGTATCAATGGCTTAGAAAAATACTCATTGTAGAATGAAGCACTTTATTTCCTGTTTTCCCTATTCCCGCCTAACCCATGGCGCGGCTTCAGGGTATCGTGACGTCACGCGCATAAATCCGTCGCGGGGCTTTTTGATTTCATGCGGTCATGTTTAAGCATCAATAACTCCGCCATATATTAAGATAATCGAGTAATTCTTTCACTGTACCTCATATATTTCTAACGTCTGTAAATAAATGTATTCAATTATTTTTAATTTTTATGACAAAGGAAACTTCCTTATTGTGTCTGTACACGGTGAGGCGTAGTTTTGCCGGCTTCACTTGTTTGATTACAAAATTCTGTCTTGATTCTTTTATTTGGTCTGAGCTGAAAATATGTTATAAATATATTTGGATTTTTCAGAATGAATATGTGAATGATAGATTGATGAGCTGTGAACAGCCTTATCAGTCCTGACTTGACCACATAATCATGTTTTTCACACTGGCAACATTAATAATGGCCGTCGTTGGAGTTTACTCGGACGGCGTATAGTGTTTATTGAAAAATAAGCAAAATGAAATAACAAATGCTGTTCAATATATCAGAAATATTATAAGAAAATGGTAACAATTGTTGACGATCTAGATTCTTTGTGTTTACAAGAACCAATATTCAAAGATGTCAAGTATTACCTCTCTGGCGATGTCTCGGAAAGGGTTTGTTTCTTTTTGTTATTTACCTGTTTAAACGTTGTTTTTTAATTGTTTATGGTTTCCTACAAGTGTTGTTTTTATTGTTCTTGTAGATTGTACAACTTCTACTGTCGGGCGGCGCCGAGAACACAAAGTATCTGTCGGACTATGTAACTCATCTAATTTGCGGGCAAAATGCCGCTGAAAACGACGTCGATGAAGCTCAGGATATCTATCAGATACCGGCTGTGACCGAGCATTGGGTACTGGCTTGCGCGCGTCTAAAAAAACTAGCCAATCCCAAGCCCTACAGCCCAACCAAGAGTAAGATATTCTTAAATGTAGTGGCCTGTGTGTCCAAGGTGAGTGCAACTGACGCAAAAGCGTTATTCGCGGTGATAACATATCATGGTGGAAAAGTGACGTTGAACCTAGACTCTCAGTGCACCCACTTGATCTGTGGCTCCGCCTCAGGCAAGAAATACAATACTGCACTCTGTCTACCCTCTTCCAGAATAAAAATAGTTACTCCTGATTGGGTGTCAGAAAGTATAAGGGCTCGAATTCAGGCTGTCACAGATGTATTTCACCCAAAACTTCTGATATTACCACAGCCTCCCCCGAAGCCAATGGACCGTATCAGTGCCATCACAGGATTTGACTTTGAAGAAGGTATCGCGAAGAACGAGGTTCCAACACAGAACATGGCTGAAAATAAAGATGATAGTACTCAAGCTATGCTAGACAAGTTAAAGCAGAGGATGCCATGGAACCATCCTCCGTCAAGTGCAAACACTACTCAGTTAGCCACGTCTGGCATTAACACAATGGGATATTCCTCTACTTCTATACCCACATCCAGTATTATGAGCAAGACAATACCCCAGGGAGTAGTTACTCAAAATCTGCAGATCCAAGGTAGTCAAGCTAATACACAATTGCTCCAGAAGTTTGTTCAAAACACTGTAGTGTCACAAGCTGGGATGATGCAAAATCAGCAAATCAATTTGCAACAGCAGCAAGCCTACAACCAAGCTCAACAACAGCACCAACAACAACAACAACAGCAGCAACAACAACAGCAGCATCAGCAACAACAGCAGCAGCAACAACAGCAGCAGCAGCAACAACAGCAACAACAACAGCAGCAACAACAACAGCAGCAGCAACAACAACAGCAGCAACACCAGCAACAGCCCCATGGATTGACAGCAATACAAATTCAGCAACAAAACATGCTCAAACAGCATCAGTTCAAAATGCAAATGATGCAACAGCAAAATAAACAATTGAATCAGCAGAATCAATCAATAACAAGCCAATTTTCACAGCCTAATGTGTCTGTCTCACAAATGACTCAGAATCTGTCGGGCCAGCTGCAACAACATATCCAAAACAACCAGCACCACATGCAACAAACTATTCAATCTGGTACTACTTCAATGAGTTCAGCTCAACAGCAAATTGAGAACATTAGCCAAATGCTGAGCCAAAGCGCAAATAACTTACAACAAGCTCAATTAAACCAGCAAAATATGGCAATGAAACAGAGCCTCAGTCTCAGCCAGCAGTCGGCATCTCAAGCCGTTCAGAACATAGCTCAACAGTTGGCTCAATCCACTCAGCAAATCCTGCAGAATGCTAAATTAAATCAAAACTTGGGACAGTCTCAAGTTATTGGCCAGCAAATATTAAGCACAGGACAGCAGATATCATCACAGACCCAGGGCATGATTCAGCAACAAACCGTTCAGGCAATGACTAATCAACAACAGAATATAAACATGGGAGTGGTCACTCAGGGAATAGTGTCGTCTTCACAATCTCAGTCTGGACAGGGAGTGCAGTTGAACCAACTTGTCGGCCAGCAGAATCAGCAAAATGTATTAGGACAGCAGATACAATCAGTACAGCAAACTATCCAGTCTCAACAATCTGGTAATGTGCCAGTGCAAGGCACTTGGAGACAACAGAATGTGCAAATGGTTCAGAATGTTCAGGGGCAGCACCAAATCATCCGAGGACCACTAGTGCAAGGCCGAAATCAACAAAACCAAGTCATATTACAGCAGCAAATACTGCAAACACAACAGCAGCAAGCTTTGATTAATAACCAACAGTCACAGTTGAGTCCTCAACAGCACTCAATACAGCAAACTTCCCAACAAATATTGCAGCAGTCTTTGGCCTCCCAAGGTCAAGGTATTGGCCAGACTCACCATCAGATATTAGTGCAAAAGCAGCAGCTGTTGAATAGTTCAGGACAGCAACAAATAGTGCAGGGGCCTCAACAGGTTTTGATATCGTCTTATGGAAATCAGCAAGTGACATTACAGGGTGGGCAGCAAATAGTGTCCCAAAACCAGATAGTGCACCAAGGGGGTCAGATTGTGAACCAGGGTGGGCAACAGATAATACAGGCGCAGGGAACTCAACAAGTGCTGTCGCAGACTGGGCAACATGTGATTACGCAGCAGGGCCAACAGCACCAAGTGGTCATAGCGCAGTCATCCCAGCAGATAGTTCAGTCTGGGCAACAGATTATAGGGCAGACTGTGGGGCAAACACAGCAGGTACTGTCTCAATTGCCCCAGTCACCACAAGCTGGGTCTCAACTGACTGCTGGAGGGGCCATCCAGCAGATAATAACCCATGCGGGAGGACAGCAGATAGTGTCTCCTGGACAGCAGCTAGTCCAGGGAGGGCAAAATGTTGGCTGGCAACAGCAGCAATACTTACAAAGACAACAGATCACTCAGCCTGGAGGTGTGGGTCCTAGGGTAAGATATTACTATAATTTGCATATTTGATATGTTTACTAAGCTTAAATAAAGTGTTTTCTTTTTCATGATTTTCTAAGCTTGTGTTTGAATCTGTCTTACTTATTATTTTTGCACTGCTTTACTATTTGATAACACATTTTTACTCATTTGCATTTTGGGTTCTAAGCAATCATATGTTTATAACACTTGCACCTGATTTCATTTGTCATATCTATTATTAAATGCATATTTCTGAAATTATACTCAAAATGTGTGGCTTTTATACTGTTTATGAATAAGAAGTCCTAAGCATGGCATGGACAAACAGATGGACATTGGAGCTATAAGTTAGGAGTATTGCCTTTTCAATACCAAACTAAAACATGTTTTCAGCTATTTAAATACTATTTCATTTAAAAAGACAAGTATTCTAATTTCAGTTAATTTTACTTAGAAGGTATTAGTCAAAGCATACAAGTTGGTGAAGCTATGAGCTGCACATTATCCAATCCTGACTGAAGCTCACATAAATAAAGCTGCCAATTGATTTGGTTTCTCGCAGCTTGTAGCTAACTTCACATCCACCAACTTGTATGGCTATATATAATTATCATATACTACGGGACTAATCGCGCACTAAAATTACGAGATAAATAAATACCTCCTCAGCCCGACCACGTGACCTCGGTCGATGCAACTCGGCCGAAACGTCGGGATGAGGAGGTATTTATTAATCTCGTAATTTTAGTGCACGATTAGTCCCGTAGTATACATATAACAATTATGTGTTCAAATCGCGAAAGTTTAAAAACAACAATTGTATGGCTATATTTTTGGAGGGAGAATATTTACCCAATAACTTGAAGAAGATGTAAAATAGTGATAATTTAGGATGAGCATTTATTATGTTAGCTATGAAAATGGTTTTAAATAGTTTGTTATGTCACAGACTTGAGATTCATCTTTATTTTTTCTTAATTTCTCTCATTATATTTTTTTTGCTTCATCTCAGTATTATACTTGGGAAGGGGTAATGAATGACTAAAGGGATGCCAAACAAGCAGTTCCACAACTGCTCAAGTAACTAGGTAAGTTTGTACAAATTAAGTAGCTATTTCAGCCCTCATACTAAACCATTTAGAAAGTTTTCTGAACAAGGACTAATAAATAAATAAATATTTTGGGACATCTTACACACTCTCTCTCTGTCTGGTCTCTGACAGTGTGTCTGACCATCTGAGATTGATATACTACATATACTAATTTTTAAATATATACTTATATAGATAGTTACTAAATAACATCCAGACATAGAGCAAACACTTATGTTCATCACATAAATATTTGACCTGGGTGGGGATCTCTTTGACCCAGAAGTTAGGTCACTAACCACTGAGCCACCAAGGCAGTTGTGACTGTTCTCTCCATCGCTGTTATCGGAAGTTATGATGACAGATATAATGAGAGCAGATTCCAACACATAGGCTTTCTTAATTGTTGATAATATGAGGCTGGGATTAGAGTTTTTAGACTATCTGAAGGCATATAATTATATTATGTTCTAAATAGGCTCACAGGGAACAACGTCAAAGATGAGAGAATGACCTTAAACAGTGGTGTGGAAAAGCCAAAGATAAGAAGCATTGGTAACTTTCAAAGAGATTTATGTCCAGGGTGGACAACCTAATGAAGAGAGTCTAGTTAATTACAAAAATGTATTCAAAATTGTAAGAAACAAAGAATCTCTCTCACTCTCTCTCATTCACATTGTCTCTTTCTTACTGTACAGGGTTATCTGCTTGCTCTGTACTAAGCCGAGAGGAGGTGATTCAGACTATTACGAACAAATTTTACTGTGAGGCCAACCCAGGATCCTAGATAAAAATCAATTGTTCCATACAACTGTTCCATGCAACTCGGAATCGACAAAATCTAATTGTAGAACTGATTTTGTATTCTCGAATTTCGGATTGGCCCCATACTAAAGTTGTTCATAGTGATGGTCTGAGTCATCTTCTTTTGGCTTAGTACATCCGTTTCGGATAATCCTGTATAGCCAACATGGTGGTGGAGTCAGCCGTTTTCACTCTTCTCTTCCACTTCGCTCGGCCCTCGATATCATTTTACGTAACATTGCGCTCTCACTCATTGCACTGCATCCTTCCTCCTGCACGGGTAGCACGGCAAAGGGAGAAAACCATTTTATTCACTTATAATGTCAGTTGTTATTGTCAATCCATACTGTATTTTCCTCTTCGAGGGGATACAATGGTGGAAAGACAATTTGTCCCTTTGCCATGTTACCCGTGCTACCTAGTCTGAACAAGTTGTTTTTATTTACCCAACATATTTATCCAGGTGTCCTGGACAGCGGGCGGCGGCGGTCGACAGCTCATCCACTTAGACGCGCAGACGCACGCTCAGTTGCAACAGATGAACCCACAACAGCGCGCCATGTTCGTGGCCCAACTACAAAAGCGTAGGCAACTGTCCTTGCAACGGGCGCAGGCGCAGGCTCTCGCACATCAACAGGTAATTTAGATCTTAGAAGTCTACAGTAGCAGTCCGTCCCGTATCAACATATGATATAGAAATAACATGCAGTTAATCCCCTAATCTATCTCTCTCCTTTAATATTTCTCTCTCCTCTAATCCATCTATCCCTTATTTCGAGTGGAGACGGCTTAGCGTCAAGCGCAGTATAGGACGTCCACCCACTTAGACGCCCAGACACACTCAGTTGCAACAGATGAACCCACAACAGCGCGCCATGTTCATGTTCATTCATCTTCAAGACGAAAGCAAAATCGTATAGCGTTCGTAGTAAAATGTAATGCCTGTGAATGTATTCCAGCAACCTGGCGTGGTGCAGGGCTCGCCCGGGGCGCAGTCTCCGGCGCCGCAGAGCGTCACCTTCATACGCAGCCAGATCGCTCCCGAGCTGGCGCAGCAACAACAGGTAACCTTAATTAATACCTTAATTTAAAAGTAGCAGACCAATGTAATGAAAGTTTTTGGAAATTTGGTTGCAGCTTTTGTCGAGTTACACGCCAACTAGTTATTTTCAACTTCAATTTTATATTCATTTTCATTTCATATATTAGTACGAAACTTATTCTATAACCAAAATAATAGGTAATTTTGCAGTTACATACAATATTGGATAGCTATCCCCGGGCACAACACCTCGCCCGGAGTACTTACTCCTTTGTGAGTGGAGGTTATCCTTATGCCCGGCCACACTACGAAAAACGTCAACGGTAACGTCAATGTATTTCATCGATGGAGTGAGTGGCTACCATGTGGCTACACTTGATCCGACACTTGAGTTTTCGGCTATCGTTGAACGGCAATGTGAATGCCGTTGTCAAATTATCGCGTTGATTGGCGGCCACACGATATCATCGCGATAATTAACGGCATTTCACATTAGTATCGCCCGAGTATTACTGTGAACATCACTCTCCACGAGCCACTCCATATGGACGACCACCTCGGTCAACACTAGTAATCAGAACCATTGTTATATGTGTGTAACCAAACCCTAATAAACTTAAGACCGCATTTATAATTTAATTAGTTTTTCTGTAGTTAATTTCTAAATATTACTTGAAAAGCGCGCGCAACAAAGTCTACTTGCTCAATTCTACACCGGACCTCAAGATACAGGCTTAGCCGAGTTTGAGGCCCCCTGGCAATTGTAACTAATGTATATTTGCTGTGGTGATAAATTATTTTGTATTTGTATCTTTGTAAATAGTAACCCTTTTATCAATTTCAAGTCTTATTTTGTAAATTTGTAGATTCTTTTTGTACGCCTTGTCTCGTTGAACTGTGGTCTATACACTTTGTTATTTTTTAGGTGCAATGGCTGCAGCAACCAGGTGCCCGGACGGCCACCATACCGGTGGCTGCGCCCGCGCCGCCGCCGCAATCTCCCGGTAAGCTAATAAAATAAAATTATACAATATGAAAAGACAATGCCTAGCACAAAACCTGTCGAAAAAGCTTTCACAAGGGCGAGGGCAAACGAACGTTATTTTGTGAGAAGTGAGTCGTTTTTCGTTGTATATTAAAGATTTCGTTTTATACAGGGTTACTGTTAATCAATTAGCATCTTTTTAGGGACTTATTCTGTACATCAAAAATAACAACTTTTGTTCAACGACTTTTATTTTATCATATCTCTAAAAAAGGATATTTTTTTTCCATAGAAAAATATCGTTCACCCGCGACAAAGTTTATGGAACAGTGTTTTTTTAATTTTGACTAAAGTCGCAGAACATAAGTTGTTGGCTTTGAAAAAGATGCTAATGAATCCAGTAACCATGTATAAAAAAGTCACAAAATTAATAGACTCATTTTCGGTCACTATGTGATACAAACAAGACTTTAGAAAGAGCTGAAACCAAATACAGCTGCAATTCAATTTACGCGAGTCACTACTCAAAAAAATACGCTTATTTGGCCTCACCCTTATGCATTTGTTAGCTAATGTATGAATATTTCTGAAATTCCAAATCTGTCAATTAATTAGCCATAGCGACGCTACGCTTACGAAGTTTCTACTTAAATCTTGTTACCAGTAAAAAAAAAACACAAAAAAGTAGCCATTGACACGAGATAAATACTGGGATTGTTTTCGTTCCATCTCTAGACCAGCAAGATCACGTTGGATAGTTCAAGCCCACTTATGATTGGGAATCGAAATGGTAGGCTTATGCCCAGCAGTGAACGTCCTACGCCTACGCCATACATGATGACGATTTGAATGTTATGCGCTAACCACAAAAATTATGCCATAAATATAAAATCATTCAAATACAAGATGTTGCTTTGTAAAGCGCGTGGATTTGAAAATGTTTTTATACATCATGAACATCTTTTACTATGATATCAACCCCGAATTCGCAAAAAAAGTCATTGCACTCAAACATTTCATTAACTCTCCAAAATGTATAGACAATATATAGATTATAGGTCAACTCGACCTTTTTAGAGATTTCGGTGTTGGTCCCATAGTAAAAGTTGGTCATTATGCTTAACTTAGTGCATAGACTTTGAAAATCAACTCTTTATAAGTACTTTTAAGCCGTGGTGGCTTAGAGGTAGTGACACCCGCCTTACAATCGTGAGGTCGTGGGTTCAAATCCCGGTCCCGCACCAATGAGTTCTTTGGAATTTATGTACGGAATTTCACACCACTGGCTTTTCAGTGAAGGAAAACATCGTAAGGCAGCCTGCATATGTCAATAGAAGAAATTCAATAGCGTATGTGAATCCACCAACCAGCACCGGGCCAGCGTGGTGGATATGGCCCAATCACCCTTTGTGGGTAGGCCTACGTCCTGCAGTGGACTATTAAAAAAAAAGCTGATACAGTACAGTATAGGTAATTTTAACTCTGGCGGCCGTTTTGACTTTTTTGTCTTAGTTTAAGGTAACAATGTTCTAAATTCTTCCTTCCGCATCTTTTTCTTGTGATATCACAACATTTTCTTAGGAGTCACCAAGTATCCGATGATTAAGTCTCTTATTACGAAAATGGGCATTACCCAAGAACATCAGTTACCTAGCGGTACCTGTTGGTACCTATTCATACCTATAATATATTTTTTCCTTATCATTATCAGGGCTGTTAAAATAACAACCTTCGTTATAAGTGTGTGTTAATTACCTGGTATCACATTTGGCAAGTGTTATTTATTAAAAACTAGCTTTTGTCCGCGGCTTCGCCCGTGTGATTTTTTGATTTTGTGCTATCCCAAAGGAACCTATTTTTTTGGGATATAAATTAACCTATGTCACTTTCTGTCTTTCAAACTATGTCCATGCCAAAAATCAAGTGAATCCGTTGCTCCGTTGCTGTGTAAAAGAGGAACAAACCAATAAACAAAAAAACTTTTGGATTTTTAATATTAGTAAGGATATTTTGAATGAGTTTATTTTGCTATTTTATTTAGTCTCTATTTGTTGCCCGATTGCTGAAGATGGAGGATTGTTATAATCCCAAATGATTAGGCCGGTTTTGATGCATAAGAAGTCGTATGATTTAAAAAAACCGGACAAGTGCGAGTCAGGCTCGCACATCGAGGGCTCCGTACAAACACGTTAAAATAATTAAAAACCTGTTTTAGCGTGTGCTACTGAAGTTCTTTTATATGATACCTTACATGATACGATTTACTCACTTTGAATTTTGAACCCATATTTTGTGAATTTTGAAGCCCTATTTTTCTGTGATTCAAATAAAAATGTACAGTTTTCAGATTTATTCCTATATTCTTTTTAAACGACAACTGAACTGAAGTTTTTCTTTTACACGACTGCAAGAGACCATAAATATACGCATAAAGTTTAAATTTCAACTCGATATCTTTACGCGTTCCTGAGATAAAGTGTCTTGACATACTCACAGACGGACAACAAAGTGATTCTATAAGGGTTCCGTTTTTTCTGTTTGAGGTACGGAACCCTAAAAAAAGAAAAATTCAATTTTTAATTACTGGTTTGATTCTGCTATTATTTTAGCTCTGACTTTTATAATAGTAATTTATTAAGCTTAAACAACTTTAACGGCTAAATCATTCAAAAAATATATCTATTTTTATTTAGGTCATAATTATAAATCCATTTAAATGTGTCAAGACATTTGAGAACACCTATCTAGGTACTGTACGAGAAAGAGATAATGAAGCCTAAATAAATATTATTCTCGTACAAATAATAACTAGTTTTGAAATATAGATTAACGGTTCTTACAATCAGGTCGAGTGTAATGATTATTTTCAAACCTATAATAATGTCTATTCTATAGCCTTTGGTCTAAAGGATGATTGACAGTGATAAAGTATTTCGATACAGCGGTAAAATTCAATGTGGATTGAAGCAATGTGTTTACAGTTATAATGGTGTTATGAACTATTCTTATTATGAACTATTCAGATTTAAAAGTCTGATCGTAGTACCGAGAAGTGCAAGTAGAAGCTAGCATTGAAAATCAAGCTACAGAAAAAGATAGCTTTGTTTAGAGTTTGTGCAAAAAGAAAACCGTCTCGTCGTGGCGTTACGGTGAACTAACTATAAGATTTTAATCAGCAGCTAAGGTACCGACATTACTTGGTAGACGCGAGTACTGATGAAAACCGAATTGGTGTTTACCAAGTATTATACTCTATAAAATATAGCTTGATCTCTGCGACAGCTGTCAGAAAATCACGCCTATGAATTCCTGAATTTCTTAATAGTACAGACAGTACCTGTCAATGTCATACTTTATGGACATGCTGATTAGTGATGGGCGACGAATGATCGTGACCACAGAGTTTTAGATTGAGTTTTATTTAAAATATCGGTTATTTTTACTAAAGATGCTTTAAATACAACTTAATTTATCATTAATTTTATTGTATATTTTAATATTATAAGATTATTTATATGTGTATACGTTTGTAATTAAATTAAACCCAATTATATGTTACATTAGCATCGATAATAGTGAAAAACGTCGATAAATACTATCGTAACATTATTAAGTTTTATTATAATTTATTTAATTAATATTATAACATTATTTACATGATCTTAAATAATAGTAAGTAAATAAAATCCAATTTCTCACCTACAACTACTCATTCGATTTCATTACAACATTGTTTGATAATCGATATTTTCCACCACTATCCCAACTTTAAAAATGTCAATCTTCTATGTCAATGTCACTGTCGCAGAGATCAAGCTATCTTTTATGCAGTATAAACACTTTTAGTTGTACTGACAATGACAGAGCAGTGTTGTCAACGTAACAAAATTAGTAAAATAGCACATGGGCGGCCTCACCTGCGACGGTTCTTTTTTTGCACAAACTCTACATTACATCACCATCATTGGCAGCTCATTTTAGCCCACTGCTGGATATGAGCCTCCTCTCTATTTCGCCAATTATTTCTGCTTAGTATCTCTCGTGTCCTAATGTTACTACCATACAATGACTTCTTCTTTTTGTCTGCCTCGGTGGTTCAGTGGTTAGTGACCCTGACTTCTGGATCAAAGAGGCGTGGGTTCGATTCCCACCAGGGCAAGCATTTTTGTGATGAACATAGGTGTTTGCTCTGTGTCTGGGTGTTATTTAGGTACTATCTATATAAGTATGTATTTAAAAATATGTATATGTAGTATATCAGTCTCTGGCAGCCATATCACAAGCTTTGCTTAGTTTGTGGTCAAAGACCGTGTGTGAGATGTCCCCCAATATTTATTATTATTATTTATCAATGACAGAGACTTCGTCTAAAAGACGACACAGTGATAAAGTAGTAATTGTAGAACAAGGTCTAGAACCTTTTTTTGGTTTCCTAGGGTATGTACTTGTATAACAAGATATCTTTAAAAAAATGGGAGTTAAATCTCTAAATACCTACAAGAAGGGTAGACCGCCATGACACATTTTTTTTTAAATTTATATAAGGCCTGACTTTTTGCCGCTAAACATTGGCGCCCTGTAATACTATAGTCTACCACGCCGGTCAAATGCGGATTGACAGACTTTACGTATCTTTGAGAGCGTAAAGAAATCGTATATATAGGTTTTCTCGCAATTTTATCCTTCACCATGTGAAATTAGCGTTGGCTTAATGCGTGTCAATAGGCACGCATTTCTTGATTTGGCTGTCGTAACTTTCGGGGGTCAACATACTTCCCTAAAAGATGCTACGTTGCATCAGTCCAACAATACCAGTTCTTTTTCTTTAATATCAACCTTATCTCGTGAAGAATAAAGTATAGTCATAAATACATCACATTTTGTTTCTGATTACAACACCAGTCATGGGCAAAACCGCAAGAAACTCTTCGGTTTTACCCATCATTTTCTATCTGCCCACACTTTTATTTGCGTCATGTAATGGTGTCAATTTTAAAGAAAATTATTCATATTGATTTAATTATCCCATATTCACTAACGCGGTGGACATACGGCCTATTTTAAAAACTACAAGTACAGTAATGTTACAATGTACATTACTTTCATATTATGTTGGGTTAAGATATGAAAGCTGTAAGGAGCTTTCAGTCTTGGGAGAGTACACTCATGGAATGATATTTTATCTGGGAATAAAAAAGTAAAGTAGCCGGCAAACAACTTGAACGTTAAACCATAGCTATCTCTCTTTTGTTTTCTCTGCTAACGAAAGGGAGAGAGTGGTATTTTTTTGTTCAACTTACGTGCCCGGTTATAGCCTGTTACGTGCGTATTGTCATTGCCACCTAAGTTTAAAGTGCAAGGAAAATCAACAACCGTTAATCAAAATCGTAAGAAAATCTATGTGTTTGATAGTTTCTAAAGATTCTTAAAGATATTTGAACTTTGCCGACCGGCGTTGGGTCAGCGTGGTGGACTATTTAACCTAACCGTCGTAATGAGAAGAGGCTTGTGTTCAAAAGTGGAATACGATTTAATCCAGGGGCTGATAACAAAGGCCCCTGACCTGGATAACATCAGTTCATTATATATTTATGAAGGTCGCGTTTGATGACTAACGAATGATGAGTTACCATGCGGGTCTTGTCCGCTTACGTTCTGATTTTTATCCGGCAACCAGCAAGTCATAAAGAAGAGTTATGTCTGCAGTCTGTGCATATAAGCTTGTATCTACGTGTGGTTTACCCGCAGATCTCACGAGATAGGTCTTACCGTCACGAGTTCACGACCTAGACGCAGTTCGACGATCGAACATAATACCGCACGATAATCACAATTACTTGTACCGCCAATGTATTTATGTGATTATTACTCACAGACCACAACAAATCACTTATTCAAAAAAGACGCACTCGCACAACACTGCCTTCTGCAATGTATAATTTTGTTTTTTATACATGTATTTTGCATTGTATTATTTTTTGCTACATAGGTATAAGTGTCTCGCGCTTCGGTTAAAGAGAAGAGCTCTCTAGAACTCCGTGGATCAGCCGTAGTACTGTAAAATTGTAAATTATTTTGAAGAAATCTGCAGAACAAGTGAAGATATTATGTGGATAGGGTACAAATGTTAGGTATGTCATAGAGGATATATAGAATCACAGGAAAGTCTCGGACTGGACTGGACCTCATATTTGTTAGTAATCTATTCATAAATTACAGGAAAAATTGCAATATTGAAGTAAAACATTTCCACAATAACACTAAACGTATAGGTATAGTATTATAAATACATTGTTTGCGTAGAAGCAAGCTTAGACGTCAATAAAATTTTGGTATTTAGATCATGTGCCCCATACATAATGATCGGCGATGCTGCCTTTATCACAGCATTATAATTTCAATGCTCTATCTATCTCTGTTCTAAGCCTATGACTGCCCGACTTGAACGTTTCACATGTTTTACAAATATTTGGTTGAGATTTTACAGTTACTTACTCTCAGTGGTTTTAAAAGCTGTTTCTTAAACGTTGTGAATTTAATATTTCTAGTGCAATGGATGCAGTTGGTGATGACTATGGTATTTTTGAAATGGATTCCAATGTTGAAAGTAAGACTTCGATTGTTTGAAAAAAAGCTATGTGAGTCAGGAATAAGTCCGATATAAAAAGAACTAAGCGGGAATTTTAATTTAAAATGAGCTTGCGTGTGGTAATATTGAAAATACTGAAGCTAATTTCGTGAAATATCTGTTCCACCTTTCTTGTTGTCAGGGCAATTCAACGATCGTCAGAAGTGAGTAGATCTGTAGAAGAAAGATTTACTGATACAGTTAATTATTAGCTTGTTAGGAAGTTTACATTACAGTTACTAGCTCAGAACCTAAACTAAACGTAAGATTCTCTACCGCTAAGTATAGGCCGAATCAAATATCTTGGCGGTTGATGTTAGCTACAAGTTGCGGATAGCACAATCCTGATTGAAGCTCACCTAACAGCTGCGTTAGGATTGGATTATCCGCAGTTTTTAGCTAAGATCACAGCCGCCAAGATGTTTGATTCAGCCTATATCCGTTGGTTGCCAGGCGTGTCGAGGAAAGGTCTACCCTCGAGGTGGACACTCGACCTTATAATGGACGTGGAAAGACACTGGGCACAGGGCACTTCCGATCGGCACTTTTGAGAGCCAATTTGGGAGGAGTTTTTTTTTGGCAGGCGAATTTGAATAAATGATTAGAGCTCTATCTCTAACCATTCGCTTGTCCATAGATCCCTTTGTAGCCGGCACTTCCAGTAGGCGGGGGATACCGTGTCTTGGAATCAGGGTCAAGAAAAACTTTCTTTTTACGAAGGGGAAATCTTCGTGAGATATCCGACTGCTTTTTGGCGTAGCCGGTAAACCCACTAAAACCCCCCCGGTGGCTAGCCTTTGTGCGCTTTTGGAAGCTCAGGGATCTATAAAGGAACGCATCGGAGCCCCCAGCACTTTGTTTAACGTCTCGAGCCTACCTAGGCTTGATGGTCTTCTTCTACTACTAGGAGAACGACAACGTGTGTGGCCACGTTGTCGTCCTCTTCGGGTGCGTTTGAGTGAATGGCAAAAGCCCCGACTCTAATAATCCACGAGCCCAGAGGTCCCTTGTTAGTAGCTATTACTGCAGGCAGGGGATACCGATTCCGTACTCTATTGCCCCGACATCAGGGCCAGGGCCAAGAAGACTTATAGACCGGCTTGTCCCAGTGGGCGCAGCGCCAGTAGCGAGCCCGGTGGGTGCGGGCGGGGGGGCCACCTCGGTGGAACTCCAGCAGTTGCAGCTACAAAGGCAGCAGCAGTACCAGAGGCTGCAGCAGCTTCAAGCTCAGAGAGACCACGTGGCGCACCATCATGCGGCTGTCAAGCAAGTGGTATGTATTTCTTTCCTAATCTATACTTATTTACTATCCCACTATTGGGAAAAGGTATCTCCCATTTTCTGCCATCTTTTGACAACGTTCCCGGAAAGCTAGCGCTATCGTTTTCTAGATCTTTTTAGACTTCGTCTGCTGTTCTTCAATCTGCCCATTTCTTGGTGTGTATTAATAACCTATGTAGACTTTGAAACTATTTGTTAAAATTTTAAATTCTGGATGGAGCTGACCTTTTACAGCCGTAATACATGGCCCGCAGACCGCGGCCTAATAAATGAGAGCAAGAAAGTAAGAATTTGTTTTTCTCTTATTTCATCTCATTCATTACACTACGGTCTACCGCTTGGTCTGCAAACCATGGTTTATAGCTTTTATAGGCTATGCGAATAAATCATCTTCTCAGTCTATAGTGTAAAAAGTTTTATTTGGTTGGCAGGTATCGCCCGGAGTGACCCAACACGTGGTAGTTCCGGAGGGACAAGGCGACCAGCAGTTACTGACCCCTACCACGCCTGATCAGCACCAAGGTATATCTTATTATTAGGGATCAGTCTTATTTATCAGAATTATTATTATTATTTAGAATTATTATTATACAGCACGTCTTTCTATCAAGATTAGAGATCTGCAATACTTTCGTGCGTTGTTTTAGAGATTTTCAGTCTAAAACTGCATGCTCCTTCACGTAACGTGATAGCTTGGTTTAGAAAATGATAGCAGCTAAATTTTTGATTATGTATCTGCCTATCTACCGAATTGGCTGAGCAAAACGGCCCAAAAAATATGGTCTATATATAGTGCCTATGCATACAAATTTTGACAGGTTATATTAAATACGCGCACAATGTCAAAAAGATCTGAGCCGTTTACTTTGTGATTGGTGTTTATATTTTTCCATATAGACAGATACGTAATCAAAGAGCAAAATGTTGAAATTTTACTTATACAGGGTGGAGAGAGCTGATGGCGACATTATGAAATCATATATTTGGCCCCCTGTTTTAAAGCTTGTTTTAATACTTCGAATTTAATGAACAAAGCTTTTTACTTAGTTATGTACAATTTTCTAAGACAACGTTTTGGTACATGCTGAATCCAATCAGTGCATAGGGGCGGTGTTTGAATTGACATTATTACTATGTACGAGGGGTGATCCAAAAGTAATGATAATCAATAACAAACACAATGAATAAAATAAAAAAATAAATTTATTTCTCAACATAGTCTCCTAGCAAGTCTATACATTTAGTCCATCTCTTTTCTAAACCTAAAATTCCCTTAGAAAAAAAATCTTTATCTTGACTCTCAAAAAAGTCCTCAACCGCGGCCATCACGTCGCTATCATCGTCAAATTTCTTGCCTCGGAGATGTTCCTTGAGTCGTGGAAAGAGATAAAAGTCACTGGGGGCTAGATCTGATGAATAGGGGGAGTGATCCACCAGCTCAAAGCCCGCTTCCTGAATGGCAGCCATGGCAATTGCAGCTTTGTGAACCGGTGCGTTGTCTTGATGGAACAGCCCTCCAGCCCGCAGTTTGCCTCGCCTTTTCTCCTTAATAGCCTCCCGCAATCTTCTTATTTGTTCTGCATAGTAGGAGCCTGTAATAGTGGCCCCCTTTTCCAAGTAGTCCACCATGATTATTCCTTCAGCGTCCCAAAAAACAGACGCCATAACCTTCCCTGCTGAGCTTGACACTTTGAATTTCTTCGGCGTCGGTTCATCGGATCGTTTCCATGTCATCGATTGTTGTTTTGTTTCAGGATCAAAATGGTGGATCCAGGTCTCGTCCATGGTCACAAAACGTGACAAAAAATTATCCTTGTCTGCCTGGAAATTTTCGAGATTTGCTCTTGACATGTTGACTCGTTTCTTCTTTTGCTCGTCGTTTAACATTTTCGGTACCCAACGCGCGGATACCTTTCTCATATGCAATTCGTTCGCAAGGATTCTTTGAATGCTGCCATATGAGATCCCTGTGACCTCAGCTACATGCCTGATAGTCACTCTTCGATCTTCCAATACAACTTCTTCAACTTATTTCACATTTTCTTCAGTGAGGGACGTCGATGGGCGTCCTTCGCGGTGTTCGTCTTCCGTCGATGTTCTTCCCAGCTTAAACTCCTTAGCCCAGCGTGCAACTGTGGAATATGGAGGAGAAGAGTCCCCTAATGTTTCCACCAAGTCGCTATGTATGTCTTTGGTAGACATTTTTTTCAAGCAGAGGTATTTAATGACAGCTCTGATTTCGTGTTTTTCCATTTTGATGTTCACTCCTTGACAGTCCGTATTCAAATGAATGTAGCTCCCGGGAATCGTAGCCTATTTATATGATTTTTTTTCCTGAACTAGTTGGTAATTGAGCAAGTGACTGATATTTTTTTTGTATTTTTGTGTGCAGTAGAAATAACTGATTATCATTACTATTGGATCACCCCTCGTACTTATGGTTCAAAATAAAAGCTTAGCCTAAGAGACGTTTGGGGTTTGTCCACCATTATTGTGAAACCGATTTTGACATTTGATCACTAGTTCAAGTGTCATTTGTGTCAAGATTACATAGCAGTTTCTATGCGTTTTTGCCGCCATGTTTTTGAGATCATGCATCACAACATTTTTAGGTTTTATAAATCAACAATAATGTCAAATGTCAATGTCAATCGATTCGTGCAAACTATTCGAATTCTGTACACGGTGGAACTCGGTGTTGTAATTTTTTGAGAATAATAATTATTACAATTTAAGATTTTTTTTCTTATTGCTATTATGTTTACTGGTTACTAGTACTACTTGTGGGTCAAATTAATGTCGACGTCAGCTACCCACCCTGTATACTCGCGCGCTAAGCAAGCAAGCAAGCTAAGAGTGCTCGCTAATCTGAACCTTCATCCTTAACTTTAAGGTTTATTTTCCAGCAAACAACGCGTTGCTGGTAAACCCTAAAACCAAGACTGCCCTGGCCAACATGCTGAGTATCCGTTTACAAGGAGCCGCGCCGCCGTCCGAACATGAGCCTTCTGCTGCCGGCACTTTGAGGTAAAATATCCTGGCAATATTAAATAAATAAATATTTTGGGACATCTTACACATGGCCTCTGACCCCAAACTAAGCAAAGCTTGTGATATGGCTGCCAGAGACTGATATACTACATATACATATTTTTAAATACATACTTATATAGATAGAAACTAAATAACACCCAGACACAGAGCAAACACTTATGTTCATCACATAAATATTTGCCCTGGGTGGGGATCGAACCCACACCTCTTTGATCCAGAAGTTAGGGTCACTAACCACTGAGCCACCGAGGTAGTCAAGTCAATATTGACTATATAGAATTATCCAGAACTGGTATACGAAAAGAGGTGATTCAGACCATCAGTATGAACAACTTTTTCTACTGTTCTACACCTTTGCCTCAACATGTAAATGGTTTTCTCCCAGTACTTACGTTGTTGATGATAATATGTTAACATAGTGCACACATTCGGACACAGGGTACGAAATGAGGTGTGTCATAGTTTGCGTTGGCGCTCTACTATCGTACTGCAATTCGAATCAAACACTCGTCTAGCCTCGTAGATGGACTGAACTCTTGACGGCCTTGTCGGCCGTTGACATTTTACTCTAAACGTTCGGTTATAAAAGAGATAATGCAAAAATATATCGAAATGAGGCTATTACCTTGTACAGTACTTACCCTAGACCGCACATCTTTTTTTTTTTTTTTTACCAGGGGATTTCCCCTGGTAAAAAAAAATGGATATGGATACCACCACACCTCGTGGGCAGGCGGGTGGTTATGTGGGAGTCCCGCCAATGGTCGGTATACCCACCAAAACCCCTGGGTGTTCCTCCACTGCGCCTGGTGTCGGGGCTACGGGCACGCTTCCGCACTCCTCCGCGGCACCCGACAGCGCTGGCCCAAACCGGGCCCCACCTCGGAGCGTAGGCTCCCTCTAGAATGACGATGTGCCGAACACCAGACACATCGTCATCCACCACCTGGGATCAACCAGCACTGGGCGTCGGACAGCACCCGTATCCGACAGCCCTGGTCCCGATGCAACGGGTCAATTAAAGTGGCCCCGCGCCTGCCACTACGGCTGCAGAAGATAGGGAGAGCGGCCATCGCGATACCGACAGGCCTCTTCCCCTGCAGCCCCACCGCCTCCGCCAACACGTTGGCGGCACCCGTTAGGGCCGCTGGCAGGATGGATAGGCAGCGGCTTCCTCGCCGCCCGTCCATCCCGTCGCCGCCCCCGCCTCGGGGGCGGCCGCGGTATCGCGACGAGCGCGACACCGCAGTCCACCTCAGTCGGCAAGCCGACTGCAAGCTGGCCAGCCTCTACATGGGTTTGGGGAAAAAACCCAGAGAGGCGGCCCCACCTCGGGTTCCTCTTCGTTCACCAGGTTGGAGCAGACCTGGCTACTAAGCCCCCCCCGCCACGACAAGGCGGGAACCCACTCGGGGGGGTAGACCGCACATCTGCTTAACATCAGGCAGTGTGTAGTCAAACGCGAACCTATTCGAAATAAAAAAAAACTGTATTCAATTATTTGCTTTATTTGTTTTGGAAAATGATTTTGTTATTATTTTCTTTCATAACAATCTTCACTTAAAAGAATTTCACATTAAAATATGGCGGCGTCATGGCGGCCTTGAACAAAACTACAATTATTAAATATAAAAATTCATTCAAATTAAGCATTCAATGCGGTTGTTCCACTCGGCGCATTTATTTGCAATATTTTAACGGTACATTCTAGTCCCAGTTTGCAAGATTTATGTTATTTATGTTTCTGTCTTGTCCGTGTCGTGTGGCTCTGCTGCCAAAAATATTTTTAAGGCAATGTTTATATTTATTTAACACTTTATTGTACACCATATGTAACAAGAGGAGGACTTAACGCTAAATAGCATTATCTGCCAGTCAACTTATAGGTAGAAGACATTGGGAAGTAGGCATGAATAAATAAACAAAGAGATTATAGATTATAGATAGATGAAATTAACTAGAATCAACAAAAATCAAAACTAAAAAATAATATATACCAAATAATTTCATTTTAAATGAAATACATAAACTATTATAATACATAATAAGATGATAACTAGTAAAGATAAAATAGCTTATCCTATGTGTTCGAGATTTTGGACTATTTCAAGTAATTATATGTTAATATTGTATGCATAAATGTATTTGTTGTACAGATTGATGACAGCTGCGCATGCGGCGGGAGGCACGGTCCGTGCGCCCGCGAGACTGTTGTTGGGACCGGCCCATCACCCGCACCAGGTATTGAACACTAGTTCAAATATAGGACTAGAACATAAAAATAAAAATAAAAATGAAAAAATAAATAAAAATAATCCATTTAGATAATTATTAACTTTGTAAACCTATCAACAGGGGTCGGAATAAGTAGTTCAAGCAGTACTTGCAAAAAGATAAGTCAACGTAAGCATAAAATGGATAAGATCTAAAATCCCGGGAATCAGCGTGATATCCAAAGGATATTTCAACTAAAATTTAGTTTTAAAGTAGGTTTTAGGGGTTTTAAAGTAGGTTTTTGACAATTTATAAGCTTTGTCTGACAGAAAATGAAATGGTGATGAAAAATTCAGACTTCTAGCCAATTATCAAAAATAATTTATCCATAACAAAGTTATAGGGGGTTGAAAATGGCCTGAATGGCTTCGATAAAAGTATGGTACGGCGTTGCTGCCTGACTTGGCTTGATACTATTTTAAAAATTCGACATAAAATTTAGAATCTCTGAAAGTAGTAAGTTTCATGGGACCCCGGAGGCAAGCATATATTGATATCACAAAATCGCATTAAGTACTTAAAATTGAACTACCTATTTCGCTTCTTGCTTATTAAAGGCCGATGACAATACAATGATAATTAAAGCGTATTGTTTTAGTAGGGTTCCGTACTTTTGCTCGATATTAATAATGATAGCATGCATATATAGATAGATAGTAAGCCCGATTACAGAGGCGCCAGCGTACTTTTTACGTTGGTAATTAATTTACGCTGGCGCCTCTGTAATCGGGCTTAGTGTGTTAGTAGATGCATGAAATATTCACAGAATATCTAGTTGTATTTTCACTTAAAAAAATAATTAAAATAAAACATATTAAGTGGGGCTTCCATACGGTACGGAACCCTTGGTGCGCGAGTCCGACTCGCACTTGACAACTTATTTTTAAACTATAATTTATCCCGTACAGGCAGCGGCGCCAGTGGGCGTGAGTAACAAAGTGTACGCGGGCGCGGTGCGAGCGCCGCCGGCGCGCGCGCAGTTCTACGGTCACAACCCAAACCTGAAGCTACCGCCCGACTTGTTCCTGCTGGGATGCGTGTTTCACATCGTAAGTATGAAAATAAACTCAAAAAGACTTATACATTGTATTTTGTATCATTGCCAAGCAAAAATTCGAGAAATAAAATCAACTGTTTCATACAAAATTGCAACGCAGAATCGATTAAATATATGAAACAGCTTGTTCAGTCCCAATATGACAGGCGAATTCGACCTTAAACTTGAAAGCCGTGGTTTTTAACATGAAGTTAGCTGCGAACGCGGCGACTCTGAGATTTTTGCTAGTAGTAGCTTGTAGGGACCGCGCCCGCATCTCCTCAACGTTGAATTTGATTTTTGATGATCTCGCGTTTTGTAAGGGTTGGAAAACCGCCCTCGCAACTAACTTTATCGGATTAAGAATATTGAGAATAGAAAAGTGAGGATTTTCTATGCGGGCATCGCGACTTGAGCTCGTGTGTTCGGTGCGGCCCCGCGAGTGTTCGATGCGGACAGTCAGCCTACCATAGGCTCGGAAATTTGGAACCTCGCCAGTGAATGTGGTCAGCTGTAGCGCGGGGGCCCCTGGAGGAGTGACGGACACCACATTATCACGGCTGGGTAAACCGCAAGCAAAGAGGTACCGAGTTCATATTTTATTTTGCTGGCTAGCTCGCTTGTAGGCTTGGAGGTACCGACATTTGAGATTAAAAATAAAATTAATTAACTCCGCGTATAGCGGAAATTTTTCTACACGTTCGGGATTTGAACACATTACCTAATAATTTATGAAACAGCTGATTATTTTCTCGAAAAAAAATTCCCATAGTAAAAATAGTTCATAATGATGGTCTTAATCACCCCTTTGTACACATTGTACATCCATACCATGTAGCGTTTTCTTTAAAAAATGAACCTAGTGCAAAATGTTCATCATTTGTATGTATCTTTAATATGTTTCTGCTTTCCATATAAATGTATTTGTTTAGTTCATAGATTGTTACACATTTTATAATATAAACCAAGTCATTTGTATAATATTGTTGCATACAAATTTTTAAGAGTGTGTCTAGTTTGTACCTACGTACTTTGTTACTACTCGTAGGTATTTTTCTGACCAATAAAGAACTTTTAAAAATCAAAATCACCCCTTTTCGGGCTAAGTACACCAGTTCTAACTAACCCTATATGAATGAGTACATTTTACTTTGTGTAAAAAATAAGCTCTTGGCAAGAATATTTAGTGTCTAAATCCTATATAACAAGATTTGCGAGTATGAATCAAAGATTAAGAGACAGAGAGAAAAGAGACTCGATCAAGAGCGAGTCGAGAAATAGGCTAATGAAGAGTCAGTTATGGATGTATATCGCGAGATCTACTATTTGGGGAACTACTAGTAGTTACATTTATCTAATTGTTGTTAAGGTGGAGTATCAACAAACGTGGGGCACGGAACGCGTGGCGCGCTGGGCTGAAGCGATACAGAGACGCGGCGGGGAAGTGGAGCCCAACTACTGCGCGCGAGTCACGCACGTGCTGTGCGAGACGCAGAAACATGGCGTCGTCATGCAGGTACGTGGGTCGCTTGTTGCTAAGGCGGAGCTATACAGAGCCCGAATGTGATTTCCCTCGGGATATTATCTAACTATCTGTTGTAAACAATATCAACCGTCAATAACAAAGTTACCGACATAGCCTATCGGATTAGCTAATTAAAGTGGCAATGGGCAGGACACACAGTTACTAGACTGACTAATATAACAGGAACTGCTGGATACAGGCCGCTTCCAATTGGCCTTATTTATTGGAAATCAATTGGCATTATTTTTTGGAGGCCCATGTCCAGCAATAGATGTCCTACGGCTGATGGATGGATAGAATATCAGAAAAAGTGATTTCGATAGCAACACTACTTGTATCCTAGTGAGCGTGATTCCTCGCGTGTGATCCACTCGCACATCAATCGTGTTTATGCCTAAAAATCGACACGTTCATGTGAAACTATAGTTCTAGACATTATTAGGTCAAGTGCAGAATCATCTGTTAATCTTGATTTTAACATCCAAGTTTGCTTGCAGGCTCTACGAGACGCGAAACGCTGCGTGACAGCGTACTGGCTGTCAGACGCCATGTTGCGTCGCGGCGTCACTCCTCCGTGGCAGGCTTTACACTTGCCCAGCATGTACGCGGCAAGGGATCGACCGGCTAAACATCATCGCGCGGCTATATCTGGGTGGAGGGACGCGGAAAGGGAGCGACTCACTGCATGCATACAGCATATTGGAGCTAAGGTATTTTGCATTATAGGTTATATTTGACCAGCATGTACGCGGCGATCGGTCAGCTAAAAGTCACACTGTGGCTATTCCTGGATGGAAGAACGCGGAGCGGGAGCGACTCACTTTTTGTATACAGCATATTGGAGCTAAGTTATATTTTATTAAAGGTTACTTTTGCCTAGTATGTACGCGGCACGGGACCGGACCGCCAAACATCACCGAGTGATATATTTAGGTGGAGGAATACGGAGCGGGAGCGATTCAATGCCTGTGTACAGCACATTGGAGCGATTCAATGCCTGTGTACAGCACATTGGAGCGATTCAATGCCTGTGTACAGCACATTGGAGCGATTCAATGCCTGTGTACAGCACATTGGAGCGATTCAATGCCTGTGTACAGCACATTGGAGCGATTCAATGCCTGTGTACAGCACATTGGAGCGATTCAATGCCTGTGTACAGCACATTGGAGCGATTCAATGCCTGTGTACAGCACATTGGAGCGATTCAATGCCTGTGTACAGCACATTGGAGCGATTCAATGACTGTGTACAGCACATTGGAGCGATTCAATGCCTGTGTACAGCACATTGGAGCGATTCAATGACTGTGTACAGCACATTGGAGCGATTCAATGCCTGTGTACAGCACATTGGAGCGATTCAATGACTGTGTACAGCACATTGGAGCGATTCAATGCCTGTGTACAGCACATTGGAGCGATTCAATGACTGTGTACAGCACATTGGAGCGATTCAATGCCTGTGTACAGCACATTGGAGCGATTCAATGCCTGTGTACAGCACATTGGAGCGATTCAATGCCTGTGTACAGCACATTGGAGCGATTCAATGACTGTGTACAGCACATTGGAGCGATTCAATGCCTGTGTACAGCACATTGGAGCGATTCAATGCCTGTGTACAGCACATTGGAGCGATTCAATGACTGTGTACAGCACATTGGAGCGATTCAATGACTGTGTACAGCACATTGGAGCGATTCAATGCCTGTGTACAGCACATTGGAGCGATTCAATGTCTGTGTACAGCACATTGGAGCGATTCAATGCCTGTGTACAGCACATTGGAGCGATTCAATGCCTGTGTACAGCACATTGGAGCGATTCAATGCCTGTGTACAGCACATTGGAGCGATTCAATGTCTGTGTACAGCACATTGGAGCGATTCAATGCCTGTGTACATCACATTAGAGTTGAGCGAACAACATCATGGAGCTGCTATATTCTCGGCTGCGCGGCTGTAATATACCACATTGCATAGAGACTTCATTTTTCTATAACTATACATAAAAACATATACCTAAGAGCGAATCACTTTCTTACATCTTTTACATCCGTCCTACAGAATCATACTCATTAGTAATGAGTAGGGTTCATTCTCGGCTCGAGAATTCCCGGGAAATCGTTAGGCTTTGTACCCGGGAAATCAAGATCGAGAAAAGTCGAGAACTCGAGAAATCATGTACCTACATAGAAATTAAATCGCCGTTTGTTTTGTTGCTTGGCGGCGCGAGCCAAAGTGCAGCGGCACCCTTTGATCTCGCTGCAAGCGCTAGTAAAGAAAGAGTTCTTACTTTTTGAACAGACTGCGAAGAGGTCACCAAATTTAGAATCGATGTACAAAGCATTGCTTTCAGTTACGCCTACGTCAACTGAAAATGAAAGAGTGTTTTCAATTTCAGGAAATATAGTTATTAAAATAAGAAACCGGCTGTCTGATAAAGCTATAAATGCTTTAGTTTTTCTATCGGTACATTTTATCAGACAGAGTAAGCTGACCTGATTGTTATGTATCTGTCTGTATGTTCAGCTCCTCAGCGTGAGATGTTCCATTGATCTTGCAAAGTTTTTATTTGTTTTTATTCTAATTAACATGCCATAAATGGTGCTATGATTATAATTTACATTTATTTTCTACCTGAATTTAAGATATTTATTTTTATCTTTTCTTTCATTTCTTTTTTTGTTTTATAGAAGCTATTTTTGTTTACAAGTTTTGAGTTGATTTTTTTCTAAATAACCAGCCAAAAATGGTGCTGTGATTGTAATTATGAGTCTGAAAATTATAATTTCTGTATTTTTTTCAAAAAAGATAATTAGCTTATTCATAAGAATAATGTTTTTAATCTGATACTTTAATTTGAGAGGAAAACCACTAAATTTGTTGACGTTATTGGAACTACCCGAATAATATGAGAAAACGTACGTAAATGTCAATTTCTCGACAACCTTTGAGAACAACCACTTTTGAGATATGGACTGATTCTATGGGGACGAGGTACAAATTCTAAAAAAGCTTTGATCTCTCAAAAAAAGTGTATTAGAGCCATCTGTGGGGCTGCACCACTAGATTCATGTAAACCTCTTTTCAAAAGGCTTAAAATTCTTCCACTTCCTTGTCAATATATATTTGATATCGCATGTTTTGTCAAACAAAATAGACATTTGTACACAACAGCATCAGAATATTACAAGCGCGTTGAAAGAAAGGATAGGTTAGTTAGAACTCATGCAAGTAGAACTGCTCGTTACGAAAAATGTTGCATGACGATGTCAATTACCGTGTATAATAAACTACCCGAAGATATTAAAGTGTAGCCTTTACCTAAATTTAAAAATAAGTTGAAAACCTGGCTGTTAGATAAAAGATTCTACTCAATAAATGAATTTTTGGGTATATATTGATTTTTGTACATAATATTATTATTGTCTAACATTAAATTTGATATTAACATAATTTAATAAGTAATTATTTTTAACTTAAATTTGACTTGTAAGAAATGTTTAATTTAATTTTATAATTATTGTATGTTAAATGTTAGTAATACTATAATAATAACATATTGCATGTCTGAAGAGACAAAACTGTTTAAAGTGCTTGATAAACAAATTATGAAGATCTGAATGTATGTACACAGTTTTGAGCAATAAATAATTTCATTTCATTTCAACCCGAGAAGCCTCGAGAAATTAACCTCGAGAATTCTCGAGTCCCGAGAAATTGAAAAGCTCGAGAAATCATGAACCCTAGTAATGAGTAGATGTTTGCTTGGTAATTACTCATTACGGAACCCGGATGACCAAGCTTTACTCTAAAACAACATCAAACATTCGCCGCCGTATTTATCGCCGTAGGAAACACCAATCACAGTCCATAACTCTTTCATAGATAAGTAACCAAATACTTTTGTTCCCAGCTAACCCCATACATGACACGAGACAACACAGTGCTGATCTGCAAGCGAGCTGAAGGCAACAAGTACAGACGCGCGCGCGAGTGGGGCATCCCCGTCGTCACCGCCGCCTGGCTCACTGACTTGTTGCTGGGGAATATGTCGGCTCTAGCACAGGTGAGTACCAACAACAGACGCCGCGAGTGGGGCATCCCCGTCGTCACCGCCGCCTGGCTCACTGACTTGTTGCTGGGGAATATGTCGGCTCTAGCACAGGTGAGTACCAACAACAGACGCCGCGAGTGGGGCATCCCCGTCGTCACCGCCGCCTGGCTCACTGACTTGTTGCTGGGGAATATGTCGGCTCTAGCACAGGTGAGTACCAACAACAGACGCCGCGAGTGGGGCATCCCCGTCGTCACCGCCGCCTGGCTCACTGACTTGTTGCTGGGGAATATGTCGGCTCTAGCACAGGTGAGTATCAACAACAGACGCCGCGAGTGGGGCATCCCCGTCGTCACCGCCGCCTGGCTCACTGACTTGTTGCTGGGGAATATGTCGGCTCTAGCACAGGTGAGTACCAACAACAGACGCCGCGAGTGGGGCATCCCCGTCGTCACCGCCGCCTGGCTCACTGACTTGTTGCTGGGGAATATGTCGGCTCTAGCACAGGTGAGTACCAACAACAGACGCCGCGAGTGGGGCATCCCCGTCGTCACCGCCGCCTGGCTCACTGACTTGTTGCTGGGGAATATGTCGGCTCTAGCACAGGTGAGTACCAACAACAGACGCCGCGAGTGGGGCATCCCCGTCGTCACCGCCGCCTGGCTCACTGACTTGTTGCTGGGGAATATGTCGGCTCTAGCACAGGTGAGTATCAACAACAGACGCCGCGAGTGGGGCATCCCCGTCGTCACCGCCGCCTGGCTCACTGACTTGTTGCTGGGGAATATGTCGGCTCTAGCACAGGTGAGTACCAACAACAGACGCCGCGAGTGGGGCATCCCCGTCGTCACCGCCGCCTGGCTCACTGACTTGTTGCTGGGGAATATGTCGGCTCTAGCACAGGTGAGTACCAACAACAGACGCCGCGAGTGGGGCATCCCCGTCGTCACCGCCGCCTGGCTCACTGACTTGTTGCTGGGGAATATGTCGGCTCTAGCACAGGTGAGTACCAACAACAGACGCCGCGAGTGGGGCATCCCCGTCGTCACCGCCGCCTGGCTCACTGACTTGTTGCTGGGGAATATGTCGGCTCTAGCACAGGTGAGTACCAACAACAGACGCCGCGAGTGGGGCATCCCCGTCGTCACCGCCGCCTGGCTCACTGACTTGTTGCTGGGGAATATGTCGGCTCTAGCACAGGTGAGTACCAACAACAGACGCCGCGAGTGGGGCATCCCCGTCGTCACCGCCGCCTGGCTCACTGACTTGTTGCTGGGGAATATGTCGGCTCTAGCACAGGTGAGTACCAACAACAGACGCCGCGAGTGGGGCATCCCCGTCGTCACCGCCGCCTGGCTCACTGACTTGTTGCTGGGGAATATGTCGGCTCTAGCACAGGTGAGTACCAACAACAGACGCCGCGAGTGGGGCATCCCCGTCGTCACCGCCGCCTGGCTCACTGACTTGTTGCTGGGGAATATGTCGGCTCTAGCACAGGTGAGTACCAACAACAGACGCCGCGAGTGGGGCATCCCCGTCGTCACCGCCGCCTGGCTCACTGACTTGTTGCTGGGGAATATGTCGGCTCTAGCACAGGTGAGTATCAACAACAGACGCCGCGAGTGGGGCATCCCCGTCGTCACCGCCGCCTGGCTCACTGACTTGTTGCTGGGGAATATGTCGGCTCTAGCACAGGTGAGTACCAACAACAGACGCCGCGAGTGGGGCATCCCCGTCGTCACCGCCGCCTGGCTCACTGACTTGTTGCTGGGGAATATGTCGGCTCTAGCACAGGTGAGTACCAACAACAGACGCCGCGAGTGGGGCATCCCCGTCGTCACCGCCGCCTGGCTCACTGACTTGTTGCTGGGGAATTTTGTAATAAAAACTATCGTATTTGTTCGTATCTATTTAAGGTGAAGGTAATGTGGAAAAAGATATGTATTCAATCGGAATTTAGATTAAATTTTGTATTTATGTGTATGTACTTTGCTTACAGATTGAAAACGCGAAGTACCAGCAGTTCAGTTTGGCAAGTCCATTTAGGATGGACTACAGTTTGGTGTCGCATTTGATGAGTAAGTTAACTTCCATCCATTTAGTTACACTTTTAACTTAATAGGCACCTTCAGATTTATCCACTACTGTACAATTTGACTTGACCTATAGACGCATGGAAATATAGTAAAAAAACTCGCCCGAACTTGCAGAAAGGCTGTAGTTCTACCCAATCCGCGACGAGCTGAGTAACTGCGGTGTATAAAACAATATACGGTTTTGCTTTGTTTATAGAAAATTAAACAACACAACAAATTGATAAGACGGTCATTTCATTGCTAAACCCGCGTCGTTAAAACCAATTTTAACGATTGGACCTCGATAAATTATTTTAATTATTCTGTAGACGCGTGGAAAATGGCGATAAACATAACGCAAGAGTCCCACGAGCGAGCGAAGCGCAGCGCGGCCGCTGTATTATCCAACCCACGGAGAGCCAAGCGACCCAGGCTGGAGTCCCCTCCTCCGCCCCCGCTGGCCCCGCTGCCGCCCGCGCAGCCCCCGCCCCTGCACCTCGCGCCTCGAGTGCTGTTCTCAGGTCTACCCGTCAGTGACCAGAACAAACTGACCAACATTGTTCGGTGAGTAACATAATCTAGAGTCGCGTAATGACTGCCTGAATGTTCGACCGAAGCCGAAATTGATGTGCTCTGTTATTGTCATGCCAAAAAAAAAGTCAGAAGTTTTCCTCGACCCAGCATTCGGGCAGTCCGTACGCGGCTCGGCTGTTGAGACTATAAAATGTATGAAACAGTTAATTTTTCTCGACATTTTTTTTGTTCGACGTTGGTCTATGGATAAATGTCCTTCCTCAAAGTTGAGCCGTTTCAATATGAAACACGTCCTTGAGCACTTTCAAAGTTGAGGTGTTAGCGTATTTTTTAATAGTGTTTATTTGATTTCAGTCAACTCGGCGGCCTAGTAGTCTCATCACCGGTTGAAGCGACCCATCTCATCATGGAGAAACTCGTTCGGACTAGCAAACTGGTCAGCTGTCTCGTCACGGTCAAACACCTACTATCACCCGAATGGGTCTACGAGAGCCAACGACTCAACAAATTCGCCGACGAAGCAAAACACGGTCTCAAAGACGAAGCCTTCAACAAAATGTTCAAATGCGACGTGTCTGAAGTTTTACTGTGCGGGGAACAGAGGCGAAAACTTTTCGAAGGCATCACATTCTTCCTGACGCCTTGCGTCAAACCCGCCAAGTCCTCCCTAATAGAAATGATCGAGCTTTGCGGCGGAAAAGTTGAGAAAAATCGACGTTCCTACGTCTCTATACAAGAAATGCACAACACAAAGCCTTATAGTTACTTAGTGTTAACGGTTCCGAATGATTTGCATTTAGTTTATTATTTATTGCAGTCGGAGAAGACGTTGAATGTCGTTTGTAGTACTGAAGTGGTGCTGTCGGCCATTATGAGGCAAAAATTAGAGGTGGAAGAGTTTTTAGTCAAGATCGATTAGTATTTTTATAGAGTTTTATCGTAGCTAAATTTGACTTTAAAGTCGTGGGTAAATTATAAATTTTAAATATTGAATGTTGGTAATAAATTGCCAGAATTTTACTGTACATATGATAAACAGCGTATGTGTCTTGCGACGTGATCTGATAACGCATCCTTCTGACTCCTTTCAGAAGGTTCAGATTTCTGATCACGTCGCAAGATACGTACGCTATTTGTCATAAGAGGGGCAGTTTTGTACCCGTCATTTTTTAAAAAATGTCAGTCATGTTTGCCCGGAGATCGTCCTCGGTGTTTTTATAACGTTTCCGACTTACCTGACTGTTAAAGTTTGCCAAGAGATCGCCCTCGACGTTTTTTATCACGTCTTCGACTTGTTTGTTACACGTAATAATTCGGTTGCAAATTATTATATATGTGGATTTTATTACAAAATGTTTTAAAGAGTCCAAGCTTCAAGCATTGGCGGCATCCTAATTAGCTATTTCTTGAAAGAAGAAACTACAATTTCAGCTGCTCTGACATTGCCTATAAACACCCATCCTAACGTGAATTCACGTGATACACATTTTTTGTTATATTTGCACATAGGCCTCCTATTGCCTCCTACCTATACTCGTAAATAAACTCGTGTCGTCAGTTTTATTATTCTGCCTGAATAATTTTTAATGTATCTTAGAACGATTTCCTGAGAGGTTCAGTTGAAAATAACTTGCATCTATCGCAAAATCCACGTGTCAACGAAAATTGAGTTAGAAACAGTGCATTGGCATATTTTGTACCACGAACAAATATGCAAATGTAACCCTAAAAATTATGACAATTTTTCATGAATAACTGACATTTCCTATTGTACACCCTATACAGGGTTATTGCTAATCAATTAGCATCCTTTTAGGGGCTTATTCTGTACATCAAAACTAACAACTTTTGTTCTGCGACTTTTGTCAAAATGTTTTTTGACAAAAGTTGTTAGTTTTGATTTGCAGAATAAGCCCCTAAAAGGATGCTAATAGATTAGGAATAGTCCTGTATATAGCAACCATGAGAGTTTTTTGTGATCCAAATATCGCAACTCAAGATGTTTCAATCTTTTCAATGTCAATCTTTTTGCCTAACTCAAAACTAAAAACAATCAAAATCTCTCAGTTAAAATCGGGTTTATTCAAGTGATAGCTAATTAAGACACCACCTTATCTTTGTAAGTATTATTTCCAATGAATTTTTTGTTTTGTTCCTAATATGATGAAATGTTTTTCTATTTTATGCCTGAACTGAAATTACTAAGTACTCCGATTATATTATGATGTTGATTATAAATGCAATTATAATATGTAAATATTTTTAATGAATTATTAATTCCAATTTAAGTGATTGATTATTTTATTTGTATACTGTAGAACCAGAATTAGTTAAAAGTTTTTGTTCCTCAAATGAATTAAAAAACACTATTCTAATGAAATTTTTATTATTTTATGACATTTATCTTGTTGATTTTGATAGTAATTTTAATGTAATGATGTTAATTTTATCAATGGATTTGAAAATTCAATTTATGATGTATGTTTCTATGCTTGACATATTTTTGTAAAATGTTCCTTTGTATAATTTTTTAGAATCTCTGTTCACTACATTTCCTATTTTCATGTATTAGTGTATGTTGTTCTATGAATTCAATTTGTTTAATATTGCATGATGAAGTTGAAAGTTTAAATAGGTACTGTTGTAACTTGAAGTTAGCTACAAGCTGCGCAATAGCCAATCAACGGCTTTATGCGAGCTTCAGTCGGTATTGGATATTGCGCAGCTTGTAGCTTACTTCACATCAGCCAACTTGTGTGGCGCGGCTTATACCCGTACATTATTTATTTTCCCTGTTTTCGTTAAAAAACGCGAGAATGGTCGAGAAAATATGGCCCACTGGAAGATTTCTCATTGCGACATATCTCTATCTCTGTCATCATTACTGCTGATGACAAAGGGGGAAATATAAATGAAAATTTTCCTATAGGCTGAGTGTATGGAAATTAGTCTTTTCCATCGCGGCAAGATATATTTATATTATTCTGTATTTTGTATATAGTGACTTAAATGTGGAACAAGAAAATAAAGTGCAAAAATGATTTTCTGGTACTGATTTGTTTTCTTTTCGTATGTTTTTTTTTTCAAGTATCATGAGCATTTTTATATAAATGGGCACTAATTAATGACCCGCCCCCCTACCGCCTAAGCAATAGCAATCGTTTATGACTTTTTTTTAGTCATTTGGCACCGCCTACTTGACGTTAGCCATCAAAGTTGTTTATTCAACGATTACTTTCGCAATCCGCGCAAAGCAATTGATGGCTAACGTCACATAGGCGGTGCCAAATGACTAAAATAAAGTCATAAACGATTGCTATTACGATTGCTATTGCTTAGGCGGTAGGGGGGCAGATAATAAGCTTTTTTCGCCTGCAGATAAAGAAAGATGGCCTTCTGCTGCACGCAATACATGAAATTATCAAGTCGTATAATCAAGTAAACCATCAGAGAACTAAAAACCAAATATTTTCTCTCTGTACAACCATTATAATTATAAATATTTACCCCTAGATGAGAACACATCCCTCAATTTTATTGTTGACAAAAATACGTAGCTATTCTAATATTTAACAATCTAGAGGGTTATGGCAGGATCGGCAGGTCAATAATATTGAATGAAACTCCCTAGGGAGTAAAGTGATTTAAATGTTCGGCACATCCATCCATCAGCTAAAATATGACGTCCGTTACTGGACAGGTCTCCCCTATGGATCTCCAATAAGACCGATTGGAAGCGGCTTGCAGCGTGATACTGCGGTCCTCGATCCACCTCATAGGTGGACTTGCTACTGGTAAGAGAAGGTCTCCACTCGAGAACTTTTCGACTACATCGGTCATCAGTCCTCAGAGCTATGTGCCCTGCCTACTACCATTTTAACTTTCCAATCAGCTGGGTTAGGCATGTCGGTAACTTTGGTACTTCTACGTATATCCGCATTTCTGATCGATCTCGAAGAGCATAGCTTGTTGTGCTACTTGGAGCACAGAGATTGAGAAGACGCAATTTTCCCAACGCTGCCGCTGCCCAGCCGACTTGGATTCGGCTATTGACCTCTATCTTGAAGTCGGACCTACCTTTTTTTTACTAGAGTAAATCCTTTATGGTAACCACCACACCTCGGGGATGTGGGAATCTCCACCGCTAGTCGGTGGCATACTCACCAAAAACCCTGGGTATTCCACCACTGCGCATGGTGTCGGGGCTACGGGCACGCTAACTGGACTACTGCTGGTCCTAGAGACGTACAAGTCAACAACTTCAAGGTTTTCGACAGAGTTGGGGTGTATACAAGTGTTACAACGTGGGAACATTCTTACATCTCACAGTCTCTTCGTTTATATATTAATTGGATTTTATACAAATAAAAGTTAAATAGGAACCCCTTTTTTACGATTTCCCTAAACTTTTCCCTGATGTTAGAATCTCAGAATAAGGACTAAACAAAGAAGATATAATAATACTAACCAAAGTAACATTATTCTGAGGTTCGTTTTCTGTGGGATAAAATCTTTAGAGATTCGTTCTAAAACCATAGACAGCCATTAATAATTTTAGTCTGTGGTGTATTGACAGTTGCATTCTTTGAACGAATACAGCTGCTGTCATCAATAGTGATGTATTCTACAACACCGAGGAAAATATCGATAGATCGGTTCTGCTCTAAATAGATGCGTTGGAAAGTCGAGATATAGCATTAATTAATATAGTAATATAATACCAAATAATTTTATTATAATAGTAATAGACAAGTTATGGTAAAAAAGTGAAATGACCTCACGCACATCAAGTACCATAATTTTTATATTAGATAAAATACCGGTTTTAACTCACGTATGATATACGGCCGGGCCGCTGTGAAACCGGTCGGGTTTCACAGCGGCCCGGCCGTATATCATACGTGACTTAAAACCGGTATTTTATCTAATATAATGTATTCTCACGCGAGTTTTAATGAAGTCATAATTTTTATAGCCAAAATGTTCGGTACACAATGTTGTCTTAGTCTTACTATCGGTACTGGCAACCGTTGCCAAATACGCTAAGCTCATTATATTCGCGCGAAGCGCTAAGCGGATTTTGCGCGCACTGAAATAACCAACAACCAAGCCATCTCTTTCTCTCCAAGTGAATATTGGCTAAGTGTGGGTCAGTTGCCGCGTTGCTACGTGCATATTTCAACTTAATAGATATAGACATACGGTTGACTTTGGATCCATCAGTTCTTTTGGGTTTTAATATGGCTGACCAACATTCGCCTCTTCTCATTCTTGCGCGTAGTATGTCACGTGGAGAGAGGGAAACGCCACAATTATTTCAGTTTTTGGTGCCAAAGTCTTGTCAGAGTATCGGTAGCTAACAAGCGCGCGTTAGTTTTTGTTGATTTAGTTGTCACCAATCACCATCAGTCGTTTGGTACGATTTACTGGTTAAGTAAGGCAATCGTTTTCACATGTGTCAGTATCGATGGTTGCGTTACTGGCCTAATAACGGTTATTAGGTACGTTGCGGTACCGACACAAGCCTAGTACCTACGTAAGGATTATCTTTTTCACGCAACACTTTAGTACTGCATACCTACGACTACGGTAAACTGCAAAAGAGGAAATAATCAAACAGGACTTAAATTAAAAAAAATAGCCAAAAGTTGTGGTTTTTAAGGTAGTCGGCTCGCTCGTCGAGTTAAAAGCTAATTTAAGTCGGTGGATGTGAAGTTAGCTACAAGCTGCGCAATAACCTATCAAGGCGCAGCTTGATGCAATGACGAGTTATGATTGAATATTGCGATTATTGTAGCTAACTTAACATCCGACGACTTAAATGATTCGGTCTAAAGTTAAAGCTAGTACTCGTATTAAATACTTTTATATATTAATGCTGCACCCTGCGGTGTTACCCGAGTTAGCCCGAAATAATAAGTATCCTATGTGTAAATCCAAGATCTATGTTACCCTTTTACCAAATTTCGTCCAAATCGGTTCATCCATTTGAGCGTGAAAGAGTAACAAAAATCTAAACATACTGTTAAATGAAAAGAGGTTCTATGAGTTTCGCATGAAAACTTCCATGTAAGTTATATTTATGGTCGATAGTCAGTTGTTGCTTTGGTTGTCATGTAATATAAAAATGTTGATTTTCTCCTGAAATATATTTAATGTTTGCGGATTTATAAGTGTTTTAATCATGCACTCACGACGAGAACTACGTTTCTCTACATGGTAGCAGGAGCTTTAAAGACGAAACACGGAGATTTGTGAGTGAGTGAACGAATCTTTTTTTTTCAAGTGTGTGGAAAACCATGGAAGGTAAAGATGAGTTTAGAGTACCAATATTCGACGGGACGTGCTATGATAAATGGAAATTTCGTCTGAAATTATTTCTAAAAATGAAAAATTGCGACCAAGTCATAGAAAATGCAACAAAATTGGAAGAAATATCGGATGTAGAATGGAGAAAAATGGAATTGAAGGCGCAAAACTATATAGTGAACAGTATGAGCAATTCCCAGCTAGACATAATTATATGCGAAGAGACAGCCTATAAAATGATTAAAAAACTAGACGATCTTTATATAATAACCGGATGTGCGAATAAATTATTGATAAAAAGAAAAATTCTAGATACGAAGTACCATGATGGAGACCCTATAGAATTTTTTCAACTGTTTGAAAAACAAGTGAATGAATTGAAAGGAACTGGAGAAACAGTAAGTGAAGAAGACAGATTAAACTATTTATTGCTATCGTTACCAGAAAAATTTGCACATATAGTAAACATAGTCGATGCGATGCCCAAAATGAACCAAACGGTAGAATATGTAAAATCTAAATTAATTTTGGAGCACAAAAAAAATGAAAATAAGGAAACAGAGGAAACATTTGCAAGCAGTAGTACAATTAACCAAAAATGCTATGGATGTAATAAAGAAGGTCATTTTAAGAGAGATTGTCCGAAGTTGAGGAACAGTAACTATCGTGGAAATTACTCAAGATTTCAACGTGGTGGACGAGGTCATCGAAATTACCGCGGACGCAGATATGGAGGTTATAGAAGAGGACAAGGTAACAATTCTGAATCCAATACAGCCGGAGGTTCTACGAGTACATCGGGATTTAACGTGGAGGTGATGTCTTCAGAAGGAGTGAGTACAGAAACTTTTAACTGGTTACTTGATAGTGGGTGTAGTGACCACATCATAAATGATGACAAATACTTTTGCGAGTCCAAAACACTTGATAAAGCTATTGACATTAAAGTAGGTGATGGTTTTGCTTTGAAATCAGAAAAGATTGGAAAGGTTTCTATGTGTTGTAAGGTAGGTAACTTTTTTCATAAAATTGACGTTGACCATGTTTATTACGTGCCGAATATGAAAAGAAACCTGTTAAGCGTTTCAAGTATAGTTAATAAAGGCAACATGATAAAATTTCAAAATGAGACAGCCCAGATATATAACACGAAGCACATTTTAGTAGCTGTTGCAAAGAAAAAAAATAAGCTGTATGATTTAGAAGCGAAGATAAGTAACAATGTAGTTGTTAATACAAATGAAAAAACAATGTCAATGTCAATGAAAGAGAAATGGCACCGAATCTTAGGTCATGTTAACTTTAAAAAGTTAAAAGAAATGTGTAGACATAAATTATTAGACGGTTTACCCGAAAATCTTAGCGAAAATTACGTGCAATGTGAAATTTGTTTACAAAATAAAATGACGAACTTGCCGTTTGAAAATAATAGGCGCAGAGCAAGTGATGTGATGGAAATAGTGCATACGGATGTAAACGGACCAATCACACCAGTGGGATACAAAGGACAGAGATTTTTTGTTTCTTTCATAGACGATTATAGTAGACATGCAACAGTTTGCACAATTAAAAATAAAAGTGAAGTGTTTGATTGTTTTAGAACATACGTGAATGCAATGGAGAATCAAACAGGAAAGCGGATTAAGGAAATAAGATGTGACCGAGGTGGTGAGTATCTAAATAGAGACTTTTATGAATTTACTAAACAGCGTGGAATATATTTAAAGCCAGGTCCAGCATACACACATCAGTTAAATGGCGTTGCTGAAAGATATAATAGAACGGTGATGGGTCGAGCCAGATGTTTACTGACGGAAGCTAAAATGGATAAAAGATACTGGCCTGAATGTATATTAACAGCAGCATATCTTGGCAATAGATTGCTTACCAATACTGCAGAAAAGAAATGCCCATATGAAATACTTCTTGGCAGAAAACCGGACATAAGGAATTTGAAACTTTATGGAAGTCAATGTTTTGTCAGAGTTCCCGAGGAACGAAGGACTTCAAAACTGAATCCGAAAGGCACTAAAGGAACTTTAGTTGGTTACACAGATACAGGATACAGAGTTTTAGTAAATGAAAATGTTGTTATTAGCAGACATGTTATTTTCATAAACCCAGAGGCAGAAGTGATCAAATTTCGAGATACAGACACTGATGATGAAGTGAAAAGTGAAGAAATGAGTATTGTTGAAGAAGGTGGAACCATGAAAATACAAAATAATGAAAACGTAAAATCGAAAAGTAAAGAAACTAGTGATAATGATGAATTTTATGACTCTATTGAAGATGAAGAAGATAAAAAGAAGAAACTAGATGTTGAGGAGGTGAGCAGACCAGATCGTCCAAGGAGAGAAAAAAGATTGCCAGCAAAATTCAATGATCATGTAGTTTATGTAAATGTTTGTGATGCCCGAGTACCAGAAAATTACCCAGAGGCAATAAATAGCCCAGAAGCGAAGAAATGGAAAGCTGCGATGAATGATGAGATTAATAGTCTAGAAAAAAATGAGACATGGGAAATTGTTGATGAACCATTGAACAAGGATATAATTGAAGTGAAATGGATTTTCAGGATAAAATCAAATGGACGATATAAAGCACGGGTTGTAGCGAAAGGTTTTCAACAAGTTTATGATGAAAATGAAGAAATATATTCACCTGTAGCTAGAATGATAACAATGAATATATTGATGTCGATCGCATGTGTCAGAGGTTGGCGGATAGAAAGTATGGACGTAGAAACAGCTTTCTTGAATGGAATTATTAAGTCAGAAGTTTATATATATCCACCAGATGGATTTGAAATTGAAAATAATAAAGTTTACAAGCTAAAAAAAGCGTTATATGGTTTGAGAGAAAGTCCAAGAGATTGGTATGAGTGTTTTAACGACTTTATGCAGAGCATTGAGTTCAAAAGATCAGACTATGACTATTGTCTATATACGGGATGCATTAATAATGAGAGAGTATATCTATGTTTATACGTGGATGATATTTTAATTTGTGCAGCTGGTGAAGAAACTATCAGGAAATTGAAACATATGTTGAGTAATAGATTTAGAATGAAAGATTTGGGAACGGTAAAACAATATTTGGGAATCGATATTGATTATAACCCAGACTTAAAGAAAATGGCTTTGACTCAAACGACGTATATAGAAAGCTTAGCAGAAAAATATAACGTCAAGGACTCGAAGAAATATGAGACGCCTATGGAGCAAAACTTAGATATTGAACCAGGAGAGGTAAATAATAGCAATCTTAGGTATAGAAATTTGATTGGCGCTCTCTTATATGTTGCAAGTGGAACTCGACCTGATATTTCGTACAGCGTGAATTATTTAAGTCGTTTTCAAAATGCTTACAGTGACACACATTATAAATACGCATTACGTGTATTAAAATATTTGTACTATACTCGCGATATGGCACTAAATTACAATGCAGAATATGAAGAAAACTTAGATGCATTTGTGGATGCTGATTGGGCAGCGGATAAAAATGATAGAAAATCAACTACTGGTATTGTGTTAAGAGTGTTTAAAAATCCAGTAATGTGGAAGACACATAAACAAAAGATTGTATCAAGAGCATCTACCCATGCGGAATATTATGCGCTAGCCGATTGTGTAACTGAAGTTTTACCTGTGATAGGCTTGTTAAAAGATTTAGATATTGCAATTAAAAAACCAATTACTATCTATGAAGATAATAGTGGTGCCATCTCCCTTTCCAAAAACGGTAAATTTTGTAAAAATTCGAAACACATTGATGTTAGCTATCATTTTGTTAATGACTACGAAAAGAAAGGGATAATAAATGTAACGAAGATTCATACGAATGATCAATTAGCAGACATTCTAACGAAGTCTTTAGGCAAAAATAAATTTCATTCAATGCGAGGATTATTAAATGTTTATTAACGAATTTATGTTTACAATAGTGTTAATAGTAAGTTTAATTTTCCTGCAAAACTCAAGGAGGTGTGTTAAATGAAAAGAGGTTCTATGAGTTTCGCATGAAAACTTCCATGTAAGTTATATTTATGGTCGATAGTCAGTTGTTGCTTTGGTTGTCATGTAATATAAAAATGTTGATTTTCTCCTGAAATATATTTAATGTTTGCGGATTTATAAGTGTTTTAATCATGCACTCACGACGAGAACTACGTTTCTCTACACATACCACAAACTTTCGCATTTATAATAGTAGGATATTTTTATCGAAATCGTGACTAATAGCAATAATATCGATAGTGAAATCACGATATCATTACAACACTAAAGTTGTTACGCCCCTTCCGTCGTGTCAAACAAAAGTGAGAATTTAGATTTTATTTAGAAAAATTGGTGAATTATAACTTCTACCATCGATTTAACTATTTTTTCTGCGTCTTTATTTCCTCAAACGTGTTTGTACATATTTTGTTTGCTTCTATTCATTGCAAAAACTAGTTTTCAATGCCGGAACGGAACTGTTCCTACATCACCAAGTTTATATCTATTGATTTTTAGGAAGATCAGAAAAATACTTGATTTTCTTTGATATACCGAGGAGTTTCCAGAAGCCAAGATCTTTCACTCAAAGGGAAATACCAAGATGACGGATTCTAAGTATTTTACCACAACGAAGAAGGGTGAGATTTTCGAATTGAAATCTGAGTTGAACAGTGATAAAAAAGAGAAAAAGAAAGAAGCTGTGAAAAAGGTAAGATTCTATTTCATTTAGATAAGCTAGTGTAGAATTTTTTCAAAAGTATAATCTCCATGCAATTGAACAGGACAGGTTTTTGTAAACCTGGGGGTAACTTGGCTGTTCATTCTGATTGTAATTTACGTTCATACTAATTGTATTGTCATAGAAGCTAGTCAATCATGTTAATCAGTATGCATTAAGATATTTTTAATAATGTTAGAATATCAATACTTTGAAAATGTTCAGTCAAAAAGAGCCAAAAGTTCATAATGTTCAACTTTCACAGGTTATAGCGTCTATGACAGTGGGTAAGGATGTCTCCGCCCTATTCCCCGATGTGGTCAACTGCATGCAAACAGACAATCTCGAATTGAAGAAGCTGGTTTATCTATACCTGATGAACTATGCTAAGTCTCAGCCTGATATGGCAATAATGGCAGTCAATACATTTGTCAAGGTTTGTATGATGTTGTAATGAGTGTGTGTACTATTGGAAGAGCTATTTAGTTTAAATTTTTGGTTTCCAGTACTCAGAAGTCACAATGTTTTTATTCTAATCTGTACAATTTTTTGTCACCTTGTTAAGGTTTTGCAATGGAGAGAAGGGTGATTTATATTGTACACAAGTAATTACAGATTGTAAATAACTGCTCGTAATGACACTAACATCTGAGTAACCCTTCCAAGACTTTTTTGACTGATAACTTGCATGTCTTTTTCAATGAATATAAAATTCTATTGTAACAAAAGTTCAAGTACTTAGATCAAAATAAAATTTATCAAAGAAATGAGCATGGGATTATTCACCCTATCGAAAAAGTCTCAACATTTTGAAATATTTGAATTATTTCAATAACTACAAGTAGTGTAGTTATTTATGTGTGTGACATGTGTTTTTTATGGTTTTTTAATGTCTACTGTACCATAAAATGGTTGGAAGGACCTACCAACATACCAGCTTGTTAAGGTAACCAGATCCTATGAAAGCGACTCATTCTGTATAGATTTACACATTATTTTACTAAGTACATAATTATGAAAAGAAATTAAGAATTAGGTTAGTTAGCATTTTACATTTTGAGTTACAATCAAGGCAATGCTGAATGTAAATAATAGATTAGGCAAATTAGTATTACAATGAACCTTTTGTATTATGTTTTTCCAATACTGGTACTATACTAATTTCTTGTATTGCTACACTTCATATCATCATTCACTATTCAATTTCAACTATTCAACTATACTCCAATTAAGGATAAAACACGATAATTATAAGTAGAGAGATTCATAAGGCTACCTTTATTACTTGTTGTCAAATATAAACATGCACTGTACTATAATATCATCCTTCAATAGGCCGTCTCTGAACATATAATGCGGGTAGGCATTATACAGGGTTATTTCTAATCAATTAGCATCCTTCTAGGGGCTTTAAAAAAAATCAGCTGTTCCATACATTTTGTCACGAGTGGACTATATTTTTCTATGAATAACAAAAAAATTTTTTGAGTTTCGATGAAAGTCATACAACAAAAGTTGTTAGTTTTAATGTACAGAATAAGCCCCTAGAAGGATGCTAATTGATTAGAAATAACCCTGTATATAGAAGGGTAATTGAGCCATAACAATTATTATGGCCCAGGGTTGATAGATAAACATACTACATCTTTCTTTCCCAGACATATTATGATTTTCTTTACTGAAAAATATTGTGGAAATCAATGCACAAATTCAAAAGAAACCCCTTAAATCAATAAAAAAAAAACTAAAAAACATATATTAACATTAAAAAGACATGTGTGTATCAATACATGTAGGTATTTTGAGTGCTTTGATTGCTAGATTTAGGGTCAAGAAGGATTTAAGAATAAGAATACCATCTGCCATCATTACTATGTTACACATCATTATAATTATCATACTTCAAGATATGTTAGCCGCTCTGTCGTCTTGTCATCTATCGTCGCCACACTCACGCCCTGTCTTGGCCTTCAAAATATACCGAAAATAAAACTCATACATTACAAATTGAAAAGAGTATCAAAATAACTAAGTTGCTATTTCAAGTGCTTTGCAGCATTGCCTTGTATTAACTACGATAATGCATGATTAGTAAAGAAAAAGTGCATGGATCACGTCATTAAAATATCATAATCACTAACTCAATAATGTGTAAATCTACGAAAATATTTACAAGGAAACCAATTTTGTACAAGCAAATATTTATACTCAGTAAAGAAAAATCCATGCCTCATACTTTATTCTAATAGCACATTGGCCATTATTTAATCCCATATAGTAATTTGCTGGAGGATCTTGCTGCTGGGGCTTTTATGTCTCTTTATACCTAGAAGACAAATTATACAAGTTTTTCACCTGTGTAGAAGTGTGATTTGTCCACAGATTATCCTATATAGTTTTTCATTGTAGATATTGATCCAATATTAAACTCTGTTGCACTGATGTGCTAAGCAGGATATATAAGCTAATGAAGGCCCATCCTCCATTATGATAAATAAAATGTTTTTGTTTTTTCGTCGAAATGTTGACGAAAATTCAGGTTATGTAGGACTTAGAATGAATGTCCCAGTTCCCAATTTCAGAAGCCTAGTAATAAAAGGAAAAAAAAAATTCCTTTTAAGAAAAGATAAAGTAATGTAATACTATTGTATCAACCAATATGCAGCTAACGCCATTGTGACTATAGACATAATAATCTCAAGTACCTACCTCTGGGATGTCAACAAAACCGATTTAGTAGATTTTACATTTTAGGATCTAAAATGTTTAAACATCACTGTATAAAAAGAGTATAGTATCAACTTCTCAATATCTACAAGGGGTGATCTGTGAATTCTTGTCACTCACAATCAATGTTAAACCCAGCAAGTTCCTCTTAAATTCGCTTTTAGCTAAATTGCTTTCACAATAAATGTTGGTACACAGTTTTGATAAGCAATTATAATCCTCGTCACCTCTATATAGGACTGTGAGGATTCCAACCCGCTGATCCGAGCGCTGGCCGTGCGAACGATGGGCTGTATCAGAGTGGATAAAATCACGGAGTATTTGTGTGAGCCGCTGCGAAAGTGCCTCAAGGACGAGGACCCTTATGTGAGGAAGACGGCAGCGGTGTGTGTCGCTAAGCTCTATGATATATCTTCGAGCATGGTTGAGGATCAGGTACTTATCACTACATAGCATAAAACAAAGTCGCTTCCCTGTCTGTCTGTCCCTATGTATGCTTATATCTCTAAAACTACGCAACGGAATACACCTGTGCAAAGCCGTGGCGGGTCGCTAGTTTTTATTATAATTTTTCATCCAATAAATCGATTTTAATAGATAAAATTAAATCTAATCCTCTCTTTAAGTCTTTAATCTAATACTTAGTATAGATGATTAGTAAGAAACACCTATCAAGTTATGGCTATCTTCTACTTCGTTGTGTCAATGGTTCGAATGGTTAAATTATTTTCTCCCAATATTTGGGTGTAGCCTTGTATAGATCTTCCATCGTACAGGGTCTCAAACACTGAGCATGTAAGCAGGTGATCCATATTCTGCTCAAGGGCTCCGCAATCATACTGTACCATGTCAGCATAAATATAGTTATGCCATGGCTTAGTTTGATACAAATTTTAAACATTTGGTTTATTTTACAGGGTTTCCTAGACCAATTGAAGGACCTGTTAAGCGATTCTAATCCAATGGTGGTCGCCAATGCCGTAGCGGCTCTTTCGGAGATAAATGAGGCCAGTGTCTCTGGACATCCTCTAGTTGGTAAGACTATATTATTTTCTGTTTTATGGCGTATTTAGGAGATATATTTGACTATTATATTGATTAAGCCCCAACAAAAAACTCTAATACTCTTATATATCTAATATAGTCTTTTTTATGCTATAAATCTGAAGCGTCCCATTGAGACGGCCTGCGGTCGCGGTTTGTCGAGCAATACGCCCTTGCCTCTAGTTAACCATTTCAGCTGCAATGATTGTTTAAACACTACGCCGCAAACGTCTTCAGTCGTCTTTGTTTAACTTTATACCTTTTCTTGTTGCAGAAATGAATGCGCCGACCATCAACAAGCTACTAACGGCCCTGAACGAGTGCACGGAATGGGGCCAAGTTTTCATACTGGACGCTCTCTCCAACTATCAACCACGGGACGCGAGGGAGGCACACTCCATCTGCGAGCGAATCACGCCGCGACTGGCGCACGCTAACGCGGCCGTCGTATTGTCTGCCGTAAAGGTAACATTATCATCCTTAGCAGCCTTCTTTATCCCACTGCTGGGTATGCTACGTTTGATAAGTTAGGTAAATTCAGTGCAGTTATTCTTGCTTAGCAGCATCGCATAGTATATGTGAAATTGAAAATGAATAAATAAAAAAGTCTCTACCAGCAGCCTTCTACCGTATAGTCCGCGCCACACAAGTTGGTGGATGTGAAGTTGCTACATGCTGCTCAATATCCAATCCTGACTGAATCTCACATAAAGCCGCACGTTGATTGACTATTGCGCAGCTTGTAGCTAACTTCACATCCGCCAACTTGTGTGGCGCGGCCCATACCACTTGATTCGATCCTTTGTCAATACTGTTCTGGTTCGACAACAATTCAAGTAAAATAAACTCGATAATCCCGAATTTCAAACACCGTCCCGGGCGCGAATTTCGAATTTTTCGCGAAATTCTGGCAAGTGTGTCCAGCAATGTTGTCATTTATATGGGGTTGTCGCTGGGGCATTATAGAATCTTTCGCCCTGGTCATGTAAAGCGGCCTAGACACTAACTCTCTCTTGTGAGTCTCTGATCTGCAGTTGTGACCTAGGCAACACCCACTCATTTATCTGATTTAACCACTTCGGGATCTTCTTATTCTAATTAGTCGTACACTAAACAGCGGCTGCGACCGCCACTATGCTAGCGTAACATCAGATGCAATTGACAAGTTTTCATATTTCACAAGGCTATGAAATTCCAAAACCATTTCGAGATATCGGGATGCTGATCATTATGTTTATTTTTCCAAAATTTTTAGTGCAGTAACTGCTAAGATATTAAATAAAAACTCTCACCCAAGCTGTATCGGGATTTATGCTATAAGTTCAGTTGCCAATGATAAAAAAAATACTAGCAATATAAAATGACAGTTAACACTGACAGTGTTGACACATAAAATGTAGTTTAAAAATAAAATGTCAGTGTCATTTTCAAATTACTTATTTTGCTTTAGCCCGAGAGGTAAACGCAAAAATGCAAATACTTTCCAAAAGCTGAATTATTGGTACTAAGTTATCAAAATGGTGTACATCAATACCCTGGAGTCAGTCAGCTAGGTTCCCTAGCATTTGGTGGAAGAATCCGTTTGAATTTTAAAAGTATCTTTGAACTAGTACTACTTATTCTTCTTCTTTTAAGTGGTACTAATTTAAAGCCTGTATGGCAGACCCTGTTACATATTTCAGGTGATTGGCAGTTGTTAAACATTTTTTTATATTTTTCTTCCCATAGTATACCGCGGTACGTAGTGGATTTTTGCGCTGACCTCCCGGCCTATTTGTTGTGAATTGTGACAGATTGATTGGCGTTGATAGTGACAGCAACGCTAGCGCCTATTTTTTCTAATGTGGCTTCAGTAAAATTGTTTATGAGTCCTAAATTTTGCATTTACGTCCTTTTAGAATAAGCTACTTTTCAAAACTTAATTTTACGGAAAATATAAGTCGTATTGGAAAAATAAAAAATACGTATATGTTATTTTGCAATATTCTTTCAGATAATAAATAAATATAACTATGTTAAAAATTTGAAATGTTGTCAATTGCAGCATATTCCATAAACTATTGTAAAGAAGTGGCTTGATGTCATTTGTTGTTTTTTTTAATCAAATTTAATATTTTAGGTGCTAATGAAACTGATGGAGATGGTAGCGGAAGACACGGAGCTGGTGAGCACGCTGTCCCGCAAGCTGGCGCCGCCGCTCGTCACGCTGCTCAGCGCCGAGCCCGAGGTGCAGTACGTGGCTCTCAGGAACATCAACCTCGTCGTGCAGAAGCGCCCGGAAATCTTGAAACACGAGATGAAGGTACTTACACATAATAGTTCAATATATGTGAACTCTCTAGTCCAGGGTTTCACAAACAATCGGTCGCGACCCACTGGTGGGTGGGCCCTGCCTGCAGAACGACATACTAACCGATCGAGCAAAAGATGAACTTAGTGTCAGCAATTTTCATTGTAACGGTTAAATTTCCTAGTGATGGTTCCCGAGTTTGTAACCTTGTATTAGATGGATCGTAGCATTCGTAGCCCAGTCAACATTGGGAACTACTGCGCTAGTATATCCTAATGTCATGGACCTCGAGAGGGTACTCCATGAAGAGCAATTATACTACACTGGTTCGGAAAGCCCTAGGCAACTGACAAGAACCGGCAAGAAACTCGTGTTGCACTATTACCAACTGATAGTTGGATCCTAGATTCATAAGTTACGATGATCTCGATCGCCAATCGGGAGTGCCGTTACATCTGGACTGGCGCAGACTGCCTCAGTGGCCCGTCGCCCAAAACATGTGATTGCCTAACCTCATTCAAAATCCTTCTTATCTTCACAACACCGAGATGTGTTCTGCTACTATTTTATAGGTATCCTCTTTTATAAGCGAAGCTATCAGTTTTTAAAATATTTATTGACCAAGTTTTAAACAACAGCATTTTGATAACTTAACCTTTACTGTTTGTGTTCCCAGGTGTTCTTCGTGAAATACAACGATCCAATCTACGTGAAGCTAGAGAAGCTAGACATTATGATTCGGCTTGCGTCCCAAGCTAACATCACACAAGTGCTCGGAGAACTGAAAGAGTATGCTACTGAAGTGGACGTCGACTTTGTCAGGAAGGCCGTGCGTGCAATCGGACGGTGCGCTATCAAGGTATATTGTTAGAACTACTCATAATCATAAACATTTTATTTCCATAGGTCCACTTAAGACCACTTGACATGCAAAGCAAAACTGATTGTAATAATAAAAGTAATATATTACCATTAGCTTTTATAATTTAATTATCTTCGGTATTTTGGTATTTTTAGCTACAATAGAAAGCTTATTTTCCCAATGGCAAAAAATTAAAACATGAAGTTTAAGAATCTTTCTTTTTTTAGGTGGAACCCTCTGCCGAGCGTTGCGTATCGACCCTGCTTGAGCTAATCCAGACCAAAGTAAACTACGTGGTTCAAGAGGCCATCGTCGTGATCAAGGACATATTCCGGAAGTACCCCAACAAATATGAGAGCATCATCAGTACGCTGTGTGAAAACTTAGACACCTTGGATGAACCTGAGGCCCGGGCTTCCATGGTAAGATGTAATTAATTTAGGTGGAACCAAGCAGCCGATATGTTATAGTGGCCTAATGGAACATCGCTTGCCCCACAACCGTAAGGCATCGATCATGGGCTAAAATCTGGTCCCATACCAATAATTTTTCTGAAATGTATGTACAGAATTTTATGCCACTGTCTTTTCGCTGAAGAAAAATATGGTAAGCTCTTATATCTTTGCAGTTAAATTAGGTGGAACTGTCAGTCGATTTGCCATAGAGAGCTTAGAGCATAGAGAATGCTTGCCTCACAATAGTAAGGCCTGGGCTTCCAGGCTACTTTAAAAGTTGTTCATAACAATGTCCTTGCCGTTTTAAGAAGTTGTTTATACTACCCCTAAATACGGCAAGGACGCAGAATAAGAGCTTGTATTTGTTGTTAGAATTAGATTATAATTGTTATCGTTTGTTTTAGGTATGGATCGTGGGAGAATATGCTGAGCGTATCGACAACGCGGACGAGCTTCTGGACTCGTTCCTTGAAGGGTTCCACGATGAAAACGCGCAGGTTAGTCTAATTTATAATGTATCTCTATAAATTGGTGAGTTTTGTCATTCATATATTATTTTGAACATATTATTATGTCCTGGACAGGATATCATGATTTTTAATTGTTATTTTTTTAATAATTATCTAGTCAAGTCAATAAATAAAATGTGCCACAAAATTAAAAAAAATCATGATATTCGGCCATCCGGCTCTGTGCGCGCTAAAGATAATTATGTGATAAAACAAGTTGTAGTACATATGATTCTTACAATTCTTTTATGTGGTACTACGCATGATATATCATGACTATAGTTGGAAGTTTTGACTCTGAAAAAAATATTTATCTAATTATTTAATGGAAAATGTGAAAATGTTTCTCCCTTGCCAGGTGCAACTACAACTACTAACAGCTGTAGTGAAGCTGTTTTTGAAGCGTCCCGCCGACACGCAGGAGCTGGTGCAGCACGTGCTCAGCCTCGCTACACAGGATTCTGATAATCCTGACCTCAGGTGAGTACTTTCTTCTGTACCCGCTTTTTGATAGTCCTTTCCCTCTTTCCATCATTATATCCCCTGGAAGAGGAAATAAAGTATGGATTGACAATGACAATTGACATTAAAAGTGGATAAAATGGTTTTCTACCTTTGCCGTGCTATCCGTGCAGCAGCACATAGGCCTACCAATCCACCAACTAAAATCGTAGAGTTCGAATCGAAAGCGAAGACCTCTCTCACTTCTTTCGCTTCGGTCAATAACCTACGTATTACATTAGGACATAAGGTACATCATCATTTTATACTTATATTTACAGAGACCGTGGTTTCATCTACTGGCGCTTGCTATCAACGGACCCGGCGGCCGCCAAGGAAGTAGTGTTAGCGGACAAACCCCTCATCTCTGAGGAAACCGACCTCCTAGAGCCGACTTTACTGGACGAGCTCATCTGCCACATCAGCAGCCTCGCCTCAGTCTACCACAAGCCACCCACAGCCTTTGTAGAGGGTAAGTTACCTCCACTGTTGGATATAGGTCTGTCTCTACAAGGAAGTAGTGCGGGTCTCTGAATAAACCGACCTTTTGGAGCCGACCTTACTGGACAAACTCTTCTGACATATTAGCAGTCTCGCTTCGGTCTACCACAATCCACCCAAAGCCTTAGTAGAGGGTAAGTTACCTCCGCTGCTGGACATAGGCCTCGCTATACAAAGAAGTAGCGTTAGTGGAGAAACCCCTGACATGGCTAAACGGTCTATACAATCGGGGCCTACAATTTGAGATGTCTTCTAAGCCACGGTAGCACTCAGTTGTTAATTCCACCCGCGGACACCCACCCGAAGACTGATCGTGCCGAAAGTTGCTTAACTTTGATGATTGCTGACAAACACCTAGTCAAAATTCGCTATGAGCGCTATAATGAAGATTGAAGTGTTGGATTTTGTGCCATGTTTCGTTACAATAAGGTTTATTTGGCCAGGTCGCGGCGCGGGCGTGCGCAAGTCCCTGCCGGCGCGCGGCGCTACTTCAGAGGAGCCCCACGTGCCCCACGCTACTGTCATACCGAACCAGACGCACCAGGTATTGTATACGACTAGAAAATGTAAAAAAAAAATCGCGTTGTTCTCTCTAAATATTTTTTAGTATTTGATTAGAAAAATACATTCTAAATGAAAGCAATAACAACTTACTTTCGTTTAGTTTGATGCGTAATCGAATTAATTTAATGAGGAGAACCTAAAACATTTTTACACAAAAATGTACCATTTCACGCTCATTTCCAGTAAGCCTAGCAAGTTGTTAATCGTGTTTTTGTTTGCTATTTTTTTACAGGCTTTTATCAATTTCATATTTATAGGTAGGGAGGATTACTACTAATTGATATTGAAAAATGAATCTTTTTTCGTAGGAATCTTTGATCGGCGACCTTCTATCGATGGACATAGGCGGTCCGCCGGCCGCGCCCGCGCCCACTTCTACGAACTTGGATCTATTAGCGGGTGGTCTCGATGTACTGGTAAGTTTCTTTTACCCCGCGTGTTGTACTCTGCATTCAACCAGTATCGAGTTTTTAAATTATTAAAAGTTTTAAACTAATACTCACTTATCTTTATCATCTCAGTTTTTAGTTTATTTGGTGTTTTGATATTTCGGCCAAATTGTATGCTCCATGTTCACGGGCAAACCAAATATCAAGCAAAGAAATATCTCTATAAAATACGTGTTAGTTTTAAAATTGTGTTTGTAACCTTCTCATTTGAATTCGATTTTGACCCACTTTAGACGGTCAGATTTCATTTAAACTTTGTAGACCTATTTATTGCACATTGTGGCCAATTATGAAGGCTCCATCCTAAATTTATCAGCAATTTAGAATATTGTTCTCTATTTCAAATGCATTTAAGTTGTGAAAAAGAAATAGCACTATTAAAAATTGATATTAAATTTAGGATGGCATGGCGCTTCCAAAATTGGCCACGATTATAGTACAAAAACAGATCCCCGTTAGAGTGATGCAAAGGAATAATGACAATTGATGACTGATGACTAAATAAAATATTTTTTAAAGTATTCTTTAACTGCGTATATTTTTTGTAGCTGGGCGGAGGTCCCGAGCCCGCTGCGGCCGCGTCGTCGGGAACAACGGGTCTTCTGGGGGATATCTTCGGCGTGTCGGTCGCGCCTGCCTCCTTCGTGCCGCCCAAGCAGTGCTGGCTGCCCGCAGACAAAGGAAAAGGTAACTCGCGGCTTACGGGTGCATCTCTATAGGTGTAGATTCTGTATCTGATTGGTGTGGTTGTATTATAGCTAGGATACCATGTGCTGTCATTATTCTTTTAGGGGTTTATCGCATGAAAATATGAACGAATATGAAAATAACAGGATCTCTTGTATCTAAACACAATAATTTAGCCTTGCCTACCTCCAAAAAAACTTGAAATTCAATCATTCTATTTTTCGGGGGTCAGCGAAAGTAGGTAGCTAACTCAAAAAGCAGTTGGATCTTAGATACTGCTAAGGATCTAGCACGCTTACCTAGAAGGTGCTTATTTACTCAAAATTAATTAACTCAAGGTAAATTAAATGGAAAATTGTATTGTATGTACAGGTCTGGAGATTTGGGGCACGTTCAGTCGGCAGAACGGGCAGCCGCGCATGGAGATGACCTTCACAAACAAAGCCATGCAGGCCATGACCGGCTTCGCTATACAGCTCAACAAAAACAGGTAGTCATTATTGCTATTCTTTCTATTTTTATTTGGGTAGTATTTAATCAAGTGTCTATTAATTTGAACCGAGCGAAAATTGATATGTGTACTCAATGTAATCTCAATTCAAAAATGAAGGTCGTTTAGCCTCGCCGTAACGTGTTTGTTCGTATCAGTTTCGGCGTGTACCCGGCGGGCGGGCTGAGCGTGGGCGCGCTGCCGGCGGGCGGCTCGGCCGAGGCTCCCCTCGCGCTCGCCACCACCGGCCTCGTGCAGCGGATGGACCCGCTCAACAACTTGCAGGTAAATGGTCTATATCGTGTCAGTGTAGAGGCGCCGCTAGCGCTCGCTACGACAGGCCTCCTGCAGAGGAAGGACCCTCTCAACAACCTGCAGGTAAGGGTTGCGACACATAAGATAACCGGTCAGTTCAGGAGAATTTGTCAAGCGACTAATTCGGTTTTCATTCGGCTGTCGCGCGTCATGGCATTCCCGAACATATTTATCTTTATACATTCGGTTTTACCGCCCGGCTTTGCCGGCTTGCTGTCACCTAGCCTAACGACAGCCAAACAGCTTTTTTTACCGCCCGGTGGTGCCAATCGATGCCAGCCCGCTTATATGTGTAACAAGCCTAACTGATCTATTGTAGTTTATCCCCAAAAACTCATTCAGTTTTACAGTCGATGTTTTGTGTAGTATGTTATTTTAATTTCAACATAGTACTATAGTAATTGTAGCGCTTAAAGCGCAGTTTGGTCTAAACTATCATTGAAGTTTACCAACAATGGTCATGATCAATTTTTGATTGGGTTACCGCGGGTGGCATATACAACTGAGTGCTACCATTGCTCGATACAAGAGTATGAGCGGTACTAAACCGGTTAAAACAACCGGGGTGTTCAAGTTAAGAAAATTGAACACCACAGAACACACAGAAACAACACAAACTGCCACAGAAACCTATAGGCAGCCTAAAATCTCTGGCACCTAGATAAGGTCACTCAGCCTATACGAACTTACTTTAACATAACCCTCTTTACCTCTATTCGAAAACATTTTTATAAAATGTAATAATCTTCCACGCCAGGTCGCCATCAAAAACAACGTAGACGTGTTCTACTTCGCGTGCCTCATCCCCGCGCACATCCTGTTCACGGAGGACGGCCAGCTCGACAAACGCGTCTTCCTCACCACCTGGAAGGAAATCCCCGCCGCCAACGAAGTACAACACAACCTCTCCAACGTCGTCGGAAACGCCGACTCCATCGCACAGAAGATGACTCTAAACAACATATTCACCATCGCCAAGAGAAACGTCGAAGGACAAGACATGCTGTACCAGTCTCTCAAACTTACTAACAACATTTGGGTCCTTCTAGAGCTAAAACTCCAACCCGGAAACCCGGAAGCAACCCTCAGCTTGAAATCCCGCACCGTAGAAGTAGCTCAGTGCATTTTCCAAGCTTATGAAGCTATCATCAAGTCGTAATCTCAAAGATTCGTATATGTATATGTTGGTTATGAAGTATTCCTAATAAAGACTTGTAAATTCCAATATTATCGAAGTATGAATGGTATTTATAGTTTGTTTTAAGCTTTTAGATGTCGGGCTATTTTGTGGCCGATAATTATTGTAATCTAGTTATCTATAAAGTATATGTTGATAGTATATTTGAGTAATTATGGTTTAGACTTAATACACGATAATTTAAGTATGAGCAGTTAAATAAATATCTAACGTTAAAATATACTTAGTTTAATTTAAAAACATTGGGTAGTATAATATGGTGGGCCGGGAACTCTACGATAAGCGCTGGGTCCGCCTGCCATACAAAATTGTATATCCTCCTTTAAAAATGAAATGACGAGAATAATTTTCTGTTACTTTATTATATAATTTCATTTTACAACCAGTACTGAAAGAAGTAACATTTCATCACATTATACAATACACATTAGACGAATTTATACTTGCGGCTACAGACACATAGATAAATAAGTTATACATAGAAAACTTTATTAGGTAATGGAGTTACATTTTTACGATACATTTACTACTTGGAATACATTAATATCGAATACAGGTCAAATATTAAAAAAAAATCATTACTAAACCAGTCGAGGTGATAAAAAAATCTATTACACTTAACAGATATGTTTTCAATGTCTATTATAAAGCAACAACTCACATGTAACAAAAAATCATAGAATAACAGTCTGATCACACAAATATTACAAATTAAATAATAATAAAAAATCGTATATGCCATCTAGTTATTTACAAAAGTTAGCTAACTAAATAACAAAGAACCTAATATTATTTTGTAAGTTATCTTGCCACTAGCCATCGAATACTGGCTGGCGCTGGCGGCGCTACGCCGCGCAATTACTTTATAAAAACCATAGACAAGAATTATATTATCTATGACAAAATCTACGCTAAATAAATTAATTGTCGAAGCCTAGACGGCGCTAGCATTTTTCAAAATTTGTGATATTTCTGAGCTGGATTTTTGGAATGCATTCATCTTTCACACACAAAGTGGCTACAAAACATTTGCTCATTCAAACGCTAGCGCCTTTCGAATTAACTAATTTTATCAAACCGTATTATACTCGCAATATGTACTAATTTCATATCAAAAGCTTCCTACATAAAAATCGAGTACATGAAAGTTTTAAAACATGTCAATATGGTTAAAAAACGTGTAGATGATTATTGTATATTGAGCGAGCAGTCTAATTTTAGGATCCAATTTTCTAATTCCAAGCGTTGTACGGAGATAAATTCATAAGTCTTTAATTCGTAATGGGGCTTCATCACTTCACAGTTCGTTAGGGTCACTGACACTGTCGTAAGCAAAGACAACTATCATTGCGTAGACCGAAATCCTGACCAGTATAGATCAGCCTTAAAAGGTGTTAAAGGAACTCATGTTCATTTTTTGTTTTAAATCGTAATCGAAATTAGAACTTTGATTGAGGTAAGAAATCAGTCACATTATTCTAATAATGTGTTTATTGAATTGACGGAATATTTGAACGATTTTTGTTTCTGACTGGTTAAGATTTCAGTCTGCGATCAAGCACTGACACTACTATTGGGGGTTAAAGCAGCACAACCATACACTTCAGATATCGAAACTCCACTCCTACTTTGATCCCGCTACCACTACAATGTGATCAACTTTTCTAAAGTAACTCGTCGAACATGCACTGATGGCAAAGCTGTCGTGGGAAAATTACCAAAGCCGTCAAACTTTTTTTTCTTCTTGCGACTCTAGTTAATTCTTTCGATTCCTTTCTGCTTGTAATATAGGGTAAAATATAAATGGTGGATTTCTTTCTTAAAACCATAGCTTTTCATTAGCCATACTGTAGACTACATATCGGTATATCTTTCTTTCCCCCACACACCGTTACGTCAACAGCGACATCAGTATCAACTATCAAATTGCAGGGGCATTTGTAACCGTATAGTCGGCGCATTTCCCAAGTTGATCACATTGTAAGTTCGTTCCCGGTTTCCCACCGACAGCTGTCACATTGGCGTTAGTATTTCCCGCCTTCCCAGTGACAACCGTCACGATGAAAGTCTTCCAACTGACATGTGTCACCATGACGGTGTTCCAACTGACAGCTGTCACGATGACGGTGTTCCAAGTGACAGGTGTCACGAGTAGTCTCACTCGATGACTCGGTGGTGGTCGTCGCTGCGCTGCCGCGAGCAGAACACGGCGCAGAGCACGGGCAGTGCGCTCGTGAGCAGGCCGGCGGCCGCGGGCGGATGTTATGCGAACGACTCTTTGGTCGGCGAAATGGGCTTGGATGTGGAGCTCGATGAGCGGCTTTGGCGCCCTTCTGGGGTGGTCGACCTGGAATTACAATTATTCGTTTCACAAATAATTTTTGTTCCGTTAAGCTGGTAACACATGGCGCGGATGCAATCCGATCGATGGACCAGCGGCCGTATTGTGTACGCGTTTTGACGTTCGGCTTCGCTGTTTCTCTTGCTCGCTGCTCGCAAGAGCGAGCGGGAAGAAAAGCGAAGCCGTACGTCAGAACGCGTACACAATACGGCCACAGGTTCGTCACGGAGTAGGTAGACCTGACGGACGGGATGTCCCAGGAGTGGAACAGTATAGATTTAAAGTTAATCCCGATCTAACTTAATGGTAGCTCAGGAGAGGTTAGGAATGAAGAGTTTAGAGACGGTTAGTTTCTACTCATTGTGTAGCAGCGTTCAGAGGCGCTGCCAAATTAGGCTACATCGCCTTCTATATCTCTCGCCGCATCAAGAGGGCTAACGTCACCGCTGGAGTCGCTTGAAAGGGCGCGTGCACATCTCACTTCCCGTTGCTAGTCCCAGAACTGACTGACTAGATGGTCCTAGCGCCTAGCCAGTCCGCAGCATACGATCTCTACGCCTATACGTTCCGCTCTTGCGCTATATAGTCGCGATAGAATATTTGGTAAGCTTGGCATTTAATATCAGTATAGTTACTTGTGCGAGTCGAGGTGGAGCGAGGCGCGCGCGGGCGCGGACGGGCTGAGCTTGTGGTTGGCGAGGAACGTGCCGATCGACTCGTCCGAGCTGTAGCTGTCGTTCTCGCTGCAACATACAACAATGTTACGTTAATTAAAGCTTACTACGGCATTATAAAAATTATAGATGAGGGATTATATATCTAAGGATATTGCCTTGTAGGTTCCCATCTTCCCGGACGGCATTTGCGTCCGTTTCTTGGTGTAAGATGTTTGTACGGCGCGCGGCGCGGCTGCCGGTTGTGAATGTTGTGATTCACATTTTTACTGACAGCTAAGATTCATGTTTCTTCCTTTCTCGTGTCTGAGGGTTGTACCATCCACCTCCCATAAGCCACTAAAAATACCATCTACCAGCCAAGTAACAAGGTTCACCCGTAGGGACAAGTTGTTATTGGAGTTTAGGTCGCTTTTCCTACTGCAGGGGTTGAAATAATAGGCGAACGTGTTTCTTTTAGGAAGGTGTATTGGCAACTAACTTAACTTCGATACATTTGCAGAGGACTGTATATGAATAAAAAATAAAGGTAGGTAAATATATCAAACACAAGTCCTGCGAATCCTCCGAGCTAAACGTAAAGTAAAGTATCTAGACATAGCTTCTTGTAGCGCAGTATCCCGTTTTGTGGCGAAGAGCGTCTGGTCACGTAGAGTGCCTCGGCTTTGCTTACAGTTAAAATTAATAAATATTTCTTGTGTCTGCTACCAACAACAAAAGTTACTATAGCCAAGAAGTAATAAGAGCTACCTGTCAGTGTCCCGTGAGTCCCCGGGGCTGGACAGGTCGCCCGCGATCGCCTCCTGCAGGGCAGTAGCTCGCCTGGCGGCCAGGCGCGCCTCGTCCCGAGCGGCCGCCGCCTCGGTCGCGGCCGCGGCCGCAGCCGCCTCAGCAGCCGAGCGCGCGCGGCCCGCCTCATTCAGTTTAGCGTTCAGATTCGAGTTCTCTTCTTTCAGCTCCCTATAAATCACACTTGTGTTAAGATCATTTTTGAATACAGGATTTAATAAAACGCATCTAATACAATCAAGTTTCGTGGTGTGGGCAAAGAAGTGTCTCTAAGGTGGGCACTGGCTACATGTTCCTGGCTCTTTTTTACTCCCTCAGCCTGCCTTTGTGCGCTCTTGGGAGCGCCTGAAGTTCTCAGTACTTTGTTTAGGTTTTCGTGCCTATTTGGGCTTTTGTCCGTTCTCTGCGATAACGTGGCCACACACACCACCGTTCTCCCGGGCCTGTTTGAGTGGACGCTAAGAGCTCGCCACGTTTAACCATTCACGAGTTTAGAGGCCCCCTTTTGGTAGGCTCTTACTACAGATACAGGCTACATGTAGCCCCGGTACCAGGGCCAATTTGTGCCTCCCCAGCTAGGCAGCTGGGCATATTGTAGTGGTGGAGTACCTGAGCGCGCGCGTGAGTTTCCTAGTCTCGTCGGCAGCTTGCGCCTCCCGTGCGCGCGCTGCGCCCAATTCCGAGGCGAGCTGCTCGTGCGCCTCGCGCAAACGCGTCAGCTGACCCTCCGTGCGCGTGCGGGCTGTCGCCTCCAGCTCCAGGCTGGATTCCAACTCCTTGAACAAAACAAACATATCAACAAAGTTTCTGGTGCAATAAAAGAAAGAGAAGAAACTAACGTGGTTTTCACATATTTTAATGTTTTATATCACGGGATTGTACTCACGTTTATTTGTATAATAGTCATTACATAGTATTTATTAGCGGTGAGACGGCTCCGCGCGCTAGCACTCGACTTGAGAAAGATCGCCGAATGCGATCGAAACTATAGTCGTACTATGTAATATTATAAAAATAAACGTGAGTACAATCCCGTGACATAAAGAATTAAAATGAAAGGAAGAATAGCAGCCTCATGACGCGAGTGTCCATCAGCTTCTGCGTAAGCCAAATTACCGTTAATTTCCACAAACTGCTCTCTACACCTTGCTCCGGGACCATGTAGGCATTGACGTTGCTAGAGGTTTTATCTCAGCGTGAGCTATCTCAGAGAGTTCCAAACAAAACCGTTTATGTCATCTATGGGAAAGAGTAAAGTACCTTATTCCTCAGCTCGAGCCTCCTCTCGGCCTCGTGGTGCGAGAGCGAGTGTCCGGCCTCGGCGTGCGCCAACTTAGCGCTGATTTCAGCGAGTTTATCGCGCGCCACCCGCGCGTCCTCGGCCGCGGCGTCGGCGCGCGCGCACGCCTCGCGGGTCTCCGCCTGCGCCGCGCACAGGGCGGTCGTGCATGCGCGGTATTTCTTTAGCAGCTGGAAGAACAAAATGACAGGTCAAAACGACAAAAAACATTAGATAACTCTCGACAACAGATTTTGCTAAAACAACGAAAGATATTTTAGATTAAATCATCTGTTTTTTTTTTACAATTTCAATTTGAATTGATCCCATAAAGACGAATGCATCGTAGATTGTAAGATAATATACAATTGCAATACTTAAGGATTTAAAATATTGCAAGTGTTCAAGCAGTCAGCCTGTAGGTATTAGATATATCAGTTTACCTCGGCCGCCTCTTCCTCAGAGTCATTCAAGTAAGCTCTTGCAGCGGCTGCTTCCCTGGTAGCAGTGAGTGCTCGCACCGTGTTCCACATTCCTAGCTCTCGTAGCTTTTTTCTAGAGCGGCGTTCGCTTTAGTCTTGGCAGTGTTTAGTAAGTAGTTATAGTAAGTAGTATAATAAGACATTAGTTAACCTCAGTCGCTTTTTCCTCCGCGTCATCCAACCGCGCTCTTGCCGCGGCTGTTTCCCTGGTAGCAGTGAGCGCTCGGTTCGAGGCGTCGTTCCTGGCTTCTAGAGCTGCGTTCGTTTTAGCCTTAGCGGTATTTAGTATCTACAGGTTCTCTTACAACTAGATCCTTAAAGACTTACTATAATATAATATTATGTCATTAGTTTACGTCAGCCGCTTCATTCTCTGCGTCATCCAACTGCGCTCTTGCGGCGGCTGCTTCCCTGGTGGCAGTGAGCGCTCACTCCGAAGCATCATTCCTGTCTAGGGCTTCTACTTACTATAAAAAGATATTAGTTTACCTCAGCCGCTTCTTCTTCCGCGTCATCCAACTGCGCTCTTGCGGCGGCTGCTTCCCTGGTAGCAGTGAGCGCTCGCTCCGAGGCATCATTCCTGGCTCGTGTGGCCTCTTCTAAGGCTGCGTTTGCTTCGCTCGCCTCAGCCTCGGCTGTCTGCTTCGCTTTGGTCGCCGCTCTCACTGCTAGCTCCAGATCCTCCACCTTAAAACGGAGATAAATGTTTTAAACAACTTATAATCGCACTCTATTAGCCTATTTAAAGGCATAAATTGAACTCGCTTACCAAAAATTTTATTCAATTGTTATAGCTAAGATCCACTCGAGATAAAAGAGCGTAAAAATAAAATAAAAAAAGAACAATATGTACTTTTTAATTACAGGGATAAATTACCTGATTCTTCAACTGCCTAATCTGCGCTTTGCCGCCGCCTTCCTTTTCTTTCTGTTCGAGCATAGTCTGCGCGTCGCGTAACAGTGCGCGGTATCTCTTCAGGTCTCTGCAAAATATACATTCAATAAATATAACGTAATAAAAAAAACTGTACAACACTCGCATTTTCCAATGATTGATTGACTTATTGATGTCAATGTTAGACTTATAGATGTGAAGCTCGTAGTTTGTCAACACAGCATAAAAGATAGATAGAAAATATCCAGAATAAGTTAAAAACAAAAGTCAGTGATGTTCTGCAAAAATATAAAATCGCTCAAACGGAACTAGACTGGTCAAATAAATAAGAACAAAAAAAACAAATGGACAAAATATATGTAAAGGAATGGTATCTGAAGTGGAAAAAGGCAAAAAGAAAGCCAGATTAAGAGATGGGAAAATGATCTACCTAAAGGATGGAGAAGACTAGCTTTTGACAGAGAAAAGTGGAAAAAACGAAGGTAGGCCTATATCGAAAGACAACCTGACCAACTGGTTGCTGAATTAGTTTTAATCACATTGTACATAGATTTAAGTTCAAAACTGTACTTTGTTTGGTCAGCGAAATAAAGGCTTTTTATTCATTTATAAATAATAAACAAAACTGCTGTCTATCGAGGAATAAAACACTAGTGGTATGTACATGATCATTGGATTTGTTTAACATATATTTTAAAAATCAATATAGATCGAGGACTATGCAGCCCCAGCGGCCAATGGTTCTTCGTACTATGTGCCCTGTCCACTGCCATTTCAACTTGCTAATATAACTACGCCTTTACCGGTAACTTTGGTTCGTCTGCGGATCTCTTTCATTCCTGATTCTATCTCCCAGAGAAACTCTGATCATAGCTCTCTTCATAGCACGTAGGGCTATCTTAGCTTATTCATAAGGCACACAGAGAAAGATCACGTTTCAGTTTGGGTTCTCTAATGAAGACCACCGGCAAGCGGTTCACCGACTAGGTGGACCGATGATATAATTAAGACTTGGAAATCCGAAGGGGAGCCCTATGACCAGCAGCTGCTTGCTTTTCAGCTGGCTTTCGAGCACTGGAACGAATCAAAATAAATCGATCTGACCGTTTGAGCCTCTGCAGCAGCTGCGTCTGCTCGTGATTTTCAGCGCGCGCGGTTTCTTCCAATGAGGCGAGTCGTCGCTCCAGCTCGTGGCGCTCGCGCAGCAGCAAGCTTCGTTCCGCGTGCTCACTCTCCAGCTGGCTTTCCAACACTGGAACGTACCAAACACGCAGATTAGTCTTTTTGTTTGTAATTTTTTATTGTGTTTTTTGGAAACAATTGAACACAGAAGTTATATTTAATTTTAAACGCAGCTTTATTATATGCCATAGTTACATTGAACCCAACTGGGCTATCCGATATACAGGATAGGTTAAACTTCACCAAAGTGGCGAGCGTTGCAGTCTATGAGCCCCTTGCAGAATTGCATAGAACACAGCTTGATTCAGCTCAGCTCTGCTCCACTCATTGACAGTGACTCCACTGTAGAAAAAAAGAATAACACAAAAAAAAAACACATTTTTCACAGTTGAGTACATTTCCAATAATGATTGATTTTCTAAAAGTCTCCGTTTTATAAAGTCTGGGGTGTATCGTTACCACAGAGCATTAGAAATATGCATAAGAGAGGTGTAGTTACTCTTGAGTTTCTTGGCGGCGTTGGCCCTGGTCTCCTCCATCTCGTCGTCACGCGCGGCCGCCTCCAGCCGCGCCTCCTTGCGCTGCTGCTCCAGCAACATCTCCAGCCGCAGCTTGGAGCTCTCCAGCAGCTGGACACATAATATGAAATGTTATAGACAAAACTACATAGGATACATAGGCATCTGCGTTACAACGCAACGAGTCTTGAACATAATTTGATTGAGAGCCAATGAATTCATGGGTTCGAGGTTATACACGACGATGAATCCAGAGGTTCCACGTTCCAGGGTTTAGGCGTTGGATGCGATGAACGCTTTTAGGATCCCTGTTGCACGGGAGTAACCGGTAATAAGGAGAAAGGGTTGCCATGCTTTCGTTGCTACACTCCTGCACCCCATTTATGGCAAATAGCCAAATTGCCTTTCCACCAATTTATGGCTCGAATAGGAAGCAAAGTATATTGACATTGAGAACTGCCATAAATAGTTGACAAAATAGTTTAATCCCAGCATCTCTAGTTTGCCACGCTAGAGGTAAGAATCTCTAAATAGAAATATAAAAAAATCTCTACACATTAGTCTATCTCTACCCCTTCTAAACTACTTCTGCCCAGCGAAATCACCTACTTCCTCCTGATTCTCACTTGAGTTCTCTCGTAGTTTCATCAGTTCCGACTCATCTTCTGTATTAAGGCCAGCGCCAGGCAGGAGTAGGTAGAGACAGGCGCCGCTGAGCTCTCCCTTGGCGCGCCACATCCCTGTGGATCCCACATTCCACACCTCCCCGCCCCTCCTCCAGCCCCGCCTCACCTGTATCTGTCCGGCGAGGTCGTCCAGCTCCTCCTCCTGGTCGCGCAGGCGCCGCTCGAGCTCTCCCTTGGCGCGCCGCAGGGAGGACACCTCGTCTCCTCCTCCGCCGCGTTCCTCTAGCTCGCGGGTCGCGGCCGCCAGACGCTCTTCTTTCAGCTCGAGTTCTAGCCGAGCTTCCTGTGAACGAGAGGAAAGTTTTAGCAAAATGTGTCACAACATTATTAAGTCATGTTTTTTTTTAGTAAATATTACCATTGAGTTGTAAATCAAGACTGTAACTCTGTAAACTGTGAACTGTAAGCTCTGCTCCAGAACATATATCATCACTGGCCACGCCTTTATTTTGCCTCTTGCATCTCGACGAACTAGCGCTGATATTTCTTCAGCAGGTTATTATATTATAGCACGCTACGGTACACGGCGTAGCATAAAAAAACTCACACAGAGAGGCTCTGCTCGATCGCGTATTTATCTGCGCTGGCCAGGTCCTTCTCTTTTGAGAGGCGCTCCTTGACCGCGCGCTCGCGTTTAAGCTCCTCTTGAGCCAAGTGCAGCTCGCTGTCAAACTTATACTAGCGTTCCTTCAGAAAGCTGTTGCTATAAGGTTATAAGTACACTGTTTGTCATAGTAACACTCACAGAGAGGCTCTGCTCGAGCGCGTATTTGTCTGCGCTGGCCAGGTCCTTCTCCCGCGAGAGGCGCTCCTTGGCCGCGCGCTCGCGTTTTAGCTCCTCTTGAGCCGCGTGTAGCTCACCGTCGAACTTGCGCTGGCGTTTCTCCAGCAGGTTGTTGCGACAAGTCTATTAACAAAGAAAAAGGTTTATTAAAATATCCAAGTAGCGAAGTTAAATAATGCCTTAGGATGTCGACATTGTAGTCTACTGCTATGGTCGCCGCAGGCTGCACACACACACATCCACAGTTCCAATGGTTGTAATAGTACTGCATCCAGCGCAATTCTACAGTTGTAATCACATTGTACGACGAACGCTATGTGCGCCGTCATATTATTATTTTTAGTCCATTGATCTAGCCTGCGGTATAATATCGGTTACTTTAGTATCTCTAAAATAAATGGCCTGCTACATCAATTATAGTTTTGTAATCAGGGAACGTGAAAAAATCAGCTCTATTTTACTACATAATATGCTAATATGAATTGTATTACAAAATTGTGGCGGTTGTAATAGACATTGCCTATACATTGCATAACAGCGTTATTGCATGAACGATAATGAATAAATGCAATTATACTCCCGATTAGGCGTAAATTCATAGACCACATGCTTGCTTAACAAGAAGTAAATAAAGCAACAATTATGTACTCAAAGTAGATATTACTCAAAATACTTATACTATGAAATAAACTCTGAAATTACTAAATTCAGCTATTCCAAACAAAAAAAGTTAATCAATTATAATAGATATCAATTAGGGATATTTAGTTAGGAACTAAATGTTAGAACTAAACTAAATATTGGTATTACATGTACGTAGGTGTTTTAGCTCATATTGAATGCATCCTGTTTCTTATACTTTTTGAGTAAAAAAAATAAAATGTTACCTGTTCGTCGAGCAAAGAGCGCAGGTCGGCCATGTCGTTGGTTAGCTTTTGCAGCTTGCGCTTCCACTGCGCCGCGACAGCCCTCTGCTCCTCCACTTCTTCGTACGCATCTTGCACCTTAAAATGAAAGAAATATTAATGAATTTGGCAAATTTTACAACGGTGTTCAACTTCGTTTTCGAGGTTTTTCAGTTCATTTCAAAACTTATTTACGTTATTGGCGTGGATATAGATAGCAGCTGCCTACTTTTTCCCACCCCAGAAAAACTGAATAGTCATTATTGGGCTTTCTGAGATGGGCAAAGAAGTTTCTAGGGTGCCGCCCGAGCTTACGCCCATGCTTGACGTTGTAAAACCTAGTTAAGAGTGCGCCTAATGGCATGAAAAAACAGATTTCACCCGCGCTTCTTGCATCGGCCGCTGTCATCTATGCTGCTTTATTTAGAGTCGAAAATAGCATGCCACAGTTCACGATGATTTTGGCTTCGAGCGCCAGCTTGCATTTTTAGATGACATTTTATTTATTTATTAAACATTTAAGCATATATTAAAAAAACTAATTGATTACTCTACTAGAACATTAGTCTGGCTACGTAATTTGTCAAAAATAATGTGCGTTGTCGCTGATAATTTCGAGCATATGAAAAAAAAAGTTTTTTAATAAGGTGCGAAGTTTTTTTTTTCTATGGTAACCACATTATTTTCCAAAATTCTACGCGATTACTCTGCTACTATAGGTTCTTTCCTTTCCTATAATATTTTTTTAATATGGATATTTATGTTCGTTATCTTTACACCACGTCTTTAAAAAGTCTATTTTGGCATTAGGCGCCCCCTTAAGTATATTGAAAATAAAATATGACCTTCTAGAGAACCTAAAGACCGATGTTTCTAGGGAAGATAACTACTAATTTATAAAGAGAACAAATGTGATATCGCTAAAATTTTATATGACTTGAAATGTATCAGTGCATGTGCAAGTGTCTAGTTTCAGCCTGGATGCAAACCGCTTAATTGGAGATTTGTAGGGGACGCATATGTTCAGCAATGGACGTTCTATGGCTGATACGATGACAATGACCACGAAATATTTTAGGCCAAGACATGTGTGACGTCTCGTCTCATAGTTAAACAAATTTGAACGATTGTTCAATTCAAAGAGGTTCTGGAGACAAATTTATTGTACTTACACCGAGAAACAGAAGTGTTGCAAGGAGACCTACGTCAAGAGCTACTAAATTTGTAAACGTTAATAAAATGTACTTCGCAATATGTGTTCACGGCGACAGGATGATGTGTGTGTTTGTCGGCAGTAATGATGGAAATTGTAACTAAATTTAAGACTTTGTTAAATCACAGTGTTCCAGTTGCATTTATAGCTTTTAGCGCCACGAATCCTAAAGAAAAACGGAACTGTACTAGTAGTAGCCGTGTACTGTATGTAAGCCGTGGTGGTCTAGTGGTTGTAACGCTGACCTGTAATTCTTGAGGTCGTGGTTCAAATCGCGGTCCCGTACCAATGAGTTTCTTTGGAACTTATGTACGGAATTTCACATCATTGGCTTTTCGGTGAAGGAAAACATCGTGAGGCAACCTGCATACGACCATAGAAAAAATTCAACCTGCACTGGGCCAGCGTGGTGGATATGGCCCAATCACCCCTCGTGGATAGCCCTACGTCCTGCAGTGGACTATTAAAAAAGGCTGGTACAGTATTATAGTAGAGTCAACGGAACTACTCGTAGTATGCATATCTACCTACATAATTTAGGTAAAATATTCTGTCTTGCAAAAACTAATGCGTAATAACCAAAGTGGTGACTTTTCGAAGTCCATAAGAGAAATCTGTTTTTTCAGTTTTGTAGTTTTATCAATCATACGATTTACGAAAAATAAATACAAAATATTTCCTCCACTTTATGAGGATTGTTAAAATAAGAATAGTTGCAATCAAAAAACAATAAGTAATAAATATCAACCAAAATATTGAACTGAATATAAAAGTTTTACTACAGATCCCTAAAACGCGAGACTTTCTGACAATTACAAAAAAAATGTGCCAGGTAGATAGGTACAAAAGATACAATTTGAATAAAGAAACTAACAGTCCTATAGCAAAGTATCCTATCTATTCTATTTACATTTTGGAACAGTAACCTTGTCCAGAAACTCGTAGGCCTAACAAAGTATTATATCACATTTTTGACGACTCTTGACGGTTCAAACAACTACAAAAATACAGTTAAAACCGTTAATAATTATAGAAGTACAAAGTACGTAGAGTTGGATACGAGCCAAGTGAAAGAGACCATTAGACATGTCCCTCATAAACTCATCAAAATTATAGGTTTTATGGGAGCACTAACCTCTTCTGTGTCTTCCTCCATGGTGCCTAACGTTTAAACTAAATAATATTATTGGCGCGAAACTAAATTAGAGATAGCAATTAATCTAAATGACTTGAATTAACTTTCTATGAATATTTAAAATATGTGAACTAGTTTTATTTTGGTCACAAGTTACCTATTGATAGCATTTGAGGCGAATGACTGGTAAATTTCGTAACCAGACCAAAATATTCACTAATTAATGATTGCAGTTTAGAATTTCAAATTAACTACTAAAACATTACTATTTGTGGTTCGATACATCTCAAATGATCGATTCATTTAAATAGATCCACAAATCACTTATATTGATACTATGTATAAATCAAATCAAATTCCTTTCGAAAGAACTGATATTTACGTAATATAACAATCGATATGTTTAAATCATAACACAGACCATGTGCCCTAAAATTATTTAAAACCCAATAAAATTATATTCACTGCTATAAATTCAATCATTATAGATTTAAATTCAATAAATCGAGTCATGTAAAGTCACACATTCACTATGGCTTCTTTTTTGAACAATCGATTCGATCTTTCGCTTCCACTCACACTGACAATACCTAATCTAAATCACAAAAAGAAAATCACAACAAAATCCGTGACAAATATCCACAAAATTTGTCACAAAATCCGTGACAAAAATCAGACAAAACACCGACAGACCAAAATAAATCAATACAAGCTCATTCGATTACAGCATTAAACCGCGATAACAAACTATAATTAATTGACACACCGATACGTGTTTTTTGATACAAAAGTACACGTAAAACTGAGTACGTAATATGTAGTGCTAGAGGTACCGTACGATCATATCGGAATGTATCACTATCAGACGCGTCGCCTCAAGGATGATCTTGAGATAGGTTTAGATAGATAAAGCATTTTGTCAGTCGACCTATTTGTGATGAAAATGAGATAAATGTGTACCTACTTTTTACTTGAAGAAAAAACGAGATAAGGAAATTACAATTATTATATTGCTCATAAACCCCTCCTATAAAACCCAAAAGCTGCGTTTAAGGAAAGCCCGTGCTGAGCTCCGTGAAGAATATAACATTTATATTGCTCATATCATAAATACCTAAAAAAATAATACATAACTTAAAGAGCACAGACCCCGGTGTCTGTGGAGTGTAATAATAGAAGAAAAAAAAGTTATATAAGTATAAGCGTTCGTACCTACTAATCAGAGTTTAAGGCGAAATACTAGTGACGAGGAAATTGAGAAATAGGTATTTGGACTAAACTATTGCCGTCGCGATGCGCCCAAACCAGGGAGCTTCAATGTGTGTGGTGATGCAATTGTATTTGTGTGCGTACTGCGCTCGAACTCTCCCCGCACCCTACCTGCGCCCCAACGAGCTCGCTGGCCGACCGATATTTTATTTTGAATTGTAGCAAAATATGATATTACGTAGAGTGCGCGCAAGATAACTCTGCGCGCGAGTCGTGGCGCCACTTACGTTATTTCATTAGTATTCTGTATTCCCTGGCAGAATTGAATTGGTTCCTGATTTTGGCCGTACGTAGAGCTATCTTGCGCGTATTCTACGTATGCTCTGGTTACCTAGTAGGTATGGCGGATAGGCGATAGCAAACAAAAATATAAAAGATAAAAGATTATTTATTTTTCTGCCATTAGGAAGCTACAGTATTTGTGACATGGGTTAATTTTTCTTTATAGGCTAGTTTATTTTCTTTCAAATAATTATTGTTTGACAAAAACGTAATAGGTATGTACCTAACTAACATCATATACAATTGGCTATTTGATATCCGTAGGCGCTGCAGTTTACATAATATATTTTTACTGAAATTACTTCTTTCTAAGTATAAATTAATTATTTTTTTATGGAAATATCTTACATTACGTCGTTCTTCTACGGTCTATAATAAATATGCCAAATGCAAGTGGGACTCGCGCTCGAAAGGTTTCATACCGTATGAGAGCCAATTATTTCGATGCAATTATATATTTTTTAAATTGATACATTTATATAAATGATATATTGATATATTATATTACTAAATATTCTGAGAATATTTCAAGCGTCTACCTTTTGTGTATATTAATAAAAATTGTGCAAAAAATCACGTCTGTTGTATGGCATGAAAAAATATTTATTTCATTCTATTTTTTGACCGACGTAACGGAGGAGGTACTCAATTTGACGCGTATATTTTTTATGTATAACCTAGCGTAACTTTTTACACAGTAGTCCGATTTTGATAATTAATTTTTAGAATTTTTTTCATTGGAAAGAATATACTTCGAAATTGATCCCATTGAAATTTTATTGAAATGGGCTGAGCCATTTTTGATAAATCAATAATAATCGATCCGTGCGAAATATTCGTGAATTCTGTACCTACACGGTTGAAGTAGATATTTATTTTATTCTATTTTTAGTTTTGTTGTTATAGTGGGAACAAATACATCATCTGTGCAAATTTTAACTGTTTAGCTTTTACGGTTCGTGAGATACAGCCTAGTGACCAACGGACAGACGGACAGAGGAGTCTTAGTAACAGGTCTCGTTAATCTAAAACTTCTTGCCTTTTATATTGTAGGTATCTATAAAAAGAAATTAGAATAAGAAATAAGTCCCATAGTATAAAAATAATTGAGGATTCAATTAAACAGATGCGAGGTTTACTGTTTAGAGAACAGCTTGTCATACTTTGGTTCTACTTTAGAAACGTTTAAAAAATTGACACAATTAGCTAATTAAAGCAGCAGTGGGTAGGGCACATATAATAGTAAAACAGGATAGAACATCCACAATTATTATAAGATTAAAGCATCTAAAGCACTTTTAATTGAACTTTTTAGCAAAACTCAGTGGATTGGCAAGTTAAAATGACAGATGGCAAGGCACATACGATAGTTCAATGAACGGATAGCCGATGGGGCTGTTTTCTCAAATGGATCTCACGTACTGGCAAGCATAGAACGTTTTTTGCTTAGGTGGACTAAGGATAGATTTATATGTTACAGTTATAATACTTTTTTAGAGAGCACTTGATTTTCCTAATTAGAAATTTATAACTATTATTTCGGCTTAGACTAATATAATGTAATGAATGAAGTAGTAAGTATAATGTGGGGCTGTTTTCTCAAATGGATCTCACGTACTGGCAAGCATAGAACGTTTTTTGCTTAGGTGGACTAAGGATAGATTTATATGTTACAGTTATAATACTTTTTTAGAGAGCACTTGATTTTCCTAATTAGAAATTTATAACTATTATTTCGGCTTAGACTAATATAATGTAATGAATGAAGTAGTAAGTATAATGGCACACAGTTCCAAGAATGCTCAATTTTACGAATGCCCAATTCTATGAATGGAAAATTCTAAAAATGCTCAATTCTCAAAATGGCAAAATAATTTCAAATGGGAATATCACATTTTCATATAAAAAATCACCGGTAATTAAAGCACAATCTTTAGGCAAGTTTTACTATTGAAGCAAATAACATATTATATGTATTATATAATCATAACTAATTGCGCTAGCTCAATCCCTACTTCTTCCAATTCTCGACTACGCTGATGTTACTTACCTTGATCTTACAGAAGACCAATTAGATAAACTTAAGCGCCTTCAAAATTTCTGTATAAGGTTTATTTTTGGGTTACGAAAGTACGACCACATCTCTCAGTTTCGCACTAGACTCGAGTGGCTTCCTATCAGACTCCGCAGAAATGCTCACATCCTGTCACTTCTCTACAATATCCTTTTTAATCCTTCCTCTCCAGGCTATCTCAAAGAGCGTTTCAAATTCTTTCGTGAGGGCTCTTGTCGTCCTATAAGACCATCATCCTTGCTTTGTCTCTCCACTCCTACCCATCATACCACATTTTATGAAAATGCCTTTTCTGTCACCGCTGTCCGCTTATGGAATGCCTTACCTGTCTCTATTAGAACTTCACAGTCACTGCACATTTTTAAGGAAAGAGTAAAAGATTTTTATCTTGATCAGTGTTCAAAATGATGAAATTGCGTCTTTTCTCTCTCTTCTCTTTTTACTTGTCTGTTTTATATCCTTTGTTTGCTACTTCCATATTAGCTTTTGTCTCTCTTTTCCTTCTCAATATTATTATTATGTATTATATTATTATGTACCTTTGTTTATTTATATTTTTGTAGTATTTATTTATTTATTATTTACATTTATATTATTATTAGATTGATACCTCCCATTTATACTCTTGTTTGTGATCTCTTTCCGTTCAGTGGTTGCCTGGAAGAGATCGCTATCAGCGATAAGGCCGCCATTTGTGGCACTAATTTAAATTAAGATAAGTTAAGTATCTACTCTGTACTTAGTGCACACAATGAAGAGTTCTATCTATCTATCTATCTATGACATAAAGACCTATATATACACACGAGATCATAATTATCAGTCAGAATTTGTACATTCATAATATTATTTCATGCTAGGTATATAAGGTATTTTCAGCCAGCCATTTTTAAGCTATGTTTAAATTAGTTTGCATCTAAAAATTTTATGTGAAGAGGTAGACTATTGTACACTTTTATGGCTGTATTAAATGAACTTCGTGATACAAAGTATTATTAAAGTAAATACACGAATATTGAATTTATGTTGAGGACGTAAAATTTGCGATCTAGCTGATTTATTACCAAAAAAGTAGTTTTGGTTATTTTTAACAAATACACAATCTTCATCTCTTAAAGCAAGATTTTTTTTTAGGAAATTCTTAATTGAAATTATGTTGCCATTTTGATAATTGAGCATTCAGAAAACTAACCGTTGTGAGAATTGGGCATTCATAGAATTAGGCATTCGCAGAATTGAGCATTCCCGGATTAGTTGGGCATTATGAGAATCGGTCATTCTGCACCTAAACTATTTAGATGTCTGCCGATACAACACGATATATATACTAAAAAATTACTACACAGAATTGTGTAGTCGCAGCAATAAGTCGCAGTAACTAAACGCATATATTCCATACATAAGATCTTTTTATTCAAAAGTAACAAAGATACATCGGTAAAATTACAAGATTTAAAAAATTAACTAATATTTTTAATAAACATCGATATCGATGGACATAACTAGAGCATCGACAAAAATATCGTCTATTGCTACATCCCTAGTGCATGTGTACGTATAGGTTTGAACCTCCCTCACCTCAACCCTACCTCCGCATCGTGCGATAGAGACAATTGCAGCTCAGAGCAATTTATACCTACAAAAATCTTGGCAAGACAACGTTTCGTATTACGCTGTTTTCTTCATCAATAACTAAATTAATCAAGTATTTTTTTATATCAAAATTTACAAAAAATATGTGTTCATGATTATGTCATTTCATATTTTGTTAGAAATTAATAAGTCTATTCTGGTGGGTCCTTAAAGATGTCGGTAAAAATGGTGAATTTTTTTGAGACTTTGAAGGATCATACTTTGCCTGATAATTAATTTATCAAAAAAATGAAAAGACAGGGTAGTTTAAAAAGCTAAATTTAATTTTATGGCAAAAAGTTGTAACTCTAAAATCATTTTCCAGAAAGAAAACAGCGTAATACGTTTGTATGGAAAATTACAGACCACCTCAGCTCTTAAGGCGCTGCCCAAAGACAAAAATCCGTAAAACTTCATGTTTTTCGTCGCACAGATAGGCGTAACTGTTACTGATAGAAACTTGGAAAAAATACAGAGCACACAATAATAGTTTAAAAGAGAGACTTTTACAATAATATTGCAAAAAAATATCTGGAATCTTGAAAAAAAATCATAGATAAAAGCTTTAGAAAAAATCTTTCGTTTCGCATTTCTGAATATTTAGATCGATAACTACATACTATATTTTTTGTAATCATAAAATAAGAAATTTACTAAACTAAAGACATTTATATATTTTATTGCAAACACGGCTTCATTTCTTTTTAAACGAACTAAAACTGCGAAAAATTATCGAATTCTCATCTCGACTTTCGTCTAAAAACAAACGACACGCGATTTTAGACTTTATTTGTAAAAGTTTACTGTTGGAGCGTCTTAACTTATGATGAACTAATTGGAAATTGAAATGGAAATTGAATGCGCATTACACGAGCATTTGAGCTTTTATACGTGCTGGACACCCTGAGCCGCTTAGGCCTTTACTTCATATTCATTTCTATAGCATGTTTAGTTATTATATTTTCCTATAGCTGAAGAATGATGAATACAGTACATTTTTATCAAACAATATTATAAATATAATTATTGTAAGTAAGTAGTGCTTGAGTTCGTGTTGCCCTTGAAATGTTAGTTCCAAAAATATCGCATCAGATTTATTTGTTTACTGTATTAAATTAGTGTTTAGTTTAGTATTTTATATAGTAAAGGGAAGCTCGTAAAATCATGAAGGTCGTTTCTGGAATGTTGTCGTCGGGCAAACAGTCTGACAAATAATAAAACTGGGCTCTTATTCTGCCGCGTTCGAGACTATCCCTGTCACTCTCACACGAGATTTTTTTAATGAGACAGATTCTGACAACTCGACTGAGTTGGAATAGGGGCGCTGGGTATTTCTGAATCACAGAGGGAATGTAATGAATGTGGCACGAAAAATACTTCGCGTTTATAAATAATATCTTCAATGACATTATTATAGTGTTAAAAATAATAATGTTTTACGTAAATTAGTTATATATCTGGCTGCTGCTTTGCACGATTCGACTTTTGGCGAGGGTTCCATATAATAAATAATTCATAATTCACAGTGCTCAAGCTTCATGTAAGTAATCTGTTTAAGTTTCTCACTGTAAATATATGTTTTCTTTCTTTCTTAATGCAATAAATATAAGAAAGGTATAGATTATTTTAATCTAAAACCCTCTCCAAATGGATGGAGATGGAATAAATATCGAGATGGGTGATTCACGACTCGGTTCTTATCTCGTGGGATTTATCAAATACGACTTTGTAAACAAACAACAATTAAGCTGTTTCAACACGAGGCGACTGAAGAAACGATAATTATAGCGATGAAAAACAGAGTTCAAGAGAAAGACAGAGAGATAGAGAGAGAGAGAGAGAAGCTTAAGCTTTACAGTGAATAGGTACAGTAGAAACAAGCTGCAAATAATGCTAGTGGGCGCACAATATTTATACTACCCTTGTACATGATCTCCATTCGATAATTTTTCAACCCCATCGGCCAATAGACCTGCATTACCCTACCTAGTTACCTTCCTGCATGTTTGAGATATAAAATTTATTGTTGATGCACGGTTTTTTCGGCGACTTTGTTTCGTCTAGTCTACGGATTACTAATGAGTAATCCGTCGTAATACGATATACACACACAAAGATACACACAGATAGTCTCAGAGCAAAGTCCTTTCCATAGCTCATCGGGCTATTATGATTTTAGTCTAAAATTATGAGAAATAAATATGTAGGCAGCCTAATTCGATTAATGTACGGTTGTACATTGTGAAGCTCGATTTTTAACAAAGGGGCACCAAATATTGACATTTTATTTTGACATGTATAATATCTCTGTACTTACAAAAATAAAAAATTGTAAAATACCTTATGACTCGTCATGTATCTTGGCGTTGCTGTAAGTATGATAAGAAAATGGAAATGGAATACCTCGTGTACGAACGGCTCAACGTTAAAAAAGTACTGTTTGTAATTAGCATAAAATCCGGTCCGTTCGACGCTCGCCAACACGTTATCACTCCGTAATATTGTTACACTGATTACACGCATGTTGCAGATTAGCTAACAGTTGCATTATTAGCTGATTGTTTGTTATCGACGCGCTGATGTTACAAGACAAGTAACATGCTACTAACAAATGAAAAAAAAAGTTGCACTCCTGGAGTGCCGGCAGAAGTGAAAACTCAAACATATAAAGTAATATTATTTATGTGGTAAAATACAACACACACGCACACTCGCGCAAGCGCCCTGCGCCGTCTTACGAATTTTCGATCAGGTAACGTGCCTTGACGTGAGTTTATCATTTTTTTACCATCCCAAAAAGTGCACAACACCGCTAAAGAAGTTTTCACTTGAATAAATCGTTCATTTTAGGAGACAGTAATTATCTTCCTATATATAGAAATCCTACTTTAATATAGGTGGTGCCGGCAGGTTTCTTGTCGTCACCTCAATCATTCAAACATGTCAAACATGTCGTATTGTCATCTCAATATCTAATCATTTATCTCGCCTATCAAATTGCACACAAATAAACAAAGAAAGCAGAAAGTGAGGATTGTAAAAAAATACTTATTACATGATACGAGTTCATCAGCTCTTTTCTGTTTTTTTTTTTGGGTATCAGTAGTGGCGTCTGTTGCTGTGACCATATACGTTAGTTTACGATGGCACTTTGGTAATTGTCCCTCTTTCATATTCATATTTATTGGCTTTTACAATGTAGTATTATAAGGTGGTAGATAATTAGGAAAATCTTGACCTTCGTCTATTTCCTTTTTATAAAAAAACAATATATTTTTTTTTCTCGGAAAAATAAATAACAATATTTATTTAAAATATTTATACTTATATTTCAAATAAATATTGTTATTTATTTTTCGGAGTTATACTTAAATAGGTTACAGAAACTAGATGATAGAAACACTAAAAAGAAAAATTCGATACCTACTCTACTAGTGCTAAAGTAATTAGTCGTGAGGTAATTTAAGTATAAGAAGAAATAACTAAGTTTTTTGATGTGACGGTAGAGCTGTGAATAATTACACTGAGAGTTCAGTTTCTACGTGAAAACTAACGTCATAATGGCCACGTACCTGTCGTCACTTCGTTAGACAACACACGTAAGAAAGCTTTGTTATTGTTGTGAGCGTTGGCACTAGCAGACCAAATTGGAAAGTTTTGACGTTGGCAGTTTGTAATAAATGTGCAAAGATATAATAAGTTAGCAAATAAGTAAGTAATAGTAGAACATTGATAAAATGTGTAGGAAAACATTTTCTTCGCAATTTTCTCTTACATTATAATGGCTAACGGTTATGATGGCAGACATTTATTATATTAGAATATTGTAGTATAATATAGGAATTACTATGTAATATGTATACCTAATACAACGAGCAAAAATACCTACTACTGTGTTGAAAAAATAGAATAAAAATAATAATCAAAAAAAGTAGGTATGTCAATGCAATGAATGCAATGAGTTCAAAGATAGACACGATAGTTTCTTCCGTGTTCTTAATGTGTGGAATGCACTAGTACCTACTTTTCAGTTTTCTAATTTGTTTATATTTTGATAAAATACATTACATTCGGTATGCTATAAAATTGTCCACGAAAGCACCAAGCGCAGCTAGATCTAAAATGTTTTTAACAGTTGTTTGGCGGAAGCGATAAAGACGACTTAGTGCACAGTTGCACGCCCACTCTCTGACGTCGCTTTATGCGGGTTTCCTTCCATTAAACACTGTTTATCTCAATTCCACGGCTTATATTTTAGATGATAGCTATAGCCACTTAATTTTACGCCTGGATATATTGTTGATTTATGCGCCCCGTTACGACGGTGGTGTTGAAAACTTATGCTTTTAAAATCGACCTAAATAATTGGTAAATGCTAAGCACACAACGTCTTGCTATTGATAGATTTCGCTCTACGCGTCTGTCTATCCATTTTTGTTTTTTTGTGTGATCGGAGGACACTATTTCCTGTCTTAAGGGAGAAAATTCTTACAATATAAAATTGTGTTGTTAAAGTATTTTTGAGACAATTTCATATTTTGCGCTAAATTTGTATCCGTACACCCACAATGAATGTAAATGAGATGTAAGTAAATTTGGCGAATGAATGAGTTTTGGCGGGAACTAGTGTTTCTATAAGTGACAGCTTTGAAATGTCGTTGTATAATAGATAAATGTGGAGCTTGACACTGGAAAGTGTACAAATCTTGCAACAAAACTTTATCTCATATCTTGAACACCAGACTATGTAAACTTCGTATACTCGCTCCTGATTGCCTAGTTTTACCGCATTCACGATCCACTGTAGGACCCCCTATCCAATTCAATTGACTCGCTAGTACAGTCGCTTCTACCAGAGTCCTGTATACATCACACTTATATGAACACCTGCCTTCTTCTCGAGCTGTTTCTTGACCGAGACGAGCTGTTCGAGGTCGTCCTCATGCTGCTTGCGGAGTTGCGCGCGCAGGAGTTGTAGCTCGCGGTGGCCCGCTCATATCGCGCTTGTATTTATCCCCTGGATGTATGTTACTGATGTGAACACTTACCTTCTTTTCGAGCTGTTTCTTGACCGAGACGAGCTGTTCGAGGTCGTCCTCATGCTGCCTGCGGAGTTGCGCGCGCAGGAGCTGCAGCTCGCGGTGGGCCCGCTCATATCGCCGCTTGTATTTGTCCCCTGAAGCTGAGCCGTCCGCTTCGGAGCCCTCAGAGTCTGAAGGCTCGGCGTTGCCGGATTCTGCTGATCGCCAGTGGAGGAGCTCGAGCTCCAGGCGTTCGGATGCCTGAGAAAAACAAAATAATGTAATTTTTTTGATTGTGGTATGCTTGTAAATGTCAATATTATATATCAGTCGGAGTCCTCACGATTGTTGACTATTATTACTCATAATTTTATCGACCAGGTAGAGTTGATAGAGTTGCCAGGTTCCTTTCAGTTTGACACCTATATTATCGATCTCTACCTAAACCGTGTAATAGCAGTGGTCTTAAATTGTCCACTTTATTTTATGGAATCTGTGAGATATTACTTTGTACTTACGTCTCATCAATTACAAAATATTAATTCTATCATTGACTGACTCTCTGCTGACCCTAACTTCTGGATCAAAGAGGCGTGGGTTCGATCCCCACCAGGACAAATATTTGTGTGATGAACATAAGTATTTGCTCTGTGTCTGGGTGTTATTTAGTTACTATCTATATGTATTTAAAAATAAGTATATGTAGTATATCAGTCTCTGGCAGCCTTATCACAAGCTTTGCTTAGTTTGGGGTCAGAGGCCGTGTGTAAGATGTCCCAAAATATTATTATTATTATCAGAATTAAGACTATGGAAGAAGAAAGGATATAAATCTATGGGTAACACACGCGCGTACCGTGTTATTATGTCGTATATGTTAAAAACAGCTTTATAAAAGAGACAAAGATACACTAAAAATTTCATTGCTTTTTTCCCCTCAATATTTTAACAACCGTTTGATGAGGTTCAAAAAACGCGCAATCCACTTAAAACAAATAATCACTGAGCTGTCAAAAACTAAGCACCGTAATAAATGTCTTGTTTTATCTATTACAATGATGAACGACTAGGTTTTTTATGTTCGCAGATTCGCTGCGAATTTTCACAGATACGATATTATTTTCCCCGTGATTAATGTGTTCGAAAATTATGTGAGAGGAGAGTAATTTATCAATTGAGTCATTTCTTGGTGACGATGTAGGTCGACAAAAATATGTGTGTTAGAATGTCGTCCTGAGGGCATTCTAAGACACCTTGAATTTGAACATTTTAATTTTAAAGTTTCATGAAGAGAGCAAATCTTTGCGTGGCAAAATTTTCACTAACCTTTTACGGAGAAGTTGTAATTTTTTTATAGCAACTGTCTGTGGTATTGTAAACGTTTTCATACTGATGTAACATGCGGCTCTAACACACTCGAGCGAGTACGCTTGCTTAAAAAGTCCTCAGTTCATAAATCTGTTTTGGGTGCTTTTAACCATCTCAGCAATTTTCTAGCTTTACTTACGAAGAGCGCTACACTTGTCTTCTTGCAGGATAAACTGAACAAAAATATACTCTTTGCCCGAGCTAGAGTATGAGGTCTAGCAAAGTATTAAAGCGAAAGGTGGTACAAATACGGACGGTGACTAAACTTCTGTAAGCTGCTGATAAGTTGAATGTCCAATTGAGATAATATCTTTAGACATCTAGATAAGATAATAGCCTTATCTAGATCTCCGAGTCTCGGTGACTATGGAGAATGGAACGCATTTGAAGTGGTTGAATAGAGATAGGTATACATATGTTGTTGTTAAGCAACTGATTAGTCTGTCCAAGACCATTAGAGTTTCAATTGAAATTATACAACTGAGAAGTTTAATTTCTGCTACTTTATTACTGTACATATACCTACATCTCATCGTGAGTAATCAAGCTTTGCAGACTAAAGGATACAATTTTGAGTTTAATTGTTGTTTTCAAAATAAGCTAAGTTTAGTCGATGGCATCGACCTGGAATTTTTTCTGATTTATATCGATAGTCGAGGGGCATGCAGTTGGATTTCGGCAGTCGAATATTTTCTCAAAGAAATATCATAGCGCTCGGTGATGAGTCCGGCCGCCCCGCGTTACCCGAGCAACTAGCTACCATCCTCCGACACAAATATTTAGCCACTTTCATAGCTCACCTGCTGCATTTTCTGGTAGCCAGCACGTGCCTATTATCCTTTTTAACGCGCAGATTCTCGGCCGTCTTTGCGTCCGCGCACTCGGTCGCAAGTCCAGCTGCCGCATGCATTTCTGCCATTTTACCTCTACCTTTTATACTACTATCTAACTAGTATCATCATAGTTCATCTGTTGCCGTAACTAGTTGTTATATAGCCAGCAGTTTCCTGTCATCCTTCTCGACGCGCAGCCTCTTGGCCGCCTCAGCATCCGCACTGTCAATGGCAAGTATGCAAGTGTATGTAAGTGTCTTTCTCGGCGGCCGTGCGCTCTCATCACCACCTTCTAGTACTACTATTTAACTAGTATCATAGCTCACCTGCTGCAGTCTCTGATTGTTAACCAGTAGATCTCTATTGTCTTATTCGACGTGCATCCTTTCGGCTGCTTCGGCGTCCGCGCGGCGCGCGCTCGGTAGCGAGTCAGGGCGCCGAGCGGTCCTTTACCAACTAGCCACCATCTTCCGTCACCAAAGTTTAGCCACTATTATAGCTTACCTGCTGCAATCTCTGGTTGTTAGCCAGCAGGTCTCTATTGTCTTTCTCGACGCGCAGCCTCTCGGCCGCTTCGGCGTCCGCGCGCTCAGTCGCAAGTCCGGCCGCCGCGCGCTCCTCCGCCAACTCGCCGCCCACCTCCGATAGCTGGAACAACAAACATCGTTACATCACCCGTGGATAAACAGCAAAATAGTTAATGGGGAAAATCTGGGATAAACTCGAGAAAAGTGGAAATAGGAAAAATAAGACGTAAGATGAAAGTAGTAAAATTCTAAGCTCTATAATTGTGCTATAGTTCTCTAATTTATATAAGCAATGTGGGGCTGAGGACGTATATCTCTTAGTAATAGTAAATTGTTGTCGTATCTAAAATTGTCATAAGTACACCACGTCACGAATATTTAACATCAGTTTATGTTACTGAACTAATTTAGGTTCTTCGAGAAAAAAAATATGTTTGTCGAGAAACAATGTCTAAATATTGTAATGTATAGAAGTTAACTTTCGATTCTTAATATATTTTCAAACTAACGAAAGGAAATTGTAATGAACATAACCGATTACTAAGTAATTTACGGCAGTACGATTTCTGTAGGAAATAAATAAATAACTACATTGTAAAATCACAATAAATAAATTATACCTAATAACTATAGCGACGTGCCCCCGTTCGCACGCGGTGATCGTGGATCGTAGTAAGTATATTTTATTAGAGAAAAATGAAAAGAATCGCTAACTTTGGAACATTTCTTCTAAATGACGTATGTAATTGTAATATTAGATCTCCTTAAACAACTCTACTATATCTGCCACATGCTTATACGAGTAGATGGTTGTTTCTTTAGGATAAACAAACAACACGATCACCTACGGAAGCTTTCAGTTATAATCTAATCACGATCTTGCATTTAATGACCAATCGTAAAGCCAGTTGCTTAACCTCGTCCTGCCCAATAAAAAAAAAATACTTTCTAAGTTCTGCCCAATGTCATTTTTAAAGGACAATTTGTTTATAATAGCTTCTGCCCAGAACAACAAATGTAAAAAAAAAATTCTTAAAGTTGTAGTATAACAAAAAAAATATTTTTTGGGTATATATTTACCTTTACCTTATCGATTCACAGCATTTTAAAGTCAATATCTTTTGTTCTTTTAAAAGGTCATTGGGCAGAACTTTTAAAACCGTCTTTAATTTTTTTGTCCTTTATAAATGACATTGGGTAAAACTTTATAGAATCACGTGTTCTGATTTTCCAACGAAATCTCCCAAAAACGAACAATGTTACCAGCTTTTGAGTACAACATTAGAAAATATATAATGTTATTACAAAACTCACTTAGGAAAATTTCGATATTTTCCTAAGAAATTGCAAAAAGAAAACTAAGTCATTTTTATACGAATTTTATTAATAATAAAAAGAATCATAACAAAATTTGGTACCTATTTTTATAACTAGGTTACATAGGAGACCACTTAAAAACTTATTTTTAGGATGCTAAGTACTTCAATCAGTTACAGCTCTCTATAAATCTATACCTAAACATACATATTTGGCGTCATTCACCTTATTCCTGGACAAAATCTGTAAAAATTATCAAAATGTTAAAAAGTTGTTATAATATTTCAACAATTGTGAAAATCATAATAGCAATTTCTCTTTTTAGTAATACATAAATAAATGTTACATGTAGCGCACTTAAAATGGGTTTTATTATAATGGCAAGATCTACACCTAGATTGTTTTTCGTCGACATTAGGCAAATGTTTTGCTTCGAAAGTGCGACGTTTCTTTGATGGTAAGGGAACAACTGAAGGTTTTCCTCGTTTACGTGGCTGGTTTTCAAATTCATTGTCATCGGAGAGTTCTTCTACGGGCCGGTTATTTATGTTTACTTCGTCAATCATATCTTCACCAAGTTGTAGTTTAAATTCCCTCAGCATCAGTATCTTTCTTTTAGGAGTACCTTTTTTAATTTCAGTGTTTTTATATTCTAACCAAGCGTTGCTCACACACAAATCTATCATGTGCGAAAATAGCCTTTGCGTCCATTTATTGGTTTTGTATCTGTTAGGACAAACAGCTAGAAGACGATCGGCAAGGTCCACCCCGCCCATATTCTTATTATACTCACGAACAACTTGCGGTCGCATTACAGTCACATATCTTTTTGTTGACTTACACCAGCGCGAACAAAAATCAGATATTTCTTCGGCTTCCAGGGTTGACATAAAAATAACGGGTTTATTGTCAAACCATTTAGTTACAGCTACTTTTTTGTCTGGCCTTACTAACACGTGACAGCTCCCTCTGCCTTCTTCTTTCAAAGAGCGGTCGTCTTTTAGCTGACACCCATGTGGAATACGGTTTTTCATCAAAGTTCCCGAACATAATATTCCCCTTGAAGAAAGTTCATCAGCTAATTTTTGAGAGCTAAAATAACGATCGAAATATAGTACGTGACCTGGAACAAGCTGATCCGCAAGAGATAAAATAGCTTTTTCAGCTAGACCAAAGATTGTGTTATCATACTCTGGATATGTTGTAGTGCCTTGATAGATGTGAAAATCGCACACTACTCCGTTTGGTTTTGCCAAAACAAATGCTTTTAAGCCCACAGGATTTGGTTTTCCTGGACAGTATTGCTTTATCCCACAAGATCCTGTGAATGGGATAATCATTTCATCTATACTTAAGTTTTGACTCTTATTTTGTTGTTGACAACCTTTCTGAACCCGATTTATTAGAGGTCGGACTTTATACAATCTATCTTTGGCTTTCTCTTCCGAGGTAAAATCGTCATCATAAACAAATTTTATGGAATTTCGAAGCTGCTGGTATCGATTACGGGACATTTGATCAGAAATCATAACAAATTTCCATCTTTCCATCCAGTACATACGAAGAATCGGGTAGTTGATGCTTGCCATAATTAAGCTCAAACCGATGTACAACTTGAACTCTGATAATGTAAGATTTAAGCTCTGGCCTGATAAATTCACTGCAGTTTGGTTTGTTTTCTCTACACATATATTTAATAAATCGTCATCGATGTACTGTCTGAATAGATCTAATTTAGATAAACTGTCTGTATCATTTGGTACATATGAAGGTTCTGCTAAAGTTGGATAACTTGGGTGGAACTCCTGTTGCGTCCATTCTACATGTGTGGACCCTGATGTGGAAGGTGTGACACTGTGTCGCACACGCTGTCGACGACGTCTACTGCTAGAAACACCACGACTACCACGTCCAGAAGTTCCGCGTGATCGTCCTCTAATAAAAGATGTACTCACGTCAAGTTCTAATTCATTAGGTTCATTAGCTTCATCATCTTCAGAGCTTGAGTCGCTGACAGGTTCTCTTACAATCTGAGGAAGATATTCGGGATCACCAAAGTCATCGTCTGAAGGCACAAAGTCACCGATGTCCGAATCTTCCAATAAATGTTCTGTCTTCGTCTCTTAAACCTGTAAAAAATCATTATTTTTTTCATTAAATTAATTCACAAAATAACCACCTAATTTTAATATTTTACCATGGAGGTTTAATATTTTTGTTCAAGTAACACTGAACTCTTCTACCAGTAAAACTGCCTATTGTGATTTTAAAAGTACATAAAAAGAAAATCTTTGCCAAAAATTTAAATAACTAACGAACGTCGAAAATAACTACAGCACATTGTTAATTAAGGTTTTTTCTTTATTTCTGTAAATAGGCAATCAAAAAACTCTAATGATTCTACATAAAATAATAGATTGAACTTACCCTGTGTTGACCGTGACGCCATGATGAAGTTTCAAAGGGCTTCTAACAGTTGAAAAAGTTGTCAAATGACACTTCACACTGGTTCACCGATTCGCTAATATTTCAACCAATCACGGTAAGGTTAGAAAACGGCCAATAGAGTAATAATTCATACGTGAGGCGCGAAGTTCGAATATGTCAAGAAAGAAGGACACTGGGCAGAAATATGAAATTTTATATTTTTTGTTTGGGCAGTACTGATCAAGCATATTTTGTGATTTAAAAATACCATTGGGCAGGACGAGGTTAACATCAGAGTTCGGTCAGGAACACCAAGCCGAGCTATGTCTACAATTATCCCATAACGATCCCTGAATTCGCTGCAATCAAATTAATACGCTCCAGTAGAAAGCTGGTAATAGCAATCTTCCTGGTTCTGTATAATGCACATATAATTTCGCAGCGGCAACCGACAGACGTGATTATCACACCATGATCACGAAGCTACGTCTACGAGTCATTATTTTGATATCCGAGATCGTGCGATTAGTCTCGCTTGATTAATCTGCTTTAATCGCGGGCTACCAACGCAACGTGTATTTATCATAACTTTTGCGCGCAACGCCGAGACGTTGCATTAACTAGACGGTAATACTTCAGACACAACAAGTTAAATTTGGAACCACTGACGTAGGGCAAGCGGCCGACCGATGCATAATGACGCCCCAAACCACAGTTTGCCAAAATTCGTCCAGAACGCAAAAACGAAAGGCCAAGGAAAAAACAAGAGCTTCCTGTTTTATTTGAGTGACAGCGTCGCGTCGAGAGAAGAATCTCACGCATTTGTAACACAAGTCAACAATAAGAAAAAAAGTTTTGGCAAGCGCTTCGGCGATGGTATCGCAAGCGCCGCTGGTTAAACGTAAAACAATCTTACGTCCGACGATCATAATTTATCATTACTGCGTTCCGTATCTTTACGACCGACGCGAAACCATTTGAAGGACCCGGTATATCATAATAACCGAATAGTGACTCACAAACCTCTTCTAATTCGGAAACTGTAGTTCGATCTTCTGATATTCCTCTACTGGATCTACAAACGCTGCTCGCTCTGCTACCACTTCTACTGAAAAGCGTAAATCCTTTTATCATGATATTCGTAGCTGACTTTGATCGACCCAGTTTTCTTCTGCCTCCATAGTAAGAATCTTCTGGATCTTCTTTGTGGCCCAATCGTCGCCATTCATCCATAACATGATCGGTTCTCTTCAAGAAATTATCGATTTTACTGCTTAAGTAATTTGAAGATGTGCCTTCTTCTAAATGAGCCGCAACTGGTTTGAAGTTCTGTCTAAGCGGTTGTTTGTTGCATCCAAGCACGAAAGATAAATTGGCATCAAATACCACAGGAGCTTGTTCTTTAGATCTTAGTTCCTTCAAGTCTACGTTTTCAGAATTGTCACAAGATTGAGGATACATTCTTCTAGGTGTCGAAGTTTTGTTCCCCATTGTGGAGGTCATGCTCGAAGATCGAGATAAGGGTACAAAAGTCCCATTGCTGCTGCATGTTGAATATTGACTAGTAGAACTTCTCCTGCTGCTATATGATAATGGGCTTGGAGATCGAGACACCAAACTGGTAATGGTGCTATGCCTTCGAGCTAGTTCCGCAATCGAACCAGTCTCCACGGAAGCCGAAGAATTGCTACGTCTGTACATAGGGCTCGCTGAACGGTTAGACATGTAGCTTCCGTATCCATAATCCGGCGGGTTTTGAATAGTATGCACTTCTTTCAGAGGTTTAGTGATAAAAAGCTTTTTACCATTTAACAGCGAGGTTTGCGGTTTCAGCGGAACTTTTTCTTCGAAATTAATAGGCAGTGTTTTGGCTTTCTTTATAGGTAGAATAGGTCGACTCGGAGGCGCTTTAGGCGGTTTCTTTGGAGTCGTGTCCAGTGAGGGAGGGGACAGCGGGCCATTGGAAGTTCCGTTGGATCCATTGGACCCATTGTAGTGGTCGATGATGATTGGCGGCGAGAGAGCACCGTAGCTGTGGTTCTCTTCGGGGATCTGGAGTTTGAGGAGGGACGTCCCGTTGAAGGGAGCGTGACCGTTGCGGTGCGGCATGTTAGGCTGTTATTCGCCTGCGTTTCCTATAGCGGAAGTGTCGCGGGCGGTGAAAGTCCAGTGCCATTTCACCGTTGTCTGATGCAGTATTATCGTCGCGAGCGCTGGATGCGGGACATCGGTTGGAAATAGAACCGGCGCGAGAGGGAACCGCGGACGCACTGCGCCGGCTATCTCGGTCGCCGGGCCGTCACAGCGGCCGCTCGACTATTTTAGTTTACTTAGATGTCGAAGTGCACGGGCGAAGTGACACGCGGTGGACCTTCAAAATTCAGCAGAACGACGGCCGTTCAACCCAGTGACATACGCGCCCTCTGTTTATAAAATTCCAAACGAAAATATTAGTAATCGGAAGATTAATTAGGTCGATCGATAGGCATGTCTATGGATACAGATGCCATAAGCTACGGTCGTTCGGAAACTGTGAAGGCTGTTGGATTACGACTGTTTGTAGAAAGGTTGTCAGTAGCTTTGCGATTGTGAATGTTCTTCAAAATAGCGCCTAATAAATTTATATTTATAATTCTGATTGTAAACAGTCTCAGGAAGATTAAACGCCCTATAGTAGAGACTTGAGTGTTTATTTAAACAAGATTTGCGTCAGTAACATTCAAATTAGAATAATCTACGGAATTATCAATGTTTCTCCAAAGTGACATTTAATATTAATGCCTATCTCAAATTGCGAAATTAGGATTTCACCAGCTAAAACCATTTTGGCAGGGAAATATACGCGATAAATAACGTAAGTAAATGTTGTCCAAATGACCATGTGTATAGAGAATTTTCAGTAGGTTTTGGCATAAACAACGGCTTGTTAAATTCAGACCTATCTAGTAAAGTAGGTATTCTAGATATACCATAAGACCTAAACCGAAATAAGAAAACAATTTTAAATAAAAGAACTGGGAGCTTCTTTTCTTTTAAGAGTCGTTTTCAGGTCCAGTAGTTTTTACCCGGCTTTTAACCAGACGAAGTATTGTTAAATAAAGTTAAATCTAACATCGATAAAAGCCTTAGCCCACGCCAGCCTAAAGGTGCATTTCCACCAGAGATGAGATGTGTAGATGCAGCGGTGAGCGAGGAAAAAAACTAACAAACGAAACGTATCATGTAGTATCGCATAACATCACCCCACTTTATAGGCTCTATTATAATTATAGGTACTACCCATTTTCGCATATTTTATCTTATCATTATATCAGCAATAAGTCGTCTCCTGCTGGGCATATAACTAGCCTCTAAGTATCATATTGTCGGTGGCCATCATACACTGCATTTGCCGAGACGTGATCTCCCATCAGGAGCTTTAACAGTAAGTACTACGTGCTATATGCCCTGCCCACTGCGATTATAAATTGCTAATACGTTGGGCTATGTCGGTAACTTTGGTCAAATTTATCCCATATCTACCGTTTTTTTATGTAAGAGGCTATAAGGCGGCTCCAAAACTCTGACAACAGGGCTAGTCAAACAAAGTAAAAACCTATTATATGTACACCACATTATAGTGTTCCATAAGTAGGAACTAGTTTCCACAGCAAACACAAAACAGTTTCCCAACACTCAGTTTGGCAGCTAGAGCCTCCAGGAACATTATGTGCACTCCATGAATAAATAATTTTTGAATTAAAAAAAAGTCACCCGGCCTCTACGATCTTACTTTATCCCACCTCTAGTGGAAGAGCAGCCTAAACTTCAGTTTTCAGCTCCAACGCCTCAGTTAATCATTGCGCTATTGCATGCATTATAGATTCCACAATATTTTCGTACTGGAATTTTAACGAGAATCTATATTTTCCGATAGAAAAGTATCGATTGACGTTACTAACAAAAACAATCGATCGTGTTTGATTTACGCATTGATGCGAAAATGATGCTAAAAATTCAACAGCTTGAATATATATTTTTTTTATTGGTAAGTCGCACTTTTTACTGTCAATGAGAAAAGAACTAATAATTCGGTTCAATTTCGTTCAAAAGAAAAACAAGTAATTAATACGAGCTTGCCTCTTTAGAATGTGGTTGGTAAGATATTGCAGCTGATTGCGACTCATGAAGGAGATGGAGGAGACCTTTGCCTGTCCAGGATACTATTGGTTAAATGAAAATAAAAATAAGTAGTAATATTAATACTTTTTTATATGCAACACTAGTAAATTTGACTACTAGGTAGGAGTAGATATAAATTATAATGATATTTAACAGCGCGAAAACATTTTTTAAGAAAAGTGGAGCAGAGAGGTCTATGTAATAGGTAAGTTAATATGTGCTGCGTGGTATAACAAATGGGTTACATAGTTCCATTTATCTCTACTAAACCGCTAGAAATTCCGACAAACTGACACAGTGACCTACCTCCACACTAGACGGATAAATCGTGCATTAAAGTTGAAAGGGCTACGATTCGGGACGTTTATACGAGACGTCCGCCGTCGAACCGGAGATGTAGGTTGATGCAATGCAGGGCTCGTCATATCAGCTTTAACTTTTTGGTCGCAGCTTTCAATTTTAGGGTTCCGTAACCAAAGGGTAAAAACGAGAACCATTACTAAGATACTCCGTTGTCCGTCCGTCCGTCCGTTCGTATGTCTGTCACCAGGCTATGTAACATGAACCGTGATAGCTAGGAGAAAACAAACGTGATTTTTTTGCCGTTTTTTTCTCAATATTAATAACGCTGCAGTTCCAGCAGTTTCAAGACAAGTTGACTTTACAACTTGTTTTGAAACTGCTGGAACGTTTTACGAAGGCTTCAGTGAAGAAAAATATTTTCTGACAATTGTAATAGAGTTTTAGAGGTCTTCAACCGTACATAGTCGAGACAAGCGTCTATACAATACAAAACGACAAGACAGTTCTATACAACAAGGGTTCATCTCAACCCAGCTGGACCGAGCACAGCAGGCCGTCAATAGCCGATAGAAATAAATAACAACGGCCCGGCTGCCAATGCGTCCGGTTGATGCAACACCCGCCACTTTGGCCGCCTCTATCAGTCTATGTTTAACTCTTTAATATACACTACAAACTGACACAATGACTATAAGGCTAATTCTACGGACGTTCAAATAGGACGAAGGATCTTGGTAAATTGGTGCTGAGCGAAGGAACTAAACTAGTGCCCAAAAACTTGTTAAGAATAGCATTTGATATCTTCGAATCAAGAGTTAATAGGCAACTTCTACCAGTATATCCAGCGTCACGTCGCACGCCATCTACGGCGTTTGTTGCAGACCTCCTTAGTATGCGTACAAGACATCAGGTAAAATTCGGTCAAACACAAACTTACAAGAAATTCTATCACGACGCCACACAACCACCAACGAAAACACGAAGGATGACTGATGACGGATGGGGTCGAAAAGTTCTCGAGTGGAGACCACATACCGCCAAGAGTAGGACGCCACCGATAAGGTGGACGGAAGGCCTCATTAAGACCACTGGATCGCGCTGGATGCAAGCTGCTACTAACCGGTCTTATTATTCATATTGATCTATAGGGGAGGCCAGCAGTGGACGTCCTGTGGATGAAACGACGACAACGACGATCTGTACCTGTCTGTCTGCTGCTTCACATTTCCCAAATAAATGGATCAACTTTGAGCAGTTGTTTTAAAGCTGGAGTTATTAAGATGGTTTTCAGCTATGTTTGAAAGAAACATTTAGTTGACTTGTACCCATCATCTGGTACGGCAGGCGAGCTGCATTCTGTATCATGTCCTCGATTCTCGTGTCAACATTGTGTTGCATCAAGCGGACGCGAGCTTTGGCAGCCTGTACTGTTGCTATCGGGCTATATTATAGTATAAGTTATTGGCATTCAATAGTAGTACTTAAGTGTTCTATTCCCTTGCATGTATGTATACATTAAGCCCGATTACACAGGCGCCAGCGTAAAAAGCGTTCTCTCTATTGAATGCCTAAGGTGAAAAAATAATAGAACAACGCTATTTAGCTATTATAATTACGATGGCGCCTCTGTAATCGGGTTTATTGAGCCAGTAATGAACAGCTAACTTATAATTCCGCTCTTTTGTCAAGGGCTAAAAATCAGACATTTATTTATTTATTTTACATGACATGTTATATTAAAGCTCGCGTTGATTAAAATTGTACGTATTATAATTATAACTTCGTCCACACAATTCGTTCATATAACATTCAGAGAAGCTTCGTTTAATACGTTTTAGTATAAACTGTCAATGTTCCTTAATTTATAAAAAAGAAATCTTAAACAATATATTTACTTTCTCTAAGTAGTAAGGCAAAAAAGATTAGTATTTCATATAAATTATTCTATATGTCACCCATTGGAATCCCAGATAAATTAAAATTAAATACATTAAAAGAGAACATTCGCAATCGCACACAAAGCACAATCAAAAAATACAATTAATTTCTATTCTACTTTATTTTTATCAGACTCAACAAGATATCTAACGGCTAAACGATAACTTTAATGAAGTTAATCCCAGTATTTCACATTTTTATTCGAAGAGATTAATACATTCGGTCCACTAACAGCACTTTTGCATGTCACATTTTTTAAAAGTACCTACGAATCCCGAAAATGTCAGTCATTTAGTTTTATTAACGAATAAATCGATTTAGTTTCTCCATCAAGCGATATAACATTATAAACATTTATTCGTTTATATGTATTGAGTTATTTGTGCGTCATATTTACCACATAACACTTTAGATCTTAGTTTCGTTTCTTTCGATTAGTTAGATTAGTTTTCGGATCAGTCCATTTGCCTAGCTTCTTCGCTATTTAATTTTAACCTTATGAGTTTTTTGCACATCACAGGAGTTAAAAATTAATTCAAATTTCTTTCGATGTTGTGAAGTTTAGATTCGTTTCGTTCGATTTTCGAATGTGTTTTCGCGACGGTTTTCCCGAAAAGCGACGCAAGCGCATCGAGCTTTTTCAACCTACTGAGTGTGCTTCTGTTGTCTTGGGTCTTTGTCAGATCGATTTAAATATGTTGCAACCGCATTATGTTTTTTTTTGTACTATTTTTCTTGGCACATTATAATGTTGTTTCGCGTGACATCATTATGGAAGATACTTGTCTATTGCCTGCGTCATTTTGTTCATAAGGATGTTTTAATTATACTATACCAAAATATATAAAAAAACCTGATTAATATTTTTAACATTACAATTCTCAAAGAAACGCTATTTTAAATATTTCATCTTTGCTATGATATTATAAATGTTTCGTACAATGAAACAGCTCTGAACGTGAATAATTAATACACTAGAAAAACACGCTTTAGTGCCTATCTTCCGGCTTCATCATCAGCCTTGAAACCTAATCGTGGTCAAAGTTCATTACAGACTTTTCTAAGAAATCCAAAACAGCTATGACACGATTTTCCATGATGAAATTCCAGTTCATATCTTCCGGCTCCATCATCAGATCAGTTCGACAGTACCATATTATTGTATTGTCATCAGAACTGCTACAGCTGCCAATTTTCATTATGCTACGACCCTTGGGAGTTACCTTAGATTCCATTACATAGTTAGTTACAAACAGGTCGACCTAATAAAAGCGTGTTAAAAATCGACGAAAAGCCCTAAATGCCCGGAAATCTATAATCGAATATTGGATTTCGAATCGAGAAGGCCGATATCAAGCAGGAGACTTTGAACAGCTAAAAGGATAAATAATGAAAATGATGATGAGATAAGCTCTTCTTTCGTAATTTTCGATAATTTTGTAGGTAGGTAAGTAATAAACCATCACCTAATTAAATTTCGCATCGGGCCAGCGAAAACAAACCGTTGCGCGTTGTAAGAATAGTGACGTTAATTTCCGAACATACTGTATTTCTGGAAAGGGTGTAGGGTTGTCACTCAATCTAATTATTATTGTTTCTTCTTTTTATGTTCTTATATAAATTAAGACTTGTGTGTGTATTTTCTTCCATTTTTGCGGAGTTTTTTCTTCGTGTTTGTCTACGGATTTTCGAATCTACGGATTTTTAAACCTCAACTCAAAAATAATTCATGTTATTTTTTTGAAATTAATAATTATAAATAGCGGATTCGGATTCAAATAAACTCTACACTGATAGAGCTATACGACATACACATATTACTCATCTATTCCACATTAGATAAGGAAGCCTTACGCCTAGCAGTGGAACTTATTTGCCTTTTTAATAGTCCTATGCTTGGTGGATTCACATACCTGCGTAATTGACTAATTACCTACTTTCTTTTTCACGGAAAATCCAGCATTGCGCAAAATACGTACTGAAGCCAAAAAACTCATTGCTACGTATGAGCGTTCTTAAGCTAGGCCATAACGAGTTTCAGCAGGGGCACGTTTTATGGCTGAGATGATGATGAAGACGAGACAGCCCTATAGATCCTGGACAAGTAAATCATGGAAATCAGGCCATCACCGACTCGAGTGACTGACGACGCGGCTCAGGCACGCACTCAAAGAAAATCCTAAAAGACAAGCGTGAAATTATGCTTGTAAAAATATTTTATACTAAAACTATTTTGAAACATATAAAATGCTAATAAAATCTTTTAATTTTTCGGTGTCGATGTACTCGCTGACCTATTTGTAATTTGGAAGATTAATATGTTATTTTAAGATTCAATTTGGCATGAAACGTTAGAATAGACTTGTGTCGGTGAAATAGTTTACGTGTTTACAGATAACTATTTATATTTGACAACAACGCCTATAAATCTATTTGCATATAGGCACATAAAATAAATAAATTTATATTAAACGTAGACATTTTCGACATCGATTTTACCAATTGAAAATATTCTGTAAAAAGCCGTGATCTGTGAAAGCAAATCGCTAAAGAGTTAAATACGGCCTTCAAACTCATGGTGAAGAATGCTCGGGAGCGCGGTTCCAACGATGTTCGTTTTTCTTGTCGATGTTTAATTTAAAGAAAATATTTATTTCTTTATATTTGACCACTGTGTACCTCCTTGCGGGGATACTAGGATGTTTCGTTTCAAATGGCTTTCTTTTGAGTTATGAATTAATGCGGCATTTTCAAATGGCATATTACCGTTAATACCCAGGCCACCTATCTATACCTCAAACGAGATGATACCTATGTGAATACAAACCACAATCAACGTAGGTATTAGTAAATAGTAGAAAAAACAATCATTATTTAAGAAAGTTCTCGCAATTACGCCGAAGAAAACTATGAGTCACAGACTAAAAAAACACAATAATCTCGTTCACACTCGCGAACGAACACAGAGGTTCTTACGTAATCATTGTCATTCTCGTACTGTAGGTATTTTGGTCGCGGTCAAGGAACCGAGAAGTAGGCAATTCAGTATCCGTGCTTTTTAGCTCTAGGTCAGGTGGAAACACGTGGATTTCATTTGTATTCATTCATATTGTTTGTCATAAATATTACGTGTTGCGATAATCTGGACCATGAAACGTATATTTTGTTCAATAGGTAACTTGTTTTGTTTCAGTTCGAAATGTAATTGGTGCATTGAGGGTTTCATTATGTTGTTATATAGTTTTGATAAAAACTTCTTTACGTAACAAAATTACTTACGTACTAGCAATTTTTTAAAGAAAATCTTAAGTCTAACCCTCTAAACAGAAAAAAGAAAACAAAGTACAACTTGTCTCCTTTAGCTGTAGCTTATGAGCTGTCTCTATGAGTTAAATATAATGGGGATATTAATAAGATGTAATAGATACTCACATGCATAATTCATTAAATGAAATATGTAACGCAATTTTCCAATCTGACGATTTCTTTTACATCGATAAATACTTCAACCAGACTACTTGTTAATTCACAGCTCTAGACTAATAAACAACCTGTTTTTTCATTGCAATCTATTAGACAAAGACAAAAACACTACAAAATAAAGTTTAGAACTATCAAAATGCCTACAATACTGAGCTCAATCTTCCCACAAAAACTCTTGTTTCCCGCGCAACCCGATATCTTTTTTTACTCCTTTTTTCAGGCACCAGATCCGGCCAGTGTCGCAAAACAGACTGGCACACAAGGTTTTATGAATATCCTTCGGTCCAAGGAGATCATGTCTGTCCACGGTGGGTGACTCCGTTCCTCGCCAATGGTCTTTACGCCATCGCAAATTACATTGTTTTGTCTCAATTGCTATCGGCATGCTATCGATTGAATTGCGATTACAATCTAGGTATTGTTTTCGCATTGCTATGTTTTGTACAGACCTACTGTGAAGATTAGGGTAAAACTTCTTAGTTTTTAAAACTTCTTGGTGTTTTCTAAACACAAAAAAAACATCAAGCTAAAGTTGAGCAAGCCAGAATTGGATAAAATAATTTAAAAAACATGATATGATTGGACGCGCCAGTCCAGTTTTTCTCACGCAGAGGTTTTTACAATTAGAAAAAGCTTATATCCCAGAAATTGCAAATAGGAAAATATTGAGTCACTTTTATTGAATATCAGCGGATTAAATCCACTAAGATCAGACGAATCTGTACTAGAATTAACCGTTTTCTGCCTTGCAAACTGTCAGAACATCACACGCTTTTACAACTATAACTGGAACATTCCCTGACGCAGCTTTCGCCAAACAAAAATACGTATTTTATAGGTGTTTACATATTTGGAACCAAGCTGCTAACTACAACTGCCTGTTTTGGAAACAGCTGCACTACTAGTTTATATTAGCCGCTGCACGTACCTATTAACAGTAGTGGTTAGTAGTGGTATGGTTCCTTAAAGTTTCAGTCAGTTTCGTGTCTGGTAACTGAATCAGGTCTCTGATATATTTTGATAAAATAAACTAATAAGCTACAAAGGTATAACAAACTTAACACCTTGAAAGTGTTTGTTTTTACTATTCCAGTTAAAAATCAACCAAATAAAAATAAAATTCAATTTCAACAAACCGTTACAATATAATTGGACCAAGTCTCAACAACTAAGTACACCACTGACTTAATAGCCCATCAAAAAGTCAACACATTAACATCCATCGGCTCCTCAAAGGCACGAAGACCATTCCCACAGACCCCAAGCGTCTAAGTCGAAAACTGGTATCGTAATCAGGTTTTGCATTATAGTTTTTGTTTCATATCAAAAGGCGATATTAAGATCATTGGCCCGATACTGGTCAACACAAAGATCTGAGAGAGAGGTCTTCTCTTTATCCAAAAAAACAATTGCACAAAACAATTATCTTGATTTGTATGAAGCAAATACACATACGATTACGTATGTGTGCTTGTGGAGAGCTGACGCCGACATTAAACAGTAAAATCTACGTTTATAATATAAAATGCAGTGTGAGTGCTTATGAATAAGGGATTTGATTTGCGTTGGAAGTAATAACTACGCGATTATTGGCGTTAAGGTGGGCCGTGAGAAATTCTTCGTTATCTTCGTTAGATCGAGACCATTGACACGTTTTTAGGGTTCCGTACCTCAAACGGAAAAAACGGAACCCTTATAAGATCACTTTGTTGTCTGTCTGTCTGTGTATATGTTAATACTCTTTATCTCGGGAACGCGTAAAGATATCGAGTTGAAATTTAAACTGTATACGTAAATCTATGGTCTCTAGCAGTTGTGTAAAAGAAAAAGTTCTCAGTTATCGTTTAAAAAAGTTAGAGCCGTTTACAAAACCTACAGGGTACTTCCCGTTAACATAGAACTATGAAATTTAGCGAGCACCATTGTCTCAGAGTACACATATAGGAATAAATCTGAAAACTGTACATTTTTATTTAAATCACAAAAAATAGGGTCTCAAAACTCACAAAATATGGGTTCAAAATTCAAAGTGAGTAAATCGTATCATGTAAGGTATCATATAAAATAACTTCATTAGCACATGCTAAAGCTGGTTTTTAATTATATTAATAATGTGTAATGTTCGAAGAATGACGAGAAACGTGAAAAAAAAAATTTTTTTGGCGATGGTTACAGTATAGAGATTTTAACTACTTCCCAATTTTATGAAATTTTCTGGATTTGTACGGAACCCTCAGTGTGCGAGCCTGACTCGCACTTGTCCGGTTATTTTTCTTCTTAATTTTCATATGTGTAGATATGATTATGGAGATGACATGTCGCTTCTCGCGTGATCTGTGCCGGCCACTAAGACGTAACAGGTTTCTTGTGGGACCCTTTGAAACACTTGTTTAGTAATGAAAAACATGTCTCTCTGTCTCCCACATAATGATGGTTTTAATTTAGCGCTTTTTTTTCGATTGTTCTCGTGTATTGTCAATATATGGTTGATTACTCTGTGATGTCTTTTTAATTTTTACTGGTGCATTGTGTCGTGGGAAACGTTGAAGTAAGTGAGTATATTTAGCCAGGATCTTCAGAAAATGTGACTTTAGAATGATGACTTAAAGGAAACCTTGCAAAAATCCACGATGCTTAGGCCATGACCTTGGACCGTACCTAAACATTAGCGTTTGTTGTGTAAAATTATTTTTTATTTCGCTATTACTTTATTTGATAACAGCTTAAAGTTTGGGGAGGAATTGTTTTTCCGATCGTATATACATCGGTCGAACAATATGACGAACATATTAACAAAAAAAATATATTTAGAATTTTTTTAGCCCATTTGTTTGCCATATTTTTATGCTTATTTTGAAGTCTGGGCCTACGGTGAAATATATTCTTAGATCTGAAGAACTGACGATCCACTTGCCAGCTAACCACAGACTTGTGATTTAGTCAAGATGTCTTGTCCACTTAAGCACAGCATAACTACGTGATCAGCTATAAGACTTTATCAAGATCGAAGGTTTTCTTTATTATTTGAAGACATATCATTAAGCATAAATAGAGTGAAAAGATGTAGATAGGTAGGTATGGTATAACCAGTCAAAGCAATAATAAAAACATGTAGTAGTACTGTATTTTACTGTACTATGTCGTCCTTTTAACAGTCCAGTGCCGAACATACACCTACCACCGAAGGGCAATAGGGCCCAATCCAACACGCTAAGATACGGGTTTTATTGTTTGTTTTATGAAATCTACTAACAATGCATATAGAAGAATTTTAATAAATTTTGGGATACATAATTTAAAATTGCCCATAAAATATATGCTGGTATAACTTACAAATTATACAGATACGTACGACGTACGACGATAAAATAACTGTTTTCTCTATACCTCTAGTTAGGTACAGAACCATATAAAAGTACTTAGACCCCGACTTTAAACCGGGATTCCCTGCAGCGTCTAGAGCCTATGCAATATTAAACGTAACTGTAGTTTTATGAGCCTAATAGCACACATAATTTATTAAGGAACGCAAGGGAAATCTTATTTCACTTCATCTTAGAATTTTATAAGTGACTTTAATTTAGACCTCATCGTAAAAATGCCTCGCCTAACTATTTCTCTCTGTTTTCTCTCTATCTATATACTTTATTCTAAAAGAGTCCCAACTAGCACACAAGCGTAAAATGCTGCCTATTTTATTTGAGTTTTATAATGGTGATTTAAAAGTTCAAAAAGCAGTTTTAGGTTGCCTTATAGCTTCCAAAATGTTTATAGCTACAAAATTCAACAGGACAAGTCTTTACCACCACCTTTTTCTTCTATTATATTGCGTCTTAATTACAACTAAAGGCGATTGCAGAAAGTTGCCGAAGAACATTAAACCACTTTATATGAACTGATTTTATTACTGTAATGTGCCTCGAAACCGCTTTAAAGAGTTAAAAGTGAATCATTTAAAGCAGCTGCGTAAGAGCTTTAAATATTTACTATATGCCACTCCAGACTGCAATAAAGACGAAATATTAGCTCTATTAAAGGTTCAAGCAGCAGAAGCGAAACAAAAATCCCTTCATATATCTCTAAAGCGCTATAAAAGATCAAATTAGCGCTTAATCTCTCATAATGGATATATTCCGGTGAAAACTGCAACGTAATGCTGTATCATAAGATCGCCATGTTTTTCTAAACAACTGTGATGTTTACTTGCAGAATTAGAGGTTATAAACGATGTATTTGAAAGAAATAAGCTCATTTTTACTGATATTATTAAAGCCCTTTGCATATTTTATTATTACCCTACCCTATTACATAATGAAATGTGAAACAAGCTTATTTCAAGTCATCAAAAATAATATTTTACAAATTTTTAAATTATTTTAAGCGCATTGAGATGTTATTTCGAAAGCGGGTTTAAAACATAATACATTTGCACAGTAAACCTAAAAGCTTTTGTAGTTTAAACTTTATAAAGGCACATAAATATTATATATTCCATGATAAAAATGAAATATTTACGCCATGAATTCGTTCACTTTGTTTGACGGACGCATCTTATCCATGACTTTTTATTTTATTTAGAATACTCGTAGGTTCGCGTTTGACTACAGACTGCCTGATGTTAAGCAGATGTGCGGTCTAGGGTATAGCACGCTAACCTAGAAGATACCTATTTACTCGGGATTTGAAGACACCCACATAGGCTACTTTTTATCCCAAAAAAAATAAAATGTTCCTGTGGGATAGCACAAAAGTCAAATACCACGCGGGCGGAGCAAAAGCTAGTATTTCTATAAGTTCGTATCTCTATCTCTGGTTTCTGAGTTTGGGAAAAACTCCTCATAGACAATCAGTTGAGAACATTTGTTCCGTACGCGGCCGTAAGCGTTTTCAAAGCCGCCTGAAGGCTCCTGGTGCTTACAATTTGACGTGTCGTTGGAGCCACGGCACCGTTGTTTAAAAATGCTGCGGCCACCGATCCAAAAACTGACCGTGCCGAACGTTGCTCAACCTCAGTGATCGCTAAGAATATTTCTGTGTCTTACCTTAGTTTCGAGTCTTTCCGCCTCGTTCTTGTAATGTGTGCGCTCGCCATCCACCTTATCCAGCTTGCCTCGTAGAGTCTCCAGCTCTTCCTGCAAAGAACAGATAGATTTTATGATTTATTATTCAATGCTTAACATTCTTTAATGTTCTCACAAGGCATATTGATAAGACTGCCGACTGCCTCGGTGGCTCAGTGGTTAGTGGCCCTAACTTCTGGATCAAAGAGGCGTGGGTTCGATCCCCACCCAGGGCAAATATTTATGTGATGAACATAAGTGTTTGCTCTGTGTCTGGGTGTTATTTAGTTACTATCTATATAAGCATGTATTTAAAAATAAGTATATGTAGTATATCAGTCTCTGGCAGCCATATCACAAGCTTTGCTTAGTTTGGGGTCAGAAGCCGTGTGTAAGATGTTCCAAAAATATTTATTAAAGACAAGCAGGTGAAAATATCACGTAATTAGCAATATTCTTCGACTAACTCATTATTAGACGTATATATCTCTATTTCAAATAGATTATGGTGTCAATAAAACAACTTTTCGGTTGACAGTATGGTTGATACATAAAAATCGTAATAAGAATTACACGAATAGAGTTTTACTTTAGTACAAGTGCGTTAATTCTTGGTGAAAATTAGCCATGCTTTAACCACATATTACTTCAAAATCCTGAAATGCAAACCCAACCTCGGCATTAGCAACATTATGTCACCAATATTTATTAAAATAACCAAAATAAATAGATTTTCTAAACGAAATTCGCTTGGATTAGTAAAACGCACCAAAATTACCATTTACTCGACACTAATCGAGTTTTCTTCCATGTTTATGTCTCATTTTACAAATTAAACTAATCCAAGACCGCGAGTTACGAGTATTGAACAGTGCCAAGTAAACATTTGTGTTGTGCGAATCGTATGTAATTTCAATGCTAGTTCAATTTATCTCTTCGAAGCGGTTTAAATGTTTAGAGCTAGGTCATCTAAAGCTAAACCATTTGGGTCATTATTGTTTTCAAAACGGATAGATTTTGTTTCGATATATATATACTTATATTGTGTTGTGTCTAGCTCTACCAATCATGTTATATCACAGTCAGTCTCATTTCATGTTATATCACAGCCGTTTCAATATTTCTAAATGTAGAATGCCAAATATGTTACATCTATAATCATAATCGATTATTTTCAGTCAGTTTGAAGCATAAGGAATGAAAAAATAACTATGCTGACAATTTACATAATTATATGAAAAAATTTCAGGAACTTCAGTAGCGCCTACGAGTATATGTCTGCAATTCGCACATGCAAATGATATTCGTTTAAGAGAAGGAACATAATAAGTTCAAGTAAAATCATTTTATACGAAGCGAAGTTTTGATAAGGTGTTCGTGGTTCAAGTAGTATAGATTGATTGCTTTATAGCATCGTAGCAATCGTAGCGTAGCTCGACTGTTCCTGGTTATTAATTTTATTTTTCCTTACCGAATACCGATCACCGAAATGAAGTAGGTAATAGTCGGCACGGTCAGTCTTCGGATAGGTAGCACGAGTTGTACTTACAACTGAGTTCTGCCACGGATCAGATGACACGCCATATTGTACGCCCGGTTATTGTAACCGTTTATCTATTGTGAGATTTGAAGAATTATATAATCATTACTTTTTGCAAAAAATAGCATTACCGACTTCACCCGTGTACAGAATCATTACTTAGTATAAAACAAAGTCGCATTCCGTTGTCTGTCCCCATGTATGCTTATATCTTTAAAACTACGCAACGGATTTTGATTCAGTTTGTTTTAATAGATAGAGTAATTCAAGAGAAATGTTTATATGTATAATACACCTTTGTGAACCCGGGGCGCATCGCTAGAACGCAAATATTATGCACGGATCGATTTAACATTTTGTTGATTTATCAAAAATGGCTCAGCCAATTTCGATAAAATTTAAATGGGCCAATTTCGAAGTATACTCTTTCCAATAAAAAAGAATTATTGAAATCGGACTACTATGAAAAAAGTTATACGTGGTTATACATAAAAAAATATATATATACGCGTCGAATTGTATACCTCCTCCGGTGGTTCGTCAGTCAAAAATTAAAATTATAGAATTAAAAACTCTGACTCAAGGGTTAATGAGACAGCCAGCCATTACTCTAGCTCATAATAACGAACTTGGTAGCATCATCAAATGGAACATTGTAAAGACGCATGGCAACTATTTTAATAACTAGTACAAAGTAGCTCAATACTTAAAGCATCAAATTTCAAAGAGCAGTAATGATAGGACTTACCGCAGTAAATAGCGGTAATGTTACATGTATATAATTGCATCGGACGTGTCATACCTATCATTAAGCGACGCGGAAACGCAACGTATGTGGAGAAATGCGGGCAGAAACAGATAAGGCCAGGCATTCACACTGCACACGGTAGAGCGGGATAGAGCATCTATAGATACGAAATATAGGTTAGCAGTGAAAATGTGGTAGTTGATAAGTTATGATGATTTAAATGTGTTTTGAACGAATCTCAGACCCGATAAGATGATTTCTAATGTGTTTTGACGGAATAATTTAAAGAGATCAAATCTTTTTCGTTAAAAAAATGATTACTTTTGTTTGGGTTGTATGTATGGTATGTGACGATATTGTATGTTATAATACGAGTATGCTATAATACCATGTATTGCCGTACTTTGCGTTTTTTGAAGTAAACTTATAAGAATATGGATCAATTAATCACAAAACTAACAATTAGAACCTAAACTTAAAAAGATATTGCACTGAAAGTGATAAAACAAGTCTGTACATTGTTCATCATAGAGGATGTATGATTACTCCAACTGTACGCGGCTTTAAATACAAATAATAATTAAAAGGGCTAAATACGAAATGTTTTTAAACAAAGAAAACATTTACCTAGAGAAATTACCTAAAGACTTCCAAATACAGATAAAATAATTACGAAAAGACGCATGCTACGCACCAAACATTATTTCTTACTAATTAATAGCAGTAGTTGGAAAATAAACATGTAACATTAAACAGCTAGAAAACATCCAACAATCAATCAACGGACAGTAGCATCCATAATTTATGAGATAATCCACTCAATGTAACCAGTGGTTAGAAATCATCGTTATTAAACAAGAAAATAGCAATTATACTGCTACTACTGAACTAATCACAAATAGCTACATTATTTATTATTTGGACATAAAAAACTAATAATTTTAAATATAATAAGTCTCTATAGGTTTTTAACTGTACCAGCCTGTTCAATAGTCTCCACTGCAGGCCTCCCACGAAAGGTGATTGGGCCTAATTCACCACGCTGGGCAAGTGCGGGTTGGTGGATTCTGGTGGTGGAATGCGCCATTGAATTTCTTCTACAGACGTATTTAGGTTGTCTCACGATATTTTTCCTTCACAATGATTTTAACTAGTATTTCAGAATCAAACGTCTCTTGTAATAGGACTATAGTTTAATAAATTTATGTTAACCAAGATTTTGCTAATGATTAATAATAATTGTTAACGCAGCCGAAAGCGTTTATCACTTAATTTATTTTTCAAAGTTAGACTCTTCGTCCGTAGCTCCGGGTCCGTGATCTACTTGTATTGTTTATTAGTCTATTTAAAGTACGAACTGCATCTCAGCCGGCCCGGCTCTGCTCCAAATAGGCTTGCATTTCGTTAGTATGTATTTAATTTACAATTAATTATATTGTCTATGTAAATGTTCAAAAATAAATTAAAAACTTACGAAAACAATCAAAAATATAAACAAGATAAGGCACAGCACAGGCATCATATTGTCGGGACTTCGTAACCGTTACAATATCCAAGAACATGCTCGGCAAAGCATGTATGTAGACTAGATAATAAATATGAATGCCGGGAAGGATATTGATATCTGTTACGAGTATGCCATCGCATTCCTGCGGTAGGGAATAAAGCCAAAGTAAGTACCTATTATGTACTAGCTTCAAATAATACTTCAAAATTATGCAATATTTCTGTGCCATCACATAGACATAGAGCATGTATTTTTTTCTTTTTGCGTGTCAGGATAACTAGGATCTTCCGATTTATCTCATAAATAGTGATCTGTTTTTTTTAATTACGGAACCCTAAAAATAAAATTTTGACAATAGTAAAAAAGCTATCACAGTCTTCTATGTCGTCGGTATTTCAATGTAGAATTTGGGTGTACGATACTGCCCATGAGTCGATACAATTTCACTTTTTACATTTTTCATGTTTTTTATTGCTATAGAACGAGTCGAAACTGGGTTTGTTATTGGTCCGCATCATCTCATTTCAATCACAAAACAACGATGCACTTCGGTTACGCTCTATTTCTTTACACACTGCTCCGTTAATTTGCATTATAACTGATCAATTTCTCGCATAGGCGCGGGCGCGAGCAGGTGGCAGCGATGCAAGAACTAGTTGGCTGCCTGATTTAAGTACCAATACATCACATGGGTTTTACTTGGGCCTTTAGGCCTTGGAAGGTATATACCAGTGTATCACGAGGACTTCTATTTCTAGGTCTTGCTAGGTTATCGTTAATCGATATTGTAGTGTCTACGGTCTGGTTTCTTTTACACAATTGATTGACGCAGTCAGCTAGATAGAATATCACTTACCTACTAATAATAGGTTTGCGCAGACTTTTGAATTCTTACACTGCGTTCCACACGTAGTGACCACCGTCAGATATTGAATTTCGCATTTGATATATATCAAAATGAATTAATATGGGTTTGTACCTAAAAATAATAATAAGCTACGAATTATTTTCAATTATTACATATTGTTTTATAAAAAAAAATTTGATTTTGTGACCTGGATTCCAAATAATCCGCTCAGAACATCCATTCGGAAAATGATTATGCCGTACGATAGCTATCAAAACTGGGCACTAACGGGGATATAAACCACTACAGGAACTTAAAAAAAAACTGATCGTAGAACCGTTGAGCAATATCAGTGGCCTTCAAGCGGTCAAATAACTCTACTACTAGATCAGTCACATGGCCTAAACGAACTTACAACAATGTATCAACATAACTCGAACGCACGACCCTTATAAAGCACCCACCACATTCTCACGCATCCTACCCTCAAAAAACAGAAAAAAACAAATCACTTACACTCGTGAGAACAGCCGAGGGCAAAAAGCGAGCGATCCGTTAAACGATCTATTCTGTCACTAGATACGTGTGTTCACATACGAGTATACGTTTTTGCACTAGTAAAACACAACGGTCGTATAGTGTGACCAGGTTGAGAATATAGCTAATTACTTTTTAGTAAAAGTGTAACAGTAGGATACGAGTACTTATTAGCTTTATCGACAACCCATACCAGTGGATCTTACTTATAGTACGCTACTTTTCAGATCAGCTCCTCATTTGTAACTAAAGAAATACTAAGATGTAGGTACCTATTGAAATATTTCCCCCCTTAGGTTTTCGAATGGAGGGATAATTAATTATATTGAAATTTTCAACTTTACTATCAATTTGCAGAGCTAGTAGAACCAAAGTTTCAAATCCTAAACGTCTAACGTCGACAGATATTTATACAATACATACAGATCGCGATGAATTCTCAAAAATCAATACAAACGAGAATATGTTAGATCTATATTATGATACTCATCGCAATAAATAATCATATTATTACAAATTTTAATCCAAACATGATTTTCACCATGTAACATAAGCCTCGGATCAAAACCCATGTCAATAGCCAAAATGCCGGAACTTCTCAACACAGTCACACTGTACGCTACTGTTACTTGCCTCTAATCTAATTAACCAGTTCCAATGTCATATCCATTTATGCGCGTGTGTAATGTCACCTTCAGTCACCTGGATACTTGAGAATCTTGACGAGGCTATTTCGGGCAAGTCATAAACCTACTGTTTACTGGTAAATTGATACTTAAGTAGCTCTTTCGTTTTTATTGTGGACTAATGTGGACGCTAAAGATGGTGAGCATGAAACTCGTCATGCTTGTCGAGTCAGGTTTCGTATCTGGCTCATCCATGCTTTGCTGTTTTCAATTTTGGGATCATACATTACGAATATTAAGATTTGTATTGGACGGTTCAATAGACGATTTTTTTAACTGTATGCTGAGTGTGAGTTTTGTCGTAACAACAACACAAGTGCAAGTTCATACAAATAACATGCTTACGCGCTCGTCGAAGAGCGCGTCATGTTTACGACAAAACTCACACTCAGCATACTGAAGACAGTTTCGCGCTTAACCACAGCACGTGCGATCTTAAGTAGAGTTGTCGTCTAGGAACTAGCATGTATACCTAGGGGCACTTAATTTACTCTAGATTTGAAGCCGTCTAAATGTTCTAAATAGTTGTAGAGCAGAAAACGAACTTAGGCCTAAAATGTTCACAATGTCACTTTTTCGGCTCAAACTTATAGCATATATCATAGTAAGTGTACTAACAAGAGAGATTTGTCCTACTTTAGAAGGAAATATATCATTATAGATAGATGTTTCGGAAAAAAGTTTTCTTTGGAACACTTTTTTGTACGATTATTATGGGTTGGAACATCTAAGCGTCTCCCGATAATGGGAAATAGCAAAAAAAGAATTAGACACACGCAATACAATGAAATGCTATATGTTTTATGAGCTTTTATTGAACGCATTAACTAGAATACTGTTTTTTCTTTAATTAAATAGGTGCCAAATCAATAGGAAATCAGAACAAGTCGAGTGAAACAGATCGGATTTCAAAACAGATTCCGTTTATTTCCTTTTCCACTTACTGGGCTACTTGTGCCATAATTGGCACACCATCACAGACGGCTTGGTTCGGCTCGGGCAGCCCTGCGGAAATCGCTGCGGCTAGCGGCCGGATAGTGTGCGGTGACCACATGGACGAATAAAGTCATTATATTCGCCTTCGAATAAATGACTGTTTATTTTTTGACAAAAAATACGTAACTCGGTAGTTACGTATTTTTTTTTTCGCTTCACTTATTTATAGAATCATTTGAAAATTGTAATTTTTCTCTACATATTTTAAAAAGATACGAGGTAGCTTCGAAGGAAAAAAATCATACAGACGAATAGAAAACCTCTTCGTTTTTGGAAGTCGGTTGCAGATAGGCTTCTCTTTTTAGATTTTTACCATATTGCGGAACTGATCAATATGGCATATGGAACGTGGATTAAATATCATATAATTCAAGTTATGTCGCTACTCAAGTAGTATTTCAAATGCGCTGTGACTAGTAAACGATATGACCGCCATTTTACGAAAGATCATGCCATTTTCATTACGGTGAATCCGTTTCGTTTTTACATCCACGCGTAGCCCTTACGTCTGCCGCGCTTTACCGAGACATTTCCTGTGGTTGCGAAACCAAGTGGAAGATGAAGTGGCACACTTAGTTTTATAGCCGTCTTTTACTGATAATTTCTATGAAATGTGGGTGGCGCTTTCACATTTTCTCTAATGGAAAGAACGAGTATGAAAAGCTAGAGCAGAATATCCTGTAGGGTGAATTGTGTAATAGGTGTGTGATACGAACGTGGGTTTTAATATTGGTATCTACTAAATGTTGGTATAATTAATATTTCATGCCATTATATATATATTTTATTATACAAGTTTATCTATTGTTTTCAAGTCACATAAGAATGTCTGAACATTTTGCGATGGATATGTGTTTGTGTACCTAACAGTAAAAACCGGACAAGTGCGAGTCAGGCTCGCACATCGAGGGTTCCGTACAAACACATTGCTAAAATAATTAAAAACCTGTTTTAGCATGTGCTAATGAAGTTCTTTTATATGACACCTTACATGATACGTTTACTCACTTTGTATTTTGAACCCATATTTTGTGAATTTTGAGTCCCTAATTTTTTGTTATTTGAATTAAAATGTACAGTTTTCAGATTTATTCCTATATGTGTACTCTGAGACAATGCTTCTCGCCAAATTTCATGGTTCTATGTCAACGGGAAGTACCCTGTAGGTATTGATTTTTGTGAGTGTCGAAATATGCGGTTTTTTACGACATAAACGGCTCTAACTTTTTTATACGATAACTGAGAAATTTTTCTTTTACGCAACTGTATACAGTTTAAATTTCAAGTCGATATCTTTACGCGTTCCCGAGATAAAGAGTCTTGACATACACACAGACGGACAGACGGACAACAAAGTGATCCTATTCCGTTTCTTCCGTTTGAGGTAGGGAACCCTAAAAACTGTGTTTATTGCATTTCATCTAACAGTTAGAGCGACACAAAATCGTATCGCGGGGATGACTGGAGCTTTTTCTTGACGCTTATGGTTGTACACATTGTTGTTTCCGCTATAAACAATAAGGAATATGCACGATTTTTATATTTTTAAATGATGGCTTACATCGTCAAATAAATTATTGATTGGTATCGAATATGCCGTTTTAAATAAGTATTTTTTACTAAGATAATAACTTTTACATCTCTCATGGTCGGTAAGTAGGTTCTTATTACCTCCAAATGGGGCTTGTAGGTGACTAATTAGCCCTCTAGGGTAATAATGTAGCTAGAAAAGCCCTAGGGCGGTAAGTAATCTACTATTAATTCAACAGAAGTGATCGAAATATTTATTTTTTGTAGATTTATTCGATTTACTCTGTCAAAAGAGATTATTACGAAATATGTCTATTGTAATGTACTTACACAAATGCAAATATTCAGCCTTGTCTTCGTGCGAGTATAATAGTCATCAAATTTAAATATCGAACGGCGAAGCTCAAATTCAATAAAATGTTTTATTCTTATGATGCCGGTTTTTTTAGATTCTACTTACTTACCTCACAATCGAGATGTAAAGCAGAATAGTTAGCTCGGGTGTAGGCACCAATTGCACCCTCGAACTATGCAGGGTTATTTCTAATGAATTAGCATCATTCTAGGGGCTTATTCTGTACATCAAAACTAACAACTTTTGTACTACGACTTTCGTCAAAACTAAAAAAAAAATCAGCTGTTCTATACATTTCGTCGCGGGTGAACCATATTTTTAATAAATAAATTTTTGACAATAATTTGTTTTCAGGTTTTGACGAAAGTCGTAGAACATAAGTTGTTAGTTTTGATGTACAGAATAAGCTCCTAGAAGGATGCTAATTGATTACAAATAACCCTGTATATAAATATCTCGGGCTGCAATTAATGCCTACAGCCCTTGGCTACTAATCTACTATTAAAAATAGTTATCTACTAATCTACTATAAAAAATAGTTATCAAATTAATCAAATCACATTGGGATGATTTAAAAGTAGCATGACGTCACTGGGCACAATATATAGTAACTAATTTCTGATCTGTGACACCGTCAGATAACTATTGGCTGTCTGTCACGTCCTTAATAGTGCATTTTAGTTTTCATTAAGCGCACGGTACTTCGTTGAGCTAAATGTAGAACGTGCGGGATTTTTTCGGACATTACAATTATTTTCGAAGTAAAAAAGAAATAAAATATAATAGTGATAAAGATTTATGTAGAAAAAATTATATGCATATTACTTATAGTTCTATATATAGAAAAGAAAAACGCGCAAAGATTGAATTCAAATTACAGATAAAATGAAAGAAAAAGACGATAAAGCGATATTATTATACATCGTAAAAGCAGTCATAATAACCATCTGCATTTAATTGAACTAATATTTCTTAAACCCACCCCGATATATCTTTCGTCCCCGGTGGGCCATTACTTTTTGTGACTTCTTCAACTGATTACGTTCATGGAAACACATGTGATGAGCATGTGAGCGTGATGCCCATGTACTCGTATGACTCCACGTTCAATCAAGGAACAAAACAATTATTATTAATGTGTGTTTTTTCGTAATAGTTGGTCAAATCATGACTATTATACCCTAGAATATAATATCCTTGTCTAGAGCTACACACTATAGGTACTATAACCCACAAGATGGATTGATGATATGTTAAAATTTATTTTAAAATAATATTTCCGTTAAAAATCACAACACCCACTTTCCACGGTGTACAGAATTCTAATAGTTTGCACGAACCGATATTACATTCATGTACATTAATGTCGATTTATCAAAAACGGCTCAGCCGATTTCGATAAAATTTAAATGGGACCACGTCGGGAGTATAATGTTTCGAATTATTTAATATATTCCGTCTATTTCAGTGAAAGGCGTATTTTCTAAACCGATTTGCCTAACCCCGTCGGAGCTCGTTTATAACCCTGACGCCTGGACGCGAGCATTATGTGGCATCTTTAGCTTCTGACCCTAGACCTGGGCTTTCCCTAGCTCATTACATTTGAAGCTTTCACATTATCTCCCTAACTTATTGCTATATTGGGACTATCTTCGTTTAATAAAGTTTGTTGATTTGAAATTTGATAGGGGAAGGCTTATAGGTTTTCCCTAACATTCTCAGAAAGTAATAATACACAGCATAATCAAAAAAATATACTGGAGATTTCATCTAGTTTTGAATACTTCAGGCATTTTACACTAAAAGAGATACCTGTTTTTTTTTCTGCGCAATGTATTAGCCGAAACAGCAACATACTTAATTCTGACCACCACTTACGAGTAAAACTATTCAAAATTCTTCGAAATTGAGCTAAATAGCTCATAGTTCCTAATTTAGATAAAATTACTTATATCACTCTGCACGAAGGTCCAAAATAACAAGATTGATGCAGAAAGTTACGAAATAAGTCTTCTTAACCCATATTCCTTTATGCTTATGGTTTAAATTTACATTTTACGACGCCTCTCATCATTTCGTGGCACACGGAAGGGCCATAAAATGTTTAGTGGACATCAAAACCCCATTCATTCATTACATGGGTTCTTTGAAGGAGATGAGGTTATTCGTGCATGAATGGGAAACAATTTAATTGAATCATCGTGGTGGTTTCGTAGCGGAAATGTCCAATAACACCATCGGATGGAAAAGGTGGCTCGGAAGTTTCCAAAGAGAGATTAGTAATCTTACACAGTATAATAAATCCATAAGTGTGTTTGCTGGCTTCTTACCCTTTCACGCAGCTACAGAGCAACGGATAGACTTGATATTTGACAGAGATATTACAGTTAAAATATTGGAGAGTGACATAGGGTACGTTTTATCCCGGAAAAATAAAAGATTTCCGTGGGATAGCACAAAAATCAAACTATCACTTGAGCAAAGCCGCGGTCAAAAGCTAGTTTCTTTATACGTAAACGAAAACTACAGTAGTTTCAATGTGGCTTTTTACATTTATGTACTACGCCCCTGGCAGAAACGAAGAAGAACTAACAAAACTGTTTCGTGTGTCTTCAGACACACGAAAAAGATAATAGGTTTCGTTTATTGTTCAAACTCCTACCAAGGCTTCTACTGTGAGTTTGAGTATACAACTGTTGGTAAGTAACTATTCTTAACTTGTGTCTTATCCTCTAATAAAAGCCACCTTCTCTATCCTGAGTATGTTTGTGTCAATATATGATTTGAGAAACTGTGACTACTAAAAGAGTGATTCAGCACCAATTCGATTGTCCTGTGCTATACTCAGAGTTACCGTAAACCACTTGAATGCCTGAATCATCGCATTAGCTCAGCAATCATAAAATTGATTACTGTTGTATTATGACTGGCAAAGTGGAAAAGACCATAACTAAAAGGAAGAATAACATACAAAAGGTATGATATTCGAAAAGCAAGCAAACAACTTCAATAAGGATCTCCTGTTTTGCTTCGTTTATACCTACCGCATTTAAACGTATAGCAGTGACAATAATAAAGATTTTAATATTATTGGTACTAACAAAATAATTTTACTGCGAAACCACTTTACGGTAGATAAAATTAAAATCTCAAATCATTGTAGATTCATATTGTAACTTTAAGTTGATAATCCGGCTGAGTACGAGTCCGTACACCAAGCTCTAGAATTCCGTATCATAAGCCCATGAGTCTTGTATGATAATTAATTGATTTTTTTTTGTTGTTTCTTGTGAAATTGATTTTGAGAATTCAGCTATCATTATCTAAAATATAAATATGTCCTATTATATGTAGCAGCGACAAAATATAAATGTTTTCTAAATTAAATATCATTTCATTTTACCGACTTCCAAAGAGGAGGATGTACTATGTTCGTCTGTATGTATTTTTTTGTGTATGTTCATCGTTATTTTCGCCAATTGTGAACCGATTTAAAATAATCGAGAATAAAATTTAAATGGGAATCGTTTTTGATAAATCAGCAAAAATGTACATGGATGTCACATCGATTCGTGCAAATTATTTGAATTCGCGGTGGAAGTCGGTGTTGCGATTTTTTTGCGAAAAATAATTATATTTATATAGTATACGTATACGGGGCCCTAAAAACGACACAAGACAATATACAAAAACGTACATACTAATAAAATAAAACACCAGCAAATTTTAAAAGGATATCCAGCTTCAAGCGATTGAACTATCACGGAAAACATTTGATCGCGGATTTACGCTGAAAAACAAAGGTTTTTGCCAAAGGAAACGACTCGACAAAACGTTCAATAAAAACGCTAAATCCAGCGAGCTGAGAAAACAAAACAATGGCTTTGCTACATCATCAGGCGGTTAATAAGCAGTGACTCTACTTCCTATATTTGGTAGTCAATTAAAAGATAATTATCTGAAGAGCAAAATATTACGTGAACGAGTTTAAATGCTTGTAATGTAATAACGAGTATAAATAATAACTATTGTTTTAGTGTGTCTTGTGGAAATGGTTACATGAGGTAAAGTGAGTTACTATTGCTAACTAGAAAAATAGCTAAGTGTTACGCATCATGATATAAGTTAGTACTCTTAAGATATTATAGCTATCCAGCATATACCATACGTAATATAACCATACAATCCCTTAATGGCTGTAACAATCGCATCGCAAAAATCTTTATCAATGAAATTTGATGTAATACTCGTAGGCTAGTTGACAATTTTTTTTTAATTTTTTTTGGAATAAATAAACATAGCAAATTAACGAAAACAAAAATAAAATCAAGTTAGAAATAAAAAGTTACAAGCATTTTATTTTCTTGTTAGACAAAGAGCGTACTATGGCAGAATATGACGTCACGGCCCGTAAGTGTCATACATTCGCCATACTATGTTATGCTTTGTGGGAAAGGGACAAAGCATCGCCTCGTTATCCCTACCAAAATCTTTACAAGCTTATATATATGAGCTGGATTAGCCAATTTTACCAATTTTAGTTATTTTTCAGTAATCATAATTCATTGCAGAATTCAGTAATCTTAATACTTTTAATTAATTCAATACTAGTCAACTACCCTATTAAAGTAGAAATATTGATACAAATACTTTAAAATTACACTGATAAAAAATAGGAGATTAGGAGGAGGCGTTACAACTGAAATGTACCTATAGTCCAAAAAAGTCCGTATAATTATGTTGAATATCAATAATTATTAGTATGTATTACAATTTTAAAGCTGATCCATACTCATACTTTTTTATTGAGTGATTATTATTTACATACGTAACGTAACAATACTTAAGTCTTATTGACAAGGACGCTCTACGGCGTAGCGCCATGCGCCAAAAGAATGTATTGCGTCGGTGTAGAGGTCTAGAAAAGTTACTTCTCATACGTCAAAATGAGCATAATCTTAGGTACCGGTCATCGACCCGTGGTCTGATTGCCACCTACGCCAGGAAGCAGCCCACTGCGTCGAAACTCTCGTGATAACCCCCGACCTGTCGCACTCTCCAATGTGTATCGCTATTGTGTAAGTGATACTTTTATTATGCGACTCTAGGTCAAAATGGTTAGTCGGTTTGTGGAACGAGTTACGATATTGTATGCAATGTTTATGAATTGAGAAAGAGTGGCGATACATACATACATGTATATTTGAAATAGATGAAATGACTGGGAGTTGGCGATAGAACAAGAAACTGGGGTTTTTCTATTCCGTTCATTCATATCCATTTCACAAATTAGATATTTGAATTAAGATTATTAAAAAAAAATTAATATGTAAATAAAATCTCGATGGTGATAGGTAATATGTATTGTATATATCGATAACATGATAAGTATTGTGGTTATTTGTATGTGCATATTGTCATATTGCGACATCAATGAGATTTTTCTTGTCTTTTTTTTAACGCGAAGAAGTCTGCGCTTCACTGCCAACGCGCCTGATGGTAAGCGACGCTATAGTCGAATACAAAGCACGCAGGCGTCGCAGACTTAAAACATACCTATTCACTATGACTTTGAAAAGCTTTAGATTTCCTATAATAAGTATCCATAGGTAAGAAGAGTTCTTATAAGAAGGGTACGAAGATCCGGTGATGAAGACGGTGCTTGAATTTGGGCAAAGTGATGGCACGGCGGCACTAGCAGCGGCCACCACGGCCAAGAACGCACACACGTTCCGTTGCACGTAGCAAGACACGTACCTTATATACACGAATGAAAACATTATCTGCCTCCTTACCTGTGCTTGCTTAAGACGATGCTCGGTCCTGTGCACAGCGAGCAGGGGCGTGACGCGCACGAGCAGCCGCCACCATGGCCAGTCCCGCACGGCCAGGAACGCGCGCACGTTCCGTTGCACGCAGCGCGCCGCGGTGTGTTGCGTTCGCAGGCGAGCCGCGCGGCGCCGCGCGAGCAGCCCGCGCGCACGCGCCTGAAGACGAACGAGCACGCGCGCGAGCGCGGCGTCGCGGCGAGCGTCGAGTCCGCCCACCACGCCGCCGCGGAACATGATCTAAGGACAACAGAAAACACTTTTTAAGTAATGTTGTCAATACAATAAATTATTTATAGTGAAACGTCAGTCAGCTATTGATTTAGTTCATCGTCCTTCTTTATCCCACTGCTGTGTAAAGGTAATCGTAAGAGGCGTCCTACGATACTATTTGCCTTGGTCCAGTGCTCAACGTGTCCACGTTCTACCCGCGATTCCCACAGTATCGTTACAGGAGTCCAACTGATTGGCGCAATACTTGTGCAAGTTGTTTCAAGTAAGCCTTCGAATTTCTTCTCCGGACGTATGCATGCAGGTTTCTTCACAATGTTTTTCTTCATCGAAAAGTCAATGAAACGTAAAGGTGGAACCCTAATCAGCTGTTATAAATAATCTCTTGTTATAACTGTGGGATAAAACGTACGTAAAAGAAAGTGAATGAATTACGTTCGTGACGAAGTGCCATCCAATTATCTACCGACATACACCAAGTCTGGCTACGTTCCTAGTGATCGGAGCTCTATGTTCATAGATCCACGTACCACCACAATAATTGTAATCATATTACAGCATTGGACGCGTAACCGAACGAAAGCTATTCAGTTTTATGTAACAGTAGCCATTACTTTCAGTTTTTCTGCCAAAAACCTGCTCGCAACATCGCATTCTCTTGCAACCCGTCGAAAGTGATTTAATGTTCATGATTCGATTTTGCAGAAAAGGAATAACAAAAAGAGCGACTGTTTTATAGTAATGTCAATATTATGCAGCTTTTGATAAATGTGAAACAATTTAGATTCGAGAAATGTAAATCAATTTCCTAAATTTTAGACTAGACTATTACGAATCTATTATCTAATATTGGTCTGAATTATGGCTGAAATTATCGTAAATTGTCTGTATATGAAATGATAAAACAAAATATATATTTTAGCAAGGTATTGTTATATTATAGTGATATAGTAACTCTGTCAAAACACCAACAGTCCAGTGCTGAACAGAAGCCTACCCTCGAACTCCTCGGAGAGCGATAAGTCTAAATCTATTTATCATGGTTTGTAATTTTTCGGGATAGTAATTTTTACATGATGCTTTTTACTAAGCTATAGGGAGGGAGCACTAGTGGAGTACTACATACTGTAATGTTTTACAACTTCAGCAGTGAGACATCTACCTACTGTTACATATTATTAGCCTTCTAACATAATAAATTATCATAAATATATAACTTTTAAAAATATAAGCTTTGAGATCTTGGATATTATGTAGCAGCAGAGTGCCAGCCAACACCAATAAAACGAGCCCAAACACGACGGGTCTATCTTGTTTAGTACAGGAGTTCCTATGCCCACCTTCCGACTTCATCATCAGATCAGCTCCATGGTACCATATTATTACATTGTCACGCGATATACATATATGCGTGCAAAATTTCAGCTCAATCAGAAACCGGAAAGTTGATCAAATTTAACTTGCAAGATTCCACCCGAACTTACATACATACAAAGGTACATCCATTACCAGTCAAATAAAAGCTTCTAAAAAGTAGGCATTTTACCACTGATGTAGCAAGTCAAATTTAACTTGCAAGATTCCACCCGAACTTACATACATACAAAGGTACATCCATTACCAGTCAAATAAAAGCTTCTAAAAAGTAGGTATTTTACCACTAATGTAGCAATTAGAGGCTTTAGCGAATGTTGATCTTCCAGGCATTACTACTATTATTCAATCAACTATTTATTACACGGCCGCAAGTTACGTCTTATTATAGCTATTCTGTTATTGATGTGGTGCTTTGTCACATAGCAGAGTTGTTTATTAAACCGCCGCATTCAATTGACGCATTGAACCGAATTGAATTGATGTGTTATTTACTATTTGATACTACTTACTCCTATTATTTTACTACCCATAACCATTTAACGTTAAAATGATAATTAGGTCAGAGTAATCTTTGTCAATTTAATTAAGTAACTTATATCACCAATAAATTGTATACTCATAAAATATGTTCTACGAGAGAAATGAAAGTAGGTAGAGCGTAAAATTATAAAAGCGGCGTGAAATTTTTCATCGTAGGACTCATATTTTTGTGGTGTGGAAAGAATGTTAGTTAATTGGGATATCGGACATTTTTTTTAAATAAACAAATAACATTTTATACAAATATACCATCAATCAATTTTAGATAAAACACAATTTCAATATGAACTAGATTTTTAAAACGGAATATTTCTGACACGATTTCTTTAATGATTTACGAAGTTATTTAAGTGGCTGCATTTTTGAGAATACACAGTAACTTAGGCAAACTCATGCTAGTGACATGGAACTTTTAGAAAACTTAAGTAAACTCGTGCTGGTAAATAAGGATTCCCATTTCTATGATACACAAGATTATTTTTTGCAAAAAATAGCATGACCTACTTCACCCGTGTACAGAATTCGCGAATATTTCGCACGGATCGATGTAGAATTTTTCACATTATTGTTGATTTATCAAAAATGGCTCAGCCGATTTCGGTAAAATTTAAATGGGACCAATTTCGAAATATACTCTTACCAATAAAAAAATATTTTTTGAAATCGGACTACTATAAATAAAAATATGTATACTCGTATATATACGCGTCGAATTCTGTACCTCCTCCGGTTCGTCCGTTTCTCCGGTTCGAGTTATTAACTAAGTTAATAACTCGAACCGGAGAAACGGACATTTTTTTACATTTTTTTACTAAGTTCAAAAGCAGAATCATTCGTTCAAAAGCGTAGGAAAATCATGCCCATAAATGGTAGAATGAATACAAAACTGGTGTCTGCAATATTATCCACATAAAATCGAAGGCGTTGGTACATTTCCAGCCAAAACCCGACTGACTCGTTCTGTCGTGCGTGATTTCTTGTTCAACATTTACGTCTAAGATTTTAGGGAAAACCAAATGAGCATAAGTGTAAACCACTTGCATTTTTCAAACCTTTAGGTAGATATAAAAATGTAACCTATTTAAAAAAATATCAACTGCTTATGTTTTCGTCCACAATTACATTTGTATTGACACAAAAAAATAATAAAAAGCGTTGCCTGTATTTCAACTATATTCTGTGAGTCCATTACAAAAACATTTTAGAATGTATAGGTTCAAAGATCTTTATTGTTATATCACAAGTATGTATACGACGTTATCCTAGCAGCGTCTAAGGAGACATTTCTACAATCAGGAGCCACGTATAAATCGTAATTTCAAAGAAATGAAAAGGAATTTGTTAAGCTGCTTTGACTGACTACAATTAACTGAATTCATGAAAGAGGACATAATATACTTAAAACACGACTAGAATTTCTACATACAATTTCTCATTTTCAATACACAATATTACCGATTAGAAAATCGTTCATTACGAAACTAACAGCATCAAACCACAAATCCTAATGTTCAGAATATCCCGTCTGTCAAAAGCGGATGCCAGCCTTGACACAATGCCTTAGAGGCTTCGAACAATGCTGACGATCAAGTAAACAGATAGAGCAAACGGTATCATGTTGACAAACAAACCGACTCGCTACTGGGTAATAATATCTGCAGTTATGTTTATGTTGCGGGGAAGTAGACGAAAACGGTTATTTGACAAGATAACTGTACACTTCACTCGAAGGAAATGATAAATGTAAAATATTGTGTGTAAGAGTGGGTTTTATTCACGTCCATCTAACTGAACTCATTGGTACCTACAAAGTTTAGCATAGAGCTAGCTCTTATAATCTAGCTAATTTAATAACTTTTATCCATGAAAACTAGTTTCTTTACCATAATAGTTGTGACAAAAAACTAAAAAAGCATGTGATATTGTACTGTACTGTACCAGCCTTTTTTTTTTAATAGTCCACTGCAGGACGTTGGCCTACCCACGAAGGGTGATTGGGCCATATCCACCACGCTGACCCGGTGCGAGTTGGTGGATTCGCATACGCCATCGAATTTCTTCTATGGACGTATGCAGGTTGCCTCACGATGTTTTCCTTCACCGAAAAGCCAATGATGTGTAATTCCGTACATAAGTTCCAAAGAAACTCATTGGTATAGGATCGGCATTTGAACTCACGGTCTCACGATTGCAGGTCGGGTGTTACTACCACTAGACCACCACGACTCGGATGTGATATTAATTATCTCTTTTCTTTTCTTGGACTTCTGCTTTTGATATTTCACAAAGATCTGATAATGCGGAGAATCAATTAAGATAAAACAAACCAGATATTTCACGAATTTCTCGTTTCAAAATTTCTCTGCGACATGTATAAGTGGGCCGTTTCGCCACTTGCTCTCGGTTTAGTGCAGCTGAGCGATTCGAGATGCAATAGTTAAATATCTTTATGTTGTACAAATATAATTGGCCCAAATCCTACACTCGAAAGCATCTTATTGAAATATAGCTAAGAACGTTGTCAAACAACGTGTTCGGGGGAACATACAACTTTTTACGTGCACACCAAGGACGAAATGATAATTATTGCCGTTTACTGTCCTATTTTTTTTCGATGATTTTAATAAAGGACAGAAGATAGATAGTAAGCGAAGAAAATCATTACAATATCTAAATGAGATCGCAGTAAGCGAAATTCCTTTTTTTTTAAATTAAGTATATTTATCGTTTCTTAGACACCATAATGATAATATCGTATAATACCATAATATAACTGTAATCTGTATATTTGTCTGCAGTCTTCTACTTGCTTTGGAGATATGATGCCAGTGGTCCATTTTTGATGCTGTTGTTTTAAAAGTGATGTAATAGAGATGGGTCTTACTAGGTATATTTTGCCAAAAGATACCGCTTTTCTTAGAAGATCTGAATAGAGTGACTGTAAGTGCAGCCTAGCTTTCTCGTTAGGAAACAGGCAATCTGTGGAAACGCAAATAGCAGTAAGGAGAAAAGCTATCATTTCTACGCAAATATTCTAGACGCGTCGGTGAAGTGGGCCACGCTTTCGATTGTTAGTTAATTACTCTTTACTTTAATTAGAGAAAGCTTTTAATCACAACACAATGTGTATATGATGTTTTAAAACATTAAAAAAATCCTTTGTAACTTGTTGAATGGTTTTCATTGGAACTTTATAAAAGTTTTTTATTTTCATTTTAGATTTACGAATAAACATTTCTTTAGCAACTCACAACTCTTCACAACTTTAAAGACCGCAATTACCCAATAGTATCTATCAACTAAAATATTACAGTTTGTTTAAATTTAAATAATATTTGAGGAAATTACACCACGGTAAAGTTTTACGTTCCATTTATTTACCATCCTACGGCTGGGCAATAGCTTCTCTTCCCTCCTTTCCGTTTCCTCGCCTGCACGTCACCTATGGCCTTTTTTATCTCACTTCTGGTTATAGTCCTCTCTTTCTCTCTCTCTTACCAGCTGTCTGGTCATGTAATAGATTTTTTTATTCAAAATATGGCTACATTTGGCCATAAAAACATCATTTTACATCAACTTCAACGCCCAAACATAGGGAACCCAAACACAGCAGGAGAAAATATTTTGACCATATTTATATTATTTTTAAGAAATTAATTTTTATTCCTTCAATGATTTACTTCGACACTCAATGTAAACGTAGCTGTAATTGAATAGTTGTAATTAAGAACCGCGCTAATAACAAAGCGCCATTTGCAGCTTTTACGGTAGAGTTTTACGCGGGGAAAGCATGGAAACATGTGTTTCTCTACTGTAAACGACTCTATAAACTTGCGATCTAATGCGCTGTTAGCACTTCTGTACATTTCAATATATTCTTCACAGTTGTATAGCCTTTTCACAAAGTCTTTTGATTCTTCTATGTGTTTTAAAACATTTCGATTAGGGTTCGTATTCTGGAGCATTCAAGATGATTATTGCCACTGTTAAAGTTAAAGTATCATGGGTAATAAAGAGACCATTTGAAATAATATCTAGAGATAAAACATCTTTGTAATAACTACGTCGTGAACTGCAAGATCCTTTAACTTTTAGAATATCTACTCGTACCTAATATTCATTCTAACCTATATAAGTTCGGCACCTGGGCTTGGAGATATTTTTTAACCGATTCCGACACTAACAATATAAATTCAAATCAAGTCTGAATCAAGTTTTCCGAAAAAATTGTTCGCGTTTCGCGTACTTGTATTGTCTAGGAATAAAATTGAACTTGAAAATGTAATGTTTATTTTATCACAAAGAATTACCTTCAGAAACGTAAGTCTGTTAAAAGTTCTGCAAAAAAAATAAACTACGTTATCAAGAGAACTGAATAAATAACAACGAAAATATAATATACGGAACATGCACACGCTCAAATTCCCTGTAACTGTTTAAGTCTTTAAGCTAAATAATGGAGTAAAACAACCTTCTGTCCGTGTTTAAAGACTGTTATTACGAAAACACGGAAATAATGAGATGTTTTTAATAACATATTGCTCAAAATCGGCGGTTTCAAACCGGTGTAAGGTTGCTCGATAACTGAATGATTCGAGTTATTTCAAACACGACAGACTGTTATGCGAGAGAGCGCGAGTTTTCAAAAGATCACTGCATACCTTGTTTGATAAATATTACGATGTAATAAGGGCGAAATTTGCTAATCATACAGAGTTCTCAGAATATTTGACTGCTCCATCTTTTCATCTACAGTAAAAGCTCCTTATTCGCGCTTCCTTTATTCGCGTTTTCATTATTCGCGGATTAAATAATTGCGACCCAATTTCTATATTCGCGACTAAAATTTTTTTTATTCGCGGATCTAATAAGAACATACATAATAATAAAATTATTCCAATAGGTATCCAACCCAATGTCCTTGTCAAATGGACTAATAAAAAAGTAAAATAGATCTTATTACATGTTGGCCTAAAGTATGTTGTTAAATGATATCGCCGAGGCCTTTGACACAAGCCGCCTTCGCCGCGATCGGTGATTTTGAGAATGTAAACAAACAGAATGAAAGCAACCTTATAACTAAGTGCATAAAGTATATTTTTAAATGTAGTTGTTCCGTTTATAGTAAAAGCCGCTTTGCGTGTTTTATTGTTTCGTCTTTCACATTTGTTACAAAAATTGTGATCGAGTAACACGTCACTGCACTCTTCCTAGTTTATAATGTCAACTAAAAAAAATGAGAAACGAGTTTCGACACAAAAAATATCTGTGTTACCGCTTAAAGTGAAAATAGAAATGCTTGATCGTTTATGCCTTGGAGAGTCATTTGCATCCATATCACGCTCATTCAATGTCAACGAATCAACTGTACGATCGATAAAAAATCCGAAGATAAAATAAGGTCGTCTGTAGCTTCAACTTCACTGTCAGCGAAAATTGTTCGTGATCCAGCAATAGAAAAATGGAAGTGGCGTTGTCATTATGGATCGAAGACCGCAACCAAAAAAGCCATTGCCTAAGCCTTAAGATAATTAATTAATATGTTCAAAAACTTCAATGAAATTAATTTTTTATGTATTTGTTTTTTTTTTATTTTGTCACCTAGGAACGTATCCCCTATAATCCCATATAAATTACCATTCCGTATTCACGGTTTCTGTATTCGCGGCATATTTATGGAACATATACCCCGCGAATAAAGAGCTTTTACTGTACTCATATTCTTAGAATGGTCCACAAGCAGTAAGCTCCAAACACAATCTTTATATGCTTGTAATTGTGGAGTTATTATAAGTTTTGTTTAAGTGGATGACAATTATTGTCGATTTTTTCTGGGTGACTTAATAATATTCTGCTGCGGACGTCCTACGCCTGAGGAAGTAGTGGTTATGTTTTTCTTTAAGTATCTGCATTGTAGCAAATCTAACCTTAGAAATACCGCAATTTATTTAAAATAAGCCTTAACCATCTTGATCTGCGGTTCTAATAGGTGGTCTTCCACACGAGCGACAATTCATTGCACTTACTCATCATTATGATTTATCGACTAACCTTTTCAACGGAGCAAACCCCAAAATCAGGAGATGCTGTTTTATACATTTTTGCGAGGGTGGATGAACTTTTTGTATTAGCAGCTATTTTTTTAGCGATGAGAATGAATAAACTCTCTAGAAAAACTTTGCTTTAATATTCCACCTGATTTAACTTGCACTATCAATGAAAAACCACCATGGTTATGGAAATATGGAAATGTCTCGATTAGCTGATAACATACCGCAAGCTTTGCTCTATAAATGAGGGAAAGCTACTAAAATTTCCATATTATCAGCTCTTGCAAGCCGCGAACAGCCGTCAATAACGTAATGGCCATCGCAAACGTTGGACTTTTACTAGGCTAGCGAGCCCCACAATTATTACTCATTGCTAATAACTTATCACTTGTAATTTATTAATTATGCCCACCGATGAAAATATTGACAGAGAGTTTAATGTAAATACTGCATTTATCATTTGTCGGTAAGATAATATTAAGTCTGGGTGTATTGTGTATGTCGTCTTTTGGTCTTTTTTAGCGTTTATGGTAAAAAAGTAACAGCCGTAATTGTTATAATTTGGTGGCTAGCTTGGCGTCTTGACAATTGTCCACTTATATCTCTAAAATTATATTTGCCCTTGAATACGATGATGAACCTAAACCGGCTCTACAAGACGCAGTTACTGTTCACATAATTAGTTTTACAAATGAAAAACATTTCGTGGACAATGTCTGACGTCTGCGACAGCTTTAAGTGGCTGAGAAAATTGTGCCAGCTCCAATTGTCGGTTACTTGTGTAGTCATTATCTCGAGCCACCTGTGGCCAATCACCATTCGGGAAATTACACCACAGATTAGAAAGGAAGCGATGGAAAATTACGCAGAAATGACGATATATTCAGTCACAATTGGAACATCAGCTATGCAAATAGGTACATAATAGCGAGTCTGCATTCGCTTTTATTTGCATCGCTGATAAAATTCTGTCACATTGCAACATTACTTGCGCTGATGTATATTTAGTAGATAAATAAAAGTTTGCTTTGAGTTTCAAGTAATAAGCTATAATTTTTCCAAAACAGAGTACTTCTTGAAATACTGAGAATTAACGTACGTAGGCATTTTTTTTTTTTTTTTTTTATATTGGGGGACATCTCACACACGGCCTCTGATCCCAAATTAAGCAAAGCTTGTGATATGGCTGCCAGAGACTGATATACTACATATACTTATTTTAAATACATACTTACGTAGGCATTGATATAACGTAAAACTCAAAAGCTTTTTTCGGGTTCCGACGGATAACCTTATTAATACTAGAGTGGCGCTATATGAAAAAATGCAGAAAACTTATCGAAGCATTTTGTTTGAAATGAAAATTTGCATATAAGGAGTGTATTATATTATATTTAAAAGTGTGTCACCGTGCATGTGCAAACAATTTTTTTGATAATACACGCGTCAGTTGTTGTTGAAGTTATACATCTGCATAGATATATTTTGTAATGAGTAAAAGAGTACGCAGGGATGAGCTATTAGGCCTGAATGCACATTCGTGTGAATCTGCCATCATTTCGCAATATTTCGTGAGTTTAATGTACTTTTTCTGATGATATCTTTATTAATACGACTATCAAATACGAAACACTGTTTGATGTAGTTTTAATGATTGTCATAAATTACGTAACAAACGTAAGTGTTCAACAACTAAGCATTTGCAAAAGAGAAATAACAAATGTTTTTAAATAATTTTCCTAATCAAAAAATAATTTTCGTAATAAACATACCCAAAAACTTCAATAATGCAATTGTTTATTGTAATATATATAATGCGATAAAGACAATACTCCTAAGCCATAACACGTTCGCAAAAATTCTAAGCTTTACATATTGCCCGTTTAAGTGAGGAAGTTTTTTTTTCTGTATTTCCTCGGACTTAATCCGAGGCTGAGGAAGGTTAGATACAAGCAGCTCTATTAATCAAATGATACTTTGTAAGACGACAGAGGAACTCTATGTCCAGTTACGGTTGTACGGCACAGGTGTTATGATGTCGACTAGAGTTAGGCACTTGGCAGCTAGCTGTTGAAAGTCACAGCTAGCACCCACTCGCTAAATGCCAATTTCTTCAATCATGGAGATTGCATAGTTTCACGTTAAGCCGTAAATGTGTGTTGCGAATGGTTTCATTCTGTTACGCATTGTGAAATTGAATTCTAACATTTTCTAAATTTTTATAAGAAATAAGTTAAAGTCCGGTTTATTGAACGGTGATTATTTCTACACGTTGCTAATCGTTCCATAGAATTTCGGTTTTCAGAATTCAAGCGCATTAAAAGCGTGTTCCACCGACTGAGTTCATTTTTATAGAATTTAAAATCGATTGAATGTTTTCTTATCGAAGTCGCATATTTTGATTTTTTTCGTGTTGTTGTCAGTGTTCATACGATTAATTGCAGCCTGTTTATATTTAATTATAGATTTTGTATAAAGATTTAGCCATGTGAGAGGCCTTCAGGCGGCTTAAAAACTCTGGCATCAGGGCTAGCCACCCGGCCATATGAACTTTTTATAGATTTTGTAGAACGACTAATAAATTCTACATTAGGTACATCTAAGCAACAATAATATTATTCAACGCATTTGTAATTTCAGATTCGTAGTAAGCTTGCGTGAAAATGATCTATAACAATGAGTCTAATATAAGCTTATACTGAATAGAGAGAGCGCCGATTTCATTTGTTTTTTTGTTTATATGTTCTGGGTACCTAATCTCCGGAACTAGTACACATAATTAATTTAAAAATTACACTATATGAAAGATACAAGTAAGTATTCTATACAGGGTTAATTCTAATACAACCGTTGTTAGTTTTGATGTACAGAATGAGCCCCTAAAAGGATGCTAATTGATTAGAAATAACCCTGTATACATGCCAGTAATAATTATCATAAATCAACGTTTTGACTAAGCACAAATAAATATAACACAGGTGGCAAAACATATCGCTTACACATCCATCAATTTCAATACAGCACTAATAAGTTTCGCGAGACCAGAACGTGAGTGGGGAACGTAACAAGAATTTCATTAGGGGGCGAATATAATAAAAAATGCTTCTTTACAAAAATAACGAGATAAAGAAAGATACAGTAATATAAGAAATACACCAGTGTAGCAGTAAGATATAAAACTACGATTTACTGCTAAGTAGAAAAAAGAAGTAGGTCTGCCCTGTCTAGGGTTACCACATCTCAGGATTTGTCCTGAGATTTCAGGATTTTTCGACTTTTCTCAGGATTGCGGCCGGATTTTACAAATCTCGTGATATCTCAGGATTTTCAATAAAACACAGGTTACATGTTACATTTTAAAGATTTCTTTAGTTGAAGTTAAACAAAATAAAAATTATCTTCTTATGGTAACAATTGAATAGTTAAAATTAATACTTATTTATACAAGTAAAAGATAATAAAATATAAATAATAAATAAACGATAATAATACGTTTTGAAGTGAAAGTTCTCAAACTGCATAAAATCTCAGGACTTTTCCATGGAAATCGGGCCTTGTCTCCGGTCTTTTGATTTTTTCATCTGGTAACCCTAGCCCTTTCAGAGTTTTTAAGCCACCTGAAGGCCTATGAAGTCTGATTACGGAGGCGCCATCGTAATTATATTAGCTAAGTAGCATAGTTCTGTTTTTTTTTCACTTTAGGCATTCGATAGAGAGAACGTTTTTTACGTTGCTATTAAATTTACGCTGGCGCCTCTGTAATCGGGCTTATGACATAGCTAAACGGTTAAAATGACCGGTATCTAAAACTTAACGTGTCATCCGAGCCACGGTAGCGCTCAGTTATAAATGCCACTCGCGATCACCCATCCAAAGACTGACCGTGCTGAACGTTGCTTAACTTCGATTATCGCTAACGATCACCTAGCCAAATTATGCTATGAGCGCTACGCTGCTAAGTATTGATGGGTACGATTGAAAATCTAATTACGCTGGAAGGAAAATGAAACAGAGTTACTCGTAAATATACCAATGGAAAACTCTAGCGTATCATCAAAATATCATGAAGACTAACAACATGTGTTTTTCGTTTTTTCTTGTGAAATGGTTAATGAGCTTAACTTGATTAATTTGGATTCTGGTTTACACCTATATTTGTTTTTTTACTTGATGTGTTCAAGGTTTAAACACTCCTATTTCAATGATACCAGAAGACAAATCCCGTAAATATAATACCCCATTGTCTTACCTGAGTCCGTCCACACTAGCGTTACACAAGCCAATCATTTCACCAATAGAAACTATCACCTACACTGCGGTAAGAATTATCTATTGTGTCGATATGTTAAACTTTCGCCTCGCCTTGTCAGCGGGATGATAAAAATGTAATTAGCCACAGATATTTCTTGGAACTCAAACACTCAGATAAATGACCTAAAGATGGTCTCCTTATTGAATAACACAGATAAGTTATTCAATAAGAAGATACATAAAGAGTCTGATAACATGGGAATAACTAAATAAATATTGATCTGTACGACGAACTGCTACATTAATTGTTACATTTTGTAACATTCATGTGACAAAATCAAAGTTAGTTCGAAATCCTCTTGAGATCTCACCTTTAAACATAGGGATATGAGGATTCGTTTTTAAAATGGGAACATAAAAAATTTGGTTTTTTAAAAATTGGGCTTACTTAGGAAACAAGTAACTATATCTTGACAAATCGTAATTTAAGAGCTGTCAAGTAATAAAGCCTTCAAATTGAGTCCAATGTTTAAAATATTCCGTAGGCAAGTACTGTCTGTTAATTGTAGACAAGAGAACTCAACCGTCACAGAAATATGTAATTATACACTGAATAATTTGTCCGAGGCCGTTAATAACAAATTGAAAGCAAAAAGTGAAACGGATACCCGTACCGAAGCGGACAAAGCTACCGCCGCCGAATGATCTGACGATACAAATTAAACATCACCACACTATCGTCGTTTTGGTGAGTATTTGTACTGAAAATATTCTGACAGCAGAGCATAGCTTATTTTCTTTCTTACTAGCTTTTGTTCGCGGCTCCGCCCGCGTATTATTTTGGTTTTTGTGTTATCCCATAGGAAACTTTTATTTTTCCGGGATAAAAAGTAACCTATCTCACTTTCCGTCTTTCAAACTATAGTCCATGTCAAAATCAAGTCAATCCGCTGCTCTGTTGCTTCGTGAAAGAGGAACAAACCAATAAACACATTTCGGATTTATAATATTAGTAAAGTAAGGATGCGGGACTATCTAGACGATGACGATCTTATAAAATATCAATGTATGCATCCATATGACCATCTTGTACCATAAGATCAATACCGAAATTGCGAAAAAAGACGGCTATTCCTTACAGTTTAGTGACATTGCATAAAACGTATGGAACAGCTCATTTTTGTTCATGATTTCAGGACTGGTCCTACAGTAAACATAGGTCATAATGATGAAACACAATAATATCCTAGATCTACAATATGTCCTTTATCTAATCTAGAGATACACTCTGTAGGTATAGAAACGATAGTTACGAAACGAAACTTGGATAGTTTAAATGATTTAAGTTTATGTTAAAACACAGGTTGAAAGCATTCCATCAATGAATGCAACGGTCATGGTTATGTATGGTCGTAACACAAACCTAATTCAATGTGATAATATAAACAACAAAGCCGTTAATATAAACAAGATAATTATGATAATGAAGGTACTAAGAAAGTAGAGGTCAAGATCGAGGTTAAGCGCTTGACCCAATGCGTAGAACTTTTCTATAATTTGGATTGTGGAAGAATAAAAACTAGTAGATTTATTTTGATAACAGGAGCAAGTAAAACAAACGATAAAAACTGTAGCGTGTAGTGTAGGTATATTAAAAATTCCAAATGAATAGCTAAATCTGAAAATCACATTCATCAAATAATGTAGGTTAAAGAAAACAGAATGGACAAAAAAATGTTGGAGAGACACGATGGTACTTCACGGCATAAATCCAATGTTAATATAAAACGAAATTGTAAAATGTGAAACAGAATTCCCTAGAATAGTAAAGCATGAATTATGTAAAAGCCATTGGGCACGTTGTCAATCAAAAGAACAGTTGAATCGTCGTGAGATAAACATACAAATAGCATTGTGCCATCCGTTATATGGTTTGTGGAAGGACATGGCTTTCGCCGTCCGGCGGTGGCGAAAGCGGTACGTGATGGGCATGCTCCATGACAGGGTGCTATTGACAAGTCCAGTAACAGCAATCGCAATGTCACTTAGAGTGCTGTCAATGTATAATGCCTTTTATATAACCGTCAGTGTAGTTAGTGATGTCACTGATGATAGTGGTTGAGATTGAGAATAGTTAGCAATGTCGGAAAGAGGTGCCTACATTACTGGGATTATTGGAGTTCTGGTTAACACAACAGTTAAGTCTTTAACTTTTCTAGTAGAAATTGTGGCCAAACACGTCAAACAAAACAAGAAAAAATTGAAGTATAACCACATCGTTAATCGTGGAAAATCGATTTATAGTAGCAGATTGTTTGCTACGTGAAAGGAGTTAGAACCTGTAGTAGTATCGGTAAAATAACAAAATATATGTATATTATTAGCATTTCAATTATTCTTACTACGTACTTCAGTAGCTTATAAATAAAAGTGGTGTAACATTATTAAAGAAAAATAAACTTCTGTTGTACTATTTTATCAATTGATTGTACCTTTACTAAATTAGTTTAGAAATTGAATGTGTGATTTGGTAAGTATTGGCAGACGTGACTGCATCGACTGATTCACAAAAAAAAAAACAATAACCAAAAATGTTTTTAAGTTTCATAGCAAGAAAGCTACTCGTAATTCAATCAATGATATAATCATAATGCTCAGTGATAATAATCTCACTGACTATATCAGTATATACAAATGTACCATAAACGTGAATTTAATAAACAAATTAAGGATTCCGGATAAATAGAAAGTGAAGTAAATTCGTACTTTCGTACATTAACATCGTAATGTTACATGAAAACGCAATACGAATCTCAGAGATGACTTAGCAGATGTTTATTCATGAAGTTCCATATAAAGAAGCAATGTTTACGAGCTGTCGATGGTAACGGCTCAAAACACGAAATGAAATGCACAATAATTATGATATCAGATGAAATCTTAGAATGAAAATCTTATGCTAATCGAGATGAGTCGGAATAAATATTATGTTTAAAAGGCCAATTATAGAACAAACGCAGATGTTGACTGTGATTTTGTGATTAAAATTCTTAGTGAAGATTCTCACATTACTTGTGTAGATTAGGACATTACTCGTCTTGAAATAACAAATGTTTCTTTGTATTTATTCATAATTAGGCCCTTTAATTAACTAGTGACTCACTGCTTATAGCTTCTTATCACGACAAAAGTTAGTCCATAGTTCACCACACTGGCCGAAAACTATATGATACCCAGGTTTCCCTTGTGTCATGTTTTCCTTTGTATTACCGTTTGAATGTAGCGGTAACTGACAATGTGAGCTTATCTTCGAATAGATAGAGGTGCGTCCCTTGACATGGGAACCTAGAACCTCTGGAATATAAATTCCACGAATTCCAAGTGAGGTGTAGTAACTTGATTGTATTTTTGCAATTTTTTTTGTTAATAAGATTTATTTATTATTATTTTTATTTACAATGTTACAGTTCGGTAATAATATTGCCTTAAAACCTAACTTAAGTGTTCTTTAAACTAAACTAATTAAACTAATTTAAACAATTTTCTTAACATTATAATACATTATAAACATCCGTACACAAATACAAAGTATTGCTTTGCAAAGTGCTGATATTTTTAGTTGGATTTTCTGTTTTATCATTTTTTATTTATTTCGGAGTTCATCCGATAGGCGTTAATAAAAGATTTTCATATTATAAATAAGTGAAATATAAAGTACAAGGGTAAAGGATAGAGCGCAAAGCATCAGCCTGTAGTATGAACGACGAGTTGTTAGGTATAGCTATTCGATTAAATAAAGAATTGGTCTTATTCTAGTCTCCATTCGCGTATAAAATAAACCATAAAGATAAACTACACAATTAGAAACATTGTGCACGTAATTTTCGACATTGCACACGTAATGTTGTCACATCGCGAACTGAGAAAGCGAAAACTGAAAGTGTAGACTTTTTATTTGCAACACGCGAGTTCGAGGGTGGTGTCTGAATACAAACCATGGAAAGTGTTGTTGGGATAAGCTGTCTCAATAATTTCGATGCATTTGCAACTATATATTTTTTTAATACATATATCCAATATGAAATGCAAATTGTCAATATTTTAAACATTGATGACACAGAAAAGAGAGAATGAGGTCTATACCCAGCTTCAGAATAAACGCTGCGAATGATGATGACGATGACATCGCAAATAAAGTTATTATATTTTTGTAAAGTCTTGTGAAGAATTTGTGATTCGTCTTTAAATTCTACGCGGGATACATTTTTATCAGTATTGCTATAAGAATAAAAGAAAAATTGACACGCAAACATTCCACGAAGAAAGAGACATAACAATAACCAATGATCAAAATAAACAAACTGATATAACTGCATAGTTATTACTCTCCGTCAGATAAACGTCATAACGCGTAATGAATATAGTGAAAGTATAAACGTAAACCGTAAATAAATGAGGCGCTGACCCCTGCGGTACACCTGACCCGCGGCTAAACGGCTAAATCTAGGTGATAGCTATGGCACAAATAAGATAAATCATACATTTTTTTCACGTGAATAGGCTAGTTAAAACTTCTTTCATATCCTCATAAAATATGTTTTTAAATCAGGAAGTTATATGCAATTTAGTTTCAACGTACAATACAAAAAGCGTATTATAGAAAACTATGGCATTAGTAGTTGTAATTATCAATGTAATTCTATGCTTAGCAAAATAGACATCCCTGCCAAAAAAAGAAAATCTAACACTTATCTTTGAACTCAATTCCAATTTATACAGAATAGTTATTTTTGATGCACTTCTACAATATGGGTATCAAATGAAAGGGATGGTTGAGAGTAACTCGAAAAATAATATGACGTCATTCTAAATCTAATATGGCGGATCATCCAAGATAGAGGAATAGTTATTTTTAATGCATGCACTTCTGCAATATGGGTATCAAATGAAAGGGCTCATTGAGAGTTAATCGAAAAGTGAGCTCCAAGCTGAAATAAGTTTGACTTGTGTAATTTGGCGAGATGGGCGACATCAGCATTGGGGTCTTAGGCTAATTCCACACGGGCGACGCCGCGGTGACACCGCCGCTGCACCGCAGCGACACCGCGGTGAACAGTGTTGCCGGTAGTGTCTTAGACATTAAATCTAGAGTGTTCAAGTATTCTATGAATAGTTACCGGAAAAAAAGGTTTTAACGACAACCGTTCAGCCTTAAGCTGAAGATGAGTAAAACCCCTCGTACACATTTGAAATCGGATCGAGTGATTTGTCACTACGAGTGTCACAGTAATAGTGATAATAAGTAATAGCTAAGTGACAGCTGTCAAACTTCAAAGTGATTTATCTCGGTTATTATTGATTCTACACCATTGATGTCTTCACAAAAGTGATAGAGCTCAACGAGATCTACATTTCGGATGACAGCTGTCAAACTTAAAAGTGATTTATCTCGGTTATTATGGACTCTAGACTACTGCTGTCTTTACAAAAGTGATAGAGCTCAACGGGATCTACATTTCAGATGTCAGCTGTCAAACTTCAAATTGATTTATATTGGTTATTATCAATTTTAGACTACTGATATTTTCACAAAAGTGATAGAGCTCAACGAAATCTACATTTCAGATGACAGCTGTCAATCTCATAAAAGCTTGTCGCGCGATTTACTTGTGTAAATTAAGTAGTACCTATTTAATTAAGTAACTTAATCTGCTAAGTTTAATTTTTTAATTTCAGTTTAATTAAATACTTATAGGTTACGCATACCTTGCGCGCGACAAGCTTTTATGATCATATAAATTGTGAAAAATGAGGTTATAAGTTGATAGGTAAAATTCTAAAGGAAAATCTTGTTTTCTTCTTTTTAGAGCAATTAAATAAAAGCTTATTATCAAAAAGATTTTTTTGCTTTTAATTTTTTTAGTAAATGAGTTACCTGACATCTACCCAATTACCCATGTCTTTCAGTTTGATAAGTAGATGATTTTATTTGTTAAGCTCGCATGCAAAGGTAACGTGTTACCTCGGGAGGAAGTGGTCATGTGCAAACTTATTCTTTATTAAGAACCAGGATTTCTACATAGCACACCAAACCTGTTAAAGCCAAAGGAAGTGGAAGCACATTAAACACACACCACGATACAGATTTTATTATCCTTACCAATAATATGAATGCTAAAGAGAGTTGAGAAAACATTGGGGCGATGTAATTGCAAGGTGTGTACTTCAAGCGCCGGACAGTAACATGTGCTATTTTTGCTCCAGAAAAATATGTCTTTTGCACCAGAGTTGTGCCAGAGTGGCAGAGTAGTACAATATTATTGTAATTATTATGTGATATTCATATTTTCAATTCAATAAGAGGTAAATTGGAATTAAAGGCAGTGTTGCGCGCTTCAAACTTATCAGATTGATGAATAGATATTTGTTACGCAAACCCTGCGAAAGCTTTTAGCACAAGATGGGAAAATCAAAAAGCAATCAGCAATGAAAAAGAGATAAAAGGTAACACTATGATTCGACAATAAAGCACACCATTACATAACATTTAATTATATTACGTGTGCTACACAGCCGAAGATACATACAGCCGGCGGAATGCGGCGATCTTCCAACTTATATAACGCAATTACGGTCAACTGCAAAGCTCTTCGTTTTATGCAAATCAAGTGATCAAACAAAGCTCGAAGAAAGGTTGCATAATACGCGTCATACTTCATTTTGCGGTAATCTTTTAGCCAGCTGTTTCCGCGTCAACAAATGCAAACACCAACCTCGAAAAGAAGACCGCATCGAAACCAATAATAATCAATTTGTTTAATTTAATCATTTTTAATCCTATTATAAGAGATCGTGATATTTTAGCAACAAAAGCTAGAGATATAGCTGTCTATTTGCCAATTTTAACGACCAATTTTATTGCCGTCATAAATATTTTGATTTAATAACACTTGCGAAATTTTAGCGTGAAAGTTTTATAAAATTTATAATTCAGCTCGGGTCCAATGAAGTTTTGCATCATTGTGCGCATGTTAATAGCTCGAAGTAAGAATTATACGTATCTATAAGAATAAGTCGGTGTACAGTTATGTGTGTATAACATGGGCGACGTCTACGAAATGGTAAAGAGGTCTACGACCCGTTCGCGTCGTAAATATTGACGCTGGGAGCGAGTGCAGCTTTCCAGCCTCGAGCCATACTTGCGGCGAGATTTAGAGCTGTCGATCTAAACTGTCGCATGTTCGCGCCTAAGGCGCTCGGATGAACAGCACCTGTAATTTGTTATCGATTCGTTAACAGTGTCGCGTACCTGCTCGTCCAGTTTCGGAGAGTCGGTGGCGCGGGTACCGCTAGCGACCTCGTTGACTCGCGCCCGCCTCGCAGGCCGCACGGGACACACGCTCTTCGCATTCTCCGACAACGCTATCCCGAATTGCTTCGGCCCAACGAAAGTTTTGCAATCCACTTCATCTACAGGGCTCAGATCGTTATCGAACGTTTGATCGTGATCGGTCACAGGATCGTTAGAGACGTGCCCGGAATCGTCGCTGCAATCGGAGTGTGTGTCGGATATCTTCTCGTCGGTTTGTTTATGTAACGCGAGCTTTTCCAACTGTGAACAAGTCTTGATGTCGTCTCGGGACTCCACGTATTTGATTTGTCGACCGACGAGTGTGCTCAAGTGGTTGTGGAAAGTGGTGTTCGCCACGCACAGCTCCTTGTGCGCAGCGGGAATCACCTTACAGTTGACGAACTGAGCGGGCTCAGATTTCGTTTCCATCGCCGTTTTAAGTTCCAGCTTTTTTACGATCAACTTGACAGGTGACAGTGTCGAATTGATCTCGTCCGCTTCATTTTCATTTCGTTTGGAGTCCGCCGACACGACGAGATCTCTTTTGTTGTTTATTTTCCTTTGCTGTAACTTGGCTCGCATGGCGTTTATTTCATCCGTGTAATCTTTGATTGTCGGTTTCGGTGATGATACTGACTTTTTATTGTCGACCGTTTCCTTTTTGAGTTTGTCATTAGATCGTTTCGATTCGGACTTGAGATTGAGCTGAGATTTTTGTTTGATTTGTTTGTAAACTTCAGGCCTGTCGTTGGTTTTCCGTGACACAATTGGCTTCTTTTTCTGAGCACACTCGCGAGGGTGATCTATATTGTGTAGATCAACCGGAGTGGGAGAGAAAAGCGCTCTTGTGCTGCTGAATTTGTTGTTAGACATTTGACTCCTAATCACCGGGATCTTGCTCGGAGAACCCGAGATAGAAGTGGTGGACCTCGTCCTTTCTAGATGCGGTACGATAATTGTCTCGTTTCCTATTTCCCACACACTCTTTGCTTTCTGCATTTGTGATTTCGGCGTCTCTCTACTTTCTACATTCGTCTTTATGTTTAACGATCCATTATCTGTACACGATTTCGGTTTTATTTTCTTTGGGTCGCTTACTTTTTTCTCGACTTTTTTCGTTACCGGCTTCGTTTTGGCTACAACCGGAACGGGTGTTGACGGTGGATTAGATAAAGTTTTCTTTAATATTCTCGTTTTGACATCAAGTTTTTTGAGGTCTTCAGTCTTGATACAATTCGGCCGTGATGAGTTTTTTGTAGTTATTTTATAGGTGGCATACTTGTCAGGGTTTATTTTCTCGATGGTCATGGATGTCAGAGGCACTAGAGGTGCGGTCAGTTCCTTTCCCTTCATGTCGTCTAGATTCCACAAACTAGTAGTTTTATCAATAGAATTATTTCGTGCTACTTTGTTGCGATCTTTACCGCCCCCGTCAGGGTCAGAACGAGTTTTCTTCAAAATACAATGTGATTCTATAATGCTACAAGTCTTCGATTTTTGTAATTTAGGCGGAATAAAGTTTGGTTTATTTGTTTTCGTTTCCGGAGACGTCGGTGCACTAGATGAAAACTCAAAGAGTAATTTGTCAAAAGATTCCAATGCCTTACTCAATTTAGACTGGCGGGATCCATCACATTCTTTTTGAGAATCTTTATATTTTTTAAGCACTGTAATATTTTCGTAAATTGATGAATATCCCTTAGTTTCATCAAGCAAGCTACCTCTCACAATAGTCTTGTTATTGGCGCTACCAATGTTTACATTTTCGTACACGTGATGCGATTTCGAACAGTCCGGCAAACTCACAACAGTGTCTTTTAATTTTCCCGATTTTTGGACGTTATCACTATGTTTAGAAACTTTCGAATTCACAGGGGTGTCACTGATGCGTTTTTCCAAACACGCGGCGATCGCGGTAACTTTGGTGCCTTTATCGGGACTGGCCTCGGTGGCGAGTGAGAAAGTTCTGTAGAGTCTTTGGATAGGACTGGAGGAGGGTTGCGCGGAAGGGTGCTTCTCGGTCGGCTTCTGTCCGCCGAATATGTTGAATACTTTCACTGCGGGCATGTCGCGGGACCGCGAGGGCGGTCGGTCGCGGAACTGGCGCGCGCGCGTCTCGACGGGCGGCGAGCATGTGCGTGCGCTGCACCGGCTCCGCGCCGCGCTATCAACCGGTGACAATAAGAAAGTCAATGTCGCTCCCGCGGCGTCCACCAGACGCGAGTGCCGATCAGACGTGACTGCTGACAAATCGCGCATGATTAACGATCGATAGGACTGGATACTCTGACATAATTTATTACCTCTCCGATCGTGATGAAGTCTAATTAAGACTACACGTGATAAAAACGGTCAAATAATTAGTGATAAACACATTACGTAAAATCAATAAATTAGCCTAGAGTAGGAACAGAAATTAGATTTGTCATAAACCTTATTATCATCACGGAACCCGGTTAAAAGGAAGTAAATTATAAATACAATTTTGCGCGCATTCCGATCGCGTTACATAAAAAAACATGTAAATCTTTGAGCACACATAAAACGAGGTTGATTGCATAGATTTATGTAAGTCAAATAGACGTCGTTTTAGGACGTTTACAAAGAAAAAAAGAGGTTGCAAAAACATATAAAAGTCCACGCGAAATGTTTCAAATAACCCGATTAGAGAAGTAACACGGTGATCCCGTTGCCGACGACACGGAAACACGTGTTAATGTATATTTTAACGACGGTGTACAATCAGGACACCTTCCCGGTAACCGGAGCCGAAGGCATATTATTAATTTCAAGCTTTTAAAATTAATGCTAATGTTTTATTAAATTCAATGCTCTATTTTTGTTGTTGCATTATTTTAGACAACGAGACAACGTGTCAGTCATTTACAAATCATAGAAGTAAATTAGGAGTAATTTACAAAGGTTAAGAGATTTGGTAACAATACGATAAAAGATTTATTTTTTCATTTCATTTCATTCGCCGCATTATCTACGCCATCGACTTCCATTATTTCCTTACATTCCAAATTGATGATCTATGTCAATTATTATTATCGGCCAATTGTCATGTATGTAAATTAACACTTTACTACTATAACACCAACATGTTATGAATCTTTAAGGATGAATACTCGAAATAAAAAAAACAATAATATAATGTTACTCACGTGACTTTCTTCAAAACACACAACAGTCTACATTCCCAGCTGTCAAGTACCGTGAAAATATTCAAATGACATAATCAGAGAGGCCAATGTGCCAGTGACACACGAGTCGAGCAATTAGACACGCGGCTAGGTGCGCGGGCGCAGGATTAGCCGACAAAACGGCTTAATAGCTTGATAATTACTTAGGCTGCATTCATAATGATTTTTATGGAAATAAGACAACGTGGGTTTTTGGAAGTAGATTGATAAATGGAAGAAATTCAAATTTATTTATTTAGACAATTTACGTGATAATAGAAAAAGCTTAAAAAAGCAGTTACAACAGTGTCAGATCTAACAATTAACTGCTAATTTCATAACAATCTGCTCTTTTTCACACGAAATCAGTCATCATATTCAAGCCAGTGCATAAAACTGGCATAAATTAAACACATTTAAAACATTCACTAATATTATAGCAATAAAATGACATAATCCAGTATAAAATGACACGCAACAAATCATTATGACCCAGACTTTAGGAGTGGCCAATAAAGATGTCCAATGGAGATAAAGACACTGCTGCTAATAGGATGTAATCAAATCATACCGAGCGTATGAATAAGCAGGACGAAATTATACCATTTATTCAATGACCAGTCTCTAATTAATTGGAATTAGGCAGAATAATACAGATGAACAAGTTCATTAATTGGAATTAGGCAGAATAATACAGATGAACAAGTTCATTATGCATCATATCACAGATACATAATACATTATGATAGTAAATTATACGTAAATATATACTGAAATTGATATGTACAGTGATATGTTACTAAATACATATGGTTATGATTATATTGGATTCTAGAGCAAAGGAAGTTATAAAGTTCAATAGTATATTGTAGTAGAATTATATGAATAACTAACCCCGGCTTCGCACAGGTGTATTACACATATAAACTTTTCTCTTGAATTACTCTATTTATTTAAAGAAAACGCATCAAATCCGTTGCGTAGTTTTAAAGCCATTCATAGGGACAGACAGACGGCAGGAAACGACTTTGTTTTATACTAAGTAGTGATAGAAAAATCCCTAGAACCGTGGCCTTAGAATCCTTAGATGTTCAATAGAGAACGTTCTATAGCAGAAAGGATGATGACTCAAGACAATCTTTCTGGTTTTACTTAGTGTGTAACAAGCTTGCAAGTGTTTGCTGCTCAAACAATGAACGCGCACTTAAAATGGATTTCTTGGAAGGCAATAGGTTTGGTTTTCCTTAACATCTGTACAACTGAATGAAAGTAACTATAAGTAGACCAGTATCGAATTACTAATTAACGCTTAAGCCATTATTTTTCTGCTATTAACTCTTTTAACCACAAAAACTCTACCTACCTCAATATATGAATGCCAAAACCTGAAAAGAGTCTATTTACCTAATTTACGTTATTTAAAAATATTTTTGTAAAGTACAGTCAATCCTAAAACATTGTTACAAAAACAAACGCTCGACTGAAACAAATAATCTCTATGATAAGGGTTTAAGTATCTCTTAAAATTAAAACAATTATAGAAACCCTTACTTAAGTTCTAAGTAAACAAAAGAAGACTTCTGCAATTACAAATTACATGACACAAACAGAATTACACAATTAATTTCATCTAGGTACAACGCAGTCATTTATAAGCAAATGTTTAAAGTCCCTTTTCACGGCGAGAATGTAGTAACAAAATACCGTAACGAGTGGAAAGGAAACCCGGATTCGGTAAGGAGAATCTGTTTAAACAAGACACCGGGTAAACATCACCCTGTCTGCTTGTTTCCTGCGGAACCCTCAGGAGCCACGGTGAAATGACGACATATTACTGTGAGAATATGCAGCAGAGTCAAGTCATAGGAGACGATATGGATTGGGTTTTTGTGTTGTCAATTCATCAATTCTTTTTATCGTGAAATCGCGGATCGATCTTGGACACGATTGGAATTCGACAGAAGCAGATGGTATCGTAAAAGAGAGTAGAGATTTCATTAGAGAAGGCTGCATAAGATAATGGTGATGTTTGATAAAATGGGCGCTGTATCTTAGTGTGGTAAACCGAGAAAGCGAATTTTTAGAGCCGAAAAAATATCATAATCAATGTTTTAGATATCTTTCTCAAAAGATATTAAAGTTGATTTCTCACTGTAACTAGGTAGTTATTGAAATATTGCAGGGGTAATTGAGTCAAAGATGAGCATGAAAGAAGAAAAACCACTATGTTTGATGGAACAGCTATCATAGCTGTTTGTGATTCGGACAGCGTTCTGGTTATAAATATCTTCATAAGAAACGTAGCAACTCTGCATACCTATATTACAAAATCGCTGATAGCTTATAAAAAAGCCACATGTCTACCACATAACAATATCAACGTGGGGAAGTAGCGTAGAGAAATATTTGTTTTGACTCGTGTAGATAACGGAAGGAAGATGCCTCTTATCCTTTTGGTAACATTTTAAATATCTAATGAACATGTCAACAAAGCTGTCGGAAACTAAGTATTAATGAACAATTACGTAATCATTAGATTCTTAATGGTTTTCATAACAATTGTATTTATATTTTTTGTCCACGTACTGTATGGTTGAGCATTTTGCATACTCTAGCCTAGGAAATAACAGTAACTGTAACTTATCCTATTAAACAATTTTTGATAAGCAATCGCAAATAAAGAATCGACAGTCCTACTACAAGTCTATGTCTACATATAAATCGTAGATCAAGAAAGTAAGCAAGACAATTCAGTTTGTGGCGTTCTTCATGCGAAATAGAGGCAAATCACTTATGGCTATAATTGGAACAGACATTTAGGTGTTATTTTTTTAAACCATTAAAAAATTAAACATGTAAAAAATGTGAAACAAAGTGATTAGCAGAGCGGCCTTAAAGAAACGCCCAAGTCGGTACCTATTGATAAGTACAAATACAAAATATCACAACTTTCTAACGGCTTGGCCGTGGGGCTCATACAAATTATTATCGACGTACTTACTCCATTAGTAATTAGGTATCGCTGTTATACAACCACACCAATCACGCTAAAGTAAGTCTGTCTGTGAGTCCGTCTTTTGGACTAAACTGCTAAATCTATTCACGTATGTTTGCCTATAATATAGCGCGCATAACACCGATGATAATGTACAGTTCCTTGCAGCTGTAGCATAACAATAACAAAGGCTAGAAAGAAAACGAAAAGCGCAATAGCTTAGATCCAACTAAGAAGGTGGCAGCACTGCAGCTATCTATCCCGTAAACAGCAAAAATAACTCTTCGTACTTTTCTAAGTAGCTTATTTAAATTAAATTTTTCCTATTGAACGTTCGAAGAAAAAAGTGAAACTTATAACATGTTATGAATTAGACGTTTGTCTGTGTGTCTGTCAGTCTGTAACGACATGACTCCTAAGCGCGATTGTATCGAATGGGTAGGTATTTTATTTGTTTTATCCGATGCAGTATTTTAATCTAAAAGCTGATAAAATCGAGACGGCTATGATTTAATACTATGTGAAGTCAGAGATTTTCAGTCTTAAATTGTAGGTACTCTACTTATTCGGAAGTCGGGGCAAGGCTCACTTTTGTTCGCTGCACCATAAGTTAGTAATTTTTGCATTAATTCTTATGCAGTCGAAGTCAGAAGCAAACAATAGAGTTTACACACGTCGCTCTACCTATAGTTTCATAATAATTAAACGTTTTTTGTCAATTAAAAGTAGTTTGTCATCTTAATAAATGGGTTCCCAAGGTTTCTCCGAACGAAAGCGACGGTGATTCGAATGATGATTGGGAAAACTTCACCATTGAATGGTATTGGAGATGTTTGACGCTTAGGTATTAGAAACTGGAGCCATACAATTTGTAAATTATTATGAGAATGACATTATTTACAAAAAGAAAAAAACACATATATATTTATTTATCTTTTATTTTTAGTGATTTCCAATTCAACAGAAGGTGTAAGGGCTAAACGCTTATCAGTTCGCGTTGCAGGGACCAAACCGCGACGGAAACATCAAACGTATTTGACGGAAAATCAATGGAGGGCGACGGTACTTAACAAACTGATAAACTAGGCGTCTGCAATACATGTGCACGGACTGCACAGTATTAGCGCCGAAAGCATTTTTTCGATCTGATGTGTTTATCTGTGCTGTGAGTCTATGTGACTGTATACTCCTAATTATGTATAGTATTGGAATGATCTGATTTCGATGTGTTATTTTTTAAATTATAGTTATTTTCAATAGTCTATGGTCGTATACAACCAATTAACATATTTATTTTACACATGCTCTACTTTACCTAATCATTTTCTCATTTTCCGGCATTGATCTCACAATGCTAGTTCCGTCACTAAACACATTTTATTGACCATATAAAGATTGAATTCGTAAACAGATTACCATAACGTTGCACAAGCGGAACCGGGGCCATCACGCGATAGTTTCCACCGGGCGACTTCCTCGTCACTGGATTCCGCTACATGATGAACTGGCTCATAAAAACTTATCATATCTGTTATGCTTAAACTTTACCGATTTGAGCACAATTCTTACATTACGGGACTAATCGTTCAAGTCTCAAGGTACTAAGATAAGGGAACCAGTCAGTCAATAATTTATACAGAGTTATGGGTAAAACAAAACTAACAACTTTTGTTCAACGATTTTTATCAAATCTCAAAAAAATGCTGTTATAGAAAAAATATCGCTCACCCTCGACAAAATGTATGCATCAGCTGTTTCTTTTTTGTGTTTTGACAAAATTTTGTTAGTTTTGATGTAAAGAATAAGCCCGTAAAAGGATGCCGAGTGATTACCAATAACTCTGTACACAGATTATTAACCCTGTACACAGATAATTTATTGGCAGCAAAAACTCCTGTAGTGTAGAGTAGCACAGTTAATTTACATTTCTGAAAAATTAATTGACTCTATACTAAGCAAAGTTTAGAAACAAAATAACTAAGCATTCAAACCACAGTTAAAGCGTTAACAAGCCAACGACTAATTTGTTACTACGTCCCGTTTCGTGGCCGTCAACAAAACAAACAACGACTCAAATTTAAATTGCATTCACAGACCGCTGTGGATTCCTCGGTAACAAAGCTGGACGACCTGGAAGTCGCCGAGTCAAATGAAGCGGTGGGCAGCTTTACTGGACTGTAGGACAGGACCTGGTGCTTTGTTTTATTACACAATTTTTTTTATCAAACATGCAGCTTTACTAAAAAGTACGCTAAGAACTCTTTGTTAAAACTCTGGTTCAAAGAGGTAGCTTTAGCTAATAGTAGAGGTAGCCGTATAGCCCATATAGGAAACGAAACTTTATGACAAGACGTGACATAAGTTATATGAATGTACGAACTTTTCATCTAGACAAGACCAAAAATTGTCAAGTGATAGAGAATTTTGTTTGATGTGCAAAACTTAGCAGATTATTTTTGAAGTGTTAAGCTTCATAGTCAACTAGTTTTTGCCCGCGTGAAATTTTGACTTTTGTGCTATCCACTAGGGACATTTTATTTATTCGGGATAAAAAGTAGTTTACGACACTTTCTGACCGTTGAACTAAATCTGTGCGAAAAATCAAGTCAATCCGTTGCTCCGTTGCCGCGTGAAAGAGGAACAAACCAACAAATGCACTTTCGGATGTATAATATTAAATAATTTCATATAGGCCGGGTGCCTAGCCTTGGTGTTAGAGTTTTTAGGCCGCCTGAAGGCCTCTAACATGGCTAAACGGTCAAAACAACCAGGACCTACAATAAAACATTACTAAGGATATATAAAACTATTTTCTTGCTCACAACTTACACAGACTCGGTAATTTCGCACTAGACTTCTTACGATTCGTAGAAAAGAACTAAAAGGAATCACCTGAAATGTAGAAGATAATGCGTTTATGAAGTTGGCTCGTGATCAAAATTTACAGTATCTTCCACACTACAAATCCTCGCCCGCATTCAAACCACGCGCGTTGAAGTATTATTTCTGAATAGAAGGTACTTGCTCATTCAAGCATGCAAGTATGCAAGTGCGTGGAGCTTCGTCAATGAATATTTCACTCGGGTTTATCATAACTTGGTATTCTTTTATTAGAATGGTAATTTACTTCCAAGTATGGTACTTGGTTTCAACTGCTTACAGTACGAGAAAGTAAATTTTTTACAGTTTCTATAATGTAGCGCATATATAAAAAGTAGGTGAGGCGAAGTACCTATAGCTATAGCCCTGCTAGTCAAGCATGCGACCATGAATAGCCACGAAAAGAACTCATTTCGACGTGTGAAAGTGACAGATATATACTTTGATATAACGCTGTCTCATTCTGACACTACGAACGAAATAATTCGTGGTGCGCATACTAGCCCAGCTGGTGTCAGGGTTTTTTAAGCCGTCTGAAGTCCTCTGAAATGACAAAACAGAGTCTGCAATTTAACCTGTTAATATCTGAGCAAGAAGCGAATGTTGTGAATTCCACCCGCGATCACCCATCCGAAAACCGACCGTACCTGATTGTTGCTCCACTTCAGTGATCCTATAGAGCCATGAGCGTTACACTGGCAAGGTGGCGTAAAAAGTAATTATTATATAGTACGGGACCATCGCATCGACCGTGGTCACGGGTAGACTCGGTCTACCACGGTCGATGCAACTCGGCCGAAACGTCGGGATGAGGAGGTATTTATTTATCTCGTAATTTAAGTGCGCGATTAGTCCCGTAGTATATAATAATGTGTTCAAATCGCGTAAGTTTAAAAACAACATACATCTTCTAAAGCTGAAATCATTTTAAGTGAGGTAATTTAATACTTTCAAGCATAAGATATTTTACATTCATAAAACAAGTCGTTTGGTTTGGCCTTTGAAACAGAAACACGATCTCCACATGAAAACTCACAGAATTCCACAAACCATCGAGACGAAACGTTACAAATGTACCATCTGCATCACAAACATCTAGAAAGCTAGTTCGATATTCATGGGAACCAGCTGGTAAACAAACTGCAAACATCGGTTCAAGTGGTCTTCAATGAGGCTTGATTGAACATTCACGACTTGTTCGCTGGGATTCTCACACTGAACGAATGACAGTTATGAATAGGTTATAGGCTCTTTACATGTCCAGTATTTCTGACTTGGAGCTCTATGTTGCATAAGTTATGTTTTTCTTTAACATTTCTATTTAAGGCGTCGATAACATGCTCGCTATTCCTGAGTATACACAGGGATTTTCTCTAGACAACCGCCGAATTTACTCGTATTCTGGATATGCTCATGTTATGACCAATTTTACTATTGAACCAACTACGAAATCGCGAAAAGTTAGTTAAGGAAAGTTACGAATTTTTAGTATGAAACAACTGATTATATTTTCGCGATTTGGGGATTTGTTTCATAGTAAATGTTTGTCAAAATGATTCGAGATTCAAGATCATTTGTTTGTGGAAACATCGTAATCGTATACAACATACAAAGTTGTTGAGATAGCATGTTTTTGCCCATCATGGCGTACAAATGTCATAATATCCGATATGATAAGTACAATGATATGCAATATCGGAATACGTTTGTCGAATAGAGAAACACCCAGTATTGTGAATGTAATTTTTTTTCAACTGAATAATAGTTATGACAGGTAGACTTAGCAATAGTTTTAGCAAAATTTCATTACAATTAAGATTTTTTAAATTTTATTTTTCATTTAGTAAAATATGTACAAAACAAGTAACAAAGGCATGTTCTTTCTCAACAAGTATGTTGTTAAAGGATTTCTCATGACCCCCGGCGACCTCACAGACATAAACAAAGCTTTTTTAAAACAAACGTCATTACGGGTCAAAAACCTCACAAAAATTCTTGTATTTGTTCAAAGTTTGAATAGGGTCTTCAACTCTTCATTCCTTCTAAAAAAATCAAGTAGCTCTACTCTTTGGTACCTTTTCACTGTAAGCTTTTAGATGTATGTTTGAGAAATTCTACAAACATATGTTATTTATTTATATTGCGACAAGGTGGATATGGAATATTGGAGATGGAAATAGTAGAACTGCAATTTCATAACTGGAGCTTGTGTTTGTTTGAGTGATGAGTTCAGGCCTCCGGCAGGTGTATAGAATCTCTTTGAACACTGAATTCAATGGATTAATGAGATATTCAAGAGAAACCTATTATGATCCCATACTATGTAATATATTATAACCATCTTGGATAATAGGGTATTTACGACTCAGCTACTGAAAAGCCTCTATAATATATTAAAAAGAAACAAAAGGTTGAAGTTGCTAGCATCCAGCTTATTCCTGCTATTTTTGGGAATGGGTGTTGTAGATATCTACGCTAATTTCTATTCGAGATCCTCTTTACAACTAGTTTAGTCGCACATGTGCAATGCATCTGTGTGTGAAAATTATAGGTAATCTCTTTACAGATTTTCATTTTGTGACTACATCGTCTGGCAACCCCCATATTTATGTAGGGTCAGCACAGCATGTACCCTTTTTCCATTCATTCCTATCATACTCACTCATTTAATGGTAAATTACATTTTACAAAAAAATTCTTCATCATTCATTTCATTTACCATACCTCATTGCGCTCAATCATTTTTATAGAGCTCACCCACATTTCAGATCTCATGTCACTGAAACCATTGACGCTCATGTTCAATGTCCTTAAAAAATGCGTCTCTTCCCTACGTCTTTAGGACGTCCATTGCTGGACATAGGTTCCCCTACAGATTTCCATAAAGACCAGTTAGAAGAGGCTTACATCAAACATGACACAAACATGTTACAGTCAAACATGATTTACATAATGATGTAAAATTGCACAAGCGGAAAGGAATTTAAGGCCTATAGCCCTATACTAAGTAAGTATACACCATACAAGCCTAAACAAGACGTAAACTGTGGAATCATAAGCAGATATCCACCAAGCGATTCGCATAGCAAGTCGTAAGTTTCACGATAACTTCGCTGCGGCATTCTGGTCACATAGCTTTTAGAAAATGTAGAAGCTAAGTTACTTTGTTGCGATTTGTAACTTGTTGGCGTCGCAATTACGTGATTTATATTGGTTTAGGCTTTAAGTATTCATACAAGTATGTAGAGAAACAAGATTTAAATTTAATATTATAAATCGAAATAAGATTTGCCGTAGCTAACAAAATAGCCGATAACTTTGGAACAGCTGAACCGATTTTGATGAAGCATATTATCTAAGAACACTCCCGACTAACTCACCTTTCAAACAAAAAAAAATCAAAATCGAAGCATCCATTAGGGAGCTACGACGCCACGCATACACGGCATAGACATAGGTACTTACACCCTTATTACGACAAACATATAACACCCCGTCGTTTTTGAAATATACTTAGATCGTGACAGATAACTTTTTTACTGACCACATCTGAAATAAAAACAATACACATTAGATTTATGATAAATGTTAATTAATAGCGGCCTTATCGCTTCAAGCGATCAAGCGAAGCCATTTAGTATAACTAATTTTTTAATGTTTTTATTTTTCATGTGTTTGTATTGTATTTGGTTAAGCTAATAAAGAATTAGGTATCTATTTATCTACTATTGATAGTGTCTTTTTTGTTCGAATAACTTGACTACAAAAAAAATAATACGACTTGGTTTATTTCAAATATTAGACCCACATCTAGCGTAAGTAGTCTAGAGTTCTAATCTTGTAATGCTCAAGACAATATTTTTCATACAGGTACTTTTAAACAAGGCCTTCATATTTGGTTCGGTAATATGGTACTAAATAGTGGTGCGGAAATAAATGAGGTAAGAATAGCAAGAATTTAATTTTCGTGTAATTAATCATGTGATAAAAATCCAATTCCAAAGAGCTTAATACTTTCATGTCCATTGTTCTAAAAATCATGCCGATTATGCGCTGGCGCTCGAGACGTGTAGCTCCATCTGTGAGCGATCAGTAAAACTATGTACGGAGTTTTAGTTGAAGCAAATACTGGAGAGAAAGTAATCGTGTTGTATACCAACGTAGTTAATCATTCACATCAGAGATGGCTCTGAAAACAATAAATAACCCCACCCGTTTTACGACAAAATAAAAAATAGTGTACTAACTCTTACCCGTGGGTTTTCCCGCCTCAGTCGCTCGCTCTATGACTCTATGACATTCCAACTTTCCAAACTATAAATTCATAGAAAAAAAGTATCCAATCGGAGCGTCGCGCGTTCTTCCATAGCTGTACGAGAGGGTAATAAGTAAGCCAACCAACACATTTTCTTCAATCTTAGATACCAAAATTATGATTTTAGTATCTAAGAATTTACCACGGATTTTCTTATTTTTTTTCATTTATTGATCATGATTTTCTTTTAACAGATATTATAGTTAAGTAGGTATACTACGCCGTGGTGGCCTAGAGGTAGTGACACCCGCCTTGCAATCGTGAGGTCGTGGGTTCAAATCCCGGTCCCGTACCAATGAGTTCTTTGGAATTTATGTACGGAATTTCTCACCACTGGCTTTTAGGTGAAGGAAAACATCGTGAGGCAACCTGCATACTTCCGTAGAAGAAATTCGATGGCGTATGCGAATCCACCAACCCGCACTGGGCCAGCGTGGTGGATATGGCCCAATCACCCTTTGTGGGTAGGCCTACATCCTGCAGTGGACTATTAAAAGGCTGATACAGTACAGTGATACAGGTATACTACCTTGTAAAATCTGAAAATACCCGATCAGTACCTACTACGTAACACAATCAGGAAAACGATTTTTCGCGTATTCGATTTGTACGTATTTTACGTCATACGCTCATTAACGCACAACATAAATGAGTAGCACGAACTTCCTGACCCTGTGGCCTTCTACAATTTACTCGTAGCAAAGAACTGGACCAGAAAAAAACCAGAAACAAATCTTAATAAAACAATATCTTTATTTTATTTATTTAGATATCAAATGTATACAGAACCCTCCGTATGTATATTACTTATATTAAGGTATCTAGATCATTGTACTCATCATAATGACCAACTTTTACAATGGGAGTTCATATGTTTCCACATTTACATGGCACTCAGAATTAGCAAAAAGCCAGCTGTATTATACCATACAAAATGTTTGATGACCTTTACAAAACGTATGGAACAGTACAGCAGAACAGAACAGTTTTTCCGCTATTTTAAAGTCTTATAGAAAACGGTCGTTGTACCTAATAATCAATCGAGATTGGATACCACGTTCCGGCAAGCGCAGCGTAGTCCACCCACAAGGTCGAACGGATGACCTCATCAAGACCGCACGATTACGTTGGATGCAAGCCGCTTCCAACCGGTCTTTCTTATTAAGAGATCCATAGGGGAGACCTATGTCCAGCATTGGACGTCCTACGGATTATGGATGTATGGATGGATGGAGAATTGTAACCTGGAATGACTGTAGTCTAAAAAATACACTTCTCTTCATCTTGCTGTACTAATAATATAATCAGGAAAATCACTTTCCGTGTACTTATTCCATGTACGTATTTCATGTAACATGAGCAGCACGCCCTTCCTGACCCTGCAGCTTTCTACGCAACGCACGGAGAACTGGTCCAGAGGAAATGACATCCCGGTCCATAAACAACTCCTGCCGAACCTGATCAGCTTAGCTTTATACTTAGATACTTTCACGCAACTATTCTGGGAAGTGATGCGTATTATCTTATCTGGTATGGTTTCCGAGAATTACGTGTAAAAGTAGAAACAAATCTTCGTTTGAAATTCGTATACGAGTATAAGGAAGTAAAGGTATTTAGGGGATGTTTAAAAAAGCAATCAACTTTCGTTCTTTTACAATTGACAGTGGACAGCCACCTTTTATATTTCTTTCATATAAAACAAGTAGTAGTCAAGGACAACTCAAGGACAAGAGTGTATAAAATTACGCTGATCTTGACATGAAAATTGTTGAGCCTTATCGTTGTAGTTTCTCTTGTAACAACCCTAAGATTCTGGGGCCCTTAAAGGACAGATTGGCCATCGCTGCATCGCGAAGTTTTAATGGATTCCATTCTTACTATTCCTTGGTTCCTTACTAATATTATAAATCCGAAAGTGCATTTGTTGCAATGGTTTGTTCTTCTTTCACGCAGCAACGGAACAACGTTTGAAAGACAAAAAAATGACATAGGCTACTCTATATCCCAAAAAAAAGGTTCCTATGGGATAACACAAAAATCGAAATATCACGCGAGCGAAGCCGCTGACAAAAACTACAGTTAGTCATACATAAATCTGCGCCCCTAGAAGGAGCCAGGCATCCCATCAACAAAAATTAAATAAGGCTCTATAAATGTAAAGACGTCTATCGCAGTCGCTTGTCGGCGAGCGACTGGCGTGTAGCGGAAGGTTTGCCTGCGCTGTGGTCTGCGGTGTAGCGTGACCCAGAGGCTGCAGCGCGCGTACTACAGGCTGATGCTAAATCGACCGTGTGTATTATTATACTGCTAATTTCGAGAGGCCATATCCATAGTTGTGCGAAGTTTGTAAAGTGGAAATGGTGTCACGTAACGCAAATATGAACATAGTAAGTAGGTACAAAACTTTTAAATTAATTGTATTTTTTGTGCAACATATTGGTAAGCATACATATTGGTATGTTTAAGGGTTATCTCCTGTTTTATACTATATATAACGGGAATGAACTCACGTGTGGGGATAGTCGTAACGACTATAGTTTCGGTCGCATTCGGCGACCTTTCTCAAGTTGGCGAGTGCTAGCACGCGGAGCCGTCTCGCAATGCACTGCGGGCTGCGGCGCGTAGCGCTCGCGATGACAGCGGTTGCGGTGGTGGGGCGGGGGCGGGTAGAGAGGATTGTTGTGTCGGCGCGCACTGAATATCCTCTTCGTCGGTATCCTGGTATACGTCGGGGATACTCCAGCACACTGAACTAACTATGTCTCCACCAATTCCACGGTTAAGTCCTTTGGATCCCTGAAGACACGGTTTCCACGTCGGTGGCAGTATCCATCCCCCGTCTCTATTGAAGTTAGGGCGTCTGCTAATCTCAATAGCCTCCCTAACTTTACGGAGCACGAAAAACTTCTCTCGCGCTAGCACCTTCGCTCTATCAAATCTGATGAAGTGCTGTGCATCGGAATCGAGAGTGTGTTCTACCACCGCGGAACTATTCCTATCCAAGTTTTTCATTGAACGTATATGCTCCGTGAGCCTGGTAGAAACATTTCTTCTTGTCTCTCCGACGTAACACTTCCCGCAATCGCACGGGATCATGTAGACACCGGGGACAACCAAAGGGTCCCTATCTTTAGGAGAACGTAGCAACTGTCTTAGTTGTCCCGGAGGACGGAAGATGGTCTTAATGCTATACCTTCGGCGTAATAAATTACCAATTCTATCCGTCACTCCTTTAATATATGGCAAATACGTTGCTACTCTCTCAACCGATGCCGGACGTGTCCTTGGAGATGCGTTTGCCAGCCGCCAGCTCTGTTTCCACTTGTAACCATTACTGCTCAGCACACTTTTAATATGTTCGAGCTCAGTATCCAGGTATTCAAAATTACACAATTTTAGTGCTCTATTTATCAGTGTCCGTGGTACCGAGGTCAAGTGCGCTGGATGGTGGTGCGAATCTGCGCACAGGTATCTATCCGTGTGTGTTGGTTTACGGTATACCGTGTGGGAAAGTCGGCTGTTAGAGTCTCGTTTCACCAACACATCTAAAAATGGTAGAGCTCCGTTGCGTTCGCGTTCTACCGTTACAGTAATGTTCGCATGTACACTGTTTAAATGCGACAGTAGAGGATCTATTCCATCTTTCTGTACTATGGCAAACTCATCGTCCACATAACGCCACCAGTGTCTCGGTTTATATGAAGTGGTTAACAAGGCAGCTTCTTCAAACCACTCCATAAAGATGTTCGCTGCCACTGGAGCCAAAGGAGAACCCATCGCAACTCCGTCAATCTGCAGAAAGTAGTCCCCCCTCCATACCAAGTATCCACTCGACAGAACGAATCTTATTAAAACCAGGTACTCGATAGGTATGTCGACATGATGTTCATTCCCGTTATATATAGTATAAAATGTGTGAAAACCACGTTAATTTCCATAGGTTATCTCCTGATTGGTCGAATAATTTATTATTATTAGATAACTTCCTATGACCGCTAAAAATCCGTATCTCCATTTGGACAGAGGGATGCTAAGCCTCTGCTTAGAAATCCAGATGCTAGTCAATTAATTTTGCAATCTTGATCTAAATTACAAAAAACATTGATAACGATTGAAATTATAAAAGATAAGGCCGCAGATCTTAAGATATCTCTAATGTTGGTGATGCATTGTTGTAGCTGCCTTCTAAAAACCAAGTTAGAAGAGTTTAAACTGATTATATTTGATTTTCTTCTACTTCTTTACACGAATGCTGTTTACATCACCTGCTTATATATTCTAACGTCAATCATGACACGAACGCAAATATGTCGTTGTAATAAATAGTTCACTAAGTACATACACATATTTTAAGTGGACGATTGCACGCTGCTTCTCCTCCTGCCCAGGACGAGCCACAGCAAGAACAGAGCAGCCGCTGTGTAGTGCACCCACTCCGGTACCGAGAACTCCACGGCCGCTGTCGTGCATCTGTGCAAGTTGCCAACGTTGTGGTGGGGGTTGCGACAAAAAGCTTTTGTTTATGTCACATGTGGTATTTTTTTGCGAAAATTTGGTGTGTTGGTGAATTAAACATAGAATACTGTACTTACGAGATTAAATTGACGGTTTGATACACAATATAACACGAAATAATACATTTTTAAATTGTTTAACAGTTAAAAATAGGTTGCCCTAATTACTATGTTGTATTATGTCCGAATTTTAATAAGCAACGTTGTAAAATATAATTAAATGCACTAGTCGCCCCAAAAAATAACTGCGATTATTTTAATATCAGCTTTCACCAGAATAGTCGATACAGAAATCATGTAGTAGACCAGTATATAGTATACCTACTATTCCGAAAGTATGTATTGTACTATCTTATGGCCTACTCGATTTGGTCGCATAATACCAAATTACCTCACTAAAAGCATCAACCTGTACATTACGCAGTGACTCACAGCCCCACTACCCGCCAAAGCGAAAGGAGGAGTGACCATTCGTTACGTCACTTGTTTCCGTAAACATGATACGACCTACTTATCTGCAGAATTGAGTGAGGGCGCCACTGTAATGTTTCCTGAAGAAAGCTCTCAGATTAATTTAAAATGTTTTGGTTTTATGCTTTCGCCAACTGAATAATTAATGCGTTTAGCTGCACAAGAGATAAAGTATAAATTTATTTATATATATACAAGACTTAGATAGAAAAGTTCGTTAAATATAAATAACAACAGTAACAGAAAATAATATATATATATATATATATATATAATTTATATATATATATATATATATATTTGCATCGCGGAGTTGATATTACGTCCTACATGGCGGTTTTTACCGATGATGTTGCGTCCGACTGACTTGTTGCATCCTGTATACGGACGCAAGATTGACCATCTCTCAAATTCAGCCAGAAGTAGTGCAAAGGTTAGTACAATGGCTGGGTGAAATATTGGCATGGACGTAGTTTTGTCACCGGAGTGCTTTTCGGCGTATTTCTTAGTTCCGCTGTTTGGCGCGCGAATTTTGGAGGGCGCTCCTGTGCGCCGTATATCTGTGGCGTATATTCGATGTTTTGTTTACGTATAACACACCGATAATGTGGCTTCTGTATATAATAAAAGTTTTCATCAATTCTAATGTGTGATTTTATTGCGTCACACAAAACTACTTCGCCCCAGAGGAGACGTCGGGGAGTCAGAGGTGAGGGGGCGGAGTTCGCACGCGGTTTGCAAGCGGCATGTTTTTGTTTATACCTCTATTGACGGCCAGCGCGGACGTAATGACGCTTGTGGTATAAATGTTGTATAGTGGAAGTACTCATAAAATAACAGCCACCATGAAAATAAACTTTCTTTTTGTGATAAACATTTCAAAAATTGACGCGTTTGCAGGATTTGAACCTGCATCCTCTGGGATTCCGACCCAGATGCTTTGGCCAATTAAGCTAAAACGCTCTCTGCGATTCTCTCAATTTTTGAAATGTTTATCACAAAAAAAAAGTTTCTATACACCTAGTGTGTGAAGCACGATAAAAATAATTTCAATTGATTAAGCAATGCGTCATTTCTCGTTAATGGTAAGAAGTTCTAGTAATTTCACATTAAGTGACTGACTGGTTTAAAGCAGTTCTCACAAATGGCGCTTCCAACAATGTAGTAGTTGGTAAAAATGATAAACACCTTTACTAATTTTGGCGCCTTCGCAGAGAGCGTTTTAGATTAATTGGCCAAAGCATCTGGGCCGGAATCCCAGAGGATGCAGGTTCAAATCCTGCGAACGCGTCAATTTTTGAAATGTTTATCACAAAAGGAAAGTTTCTATACACCTAGTGTGTGAAGCACGATAAAAATAATTTCATTTGATTAAGCAATGGTCATTTCTCGTTAATGGTAAGAAATTCTCATAATTTCACATTAAGTAACTGACTGGTTTAAAGCAGTTCTCACAAATGGCGCTTCCAACAATGTAGTAGTTGGTAAATATGAAAAACACTTTCACTTATTCGGCGTCTTCACAGAGAGCGTTTTAGCTTAGTTGGCCAAAGCATCTGGGCCGGAATCCCAGAGGATGCAGGTTCAAATCCTGCGAACGCGTCAATTTTTGAAATGTTTATCACAAAAAGAAAGTTTCTATACACCTAGTGTGTGCAGCACGATAAGAATAATTTCATTTGATTAAGCAATGCGTCATTTCTCGTTAATGGTAAGAAGTTCTCATAATTTCACATTAAGTAACAGACTGGTTTAAAACAGTTCTCACAAATGGCGCTTCCAACAATGTAGTAGTTAAGACTAAGTTTAGACCGCGAATTGGGACCAATGTACTCGTATTTAAATATCTATACATACTAATATTCTAGAGACGAAATATTTAATCATTGGTTTATTATTATTTAACTTACAAGACTAATGAACCAATTCAAATAATTCTTTCGCCATTAGAAAACCACGGTAATGAGAAGTGAAATAGTCTATACAAGTGTCTCGAAACTCAACGTCAAGTGATTCCGGGTGATGGGCTGGGCTGTACAGTGTTCTGAGAAAATTTAAAAAAATATCGACTTGGTGACTTTGTTCATTCATAATATATGAATGAACAAAATAAATAATAATGAATGAAAAAAATGAAAATCGACACCCTTGACAAGATTTTTGGTCACTGTGATGACATACTTTCAGATTTTGCAATGTTTTTTTAATATTATCCTTATTTACCACTTTATATTATTTCCTTTTTATATTATATACTGCTGTCACAAAATAAAGAGTAGGAATAAAGTGTAAATTTTAAGAAAAAAAATTGTTGCATAAAGTCTTAGCCAAAAAAACTGTAGGTAAATGCTAACTTTATAGCTTTACTTATTTTCCTTTTTCATGCAATAAATTATTAAAATATTTTATTGTAAGAAAAGTACCATAATATTATGTCGTACCACTACAAATTCTTGATTAGATGGGTTAATTTATTTAATAACTTACCTAAAGTAGTTTAGTACATTTTTTTGAGAAAATGAATGTCAAATTTAACATAGTAGGTACGAGTATGTACTGTTTTTGGTAATATTATATGAAACTGTTTTTTATTCTCAAAATTTACGTTATACAAAACACTTACACTAAGAAATAAACCTGGTAAGTAATTGTCTTTCTAAATTTGTCGTTTAGTCTTAGCTCTCTATCAATATCATTTATTTCTGTCATTCTTGCCGGGTGGTTACATGAAACCTAGTCATTTATTTTAACATAGTCGTAGTATTTTATTTATAATTTTCTGAAGTCAGAAAACTGGTAGGTATAGTTTGTAATTCAGGTACCTATCCTGATAAACACGCTAAAACTGTCGAAGAGGGGCGGGACTCGACCAAAGTCGACGACTCGGACACTTTAGGATGTTTATAATGATATCTTATTTAACAACTCATCTTATCTTCAAGACCAGATTCTTTGTATTTTTGGACTAAATGTGCCAGAGACAGTAGCTTGTGACTGATTTAGTTTAAGCATAATCTCACCATATACATGTTTTGTAACGTTTTAGTTTTTATTATATTTTATTTTGTTTTTATATTGGTTTGTTTCCAAAGTGATTTGAATATATATTGTCATTTAAGTAATTAATATTGTAGAAACTTTCTTTTTGTGATAAACATTTCAAAAATTTGCGTTCGCAGGATTTGAACCTGCATCAATATTAAAAAAACATTGCAAAATCTAGAAGTATGTCATCACAGTGACCAAAAATCTTGTCAAGGGTGTCGTTTTTCATTTTTTTCATTCATTATTATTTATTTTGTGTCACCAAGTCGATATTTTTTTTAAATTTTCTCAGAACACTGTACAGCCCAGCCCATCACCCGGAATCACTTGACGTTGAGTTTCGAGACACTTGTATAGACTATTTCACTTCTCATTACCGTGGTTTTCTAATGGCGAAAGAATTATTTGAATTGGTTCATTAGTCTTGTAAGTTAAATAATAATAAACCAATGATTAAATATTTCGTCTCTAGAATATTAGTATGTATAGATATTTAAATACGAGTACATTGGTACCAATTCGCGGTCTAAACTTAGTCTTAACTACTACATTGTTGGAAGCGCCATTTGTGAGAACTGTTTTAAACCAGTCTGTTACTTAATGTGAAATTATGAGAACTTCTTACCATTAACGAGAAATGACGCATTGCTTAATCAAATGAAATTATTCTTATCGTGCTGCACACACTAGGTGTATAGAAACTTTCTTTTTGTGATAAACATTTCAAAAATTGACGCGTTCGCAGGATTTGAACCTGCATCCTCTGGGATTCCGGCCCATTAAGCTAAAACGCTCTCTGCGAAGGCGCCAAATTAGTGAAAGTGTTTATCATATTTACCAACTACTACATTGTTGGAAGCGCCATTTGCGAGAACTGCTTTAAACCTGTCAATCACTTAATGTGAAATTATTAAAACTTTTTTATTTTATTTTATTTTATTGGCACACAAAACAAAATACAGTTACACAAAATATAAAATTAATATTACATAAGTTTAGATCTAAACTATATTTCTAAGTATGTGTACACAACATGATTAGACTTATTAAAGCAGAAATTTATACAAAATTAAATTTAAATTAACTTAAGTATCTATATAACATCCTGTGAAATAAATTATATGTATTACTTGTCACTGTTATCATATGCCGTGAAAACAATATCTGACGTTTGTTTTGAATTTACTTAGCTTTTGATCAAACACGTCAATAGACGCGCGATGTTTTTTCAAGATCTCATTGTATTGGCGACACATTCTTACTATAGGATTATAGAACGAGGTATTATTTTTATATACTTGTAGTTTTGGAAAAGCTATCGCGAGATCTAGGTTTAGTGGTTATGTTTATATTTGAAAGAAGTGAAGGAGAATCGATCTGGGAATGTAATATTTTGAATAAGCAAACTAAATCAGCACTTGACCGTCTGGATTGAAGGGTTTGTAATTTATATTTGACTAATCTATCCGAGTATGAACGAAGCTTACGTTTAAGGCCTTATCTATAGCATAGTATATTTAGACATTTTCTTTGTACGCGTTCGATACGTTTTATATGTACATCATAGAAGGGAGACCAAATGACAGAATTATATTCGAGTATGCTACGGGTCATTGTGAAGTATAGATTTAAAAAACTATGAGGGGTTTTGAATTGTTTAGTGATTCGTGATATGAAACCCAAGATTTTGTTACTTTTGTTTATGATATAGTCATAGTGGTCTCGAAACGCAAATTTCTCATCGAGTACAACCACAAGGTCCCTAATCATCGCTTTTCTTTCTAGACTGTGATCATTGATTCTGTAGTCATAAACTATTTTGTTAATTTTTTTAGTAAATGTTATAACTAAGCACTTTTTAACGTTCGAAGACATGATTTTCTTGACACCATTTGGTAAGGATACCCAAATCAGTTTGTAGAGCTTCAGAGTCAGATTTATTGCGAACTTCAGCGAACAATTTTAGATCGTCAGCGTATAAAAGACATGAGTGATTTAGCTTGTCTATAAGATCGTTGATGAAAGCAATGAAAAACAATGGACCAAGATGAGAGCCTTGGGGGACTCCAGAAGTGATTTCAACAGGCGATGATAGGAAACCTTTGATTGTGACCAGTTGGGTACGTCTTGAGACATATGACTCTAACCATCTTAATAAGTTGCCATGAACTCCAAACTCAGATGCTATTTTGTGAATTAAGATTCTGTGCGACACTTTATCAAAAGCTTTTGAAAAATCTGTATATACGCTATCAACCTGAGTGTTCTTGGCAAAGGCACAACATATATAGTTTTTGAATTCAAGCAGATTCGAAGTGGTGGATCGATTTCGAACGAATCCATGTTGTTTAGGGGATATAAGTGGATATATATGGTGATATAGAGTGTCATACACTATCGACTCAAATACCTTTGCTAAACAAGACAATCTACTTATTGGTCGATAGTTGTTACAACAAGATCTATCGCCAGACTTAAAAAACAGGCACAATATGAGCTGTCTTCCATACGGTTGGAAAAATTCCTGTGTGAAGCGATGAATTAAATAAAATGCAAAGTGGTACCGATACCTCCTTTGAACACTTTTTAACTACTAATGGGGGTATCCCATCTGGACCAGCTCCCTTGTTAACGTCTAGTTTGGCAATTTTAGAGAGAATAAATTCTTGCGTAATTACTAAGTTATTAAGGATATTTGTCGTTTTGTCGTTTGTGTTTTGTCAGTACTTCTCGCACTCGAAGAAGTAGGCGGTTCGAAGACTGAGCTGAAATAGTTAGGAAAAAGCTCACATATTTCCTGTTGATCCGATGACATTCGATCCCCACCTTTCATAGTGTGAGGTATTGAAGGTGATCCCTTTTTACTATTGACATAACTCCAAAAATGTTTCATGTTGTTTTTTTTCTAAAGAAGACTCTACTAAATCAATATATGCATTATAATCTCGCTCTATCAGTTTCTTAGCTCTCTGACGCAACATCGAAAAAGTATCGTAATCTCGCGGGTTTTAAAATTTTTGGTAACGACGGTGAAATTTTAATTTTTCGAGTATTAATTAGGGAGAACGAAAACCAAGAAGGATATTTTTAAGAGTTAGCTTTAGCTAAAGGAGTGTGTTTAACGAGTATACCATTAAATTCTTCATAAAATTTCTCAGCTAATTCATCAACATTTGGTGAGACGAAAATTTCAGACCAGTTAACCATGGAAAGGTCTTCATTAATACTGGAATAGTCTCTCTTTCTAAAATTTAGACGCTTTGTGTTGTTAGGCTTAACATTTTTGTGAGACCTTTCATAGTTTCCAATTCAATAAGTAAGGCGGGGTGATATCGGTCTTGTTTGCTGATAGGCTCAGCGCCATGTACCTCAACTGTAAACAGGGTTGAAAGAACCAGATCCAAATATTTGCCATATCCATTTGGTATGTTATTATGTTGGTTTAACTTGCATAAAGTAATATGTTCTAAGAGAAGGTCCGCTTTTAGGCCGTGGGGATTACTAAGAACCATAATGTGTGGCTTAACAGATTTTGTCCAGTTAATGTGAGTAAGAATGACTTCTTATCATTAACTAGAAATGACGCATTGCTTAATCAATGAAATTATTTTTATCGTGCTTCACACACTAGGTGTATAGAAACTTTCTTTTTGTGATAAACATTTCAAAAATTGACGCGTTCGCAGGATTTGAACCTGCATCCTCTGGAATTCCGGCCCAGGTGCTTTGGCCAACTAAGCTTAAACGCTCTCTGTGAAGACGCCGAATAAGTGAAAGTGTTTATCATATTTACCAACTACTACATTGTTGGAAGCGCCATTTGTGAGAACTGCTTTAAACCAGTCAATCACTTAATGTGAAATTATTAGAACTTCTTACCATTAACGAGAAATGACGCATTGCTTAATCAATGAAATTATTTTTATCATGCTTCACACACTAGGTGTATAGAAACTTTCTTTTTGTACATTTCAAAACTAATTTCATTGATTAAGTATGATTGATTGATTAAATATGCATAATTTCTAAATGTGGGAGCATTTTATTTATGTGAGCGGGTTTCATAAACCTAAATATAATATCCTTAGTATTCTTCAATTAGGCTAGCGGAGTTAGCTAATTATAATTTAAAATTTAATTAATCTATGTAATATAGGAATAACTTGTTTTTATTATCTATTATGTACTCCAAGTGATTTAAATAGGTATTTTAATCGACTTCATAAAAAGAGATGATTGTCTATTCATACATAGGAAATTGACTAAGGAGATTAGTAAGGCGAGTGTGAGTGGTCAAGCCGGAAGGGGTCGGCCAAGGCGTACATTTAAGGAACAAATTGTCGTTGTTCTGCGTAAAGGCCGGGTTAAAAGCACCCGCAACCGACGAGCATGTATGAAGAATGTCATGAAAGTTGATGAAGCAAGAGAAGTATGTCAGGATCGTAGCAAGTGTCCCCCATTGGGGTAGACATAGACCACGTCACGCAATGAATTTATTGGGATCTATTATATAAGTAGCTACCTATGTAAATATGTATGTATCGATATAACATAAGGTTAGGAAGAAGCAACAAACATAACAGTTTATGGGGTACATACAAAAATAAATATACGGTACCGATATAATCTCAAATATAGTAAGGAGTTATTTAATTAGTAGAATGCATGGAATTAATACAGTACAATATACGGTATCAATATATCCATACATTTTGATGGAATTAGGAAAAACGAATAAATGCATGGAACGAATACAAAAATATACAATGTGTCACATGATTTCCATCGAGAACGGACGCAAAAAACCAGTGAGAATTATTTCAAATTGAATATCTAATTTTCGTACCTAAACAAAATTTCTCGTCGACAATGGAATTCACATGACAGCAATGTAACTATATTCGCACGAATAACAATTAAAAAGTCATTGGAAATGGTAGACGCCATAGGATTCGATTTTGAAAAGACGCAACAAGTCTTCGGCGATATATATATATATATATATATATATATATATATATATATATATATATATATATATATATACCTAGGTAGAAAATTAATCAAATAACCCGCCCCTCATCGTTCGTTCAGATATAAAGTAGTTTATAATAAAAGTATACCACAGACACAAGTACGCTGCACTGTGTAAGGAAATCATCACCAATTTAGATTTACTTGATTTAACACAAGGAATATGTGTTGTTTCCATTATATATTGCTGTCTGATACCGTAAGATGTCCCCATAATATTTATTTATTTATTATTAGTAAAATATGTAAAAAAAATCTAGTTTGTCCGGCTTTAAAGTAATTGATTTTTATGACCAGATTTTATGGATCTGAAATCACGAAAAACTCAGCTGTTCCATACATTTTGTCGAAGGTGAACGACATTCTTGTACGGAACAGATTACTTATAGCTTTTGCGATTTCAGAGTTGGTCACTTGATAATAATAAAATTTTAAATGTCATTCAAAAACTTAAGCAATGCCTTAAGCAAATTATATTCTTATTATAATATATTTTTTTATACATATGAATAAATAATTACATTATTGTATAATATAATATCTGATTTGGTAAGAATAAGTTCATTTCTCAAATAATGATAACAGGTCGTGAGCTCTCTTGTCGTTTAAAAAGCATGATTCTCCTTATCGAATAAAAATATTAGAATAGTTTTTTTTTATAATATTTTAGTTAGGCATTTGTTTTACCAACATGCCCACAGACGCTGTGACTTAGTCATACGATGAATTGTGCCAGTTACTTTGATTACTCCTCGTTCATTTGATCTCGTAAAAAGACTCCGAGCAACAATACTCATTAACAATACCGATTACATACATATATTATTTCTTATTAATTGATTCAAAGAAGGTTCTATTATGAGGTATTCACAGTTTAGTGAAAATTAGCTAAATAGTGTCCACTATAAACGCAAGTCATTGTGACTAGGCATAGTAGAGCCTATCTATGTTAAAGTCACCGGCTAATACAGACTTCCGAAGGAAAGTGGAACGCTTAGGCGGTCAGTGCGATTACGTCCGTCACTCATTTATCTAAGTACCACACTAGTAATTACTAACAACAGTTTTACTTTGAAATTGAACCGAAAATCACGAAAAACAGTCGTTGAACTTTCAATGTGGAACTAATTTTTATGCTGTTTCAGGGTTGTCGCCATGGCAAAATTTTGGCTGTAAAATGAGTATGGACCAATTGACTCGCGACACCTGTGGCTGACTCTTAAAAGTTGATCATAACGACTAGCATGTACAATGATATCTTAGAATATGTCCGTCGTCTAGATAAATACACCGGCCAATATTTAAAAACGATTGAAATCACTTTTAGAATTGCTTACTGTGCTATCCCGTTTGCACGAAGTCACGATACTGCGTGAGAGTAGTAATTCTATGCTAGCTCAAATAGGAGTGACTTTTAAAATCGTATTCGCTATTCTTTCAAAAACTCAGTAGTATTTATTTATTTATTTATTTGTTTATAGGCGAGCAGTGTATACTGATATGCCTATATCAAGCAGAATCGAAATAAATTAGTATTTATCTGACAAAGAAATGTTTTCCTTCTTTATCCAAAGGTCCAGTCTATTCTTAAATGTGTTTATAGTTCTTGCTGAGATGACATCCTCAGGCAACCTATTCCAAGTATTCTCAAGTAAGTATATAAAGCTGTGCTAATAAGCAAGCAAAAGCTAATAACAAGCGAATGATTTTAGAATCGCATACGCTATTAATTCAAAAAATCAGTAGTATTAATCTCTAGTATACAGGGTTGTATACTGGTTATAGTATACTGGTGATTGAACTTTTCTGAGAAAATTGAATTAAAGTTTTTTTTTTCAATAAATCGATGCAAGCTGACCTGAAAGCCTCTGACATGGCCAAACGCTTCAAACAACTTGGACCTATCCGAGTCACAGAGAGTTTAAATTAGTAGACGCGTCTATTTACACTATGTCAAAGGTTAAAGCTAGAGGCTGCATTATACACGCAGTCTACAGAATACTACTATACAAAACCCGGTGAAATCAACAATCGATGGCTAGTGGAAAACTTAGACAACAATCTCTACGGACCGGGAACTGACTGGAAATTCTAGTCCGCACAAACAGGCTCTGAACAAGAAAGTCTGTTTCCCTCCAGTTTAAGAGATAATATCAGATCCACAGACTCATACATCCTACCGAGATACGTTATTAGCTTCGCGCAGAGCGTTGCAAAAAATTAACTTTAATTAAATTAAATTTTACGACTTATTTAACTTAGAGCATTTTCTTAGTGTTTGTGTCTTAAACAAACAAAAAGTGTTCGTAACGACATCTCCCTACATATAGTATCGTATATATTTATCTTTGTAAATATGGCACGGCATCAAAACAACAGCGTGTATGTATAACATGGTATAAAATCCTGACAAAAATCTACAATCTAAAACCACAGAATACTGTGTACAAAATATGTCAATGAAAACTACCAAAATCCTATTAATAGACAACAATCTCTCAAGTTCCTTTGCCAAACTATTTATCATGAAAATAAATCTAAAGAGCACAAAGAGTGGCATTTTAAACATATATAAACTTTTTTTCAGCCATAGGATGTCCACAGCTAGGACGAATTGATTTCCAATATGAGCAATAATAAATTTGAAGCGGTTTGCAAACAGCGCGATCCTGCAGTTGTAATGAGTTTATGTCACCTTGTATACAACAGTGTAAATTTTGCAAGACCATTTTATTAACACATTATGCAGCAGACAGCTTATGAACAAAATGTTCTGACTTTGTTATTGTGTGCACGGCGCTTCTGAAGTTATTTGCTCTGTGATAAGGTCTATAAACTCTAAACTCTTACCCATAAATTTTATTTCCTAACATTTTTATAACTTGTAATTTACATATAAATTAGGCAGACATTTGCATGCAACGATTTATGAACACAATAACCTTTTTGACAATACGAGTATCATTTAAATTTTATTTCGGTCGTGTTTCTGATTGTAAAAAAAACAAGAAATGGAAAACTTCGCGCTATTTTTGACAGATACCTAACTTTTCACACGTCGTAAAGAGTAATAAATATCGAAAAGAAATATAAAATTTCGTGCAAAAATTTCGCGCCAAACTTTCAGAAGAACGAACAATAGATCGAGGAAAGTTAGACTTATACCAGAAGCCTTACTATTAATCATTTATGCAACAAATACTACTGTACTTTTCGTGTGACTACAAATACCTACAATCTACATATCCGTAACGGGCGCTTTACAAAAATGTATGGATATACACGACAAGTCTTTTGTTTTGTATTATGATTATTTCTTACTAAGAGTACGCCCCCATCCGTCGTCGCCGGGACGCTTATATTCTATCGCTACTTTACAGCACTCTTTTCTGTCCTACTTCCCCTTTTTATCTTTCTAGTCTCTTCAAGTTTAGGAACACAGTTCACTCTCGTACATTGAGATCTGCAGATAATTTGACTCTGGATATTCCTTCCCATCAAACCTCTTACTACAGTTCCTCGGTTGCGGTGAAGGCTGTGACCTTTGTGACGAACTGCCTCTTGATACTCGTATTAAGCGTGCACGTTCACTAGAAACTTTCAAACGTCTCGTAAAAATTCAATATCTCTGTAAATAATTTGTTACTGAATCATTTATTTCTTTCGGTTATTACAGATGTGCTTTATATATTTTATGTATGTCTATCTAAATATGTGTATTTATGTAGTAGTATTATTGTGTTAGGTATTGTATGTAATATTAGAATTTAGGTCTATAGTGTAATTTTTAGTATTTATTGTACTCCCCGTCAAATATTTTTAGCACACTCCTTTCCGTGCATGGGTTGCCTGGAAGAGAACGCTTCCAGCAATAAGGCCGCCTAGTGTTGCACTACCTTAAGAATTCTGTTGTATTTATTTTTATTTTGTGTGTACAAGAGTTATTTGTTTGTTTGTTGTTGTTTGTAGGCCACAGGTCCACGAACACTACGACAGCAAGTCTAAAATATTGGGAAATCGATCGCCGATAAACGAAGTGTATGATGGGCAACCTACGCTACGCTATAAGGGTATTGGGTCACATTGTCAAATTCACGAGCGCAGAATAACTTGGACAAGATTAGCACAAAGACCGAGTTGCGGCGAACAAGTAGAGGCCTATGCTTAGCAGTAGAAAATTGTAGATTCAAAATGCTGATATTTAAAGTGTTTCAATATCGGGCTTGGAGGATTTAGCGACTCCAGTACCCCTCTGTCATGGTATAAGACAAGATTATTTTTTGCAAAAATTGGCATGACCGACTTCGCCCGTTACACCAGAGAGAAGCCTTTAAAAATAATAAAGAGTGAAAAAAAATAATAGTAGAATGAAACCCATTAGAAAAGGAGGGGAATATTATAAAAATAAAAGGAAAAATAATTTACGGGCGATCTGAGGTCGGGAAGGGGATGGGGGGGGGGTTTAGGGTAAAAAACGGTTTTTCTCGATTTCCGGCAAAACTAAAAGTTCTATCGAAAAAGTCATATGGCAAAGTTGTAGGTAATAAAAAGATCTAAAACTTTTGTTTTGACACTTTTTTCACATAACCTCAAAATTTATGTGAAAAATCCAATAAAAAACCAAGTTTTTGGTTTTTTATTTTTATCTTTTACAAAATTTTTTTTTAACGAAATTTGGTGAAAACTTACCTTTTTATGTCCCAAATACGCTGTAATTTATTTGATTAAAAATATTAATTTTTTTCACCTTATTTTGAATTAATATCGAAAAAACACCCTAATTTTCAATCGAAAATTCAATCGTCAAAATATCAGCTTTTTTTCAAAAAATTGGTATGTTTTCTGTTTGTTGAAATCTCTACTTTTCGATGGTGAAAAAAAAATATATATGTTACTATAGTAAATCTTCTCAGAAATTGCAAAAAAATAAAAAAATAAATACTAAAGAAATAAATGTCAAAATGTACAAAAAATATATTATAAATCTATTAAAAATGTATAAAATATATATGGAAATCGGCCAAAAGTTTGTTATTAAAAATATATTTACGATATATATTTTATATAGATTTTTAATATATTTTTTATGTATTTTGAAATATTTTTTTTTTCATGGGATTAACTAAATTTTTTTGTGTAAAATTAAGGAGATTATTATTTTTTTATCTTGTACTAAAATATCATTTAATTTCAATCGGTCGGTCAAAAAATTGTGCCTACGTGTAAACGAGACACCAGACATTTTATTGACTGCCTCGGTGGCTCAGTGGTTAGTGAACCTGACTTCTGGATCCTTTGATCCAGAGGCGTGGATTCGATCCCCACCCAGGGCATTTATGTATAAAACATTGGTGTTAGCTCTGTGTCTGGGTGTTATTTAGGTACAATCTATCTATACTATCTGTTGTTAAAAATATGTATATGTGCCTATATCTGTCTCTGGCAGCCACACCACAAGCTTTGCTTAGTTTGGGGTCAGAGACCGTGTGTAACATGTCCCCTAATATTTATTACATAATTTTAGATTTAAACCTCACGTAAAGCTGACAGAATGTAGTGAATGCGAATCGTAGTGCGTTTCTAGTCCGCAGATAAAACGTCCCTGATATCGAGTTACTAAAGAGGTCTCTTGCATTCATAGTATATTTCATCGTGCCGTTATTGGATTCTCCAGACGCTAAATTCCCGTTCACAACTAACCTACATTTGCAATGCCCGCTCCTGCTCTTATTCGGTCACATGACCATTCATGCATACGTCCTATCGTATAACCGGTACAAATAGAGCCCCTGTGCTGGAGGTGAAGCACAAAATTACAACCAATTTTAACATTTTGTGTGTCAGTATTGTATCATTGCAAAGTACAATGTATTGTACGTACTCGTATTGTGTGTATAATATAACATTGTAAAGATCTAATAACAGTTCTACTTTAGAACTTCCGGTGATTTAGTACTAAATAGTAATTTACTTAACATTTGTTTTTTTAATTAGTTGCATAGTTATTATGCTTCTATTTTTGTCGTGCAACAATGGAATGTGTGTTTCTTCAATATTCTATTTTATAGCTCGGTCTGATACTTATAGTGTGTTCACAAAAACTGATGTTGTAATAGCAAACAAGTAGGTACGTAATACGGGTTGTTACTTTAGCTAGACAACGGATACATAAGTCTATGATTATATTCTAGAATAACATGGTATTCATCTTTATGACCACTTATTACTATCAGGTTAATGGCAAAATCGCGAATAATTTTATTTTTATCAATAACTGATTTAAATCAGCTGATCAATTGATCTGTCCAGAGTCAATTAAAATTATGTATGGAACCGCTGGATTTCTTCCACAATTTAGTGGTGGGTGCCATCGTGTAAGTTAATCATAAGGATGAGTACAATGCTATCCTAAAATAATTCCGTCGTCTAGAGATACACCCTCTACCGATAGCGTACTTACCTAAATATTTTGTACCAAAATATGTACCTAGTAAAAAATAAATTATTATAAAAATATAACAAGCTTTTGAGATCCTGGATATCATGTAGCAGCAGAGTGCTAGCCAAGAAAAGTAAAAAGAGCACACACACGACGGGTTTATCTTGTTTAGTACAGGAGTTCCTATGGCCACCTTCTGACTCCATCATCAGATCAGCTCCTTGGTATCATATTATTGCATTGTCACGCGATATACATAATAATATGCGATATACATAATAAATTTCAGCTCAATCGGAAACCGGGAAGATGGTCCGGGAAATTTATCTTGCAAGATTTCTCCACCCGAACCTACATAGGTACATCCATTGCAAGTTAAATATAGGCTTGTGATAATAGTGATGGTGTTTTGTTTGAGAAGCCTGTTTTCCGAGTAACACACGGGTTTGAAAAGTGTCCCACAGTTAACAGATTAAGAAAACAGTGTGGTGTTAGTACCAATGACTACTTTCTGCAAACATCGTCAATTCACACTTTCTATTTGCTTTTATTAAGGTCTTGGAATTGCATTGTAAGGGAAACCTAACAGAAGCCGCGACGTACCAACGTAGGAAGTACAAAGTTAAAAGAAACCCGCTTGACGAGAAATGTCCCAGATTCATAGTAAACTTTATTTATCTACCAATTTGCATGAATTCCAGTCAAAATTTTGAATTGTAAAACTTCGTCCAATACGCCATGTAAATACCAACAACTAATATTTAACTGAGACTTCATTCCTTGCGGATCGACCGTATAATTATAACGTGAGTTTTAGCCGTATTCTGTTATAGTTAATATTTAACTGACTTAAAAAGGATGACAATTCGACTGCATGTTCTTTTGTATGCATGTTACGCGATTACTCCGTCAATTATAAACCGATTTTGATGTTTTTTTTTTGTTTGGTAGCCCATACTTTAGAGATGGTTCCATTTGAATTTTATTGAAATCGGCTGAGTCGTTTTTGAAAAATGAACAATAATGTGAAAAAATACTACATCGATGATATATTGATCCGGGCGAACTATTCGAAATCTGTACACGGTTGAAGTCGGTTAGGCCTATTTTTGGCGAAAAATAATTATTAAGCTTCATAGTTAGCTGGTAACATTTTCCTTGGATATGGAACATGATTTTTGCTGTTACGTATTGGCGCAAGTTAATTCTGCGCGCGAGTAGTGGCGCCCTACTACCTAAGTCACGACGGTTTCAAAAGACTACAAGAACTTTAATAATGCATGTACTCAAGTCATACACCGATGCTTGCACACTGCAACCCCGACGGGTTTTCTGAGCGTTAATTATCTCTTTTAGCCATAGGTTCTGGTCTAGAAGTTTATTTGCGAATAAAGTAAGTTTGTGCCGCGTTTGCGATGGTTTTAGAGTGGATGAAAATCGCAAATAAACGTCACAAGTATCAACGTCGTATTACACGACCTTCGTCATAATATAAGTCCATTTTCCGGAGTTTTGTTTAATTTTCCTGTTTCCTATAACGATTAAGTTTAGCGAACTGCCGAGGTGATCGGGTGCCAATAAAATTAATTTCAAGATCGGTCAGTTACAAGTTTTATCCAACACCCTTAAATGAGTATATTATATTCTCTACGTACAAAAAGTGGTTTTTTTTTAATATCTGCTTCGTCAAACTAAGTTATTAAAACGAAAAGTACCTATAGCAAAACGTGTGTAATTTTAGTTAAGCATACATATACAGGGTCATAGATATTAAACGCAAAATCTTTTAAGGGCGGGTCTAGTACATATACCTAGACAAACAACTTTTGTACTAAGACTTTTGAAAATTCGCAAAAAAAAAATCGCTTCTCCATACATTTTGCAGCGCGTTGACGAACTTTTTGTATGAAAAAGCTGATTTTTTCATCGTGTTTTTCCAAAAGTCCTTGAAACAAAAGTTGTTTGTCTAGATGTACTAGACCCGCCCTTAAAAGGTTTTACGTTTAATACCTATGACCCTATATAAAATTTTCTTAATCCAAACATACCCGAGTCGGATGGTTTTAATCACCTTGTAACGAACCGAGAAAAATTCACATTTTCCCTCTTTCTGTCAAGTAGCGAAACATAGGTAGAAACCAACACGCTCGCTCAATATTGACCGACCTAGCAGGTTTTGCGGTCGAGTAGGTGAGTACACACAAAAATTCTTGCCGTCGGGAGTAAACAAGGAAATTGAAGATCATTTGAAATCCAAATACTGCCTAAAGGTTGGATGATTTACACTAACTCGTCGTGGTATAATTATGTTATATTTTTTTCTCGCTCGCACTAAGGAGCGCCAGTGGTATATTGTAAAAATCACTTGTAAATTACAAAAAGGCCGTTTTTTCGCGACTTCAGTACTGATTCTATCATAAAAGTTGGTAATGGTAATGAGTACAATGTTACCATAGAATATATAGATATATATCGTATACAAATACACACTTATTGGAGGTAGAAGAGTAAGTATTGGGTCGAAGTACTCCTAAGAATCAGATGTTATCTCGGTCACTCTCATGATATTTTCATTGAGCGACGGCTGAACTCGACCTTTCAGGACTTATCTCTTCCATCTCGAAAAGAAGTCAAGCTCACGAATTCTCCTAAAACATGATAGACCGTTACTTCCGAAATTCCATCATGTTAAATCTAAATGATCACTCGAAACGCAGTTTACACAAGCCGCGAGAAATTTGACCCACAGGGTAACATCACAAAACATTGTGAATACAGAAGTAAAACGCAGAAAAGTGTTTCGTTTTAAAAACTTATAGGCGTTGTAAAGGGGAGGAATATTATATCTGATTTTAAAAAAACTGCCGTGGTTCTACAACCACCGGCACTACAGTTAAATAATAACATTAATGAAATGAATGAAACTACATTCTTATAAATGCTCCATTTTTAAATTAACATAGCGTATTCGCGCTGGAACTGTTACAGCGTAACCTTATGTATGTATTTCGTATGTATGAGCGGGGTCTAATGTCCATAGGAGCGTAGATCGAGCGTGCATTTTGTAGAGATTAACTTTTGCCGTGTCGATATTTTGTGATAACATCGTGGTGGGCGATAGTTCGCCATATGCGTGGAATTATACGATGTTCCGCCTATTACCCGGTCACATATCTACTTTCTACTGTTTCAAGGTGTGAGGTTAATGGGCTGTGGAAAAGTCGCAGCCGCGGAAAGTGTATCCAAGCCTTTGAGTGTTGGTGATCGTAATCTTATTGTCGTTGGTTTACAATTTAGTACGGTAATATAACTAAGTAAACGGTGACAAGATGTGTTTCTGAGTTATGAGAACAAATATTTGACGATACGTTTTCTAATACGGCCTCAGAGATCTGATACAATATTAGAAGATTAGATAAACTTCTATTATTATTGGCCTAACTATAAGAGAACAATAACCTTGCGGCACAATCTGACTCTCTGAACGTTCATCTTCATAATACAGAATTACAAAGTTACTAGTTACTTAGGCTTACCTAAACGTAGTTTTAGTACATCATGATTATCAACTATTACAATGGGACTTGAGCTTTTTGTATGAAACAGTAGTTTTTGCGATGTAAATGTAGGTTCAATAGCAAAAATAGTTCATATTGATGTACTAAATCCGATTTCAAGAGATTGACCATAAATTACGGCATTCCATTTTGTTGCCCAGCGGAGCCGAGCCGAACATATATGCAACAAGCCTAACACTAAAATTATAGATTCAGAAATATTCTACATAAACTTTTATGCTACTTTATCACGATAGATTGAATGAGCCAACTCATTACATGCATTAGCTATTGCATAACAGTGCTCGTTACAGCTTCAACAAACAATAAGATGAAATAAAAATGCTAGTATTTGTGAGCGCTACAAAAACGATGAATGAATTTTTTGCCCGACACGCGCAGCTAGAATGTTTTTATAAGCAGTTCGCGAATGACATTGCAAAAGGACGAATGCATTAATAATGAACGTAGAATACATTTACAACGTATTGGTTAGAAATTGAAATTATTGTGCAGTTATGAATCAGTTAAGTAATACTTACTAAAGTGATTCAACGTAAAGTATAAGAAAGTAATTTTTTTTTATCGAAGACTACTGAAAATGAGAACATTGTAGGCACAATGCACTTACATACATACAAATTTATTATATGTATTATTATTTATCCAAAACGGTTTAACCGATTTAAATACCGTTTTGTGCATTTGTTTTGCGATTTCAATTGCATTGCATTGTCAATGATCCGTAGAAAGATCTAGTAGAACAAAGTTCAGCATTTTTGTTATTGTAGGCATCCGAAGGAAAATATTCCAATTGTGGGAAATATTTTTTATGGGAAGTACGCACGAGTTTTCGTCCTAGCTGTTTTTTCGTTAGTCTCTACCAATCCTTTTTTCACTTCAAATTTCTTCGGTACTGGTGCCGATCGAAGTTATTATACATAGGCGTAACTGTAGATTAGATAAATAGAAACGGCCTACAGAAAGTAACCGTGAGTAAATATAAAACGAGTTTTATTGCAAACTTCCTAATAAATTTAGTCTTGTCATGTTAATTGCTCTTTACAGCCGATTAGAATATATTATACGGCATATTGATGGACGCTCTATGGCATGCTTTTTTGGTTAACTTTCTTTTTGTATAGGTTCTTTTATTTTATTGGCTTTAGAGGAAGTAACCTAATGGTTATGAATATATGCCTAATAAACTAAATAATATCGTAAAAAATGTGCGTGAAGTTTTAAAAGCTTCCGATAAGGTAATTTTCCTCGGTTTGGCAGCTTGGTCCAATTTCAGTAGTTGGGGCGCTAGACAATGATACATTTAAAGTTTCCATGAATACAATCGTTTATGTCGTGTTTTAGGCTAACCACCCGGCTGTAACAATTTACTTTTTTTTTTTCATCATTTATTGTCAGACAAAACACAATCCAAATGACAGTTTTAACAATCGTCTTCGCTCATTTATTTATTTCTTAGTGTTTGCTTCCCCTAAACCACATGATATTATTATCCATGGGTAATGTTGTGTTCTGGATACATTTTCGGATTTATCATTAAGCGAATTCCTGATGGAATGACTTAGTCTATTATGTCATTTTAAATGTCATGACCATGACATGATCTAAGTCTGGATATGAACACAGAAAAATGCAAAGTCTATGATTTATGTAAGTTTATGAACCTACTAACATCGGTGACAATATCGCATCGCTTACTTTAGAGCTATAGATACTTATCGGCATAACGCAAAATATTCATTCTTTTACGATGTCTAATTAAAGAAATCATTTGATGGTAGATTTGAGTATATTCCGTAACTCAATTTCCAAACGGCCGATTAGCTTGTCTTACGTTTAATTAAACAAAATATCATAATCAGAAAATAGGCCTCTCTCTGTTTAAAAAATCACTCCGTTATGTACACGAAAGTTCAGCGATATACATAGATTATGAAAGTGCAGATGTGTCTAGTGTGGGGCCGACGTTATAGCAAATGAAGACGCAAAAACCGATAATTGTAATGACAATATTAATAGAGTATTTGGCAAACATCGACTTCGCATTTTTTCTTTCGTTCGTTTCAGCCATAGGACGTTCACTGCTGGACATAGGCCTCCCCTATAGATCTCCAATAACTGTTGGTAGCGGCTTGCATCCAGCGCGATCCTGCGGTCTTAATGAAGTCATCCGTTCACCTTGTGGGTAGACGTTTTACGCTGCGCTTGCCGGTACGTGGTCTGCACTCGATAACTTTTGGACCCCATCGGTCATCAGTCCTCCGCGCTTTGTGCCCGTTGCCACTTCAACCTGCCAAACCGCTGGGCTGTCGGTAACCTTGGTTTTTCAACGGATCTCCTCATTTCTGATTTGATCTCGCAGAGAAACTCCGAGCATTTTTTCTTTGATGTTGGCAAATCTTTGACTCTGAAGAAAAGAGGATCTTGTTTGACAAAAGCAGTTTGTCATTTTAAAATGTTTTCATTGCATTCTGACGGAGATTCTCTATTTTACGCAAATTGTGGCGAGTTACTAACATACTGCTGTTAATCTAGCCCAACGTTGTTTAAGAAATCTCTTTTAGTATGGCATTACGCAGTAGTAGAGGAAAGTTAGCCTTCTGTTGATTTCTGTTCTGTGCGACTGATGGGCGATTAGACAAACAGTAATTCAAGCGTGATTGATAGATTATTACTGATAGATTAACGAGTCTATAGCTGATCAGAGAAATGTCAGTTATTTAAACATACTGTATTTTATTAGTTGTAGCATGGGAAGTAGACACATTTATCTTTCCCCATGTTTTAACAAGTTTGTTGAATCAAATAATACTAAATTAATTTTATTTTTAACGTTTTATTAAAAGGGTTTTTTTATTGTCTGTACTAATGCTGTAACACTAATCAAAAGTTGACCATATATACTGACATACATTTTATTTTAGATGACTGGCTATTAACTACTCACGGAACTTACGCAGCAACTGACCGGGACACACGGACCTACAGTTTAAAAGTTATCGAGTTACGGTAGTGCACTCGATTGTAAATATTTTCAAAGCATCCATCTGAAAAGGAACCATTTCTTCCATCGTCTAGTATCAATGATGAGTTCAGAGCCCTTCCAGGTTTTGCGTAGTTTACTTAAACTTTCGCGTTCGCGTATGACTTCAGAACGTAGGATAAGTGCGAGTTTTTCGCTCAAGCTCGATCGCGTTAACGTTTTATGTGATTTCTATGGAAATGGCACAGCGCCATCTTGTGTCACGTACAGAAAACTGAATAGCTAAGTGGGAGTATTTTTTACGGTAATGTAACGAGCGCCAAATCGATCGAACATGAGCGTGGCAACGTCTGTGATTGGCTAATTCAAGCGTGTGTGTCAATTCCAGCACTGTGTGTGCTCGACGCGTTCTGTGAACGCGACGTAAAAGTAATTCGATTTGATTTGAAAACTGCCACTCGGCACTCTGGTTAGTTCTAGCCAGTGGTGCTGTTCAAAAATGTATAGAGCCATACGGAAACAGTTGTAGTTTCAATATACGTGTAAACCTGGACTGACCCCTCTGATGCACCTAATTGAGATTTTTCTTTCGCCATTCTATTTCTCTGTATCTAATAAAACACTATAAAAATGGAAAGTTTCCTTATTAAAATAATCTTGAGCTAACACTAAATTATAAAACCCCTTTAAGTACTAATAACGCCAACTCAACACCTTACACTAAAAAATATCAGATATTTTCTTTCCTATAGAAAGTACAAAGTAACTGCCCAAAATAGAGCAAGACACCTTATAATAATGCCTACTTTATTTCGCGCTACATCAGAATGACCAGCAAATTATTCAAAATGAGAGAGTACGTAATATTAGATACCAAATCTAAACCGAAATCTCCTCAGGCGTGTATCGAAACGGTCAGCTAATATAGATACATATTAGATTTCGATTCACCCTATAATTGAATCGACAAAGAACTGTTTCAAAAACAACGTGCGCGAAAAAAAAATGTTATATAAGTAATATGTTTTTCCTTGGTTAGCAAATCACATAGCCTATCTCGCAGTTTGGCAGCTTGTTTCGTCTGAAGCTGTAGTACTTGGGTTGTCAAGTTGTCATGAGCAATAATAATACCTATTAATAATTTATCCCTGTTTTTTCATTACTATTGACCACATGAAGGGTTTTTATTTCTTGATAAACATTGGAATTTTCGTTACTTGACGCTGTTGAATTTTAACAAAGATTTCCTGAGCGTAGTGTTTTCGATAAAGCTTTCGGATAATGTAAATCAGTATTTCAGCAGACCAAACATTTATAGCGCGAATCACGTGTTCTTGACCAGTATTGGCAATGATTATTAGGAGGAGGCCTACAGTGGGAGGTTTATCATCGGTTTGAATGCCCCGCGGCTCTTTTTCAAAGTAACCTAGAATTCTAACTATGGCGGAGCCACCCCAAAGTATGTGTTCGCCTCTAATAGGTACTCATATTATAAATATATGTATGTATATTTGAAAATAACGGCGCTATAGCCTTTATTCGTATTACTCCGATAACACAACGTCCTAAGAAAACAATTTCAATACTATGTTTCATAATTTTATGATCAAAAATTTCCCCAGTAATTTAATATCGTCTAAAATGTTACAAATGGGCGAGTGAGAAAGCTACCGAGTCAAGTCAAAATTTCTTTATTCCGTAGACACAATACAGGCACTTGGAATCGTCTGGTAACAATTTTTAAAAGTTCCATCTAATTACATTTTTAGTATGAAGCCCGAGGCCGATTTCTCTATATGAAAGGTTTAAAACCTTTCATATAATAAATTACTCTGACACCAGGGCTAGCTATATAGACTAAATTCACAGCCCTAGCTAGAATTGCATTTATAGCACACTGGTAAGAATCCCTGTTTCGGAGATACCACGAAATACACACTAACACATAATACACCGCTATTTAGTGAAAATGCAATCTCCCACATTACAATCAAGTATGCATTAACTACGCTGAGAATACACCTTTTGTCTGACATCATAATACACCATTAATTCACTCACGCAACTTTATTAGAGAAAACTGTTCTCACATACAAGGAAAAGTTTTCCCTACACATTCTATGTGCAGTTAAAACCGCGAATGTTCCTTTTCAGCGTTTATTTTGGCCGTAAACCTAGAACTATAATTATCAAAAGACCACTAACTCTCACCAACTTTTGCATTGGTATAGCCAGCTACAGTTTTACCAACTTATTCGTACAAGTGATAAAGTTAGAGAACTAAAAATTTCCACGCGATGGAATCAGTTTTGCTAAGGAAATATTCTAGAAGCTCCATCACTTGACTCTACGGGTAAGTTTGCCATTCAGTGTTACCACAGGGATATGTTATTACACAAAGGAATGGGAGTGAACCGAAGTAATTTATGACTATGTGTAAAAGTGAAAATGTAGAAAAAGCCCTTGGGCTTTAGTTTGGTCATTTCGCTAATGTTTATCTAAGCATTGCAACATAGCAGGAGAAAGGAATAAGTTTTGCTAACGACTTAAAGCTTTTGTGTTCCCATAAAATATACGGAGAGAGCTTTCTATGTGATGATCTCTATTTACAAGCTTTTATTTAACTTGCAATGGATGTACCCTATGTAAGCTCGGGTGGAATATTGCAAGTTAAATTTGAACAACTTCCCGGTTTCCGATTGAGCTTAAATTTTGCACATCGCGTGATAATGCATTAATATGGCACCATGGAGCTGATGTGATGATGGAGTCGGAAGGTGGTCGTAGGAACTCCTGTACTAAACAATATACACCCGTCGTGTTTGGGCTCGTTTTACCTGTCTTGGCTAGCACTCTGCTGCTACTTGATATCCAGGATGTCAAAAGCTTGTATTTTTAAAAAGTTATAGGTATTTTTATAATAATTTATTTATTAAGCAAATTACTTTTCTACACGAAAAAGCATATTGTGAGCTTTGTAACAGTTAGATTTTATTACAAAAAAATTATGCACTTATTACGGAGCCAAAGCTAAAATAGCTTTTCCTTACTGTCCGATAATAACCTACTTTTGGAGAAAGATGAAGGACACTTTTTTGGATGGGACAGATGACTATTTTCTAAGATTTTAAGTTCGATCACTTAGTAAAAGAGGTGTATAAGAGTATAATAATATATGTATTAACTAATAAGAAAAATAAACATCCCACATTTGTCAATAATTTCATTTTAGGTCTGTTGGTTTGAGACTAGATCTAAGGTTTAGGTTAAGTTGAGGAAAAGCGATAATCTAATTAACATATTCACTCACAGTCAACGACTGACACTGGTGTGTACATTCTGTACAGGCTGTAGGCAACATCCACATACACATGTGGATGTTGCCTACAGCCTTAATGTTCAACATCTTTTTTTCCATCAATAGCGAAGAAAGCGCAACATGTTTAGTGATTAATATGTATGAAATGCGACATGACGATAAACGCCTTTATGTGATCCTTATTATTCAAACCACCCGTGAATCATTCGTCTGTGATGTTATTTTTTGCTGGAAATGTCTTAAAAACATGTCCTATACGCGATAAACAATAGTTGCCATTTCAAGCAAAATGTTCTGACACGTTTCCCATCAAAAAAGTCGCCGCCGGAACAATATAATGTTACTTGATTTGAAATTAAGAAACCACCGTTAACATACTAAATTCTAACCACTATCACCGAGATAATCTCTAAATTCTAAAACAATAGAATGACTTTTTCAATTTTAGCTAATTTTACAATTGCCAACTCCCTTCCGAAATGTCATGACTATCATGAGTATGTAATGCTGGAGCAACTTATTTTTTTTATTCCACGAGCACAAAAAAATCATGGTCATATATACATCTAGCCTTTGTAACCTAGGGAGTTCTTAATCAGTTTTTTTAATAAGATTGGTTAAAGATTGGTTATTTCATCGAAAATATTAACTGAGAAAATGAGACAAAATGTTATCGACCTTTGTTATTATTTTTTTTTTTTGCAATAATCCGAATAATCCGCTGCAAGTCGTGAAAAACATATCAAACATACTGAGCTTGCCAAATAGGCTTAATCATTAGAACCACAAGACAAATTATCACTTTAAATGAGATTTACATTAGCAGCGTTTAATGTTTTAGCAAAAAAATCATGGTCAAATATACATCCAACCTTTGTAACCTAGAGAGTTCTTAATCAATTTTTTTTAATAAGATTGGTTCCACAGTTTATAGCTAATTTTATTATGTTGTCTCATTTCATCGAAAATATTAACTGAGAAAATGAGACAAAATGTTATCGACCTTTGTTATTATTATTTTTTTTTGCAATAATCCGAATAATTCGCTGCAAGTCGTGAAAAACATATCAAACATACTGAGCTTGTCAAATATGCTTAATCATTAGAATACCAGACAAATTATCACTTTAAATGAGATTTACATTAGCAGCGTTTAATGTTTTAGCTTAATACATAGCTATCAAGATTGACCACAATATGTTAATTAAAAAGAAGAAAAAACGTAGCTAAACTTGGCAAAGAATGATCAAACTAAATTAGTAAATATAATTAATACGCAAATAACCCTGTACCTGGCAATTAAATTAGTAAATATAATTAATACGCAAATAACCCTGTACCTGGCAATTAGTTCAATAACTGATGTTGATGATGAGACTTGAAAAGCTGCACCTAAATTTTTCATCGCTAGGACGCGACATGTGAGTCTAATACAATAGTTAATATCAGTAGTTGACATCACCAAATTACAACCAGTAACGTTTAATAGGGTTTACATTTCCTACAAAGCTATTTGTGCTTTCTCTTAGAAAATGAGCTCGTAAAGTAAGTAAAATATTGTCGCTCCATTTATTGCGGGAAAAATAATAATCTCTTCTCTCACGGTCACAAGCACGATGATTGCAATACCGGAGTCGACAATGTGCTTCTATCTTCATTGTTTCAACGGTACCTTGACGACAATTGGACGAATTTCCCTTACAATGGCGCTTTTTACGTATTCCTTCACGTGAAAAAATGTTATGCATTTTATTAATTGTAGGTTGGTTGTTAAAAAGTATGTATGTTATATAGACTAGGTGGCTAGCCTTATCGCGTCGTAAGATTTTTAAGCCGCCTGAAGGCCTCTGATATGGTGGTTTTTCAGATTTCCCTAGAGGATAATAACACTACGTGACGAAAGCCTAAGCCTTCTCCACCGCCACTGTGATAGCGTACTATTTTGAAGCAGTGGTTTCGAAAGACAAAATGCGAAATCCGTAGAAACTGCCAAGAAAAATCGGTATACTTAGACCAACAATTGGTGTGTGAGGATTTTTAAGTTTAAAACTACATTATAATATGCTTATGTAGCCTGAAGTCGGTTAATCTTAGCGGGCCATTAACATGCAATATTGCATACAAAATGCATTCCATATCGCAATATGCGTTTTAATCTATGCAATTCTGTGCAGGCTTCAATAATATGAGTCCAATTAATGCGACCTCGCTTCATTATCCTCTTAATTTGCATGTTATTATAATAAATTTAAAAGTAAAGTAACGATATAATCACTAGGTATGGACTTTGTGAAAGTACTAGACGGTTTTAGACATCAAGAACACATCCTGTGTTCAAGAGCAAAAATAATATTTTAATCTGGGTTAAATAGAATTAATTAGTAAAATTAACAAGTGAATGTCGCGCACCTATCCGCGCCGCACGACCTGCATTTCCTTTAAATGCTGTAGACCAGTGGATCTTAAGGTTGATTGGGCCAGAACCCATCTAAAACAAGTTTACAAACCCGGGACCCACTTCTAGGAAGTTTTACCGTTACCAATATTATAATACAATAGTTTTAAATTAACTGGATCAAAAAAGTATGAGAAGAAAGAAGATGAAATTATTTCCTTTGTTTTGCCATTGCAGTTTTGACATCGACATCAATTCGTATTACTTTTAAACGCAGTGAGTTTGATATGTTTAATTTATTTTGGTACTTAGTTTTAATGTGGTGGCCCACTCAATATTAGCTCAAGACCCACCAGTGAGTTGCGAGCGCGTCCCAAAGTTTGGGAAACCCTGCTGTAGACGTTTAACGTTTTCGACGCTAGCTCCTGCATTGCGAACTGGTGGGCGTTCAGCATTATGCGTTCAAGTCTACCGGGTCTTCACTGTTAAATGCAAATGATCAAGTTCAAAAATCTTCGATATCAATTTAACAGAGCTCTTTGTTTAAGAGTTTTAACTCTAACTTAATGTTTAAAAGTCAAATAAATAATCAAAGTTAGAAGTACTCTAACGACTCTATTGTCTCTATTTCAACAAATGATATTCTATCAACAAATATACTAATTAAAAAAAAATACAGCTGTCAATAACTCAATGTTACATGAAATATTTTAGAAATTGTTGTTCCTAACAACTAATTATTAAAATTTCTATCGGAAGAAATCACGGGTCACTCAGCGGGGTGCCAATTCATCCACAAAAACGATTTTTACCATAATTATAAAATGTAAATCTGAATCTACATAAATAGCTCGCCTTAGTAAAACGCTGCACATTAAACGTACCTTTCTAATGGCACACGTAGAGACCGGATGGTAAGTGCCTTACATAATGGGTTATGCAAATAACTTACTGCACTCTATTCTATATCAAGTAATGTTATTCAGATGTCGACCAGTTGACTTGACCTGTATTTCGAGTGTAGTTTGCCATAGAACCGTTTAACGCATTTTTAACCAGTTACAGCTGTCTCACTTCCACCTTTGCGAATTACTCGTAGCTTAGGTTTGTAGCGATGCGTATATCCCCCTCTGTTTTGGCCACAATCCAAAACAACAGCTTGCATAATGATATGTCATTATTATACAAGGATCACGAGTTCCTCTGCAAAAAGTCTGAAATGCTATAAAAATCCTAAGCCTTGTGTGTTGCCACATCGCGCGACCTTATCGAATCTGCCAGTTTTACTTAGACCAAGGTCTTGTACGTTCTAATTTTGATCGGCCTTTAGTTCTGAGCACGAATCGGACACCTGTCTAAAAACCTTAGTTTTATTAAGATTGGGTTTTAGTTAAAAGTAATGACCGGTATACATTATTCCAGTCCATCGATCAAATGTATATAGCAGTGGGTTGCAACTGAAACAATGTAACCGGCACTTTAGTGCATTCCAGTGCCACTTTACATTATTTCATTTGCATCCAGCGCTGGATTCGATCAAGCAAGTTGCTCTAAATGTTGTTACAAAGTATTGCAAATAATGGCGTTGCATATTATAGCCACGGTAGATACTCATTATATCTCAGCACGAGTAGGTACGCACAGTACAGTGTACACGCAAATTTATGTAAATAAACTAAGATAACGATCGAGATTACAGCTGTAATGATTTAAATGAATATAAATGGATGGTACACTAGCAACCGTTAAAGCTATCCGTCAATTAGAAATGATAACAATAGCAAATCAAAGGCCTCAGCAAATCAAATTAAATGAAAGCTTGGAATTCACAGTTAATTAAAAAAGTAATATGTATATTGGCATTTGAATTTTACCCAAAAATTTAATTTACTAATCTCTATTATTAATTGAGTATATCTCATTTCGTCGTCAAACACAAGCTTGTATTGAATACAAGAAATAACCAAAATAATTATCAAAATAAATATGTGTATTATACAGCTACTATACATTTTAAAAGTAAAGAATTTTTGCATCATAATAAAGAATTTGATTTTGCTATTTGTACTTTACTAGGACAAAAGACATATATAAAACTCTAAAAACTTAGTAAGTAAATTCGTATTGGCCGGGCCTGACTTCAGTTTGTAAAGCGCCTAAAAGCCTCTGCCGCCTAAAAATTAAGTGCCAGTATATGTATAAAAGACAAACAAACTAAATCTAGCTGATGCGATGCAAGCTGCTTCAGCAGTATTTGAAGCACGCTGAATCAAACACTGTCCATATATCAATTTGAAACAGTGTGCTAAAACCATCTGATAAAAACTAACAACTGGTAGTGCAACTGCCAAGTCAACTCCATCATTTTAATATCGTAGATTACATTAATTATTCAGAGGCCGGTCATCGATAGTAGATTTTGCCTTGTAAAGGTTAATATATTTTGCTTTTGATGAATTTGGCCTTTAATTCATGTGTGTTAATTTTCAACCTCGTTGAACGTAATATTTGATTTACAATTGTTAGTGCACGAATATCATTAGTTCCAAACTTGCTATACCACTGCCTGTCTAGTTCTCTAGTGCATTTAATTATGATAGTAATGTTAGCTCCATAATATGTCGTGTTTAGTTTCAGGTGCGTTTCTGTGATATTGAGAACATCAAGGGATGTTAATTAATTTTATATCTTCTATGAAACGATATTACGAGTATATTTTAACTGGCTATGTTCCCCATTATAGGTAATCTCTAGAACGAGTACAAAGTTGACGACTCATTCGCCACGGACGTTAAAACGCAAAATAAGTTTTATGGTTATTTTACTAAGCCATAAAAACTCGCGTCTGATGACAATGATGGCCTTGTCTGCAACATCAGTTCGAGTCATAATCATTATAACATAACATTTTCGTTGATGCACTCAAAATAAATGGATAGACGACTTGAGAAAGACTATAAAGAGGAAGCAGTCCTCTTCCAATCTGTCATATTTTTGATGCTTTGGCAGACTGCACCGGCCTTTTAATAGGCCTGTCTACCGCTGAACAAAATCCTACCCACAAAGGGAGGTTCATATCTTTCGAGCTCAGCGCCATTGGCGGCAGTTGGTTGGATTAAAAAATACCATAGAATTTCTTCTACTGACAATAAACATATTATGCAGATTGCATCAGAATATTTTCCACTGTGTATTATGCATTTTGATATCTGAATATAGAACAAATAAAAAAAAAACATATTTAAAGCCTGCTTAAGAAAACGCAACCTGCGGCTGCAGACAGTTTTCAAATTCGATTAGATTAGCTGGTCACCTTTTTGTTGATATCATTTTATCATCATTACAATGATCTTATTAACGACATGATTTAAGATTTTTATATCTCAGAGTGAAAAGAGCATAGGGTTTCGCACTGGTACTGTTTAATTCTGGGTGATGCAGATCTGCCATAGCCATGCATGTTACGTATGAATGCAGTGAATGCCTAACATCAGGAAAACGCATAGCTTCGTCTCTACACGTCAGGTCTAGTCACTTAATTATTTTACCATTATTAATATCAATTAATTATTATTCCAGCGTGTACAGAATTTGAATAATTTTCACGAATCGATGTGGCATCCATGTAATTTTTTGTTGATTTAGTAAAAACGTCTCAGCTGATCTCGATAAAATTTAAATCGGACCACCTCAGAAGTATATATACTCTTTTGAATTAAGAAAGATTTTTTAAATCGATTAATATAAACAAAAAAAAATACATACAGACGAACAAAGTATACCTGCTTCTTTTTAGAAGTCGGTAAAAAAGGAGATCATAGCGTAGTTTCACTAGATGTCAAGTTAGGGCTAGCTACCCGGCCTATACGAACTTACTTATTTACTTTTAAAAAAAACAGTGAACATAACTTAGGGATAGATATTTTGCGTTAAAAATATATACCTACATAAAATCTTCAGCGGTTGCCACAGCCTCTGTCTAGGATAGGAGACTGTCATAGGACAATCATTTTTCGCAAAAAATCGAAATACCGACTTGTACTTACCGTGTACAAAATTCGAACAGTTTATACGAATCGATGTGACATCCATGTACATTATTGTCGATTTATCAAAAACGGCTCAGCCGATTTCAATATAAAATTTAAATGGGACCACCTCGAGAGTATACTCTTTCGAAATCAAAATTTTGTTTTTAAATTGGTTTACAATTGGCGAAAATTTCGATGATCATACACAAAAAACAAAACATCGAGGAACATAGTACCTCCTCCTTTCTAGAAGTCGGTAAAATGAGTTAAATTGTAATCATAATATCAGAAATAAGTGCCCATTGAATAAACTCAGTGGTCGTAGACAAAAACCGTGAGAACGATTGCCATCACGGCTACTGCCAAGGTTCTGTTGAACGAGGTTTCATGCATTTCCTGCCACTTCGACCAGTTAGTTGTAACACCGATTCAAGTTATGCAATTGCGCCGCAATATCGATCAATCTACAACTCAAATTGAATGCTATGTTGTCAAATGATTATCTATTGACAGCCTCGGTGGCTCAGTGGTTAGCAACCCTAACTTCTGGATCAAAGAGGCGTGGGTTCGATCCCCACCAGGTCAAATATTTGTGTGATGAACATAAGTATTTGCTCTGTGTCTGAGGGTTATTTAGTTACTATCTATATAAGTATGTATTTAAAAATAAGTATATGTAGTATATCAGTATCTGGCAGCCATATCACAAGCTTTGCTTAGTTTGAGGTCAGAGGCCGTGTGTAAGATGTCCCAAAATATTTACTTATATTTATTTATTTATTCTAGATGGTATTTCTTTCTTTGTTATTCCTTTATTTATATATCGCGTGAAATAAGTGAGAGAGAGTCTCAGTTTTGACTCGACAATTTTGCTGTCGCCTGTCCGGATGTTGATTCTCGTCTAAAGACGAGTTCTATGTGTTTTTGTTTTTTTTTTGACGTCGGTGATTTTTGTTTATATTTCCCTCTAAAAGGTGGAAATTTTAGGTAGCGCTATAGTTCATTATTACTGTTTTACTAGGAGACCAACTCTGGCGACAATCCAGCTGACCCACACATCCCATTGGGGTTCCAAGAAATTTTGAACTATAAGTATTAATCGCTGTTTTTTTTTGTACATGGTAATTGAGTACTGTACTGTACCAGCCTTCTTAATAGTGCACTGCAGGACGTAGGCCTACCCACGAAGGGTGATTGGGTCATATCCACCACGCTGGCCCAGTGCGGGTTGGTGGATTCACATACGCCATCGAATTTCTTCTACGGACGCATGCAGGTTGCCTCACGATGTTTTCCTTCAGCGAAAAGCCCGTGGTGTGAAATTCCGTACATAAATTCCAAGGAATTCATTGGTACGGGACCAGGATTTGAACCCACGACCTCACGATTGTAAGGCGGGTGTCATTACCACTAGACCACCACGGCTTATTGGAAATTAAGTGGTTCTACAATAATGTTTAAAGTTTACGGTAAGCAATTAAATATGATATATGTAACTTGGAGAATATAAATATGGTCTAACATTACAGAATATGTTTATTAAAGGACACACAGAGAGCCAAGTAAAAAGGCGGCCAAGTTCGATCAATTTGCATAAATAAATGGGAGAGACCCGTTCCGAACACATTACATATTCAAAACATGTAAATCCAAACAAATTTAACAGATTTGGACGTACCGTTTATCTGGCTTAGTTGAACACTAAAGTATGATAAAGTCTACTATGGAACTGCCTCTAAAATAAAATTACAATTCCTAAATACGCGATAAGGCCATAGATTATCAACCTAATGGTTTTTCATGTCAATATTAGGAAAATTCATATCAATTGTAGGTCCTGGTTGTTTTAACTGTTTAGCCATGCGAGAGGCCTTCAGGCGGCTTACAAACTCTGACACCAGCTAGTCCAGCACGCGACCACGAAAAGCCATGAAAATAACTCTATTCGACGTGTGAAAAATTGACAGATTTACCATAACGCTATCTCGTTCTGACACGTCGAAAAAAGATGTCGTGGTACGCACCCTAGCCCGGCAGGGCTAGCCGGCCCATACGACCTTACTTTAAGTCCCTTGTTTATTTTGTGGATAACTGCATAATATCATCTCTTGTAAATGTTATAAGACCAATGATGATGTTGACGTTAAGTGGCGAGCATAGCACTTAAAATCTGATATCTCCGACTCCTGACGATTTTTAAGACACTATCTATTTTATCTATGAACAGAATAATTATTTTTTGCTAAGAATGGCATAACCGACTTCAACCGTGTACAGAAATCGAAATGATCGCACGGATCAATGTGTCATCGATGTAGTAATTTTCACATTATTGTAGATTTTTCAAAAACGACCTAAGACGATTTTGGTAAAATTTTAATGGTACCTCTAATAAAAATTAACCTTTCAAGTATAATTGATCTAACAAACAAAAAAAAAACACAATAATTGGTGGAGTAATCGCGTAACATACATATAAAAAACATACAGACGAATTGAGAATCATTTTTTTTTAATCGGTAAAAAAATCGTATATAACTCAAAACGACGAGTGCAGTGGCAACCTGAGAGAGGATCAGAGTTCAAAATACTGAGTGGGACTGTATTGTGTTTTAATTATTATTCATTTTATGCATGAGCAATGCACTTTACTGACTTCTTTATCCAGTCCTTCATAATAACCCTGGTTTTGTTTGTACTTACTTGTCTGGACTGAGGGTTTTGCACCTGATTAGGGTTTCTAAACTGTTTGATATCTCTACAGCGGAAAACCAATCATATATCGTCAAGACATTTTAGATGTTTTCCGTTCTAACGGTTCCTTTTTTTGATACGGAATCCTAATACACTTACGGTATGACACATTTATTAAGATCTAATATTCTAGGTATGTAAATGCTGAATATTCATAGGGTATAACACTGAATGACAATATGTAGTCATTATTTTAAGTGTTAGGTTCAAATTAAGAGCAAAGGATGGCACTGGATTCAGGCCGCTTATATTATCGGTCATATTGGAAACCTATAGGGGAGCCCTATGTTCAGAAGTGAGGACGCCATAGTAGTCATAGTCATCATCATGATGATGACTATGACTCTCATTGTCAATTTAAGTAGGTGAAAACTATACGAGAAGGTGCGAAACAAAAGTGATGGCGTGAACAAAATTTGACGCATCCTGGAAACTTATAAAAATTCGGACATACTTTCATGACATAGTTTAATCCTTACGCTTATGAAATAGAGTCTGAAATTAGTTGCATGATACTAGAAAGGCGACAATTATAATTATTCATAGGTGACATTAACAAACAATGACAGTTGAAGTCAGCTTGAATTGAGAAAAGAGGTAAATTTTGAGGTGGACGTGTAGGTATATTCCGTATTTAATGTAATTTTTACCTTTACCACATGTAACATAAACAATAATTATATTATTTGGTTGTCTGTTGTAATGGCCCATAATTTTTAACAATTCATAAGGAGCTAATACAACTGTTTGCATTCATCAATGTTATGAGCAGTTAATTAGAATCGATTATCTCAAGTCTTTAGATAAAACTTTACGACATTTAGCATTGCTTTTATAGCCTCTTAACAATTTAACATTTCAGCGTTAACACGAAACTGCAGAATGTGAAAAATTTTGAAAGGTTTGACATTTTTTCTGCTGTCAGAGCACATTGAGTAAACTTTGAGTCATATTCTGTTAAATAGTACTAACATTTTAATGAGTTCGGTGATTGTCCATTATTGGTTCATAGATGTACTAAGATGTGCCAGTTTTATTTACCAATATTATTAGACGTTTTGAAAACGCGCCATAATGTACTGGATCTTAAAAGATTATGAGCCATACAAAAGACGACCATATTATAAAAAAAAAAGAATAAAACATACTTTCTGGTATAGCACTCGTCGGCCAGGGCGCGAGCGCTCTGCCTAGACACATGTAGGGCGAATCGCACTCCGATAAACGCTAATATCACGAACATAGTCACACCACTCCGATCCTTATTACAACAGTGAAAAGCACACAATAAACGTCAACTGCAACTTCACGAACCAAATGTCACCAAAGGCACAACACTCGAAGTTCCTAAAAGTTCACACGAAGCGGTGTCACAGAATTCAATCTAAAATTGATGTGCAGATCCCAATCAGTCACTTTTAAAGTTCATCGGTGTCACTAAACTCGAAACAATGGAGATCACTTTTTGCTCTCTTAATTCAATCGCTAATAGCGAATTATGTTTTCAATCTATTGGCGTCTTTATTGATTTCGGTTTTTCTGTTGATCGATCTTCGCAAAACAAAACAGCTTGAAAGAACACTACATAAATGTATTTGTCAGGTTCACAGTCAATGTAAACTTCACTTAAGTTATTAATCATTCACTCCAGGATGCATGTCTCATGATCTGTTATATAGCCTTGTTTAAATTGACCTATATTTAGTCTATAACAACAACAAGAACTTTACTGATTAGAGCTTAATCCAAAAACATCTTCAGTTACAAGTTTCGCGTCTCAAATCCTGCAGGACGAAAAAGATCCTTGAGAATTAGGAACGCTATTAGAGGAAGCGCCTATTAATCCTTCTTAAACCAAGATATTCCGGTTGAATGTCTAAGAATGAGAAACTCTAGAGGTTAGATAGAACCATCCAGGAAAATGAGACCGCGGAAGCGCGAGAGCAGCTGAGATCGTTCTCTGAGAGATACAAGTGCGAGCGCGCCGCGTGCGTTTCGGTACAAGACTGCGCGCGCGCCGCCTCGCCAGCCGGCGATCACGTAATACTGGATTACGTTTGAGGGTTAGTTTGCGTTACTAACTTGGTAAAGTTCTGTAGATTAGAAGCACGCGATGTTTTGGTTGTGGAAGCTGTGCTCTCACAGCTGATTAACGGGCAGCCCTGTTACACAGCTATAATAAAATTATGTAGGTTCGCACTTGCACATTTTCAATCAATTGTAATTCTGTAACATCTACCATAACACATATGGGCATGACCAAATGTAACGTATCTGTTTTGGAATTCTACATGTGTTTTTTTATAATAATATAAAATTGCGAGGGCGTGATAAAATTTGGTGTCACATAGACTTTTGAATAGTTTTAATAGCATTATGGATATGTCATCTTATTAAAATTTTATTTTCAGACTTTGTTCATTATTCGACTTCTGTTTGAATGTAAACTCAGTATCCTTACTAATATTATAAATCCGAAAGCGTGTTTGTTGGTTTGTTCCTCTTTCACGCAGCAACGGAGCAACGGCTTGATTTGATTTTTGGGATGGACATAGTTTGAAAGACGGAAAGTGACAAAGGCTACATCTTATTGGGCTTCTTTTTATTCCAGAAAAACAAAACGTTCGCATGTGATGAAAAATTTAAATAACACGCGGGCGAAGCCGCGGTCCAAAGCTATAATATAAGACTTAAGTTTCATATAAGACTACTAGAGTTGCTCGTAAGTTACTTAGATGAGACAAGGGAACAGGTAAACAAGAATACCTAGTACACAAGAACAAAACTTAATGTTTCCCTTCCCCACGATACTTAAAGTTGAACGAAAAATTCCAACGTAAAGTGAGTGGAATCAGAATATATCACTTTATTGGCGCGCAAGCGCAAGGACGGAAAAAAGTAATAAACGTCACAAGCAAGGTCATTGTATCAAAACAAGTTTGAGTCAGGTTAAAAAATAAATTAAAAATAAAACCACACGGCAGTAAAATAAGATGAGTGAGACAGAGTCATTCTGATACGGAAAAAACGCCTTTATAACCTAACCGAAAATTTAATTTCTTATTTTACTTGCTCCGGGTGCATCATCTATCCCCTCTATCTTAGCTCCCCACTAGAATGTCCTGTGTCGAACGTGCCACGGAACAATAAAGAATAACTAACTCTCAGATCCAGAATGAATATTTAAATTCTTCACCCAAATAGCTGTCGCGTCGGGTTGCCCTCAACCCTGCAATATAGCAGAGGCACTCCTAACTGCGTCAGAAAGGTGGTCAAAGTGTAGATGTGTCAGGTATAGGTAGGTGACATACCTATACCTGACTCACCTACCTGTATATCTGTGTGTATCTGTGGCGTCGCAGCTCCCAAAAGATCAAGTATGTTAGTTTTTAACTTTCGCGATTTGAACACATTATTTTTATGTACTGGGGCTAATCGCGCACTGAAAATTTGAGGTAGGTATATAATTACCTCATTATCCCGAGAATTCGACCGAGTTGCGTCGATCGGTGATCGTCGATGGTATACGAGTAGAGTCTGTAGTGTTTAGTCTTATTTTCTATCTGAATCTGCTTTTTTGTTAAATTTATACGTAGGGATTAGATGAGTTTGAGAGAGAAGGCTTAGTAACCCGGCAAGAGTATAGAGAAAGGTGTAGATGTTACTAATGTTGGTAACAAATGTAATCAATCCTATTCTAAATAGCCAGTTAACGACATAGGGTAACACTCACACATAATAATTACCGGTTTGGAATTTATTTTCCAAGGAGTCCCACACATACTAAGTATTACAATATGAAATTTCTAGAGCCTAAATCTGACATTAAAGTACCTCTGGCAACATACTTTAACCATTAGAAATTAAACCTTGTTAGTATTCAAATATGAAAAAGCATTTAAAACGTTTTAAATATAAATGTTTATGTAAATATGAACCGGATATGAAGTTCTAGTTTGCAGAATAGCTCAAAAGCAAGTTTTAGACTAGATTTGTGTGAATAACGGTTTAGTTTCTAGAGATGTCTACAGATCAAGGCTAGCGGCCTCACCACGGTGGGTTTAGCCACCACCGGACGCATTTGTAAATATATTAAGCTCGCGGCGCTCGCGCCAAGTAACTAAAACCGATACCTATACCTATTCGCCTACTGCACACCTATAGTGTAAAGCAAACGACGAGGAGGCCAAAAAGTTTAGTTCCGCGCTAGTTATGATTTCAACAATCTAGTCTACCAAAGTCACCAGACACTCCAAATCCGATTTTCGCACTAGTTTTAGTTATGTGGTAGCTATACCTACTACCTGCATCTGCAGTTGCATGCCCGGCTCTCATCGGCAACGTACTGAATTCGCCGGGCTAAAAGGCTGGCGGCACTAAGCCACAGGGTCGCCAGCCTCGGTGTGTAGACACCTTTATAAGTGTGCGAACGAGACCTAGACAGTTAATAACCACTAATCTGAATCTAGATTCTGAGGCTACGGCTGTATTTTACAGTCCGTTGATTTCGAATAATTTGAATTTCAATTTAACATTTAAAAAACTCGCGATGCACAAAAACATTTTAAAATTTGTTTTAATAACATTTGCAATAGCTTAAAGAATTGAAAATATCGCTTTTCTGTGTTTTGTTTAAAAAATAATTTATTCTTATTTATACAGACAGCGGTGAGTCCTTGGTTATATTCGAGAATTTCCTTATCATCTCACTCATCATTGTGTTTTTTTTTTTACAACAAAGCTTATTCTGAAATCAAATAGGTTAAAATGTCGTAAAATACTTTCGTTGAGAATAATGGCTAATACAGCCAATATTTTTTGTTTTACAGTGTTTCGTACACAAATTCTTATCATCCCTTAGATGTATTCATAGCAATATAAATAAAGTAAAAATATAAAGGAATAAGTACTCATGAAGAAACTGTGAAAAAAACATCTTCCAACATTGTTCCGCGTCCCACAACAGGTGCTCCTGGTTTCGTATGGCGAACCCGACCGTATGACTTTGTTACAAGTCTCAGTTTAGAAAATAGGCTCGAATCCGAATCTCAAAGCTTTCGGTGTAAATTCACGATGAAAACTCTAAAATCATGCTGAGATCGTTTTTTTATCATTACCTGGTCAAATGCTTCTCTTTTCTGACAATCCTAAACAAATATTTTAGACAACCGAACACAAAATATATACTCTACCAATTTGAAGTCGTATAAACTAATCGAATTCTAAAACTTTTACATTTAAACACAATTTTGTTGGCTGTTAGCAATTTGTAATATTCCTTGACATGAATACAAATGTCAAAGGACATGCAGCATTCTGAGGCCTTATTTGATTCGAGCAATTATTTTAATTCATTTAGATTTTAGATTCACGTGGGTTATTAAAGAGTTCTCGAAACTTCAAAGATGATTTTTTATTACAAACATGTTTTTAGATATATTTTCTCACTTACGCAGCTTGGGACAGGGACGAGACAGTTGCCATAGTAAGAAAGAGTCCTATGGATATCTAGCAATGGAATAAAGAAGGATGATGATGACGTCGCTAGGACACTTTTTTGTATGTCCATGGAAGATCGGCGCTGACTATAGTGCCGGTTGCAAACCAAGAGCTATGCTAAGTTAGTTTAGCTTAGCTCGCGTAGCTGACGCAGTTTTTTGTAGATCTATGGAAAACTGTTTCAGCTATGCGAGCGAACCCCGAAATAGCTGAGCTCTTGATCTGCAACGAACTATACCAATTCGAAATTCGAAACCCTGTGTGACGCAGCACTGAGTTAGTTACTCTGAGATATTTAAGTAAAAATATTATCTTAAACCTGATGAAAATTTGACTTCCTTAGAAATTGACTTTCATCATTTATATAGTATCTAAATAATGAATAACAGCGATATCTAGTGGTGCAATAAATAAATAGGTACCTAGTAAAAGGGTAAATTTCCAAGGAAACTTGAATTTGCATAGTGTAAGGATATCAGTTTACGAGTATAAAGCTATGTTATTTAGGTAGAATTGCATTTTATAACTTAATGATAAGTTATGATGAACTTTTCAAAAGAGATTTGTCCAGGTAAATTTAGAATTCCAGTTATTTCTTCATCGGGATGTTGTGGTGTCTGTCCGAGATTTTAAATTAATATACATTATTACAATATTATGCCTTTCAAGACTTACAAAGTTATAGTAGTAAGGAATCTTAGATTTTATGCATTCTTATTCTTTTTCGGTGCAGGGGTGATAGGTCCTGCACTGACGTCACTCCCGCATTGGGTATTTTGTGCATAATGTATAATGCGTTTACTCCAGCGAGATTTTATGCATTAAGCTGGTAAGATCTTGCCCAAGAAGAGAACGAAAGCAAGAGAAGAGTGGTGCATTTCGCCAAAGCTAATTTTGCACCAATTTGTTGGTTCTTGTCAAATACAAAACTATACACACCTACTCTACTATAACTTAGATAAACATATTGCTAAATGGCGGAAATGACGATATTATTTTACATTACACACCCGGATATTTCAATTGCATGACGCGGCCTATGCTTATAATACAATCGATACTTTATCTTTATAATTTTTACGAGATAATCTTATACTGCAATTAAGTTCTACCTAGTTTAATTATAAAATTTGCGGTTAATTTCCTGACCTTTGGCACGAATTAAGTGTTAGAATGCGCCATTATTGAAATAATCGGAATCTTCTTTTGTTGAGCTGCCTCGCTAATAACACACCTCGCCTTGCGCTTTAGTGATGTTTATTACAATTAGCGTTATCTTTAGAAAGCTTCATTTCACTGACTAAAGTCACTCATCTCTTTTTGACCGCCTTTTATACCTTTCATCTGTCTTTATTCTTATGTTCCTCATTTACATGTAGTGTCAAAGTTTTGAAGTATTAAGTATATTTTGTAAAATATTAGAATATTACTTATATTACTAAAATTTACAGTTTATTTCACTATATTTTTTCTATTGTCAATCAAAAAATAAATGAGAAAGATAAACCTTGTCAAAGTTCGGGAGTGGGGACTCGTGACGTCACTTCTACGAGAAAAAACGCTATACTTTTTACGTAGAAATGACGTTATGCGTAACTTTAACGGGCTATATCATAAATTTTTGTTATTTCATAATCTATCTGACTTACATTTTTTTTAGTCATCTAGCCCATTGAACAAGTTTTTTATTATTCGGTGCAGTTGCGATGCCATACCCCTGCATGTTGTTCAGGGGCGGTAAAAATATGTAGGTACTGGAACTCAAATTTAGACTAAAAGATTACAAGCCCCTGTTACTAGACCGTTGTTTACTTGGTATTAGCCCCCATTACTTTCGTTACACTGAAGTTAGAGAAAGGGTACCTAAATATCGTAAATAAATTAACTAGCGTTTGAGCAGGACATCTTAACAGTCATCCATGTAAAAATACTCGATAGGACAGTGAGTAGGTACAAACCTACATCTTTACAGTCAGTAGCAATGTATGTTTCTTTGCAATGTATGTCATGTTTCTTTTTGTTGTACATCAGATAGCAGTTGACAGACATGACAGATCGAACGACAAAGCAAACTCGACGAAAAAGGCAATTAAGCTGTACAAGGCATGCCAAGATGATCTCGGTGAAAACTTCCGACTCTTTGAGACTCGGCCGAGATTGGACAGGTGATAACGCGTGCGTTTCTAGGTCTATGCCTACAGGTGTGTTCAAACTGCTGGGTAACATTTTAAAGTAACTTTTTAAAGATTTACTACTAGTTACTGGTAATATTTTCCCAAATTTCGACATTAGTATATCAAAATGAATAATTTTTACTATGGGAACAGCTCCGAAATCTCGAAATTTAGCTTTTTCATACAAAAAGTTAATTGGGTTTCGGCAATGCGTATCGAACAGCAGATTTTTTTAAATTTTAGGGTTGGTCCGATAGTAAAAGTTGGTCACAATGAAGACAATCATAGTGAGTATATCCTAGAATATTTCTGTCGTCTAGTCAAGACGAAGACTTGTAAAGGAAATTAAGTAACTAAATTATAAATCGACCAATCATTGGAAATTAACTGTAATGATGATTGTGAAAATAATTAATACATTTTGTCTTCGCAATCTACAGACAATGGAGGCAACAGAAAATACCAAGTTAAGCAATAAATAAACTAAGACATTGAATCCGGAATACGGAAATCCGAGAAAGTACGAAAGTAGCCGAGTTTGATAGCAATCAAGTGACGCTGCGCAGGACACGTGGTTAGGCGTAGTGACGTCAGGTGGTCTAGATCACAATACAGTTAAAGGTTCCGGGAGACCGCCTTTCTGATGAGTTGATGATATCAGAACTATCAAGGGTCAAGGATTGGGTGAGACTTAGCCAGAAACGGGGACAGTGGCACAAGGAAGCATTCCCAGCTGTGGATCGATGCAGGCTGATAATGATGATGAAAATACTAACAAATGCCACATCAGAAGTTCTTCACGTCAGGGGAGGTCTAGGTACAAATAAAGACGTCCTACAGCAGAAAACGATGATTCCGTGTAAGCTAGTCTAGACTTTCTATCATCTCAAAGATCATCCTACATGCAGTTAATGTGATGCACTTGCGCAGTTATTGAAATAATACATGGCATTTGGTACGAGTAGATTGGTTGCAACAATGTAACAGGTAGTACAGTTTCCCCGCGGACACGGGCAAATTGCTAATCTTGGTAATTTTCCGCAGAGTTCCGTCCTTTATGGGCATTTTGCGTGTCTTTCTTTCTATTTAGCCAGATGTAGTGTAGTTCATCATACGATAGCATCTACCTAGTTTTTTTTTAGATAAATTAATGTTAGTCAGATTTTATATCAAATTAACTAGCTGCGCCCCGCGGTTTCACCCGCGCGGTTCACGATTGTGTTGGGTACAATCCTGAGTAAAATGTCTTAGTGGCAATTTAACAATTAGATTGGTATACCTGAAATATATTATATTCTTGGAACAGTGTATTGGATTCTTTGAGTGAGGTATTTCTGAATGGCAGCATTTGCACCGCATTTTGCGGAGAGCTTAAAATATCTTAGTTCATGGAATTAGTAAGGTTTAGTACGGTCTACGGTATAACTCTAAGGTGAAATAAAAGGAAAGATATGGCGATAGAACAGCTTTTTAACGAAATGAAATATATATAGATCAGTAACGCTAAACAGTATAAACTTTTTTGCTTTGCATTATAATAATCGAGGCAATGCCGAAAGAATGGTATTTGACTGCCTAAGAAGATAATCGTTTTAGGGTCCGGAAACGTCTTTGTTACATGTCAAATTATACAATAACACGTTTTATCGTTACAATCACGGGTTACAAATGTTACAATGCTGCCCGTCCCTCCTAAGTATACCACAGAGCAGTATGCTCAATCCTATACAAGGTTACTCAGAAATTAACCCTTTCTGAAAAGAGGGCCGAAAGGAGATGACTCAGACCATATTATGAACCATTTTCACTTAAAGGGCCAACCGGAACTCGGGAAAAGAAATCAGCTGTTCATACGAGTACCTACATAGGTAATAGTAATTCGAAATTGTCAAAATGTATAAAATAGCAGATTTTTTTAATTACCCCCTTTCGGCACAGTAATTTATTGTAAATAATAAAATTTGAATTTGAATAGTGCACTCATTCTTAATAACCGTACAACGACATCATTTCGCTAATGAAATTAAAATTGTCTAGCGTAGAATGCAATTTCCATTTTTGAAAGTCTATTTTAATTGATGCCTGCAAAAAGTACATAAATATCAACTAGGTATCGTACGCAACGAGCGTAGCGCAAGTAATTTGAGCACTCTTTTCTAGACTTTTTGAGAGTTTCAAGTCTTTTAACTTGTTTTCTAAACAAGTACATATTATGTCTTTTAATTTCATAGTGATGAACACAATGTTGACGATGATGAAGTTTTTTCATTTTACGATTTAAACCTTTGATGGTAACTGAAATAGGTTGGATTAAAGTAATGTGTTAGTTATTATCAGAGAGTTTAATACTCTTGAATATGTTTGGATCGACCCGACCCGTTTGGCCAGCGTGAAGGACTTATATATGTATGATTTAATAACCCTTTTTCTCATAAGAGGACTTTGTTCTCAGTGGAAGATCCAAGGCATAGGTTTTGCTAGAGATCACTGAAGTGAAGCAATGGTGGGGAGTGACATTTACAACTGAGGAACTGAGTACTAGTGTAGGTAGACCTATTAGTGCATATTCAGCATTGGACTATTAAAAAGGCCGGTACAGTACCTACAGCAGTTAATACCATAGCTTGGATAATATTTTAAATTATAAGTCGCGTTTTTTAAGCTATCTGGCCATTTAGATCATAGGGAACTATGATACCAAGGCTAGCTTTTTAGCTAATTTAAAATGTAGAGCAAAACTTTGCCAGTATATAGGTATAATATCTAATTACTAGTATACAAATATACAGAAAACATCAAACATAACCTTCGAGTTCATAAATTCAATCCGATAATTTTATCCATTCGAGATAATGACTATGTGAAATCAGAAAAATATCCAGGTCTAGCCAGACCTTTCTAGACCAATAGGCACCCTAGTTATCGAATGTTGAGTTAGGTAGTAATTTGTAGACATTAGATTTTTTGTACACCTTTCGATTTTGAATGAAGACGTGACGGGTTCCAGAGCTTTCTTCAATCAATGTCTCATCCAATTTTTAAGTTTCACGTTAGTCGCATTGTGTTTATGGTTCATGCTTGACTACACAAATTCAATGATAAGTAATAAATACTTACGAAAGATTCTAGATTTAGTTTCGTGTCTGCATTTATTTTCATAATTATCTTGATAATCATTTTACTTCACTATTCAACTTGAGTAGATTGTTTTCCATAGTGATGTATGCAAGCACAGTCGTATTCGTATATGTACTCGTAGGTATAGGTATCATTTATAATTTTTAACTCCTTGTAATTACCTTGTACATTGGATTCACAACTTTTACAGAGCTACGCTGCTCGAATTGTTGTCTTTTTTACATCTATATTTTGATAGGGTTATTTTCAATCAATGATATAGGTAATAATAGCTCGTTTGTTTCATTTAGAGCCTGTGTTTTTAGTCATTATTTTTCGCAAAAAATGGCATAACCGACTTCAACCGTGTACAGAATTCAAATGTAGTAATTTTTAACATTATTGTTGATTTATCAAAAATGGCTCAGCCGATATCGATAAAATTTATACCTGTGAAGTATCAAACAAAAAAAAATTGAAATATGTACTCTGTAAGTTATGCGTGGTCATACAAAAAATAAATATACGCGTCGACTTGAGACCCTCCTCGGTTTCATCGGTTAAAAATCATCTCGGGTCGATTTCCAACAATGGACGTCCCGCGGTCGAAATGTTCATAGACAATAAAAAAATCGCATATCACGGTCTTCGAAAACAGTTCAAAAATAACAACAATACTAGCTATTACTTTCAAACTATAATTGCTGGACCTATCAAAGCAAATGTCTGCCAACAAAAGATTTCGGCGATTCTCATCTCACTTCACAATAGAGGGAAGGGCTACCTGATTTCTTTTAGTGTTGCGTGCCTAATTTGTAACATGATTGATTTGTTTTGATATAGTTGTGCTATTGTCGGAACCGGATGTGAAGTTATTACGTTTATTTTTCTAGTAAGCCAAATATCTGCGCTTCGCCAGTTCGCTGATTTATTTTTGTTTGAAATCAGTGACCAGAAAGTATTTCCGCTGTCTGATTTTATCATTGTTTCAGATTATAGTGAAAATTGGAGAAAATGACAATCTACTATTTTCCGTGCCTGTGCGAGTGATTGGGACATAAGAGGGTTATCACAAATTCAGTTAGGAAAAGTCGGCAAGTAGTGGTCATCATTTGTAAATAGTCCTGTTGTTTTTTGACGACGTACAAAATACAAATACCAAAAAGTTTATTTTCCATAAGCCGAACATAAATTTTATAGATATAGAATTACAAGGAAGCCTACGAGTACAACTCTGCTAAGCCTGTGTGTTGAGGTCCGAAGTTGAATTGGTAGAGATAGAGATTGCTGCGCGCGTATAGTGAATGTGGTTTTATAGTCCACTATAATAGGCTCAACAAGAGATATTCATTAGCTAGATTGGTACGAACAAAGTCGTACGAAGAGTCAAAGAAGACGCAAAGAAATAGGCAAATAAAGCCACTATCAAATTCCAAATTAAAAAAATTCAATAATCTTTATTAGGACATAAAATATATCTACACGCTATTGTATGAATCCACCGGTTCCGAACTAGTTAAAAACTGCGTTTCGGAATCCGGTGGCTTCTCCCTATAGTTGTTAAGCTCGATACATTTATTAGTTATTAAGCTCGATACGTCAATAAAAGTTTCTGATTCTGATTTCTGTTGCACTACACACAGAAAAAATGTAAACTACGGAGGCACAAGTGGAACGTTCAAAGAAATGGTTTCAGATCGACACGTCGCACGACATAGTAGAGACAAGGGAAATCAGTGTACTAGACAAGCACTGAACCAGAAATAACGTGCTGAAGAGGAGGTACACTTAGAGTGGAATCTTTTTGCAAATGGCTGGAAAGTGGTTGTAGGTCATGATTAATATTTGCAGTTCAAAGCCTATAATTTCGGTTAATAGCATCTATTCGACGGAAGATGAATGGTAATGGCTTTATGTGTAACGGAGCATCATTCTACCAAATATTCTTCATAGAGAGGACTTGTTCTTGCTCGGGTCGCGAGATACTTACGAGTACATGAAAGTAGCGAATACGCATAGGAACCTACCTATACATGTTTACGAAACATACATAGACATACAATTCAGTGTTCTGTGAGCGCAAATGAATATATGGTATGTTTTTCTCCGTGAGTGATTACTTAATTTACTTCTAATTCTGTGTCGACACTACATCGAGGCGTTATGTCCCATCTTGCATGGTCTGTGTACCAAACTTTACACGCTAATTACTGGGTACTAGGGTCATTTATCACTTACATTTCACTTTCATTGACATGTTGGCACTAACAGAGATAAATATGGTAAGTAGCTGTCGCCAAAACACTTTTTTTAATTAGCCTCCTTTTGTAGACTTTTTTGTTTTAGACTTTTACTTTGCGTTCGTTTGAAATGTGTTTAGTATTGAAATAGCTTCGAACAATTCCATGATATTATTGGATAAAGTAAACAAAAAAAATTCTTTAAAAGGAGATAGGCGTAAATGTCACCACATTTAAGTAGTCACATACGCGATCACAGATATCTGTAATACGCGAGTAACATTATTTCCATCACTGCAATGCTTTTGCCTCAAATGTTTTTTTTTTGGGTTTGCGCTGAGAACTTTTGCGCCACTCTCTGAATTTGTTTGCTTAGGATTACCTGACACTTCTTCAACTGCAAAAATTGGAACAAATGCAAACTTGACACAAATTTCATTGCCGCCTTTACAGCATGCATGTGTATCATAGAGTACTATCACATCGCATCACGTATCGGTACCGCAGCGTAATAGCCGGTTTACATTATTCCAGCCCAGCAGCGATCGAATCCAACGCTGGATTCAATCGCTGGACTCGAATAATGAAAACCGGTCATGAGGCTTTACTGACATACCGGCAAGGTAGACTCGGTAATAGACGATATCGACGACGATCGATTAATATCGCACCGCGAATATTTGTCTATTAGGTCTAATCAGAAATCTATATGGGAGGCCCATATGTACAACCGTCCTATACGAGTATCATGAAGATTTCATTATACAGGCTCTCGTCGCTGTGAGACCGCTGTATCAACATTCGGTTTAATCGGAAATCTATAGAGGAGGCTTATGTACAGCTGTGGGCGTCCTATATCTGATATCATGATGGTTTCACTATGCGTTGGTCACTGTGCCACCCGGCCATTCCATTTAAAATTACTATTACAACCACATCGACGTTACACCACGAGACTACATTACCATCTAGATAAACTTAAGAACATAAACCTCAACAGGAAACCGCAACTTTCTAGCAATGTTTCATTGTTGCACAGTAACACAAAACACTTTTTGCAAAGCCTTATTTTTTTTTGCAAAACATCTCATTCATAATTTCTAACAAACGTTCCGGCTGCATAACAAAGATGAAAAGTATAATCTCCATAGATTATCTTCATAATGGAAATAAACCAAAATTACGGAAGTATGTATTCGTAGGAAAACCAGTGTAAACGATAGAGAAAGCTATGTATATCATTCAACGGTTTGTCAGAGAGCAGTACACGCGGAAATTACGCTCGTTTAGTTACATAAGTAATATTTATAATTTTATATTACTTATGTGGATATTAAGTTTTCTCACACAATAATTTCATAAACGTATAAAAGATCCGGGGGACAGACTGGAATAATTCAAAAATACCTATATACGCAATAGTTACATTATAAGTAAATTACAGAACACATCTGTTTGTAACGCTTTAGGTATAGCTAATATTAATTTGACAAAATGTATGGACCCATTGACCTACATGCATGTGGAGTATTTATTTAATTTTTCAAAGTTTATAAGGCAATATATATTATGATGTAGTAAATATGTACATAAAGTAGCTCTTAGTATGTTTTAATTTACAATTAATTAATCAAATGCCTCATCATCAAAAAGCTCTAATACATAGTATGTATTCTTTATTAGAGTATATCAGAGATGAAAAGGGCAATAAAGAAAATAATCCAATTGAACGATATTACATCAGTTTCATAGCTTCATCACTTATCTACATAAAAGATCTCACATTTCATCTCTGGTGGAAAACCATAATCACTATTTTACCATTCCATGGCTTAATTAAGTTTATAACACTTGACGTAGTTTTTACGTAATTGTGACGGTAGAGCGATATCTCAACAACGGACTGAACCATTAAACGCATAGCTGGCAGTAAACTCTGCTATTAACGTAACACTAACTTGCACTTAGCCGATTGTCATACAACTAAAATTGTTTTGAAGTTTACTCTTTGTGATATAATATAGGTCAAAAGCCTTGCCAAGGTAATGTTTGCTTTGTAAATACAGTGTAATATTATGCTAGTTATACTGTGTAATATTATGTAATTGACTAGTTTTTCCTGCCTACAGCCTATATTTCTGAGTGACTTCGCAATAAACAAAAATACCAATACCTACTTTAAATTCTATATGAAAAAATTACCAATAGCATTTTTTAAATTTCAGCTTTTTGGGATTTTCCGCTGTTCTCGATTTTGAATTATTGCTATTTTGAAATATTAATCTCTGTGCAAACCCAAAACATAAAATTCAAATCACCTGTGCTGTTTTTTTTTAAGTTTTTGCGACTAACACACGGTCATTGATTTTTTTTTAAACTTTAGTATTTTTTTGTTCAACAAAAAAGAAAAAAGATTTGGGTCAACAAAACGACACGTGAAAATTTCAGATATAAAGCTCGCATTCACGCTCTAGGTATCTACTGTGATATGCGGGCAATCAGACAACAGACCAATCACTTTTGCGTTTTGACTACGGAACTCTAGAGAGGTAAAATTTTGAACTATCACGATATCATATTTCAAAGAAAATATACATAGTTTACCGCTTGCTCAATTTACAAAGTACGTTATACAGTGTACATATGTATGATAGATCAGTAGAGCCCAAATCCGGTGATCTGTTTAATCATAGAACATATTAGAGGTTTGGTAGACCAAAAGTGGCCCAATGAAATATATATGTAGTTGGATAAAAAGCTTTTTTAATACGGTAACCCACTAGCATTGCGACATGTTGCACAAGCATTCGAATGCAACCGTTTAGCTGACACAATTAAAACAACAACACAAGGGTCAAGAGGATTACGTTTACGATTTTCAAAAAGGTTATCGGCACCGCAACGTAACTTGGCACAATATATTCCCAACTGTTCCAGTCTCGAAAGTGTACTTAACTCACGCCAAAATGGCACTTATTGCAAGTAAAGTGACGTAACGTTGATGTAACCGGGCCGAGTGCCAGATACTCTCTCATTGACACTGAGCATGGACAAAGAAAGAAGGCCGTAGAAAGAAGGCCGTCAGCACACGACCACAAAAATTACCCGCTGGTAGGGTTGCCACACTTTTTTCAAATCTTATTTGATGGAGTCTCGTTGATATTCGACCATGGCATCCATCTATGAACTTATCTTTATCTACGCTTTTCTGGACGGTTTTGTCACACATCAGATTCGCTTGTTCTTTGTATACAGTGTACAACTTATACATAGGTAGTTTAATATAAGACTTTTTATTATTAATTGAAATTACCAACCAAATTGAATTCACAATTAAGTACCTATAATAGAATGTAGAAGAGGAACCTTAAAAACTCAAAACTCATAGAAATTTATCTTGTATGTGTAGTTCCTTTTTCCGAGAAGTCCGAGCTTTTCACAAAAACATGGTCACTATACCGGTAACGCGTTCGTAGTTACACCTACGTAACGCGAAGTTTTGCGTAACCGCTGACGTTTTATAAAGCTTAGAAGGTGTCAAGTCGTATAGTAATAAAACTGTGGAGTGAGGCAGAAATGAATTGATGCTTTGACATTTCAATGCACTTTAGTGGATTGCGCTGTGGCCAGTATAGCTGCAGTTAGGTGTAATAAAACACTTACATGTAATCAACAAATCCTTTCACATCAGGATTATTCCTACATTGAATATTATTTTATATTCTTTGATATGAACGATTCTTGTTGCTTATATGAGTCTGTAGTGCCAAGGGCTTCTCTGCTCTCTGCTTTCTAGTTTTAGAGATCTTGTGTTAATTTTTGCCAATTTCTAACGCGTCATGTTAATTTAAGCCTAACAAATGGAATGGAAAATGACGCAAGACCATTTGGAGCTCTACACACCAAAATGACCGACAGGCACCGACATTACATACCACTAGTGTGGTTTATAACTAAATATGTTACTAGTATTAACATAATGCCAAAGAAGATATAATAATACTACGTAATAATGCTACAAAATGATTGGGGTCTTATTTTGAATCGAAATAAAATTGCCTACTACGAATAACTTGGTTTTATCTCAGTTGTAGTATAGGTATTCTGGTCACTGGCTTTTTTGGAATTCAGTAACTGGGTAACTGGGCGGTTAAGTAACTTTTTGATGCAACTCATATACGGCGACAGGTTTGCATGCAAGTACGTGTCAAGTGGACTTGATGTGAGGTATCGAGTGCACATATTAAAGTTAACGTAGACAAGATTATTTTTTGCAAAAATTAGCATAACCGACTTCGCACGGATCGATGTAACATATTTCACATTATTGTCGATTTACCAAAAATGGCTCAGTCGATTTTGATAAAATTTATATGGGACCAATTTCAAAGTATACTCTTTCCAATAAAAAAAGAATTATTGTAATCTGACCACTAAGAAAAAAGTTATGCGTGGTTATACATAAATATATATTAAAGCGTATATACACACATTATATACTATATGTATGTGTATATATATATGTGTGTATACTGTATATATGCGTCGAATTGTATATCTCCTCCGGTGGTTCGTCGGTCAAAAAACTACAAATAAAACCACAAAACTTAAGTACTAAAATAAGGTCAGTTGCTGAATTACATGTTTCAGTTGCATATACAATATCTTTATCAGTTCAGTTCAAAATCAAAATGTTGTTAACTTGTTTAGTGCAGATTTTTAAAGAATATTCTCCAAAAAATCGAACATTATTCATTTTCATTCGCTAGAGACAATAAATAAATCCAAGTCTACATTGATAACTATGTAAATCAAAAATGTTTGAAAAAAAAAGAAAAAGGCAAATACAAACGAAGGAGTCGTTCATCATTACAGTATATTCTCATTATGTTTCATCAACAATAGTAGGTACCTATTCAAAATAAAATCTCATCCTCAAAACTACGCATACAAACATGCAAATTTTCAAATGCAATTCTGAATCACCCCAAGCATCAAAACGTTACGTCACTGTTTCCCCACAGCATACCCAGTTGTTTCTTCGTGAAAATAGAAGAAGAACTTACATAAGAGCAACTAGCTTTCACCGCACAGTTTGTTTACGATTTGTATGGAGCGGTGTTACAATTATTATGCGGTCAGAATTTGGTAATGGCTCTTTCGTTTTTTGATTGTTATTGAGATGGCCAACGAAAGTGCAAGTTACTTTCGTGAAAGAAGCTTTAAGGTGATAATTACGCTGATTTGAGCTCTGTTTAAACGATTTTGAGGTCAAAATGGCAGTTTATTTTGACAGCAAAATATGCCTGTACAGATAAGGTATCATTCATGATACATAATGGAAGTAATGACTGAATTGACTCTATAACTCTATCAACCTCACAAGATTTTAGAATGTTTGACTTACTCACTTAAGAATACAAGTGACCAATTGAGCATGTCAAGCAGTTGATGGTGTTGTATTTTTTTTTTTCTGCACTAATATCCATTTTCAATACTTTCTTCATATCACACTTAATCACTATTGAAATGAAATTGAAATGAAATGAAAATGAAATGAAATGAAATTGAAATGAAATTTATTTCGTGATAACTTACATCGTATGTCATTAAGTAATCAAAATCATATTTACAGAATCGAATTCCAGATTGAGATATATTGTTACCCACGCTAGGATTGAACCTGTGTTATGGATATAACAATACTCTCCGCCGGACGAGTAGTGAAATTACATAATGTTGATATATTAGACAAAACTTAACAAAAACTTACTTTCGACTTTTTCGTCATGAAAAAGGCGAAATCAAAAAGAAAAACACATAATTAAATAAAATTAAATAAAATAAAATAAAATAATGGTTAGTAATAGGATTGGGGGAGGGGAAGGTAATGTTTAGTGTATCCAATGGGTGTGTGAATCGCCTCGACAATACTCATGAGCTCTTTAGAGTCAAGGTTTGCCGAGGAGAAACACGTGTGTTATACTGTGTGTGTATATGAATAGTGTAGTCAGTGAATACCTGATTTTAGGAGGGTACTGTTAGGATTTGTTCAGTAGTTTCATAATTTTGTTCGAGAAGCCAATTTTTTAATAATAGTTTACATTGATGTCTAGTGAGATGATATATGTTAAGAATTTTGTTTAATTTATTATAGATGTATGGACCTCTATAGAATAAGTGCCTTTGTGCAAATGTTGTGTTACAGCTGCGGGTTTCACAGACGTTTTTCCTTCCTGAAGGTCGCTCAGAAGCTCTTTCAAATGTGGCTTTGTAGATTAAATTTTTATGTTGGAATAGAACTATGTGTAATATAAAAAGCTGGCGTACTGTTAAAACGTTGCACTCAGAGAAAAGAAGTTGTGTCGGATATCGCGATTTCTTGAAGGTCATAACCTTTAGAATTAGACGCTGGGCTCTTTCCAGTTTGATGATCTTAGTTTTGCAAGCACCTCCCCAAACCGATATGCAGTATCCTAGTACAGATTGGCATATAGCAGAATAGATTGTCTTGAGAAGTTCAAAGGAAGTAACTCGGCGTAGATTCTTAAAAACCCAAATGAGTTTTCTGATGCGACACGAAACTGCATCAATCTGGGGCATCCAAGTAAGTTGTTCATCAATTATAACACCGAGGTACTTGACTGACGTAACTTGGTCAATGTAAAGACAGGCACATTCACCGTCGGGGCTATTTACGCATGTATGGGCTCGGATTTTCAGCATGTCTATGGGGGATTGATTACTTAATATGCCAAAGTTTATAAATTTACTTTTGGAAAGATTTAGTGTGAGCAAGTTGCTTTGAAGCCATGATATTACGTCTCTAAGACCATATTCAGCGTAACGGCGTACTTGATCCCAAGTTTCGCCCTGAAATACCAGTGCCGTGTCGTCTGCAAATGTAAAAATTTTACCGTGAGATGGATTATAGCAACACAGATCATTTATAAAAATTAGAAAGAGACTTGGTCCCAGTATAGATCCTTGGGGAACTCCGAATGTAACAGGCTCATCGTTACTGATTATGTTACCAATTCTAACACGTTGGGTTCTATTTGTCAAGTAATCCTTGAAAAGTCTGAGAGCCATCCCTCGAATGCCAATGCGTTCCAATTTTCTTAGTAGAAGTTTGGTCGATACTGTATCGAACGCTTTAGCCATGTCCAAGAAAATACCAATGCACTTGTTTTTCTTATTAAGGTTATCAACAATATGGTTAGTGAGATCAGCAACTGATTGTTCGGTGGATTTGTTTGTTCTAAAACCATATTGAGAATCAGACAAAAGATGTTCTTGTTCTAGAAAACGCATTAGTCTATTGTTTAAAATCTTTTCAAAAATTTTTGAAAGTGCAGGAAGTATTGAAATTGGCCTGAAGTTGTTTACGTCGTCTCTTGCACCACTCTTGTGAATCGGTTGAATAACTGATATTTTGAAAGGTTTCGGAAAGATACCAGAGCTGAGGCAAAGATTTATTAGATGGGTTAGCGGCGGAACGACAATATTTTTAGCACGCTTTAGGAACAAGTTAGAAATTCCATCCCATCCTGCGGCACTGTCATTCTTTAGACCCAGGATAAGTCGTTCGACTTCTTCTTCATCCGTGTCAAGCAGAACAAATGAGCGAGAATGGGACTGTAACTTAATGTTGAAAGAGTCTCCAGACTTTTCAGCTCTGCTAGAAATTTTATCAGCTAGGTGTTTACCTACGTTGGCAAAAAATGAGTTTACTTTATTTACTGCAGCTTGAGGACTAAGTTCAGACTTCAAAAGATCAATGGGAGGGGATTTGGTTTGTGCAATGTTGGCAATCTTTTTAATAGCTTTCCAAGTTTTCTTAGAATTATTACTAGCATTTAGTATTTCAGAGCGTTCATACTCTGTTTTCAATTTCTTAAGAAGACTGTTACAGAAGTTCCTGTATCTGTTATAAACCTTAGCTAGAACAAGGTCGCTGGGGTGTTTGGTTACCTTAAGATGCAAACTATCTCTATGCCGGATACATCTCAGTAGCCCTGGAGTAATCCAGGGTTTGATAGTACGATGTCTGCTCGGTAATTTGCTAGTGAATGAGCATTGTTGAATAGCATTTCTCAATATTTCTATAAATTTGGCAGCCGCTTCGTTTGGATCGGTGATTTGAGATACAGTTGAGAAATCAGAGGCCTCTAGGATTGATATAGCTTTAGAAAAATTAGTTTTAATTTTAACAGATGGATTCTGGATCTTGTTTGGAGATGTTGTAGAAAGGCATAACAATACGGGGAGATGATCAGTTATTGAAGATTGGAGGACAAAAGTAGAGGCTGAGGATTTTGTTTTTAACAATATATGATCAAGGCAAGTATTATATCTCGTCGGAAGTGTATGCGCTGGTAAAAGACCATGCTCAGCAGCAAGATTTAGGTAGGGTTCGCTTTTTGGATCATTTTTACTACTATTTATATTAATATTGATGTCTCCTGCAACAATCACGTTTTTAAAGTTTTTGACTGCGCCGAGCGTTTTGTCTAGCGAGACAAGAAATGAGTCGATACATTTGAATGCCCACGGTCGATATGCAGCTAATATTGCTGTATGATCACCAATCTTAACGAGCAGGCAGTTTGCGCCTTCAAACGGAACTTCTTCAATAGTGCATGAGATAGTCGCTCTTGAGTATATAACTACTCCATCATTTTGGTTAAAAAGACGACTAGAAGATGCAACATTATAGTTTGGAACTTGTGGAAGGACTTTGTTTGTAGATAGCCAGCACTCGGACAGAATCAGAAAATCACAATCAAAATTAAGAGATGCTAGAAACACGGACAATTTGTCAAAATTAGCATTAATACTTCTAATATTCTGTGTTATGATTTTTAGATGTTCACCAGGATGTGTAAGCATGTCAGAGCAAACTTTAGGTGTACACAGACATGATTCTGAGACGTTGACATTATCTATTTCGTTATTAAGGTCTTTATCCATAACTGGGCTGAATAATGGTAACATATTTCGTAAACCATGAGATACGGGTTGATGCTGTTGATAAAAGAAACCATTGAACAAGGCAATTGTTTTTGAATAGTTTAAATTTACTAGGGTATTCTGGATACGATTGTTGAGGTATTGACGGTAATGTGTGAGGAGAGGAGTGATATAAGAATGGATGGGTTAAGTTAGTATTATTAAATTTGGGTTGGCTACTAGCAAAAGAAATTTTTAAAAAGATCATGCATAAAATATTAATGTTGCGTAATAGTCAGCCATGTGCTTTCAGTGATGTTACTTGCTCTTCGCTCTTGATTAGTATAATAGGAGATTCGTCGTCCTTTCTCAAGAAGACTTTGCCGTTAGTGGTCCAGCAGTGTTTGAACTGCTTCGACTTGGTCAGATCTCTAGCCAGGAAATGTAGGCGGTTTGCCTTGCTTGTGAGGTGTTCAGCTACAAACACTGGTGAACTTTTTCCCCGCAAGCCCAAGTGTGAGGCGTTTAACTTGCTGGTTCGATTGGAATTGTTATATTTCTTCACAGCTTTGATTATTTTATTCTTCGTCATAGTTGAGGTCAGTTCGGCAATGATAGGTTTGTTCGCTTCAGGTTTTCCTGGTAAGCGGAAGACATCCTTGATCTCCGCAGGCGATATCTTGGCTTTGATGGTTTCGGTCATTGATACAATGTAATTGCTCAGAACTTCCTTCGTTTCATCTGCAGTGTGGGGTACATTTCTGATTTCAATTGATGACGCTCTGGCACTGCGAAGTAGATTTTCAATGGTGTCCTCCAAGATGGCAATTTTATCTCGATTGGTCTTGCATTCATTCTGTACCCCCTCTATTTTCTTTTTTGACTCCTCCAAATTAGACCCCATGAACTCTAGTGATATATTAATATCGGTTTTGAAGTCGGTCAATTTTCTGTCTAACTGGTCGAATTTGGAATTTAATTCTGATTTCCAGGTTGAAAGGAGGTCTGTAATTTTTTTTTTCGAACAGTTTGAGCTTTTCATCAATAATTTCAGGAGACCTGGCACGCTTGGCTGCCCTCTGACGTCTCTTATCTTGGTCGCTCTGTTTGGAGGCGTCTGAATCTGAGCCAGGTAAATCCGAGGAAAGCGGCATGACACTTATTAACTGGGTTTTCTACAGCAAAAAATTTTAGGACGCTTTGTAAGCGACGCGGCAGGGACAGCACTGCTAGTTATGTGCAAGCTGGGTTCAAAAGATGTGAGCGCGTGGCAGCAAGAATATCACGAATAGTGTAGTGAAGTAAATACTAAGAGAAGTCGCGTATTCACGCGCCAAAAATCCAAAACCAGACGCACCTTCGCTTGTAGCAGACTACTCGTAGCTCGTGTCGTAGCTAGGATCCCGTAGTACGCGTCATCGGTGTTGTAGCCGATCACCTGCAGCTAGGTAATTTATTTGCAGTGTGTTTTAGGTTCAAAATGCTGTCAATTTTAATTAAATTTTGTGCGCGGTGACAGGCACGTCTACTCGTCGTCGAGGTCCGGGCGGAAGAGGACTAGAGATTAAATCATTCACAATGTTTCCTCAATACACTGACTAGTAATTACTTTCCTGGTTAGGTTTAAAATAGTTTTAATAGTAGCCGTGGTGGTCAAGAGGTAGTGACACCCGCCTTACAATCGTGAGGTCGTGGGTTCGAATCCCCGGTCCCGTACCAATGAGTTCTTTGGAATTTATGTACGGAATTTCACACCACAGGCTTTTCGGTGAAGGAAAACATCGTGAGGCAACCTACATACGTCCGTAGAAGAAATTCGATGGCGTATGTGAATCCACCAACCCGCACTGGGCCAGCGTGGTGGATATGGCCCAATCACCCTTCGTGGGTAGGCCTACGTCCTGCAGTGGACTACTAAAAAGGCTGGTACAGAAGGTTTAAAATGCCTGAAGTCCGAAACAATCTAAAATAATGATACGGTTTAGTAAAGTTACGCCTTAACAATATTAGGTACTTAAAAAAAGTACAGATGCGTCCACTAAACCACTGGTAGAACAAAATTCATCAACTACTCTGAGTCACTTCGAATTGCTTACAAATTATCATATTAGCTAAAACTTGATTCCAGCGGTCCCAAAATATAAATTTTCAAACGTAATCGAATCCCAAATGCCCTACAGCAAAATATAAAGCAATAAATAATAATTCTTCTTCGGCAAATGTGGGCGTACAAATTGTAATACTGAATCATCAAAATATTCGGTATTAACTTTTACTCTACCATGATGTATCGATTCATTTGAAAATTTTGAAATGTAAATTAATGTCTTGCGGTTTTGGAAGCTCGATCTTTAATATTAGGCATGGTAAGTAATCGATAGTAATTTATCACTTTTGTAGGTTGATCGATGCATAGCAAATAAGGTAGGTAATGTAGGACGAGAATCACGAAGTTGAATATTAAATTGAGTATGAAAGTTTTAGATGAAAGGATGCTGGTAGCAGATATCGATACATTACGACTACGTTTGGTACGAGGGGCTCGTCAAATTCAACGCTTCGAAAACCCAAGCCTGTCTGTTCTCCGAAAAAAAGTGTCCCTTTGTACTGTCGACTATGTTTTGGGACATTCTTTTAACAGTGACAGGCCGCCTTGAATTGCTTGGGCTAACACTTACTTCCACATTGAACTACGGCACATTAGATTCATGACAAACAGGAAAGTTCTGTTATAAACAACCATGAAACAAATTGCAAAAAGTTTCAATAAGTGTTAACAAACTTCATATAGTCACAAATAAAATCTATTTAAAAATAAGGTTTATGATGCCTTAGTATTATTCTTTTCAACAGTACTTTACTAAATTACGAGTTGATCTGAACAACGGGAAAAAATATTCCTATTGGCTAGACTGGTCTGACCATCAATCTGAACAGTGGGAAACACCCAATATTTCTAGGTACGGTAATGGGGCAGAAGGCTTTTTGGACTTAAGTTGGTCCTAAGTTTTGATGGATATACAGAGGCTGCCCGAACTAGATATCAGAGGGCAAGGCACTCACGCGCATTCGTCCCACTATTCACCCTGTACTATAAATGCACAACTGAGCTATCTTGGTTATAGTTATTTACCGCTAACATTACCTGCATTATCTACAAAACAAAAGAACAAATAGCCCTTACATAAAATAATCATTGCTTTATAACTCGATTCATTAATCATTATCTAACTTTCAATCGTGTGTGATAAATAAGCTACAAATGTATCTCGGCGCACATCTGACAGCGGCTATCGAGCAGGCCCTCTCAATTAATTTCTACTGGCTTTGTATTGACAGGCGGTGCGGTTATCTGTAACTTTCTGGGGCGGAGTGGACAAGAAAAATGTGACTGTCACGAACTAAAAGAGCCGTTCGGTGTTTGGTATAAACTTCTATAAAATAGCCACCTCAGTAGGTTTCCAGACCACAATTTCTACTAGATTTTAAGTGGAGGGTCCATACAACATGCACCTACTGTACTGTACTGTACCCATTTCTAATATACTAGTATTAAATAGCCGACGACTTCATGTCTACGGATAAAATAATACATAAACCTTCCCAATAATATGAATTCGAAAGTGTTTGAAGATTTATTTGTTACTCACGCACTTCACGCAGCAACGCAGTGGCAAAGTGACTTGATTTTTGCCAGAATATAATTTCAATGATGTTAAGTGCAAAATTACGTGGGAAATTCCGGGGATATTAGTTACAAATTAATGTTACTAAGTTAGTTTTAAGTGAGTGTTTTCTGCAATTTTCGTTATTTTACGTTAAAACCTCACTTAAGAATACAGCTGCGAATTAAAAAGAATCGTCCAAATCTGTTAAGTAGTATCTATGAAAAGAACATAAAACAGACAGACGTAACAAGACGAAGAACTTAATAATATGTTTGGGATGGTACTGTATATGGATACACCTCGTGAACATAATAGTAGATAATAGAGTATAACCATGCACGTCTAAACCGGCGGAATTTTCCCATCTCACCGGCGGAAAGGTACCAATGGGATATAAGAGTAATGGCCACTTTCTGTCGGCAAGAAACACGCAGTGTGGCCAGATTTAATTTAAAGATTATGCTAAATGCTCTCCAAAATTCTGTTAAATCGTTAGTTTTTTTTAGTGAAAATGCCAACATCATGCTTAATTTTGAAGGGACAAAATAGTCAACATGGTTAACTTTAATCTTATTAGGAATCTAAAGATAAATAATAATTATATAACTATTTAAAAGTTTTATAGTCACTCCTGCTAATCAATTTCTTAAATAGTAATTGTGCAGCGCGCTAATAAATGTACTTAAATGTTTTTAATTGGACAAGTAGAGCTTTGAGTAACAATTCTATGTCAAATCAAATACTCGAGTAACACAGATCATTTTGGTCAGGATTATTTTGGGTAAATTTCTGCGAAGTTTCGATGTTACTAAAAACTGCAACATTTTAATCATCAGCGATATCAACTGCTAAATCCAGAATGAGGTATAAAAGTCTGCTAAAATAGCAGAATTCTTCTAAATCTGGTCACACTAAAAGACTATAAAATTACATAACAATAATTGTTCGCGCATTACGGAAAATTTTGATGAACGTTTGAATCTATTTTTAGATTGGCTACTTTTTATTGCACGGTTGTGAATGTTTTATGTGCATGTCTTATAAAAATTAAGGGCCACCATGATAAAACGATTCAAAAGCGAATAAAACGAATTTTGGTAATTAACGCCAAACGGTTTATATAGTGTGATAAATAACGAGAAATATGTTTGAACTAGTAAAATAATTGCATCTTATTTAAATAATAGAATTTAGTTTTATTCAAGCCCTATTACCGTGCAATAATTTCATGGACTAGAGTTCCATGCGAAAATGCTTACCATGATAATGTTGCCTGGACTCTAAGTAGAGTATAATTAGAATCATTTAACCTAAATAAAATCTATCACATGATGATTGTCGTAAGCGATTCATTCATACAATATTCACTTTGAATGATTTTATAACAAAGAAGAAAGTTACGTGAACCCTACCATAACCCTACGTTTACGTTTTACAGTCTCGTCTAGTAAGTTTAAATCTGTGAAAAGAAAATAAAAATAAACTAAGTACTGAAAGCAATAAGTAAAGTAAGTATATAAAAACGAATGCAAATTTGGGACAACAATAAAAATACCTACTCAACATAATAAGGTTTGTGTTGTTTGTTAAGGTGTTTTATCTAATTTTCTATGGAGGTACGTCAACTTGTATGCTTTTCTTAGCTTCTATTCTATGCTTTTGAGTAGTTTCGTTTCTAAAAAGTGACTTACCGTACCCATATCATTAATCATCAAGTTTTACCAGTACCTACATTACCGACACCTAACATGTAATTTGGTGATGCTGTCGGCCAACAAAATTATACTCTTGAATAATTAATTTTTGTTAAATGATTTCTAACGTTACTTGAACCTCTGATGACATGTGAAATTGTAGGTAGTTTAGTCGTGTCAGAGGTCTTCAAGCAGCTCTCTAAGAGAAATAAAGTATGAATTATTTAGAATGCCACAGTTGCCAATGACACAGACGCAAATTACGAATCACTAGTCTACGCACACAAATGCAAATCCAAATGTAGCACCTGGCACCCAAAAATCGTAAACGTGAAACTTATTAGCTTTTAAAACAAAATAATCATGTATTAACTAAATGGTTTTACGTCATTCGAGCTATGGGCGTAGTTAAAAATTTAAGTTATCTTTGCATACTTTAAGAACAAGGCTGGAGAATCTAGAGCTTAAACTAACAAAAATAGAAAACAAATGTACCTAATACCTATGCGGTACAAAAGTAATTAGTACTGTTAGTTTTTCTAAGTAGTATTGTACGCAAAAACGTATTTATTTTAACTTGGAACACTTAAGAGGAAAAAATAATCTGTAATAAAACTTCGATAAGAATTTAACACATCAATGTAATGGTAAGGAACTATTATTACGCACTCATAGAGCTATCATAAAATGACCATAACCCTTTGGCAGCCCAACTGCCACGCGCCGTTTTCGCCCGAGAGCCCCAAGTGCCGCGAATTTTTTTTTATTTTTTGCGAATCTGCGCCGCGACCTACTAAAATCGAGATTTCTCGTAACTTTTGTACGGACGACCCAAAAAATGTTGTATCGTTAGAACCGTATTGAATTAGCCTATTTGAGTCTATAAATAGAATGTGCAATATTTTTTCAGTATATCTTTAGGCTTAGGTTAAAGGCGAAAAAATTTAAAAAAATTAATGTTTTTACTCCTGTTACTAAAATATTTGTATTATTAGTCAAAAGCAATTTTAAGAACTCCTGATTGTTTTATTTACATTAGTAATAACTATTACACATTATTAACATAACAAACACCACATAACACAACAATTCGTAAATGAATTTAATTTGATTTAAAAAAATTGTATTACTTCAATGGCGACCCCCATCAAAAAGCCATATTTTCGAAGACATAGAGTATGAAACGATTATAGACGAGCCCCACTATTTCTTTCTTTGTTTCACTGGCAACCTATTGGCATAAGTTAAAACAGGATAGCACGATTCCTTAGACTTCAATTAAAATAAACAAAAAAAATCCGCGAGTGACCTTTTCCAGGCCACTGGGCGAATGCGTCAAATTCGGTAGCGGCCTGAAACAGGTCACTGGGCGATCAAAGGGATAAAGAAGCATCTAACGTGTTACTTTTAGCACGAAAGTAAAAACATAATGTTGTAACAGTTACATTTTCACTACAATAAAATAAATGAACGCGGAAGACATTTAATATCAAGTCTTTATTATGTTTTGGTAGAGCTCAAATTTAAGGTAATTGAACCATATTGACTAATTAATTTAAAACATTTGAACTTTTCTACATCTTTTATATTTGCTAAATTATTGTATTGAATGAAACCAGAAACTATTGGTCGACATGGAATATAAGAATCCACAAAATAATTACAATTAAGCTTTCAGTAATAATGAATCTCAGTAGCTTTTTTTTCAATAAGTATAAATTAGAAATCATATTTGCGCTCTCTATACCACCTATCAAAACAACGTTCGATTTTAAACGTTTCGAACATTAATATAAAGCTAACAAAATAAACAGAATATAATCTGTCGAAAAAGGTTTTGCTACGAACTCAATAGCAAATATTGTTTCATATTTGATTGATTTTAAGGCACCTAACTAACAACAACCTAGGTAACTAACACGTAACGTAATTCGTTCACCAACTTTTCCTAGCGTTTTTAGCGTCCTTTGTTTAGGAATTTAAACGTTCCTATTTAGCTTATAAGTTTACTATTCTCTAAAAAATTCAAGTAATTGAAAATGCATAGAACCAAATACTAGTGTAGAAATCCTATTAATTATAAAAGTTCACATTTGTCAAGTTTGTAATTCAACACAATTAATATTTGACAGTTACGAATAGTTCCTCCTGTAATTAAAACTTTCTTTCTCAGCATAAAAGTTCACTTTTCCCTGAAAAGACTAATAATCCACTAATCCAGCACCGGTTGTGGCCATCTTTGGCTTAGTGTCATTTTTGGATACTTTGAATTTTAATGATTCTGTAGGCAATTTTAATGTAAATATAATATATTTCTATTAAAATTTCAAAGATTGACATTCACACAAACAATATTTATGGTGTTACATTGTTTATAATATATTTTTGCAATCATTTTCACATCAAATGGCCAACACGGGGGCAGTGGCCACAACCGGTGTATCTACTATATGTAATTGAAAACGCTGGCCGTTCTTGTGTTACTGCTAGAGTCTGGCTAACGAAAGTTGATACTGACAAAGCGCGGCAAATTTAAAAAATATCAGTATGGCAGCCCTAAACTGAGAGGGAAATACTTTCTCTCACTTACACGATGTAGCATTGTTACCATACTGCGATTTTGATTCTTCCAAATCTTTGGGGGAATCGCAAAAAAAATATTTTTTTTAAGCTTTGACTGGTCGTGTAGGAGTTTTATCTTAATATATATAAATCTCGTGTCTCAATGTTCGTCCTCAATGGACTCCTAAACCACTTAACCGATTATAATAAAATTCGCACACCATGTGCAGTTCGATCCAACTTGAGAGATAGGATAGTTTAAATCTCAAATTATAGTCGCAATTTTAATTTATTTAGCCACAGCAACGCGTGGCCGGGTCAGCTAGTATTCATTATAATTATTTACTGTTTTTTGTCGTTATTATTATGCCAAACTGAGGCTTTGCATTGCTCTCCAAATTATCCAAATGATTTCAACGCGTACCTATCTACTTCATTACGATGAAGATTATAATAATATAACAAATCATTTTGTTCAGTTTAGTACGTGAAGTTTGAAAAAGTTTTTAATACAAAGTAAAATACCCCAGTTTAAAGATAAATCCGCGATGGTAGTAGCACCGTGTGTTGTCATTTAAAAAGTTTGCGAAAAATTCCAGTATCAACTTTCGTTAGCCAGACTCTAGAATTGAAACGAATTGAAACTTCTCCCTCAGGTTTAAAGTTTACTTTTCCCTATATCTAGAAATTGAATTGTTTAAAGTAGTTTTTAAGTTAAGACTAAATATTAATGACATAGTTTACAAACATCAACCTTATTTCACTAACTTTAGAGTCGATTTTCCTGCATACAAACAACACTTACCTGTGTGAGGCCGAGTCTATAGCAGGTGACGTCGAGGTCCAGAGTGAGGAGCACAGTTTCAACCTTCTTATCCTTATATTAAGGGGCGGTCGTGTTTAAAATGTCTAAGCACAATCAAGATTTTATAACCAAAAACAATTTATTTTAATAAAAAAATATAAGTATGTCATTCAGGAGCATATCTTCTATTGTAATGATGTTTATTTTAAGTGCTTTCCACACTAGATTTTTATCTCAAAGAGTTATCTTTGTGATAAGCATTTCAAAAATCTGAAGCGAACGCAGGATTTGAACCATGCCCCTTCGGATCACTAGCCCGACGCTCTAACCACTGAGCTAGCTCGCCTCCTACGCAAGCTTCAAATTTCTGAAGTGCTTATATTTTGCCAACTTATAGCGTTGGTGGCGCCACCTGTGATACCCGTATTAGACAGGTTATCACTCAACTAGAAGTTATTAGAACTTCTAAAGATTGACGAGAGATGACGCACTGCTAAATCAATGTTATGATGTTTATTTTAAGTGCTTTCCACACTAGATTTTTATCTCAAAGAGTTATCTTTGTGATAAGCATTTCAAAAATCTGAAGCGAACGCAGGATTTGAACCATGCCCCTTCGGATCACTAGCCCGACGCTCTAACCACTGAGCTAGCTCGCCTCCTACGCAAGCTTCAAATTTCTGAAGTGCTTATATTTTGCCAACTCTAGTTGAGTGATAACCTGTCTAATACGGGTATCACAGGTGGCGCCACCAACGCTATAAGTTGGCAAAATATAAGCACTTCAGAAATTTGAAGCTTGCGTAGGAGGCGAGCTAGCTCAGTGGTTAGAGCGTCGGGCTAGTCATCCGAAGGGGCATGGTTCAAATCCTGCGTTCGCTTCAGATTTTTGAAATGCTTATCACAAAGATAACTCTTTGAGATATCTTCTATTCGCAAACCATATCTGATACGAACCAGGAATAACTTCGTTTGATCAAAAAAGAATCCAAAGGTCAAATTGTAAGCACCGAGTCTGTAGCATAGTTAGTGACGTCGAGTATCAACCTTCTAGCACCAGGTTTAAAGTCGATTTTCCTGCAATTGTACACTTACCTGTGTGAGGCCGAGTCTGTAGCTGGTGACGTCGAGGTCCAGAGTGAGGAGCATGTCGTCGACTATCTGCCGGTCGGACAGGTTGTTCTGTTGAGGAGTCTCCGAGTCTTCGCTCTCTGACGTGGCTAGGAGGCGGTACCTGGGATAATTTATACAATTTTTTACAAGTTGTTGTTTTGCATCCTTCCTAAATTTGCATTTCCATCCTAAATTTACTTAGGTAGATATACATTCATCATTACGAACAATTTTTATCATAGGACTAACCCAGCAAAGTCGAAGTTTTATCGATACTTTAATAACTTTTGGTATGCAATTTCTGATTTTCTTTTTATTTCAAATAGGTTCGCGTTTGAATACACACCGCCTGATGTTAAGCAGATGTGCGGTCTAGGGTGTAGCACGCTTACCTAGAAGATACTTATTTACTCGGGATTTGAAGACACCCACGTTGTACTTTAACGGGAAGACAGACCCAGGCAAAGCGTTCCCACATTCACACAAAATGATTGATTCACATACATGATGTAATTTACTGTGTTCATTTAGTTCACTGCTAAACATAGGCCAACGCACGAAGTGCGATTGGGCCATATCTTTAACGTTGGCATATGTGGATAGGTGGATTCACGTATAAATTATTTTGAAATTTGAAATTATTTTCCCGACGTATACAGGATCCCCCACGATGTATTTTTTTTTAACATTTTGGTGAATTAAGCACCATTATGATTTGGGTAACACCAGTAGCTATTTCCATCTATTCATCAGCCATAAAACGTCTAGTGGTGGACATAAGCCTCCTTAATAGATCTCCAATAAGACCGGTTCAGAGCGGCTTACATCCAGCGCGAATCTGCAGACTTGATGAGGTCATCTCACTACATTGAGAGTCACCTTGAGAGCGGGCAACCTACGCTATGATTTCCGGTACGTGGTCTCCACTCGAGAATTTTTCGACCCCATAGTCATCAGTAGCTACGAGTATTTACCTTCGTGCAAACTCAGAAAGCGGCATATGTTCAGGGAAGCCTTGCTTGTACAGCCGCGCCGCATCCAGCAGTTGGAACCCACGGAACTGTTGGACAACATAACACATTTCACAAACACACGATAATGATTCATTACATCAGAATTGGAGCGCGAAATGAACTGCTCATTTTTAAGCATAAATTCCTACATATACCCAATTCTAGAATCATTTGGGATTCCACAAAACATCAATGACTGATGTTAAGGAAATAAAACCCTTAGTTTAGAGGTTAAATTTGAGTTGGGTCAAGGTGAATCGGAGACTGAAAGGAAATGGTAGGCAAATGACCTAACGCGATAAATAAGATGTTGTTACGACTTTGTATGATATTGTAAAGAAAACCACGTAAACATGTTTGTTTTTATCAAAGACCATACAGTATGTATGGTCTTTGGTTTTTATGTGAACTGTATGCATGCGAAAATAATGTTGACATTACCTGTGAGCGCAATAGCGGCACGTTGACGTCATCGCCGGTATCCGTCGGCTGGTTGGTCAGCAGGCAGCAAACGAACTGAACACCGCCCGAGCCGCAACGTCTCAGAGTATCCACCACTCCATCGGCGACGAACTTCGCTTGGAGAGCGGTCGAACGTCGCTTCATTCCAGCAGTGCCTGGATAAAAACAAAACGTAAGTATCCTTACTATCCTGATGAGTGATATAATCTACTTTTTATTACGGAAAAATAAATTTAATAAACAAATAAACCAGATGATGTCACAGAGACTCATAGAGGAAATAAAGATACAGTGTTGATTACATTTTCGAAATAACTCCTCATCCACTCACTAATGTTTTCGTCGACCATGTGCTAAAGTCACGCGCGTCGCGATCCCACGACTAAAGAAGCTCGATATGGCACGTTCTAGAATGATCCACTAACGCTTACCATCAGGCGAGATGGTCAAGCGCGGACTTATTCGCGTTAAAAAAGCTAGAATTGAGCTCCATCTTTATAAAAATCTTGTCACTTGGTCGCTAAGCTTACGCGTGAAACAGAGCGGCCCACCACGCGCTGATCCCGCACGCGCCGCGAGCCCACGACGAGAGACGTGAGTCGTTCTAGAATGATCCACTGACTAGAAGTGAGCGTCCTGCGGATAGACGAGGCGCGCCGCAAGGTGGACGCGTCTCCCACGGCGGCCGACCACGCGCTGATCCCGCACGCGCCGCGAGCCCACGACGAGAGACGTGAGTCGCTCTAGAATGATCCACTGACCAGAAGTGAGCGTCCTGCGGATGGACGAGGCGCGCCGCAAGGTGGACGCGTCTCCCACGGCGGCCGACCACGCGCTGATCCCGCACGCGCCGCGAGCCCACGACGAGAGACGTGAGTCGTTCTAGAATGATCCACTGACCAGAAGTGAGCGTCCTGCGGATGGACGAGGCGCGCCGCAAGGTGGACGCGTCTCCCACGGCGGCCGACCACGCGCTGATCCCGCACGCGCCGCGAGCCCACGACGAGAGACGTGAGTCGTTCTAGAATGATCCACTGACCAGAAGTGAGCGTCCTGCGGATGGACGAGGCGCGCCGCAAGGTGGACGCGTCTCCCACGGCGGCCGACCACGCGCTGATTCCGCACGCGCCGCGAGCCCACGACGAGAGACGTGAGTCGTTCTAGAATGATCCACTGACCAGAAGTGAGCGTCCTGCGGATGGACGAGGCGCGCCGCAAGGTGGACGCGTCTCCCACGGCGGCCGACCACGCGCTGATCCCGCACGCGCCGCGAGCCCACGACAAGAGACGTGAGTCGTTCTAGAATGATCCACTGACCAGAAGTGAGCGTCCTGCGGATGGACGAGGCGCGCCGCAAGGTGGACGCGTCTCCCACGGCGGCCGACCACGCGCTGATCCCGCACGCGCCGCGAGCCCACGACAAGAGACGTGAGTCGTTCTAGAATGATCCACTGACCAGAAGTGAGCGTCCTGCGGATGGACGAGGCGCGCCGCAAGGTGGACGCGTCACCCACGGCGGCCGACCACGCGCTGATCCCGCACACGCCGCGAGCCCACGACGAGAGACGTGAGTCGTTCTAGAATGATCCACTGACCAGAAGTGAGCGTCCTGCGGATGGACGAGGCGCGCCGCAAGGTGGACGCGTCTCCCACGGCGGCCGACCACGCGCTGATCCCGCACGCGCCGCGAGCCCACGACAAGAGACGTGAGTCGTTCTAGAATGATCCACTGACCAGTAGTGAGCGTCCTGCGGATGGACGAGGCGCGCCGCAAGGTGGACGCGTCTCCCACGGCGGCCGACCACGCGCTGATCCCGCACGCGCCGCGAGCCCACGACAAGAGACGTGAGTCGTTCTAGAATGATCCACTGACCAGAAGTGAGCGTCCTGCGGATGGACGAGGCGCGCCGCAAGGTGGACGCGTCTCCCACGGCGGCCGACCACGCGCTGATCCCGCACGCGCCGCGAGCCCACGACGAGAGACGTGAGTCGTTCTAGAATGATCCACTGACCAGAAGTGAGCGTCCTGCGGATGGACGAGGCGCGCCGCAAGGTGGACGCCTCTCCCACGGCGGCCGACCACGCGCTGATCCCGCACGCGCCGCGAGCCCACGACGAGAGACGTGAGTCGTTCTAGAATGATCCACTGACCAGAAGTGAGCGTCCTGCGGATGGACGAGGCGCGCCGCAAGGTGGACGCGTCTCCCACGGCGGCCGACCACGCGCTGATCCCGCACGCGCCGCGAGCCCACGACGAGAGACGTGAGTCGTTCTAGAATGATCCACTGACCAGAAGTGAGCGTCCTGCGGATGGACGAGGCGCGCCGCAAGGTGGACGCGTCTCCCACGGCGGCCGACCACGCGCTGATCCCGCACGCGCCGCGAGCCCACGACGAGAGACGTGAGTCGTTCTAGAATGATCCACTGACCAGAAGTGAGCGTCCTGCGGATGGACGAGGCGCGCCGCAAGGTGGACGCGTCTCCCACGGCGGCCGACCACGCGCTGATCCCGCACGCGCCGCGAGCCCACGACGAGAGACGTGAGTCGTTCTAGAATGATCCACTGACCAGAAGTGAGCGTCCTGCGGATGGACGAGGCGCGCCGCAAGGTGGACGCGTCTCCCACGGCGGCCGACCACGCGCTGATCCCGCACGCGCCGCGAGCCCACGACGAGAGACGTGAGTCGTTCTAGAATGATCCACTGACCAGAAGTGAGCGTCCTGCGGATGGACGAGGCGCGCCGCAAGGTGGACGCGTCTCCCACGGCGGCCGACCACGCGCTGATCCCGCACGCGCCGCGAGCCCACGACGAGAGACGTGAGTCGTTCTAGAATGATCCACTGACCAGAAGTGAGCGTCCTGCGGATGGACGAGGCGCGCCGCAAGGTGGACGCGTCTCCCACGGCGGCCGACCACGCGCTGATCCCGCACGCGCCGCGAGCCCACGACAAGAGACGTGAGTCGTTCTAGAATGATCCACTGACCAGAAGTGAGCGTCCTGCGGATGGACGAGGCGCGCCGCAAGGTGGACGCGTCTCCCACGGCGGCCGACCACGCGCTGATCCCGCACGCGCCGCGAGCCCACGACGAAAGTCGCCCGATTTCTTCACTACAAATCAAAACAGTCGTCTTTAAAACGGGCAGTGACTAAAAATATAGGTCGCGTCACACAAGTTGGCGGAAATAAAGTTAGCTACAAGCTCCAATTAACGCTCGGCTTTGTGTGAGCTTCAGTCAGGATTGGATATTGCGCAGTTTGTGGTTAACTTCATTCCGCCGACTTGTGTGACACGGCCTATACGACCATTGAATCAGCCAACATAATCATTTTGTGTTACAGCCATTATAAAATTTGCGATTAGATAAAGAAATCAACGAAACTTACTTCTGGCTTTCTTGCAATAACGTCAGTGACTTTTTGATGACAGGGTTTTCTCGACTCGCCTTCACCCAGCCGGTGACATCGTATAACACGGGATTGGTGCCCTGAAACAAACACATTTTTAAGCCTATTTTTTTTACTGTCTAAGCTATAGAATCCGACACAGCCCACTGTATCTTATTGTATCTAACTGCAGTATTTGTACCGCAAAATAATACTGCGCAGATACTTCGACTCCCATCCGATATACCTCAGTGCCTCAAGTCGGAAGTTTTCGATCAGTGTGTTGCGAGTGATGACTTATGGCACAGAAACGTGGTCTCTCACTATGAGCTTTATTAATAAGCTCCAAGTAGCCCAACGAGCTATGGAGAGGGTTATGCTCGGGATGGGAACAGGAATGAGGAAATCCGTAGCAGAACCAGTTACCGACATAGCCCAGCGGATTGGCAAGTTGAAATGGTAGTGGGCAGGTCACATAGCTCGGAGGACTGATGACCGGTGGGGTCGAAAAGTTCTCGAGTGGAGACCACGTACCAACAAGCACAGCGCATGGCATCCACCGACGAGGTGGACAGATGATCTCATCAAGACAGCAGGCCCAATCGAGGCACGCTGGATGCAAGCCGCTTCTAACAGGTCTTATTGGAGATCTATAGGGGAGGCCTATGTCCATCAGTGGACGTCATATGGCTGATGGATGGATGGACTGCGAGTTACAAATTTCTACAATAATCTCCCGTACCTGTAGATGTTGCAGTACGAACTGCCTGGCGTGCGGCGCCTTCTTGATCAGATACTGCGTGTGGTGCGGAGTGCCGTAGTGGGCCATCACTCGCTCCAGGAATGTGTCATCACTGGACCCTGGGTACATCGACTCTTCGTCCAGAAGCCTGAATAAAAAATAAATAAGACATTATACGTTTTATTTCAGAATATTACTAAAGATATACTACTAGGTACTACACTGCAGGCCACAGTGTTGAATGGACGAACCCCGCACGGTTGAAACTATTATAGTTAACACATCGTCATGTCGAGTCTTTACAAAATCTCATGTGGAAAATTTTGCGAAAAGCAAAATCAAAAAATAATACCATAAGAGTCCTCGGCGGTCGCATTCGCGCAGATCAGCCTGCGAACTTCGTACGATAGTGTTCTGCGGAGATTTGTCCAGAAGTTCCACCATCGGACCGGGGTTTACTGTCTCCGATAGCCAATCTGGGAATAAACCACATTGCGAATTAAATTGATGACTTAGACGAAAACATAATTATCAATGAAATGATTTTAATTTTATAGTGCATCCCACACTAGGTTTATCTCAAAGAGTTATTTTTGTGATAAACATTTCAAAAATTCTTCGCGGATGCAGGACTCGAACCTTGCGTCTTCGGAACACTAGCCCGACGCTCTGCCCAACTGAGCTAATCCGCAATACTGCATACGCGTCGAATTTTGTGAAGTGTTTATCATTTAACCAACTTATAGCGTTGGCGGCGCCACCTGTGATACCCGTATTAGACAGGTTATCACTCAATTGAAGTTATAAGAACTTCTGAATATTGACGAGAGATGACGCGCTGCTAAATCAATGAAATGATTTTAATTTTATAGTGCATCCCACACTAGGTTTATCTCAAAGAGTAATTTTTGTGATAAACATTTCAAAAATTATAACGACGCTATAAGTTGGTTAAATGATAAACACTTCACAAAATTCAACGCGTATGCAGTATTGCGGATTAGCTCAGTTGGGCAGAGCGTCGGGCTAGTGTTCCGAAGACGCAAGGTTCGAGTCCTGCATCCGCGAAGAATTTATGAAATGTTTATCACAAAAATAACTCTTTGAACATAATTATCTGTATAAGAGTGTCCCTGAACTCAACGTCAAGCCGGAAATGCTAGAACATCCTGTTTATATGGGCTGTTAAACCAGAAACATTGGAAACCCCACCCTCCTAGTTTTTGAGATATGGTAAATTTTAGAAATGTGACCAAAATGACCTAGCGGCATTCCAGTTCAAGCCGTGAGTTTTCAATATTAATAATTTTTTATGTTTAAATTGTAAAGCAAGATAAATATCTTACCAGTCACAATCAAAAATACTACCGGAAGTTGCGTAGTTTTTCTAAAAAAAAAATGTTTTTTCCCAGATTTACAAAGATAACATTTTTTATGTTCCAGGTTTGAGCCGTCACAATGTAAAAAAAAAAATATGAAAGTGTTACAAAAGTTGGCGCAATTTATGTAGATTCTAAAATCCTATCACTTTTAGTATCTTCAATTTTAAATTAGTTATTTTTTGACGTTTCAAGAAAAACGACCGCATTTCAAAAAAATTCAAGGAGCCTTTTTCACTAAAATTTCTATGAAATCACTGACTAAGCTTATGCTGCGTAATAAAAAGACTGATTTTGACCGATTTTCACTGTATTTATGTACAACAAAGCTTTACGTTACCTAAAAATTCACGTTTATTGCCCGTGGTGCTACCAGATTTTTTGTTTGTTGTTGTGTACTACCATACAGTAGGACCATGGGCAAGATTTTTTCCCAAGCACTCCGGTAGGGCTACGTGCAAAAATTTCGTGCCTGTGGTCCTACTAATATTGCAGTGACATATTTTCAGGGTTTCAGCCCCATTTTGTCCGTAATTGATCTTGAAATCAAATGTAATAACATATACTTACATTTTTAGTTTCAAAAATGACAGACGTCAAAGTGACAGCTGTCATAGCGACATCTGTCATGTTCTAGAATTCATACTAGTTGCATAATCCACTTTTAAGTTTTACATCTGTCACTTTGACACCTATCATGCAATTCTAGTATGGATTAGTATGGTCACACGACTCACCGTCTTCGGAGCCGTCATCGAGCGTGATGCCCTCTTGGGCGTACCTCTCCCGCGGCGCCACCAGCGTCGCTTCATGGAACACTGCTTGCAAACGCTCCTGTAAACACATAAACACATATTTAAAATTAAACGTAAACACATACATCAATCTTAAGCCTTACTAAGTGAAATCGAACTCAAATCTTACTACAAACCATAGAACTTAAGCCTTACTATGTGAATTAGAACCTTCAATGAAAAATGAACTCTATACCCATCAGCACAGAGAGTAAACTCGCCTGCAAGTAGTTGGAGGGAAGCTTCGAGAGCGGCGCGCCGCTCTGCTGGCCGGCGCGCATCGGGTTATCGGCTCCCGGCGAGTCCAGCAGGACGATAGAGAACTATGAACTCTACACACTATAACACAGAGATCACACTCGCCTGCAAGTAGTTAGAGAGTAGTTTCGAGAGCGGCGCACCGCTCTGCTGGCCGGCACACATCGGGTTATCAGCTCCTGGAGAATCCAGCAATAAGATCGAAGCTGAAGTACGCGCTGAAGATGACAGACTCCTGAAAAACAATGATTATCACCGTTAATACAATGTTAAACACATAACTTTTTCATCGGTTTACATAGCACTCTACCAGACCGTGATAAACACTGAGAATTTTTCCGGTAGAAACCGACAGTCTACCTACTTTATACCTTTATACAGGATTATCCAGAACTGATGAACTAAGCCAAAAAGAAGTGAATCAGACCATTATATGAACAACTTTTACTATTTAGCCAACACGGAATTCGAGAAAAAATCTGATGTTTCGTACATTTTTCCGATTTCAAGTCGCAGTTTTGAATCGAACAGCTGATTTTTTCCCGAATTTTGGGTTGGACCCATTGTTAATTTTGTTCATAATAATGGTCTTAATCACCCCCTTTTGGTTTAGTATAGAGTAAGCAGATAACCCTATATGCAGATCGTCCTACCACGTCTATAGTAAGTCTAAGTTTTCTGAAACTGCTATGGGTCACACACATAATAGTATGATCGAATAAATGTTTTGAGTGACAAAAATATCTTTTATACTACACCTGGTACACAAATTTACGGTAGAAAGTACGTCATTGCATATCGAACAAATATGCGGCGAGGAAAAAGCATCTGAGCGGGAGAGAAAAGTGTATGAAAATCTATTTCTTACATGGTTTTTCTTTTTTAATTTTGGGTAAGACTATGCGCTGGTAACCTAAATATCAAAAGCCAAAAAGTTTTTACAGTGAGTTTTTATTTCCAAGTTCGCAAAATGACACTGGCCACTAGCTGTGTGTTGGATGGTGTCAAACAATTTGAAAAAAGAACATGTGAAAATTGCAGACGCCATTGGCGCCATTTTCAATTTGTGTGTTGTTTGAGGATTTAGTTTTCGTAGAAAAGTAAAATAAAACTATCAAAATGATAAGTAGTGATAGTGATGATGAAGATTTTTTAACTCCGCCGCAGTTGAAGGAAACAACAAAAATACTGATTGATAACCTTTTACCACAGAAATCAATTAAAAAATATAATAAAACTTATGACGATTTTTTCAATGGAAAAGTGAAAAAAATGCGGCATCTTTTTCTGAAACTGTTTTGCTAGCTTATTTCAGTGAAAAAGCGTAAAAATACAAACCAAGTACGTTATGGTCTATGTACTCAATGTTGAAAAGTACTATTTATTTTCCTCGTAGGTGTAGTATAAAGCACTATGTATCACTCGAGAGAAAGTGCGATTCCCGATCTCGGGTGTTTTAAATTCAGACGACACCCTCGACGGTAATCGGTCACTTTCTCCTCTCGGTGAACAATGTACTATACCTATTGACTAATGCTGCGATCATGTTGAAAGTCTCGTTGTACAGCCCAGATATGAACGCGTCCAGCGCCTCAGTGCCGGATAGCTCTCGTTCGTTTGACGGCGAAGGTGTTCTAGAAAAAATAAAACTATTATGTTTACCAAGGAAAAACAATTCTTAGAACATCTTTTTACTTTTACTTATGGACAGACACAATAATATAACAAAAAGAGATTTCACAAATTGACAACGCATTATTTTAAATTACAAATATGCAATGTTAGTCACATTGCATATTTGTAATCCACATCAGATCTACTACAGTATACCTATCCAAAATTAACAAAGGTTTGACAACACCTTGAGTGGGATTCACAGGCAACGGGACACTCCGTATTAGGGACTCGGCGTGCGTATGCGGTGCGTGGATCACAAATTGTCATTAAATATTTTTGAATGGAAATAAACAATTTTGTTAAATAGCTAACGGATTGCACGATGCCTCTGCATTATCATCATCTCATTCACCATCTAAGCTACTGGAGCAGTTATGCCAGCGGCCCAGAGCCACGCTCCGTTATTTTAAGGAGCTGGGCTGGCTTGGGTAGACGCTGGAGGGGGAAATGCACAAAACACCCCATGCGGGACGTCGGTGCGGGACTTATCGCCCCCAATTAAAATTGGAATTAGAAACAATTTTGTTGATATTTAGGTATTTATCTTTTAATTCTGATAGTCTTATTTTAAAGTAGGTATAGTATAAAAACCCACCTCAAAGTGGAGTTCTGTTGCGGCGAGGAGGGTACAGTCGCGAACACAGCTCTCGTCAGCTCCTCAGGCGTGACGCCGAGCATTTTGGCCGCGCGCTGCCCGCACCCTGTACTTGCGAACTGGTACTTTATGCCGGAACCGGTGTTTGCTGCAAAATAAAGTAAGAAAAAATGAGTTTGTGATTGAAATGATTGAGCTAAGTTTTAACATTTTTTGCCAGAATATTACAAAAAAATACGTTTGCACAAGATTTACAGGTAAAAGGTGCACAGAGGTCTAAAATTAAATAAATGAAATAAATACTGTACTGTACTGTACCAGCCTTTTTAATAGTCCACTGCAGGACGTAGGCCTACCCACGAAGGGTGATTGGGCCATATCCACCACGCTGGCCCAGTGCGGGTTGGTGGATTCACATACGCCATCGAATTTCTTCTACGGACGTATGCAGGTTGCCTCACGATGTTTTCCTTCACCGAAAAGCCAGTGGTGTGAAATTCCGTACATAAATTCCAAAGAACTCATTGGTACGGGACCGGGGATTTGAACCCACGACCTCACGATTGTAAGGCGGGTGTCACTGCCTCTAGACCACCACGGCTCCTAGATGATGAAATAAATAAATAAATAAAATAAATAAAAAGTTTATTCATTGATAACAAAACAGGTGACAACCATTTTAATGAAGGTTTGAAATTATTCTTACAACGGATACGGCATCTCAGAATGTGGCATCTTATTTGTGGCTCCATACATTTTGTTAATTCTTCTTCGATTTCACGATTCACATACTGCTAAAAAGTGCGCGTTCGCTTCGTCATTCGAACTTATGCAAATATGGTATCAGAGAAAGAGAATTACTCACTCTTCAGGATCGACTATATTTAGTTACCTTTAACAGCGCCAGCCCAGCCCAAATGGCAGACAGCCGCGACAACCTTCCAAATCGCCATTTGCTCTTGTTCTGTGACATTCAGAAGCTGCAGCGCTTCTTTCAGCGCAGAGAACTCGGCGGGCGCGTCCGCTTTATCGTTTGAACTAATGCAGGGGTTGGGAGAGTTGACGGGCGCTTGGTCGAACAGCAACTCCCGGCGAATACGACCGTCACAGCCGTGGAATAAACTAGAAAGATAAAAAGATAAAATTAAATAGTTACAAAAATAAATCAGTTCGACACTCCATAAGTAAGTGAGAGGTGGCTGCATCCTCCAGAGCAATATTGTACAAAATATTCCAAATAAATGAATTTACACAATGGCGTCACTGTGTTTTGATAAGAGAAACACAAATGTGAAGCAGGAAAAACTCCAGGCTTTGATCTTAGCCAAATGCCGACACACCGCGACACCTAAAACATATAATGTGCTCTTTTTTCAATTGAAGGACGTCTTTCTTATTTCTATGGGGAAGCAGGCACGATATAGCCGTCGTTTTTCTGAAGGGACGCTAAGAAAACTATCCGCGGAGAAACCTCAGAGCCTACCTAACTGGTCAGATCAATGTCTTTGCGAAGACTACTTCTTCCTGATCTTCCCTCATGCAGGGCTTCATTCAAGGTCGCCTTTCTCCCACGGCTCATTCAGAAGATCTCAACCTTCTTTATTAAAAATGCGACCTTATGCTCACATGTTTAAAGCTCGAAGATGCGTGTGCGCAGGCCTGAGATCGGGTAGTAAGGTCTGCACGGAAGCCGAGACGAGCGCGCCGCCACCTTCGAAGTCTAATGACGCTAGGGACACGAAGCGAGACGCGTGGCCGTTGGAACTGGTCCTGAAATTATAAAAATAAGAATAGGCTATTTGACAACATTGAAAATATACTTTTATTGATTGTGGTAATCTTTAAAGCTAGAGAAATAGCCTGAAAAAGACATGTTTCACTTTATTTAAACTAAAATATGAAATCGTTTTCAATTATTCGTTAGTACATAATAAGCACAAGACCAGCGCCATTACAGTATGTCGTTTTTGGCGGAATCTTGAATACATAAATTCTTTAACACTGATTTTCATTATGAATACAGTAGATTTCTCGGAAATATAAAAGTAGTGTGCTTATTATGTACTAACGAATAATTTAAAACGATATCCAAAAACTAGTCAAATAGCCTATTAAGCTCATTTATTTCCTAAGGTCGCCCTTACACTTGTAAGTTTTACTAACGTAAGTGACTTACGTGATTAACGTACGATTAATTTGCAAATGTAATCTACAAATGTAACGCTAAACGTAAAATCGCTTCTCATCATAAATCTTACCAAAGCAAATTACAAGTGAATGGTCATGTATATTTTAATAGTAAGTATCTCTACATCAGCCAGTATATTCTGCGTGATACAAGTGTCTTCAAAACTAGAAAGGGTGCCTCTTGCATAAGGGGTATGCAAGGCTAAACAAAATACATTTGGTGCATTTGATATGAGGACACTTGAGATCAAGGTAAGGTTTCTAAGCCGGAGATTCTCAGTAAATCTGAAAGAATGCAACTGTTTTTGTGCTATTTTTAACAACCACTAGCATCAGAGATTTAAAGAAAACATCGCGCCGAAACATGCATGTCTAATGGTGCCATTTTTTGGAACCGAGCTGCCAACTGCAGCTCTCGACAGCACGTGCAGCGGCAGCTACTGTTTTTATGTTTAATCAGCATAATGTTAATTAATAAAGCAATTAAAATTGCTCTCAAAACTCATCTTCACGTCGTATTATTGTGAAGAAACCCGCCACTCAACAGTATCTTCATCATCGTCTATCAGACAAAAACTGTCATAAACCATTAGTTATAATTATAAGGCGTGTCAACTGACCGTGAGGAGCCAAAAGCGTGGAGGACGTCGAAAGCCGCGTCGAGGCGCTCTGGTGTCAACTTGGAGCCCTGCGCGGGGTACGCACTCGCTAGGTACCAGACGCAGTGGCGCATCGCCGAAGTTTTGCCGGACCCGGATCTTGAAAATGAAAAAGTTATGTTTAGTGACATTTCTATTACTTTGTTTATATCCTAGTCATCATTATCTTACCAACTACGCTAAATAGATACCAACGTGTACGGTTTATGCTCCGTTACTCATTCATTCTTCATTCCTGTCACTTGTCTCACCTGATTTCACTCCCCTTTTAATCATATTTTCTTTCATGTGGACCATCTATATTTCGGCATTCTTTATTCCTTCAGATATGCATTCACAAAGATTAACACTACGTCACTATTACTTCAGGCATCCTCTGTGATAGGTATTTCCTTATTTTATCTCAATCTTCGCGATTTTAAGTCCTTTCATCTAAGAAGGTCAGGAGCGTAGCTATACCGCTGTGTAAATGATTTGGGGCCGTAAAGGTCCCAAATACCATATCCACTTCTCCCAAGGAAACTTTCATTTGAACTCATTCAACATTTCATACGGGGCCTGTCGAAAGCAAGCTACATTACTGCAGGAACTTATTTGGAAAATTATATAAAAACAATACATTTGAGCGTTATCCCTTTTTAGTAAACGAGACATACCTACAAAAAACAAAGATACTTATAATAATGACGCTTTGTCAGTAATCAACAAATAAATACCTGAGTTTAAAATTATCATATTGCCATCGCATTATGATAATTAGAAACAAGGATGTCATCGAGTTTCCTATTCCGTGCAATTAATCTTCATGATTGGGATTAAATTGCGAACCGCATTCTTTCTACAAGAACCGTATATAACTAGAATATTTGCATAAGTACCTATGACTAAGTAGTCGAACGTATCTATAAAATATTTGTATAGTCTTATGCAAACAAGCAAATTGAGATAAAACTCGTATACAGATAAAATAATAAAATTCATCGATACCTTCATAACCTCCCAAAATATAGCGCATTGGATATCCTTACTTCCTTATCTATATATTAATAATAATAAATACAAAAGTGTGTTTGTTACTCTTTCACGTAGCAACAGAGGAACGGATTGACTTGATTTTTGGCATGGATATTGGACATAGTTCAAAGGTCGGAGAGTGAGATAGCTTACTTTTTATCCCGGAAAAATATAACTTTTTTATCATAAGGGATAGCACAAGAGTCAAAATATAACGGGAGAAGCGGCGAGCAAAAGCTAGTTTATAATAAATAAAAAAGTTGGTCGTATAAAATCAGTACGATGACATCCTAGAATATAACCGGGGTCTATAAAATAGCCAGTATTAATTCTAGTAATTTTATTTTATTTTGATAACTACATAGCAGAAAACTCCCTTGCAAAATGATAGATCCTAATCTTCAGATCAGATTAGAGAAACGACAAATAAATCATGCAAAGTTTAGGTCCGTATTCAAGATATAAAGCCGTTTTAAATTTATGAACCCAACAGTTTTATCAGATCAGACCATAAAATGAATGTAAAAGCTAACTCTTAGACGACAAGTTGTAATGCGATACCTGTAGGCGAAAATGAATTCACCAACGATATTTAATTTTATAGATTTAACAACTCGACACAACTGTATAAAATAATATGCAGTATAGGCCGAATGTCTTGTATAAACTTGGCGGTAAATACTAGCGCAGCTGTTAAGTGAGCTTGGAGTCTCGGGAGTCAGGATTGGGCTATCCGCAGCTTGTAGCTAACATCACTACCACGATGTTGTATGGTTCGGCCTATATTTACTTTTTGCATGGGCGGGAAGCTCTTACAGTACAGCATATTAAAATTTATTTTAATTATACAGAGTAACTGCGAATTCATTAGCAATACTGAGTGTCAAGTGGGAGATTTGCAAATCAAATCGAATTACTTTTACATCGCGTTGACCGAGCGCGCCGAGCACACACGCGAGCACATAGACACACACGCTTGAATTAGCCAACCACAGACGTTGCCGCGCTCGTGTTCGTTCGGTTTGGCGCTCGTTATATTACCGTAAAAAATACTCACACTTAGCTATTCAGTTTTCTGTACGTGAAACAAGATGGCGCTGTGACATTTCCATAGAAATCACATCAAACGTTAACGCGGTCGAGCTCGAGCGAAAATCTCGCACTTAGCCCTCTGACCAACTTAAAATAAGTATATAAATTGCGAAGAATAAACCAGCCTACTGTTCCATACATTTTATCGAGGTTCGAGAAACTTTTTGTTTGAATTTGAATACTTCTATAATATTTTTGAGTATTTCGGGTTTGATCCCAGATCTTAATTGAATGAATATTTGTTTTAAAATTTTCGATCAGTAATTTATAATCTGAAGAATTTTCTTGAAAAGATACTCCAAAAAGATAAGTTTGACTAGGCCACGCCGCGGCGCGCCACCGTCAACAATTTCACCGCAAAATGTCACCACTATATTTTTTAAAGATCGTTATTATTTACTGTGAGATTCGTCGAATGGAATCAACATTCATCGAATTAACATTCTAAAAACAAATCTTCATATTGACATAAGTATTTATTTCTAGAATTTGTATACATTTGATTTAGTTGTCGTATGAATTCCCAAACAGTAATTTGTAATTTAACAACATACAGAACTACTCAAAAAAGTAGCTTTGACTAGCTTCCTGCGCATTAAAAAGAAAATCGGTCCACAATTTCACTGCAACAATGTCGCATCCATAATTTTATGGATCGTTACAATTTACTGTGAAATTCTACATATAATTAGCATTCTAATAACAAGTCTTCACAGAAGGCGCTAGTTCGTAGCCAACAATTTGAATGATCGAGAGATAAGAGAGCAATAAAACTTGCGAAAGAGTTTTATAGATTTAGCACACATTTTTATGGTCATTAAATTATAGCCCAGGGTGGTCTACAAGAATTATAAAGTATTCTACAAATAGCAAATGTTATTTCAAACGCGGGTTTTTTATATTGACAAAACTTGAGGAAGGAAATCATCATCATCATAACATTGGACGTATTACATTATTACAATGCCTTGTAAGCCTACGGACCCATGATGTCAGACTAAAATGACTGATCTAAATTTCTTTACTTATATACTAATCGTACCTTCCAAGGAAGACGATGGCGCGGTCTCGCCTGGAAGCCAGCATGCAGCGATGGGCGGATTGAGCAGCCGCGAAAACATGCGGCGGCATGTCGTCGGCGCGGCACCCGCGGAACATTGCTGCCACCTGCAAAGCAAGTATATCGTATGTAAGTCATCAATAGAATACTACAGTAAGTAAGCAATGGCTAGCCACTCGGGTAGAGTTAGAGTTTTAAAGTCTCTGACATGGCTAAAAGTTTAAAGTATCCTGGGTCTACTTTTAACATAATATACCTATGTTATGAGCCACGGCACTGTCGACGATGCACTCAATGAAGCTCTAAACATAATGTAGATAGAATACCTATGCCGCAAGGTAAATGTTCATGCCTTGACCGAGTGTGTAGCTCCCTTGGAAGAGTTTGTTGGTCATCTGAAGGACAAGGATTCACGACAAAAAAATCTAAATTATGTAAAAGTAAGAAGTCACAGCTACAAAACACTTTCACGTGCGGTAATTGTACGGTCTCTTTCATGCCAAGGAAGAAAAAATCTGCATCAAGCTAGAATCTTCATGATATAGTCTACTTATTCAATTTGCATTTAGTGATCTCATTTTACCCTTATGTATTGCCTGTGGAAGTAGCATCGTGAATTCTAAAATACAAGGCCAATATTGCCATTTTCATTGTGAGCACGATTTTTGACGGCATTAAACAGCACCTTGCCTCACAAATTTTGCAAGTTGGCAACCTTGCAGACGATACTGACTGATTAACAACTGTTTACGACCTATAACGGGAAAACTGAACTCGAATGTTGCAAAAAATATTGTTGACATTTCGGACCAAGTGACAAGAAATGGTTTCTTAAATATTTTATGAATGAACTGGTTTATTTAGCGAATATAATACTAAGAAATTTATCTGGATTACATGACTCAAATTCGTACAGAAAGTAAGGAAGAGAGTGGTTGTATTGGAGCTCAAGAGTGACTACTCTTTTATTCAGACCAAACTCCAAATTGTTGAGCAAGGCGCTCAGTTACTGATACCTAGATTTATTGGTTTTCAGAAAGAAAAAGAAAAGCAAAAGGCCCTTGATTGAAATCTAGATATCCATAGTCTAAGACGTGTAACAAATGAAGCTAACGCAAAATGTACATTTAAGATTTGATTAAGAGTTTTTTCTATGTTTAACTTTAAGCTTTATCTTATCATAGGAGAAAGAAACTGTGACATTCATTTACAAAAACGTTAGATTCCAATTCTAATTTGGTCATTATTTTCTTGTCAGCCAGTGGAAGAGGAATGGTACCTTTTCTGTGTAGATTGGTGCAGTTCGTTTCGGTGGTCCCAATACCAAGAGTGCATGGCCGGCGCGGGCGTGGGGCAGACCGGCGGCGTATCTCGAGCGTAAAACGTTTAGAGCTCCACATTCGTTCAGACAGCGCAGGGAGGCTATGTCTTCGCATCGCTCTAGCTGGGGAGGGTTGGCCTGAAAAAGAAAAGTAAAGATTTGAAATTGATAGCAAAGTCCTGATGAAATTTTGCAAAAATGGAAATGACGAAGCAGCAAGAGCTCAAGAGAAGCAGTTTTTTTTATTCATTATCAAAATACACAGTTATCACAACAAATCAATGAAGTGCCGTAAAACTACAGTAAGTTTGTCACGGCACTGTTATTCTCACACGCGCTGACTGTCACAAAGGGCGTGAACTAAAAATAGTATTGTTATTAGGTAAATAAACTAACGGAATTAGATTTTGGATATTGACAATATGCAAATAATAATAGATTAAAAGTGTAAAATTAGCAGTTAAAGGTAGTTAAAGGTTATAATTGTCGGGTTCCCTAAAGCGATGTAATTTATATACCCTATGCTGTAGGAAGGCCCTAAGTATCTGAAAATAACTATGGGGATTCTTAAAGAGATCGAATCAGGAATGAGAATATCAGTAAACTTTATTAATTACAATACTTTTCTAAATACAAGAACACTTTATTGACACCACAAGTAATAAAAAACCGGACAAGTGCGAGTCAGGCTCGCACATCAAGGGTTCCGTACAAATTCAGAAAATTTCACAAAATTGGGAAGTAAGTTGTTAAAATCTCTATACCATAACCATCGACAAAAAAGTTTTTTTTTCACTTTTCTCATCATACATTGAATATTACACATTGTTAAAATAATTAAAAACCTGTTTTTGTATGTGCTAATAAAGTTCTTTTACATCCTTACATGATACGATTGACTCACATTGACTTTGGAACCCATATTTTGTGAATTTTGAGGCCCTATTTTTTGTGATTTAAACAAAAATGTACAGTTTTCAGATTTATTCCTATATGTGTACTCTGAGACAATGCTTCTCGCCAAATTTCATAGTTCTATGTCAACGGAAAGTATCCTGTAGGTTTTGATTTTTGTGAGTGTCGCATATTTCGACACTCACAAAATTTTTTTACGACATAAACGGCTCTAACTTTTTTAAACGATAACTGAGAAGATTTTCTTTTACACAACTGCAAGAAACCATATATATACGTACTAGCTGCCCGCCCCGGCTTCGCCCGGATATGATTGGCAAAAGGCAGACATTATAAGTATTGTGCATTTATATACCTACCACGTAATGTTGCTAAAGGTCATACACATGAACACCAACCAGATCTTCGATTCACGTGAAGACCTTCTCTATACTTGCAAAGTTGCCAATACATTGTCTACATTCGAGAACTTTAAAGCCCCATCGATCATTCGTTTTACGAACTATGTGTGTAACTACACATACCTATTCACTATCACTACAACATAAATTATAAATCGTCTGTATGTCGGTTCGCCTAACTAAGGTTTTCCAAATCTGTAGGTCCTACTACATAAATCGGCGCTTAAATAGAGGTGGTATATCCGTATATAGCCGTGGTAATCTAGTGGTAGTAACATCTATCTTATAATCCTGAACTACCACAGTTTCAAATCCTGATCACATATCAATGAGTTTCTTTGGAACTTATCTACGCAATTTCACACCACTGACTTTCCCGTGGAGGAACATATCGTGTGGCAATCTGCATCCTTACGTCTGTAGAAGAAACTGGATGACATATAGGAATCCACCAACCCGCACTGGGTCAGCGTGGTGGATATTATTTTGAAAAGGATTAATACCAAGATATAAATTAAGAGCCCTTTATTGCAGTGGCATTTCTATGTAATTTTTCAAATAAAAGAATACTTATTGTGGCTTAACTATAACAGTTAGACATATGTCACTAATTTTTTTGTACTTAAATGATTCGATAGTTTTCGCAGCGTACGCGATGCAAAGAATATTTTAGGTAATTTTTTACACCTTGGGATACATTATGGGAGTTATAGTAAGGATCCCTATTTTTTTAGGGTTTCGTACCTCAAACGCCAAAAAAAGAACCCTTATAGGATCACTTTGTTGTCCGTCTGTACGCCTGTCCGTCTGTCTGTCTGTCCGTCTGTCCGTCTGTGTGTATGTCAAGACTCTTTATCTCGGGAACGCGTAAAAATATCGAGTTGAAATTTAAACGTATATACGTATATCTATGGTCTGTTGCATTTGTGTAAAAAAAAACTTCTGTTATCTTTTTAAAAAGTTAGAGCCGTTTATGTCGTAAAAAACCGCATATTTAGCACTCACAAAAATCAAAACCTACAGGGTACTTCCCGTTGACATAGAACTATGAAATTTGGTGAGAAGCATTGTCTCAGAGTACCTACACATAAAGGAATAAGTCTGAAAACTGTACATTTTTAGTTAAATCACTAAAAATAGGGCCTATGCATATAAAACTGTACATTTTAGTTAAATCACTAAAAATAGGGCCTATCACATAAAATATGGGCTTAAAAATTCAAAGTGAGTAAATCGTATCATGTAAGATATCATATATATTAACTTTATTAGCACATCCTAAACAGGTAATTATTTTAATAACGTGTTTGTACGGAACCCTCGATGTGCGAGCCTGACTCGCACTTGTCCAGTTTTTTTTAAATATTATATTATGTATCTTTCTATCAGTGAAAGAATTTTTCAAATCGGTTCAGAATTTTTGAGCCTATTCGATGCAAACAAACAATCAAATATTTCCTCTTTATAATATTGGTATAGATTCGATTCGAGGTATAGATCGATAAACACGTCCGATAGCTGCTAATCATAAAGTCCTGGGGAGAAGCGCGGCCTCCGACGCGTTATTTGTAGGCACGCGCCGCCGGCCGGCCGGTAGGTACCTCCGCACCGCTATGTCCCTGCATTTTAAATCTGTAATATCTTCGGAAATATTAATTTAAATTACATGCTGTAAAGGACCATATTGATTTATATTGAATGGACAATGTATTGAAGGTACTTAATTGGATAAGGATTAATGTTGTGTTGCTTAAAATAACCTCCTAAATAATCCATTTTTTTTTCGTAAAATTTAAAGGATAAAAATGGTTATTATGGGTTATCCTTAAGAGATAGATATATACCATCGCGGACTTTTTTGTTGACCTTTTTAAGGTGTACAATACTGTAGTACATTATTTTGATTTATCTCGTGGGGTTCAGTCAGCGTTTGCAATGTAAGCGCAAAAAAATGTGTTTATTTACGACATCACATTAGAAACCTGTAAATTCATCAGTGTTTCTCTGCAATATTATGCATGTATTATACATATAAACCATCCTCTTGAATCACTCTATCTACTAAAAAAAAGCGCTTCAAAATCCGTTGCGTAGTTTTGAAGATTTAAGGAAACATAGGGACGGACAGACAGCGACAGCGACTTTGTTTTATACTATGTAGTGATACAGTTTAAATTTCAACTCGTTATCTTTACACGTTCCCGAGATAAAGAGTCTTGACATACACACAGACGGACAGACTGACAACAAAGTGATCCTATAAGGATTCCGTTTTTTCCTTTTGAGGTACGGAACCCTAATAAAACATAACATAAGAAGAAAAAACAACATAAGAATGGTACAAAAGGCGGTCTTATCGCTAAAAGCGATTTCTTCCAGACAACCTCTAATGTGTGGATACGTGTAATTACTGGCATAGCTTATCTAATGATAAACAAGGATATCCCACTACAATATCACAACCAATGGGATACAGTGACAGCTCCAGACAACGTCCAAGACGGTCAAACGACCTAGCAAATTCCACGTAACCATACTAAAGTAAGCTTCTTCTAACAGTTATCTTTGAAAATACGTGTTCCAGTGTCTGACCAGCTTGCAGCCATTCCATCTTAAATGGCACTCGTTTCTCGGACTTTGGAAATAGAAGCCCTTATTGAGCAATTGATATCAACTAACCTTCTCGAGATCATCTTCGTCCACGGTGATGACCTCTCCAGTCTGCAGCACCCTGACCTTCGCCCGGCCGGGGTCCGCTTCGCCCTCTCTCACGACGGCAGTAAAGCCGCCGCGGTGCGCCAGCCACATGTGACCAGCTTGCAGCCATTCTTTCTCGCATGCTAGTTGCTCCTCCGATTTTGCCTGTGGAAGAAATACAGAGAGATATGAGTTACTCGAACTAATAAAAAAATTGCTTATTACTTATTTTACTTAGCGCTACAATATCGAGTTAAGGTGGCCTAGGTGGAAGACGAATTGTATTGTAATCTCGAAGTCCTAAGTTTCAATGTAAAGCCATTTCTTTCAGTTAGAAAATAATTACACATCGTTAATCGTCTCTAAAGCTAGCGACGATTAACGATACACTATTTTAAGGAAAATGGCCAACGAAAATATGAGGAAATGTGTCAACTCGCATTTATCTAAAATGGTAGATTATTTCCGAATTCTACTCGTAATACGATGTTTTATAAGATAACGGACTTCGAACGCCACTGTGACGGCGGCGCTTAGTTGAAAATTTCACATGCGGTCACCCATCCAAAGACTGACCTGACCGCTGTTAAAAAACTAAGACCAGTTGAGTCATACAATCAGTGGTAGGTAAATAATAAAGGAACAGGTACATCAGATATAGCCCTGAGCCATTCAACCGCTGTATATCATCAGGTAATAAAGATGTCTCTATTAACAATATAACCGAAAGGGTCTTGCATCAGCCTGAAGTTACAACACTAACAACTGATCTTACGACAAATTACGGTAAAGGTCTCTTGTAATGTAAAATTCACTTAGACACGCTCACGGGCTATGGAAATGGTGTTTGGATGTTTAAAACAAGGAAGTACTGAAGAATTTTAAGGGGCTTCAAAATAAGGATGCGACAAATATCGGATTTTTTCGACCGACGAAACGGAGGAGGTACTCAATTCGACGCGTTTTTTTTATGTGTTTACGCATAACTTTTTACGTAGTGGTCCGATTTCAATAATTCTTTTTTTATTGGCTAGAGTTTACTTCAAAATTGGTCCCATTTAAATTTTATTGAAATAGGCCGAACCTTTTTTGATAAATCAACAATAATGTGCAAAAAGTTACATCGATCCGTGCAAAATATTGGCGAATTCTATACACCGGTTGAAGTCAGTCATGCTATTTGTTTGCAAAAAAATATTATTAATCTTTTTCTTAGCGTAGATTGGTGTTTCGCATTTGGTCTTTGAGCTAGACATTAAAGATACTGCGAGGACAATAATGATTTCGTCATATGGCAAACCTGCACTGCACTACGGTGCACTATTTAAAATCCAATGCATTAAATTGTATTACCTTTTAAAAATTTGATAATGACCTGGGTGTTTTGTTTTATTTAAATATCATATATTATTGAACTTATGTACTGGTGAGTTGGTAGAGCAATCTATTTCGGGGCATGTTCTGTACACCTACAAAAATACTTCTTCAGTGAAATACCCGTTTACTGTTATCTACAGAGATGGATGAGTACATTTCGCAGCAGCTTTCAGCCGTTTGTATAAATAACAAGTGTAATCAAACCACCATCTAAGGTAAAATTAGCACGCAGATGACACGTAGATGCACATTGCACAAGGAAGTGCAGCACACAACACTAACGTTACTGCCTCGTTCAATTACCCCCTCGCATTGTCGTCCTCATTACGCGCCTGTCAGCAGCTTGTCAGGGAAGTATCAACCAAAGGTTGTAATTTTATACATTACAGTGTAGATGTCGGCGTCGTGAAAACCTTACTAGGAAAGTTGGTGTAATGAATAATGATTGAAGGCGCTAAGTGCGAGAAATAAATGAGCCGGATCGCAGATGCTTAGCAGTGTCTTGTCAATATCTAATAGTGATGGTAATGGAGAAATTTATTTATTTATTTATTTATTTATTTGTTATATAAAAAGTACGGCTAATAACGCCAATTATACTTAATATAGAAATTAATTTTACAGTCAAAATAATTTAAGATATTAGAAATATTAGAAAGGGTCCCGTAAGTACCCAAATATCAGTTTTCACAAAAATAATAACTATTTCCGACATCGAGCAGAATAACGAATTAAATTAATACAAATATATATAATTATTTGAATATTTATATTTATAATACTTATATATATTTGGCCCACGCTGGACCAATCTGATGAACTGATGCGATCATCGCGTCGTGTGTGCCCAGTTTCAGGTAGTTGTTCAAATATGGAACTACCAACTCCTACCTTTTAATTTACTGAATGAGCTCCCAGTAGGAGTGACGCGAAAAACTGATCAGTTTAAACTGACCGTGTGTGCCCGCCTTTACAATATTCCTCAGTTAATGTTCTGCAGCTGATATGTTAATGAAAATATTAAGTGAAACTCGCAAAAAGAGACAGATAATTTCCTAAAATAAAGACTGCAGAGAAACTTACAAATGACACGGAATTAAATATATCGCAAGCCGTGCGAGTCAAACGAGATATCTCAGATAGCAATCAGTAGTCACTAATCAGCGGTTATGGGAGGAAATGGCATCTTCACTGATGAATATGTCGGAGGCATCGGTTGTCGCGTAACACGGGTGGAAAGCCCGTTCTCGAAACGGGTCTGTAATGCTTAGCGTCCATCATACCAGAGCTCAGATGAGCTTAGTCGAGCAGAGCGCAGCGAATAGTGAACATGATAAAATTGAATGGTAATTCTATTATTATTGAGATGTATTGACATATTGAACATAATTGTTATTATCTTAGAGGTAGATGGTTGTAAGTAGATGTTAGAGTAGTGCAGAACTTATAAACATAATCCAGAGGTGAAACGTACAAAAATATGGGTGTTCGTTTAATTGTCAATTAGATATACTACACCTTCCTCTTAAATCCTCTCCATCCCAAGGTTATATATGGATAAGATCGCTTTTAGCGATAACGATGTTGTAGCATTTTATCAATATGAACAATAAATAATTTATCTATCAATCTAATATTTAATTGTAACAAAATCTGATTTCAAAGATAAAAAAAATAATTAAAGAGGTGGTGTGGTATTATGGGCGAAATAATTATATTATGAGGCAAAAGATTTTACTCGACGCGACGCGAAACGTAGAGCTGCTCCACCACAGGTGGGCAATAAGCTTTAGGTGTCATTTTCACATCCTGTTGAGTAATTCCAAAGTTGTTTCAATAACTCACGTTTCGATGAAGATGTCATCATTTTTATGCAAATCATAATGGTCTGATTAAAATATTTGTCTTGATTTATTTATCGAGAGCTGAGCAGGAGTAAGTAATTGCCGTAGTTTTTAAACAAACCAAACATTTGGAGTAAACTGTTTTTAAAGTTCAATACTGAAATTACTTAGAAGAAATATCTGTTAGGTAAATGTTGTTTTTAATATTTCGCGATTTGAACACATTATTATTATAAACTATGGGACTAATCGCGCACTAAAATTACGAGATAAATAAATACCCCATCATCCCGTGACCGTGGTCACGGGTAGACTGATGATGAGGTATTTATTTATCTCGTAATTTTAGTGCACGATAAGTCTCGTAGTATATAATAATATCTGTTAAAGACGAGACTCAATTGGAACAGATGTGAATCTAATAAGATTTACCGACTTCAATAAAATCATCACACGTTTTTGCGTTATCACCATGGCCGCATGGAGGTTTTGAGTGTCACATTTTCTCAAATTAAATTTCGTTTTTGATAACCCAAATTGTGCTTATTCAAAAAGTGGCGCCAGATCTCTCTAAATACACAAACTAGAAATAATGTCAAAGCTTTGATTATAATCTGTATCAAGATTACTATCACAAATATCTTTATTGGTATAGAAATGAATTATAAACCTGACATAGGCAATTAAACAGCACAAAGTTATGGCCACGGGAGTCAGAGGTTCGTTAGCATCATTTGCATATATTATTAATTTATTATCATTTAACGATTTTATTTATTGGTTCAAAAACATTCAATAACCAGAAGCAATTAAGGTGGATCAGGTAATTCGTTCATTAACATAGATAATGTAAAGTGTACACTCAGAAATGTTAATCCGTGAAGGTAATTACTAATTAATGCCATGGATGATGAAAGGAAATCAGGAGATGGGGAATAAGGTCATAAAACCAGAATCCGCAATTGACCCTTATATGACGTTAACACCGACCACAAAACAAAATAAAAGAAAAGTGACAAATAAAGTATCTGAATCTGACATTCGACATAAGTGGCTCTCCTGCTCCTGGACACTGAGAGTAGACCACAGTAACTGCTGAGAGCGTGAAGCCAGCAGTGCAAAAACTGTAGGCGCAGAGTTGAAGCTCCGTGAGTTGCAGTAATGGGTTACTAGCCCGAAGCCATATCCTACCACCCATACTACGAGTACAGGCGGTGGCGGTGGAAGATCTGACAAAAAGAATTACATAAGTGACATTTGACACAAGCGACATTTGAAGTACTCTTCAAGTAATAGATTATGTCGGAACTTATTTTTACCTACTTTGCTGCCGATATTATAGTACATCCATGATACCATGTAATGGCGTTGACACATCCTTGTCAGAAAATTGAGATGTCATCATCATTAGAGCCGATAGAGGTTGAGTTTAATTTAAGTATGCTTTAGATTTCGAAGGTTACACGACCAAATAGCGCTTACATTTAAATTAGAGGGCACTCTATTTGTTTCCTTTGCAACTGTTCGTAGTATAGAGGGTGATTTTACGAGTTACGATCCTACGAAGCTATTTTTATACCCTAAAAGGAAAACAATTTTCCACCGACACACCTGTTGGAAAAGGCACCATGCTGTACCTTACCTATCACGGCCACACAAGAAAAATTTAAACATTAACAGTAATCTAAATATAATAAAATTAGAATAGGTATCTAAAACACTTTTCTTTTACAATGAATTCTCTCGTAGAATGGCCATCACTAGACTGTACCATCGTTTGCCAAAAAGAACGATTGAGAGCAATTCCATAAAAGCTTAAACTTAACTGGATTTTGCTCTCTTTTCGTTGATTATTAAACAAAATTAAACCTATAGGTAACAAGATCAAATCGAGTTCAAAAAATATCCATAAAATGCATGTAGGCTGAATACGTTACAAAAACCTTTAACGACCCCTGATGCCCACGCGTGGGCCCACAAGGAAGTCAATGAGCAATAGATTGTCATCCTACGCGCCGACACCGTTGCAATTCCGTCGCGGTGTTTCCTTGGCTTTGTTTGATTGACAGTGTTGCCAGGATTATCGAATTTGCAAAAACATTTGGTAATAAAAATTTTAGGATTAAAATGAGTCTATTATTTTTTGATAGTAGAAGTCATTAAACGACCATTTATTTTAATTATGTCATCAAGTTGGCAATTTAACCAAAAAAACCTATATGAAAAATTATGTTCCAATCTGGAGGAAAATTATGTTCCAATCCATCAAAACCCACCCCAGCATAATTCTACCGTATCCACCAAATTATATTGATCCCTTAATTACTCCGTTAAGGGCTGAGTAAAAACAATAGTAGATTGTATCATATGGGAGCAAAATAATATTTTTACGGCGAGGGCATTTTTTTGAATCCAGAGCGAAGTGAGGGATTCTAGAGTAGAATCCCGAGCATAGCGAGGGATTCTTTAGTAGAATCCTGAACGTAGCAAAGGATTCAAAGTACGTCGCCCGAGCCAAAAATATATTTTGCGCCCGAGTGGTACACTCTATTTTTCATCACCTCTATGAGAAAATAAAGGCGCCTCATATTTATTGTAATATTATTATTTAATAAAACGTAGAGTAACAACTAAATTTAAATTAAATGATATCTAATAATAAAACAAATAAAAAAATATATTTACATTCTTTTTCATTCATTTTCTTGGCGCTAAACATAACAAATACTTCCAAATTCAAAAAGTGCGCGGCAAAGATTATTCCGGGGCACTTATAAATTTCTTTATAGAAAACACCACCTTTGGGCGCACTTAAAGGCGAACCAGGTAGTCCTTTTCGAATGGACGTGATGAAAAAGATATTTTGTTTACTTTACCAATGCCTAGTAAGATTGTAAGAAAAAGACACATGTACAATAAATAATTACAAAATTAAATACAATAATCGTTAAAATGACTTTAAATAGAAACATTACCTTCAAACTAGATTTCCAAAGAAATATCGGGGTAGTTTCGAGTCACTGGTAACACTATTTACTCGATATATTAGTCAAGTGTTACCCATGTATCTCCGTTAATTTAACAACGTAAAGTAAACATAAATCATTGTAATCCTTCGATAATTTAGTTGTTAGTGAAGTCAGCGGACTTGTAACAAATTGGCGCGTAGATTACTTGAGCTGTGAGAACCAGTGGTTTCTATTGTACAAAAGTATTTGAATTAGCTGTTTCTTATAAACTTTAACCAATTCTAACTAATCTTATTGATTTAAATTTCGACAAGAAAATGGATGGAACCGATACAAAGACAGACATATTTTTCGCTATTTTAGCGTTGGTCCCATAGTTTAAGTCACTCATAATAATAAATAAAATGACTTTCTCTGTAGTATGTAGATAGTGTTCAGCAAAAAGTACAGCTGCCAGGACAGCTAGTGTACATTGGCGTCGAACAAAAATTCATGGAAATAAAATCAATACAATAAAATCATTCAATACAATGTAAGAGGAACATTTTTTTATATGAAGTTAAGCACTGTACAGGCTGAAACTACAGAGACATGAAAAAAATCGCCACAAAATATTACTAGAAATATAAAGGTAAAAATAAAAATCATTAGGTACCATTTGTAATACAAGAATCTGAAGCAAACTCAACCCTGCCGGAATAAACATCGCGAATTATGTAACCGCGGCTACCGCATTCCCAAACCGGGAGCCGATCAAGATAAATGTAATAAACGCTTTGTTTCTATTTACAACAATCCACTGTTAATGTAATGGACAGCTGTAAATGCCAATAAAATAGAACACGGCGAAATAATCGCTGATGATAAAGCTTATGATAAATTGGAGCTTGCAAAGACAAGAAACAACATATTTTCGAGTGCGAGTACTACAATTTAGTTTGTGCAATTTGTCGCTGTTTAATTGTCACAAACATTGCATTTTGGAACGAGAAAAATCAATTTTAAGATTCTGAATCTCCCGGAGCTTCTTAGGAAAAACAAGGAGTAGGGGGTAATACCAATATAGAACACGGGACTGTTGCAGGTTTTTGTACATTGACGAGATCAATGTACAAAAACCTGCAGCTAACTTAGCTCAAATTCTAAAATTCAAGAATGACTCCGTAAAGTAGAAACAAACAGTTGAGAACAGAGAGAAGCTAAATAAAAAGCAAAATAAAGAATCAGAGCACTGTTAAATACTTGCTTGTTAAGATAAGCTCATTATTATTTCAACCATAAAATTTTGAATATTACAGTTTTGTTCTTAAAAAATTGCTCATAAAATTGTAAAACACAATTTAGTAACTATGAGAATGTATCAGTGAGACAAGAAATACCGCTGGCACGAGCTATCTGTATGCAAATATTATGTAAAATAAACTAAAGATGAAAACATTACTTTTAAATTAAATATTGAAATGTGTGATGTGACACAAATGACAGCATATTTTATTGCAATATTGCATTTGACATCGAGCTAAGCTTTTGATTGCGTTAAACCAAATAGAAATTCAAATAGGTAATATTACCGAACCGGTAGCAAGTTTTGGAGCAGGTTGTAAATATACACATAGATAGTTTTCATCTAACTCAGTTCTTCTTCTTTCCAAAAGATTGCAAGATTTTCTGCGGCTTTCTGCCAAAACAAAGTGAAAATCACGAGCAAAACACTCAAGTGTATTAAATGCAGAAAACGCAAAGATGTAAACGGTAAGGACCAATTCAGTTTGTTTTCTACGGACTTTTACAGATGCTCGAGCCTTAAGCGCATCAGAGAAATAGCTGTTTTATTAAATGCCCTTATAAAGGTTTATAAGTTTGATTTCTACCTTACCAAGTGATTTCAATAGAAGTATCTGTACCGTATATGTCATCAAAGCGATTCAGCGACCGCCGCCGGTTAAAGCTGTAAATAAATATATAACAGGGCAACAGTTAAGATTAAGATTACTTACATTTATGTGTGTTTATCATGGCACAGTCAAATTGATGGGTGCGTACTGGCATGTTTTCGCCATTTAACTGGGATGAAATGTCGTACTCAAATTCGTATATTTTTAATAACTTAAGTACCAATTTACTATTACCGATTTCGGCGTGCAAAATTTTAACTTCAACTAGACTTTTTTTGTCTTCGTAGTTTTCGGCATCAGCTGTTAAGCCGATTACGGTAATTTCAAAAAAATGCGACACAATATCATTCGTCAGATATCCACTGCTGAACATAGGCCTCACCTGTAGGTAATACCATAATAAGACCTGATGAATGTGACTTGTGTTCAGCGCGTTCATAATAATAGGTATTAGGCCATCTGCCTACCTAGTCGCTCAAGAGGACATTCTTATGACGTTATCGTCAATAACGTCATAAGAATGTCCTCAAAAGTTTTTCTAAAATTTCCTTTGAACAGCAGCTCTGTTCTTCAACCTATTCGTATGAGTAAGTGGTCATAAGACTGAGTAAGAACAGGACCGAGCATTGAACATGTCTTAGTGCGAACCGGATAGGACAGTATGCAATTCGAAGTCAGTTTCTATCGATTCAAAAATGTAGCTCCAGAACTGCGGTCCATACTTATATTTTAGACACAATAGAGCGACTACATCGAATAATTCCGGCGCCTATCTACTCGAATACTTAATTTTTAGGTCAAACTCAACAATAATCACCGACAAAGTTAACGACATCAATGAAAATATTGCTATAAACTTTATTCTAAAATACGGGCGTTCTGATTCATAAAGTTTATGCGCCAATAAACTACGAAACTAAATATGATGTAATTTTAGCAGCTGCCAAAACGAGAAGTTAGTACAGTTACTGTAATGGCTCAGAAGGTATCATAAAGGGTGACTTTAAAATATTAAAATAACCAATAAATAAACTATTAAATTAGTATTATCAATACAATAGAATCCATATTTCAGAAAACGATTCAGAAAAAAACGATTAAAAGATAATGATAATCATCACTATCAGCCGTAGGACATTCACTACTAGATATAAGCTACCCCTATGATTATATGAGAATTCGTTTTATATCTGTAAATAGTAAATAAGGTATCGGCGTGTTTGAGTACCCGCTTAGTTTTTCTAAGCTACTCGATAGATTTGTACGGGATGCGTATTGCCAAACTGTATACTGACCCAGACTGGGGTTGCTCTGAGTTCGATCGCAGTTTGCCTTTGTAGTTGAAGAGCAAACTGTATACCTATTCAGAGAGTGTCTGAATCAAAATACATTTTGCTCTTAAATAATAGAGCAAAATGCATACGAGTCCAGACGTCAATACTGTTCAACGTTTGGTGTAGTATGTAATATGGCATCATGATGGCATCGATAATTTAGATTGGAGCAAAATGCATACGAGTGCAGACATGTTTTATCTCTTTTATTCCCGCGCGACGCGATATCATGCCTGTTTTGTCTTCTAAAACTTTCATTATTTTATTAACTAATTACACGGAGAGAAAGGTTCTTTATTTAATAAAGTGTAAAAATAGAGTTACTTACTTTAAAAAATAAACCGACCTAAAAACTGTTATTTAAAGATCGGTGTACTTAAGCCTTAATAAATAACTGGAATAAAATTGTCACTTCATAATTTTCGATTGGGAAATAAAGCACAAGAGGCGTGGCGTGGCGTCCATCTCTTGCTTGTTTGAGTTTTAGTTTTTGGCATTTAATGAAAACCGCCTAATTTCTGTTCTTGATTAGTTAATTTACTTTGTTATCAATCACTTATCATATCGACTTAATTGGACTATTACTTAAATATACCCGAAAATACAAATATGTACAATTTATTGCGTAAGTAGGTAGATACATCTTTCTTTTGAATAATTAATAAATAATGTAATTGGAAACATTTTAAGTTTTTTAACACCCTGTGTATACTTAGTTGTTACAATTCAAATTGATTTTTAGGTTTATTTTTTTTAGTTTTAACCTAAATTAATTCACAATTAGTATTCACATTCACAATAGGTAGGTATGTTGTTTTGGGAAAGTTGTCCAGTTTCACGGATAGGTAACAACCACAACAGCATAGAAATAAAATTCCGGGAAATTATGAAACACGATGTAAGTTGGTTACAGATATTCGCGTGTCACAGTTTGCTTTACACAACATCGAGCAAAATACATACCATCTCAGACTGCTCTGAGCTCGTATGTACTTTGCTCCAATTTGTTTGTGATTTCAACGAGCACGAAGTAGTTCAGTGCAGACTATGAGTGTCTGGGTCAGAATACAGTTTGGCAATACGCGTACGGGATTTAGGATGTTTTTATGCAAAGCCGATGTCTACTAGACATAAAAATATTACCTATGCTAATATTTTTATGACAAGGACACATAAGAATAGGAGCAGAATGGGAAGATAAAAAATGGAAAAAAAAACTCATTTGTCCCCAAATTAAATTGTTTGACTTATAAAGCTTTGTGAAAACGGGCCGCACGGAAGGACACAACGATCTTAGAAGGGTTTCTAAGAATAATTTTAGATTTTGTTGACAAGAAACCGGATAAATGAGGACAGTTGAAATTAGACATAAGTACATATTATCATTTCGGAACCCCGTGAGTATTTAATTGGGCATAGTGAAAATTGAATCAAGAATTTCCGTTCTTCGGCATTAAAACTCCCCCTATACAGCGGTTATTATGGCTGTAAACTAAACACATTTTACTATGCCGCGTCTAAAATTAGAGAGGAATACCGAACTGGGCTGATTCGGTGATGCATTAGAGTTTTAACGCTCTTACGTTTTAGGCCAGCGTTTTATTAGAGGTAGCTAAATTATATGTATCACTTTTAGAAATATATTTTAAGAATACTACCCTACGTATTTATAGATATGTCAAAAAATTCAAAAAATATATTTTGCATTGATAGATATACCTTTTCCGTTTTGTATTTTATATGTAATAGTTTAGAAAACTTACTAGTCGAATTTGATATTTCGTCGCTTTGGTGGTGAAGAGAGCTAACCCACAAAATCAAGTTTTGAGATAATGAGCAATTAAGGGACAAGGGTCAACTACAAAATATATTTTATATAATATCTTCTAAACCATTGGCCCGATTTTGATGAAAATTGAGTCGTATAAGGAAAATATCCTTATTGAATCTCCGTTTAAATATAATAATTGGTTATTATCTTTGTAACTAATTTCTAAAAATGTGGGTTGACCTCTGTTCACCACCAAAGCGACGAAATATCAAATTCGACTAGTATGTTTTCTAAACTACTACATAGAAAATACAAAACGGAAAAGGTATAACTATCAATGCGAAATATTATGCAGATTATTTATTTAGTCTATGTACAAATTATAAGGTTAATATCATTCAAATCCGTTCAGGCTGTCCAAATGTAAATAGGGAACAGTAAATTCACACACTATTAATATACGAGTAGAGTACTAACGATAAATTTAGCATAATTCTAACACCATTTAACCACTTTTTTCCAAAGTTATGCCAAGTCCGTTTGTTAAATTAACTAATCACCCGTTTAAAGTTTAACCAACGATTAACACAAGTCGTACTAATGTTACCATTCTTGCTATCCTATTACTGCCGTATGTCTGATGTAAAACCATTTACCGGCTCACGGCTGACCTAAAAGGCGCATCTGTTTGATGCAATCACTTTCAAAATAACACGTAACGAGAAAAGTATTAATCAGTCGATTTAGGACGGGCGGGAAATGGTGGAAATTCTGTTTCCTGGAGAAATAGTGAGAAAAGAAATACAATAAAACAGCCAGCTAAATTAGACAACAGCGGGACGTGTTCTGAGAAATTCTTTGAATTGACAATAAATATCATGTATTTGTACCAGAAACATTGAATTATTAAAAAAATCTAGATCGAAAAGTTCTTGACTGGAGACCATGTAGGTAACTACCGGCAAGTGCAGCGTACATGCAGCGTAGAACGTCCTTCAACGAGGTAGACAGATAACTTCTCAAAGACCATAAGATCACGCTGGATGCATGCAGCTTCCAACAGGTCATAATGGAGATCTATAGGTGAGACCCATGGCCAGCAGTGGACGTCCTATGACTGATGGAAGAATGGATTAAATGAGAAAAAACATCGATAGGTACAATGTATGCAGGCCGCTTCCCTTATTGACTGATGGATGGAATTGATGGACAATGTCATATGTGCCGATTTTACAATTTGACAAACATATCCATAAAACGACCATATTGTAAAATTATCGTTTTAGTTTTGTAGTGTTATTGAGGAGAAATACATAAGGAAGTGATCAAAAAAGAAAGTACCTACTAGACGAAATCAGTTCCGATGCAAGGTTATGGCTTGACCATACATTTTTACAACGTCTAACGTATATTCTGTCAATTTTCTCTAATTCCAAAGGCCGATGTCCATTATTTATTCGTGTGTACTGTACTAGAGTGCTCTATAGCAGAAGTGATCCTCGTGCCAGAGGATACGAAAGTAGATTAACCAATGCATACAAGATTACCCCTTCTACCTACTAACCATTCAGTTAGTTCAATATACATACAATGATCTTATACACAATGGCAGAGTGCTCTATTGGTGATAACACGCCTACAAATATTTGAAGATTTAATTTTCAACTCAGTAATCCTATACCTACTACTTATTCTCGTTATATGTGTACTAGTTGAGTTTTATCTACGTCATATTTTCTTCCTGTATTGTACAACGTTATCTCCACCCAAAGGTTGCCTGGAAAGATCACTTTCAGCGCTAAAACCGCCCGTAGTTTCATTAAGTTTTTCGCAAAATGTTTTTTAATAAATATGTGGATCAACGATTTATTCGTCATGGCGTGAAACTGCGAGTACGCAGAGTTAGCACCCTCCAATTTTATGCATAGAGTTTGTCTAAATCAATAAACAGTTCATATTATATATATCGGATGCACCTAGAGTTATCTAGAGTTTAGTTTTTGAGTTTTTTTCTTTTATTCAAAACATAAGAACTGGGCTTTTTTCGATTACTTAAACATTTCCCACTCCTCACGGTCTTCCGCTAAAATGGTATAAAGTGCCTTTTTTGGTAGCACAGCAGCAGATATAATCATATCAAACAGGTGGTCTTTAACCTGTCGATTTTCCATAAAACACCTAACAGTCACGTCCTAGAAACCAAATATACGCGACTAACTTATGTAAGCATAAAGTTTAATGGAGGCGCTGCCATCGCAATTTACCGCTTTATTATAAGTTTTTATTGTCATCTACTTACTTATATTTTGTTTTCTAGTGGGATCTCTAGGACTACTTTCCGGATCCATTACTACGACAGTTATATAGTATAGACCGCGTCACAGAAGTTGGCGGAAATTAAGTTCGCCACAAGCTGCGCAATATCCAATCAACGCGCGGCTTTGTATGAGCTTCAGTCAGGAATCAGGATTGGATATTGCGCACCTTGTACCTAACTCCATTTTCGCCAACTTGTGTGACGCGGCCTATACCATGTCATTCCTTAATCGGAACTACACAGTTCTAGCATGCTGGAAGTTAAACTTCCAGCTCAATATTTCTAAATGCTTTTGATTTGATCACAGTAAAATCTTTTGTTTTTAATAAAAATATTAAATCAAGACAGCCGGTGAAACGGCGAACCATCACCGACGCATCAACGCCAATTGTTAACCGATTTTGTTTATTTTTTTTGTTTGGTAGATCATACTTCAGAGGTGGTCCCATTCAAATTTTGCCGAAATCGCCTAAGCCGTTTTGGAAAAATTAACAATAATGTGAAAGTTTTTTTTTTCATTTTTCGTTAAGGGTTCAACAGATAGTTCCTGCATTTATCCATCTGTACATATCGTTTGGCAGCACGTGAGCAATAAATAGAGGCGCAGTATGGAGTCACGATCTGCAGCCAGGGTCGCGCAACAATGGGTGCTAATGTCGCGGCAAATTATGCGTTTGTCTCTACTACCACCGTATGCTTAGATTGTAAAGTAATTACATGCTGGATGTAAACAAGTACTACTTATTAATATGCACACATATTCTTATTCAATGTGGAGGAAGAAACTAGGTCCTGCACTGCCTTACCCTGATGCCGGGGCACTAGAATACGACATCGGTATCCCCTGCCTGTAGTAAGTGCCTACTAAAAGGAGACCTTTGGGTTCGTGGATAGTCAGAGTTGGGGATCAAGCCATCCACTCAAAGGAGCCCGGGGATGACGACAACGTTTGTGGCAGCGCTGTCGTGGAGGACCGCCGCTGGCAGAACTGCTCCAGTGGCTTGGACGGTGTATGAGATAACGATGAGGATGTCCATGCTGATGACAAAGTAAAAGCGTATGCACAGATTGTCACATCATTGATTTATCGGTGAAGAAAAAAAAACAAGTGTTATCTGTTACCTCATGAGTACCTATAACGAAGCTAATTTTTAACAGATTCGGAGACTACAACTACTGCAGGTTATTCTTCATAGTTACATACATGCCACAATCCTACTTAATGTTATAAACGCGAAATTTTGTGAGTTTGTGAGGATGGATGGATGTTTGTTACTCTTTCACGCAAAAACTACTGAACGGATTGAGATGAAACTTTGCAATAATATAGCTTATATATCAGAATAACACATTGGCTATAAATTATAATGATATCGCGTAAATGTTCCATAATATAACGATAAATGTTAAGTAGGAAAAATTCTGCTATCTGCGAGCTACTCTAGAGTGCGCTTTAAGAAATGTCAATAACACAACTGTCGAATCGTACAACCGTCAAATCATTTTTTTTTCCACTTCCTTTATTAATGGGGTATTGCGGCGTTTCTAATGGTGGTAAGGTAGGGCCTCGGGTTTGAAAGACGGAAAAAAGTGACATAGTCTACTTTTTATTCCGGATAAACAAAGGGTTCCCATGGGATAGCACAAAAATCCAAATATCATGCGGGCGAAGCCGCGGGTAAAACCTAGTTTGAATATAAAAATATACAAAACTTTTTGCAAAGCTTTTTATTCACTTCTAATCCGCAGCTATATAAAACTATGATTATAAAACACAGCACAAAAAGAATGTAATTTGGTAGAATAAGATTTAAAAAACACTACTCTATGTATGTCCTACGTCTTTCTCACTTAAATGGCTTACAAGTTCTGCCAATACCGACAACTCCAATCTTGATATCAAAACGAATTCCCGACTCGATACAATGGAATCGATTCCAGACAATGCGGCTAAATATACTAAATCGATTATTCGCTTTAGGCGAGCGATTGACGTGAATTATGGGAGTTGCCATTAATTGATACGACACTTGTATTTATTGTTGTCGATGTAATCTGGCAACATTTAGGTCGAATTGTCGACATTCTGCTGTAGATTTTGTTTTGGACTAAGAATTTTGAATGCGCTTTAATATTAATTTAGTTTTTGCATAATTACGATGACATTCACGGCCATTTAATTAATTCGAAGGGGATTTGGTTTGCCTCCGGCTCCATAGCCAAAGTAAGCATACAGGATGTTATTTGTAAAGTATAGAGACTTTCATAGGTCTATGTATGCTCATCATTGGAACAACTGTGACTATGGGACCACCTGCGAACTCTCGAAATATAAAACAGGCGTTTTATACAAAAAGTTACAAAATGTATGGAACAGCTGTCTTTTTTTCGCGATTTCGAAATTGGTCCTATAGTAAAAATTGTTCATCTTGATGTACTAAAGCCGCCCTCAAGAGGTTGTGAAGTTACCAGTGAGGCAGTGACCCTGTAAATTCAATAAAATAGGTGTTCTAAGTTGCCCTGCACCGTAGGCATACATTTTATTTAATCACAGACCGTCTGCACTTGTTTTAATTAGGGGCAGCGCTATCAGCTAACCACAGCTTGCGTCAGCGGCACACGTCACCGCAATCAACTCTGAGACGCATCAGATGGAAACACAGAACTCGATATATGGGCCATGACACTCCGTTCTCACCATCATTTCAACCATAGGACGTTTGCCTACTGCTGGACATAAACCTTCGCTATAGATCTCTAATAAGATCGATTTGTAGCGGCTTGAGTCTATCTACAATATCCGACAAAACTTACAACTACGCGTCATTATCATCCGCAGCCTTCTTTATATCACTGCTGGGTACTGCTGGTAGGCCTCTCTCTTGCAGTGCCATCTGCCTAGGTCTTTTGCCCATCATGTCCAGGTTCGACCCGCAATATTGACGATATCGTCGACCCACCCACCCACAACTACACGTAAGCGCATAATTACACAATTATTACTAACCCATCCTAGGAAATCATCGGTTCCTAAGCGCTCATACAACAGTGATTTTGCGATGTATTGAACACGCTTTTTTGCGATGTATGCGTCGCCTGGTACATATTATACATATGTTGTTTTGTAAAGTAGCACTCACTACTTTACAAAACAACACTTTGTGAAGGGATTTTTAAAGGTGTACATACCGATGATTTTACATTATTATTATACACTTTGCAAAGTAATATCCTGTATGTGTGTCGACAACAGGTGCCCAATTTAATTTTGCAGGGTATTTGCCGTCCAATGCATGTGTCTCGGATAGCAAATTGGTATCTCTATCGACTTCTATGGATGGAAAGCTACCTCAAAGCTTCCCGACCACGGTTATCGTATCTGTGTGTCACGAATGCTAATGCGTATCATCTAGTGTACGGTACAACCACGGTGATGTTGTTATCGAGGGCACGGTGATCTGAAGGGGATTATTTATTTTAAACCAACGTTCTAAAGCAATAAAAGATGTGAGTGAATCTACTGAAATGATCAAAGATGGGGGGATGGGGGAGGTCGTTTTTGGAAATTAACATAAGATGTTTAATCATATTCTCAACCCTAGGCCTCCTCTCCCCAGTAGATGTTTAATATGGATCAGTTGTAACCTTTTTGTAAGCTGCTTGCATTCAGTGCAATCTAGTTCTAGTGAATCTCTATGGATGGAAAGCTAACTCAAAGCTCTCCGACCGCGGTTATCGTATCTGAGTGTCATGAATCCTAAAATACAACCACGATGATGTTGTCATGGAGGGCACGGTGATACGAGTATGTAGAGATTTATTTACATTAGACCAACGCGTTGTAGAGCAATTTAGAATGCAGAGTGAATCTACTGAAAAGACTAAAACAAATGAGACCCTTGATTAAGATTATCGTCTCAGACGTAGGCTTCCCCTATAGAAAGATGTGATTAGTAAATATGTACTTTATGTGAAGAAAATAAAATATAAAATCAAAAGTTTCTGAGGAGCAAACGCCTACGCAACTTGCGCGCGATTTAGAGCTAAAAATTATTCGCGGCCGTTGGAACGCACACTTAACTAACCTATTGGGATGTACCGATAACTAAGGTTCATCTAGGGATCTTCTCACTACTTATTCGACCTCGTAGTTTAAACAAGTACAATGATTGCCTTTCTAAGCTTTCGCAGCGGGACGTCTATCCAGAAGCATTAACGCACCTATTATTATAAATCGCACCAACACATACGGGCCCACACCGCATTTCCATGTAAAAGCGACCTACACGATCTAACACGATTTATACGAGTACTTAATGTACTTACCTAATGTCTGTGTCACCGTTTCTCAATCTTTTTTACTGTCCATCTTAGTCACGTATATGTACAAAGAAAAAAACCTATAAATTGACGTTATCCGGGAAAGTAACGGAATACAAATCAAATGAAAGTTGCTTGAAAAGTGAGCTCAGCAACTTATAGGTTATTGTAGCTATAAACTCCAACCGAGTCATGTGTATGCGATACTCCCTCTCAAAGAATGGGGCACCTACTCTCCTGTCCGCAATGCCCTTAAGCCTGTGGAAGATCTCTAAGAAATAAATGCTGCAGCAATAGCAGTAGTCATTTACTTTGCTGACCAGATCTAATCTAAATGTCACGTAAACTTGAACTTGTAGTTGTAGCGAACTACAAGAAGCTAAAAACAAAATAGAAATAGCGTACCAATTCTGTATATCTAAACTAACCAATTCATTATTAATAAAAAATTGGATGTCTATAAGGACGATAATTTTACATGATAACGTCATAAGAAAACATTGTTGAATAGCTTTACACTTAGGCCGAGCGTGCCTCTCTATCGCTTGCTCCGCGCTCTCGCTTGCACGCTCGGCTCAGGCGGAACGTGACACTTTTACGCACGTGGCGTTCATCGATTTAAAAGACGTTATCACGTCAAAAAACCGGATATAGGTATACGACGAGCCACGGACCTCACAAAATACAAAATATTAAATTTTCCAAGTTTGAGCAACGGTGATCCAATACTTGTATCCTACACGTCGCAGCAGGAGGCATCACCCGACTAAAAAAATACGCCCTAGAATCCGAACCATTCAGAGGCTATTGCTAATTGCATAATACAGACGGTTAACTACGAACATCAAAATGCTATTTGTATTACTCACTGCGTGCGATACAGTACGACGAACTTTACAAAAGCTCTGATACGACTTCGTACGACTATTATACGAGTTTTTATAAAAATAAAAGCTTATTTAAATAAAAGAATAGCTTTGCATAAAAAAATTGCAAAAATACATTGAATGCCAGCCAATAACCGGTATTTTTCTCATTATTCGACATCGACATTATTCGAAAAAATAGCTCTCTGAGTTTCGAGAAATAAATTGGAGTTAGGGAATATGTTACAGAACCACTAAATATTGCATAAAATACTGTAAAATTGAAACACTGAAATCCGTCAATACAAGAGACAATCATTTCCTATACCTACATCTATTTGAAATTTTCTGTGCGACTGAATATTTTTTCACTCTATTAATTGCCTCATTATAATTATTTTACTATTTTAGGCATTACTCATTAATTTATTTAATGGAAGTAGTTGTACACATTTGATAATGTCGACATTTTATCGGACGCTGTGCGTAAAAGCTTTATCGGAATGAGACCGATCGCTAACGATTTATTGCCGACAAATCGTTAATGATCGATAAACTGTACAATTCGGGTTAGCATTGTTGGTGTAACCGGTCGTTGTTTAAGAGAAAATTGTTGAGAAACTATCTATTGATAGTGAGTTACCTCGGGACTCTGTATTGGAATTTGAACTCTATGTCGTGGAGTAATGCGTATTGGGATACCGGATACCTTATTTTTTTGTCCCAGAAAAAATCCTTAATGCATTCATCACTAGTCACCACCTTCGCCAGAGCGAGGAAGGCAAGCTTAAGGCATCACACATGATACGATCACACGATATGCAGGGACCCTTTCTGTAAAATAGAGTTCTGTAAATCGAGTTAAAGTTAAAAAAATAAAATCACGATCATAAACAAGCCCACCTTCCCTACAAGTCTCTACATTTCCATAGTCTATTAGAAGTTTGACTGATTAGCAGAGCCACTAGATTTTTAACCCGGAGGTTCTGGGTTCAAATGCCAAGGGTCCTTTGTATACAGAAAATTATTTTTCAGATTAATGTTCATATTGTTATTTGCCGTTCACTTGAGACGATGATTCTCGACAGCTTTCAGAAAGCAAAAGTACGTTTCATTTCAGTTTCGTCTCCAGCAGCTGAAGAAGTGCCGGCGAATTGAACAACTCCACCTTTTTAGAAGCCGCTTGTCAAATGAGACGTCGACAACGAAGAAAAACCTCACCATTACTAAAACATCTAATTAAAATTTTCACTGATCAAGGCTTCGTTAGGCCGATGAGTTTAGAAACCCACTCTGGGCCGGATTTATATGGAAACCTGACACTTGTACGACCCAAAAGGAATTGTGACTCATTTATTATGTCAAACACTGTTATTATGCTTCAGTTTGAGCTTGTCGACTTGACTTTCATAATTTATAGTGTTGCGTTTTGCTTTTGAAATTCTCGCAAAAATCTAGGAATTTTGAGTAGCTATTGTAACAGTATACGGACTTCAAAACTAAACTGAAAGAAGTAGTTAGGATCTAGTGGCTAAGCGTAATTCTTGGTCAAACGTGAATTCATCAGATGAATAAACACCGAATCACCGATTAATGAAAAGGTGAACTCGTGTGCGTTTAAATATCGAAATAAATCAGCCATCAATTAATTTGCAGGTTTAATTGAGATACTAAAATATGTAATAACATTTACTAATATACCTAATTGTTATCCTTATTTGCAAAAGCACTGAGAGTGCCGTGTACATAGGGTGTGCAATTACAGTGCACGTCAGGTGGCTTTCATAAATTGATTTGCTACACTTTGAAAAATATGTACATCCAAAGTGCACCCTAACATGTGAATTTGAAAATAACTTCACTGATTTTGATTTTCGTCATGTTCTTGTCTTTTGTATCCCCACATTAAAATTCAAACCACAGCCCTGCACCTGCAAAAAACTTATCTTAATTCTCGCACTTCGGTACTAATGAAGAATACCAAGCGATTGTCTTCAAAACTGAAGTTATTCTTCCCCAATTTCAAAAAGACCTTATATAGGTCTGAACAAGGACTAATATTGAGTGAAATAACGTGGTTGATATATGAAGTTCTAGATATCATCGATTCAAGTGGAAGCCACAGAGCATATAATAAAAACAATGAAGTAATGTTATTACAGTCTAATCCTGGGGACAGTTCGCGGGAAGCATACATAGTAGGCGGAGGCAGGAAGCGAGGACGTGCTCATTCCTCACTGGGTTATGCTACCATTTTTAGAACTACATAAGATATAAGAAGACAACAAGCTGGGAAAAATGGATGAGCTATAATGAGCATTGTTAAGAAGGAGACCGAGCTAATAACAAAAAAATCCAAAGCTGACGATTTGTCATTTACTAAGATTAAACTACTAAGAGCTCAAACATTCATTCGAATTCAAAAAGAAGTTAATACTTAAGGAACCCGATAGAGATAAGTCTGGGTGTTGGACGTCTATCGTTTGCGCCTTGATAAAGTGAGTAAAGCACGGACAAATTATATATCACAAACATGCCTGCGGAATTTTCTGCACATGATGAGAATATTCATTTCGATGTATGTAATACAATACGTCGCGTATAATTCAAGTACAAATGATGATGATGATAGAGTATTATTTATGTATTTAGTTTTTATGTGAACGAGTAACGAATCTCTCAAACTCAGCCAACCATGCCAGTTCCAAATTTCGCTGATATCTGTTTAGGAACTCAGGTGTACGTGGATGTATGGGCCGTTTCAAACGAAACGGTTGTCCGAGACGTCCGCCATAGCGCATAGTCGGATATAGCAACGGAACGGCGCGCTGGATTAGAATTCCTAATTGGTAACTTAATTAATCTCCCTGGGCAGTTTCATGGCCTCTAGCCCCAGCATGTAACTTCGATTCTGGTACTTGACTCTCACCAAGTAAAGGAGATGGATCACGAATCGAAATGATACCAGCTCCAAATTTCACTAATCTTTGTTTAGGAACTCAGGTGGATGTGGATGTATGGGCCGTTTCAAATGAAACGGTTGTCGGAAACGTCCGCCATAACGCATAGTCGGAGATAGCAGAAGAACGGCGCGCTGGATTAGAATAACTAATTGGTAACTTAATTAATGCAACTAATAAGGGTCATTAAGACGTCGCACGGTGGAGACAGTGAGAGATGTGAGGAAACTTAATACTCTCTAAACTTAGGAATAAGTTAAATTAAGTTGTTTACATAAGTGAGGCTGAGGTGGCACTAAATCTTACCTCGAGATTAAGTAATGAGGCAATAACAACAGAAGTTGATCAAAAGTATCATTTATAGGTTCCTATCATAGTGGTAGAACCGGTGAAAATAGTAATGTAACAGTAGATCATTCGGAAGGACATAACACTCTCTAAAATTGTACTCAATAAATACGAATGTCTTCTATTTATATTCTTTTTACGATTTTTTTTTTAATTGGCCGTCACCTCATTTCGAGAACAATAAACAAGACACGTGTGACACAGTTCAATCCATATAAAAAAAAAAAAAAAAAAAAAAAAAAAAAAAAAAAAAAAAAAAAACGGCCTAAAAACTCTGACACCAGGGCTAGCCACCCGGCCTATACGAACTTACTTTTTATCCATATAAAAACACAAAACCAAACCAGAAAACCCAAAAATTCATACGTAAATTCACAAGACTATCCAAAGGGCAAACACTTAAGGAATAATATGTGAATGGCGAAGATTACTATGAAACGCAATGAAAACGCATACGAATGCGACGTGATAAGATCTAGACTGGAATCTGGAGAACACGAGGATATTCGTATCCTCGTTGAAACCCTTTCTCACATACGAAAGTGGTCTTGATATATTCTATCATTCTAGTGGAAGTTATCGTACAGTCGGGAAATGACCTTTTTGAATATGAAAATACAGGTATAATCTTAGAAGAATGAAAAAGTTCTTATTCTATGGGAGCATAATAGTCGAGTAAGACGGCGAATAAGGACCGAATATTAGATAAGACGGCGTGCCTTCTAGTAGAGAAAGGTCAAATACAACACTAGTTAGTTGTTAGTGTGAGCTACGAGTATACAATTTTACATGTGCTGTCTGCATGAATATAATATGAGAATTTTAGTAAACGTTTTATTATTAAGCATAAGTAACGTGACTAAGCGGTATATACCTAATCTACTATATTCTATCAAATTTCTTCGCAAACTAAATTTTTTGTCACTAGTGAAAACGCAAATATATCGGGAAATTCTTAAAATTGTAGTAAATCACACCGTCGCGAAGATTTATTCTATTTCCAACGAAACAGCGATGACTACCCGGACTAAGCTTCCAGGAATACAATCCAAAGGTGCAGATAATGCTGCCACTTCGGCCACAGCATTTAGCTCACAGAACAATGTTGCCGGAACTACTTGAGGTTCGGAAATAGATGCATCTGAGTGCGGCCAGTGAGTGGCCAATAACTGTTATCAATAATGCGAGCGAGTTCAATAAACTAACAATACGCCTATGATACGGCTTTTGCGGTTGGTGAGAAGTTAGGATGAATAATGCTGAATAAATTCTGGAGAAAGAATAACGTCGAGGAAAATCAGAATGGATATATTATTGTATAGAAAAAAAAATGAGTAGCGACGAGCTTAGTGTGGTTAACAGAAAGTCGTAGGAAATCAATAGACACAAGCTGCTTCTAACCGACCTTACTAGAAAACGATAGGGGAGACCACGTCCAGCAGAGGACGTCCCACAGCGGATGTAATGATGCCAGAAATAAGAAGTACTGGGGCCTTGGTTAGAGGTCATTTCAAAAACAAAAGGCACACATTTAAATTTTTTGAAGTTACATACGTCTATGCTAAATTGGCTTCACATCTTGATATCTATAAGTTCTACTTGTATTAGAAGACAAGTATACCAATCAACAAAGATAGCAACTTCAATCTACAATCATCATAATCTGCAATCTGAAATCATAAATCTTATTTCTTACAATCGCTAAATTAAGTTTAGCCTTCAGGTGACCTACTCGGCCTACAAACTTATAAACTTTTACTAAAGCAAATATCCTACCGATATCTGCTAATCACACCAAATCGCCGGGTAAACAAATGGCCCACACCGACACGATTGACTTGTCTTCCGAGAACAACGGCTGAGTGGCAGCTGATCGACGAATCGGACGTTCGCCGCGGTTCTTAGCGCTAGGGCAGGCGTAGACGGGGCTGGAAAAAGCTGCGTTTCAAACGCTGTATTTAAAATTACGAAAGCGTGATGTGAACAAAGTGTGTATTAGAATTCAATAAAGATTTTTGAATACTACAATAAATTTTGTCACTTATCACCGTACTATACGATCTATAGCTGCTAATGCATCTATGAAATTACAAAGCTATTTCGTATTATTGTTATCCCATCTGTCAATTGATAACGCTTGCAGGCGAATAACGCTTAAATCCTAGGAAATATATGCAGTGTTAAATTTGGACAACGATGTTTCATAATATTTACCCCATGTCGTGGAAAAATGGTGGAAAAAAATTAAATTTTTGATAAAAAGTCTTGAATGTTAAATCTTTATTATAGCCAATTCATAATAATGGAGCATAAATCGCATGTAAGTCGACATCTTGACGTTTTCAAAATTGAAATTAAATGTTTCTGACGTGTCGAAAATGTAAAAGTTATGAAAATCGTCACAGGATTACCTGATCCTAGGTTACTTTTTAACACGCTTTTATTAGTTTCACCTGTATGCTTGCTTGCGTTTGCTTGCTTGCTTATATAAGCCCCTTTGAGCTCGATTTTGCCCTACTTTGAGCGATCAGATATTCTTTAAACTTTGCACACCTATCAAAGACCGATGACAATGCATTTGTATTAAAAAAAATCCTAAGCGTGTTTTTTTAGTTTTTGTTAAACTACATTATATATGTATATATATACACATATTATTATCAATTTGTTCCACGATAACCAATTAGAGCAGATAGGGATAGGGGCAAGACATATAATAGACTAGTAAAGAATGGAAAGCTTGGCTACATAATAGGCGCTGTTATCATGAAAAGATTTCATATCTGTTTACTGAACCACAGAGACAAGCTTTGCACGACCTGTCAAATAAACCGATATCTAACAATCCAGCAGCAACAAAACACGACATCTACAAACCGCCTAAGGTTACGAAAGCACCGCGTGGGCGACGTCTATTACTTACGAAGCCTACTGCCTGCGTTAGCACCGCATTGCAAAACAGATCTTAGATTACTAACACTGTTTTGTCATTTCATTTCCATTGACTGGTGAGCCGAGCTTCGGATAAGCTGGATGAATCAGTTGGACGCTGTAGGCGGTGTAGGGGGGTTGGAGGTATTTATAAAAAGTTAATATTAGATGAAAATGAGAGAGGATGGAGATCGTAAAGGAACTATTGAATGCAAGATGTATTCAACATGGGGACATCTTAGCGATATTATGGTGCTAATGAAAATGAAGATGTGAAAGGCAGTATGATAAAGAATAAGCCGTGTGAAGTTATGTCGAGAAAGAGTGCGTACTCTGAGTACTCGTTCAGCCTTTACCTTTTCCACGTTTAATGATATAAACGCAAAGTAAATAGCGACAGAGTTACTTCGAAGTAGTTAGTCCGTGTTATATCTTTTTCTTTCTAATTTTTCTTTGAAAATTTTAATTCATTTGTAAAACACAATTACTCCGAGGTAACTTTACGTTTATTAATAAGGTGGTATATGTGTGTACAATCGTGAGGTCGTGGGTTCAAATCCCGGTCCCGTACATGAAAACATCGTGAGGCAACCTGCATACGTCCGTAGAAGAGATTCAATGGCATATGTGAATCCACCAACCCGTACTGGGCCAGCGTGGTGGATATGGCCCAATCACCCTTCGTGGGTAGGCCAACGTCCTGCAGTAGACTACTAAAAAGGCTGGTAAAGTGTGTACTGTATTTTATTACCTATCAGGTTAATAGAGAAAACTTATTTATTTTACGATGATTTGCAAAGACATTTTATTGATCACTCTGATCAGACTTGAATTTCTTACACAAGCCCAAACTTCATTGACCAATCGTGTCGAACATTATGTGACACGTTGAACTAGTAGCAATCAATCTAATCTAATCTATTCTTGGATACACGGCTCACATTAAAATAGAATGAATGGTTGCTGAATGCTGTCATCTCTGGCATAAATTAAAGAATATTTGACTTGAACTAGTAACGAACGTGAACTAAGTTGACCTCTGCCCGACTGTGATCTTTCCACATGCCAAATAAACAATAACGGACAACCGTATGATTAAATTAGTGATACAAATTTAATCTCTATATTGCATACAAATAAACATTTTAACAGGAAACGAAACCGGTATTGTAGAAGCTTTGCATACGGAATGGCTATAAAGTGCATATTTAGAAGATTTTGGTGTTAAATATGCATAGAAAGAGCACTATATTCTAGAGATATGCAATTCGGTAATTTGGATCTCGTTAATTATCAAGAAAGTGGTAAGTACAATCCAAAAACTAAGATAGATATCAAACGGGAAAGTAAGGAAGATTGCCAAAATCAAAGACCACGTGACGTTAGTCAGGTCAAAGACATGAGAACGTCAATTAATTAGATTCAAAGTTTTCGTAAATTACAATGTAGGTGGCTTTATTTATAGAGGTAACAAGTACCTATAGGCCGAATCAAACTTCTTGGCGGCTCTGAAATTAGCTACAAACTGCGAAAAACGCAATCCTCGCGCGGCTGTTATGTGAAGCTTCTACAAGCTAAATCCAATCCTAACTTGGAATGGATTTCAGCTTGTAGTTAATTTGACAGCTGTCAAGAAGTTGAATTCGGAGTATAGCTGCTAAGTGTTGTGTTCCATAATCTAATTTCTATTCCAGTAGATCTTTGGGCCGAATATAACAAAATATTACACTGAAAATTAAAAAAAAAATAACAAAAAATAAACAAAAAGAAAATTGAAGTATAAGTCCAGACCATTAACGGAAGTTTTCACAAGCTCACTGTCAAAAGCGAACAAGCGACTGCCATGTGGAAACCATTACCACGCGTGGGCCCTCACTAGCATTGCTTAAATATGTGAAATATAACAGTATACCAAATATATCACTGGCTTCTTGATAGTAATGGGATAGTTCAGCGAATGAATAAAGCTTTTCAAAGAGCACAGCGTTAAATTTTTTTTGTTAAATTTGATTCCACGTCTTTTTTAATAGCAGCAACGAAACAACTGTACTGTACCAGCCTTTTTTTCTACTGCAGGACGTAGGCCTACCTACGAAGGGTAATTGGGCCATATCCACCACGCTGTCCCAGTGCGGGTTGGTGGATTCACATACGCCATCGAATTTCTTCTACGGACGTATGCAGGTTGCCTCACGATGTTTTCCTTCGCCTTCACATGATACGATTTACTCACTTTGAATTTTGTACCCATATTTTGTGAACTTTGAGGCCTTATTTTTTTGTGATTTAAAAAAAATCCTATTTTCCGGTTTATTCCTATATGTGTACTCTGACACAATGCTTCTCGCCAAATTTCATAGTTATATGACAACGGGAAGTACCCTGTAAGTTTTGATTTTTGTGAGTATCGAAATATGCGGTTTTTTACGACATAAACCGCTCTAACTTTTTTAAACGATAACTGAGAAGCTCTTTTACACAACGGTAAGAGACCATGGATATACGTATACAGTTTAAATTTCAACTCGATATCTTTACGCGTTCACGAGATAAAGTGTCTTGACAGTATGTCAAGACTCTTTATCTCGGGAACGCGTCTGTGTGTATCACAGACGGACAGACGGACAACAAAGTGATCCTATAAGGGTTCCGTTTTTTCCGTTTGAGGTACGGAACCCTAAAAATAAGCAATAATAACAATTTTAAAAAACAGTGCCTGTAGCATGTAGGTATACATACCTATAAAATAGAACAGAAATAATGAGATAAAAAAGCTCAAAAACTCAATGAGCACATCAGACAGCGATATGAGAAGTCTCATTTTAACACTAGAGGAGCGAAATTTAAAAAAAGAGTATTTCATATTTTTTTTAGGGTACAGTACAAGCTCTAATCCTGACCCAAGATCCTTCCTGATATTATAAGCCCGAAAGTGTTTGTTAGTTTGTTGATACTCTTTCACACAGCGACGACGGCTCGACTTGAGTTTTGCCATGGATATAGTTGAAAGGTCGGAGTGTCAGAGGCTACTTTTTATCCAGGACAAAAATAAAACTCCAGTGGGAAGTAGTAAAGCTAGTAGGTAAGGAAACAGAAAAGTTCGATACAGTCTAATTAGATCAAAACCAGCCCTACCCATTATAACAGACGCGTGACCATCTACGGGTTACCGTTGCATTCCCTGCGAGGCGTCGCGCGTCGGCGCCTGCCTATCGACTGAGAATCGGGGATCGGATGATTGTATCGATGACAGGCTCTATTCTAGTGCACACCTCGGTAGGCGCATCGATTGTAAATGGGATGATAACCATCGAATATCTTAATACAAGGAAGCATCGACTGTATTTATTTATCAGCTTGCGTTAGCACATTTCCACATTACTGGGATTTAAAATTTATTTCTTAACAACTTCTAGAAAGTTTGGATAGGTACGAATAGGTGTTTGCGAATAATGACACAGTCTCCTGGCATTTCCGATATCGATGACTCAGGTTAATCTGAGCTTTATACGTCGAGCTACAAAGAAATGACTACCGTAATTGAATTAAAGAATCTTGAGAAAAATATTTTCGGCTTACCCAGATTAAACAGTTGGTTACTGACTTACCTGTAAAAACAACAAAAATATCATTAGTAATTTTTTTTAAGGCACCTGTGATATACACACAAGCCTAAAATTCTTATGGATCATCAAATCGAAGAATAGAAGGAAATATATTAAAAATTATATCAATCAGAATTACTAGTGACAAAACAATCACTTACAAACGAGAATAAGTAAAACAAATAAGACATAAAAAGAGCCTGAAGTAAACGTAGAGCTCACGATGTTATTTTCGCTCATGTAAAGAAGCCCTCGGAAAGTACAAGGATTGAATTGCAAAATATTTCTGCCCAAGTGACTTATAATACTAAATTAATTTGTATTGGATACGTATTGCAGTCGAAGACTGACCTCAGTAAATGGTTCTTAATCAGCTCAGAGCTAACCACACCATTCATACTGACGAGCTTATCATATACGAATCAGTGATTGCACAATCTAGTGCTTTCTAAGCCTATCAACCGTTCGTATCAGGAATACACAAGCTCGAATACTTCTAACACATAAAGAAACGCCGCAGAGATAATATCGTAGACTCGGAGGCACCTGAGTCATTAATTGGAGCCTTTTATGGAAGTACAACTAATAAAGGTTGAGATATAACTTCGATTCATAATAAGGAGCTGGTTGGTATTTAATGAGTAAACCAGAGTCTAAATGAGAAAGGTGTCATAGATTTTTTCTGATAAGAGACTTTTTCACTACAACATACCAAAAGCTTAGTCATGATGTGGCCGCATAGGGTAAACATAAGAATCGGACTCTCATTTGTAGTCAAGCAATTAACAAAGAGTACTGAAGACAGTCTTACTTCACTATTACTATAGAAATTCAGGAATGTTAGTCATTAAAGTTAATTATATACCTATATGAAACTTTCTTGACCATCTCACAAGTGACGTAATTAATTTTCCTAAGGGAATTGTTACAGAACGGCATTCATATAGCATTAAATTTAGGTTATATAAAAAGGTTGAGATATAACTTCGATTCATAATAAGGAGCTGGTTAGTATTTAATGAGTAAACCAGAGTCTAAATGAGAAAGGTGTCATAGATTTTTTTCTGATAAGAGACTTTTTCACTACAACATACCAGAAGCTTAGTCATGATGTGGCCGCATAGGGTAAACATAAGAATCGGACTCTCATTTGTAGTCAAGCAGTTAACAAAGAGTACTGAAGACAGTCTTACTTCACTATTACTATAGAAATTCAGGAATTTCAGTCATTAAAGTTAATTATATACCTATATTAAACTTTCTTAACCATCTCACAAGTGACGTAATCAATAGATTTTCCTAAGGGAATTGTTACAGAACGGCATTGTGCATATAACATTAAATTAAAAAAATATATAAATGTATATCAACTGATTACGCAACCTGGTACAGGACAGATGGAACATACTTAAGAAAAGACAAAATTAAACGACCATAACTCAAAGTCGCAATTAACATACTAATTTGACTAGAAATGGGAAATACTAAGCCATTTACAAAGATAGATGGCGGAGCAGAAAAAGAAACATGAACGTAAAATTTAACTAACACGACAAATGTAGTAAAGAGATAAGGTAAGAAAATGTCAACAAACTGGAAGGCTAACATGATGAGCTGTATTCATAATTAAACTAAACTATACGCAAGTCACGTATTGTACTCGTGAGCGCTAGGAGCGTTTGTTGATATTCATTATAAATCATATATATTGGATTAAAACTGTGCACAACAAACGTAACGAGCAAATAATTATTTTTCGCCAACAATGGCACAACCGACTTCAATCAATCGTACACAAAAGGTTGAATCGATATACCCTATTTTTAGATTATTTATTGTAGATTTGTTGAAATGGAGACACCTCTGAATTGTGATCTGCCAAACAAAAAAAATAATCATCAAAGTCGGTTCATACTTGGCGGAGTAATCGCGTAACATGCATATGTACAAAAAAATTAAAAACTGTGTTTCTTTCTGTATCGTTAGGCTGAAATATTATATCATAAGGTTTGCGTGTTATATAGCTTATCCACTGGGCTACATCAGTAAAGCTAAGCCGAGCGGCCAAACATTGGCCAATTATAAGCTGATTTTAGTCTCAGGCTAACATTGCACCAACACACAATCAGCATAAATAACACTTGAGTATAATTTTATAATCAAATCATCTTAGAGCAAACAAATCAAAATCATTAAGAAATGCCTGTCAACATTATAACAATGCAACGGCATTCGTCATTTAGATTCGTACGCACAAACAATTACAATTTACATTTTAACGTTCGTTTCACAATCGGCATGTTACGTGTAGGAGACGAATTATTCTTGACATTAACACGGTATTAATAGTATGTTATTACAATTTGATCTTGAGTGTTAGTAGTGTATTCCACAAGAGAACTTCTAGTTATCAATTGTCAATCCTTTTAGGCGTAGAATCGTTGGTGTAGAATGTTTTATGTCTCCTTGTCTCTTTTTCATTTAACTGTAACCGCTTTATCACCTTCTAGATCTAGAGTATCGAATTTAGTGCTACGAATATTTATAGGTACTTCTGTGTCATTCATTAATAAAATCATTCTTTTTCGATAACGTTATTGTATCTTATTAATGAATATCTTACGTTATTATTATGTACTACGGGACTAATCGCGCACTCAAATTACGAGATAAATAAATACCTCATCATTAGCGATTAGTCCCGTAGTACATAATAATAATGTGTTTAAATCGCGAAAGCTTAAAAACAACGAATATCTTACGGACTCATAAATAAGTAATCATCGTCTGATAACCCATTTCTGTGTTCTCTTCTCTGCAATTAATTATATATGTTATAAAGTCCTTGTTGTTTTAGCTTGCTAAGTCCCACTGCTAGTCAAACGCCTCTCTCACTGTCTCTTCCAGTTTTAGCGGTTTTGTGCTAATTTTTAGGGTTCCGTACCTCAAACGGAAAAAAACGGAACCCTTATAGGAACACTTCGTTATCTAATCATCTTTGAGTAAAAGTAATAATCGAAATTAGTTTTTAATTAAAAAGCTAAGTAACTATATACTATAAATACAGTCCCTGGCCTCTTTCTAGCGTCCTCGTCCTTCGTAGACTAAGTATTGCTAATGTTTATGAAGCCCTTCTAATTGGCGGTTGGATTCATCGCAAAGACTAATGAAGGTATTTAGACACCCACAGCAGAAATCATTACTTATTGAGAAACTTAGAATTTACTATTGACTATTAATTTGATTAAAGATGAAAACCAATAAGTATAAAATAGGAAAATATGACATTAAATTAATATTTATAACTATATCCTATCCATCCCGAAGACACGTGGTAGAATTGATAGCACTTAGCACTAAAGCGCCAGTTACACGTACGTCTTACACTACATTTATTATTAAAATCGCCTTAATATCCAATCTAAAGAAAGTTAGAGCTGAAATTAATATGTAATACGAGTACAACCAAAGGCAAGAATTTTTACGGAACACTACAGCAGAAATTCCTCATTAAGCTTGAAAATACTTAACAATACCTATATCGTAACTTTTAAATGAAATTTTAACAGGAAAGTCGAAATTTCAAAGAACCACGCAAAACTACTTGTTATAAACATCAAATAACGCAAGGTACTTATGACGCAAACGCAAATCGTAGGAGACAAAATTATACGGCAGATAGCAATGAATCTAAAGACGTGGACGTTACGACAGAACCATTGTTTGCTACACATGCATACGACATTGTGATTGCTGATTAACATAACGCTTTCGCTTGATGAATTGGGCTGATGGGCGTTGTATTCTTATTGGAATTTAGCTCCTGTTGATATGAGCGCCAATTATAATGATAGTCGTCACCTAATAGGTAATTCTAATGATAAAGCACCCATAATATATGGAGCAAAGTTTGATTGAATGGCGTTTATATTATGTAGTAAGCACGTCAATTTACATTAATTGACTTCCACGTTCTTTCCAAGAGAAATAAATGAAGTCCGACATAGAAGTGATTCTAATCAGATAAATAAGCTTCACATTTAAAGTGCTGCTGAAAGATGAAATAAAGATAAAATATAGAGCTAAGAAATAGAGCTAAACCACTTATAATGATAGTCGTCACAGTTAAATACCAAAAACTTGATTACCTACTAAGTAAATCGCCATGTAAGGTGCTTGACATTGACGTCACTGAAATTTTTACAATATGCAAGACAACTTACAATTTACACTTTGACACTTCAAGGTCTGATCGTGTAACTTTGCTATGCATAATTGATACATGAAAATACATTTTGGAATCTAGAGACTCATCAGAATTCTGAATTATCTTTCAATATCGGGTCCATTATATCCCATTAATATTTTTTTGAAAAACTACAATAAACAAGAGTAATAAAAAGAATAAATGAATTGTAACATACCAAAAGCGTTTACTCTCGGCAGTCTTAAGTTGTATCTTCAGAAATTAGTATTCACGACTCCAGGCAGATCTATTATGTAAGCATGCCTTGTAACAAATCAGTGAGCCTCTATTTACATTTGCAGTACATGGTTGTCATTTTCTAGTTTGTCAACACCCATGTTATTCAATAGAGTTGCATGAACAATAGTAAGTAATTCTTAGCATTGTCTGAAATCTGTACTCGACTATCTTTTATTCGCACATTTTAAATCTTCTACGCTTGGCCTAATTTTACATTTGAGGTCTTATGTTTTTTCGAATGGGAATGATTACGAAACACCGCTGATATCTCATAAAACTGGGAAGTTCTTACAAAGAAAACAAGAGCTCCGTGATATCTTTCTATCTCCCAAGGCGGTCTACATCGATTACTGATTCGCATTTTGGGGGCCGATCTACAGATCACATTATGTACGGCAGTAGAGACCCACATTACGGATCAAAATATGGATAACAATGTTACCATTACCAACTTATCTATAAATTTGGTCAAATGGAATAACTGTAAATTGTACCACTAGTTTGCTTCTAGTAAAACGACGGTGGCTGTCCAACCCGACTGTAAAAATAAATTTGTCGTAGCTTACGGATCTGTTACCTCATATGGACAGTGGGCATTACGTGGTAGATCGTGATCGCGACCCGTGAGTTATCGTGATCCATCGAGACTGAAAGTGTCCGAATGATGTCTAGTTTGGAGTTGAGTGAAAGACGTCAGGGAATCGAAAGGAAAAGTAAGGCTCCTGATTTGTTCTGTTTTAAACGACATACTGGAAATATACAGAAATTACTATTACAATATTGTCTTTTGGAAAATCAAGCATTAGATTCGATTTTTATGATATTGTAGTTTCTAATGAACTTGAACCTTTTCTATTTTTACCGTACCTATCTTATATTTTGGCAAAGTTTGCAAATGATGAATGAAAAGCAAATGGTGCCTCATTTAAGAGTATCTATAATCTCTAAGCAAACTTAGGCGAGTTACCTTCGCTAGCAGAGATAAGATTATAAAGTTTACTATTTCAAACCTTTGGTTTAGAACACGGAAACGAATCTTGTTATGTTAAATTTTCACTGTTAAAATACGGCCAGGACACTAAACTTCACACCTGAATAATGGTGGTGATCGGCTGAACATTTCAACTCTCATTACGCGAGTGAGCTAGAACTAAAAGAACATGTCACTTAGGTACAGCAACCATAAACAATGATTAACAAGGTATTTGGAATACTAGAGAACTGAATAAATCTCAAACAAAATTGCACGAGAGCCCCAATTCAATTAAAAAATGGATAAATGGAAACTTAAATAAATGCTACTGGTAAAAAAAATTACTTCTCTTCCATATTACTTCTAAGAAAGGTTATAAAATGTTAAGGCATTCACAGTCGTGCCGTACCAATCTAATGATAAGTAGTTACGTTACGATCTACTGAAGCCAAATAAGCCGAGTGAGATATCACAGTGTAGTCGCTGCCGCAGGCTCCTACATGATTGACGTGTAGAACCAAACGATTCAAGAACGCTACGATTGATAGACATTACATTGGACACTTGTAGTACCAATGCTAGGCTACTGCATGTTGTCAACCGATAATTTTACTGAAGTCGCTTGTTCACAAATGGAATAGGCTCTCACGCATTACATGTTAACTGTGGCAGAATGAGTAACGATCTCTACATCTTTATCATCATCATTTGAAAGGTTAAGACAAAATAATCAATCAACATAAGTTACATCAACAACGGTACTTACCGAATACAGTGGTGGCTGAGGTTGAGAAGACAGCTCACTCCATGGTCGCAGCAGAGCGCGCTCGTTGTCTGCGCCGACAGCGGCAAAGCTTACTCCACATTTTCTCCACAGTGATAGTTCGTAAAACCTCTTCCATGGAATTCCATCGCTTTTCTTTTTTCTAATGCTGCCACGGAAAGACGGCGTGCGAACAAACGGCTCCCCCGGAATACTATTCTTACTGGCACCCCTCCATGGAGGCTTTGTTCCATTAGTTTTCCCACTAGAAATACTGTTCCCAGAACCTTTCCGCTGAAGTAATGGCTTAGTCTGAGTTGGTGTTTTGCGTTTTTCATCAAAAAGTACGGAGTTGGCCAACTCTTCTTCCTTGTTAGATCCGTCTGATTTGACTTCTTCAATGGTGACTACAGCAGACTTTCTCTCTCTATAACTGGATCTCAAGCTATGTGATCTGTTGAAGTTTTGCTTGCATTTTTCTCCGTCGACCTCGTCTTGAATTACACTGTCGTCGGAGTACCTCATTCGAGCAGTTTTCATCAGAGACGCTTTGGTGTTTTGAGAGAACAAACGTTCGCATGGATCAACATTTTTATTTTGTTCAGTGCGAGATTTTAGACTTTCCGAGTCAGTGTCACTATGACCTTCGTAGGAACTAGTGCTGTTACTAAAGCTTTTAGTAAGAGCATCATTCTTTATGACATGATTATTTTTATCTGCTTCTTTTATTTCTATGAAGCATTCATTTCTGAACGACTTCTTAGATTGTAGACTAGTGTTTGAGTCTGATTTTGCAAGAGGATTGTGTTTATGATCTCCGCATCCTAAGGCGTGTGCTTTTCCAGTGCAGTGCTTATGGATTTTGGCTAGAGCTGCCAAGGTTTTGTTCCCATTTGGGGAGACCTCGTCTCCACATCGCAGCGACTGCTCAAACGAGCCTTGCACGTGAAACATTCTTCATCTATCCTTCAGTACTGTTGGGGATCTTTAGCCGTGTGGCATTATCCGAGGTTAAAGTTCGATTGACTGGATCATGGCGAATGTCACTGCACAACGAGAGCATTCACTAAACTTATGGGATTAAGGTGCAGATTGTCAAGATAGCAAACGATCGTAAACTTAGAGAAGCGTGAGTGTCACAAATCGTGAAACAGCTATTATGGCGGAAAATACACGCTCTAACAAATTGATATCGGTATTTTCGAAAACAACAGATTTAATTTTGATAATGGTTGCAAATGTCAGCAGAGTAGGGTGTGACCTGGAACCGTCGTGCTTTACCAAGACTTTACAAGCCGTGCATTAGTTTTCTGCACGCATTGAGTTTAGGAACGCATTCCGGTAAATTGGCTCCGTTAAGCAAATTACAGGGCATTCAAAATATTGTAAGGAACAAAATCTGTAGCCTACGTAGACTGACTAAGCTTTTGAAGGAAAGGTTAGTTCTAGGCAATTGCCAGCTTATTACAAAGATTAATTAAATTGGCTGATGTCTGAGTTTTGAGAACATCTATCCATAGATCGACCTTAATCAATGTGAGCTACAACATTCAGACTGCGAAGTAAACGACATAGGTTTAAATTATGATCATTTTTGCATAATTATTTCTTTATGTAGATACTTAAATATCGAAATAAATGAAGCGATCATAACAGCCATGTCTGTCGCAATCGCATCCAGAGGATATCAAATATGGATTACAGACGATTATAATACGATTTGTGTCGCAGATGTTGTACAACATCTTTATTGAAAAGGACATCTGTTCCAACATTTACGTACAAATAACATATTTATGGCTCTCAAAATGTTTCATAATATTGATGGACCAGTAGGTACGTGATAAAATAATATATGATGTATGTTCACTTTTTACTAAACCAAAGTACCCTAAGTCGAGAATCTCGTCACGAAGTTAGGTAATTGAGAGGCAATAATAATAAATCAATATTACATTCAGTTATTAATAGGTTTGCTTTATGTAAAAGTAAATTAAAGTTACACCGACACACATAACATATTGCATGTCAAAACTAAAAATCGTTTTACGACTTTAGCATCGATGAATTTAAACAAAAAATTGGAAAACTTCGATAAGTTCTTGTAACTTTTAATGGATTTCCTCAATAACTTTAGTATTTATGTTTTATTAATAGACACGTACTCGTACATACATAATTCGAAATCTTTATTATTTTGGCACTAATGAAAGACAAAATATTTATGTTGACTGTGAATAAACATTTCAACGCTATAATTAAAAGTTCATTTTCTTTACTATCGCGATGGCACTGTTATTCAAGACGTTAAAAAAATTGCGGTGAATTTAAGGCTCCTTGAATATAATGGTAAATGAAAAAATATATTCGCTATAACAACAATACATAAATAATCTAAACAGTTCAGAAATACAGCCGAAAATATGGGGATAAAATATGGATGATAATAGAAAACTAGATTATACAAGAAAATGCAAACCTTTGGAACATTTTAAAAAGTTGGTTGATCACTCCGAGTAAAACAAGCAAAGAACTACAGAGGTAGCTGGAAGAGGTACTTTTATTACGAATCGTAAAAGTACGGAAAAAGCCCTAACGACAATAGCTCTTCAATTTTATAACTTGATAAATAAAATTAGATATATTGGCTATGAAATCGAAAGTGAAAATGCCAGCGAATAAAACAATAAACACACAGTTGGAAGCAACCTACGCCGCTCTACGAATGCTCTCTGCATACATGTAGAACTTGAATCTGGTAAGTTGTCTATTATAAGAAGTCGTATTCGGCGTGGGCATGAGATTGCATCAGCATATGATTTGTGAGACTGGTCTTGAAAAGATGAATAAGCTATGCCAAATATTTATAATCGATGTTCAGATGTTGACAATGGAAATGCAAAATTAGTTCTTCCTGTCTATGGTTTTACATTTTTCGGACAGTAGTTATCAAAAGTGCATATACGAGTACATACGTATTATTTGTAGGTTTATGAGAAGAGGTTGTGCGTGTACATATTATATCGTGTGGCCTAAATAAGTTTCGTGAAGTATGGGTGGTTAGCCCTGGTGTCAGAGTTTTTAAGCAGCCTGAAGGCCTCAGTAAGCTAATACAAAACAAGAGATAATTTTAAAAAATGAGTATTCGTACTAATACAAATAATGTTCGAGTAATTTTTGATTCAATTTTGCTCTTAGTTATTTGTACAAAGATAGGAGATACTTGGTGAGTACGTAAATAAGAAACTTGAAAGAAATCATAATAGAAATGGAGAGTATGAAATAATCACAAAGCATACAAAAAGCTAAAACTTACTATTGACATTCGAAAACAATATTTTCAAACAAATTCCGTCTTCTAATAACCTTAATTGCGTTTAAAAGATGCACTTTCCTAAAATGACTACGATTTTCTTGAGCCACTTATCGCGTTCCATCAATATTTACTTATGCCATAGAATAATTTACAGTCTCTACCACCGTGCCCATACCAGGCGACAGTTTCTATGACAGAGCTTGAGGTGTTCAAGAAACACAGATAATTTAACAGTAACTATGACTATCTTTTCCCGTCGTAGATAAGCTCGTACCTTCTACGAAAGTTTGCACAGTGTAATAAACAGTTTGTACGTGACTTGCCGCAGAATTTACAGCAGTTAGTACGTATCTTCGGTTGGTCGTGGGAAAGAGCTCACTTTCCTTTGTTATCGAATTAGCAGCCACTCTTGGTTGTTGGTTTTAGGCGTTATTGGAATGAGGTCGAGCTGATAAAGGGAAAACGGAGCACTGAAATTGGACTGAGATTTAAACCGAAATTGGTCACCGCCATGTGGAACTAACAACTTTAATTCCAACATCCAAACCGTCATTAGTGGATACAACAAGACGATACAACAGCTAAACTGACAAGGTGGACAGACGGACGACCCTTTGTACTGGATGCAAGCCGCTTTTAGATTCTATAAATACACTTAGGATAGGATAGGGCAGGCCTATGTCGGGCAGTGGTCCTACGGCTGTTGGATTGACAATCATCAATGCACCTACTTTGCGGTTTATTGTGCTCTTCAATATATTATCTCAACAATCAGTGTCAATCTCACAGAATATATCCAGATATACTAAGCGCCACACAAATTGGCAGATGAGATGTTAGCCGCAGATGACACTTCGCCGTGATTGGCTAATTATTGCGCATGTGTGCACAATTCCGACGCTGACTGTCGTATTGCGTAGGGAGCGCGCGGGAGGCATGAGGCGGGCGGGTGTGCCCCGGAGTCTTGTCTCTCTGGCTCCCGCAAATGCCTATATTTCGGCTTTTGCGCAGTTCTCTGCGCATAACTTCCCATCCGTCGATTTGTGTGGCGCTCAGTATATATGAGATGATTGGGCAGTTTTAGTCGACATTTTTCTTGCTCACCTAAATTACGGTAAGTAATGTTTTGGATTATTCTGTAAATTATATGCCGATTGGAAATAAATAAAATTAATCTCTCTATGGCGCCGATGTACCCACTGAAACGTAACCTTGAGACATAAGACGATATTTTATCGTAATTTTTCTATGTCCAGTAATTTCTCGACGTGTAAGAACGTGAGTAAACATAGCCCAAATGTGTTGGTCAACTCGTCATGCAAATGTGCGACACAGATTCACAGAGTGATAATATCGACGCTTGGGCAATGTTAGTGCGCAATGGCACGAGCATTCTTGGGCTTTATTCTGCTCACTATCTAGTTAGAGATCGTACAGTCTATAATTATTTTTCGCCAAAAATGGCACCACCGACTTCAACCGTTTACAGAATTTGAATAGTTAGCACGAATCGATGTGTCATCCATGTACATTCTTGTTGATTTATCCAAAACCATGAGTCGATTTCGATAAAATTTAAATGGGAGTACCTCAGAAGAAATGAAAAATATTGTTTTAATTCGATTCTCAATTGGCCGCTTGGGACCACTCAGGGGTCACCTTTCCGGCAGTAGAGCAGGTTGCCGGATTTCAGAGTTATCCAGTCCTACCCCTCTCTACGGACTTCAGACAACCTCACGATATCCCAACGCAACCTACTCAACTCTTCTTCCAGCTCAGCAATCCTCTCGTCAGTCCTCATTGTGCGCACGTTGTGTGTTACCAGGGCCAGTCGTCGTTTGCGGGAGTGGTAGCCGGGCGTCTGCCAGCGATTCTTAGCACCCCCTTCTCCGCCGTTACCGGGGCCGCTACCGTAGCCCCGGACTAGCGGAGCTGCTGGGGACTGGGGGCCTGGTCTATTTTTTTCTTCCATATATTGGGGTATTTGCCCATAATCGCCGCGCTGGGCAAGCGTGGTGGCGATCGCAGAAACGTAGCTTCGCGTCAGGGATGCTGCTCCCCATCCCTGCCCTGTACCATTTTAGCTACGTTTTAGTCGAATGGTTATACCGCCATTAGTCGGTTCCGCTGTACCTTAGTGGGCTCTTACAACACCTTGTACTAGAGGGGGGTGCTAATCTACTCTGCCGACACCCCATGACTTACCAATGGCAACAATTGGAGAAAATATCGATGAACATACACAAAAAAATACATCCTGACAATTATAGTACGTCCTCCTTTTTTGAAGACGATAATAACTGCACGGCTCTCCATCAAACGCGATAACTTAATTTCGGGAAAGATATGTAATGCTGCAGCTGCAATGCACACGGTAAAAAGTTTCATTCTCATTCCTGTTACGAGCTAAAGCCATCGTGGTAGTGAAGAGGCAATATCATGGAGTAATACTTTTAAACAGGAGCAGAATATCTTTGCGGTCTAAAACCGGAGACAAACCACATCTACATTGGTTAACATAATTAGGGCCCGCTTTAAACGAGTTAATTATACTTTCTGGGTTAAGTTAAAGTTAAAAGCATCTAAGGTCTAAGACAACGAAACGGATGTCAAAGTAATTCAAACCGTGGATTCCCATGTCAGTCCCTGGACAGCACCCAAGCGGTTTCCTATGTAATCATTACTCAATGGAAACGGATCCTAAGCAGCAACTGACTCCGCGGAACTGATCGATCGTGACTTGCATCTTACACGTATAGTCACGACAATCGCCACCAATGCTTAGCATCTAATTGCATGAAAATAAGGATCAAGTTCGAGAAACATAAGCAAAGTTGTTAGTGTTACTGTATATTTGATAAATAATCAGGATCCGTTCGGAAGCCAAGTCGAGCCGCTATTATGCAACAATATGTAGGACTGTATTTGTTTTGATAAGTACGTAGATATTTTGTTTGAACTTTATTTAGGTACGTGACATATTATACCGAGTGGCTGGATGGAGTCGTATTTTTTTGACCGAATTGACGGAGGAGGTACTCAATTCGACGCGTATACATTTTTGTATGTATAACCACGCTTAACTTTTTACATAGTAGGCCGATTTTGATATGTTTTTTTTGGTAAGAGTACACTTTGAAATTGTTTCCATTTAAATTTTATCGAAATCGGCTGAACCAGTTTTGATAAATCAACTATCAACAATAATGTGAAAAATGCTACATCGATTCGTGCGAAATATTCGCGAACTTTTATTCGAACACGGTTCAAGTCGGCCATGACATTTTTTTGCGAAAAATAATTATTATCCGTAATTCTTGTTTAACTTTATCCTGTCTGGCGTTATCCTGCTTCAATAGATGCGATTTATGTTGTAACACGCTAGCCCTACAAAGAGCGAGGATATTAAACTATCTAGAGACCCAGGATATCGTATTTTAACAAATGACACAAAACACAGATTAATGTAGAGACAGAATGCAATTTATAGCGCACATCCTACTAATATTATAAACGTGAAAGTTTGTGAGGATGGATGGATGGATGTATAGATGTTTGTTACTCTTTCACGCAAAAACTACTGAACCGATTGAGATGAAACTTTGCAATAATATAGCTTATATATCAGAATAACACATAGGCTATAAATTATAATGATATATTGCGTATGCGGGCGAAGCCGCGGGTAAAAACTAGTTATATATATAGAGAGATCAGATAGAGAGTTCGACATTGTCGCGGAATTTTGCCCGAATTAACCAAATGGATCAGCAAGTTGAAGTGGCAATGGATAAAGCTCATGGGTAGTTCGTAGAACGGATGGCTGATGGTCATATCATATGTATAGTTTTCGAGTGAACGAATTGACTATGTCCAGTAATAGTGAACATACGATTTTTACTTTTGACCAATATTTATCTCAGTCCAGTAATTTAGTTCATCTAAAATTCTAAATCCAGTTTTTCACATATTGCAGTAAAGATTATTCTACGTCGATAATAATACTTGTTGACTTTTCCAAAAAAATGTGGATGACATTTGCTTTAAGTATGTCGTTTAACGATATTTTTGAATTAATAATTTTGTCTCGATTTTTCCTGATTGCCGATTGAGATAAGATTGTGAAACATTAATTTATTAAATGTTTTAAAATTTGTATAATTTACCCAGTAATAAGACAGTATCACACACAAAACACCCCATGCGGGACGTCAGTGCAGGACTTATCGCCCCTACTTCAAATTAGAATTAGAAATTAGAAGACAGTATCACACACACAGTACATAGTTCCATTTAGAGGCATTTTTTTTTATAATTTTCAGTAAATTTTATTTCGACTTTCCGTAAATCCACAGTTTACCCAGGGAGGTTAGTATAACCCATTGTTGACAAAACCAATATAAAAGTGATAGCATAATTATTATTGAAAGCCTGTTTTCTGAAACTCTGTATAATTTACTAGTTAGGCAATGACCGTGATATAGAAGTTTATATTTATTTATTATACATAGAAAGGTTACCTAAGGTAACACCTATATTGAAAGGCTATAGGATCTTACAATAACGTAATTAACTCTGTACACTCTAGCTAGAGCTTCGTGTAATTGGTAGTAATTAATTTATAATTAAGGAAAACATAAACTTACAGTAACATGTCTAATAGCTAAAATGAAGTAGGAAAGACACATTCAATTACTTTCACCCAGTAGTACTTAATAACCACTATCTAAAAGAGTCATACTAAATTTGGTTATTACCACAGTTTCATAGATTGCTCAGTAAGCTTAGATAAGACATGCCACCAGACAAACCTATAGAAAGAAACGCCATATTAGCTGTGAGCTAAGCGTTTTTAGACATTTAAACCAATATAATGTACAAAAGTAAACCATTAAAATCTCCTAACTCTAGCTTCATTGTTGATTTATACGATTAATGGGCAATATTTTGAAATGTTGCGTGTATATGTAACTATGTGTATATTACATAAACAATAAGCCCAATTACAGAGGCGCCATCGTAATTATATTAACTAAATAGCATAGTTCTGTTTCTTTTTCACTTTAGGCATTCGCTAGAGAGCTTTTTACGTTGCTATTAAATTTACTCTTATTTAGCGTGGTAATGCCGCTAGCATGCTGAAATCAATGGCAATAGGCAATGTGCTGGTACATTTAGACTTAGACCTTTAGTGGTTGGTGGGTGTACTTGGTTGTTGGTATTGCTTTTATGCGATAGTAGCTTAAGTAGTTTATTATTTTTGTTGTGGTTAATATAGGCAATTAAAAAAAGATCTTTCAATTATTGAAAAATAAACTTAAACAAGATATCTGGAATTCACATTTTTGGATAACTTTTACCATTTTAACCAATGGTTTGTGTATAACATCAAACAGGGAGCTTTTGAACAATTGTTCTTGTTCCTGCAACTCGCGAATATTAAGCAGATGCCGTATCTGTAAAAATTTTGATCTGTGCCAGTCAACCACAGATGTAACCCAAGATAGATACGCCACGTACTGCGTAGGTGGATAGTTAATTTATGAAATGAAGTAAATTATAACCGATACCATCATATTACCGCCCACCGTTCTCGTTTTCTTTCTACTCTTTCTATTTGACCTGTTATGTAACGTGTCTGTCAATATTTAATTTCAAATGTAATATTAGCTTGATGAGCTTTCGATTTAATTTATTTATAGCAATCTATTAGATTTATTGGGGCCTTTCTCTTAAGAGTCCGCCCATAATTTCTAGTACCATCCTTTTATCATTTTGTATCTAAAAATGTTTTTAAATCTTAAATAATAAATCTAACTAACTCTTTTAGTTTTAGATTGTCAACGTAGGTACTTGTCTCTATACAAGATCTCGGAGGGAAAAGATCCCTAAATAGTGTCTTAAATCCAAAACGAAAATTTACCAAAATATATTGAAACAGGCGACATTCGACAAGGAAAATAAAAAAAATTTATACCTTAATTTGTGTAGTTGAACCACCAGGCTAACCAGGAGTTAACAAACGTGGTCAAACGTGGATTCATTCGCAATAATAAAAAAAACATGAATGAAAGGCTGAAAGCCGCCTAATATGTATGTCACGAAATAAACGGTATTTCTTTCTTTCTTTCTTTCTTTTTTTAATAGTTTAACAGTAAAACAAACTTCTAAGAAGTAGAACCAGAGTAGGTAAGTTTTACCGGCGTGGTGGACTATGACTGAAAATTCCTCGTATTTGGAAGAGGATCTTTATGTAGTCACGGGTCAATTACAAAGCCGAAGACAAGAAAATAATTATGTAGAACTACGTAGTAGTACTACGTACTACCTTTCAATTGCACTGTACTGTACTGTACGTCTAATAGATTACGTAAATAATGTCTTCACGGTTGTATAATTTAGCAATCAGTCACATTTTCACACATGCTAATGTTATATCAATTCGAAAATCTGTCTAGTATATGTCTGACACTGTTACTTTTTAAAATCACGGTAGTCACGCTCCACTGAGAAATCATCCTCGTCATAATACAGCCCCAGGACATCCACTGCTGGACACATGTTCTGATCAAACGCCTGTGTGGAAACGTGCATTAAAATCTGAAGTTTAGATTTTTTTTTTCATTACTTTAAGTTATGTGTACCTACATACTTTAAGCCATCAATATTGTCATATCATAGAAAGGACTCAAAAGTCTAGCTAGACTAGACACCATCTTAAGCGGTCTACACACCAAAGCCGCTGCACCCGGCGGCACGGATCGCCGGCCGGCCTTATTTTGTACAATCATGCCGCCGGCTTGCGCCCGCGCGGGCAAGCCGGCGGGGCAGCATGCCGATGCCGACGGCATCCCTCTCCACTCACTCAGTCAGTTGCCCGCCGGCTTTCATAGAGTAGTTGAAACTCCACAAACTGCTATTATTAAATCACTGTTATCGTCCTCCTCCATGTCAATTAGGTACTGAAAATACTACTTCTGAATTATTCGAAACACACACGTCCAATCTCTACGACTATTTGGCAATTACTAGAACACCACATGCCGCGGCTGTCGTGCCGCCGGCATTGCCGCCGGCAAAGTCGTTCGGCTTGGACATTCTGAAGCCGCCGGGTTAACCCGCCAGCACTAAGCCGCCGGGCTGTGCCGCCGGGTCAGCGGCTTTGGTATGTAGACCGCTTTATAAAACGTAGAGTTCCTGTTAGTAGTTTAGTACGTCTTTTGTCGTTTACAAGTAAATTAAAATTGTCAAAGAAAGAATGACAAAAGACGGACTAACTTATTCAAAGTTACTTTGTGTTTACATAATCTGTAGAGTGACAAAGCGTAGATTTTTAAGGAAACGAGCATTACAGCATTTATAGGTGCAGTCAACTCAAGTACTTATGTCATAGTAGACCAACATGTTGTAATACTAATGATAAATTACCAAATGAATCCGTTAAAATAAACGAGTTTATTTACCCATTTATTTCGACGCTGTCATCAGTAAACAAACTATAAATATTCATGAACACTTCATTTACTCACTAATTCGATTATATCGCCATTTGATAGCCCATTAAATGTAAAGAAATATGCTTGAAAATGCAGTGTTTCGATGTAATTTTTATTGCCATAAATATTTGAAGCTAATATAAGTAAACTTCGGAAGTATCCATTAAGATTAAAATCTTGTTGTCAATGATAGAGTATAAAATTATAAATTCTGTTTGAAATTCTGTGTAGGCATAGGTATTTCATCTGGGTTTTTTATTTACTTTTTCGTCTTTTCCCCACTTTCACTATTTTGTATAGCCCGTCCTTCCCACTCCCTTCTTTGTGTCCCAACTCCCATCTGAGAATATGCAGCACCTCAGTCGGCTAGATAGGCAAACAGTACTACGCAAAATACTTTTCACTAAATGTAGCGAACAGCAGTTTTTTTGCAATGACGATATAACGAGACTGGTAGTTCGCTCTATCATGGAACGAAGACCACGTGCCTGCAAGCGCAGTGTCTGACGTCCAGCGACAAGGTGGACCGGACCTATTCTATAAATAATAATCAACATCGCAGGATCGCGCTGGAAGCAAGCCGCTTCCGACCGGTCTTATTGAAGATCCACAGAGTTCAGCAGAGAACGTCCTAACACTGATAATGATGATGACGACGATGCAAAACAACAAGAACATACCTGCTTTTTAAATTTTCTTTGCCCGTGAAAAAATAGTCGATATTCGATATTAGATGATGGCGATAACAAATACTGAATGCCAACTTGATGTTGGATAGATAGAGATTATTTTCATAACGCAAAATCTTCGCCAAGATCAAGGTGACACCGAGATAAATATCTCTGAAGTATAGAACGAAGATTAGACCGTTATCGGATTATCTTAATGGCGTGATAATGCCATCATGATGTCCAGCAAAAAATATTTATGATGAGATATAAAAATATAAGTCTGTACAAAATCCAGGGTAATTTTTAACTGCTACTGAACCCTTATGAGAACAATATACCTACTTACTCTACTCATGCAATAAACAGTAAGATTTTTAAAGAGATTTCATTTTAAAAACCAAAGATAATATAACTATCCTAAATTTTAAAGCTTTTCAGAGTCGATTCGGAGTTCCACGGCACGGAAATTCTCAATTTATTCTGTAAGTATTCTTAAGACATTTAATAATAAACAAATGAGTGTATTATAATTCTAGTTTTTGGAAATAAACTTTTTGCTTTTTTTGATGTAAAAATTGTTGTCAACTTATTTGACCGTTAAAAAGCGCCTTGTATAATGTTGTGCCCATATATACATCCACGAGGACGATAAAGTTCACAAAGCACATTTATTAACAACTTAAATTAAATTACTGGAAACAGATATAAATAAAAAAAAAACATTTATAGACACGGACATAAAATTTACGATCATTTCTACAAAAACACGGCGCCAGATGCAAATTAATAGAAGTAGAAGTATGGCAATTCAAAAAGCCAGTTCAGGTTAATAACGACATAAAACTTGAAACTGGAATCCGTCAATCGCAACATTTAAAAGTGTTTAACACAACTAGTATTAGACACTTGAAAACGTCGAAGATAATGCCGAAAATCCTTGAAGCAGCACGCTCCGTCTTATGTGTGACGGATTTGGTGAAGCTTATTGTCATTTAGTCTTAAAAATTTGGATAGTCTAGTCTAGCGCGATTTCGCTCAAGGTTTATAGGAATTAGCAAATGGATAACAAGTGCGATCAAAAAATATAGAGTTCATATTTAGAACAATTTAGAAATTTTGTAATGAACGGAAGGGAAGCTCAGTAGATAATAGACATATCTTGAGCTACAATATTTTCTAAGATTTCAAAAGTAGACGTACTTTATTTCTCTACACCTACAACCTTCTTTGTCCTTAATACTAAATTGTTTTGTACACAGTATATTGTTTACAATAACATCTAGAATTATTATTAGGAGCCTATACTACCCTAATGTTGGGCAAAGGTTTCCCTACCCTCTATCCATTTATCTCTATCCTGGGCTAGAGTATATCAGTCCTACCGGTGCCTGTCAAGGTCGTCCCGCCATCGCATCTAGAATATTTTGAGAAATTTATGTTTTTCTTCGAATTTTCCTTTGAATTATTTAGATCCTTTGATTTATTGATGCAGTCGTTTTATTTTTACGACGATAACATTTTCTCGCTTCAAAACTTTTGCAGTCTGTTTACCACTGGTTACTGTTACTGTAAACCACTGTTGTGAGATTTGCAGTAGGTAATTTGTTATATTTTTATCATTGACAATTTTAATCAACAGCACATGGAAGTCACCTTGTTATCTACTGATAACAACCACCGCCATATCCTATTTTAATTACAAAACATCCTTCGTTAACGACCATCCCCAACGTCTTGACAGCATAACGCCTCACCTAAAGGGTTGCCTGGAAGAGATTGCTATAAGCAATAAGGCCGCCCTTTGTTGCACTATTTTATGTTGTTGTTTTTTTTTCCTCTCTGTGTATTTTTGTTTTCTGAATTGTATTTTAGTGTTAACAATAAAGTGTTTATCTATCTATCTAAATATGTTTACGCTTGCTCGTAGTTTGGATATAATTTATTCAACGGTTCACGGCAGTCTATGGCGCCGGTTACATTCATATTTTTTTATCCTTCTCAGAATAAATTTTAGTATTTCAATCACGTCTGTGGTTGGATTTAGGGAAGATATATTTTTTGTAGGAAGGATCGTCATTCATTGGAATTTGTTTAGGTTTTAAATTTATCATAATCACTGTATATGTAGTCTTGATCTTGACTCTATACTCTTCAAATTTATCATAATCACTGTATATGTAGTCTTGATCTTGACTCTATACTCTTCATATTGTTGTTTTGCAAAGTGCATGGACTTTCAGAGGTGTATAGCTATATGCTCATTGTTATGTACAACTATTACTATGGCTGTGAAATCGCAGAAAAATTCTGATCCTCATACATTTTTTGTGCTTTGTCCTATATTCACTTGTAGTAAATTCGTATAAGCCGGATTTCCCGTCCGATCTGGCCTAGACCTAGCCTATTCAGTTTTTGATTAAATTTTTCAGCTTTTTGAAGCAAATGCTGCTGTGCTATAAAGTAACTTCTTCTTCTTAATATCGTAACTTCATTTTGAAAACACAACTTCGGTATCGTATGGACAGTGAAAGAACATTTCTCCTGTGACTGTATAGTCGAGGTCATGCATTTGTTTATTGTTTTATTGATTTCATTAATTAGATACTCTATTTTGCAAAAATAAATCTACTCTGGAAAGATCAGGGGGCGGGGAGGCATTTGCCCAGCAGTGGGACACAATAGGCTAACAACAACAACAATAACAACAAAACTACCCCATTTTCTCCATTAGAATAGGCATGGATTCCTAAGAAAAAAGAGATTTACCTTGATAAGGATATCCGGTTTGCCATCCTCCTAATCGAAATCCTTACAGAGATTGGACACGATAATAAAATTCATCTGAGGGTCAGATACCGCGCACTTGACCGGTTTTCGAAATTACATAACTACTTATAATACTCGTAAATCCCAAACATCTGAATATCTAGTTTTGCGCATTGACACAGCATATAATATGCATAATGAATAATATGAATACTAATTTCAATTGGCACTGAACATGTCCTGGTATTTAAAACACATTAAAGAATTATGAAATTACTTAAATGATTACTCACGATGATTGGGCTAGTAAAAACTGGAATTTTAATCCCCTACGAGTACTTTTTTACACTGTAATGTACTGTACTGTACCAGCCTTTTTAATAGTCCACTGCAGGACGAAGGCCTACCCACGAAGGGTGATTGGGCCATATCCACCACGCTGGCCCAGTGCGGGTTGGTGGATTTACATACGCCATCGAATTTCTTCTATAGACGTATGCAGGTTGCCTCACCATGTTTTCCTTCACCGAAAAGCCAGTGATGTGAAATTCCGTACATAAATTCCAAAGAACTTATTGGTACGGGACCGGGGATTTGAACCCACGACCTCACGATTGTAAGGCAGGTGTCAGTACCTCTTGACCACCACGGCTATCTTATCTTTTTTACACAAATGACCTAAATTATATGGATATGGAGTGGACCTTATTGTGCGATTTTATTGTAACTAAAATTTCATATAGCAAATGTTAAAAAAAAAAAACAACAAAAGCGTTCAATTCATGGGAGCTAAAGTATGATGTCATAGATTAGATAGATATTCAGGTACACTCCATTTAAACTTGAGCAAAATTTCTTTTTCATCGAGATTGAAGAGGTGAAAAGGCGAAAGGAATTGTTTCGTACAAAAATACATAGGTATTCTTCAGATGATACCTTTCGTGTGTTGCAATACATAAGTCTTTAAAGCGTGATAATAATCGGCCATCAAAGAATTTACTGTAGACCATCAGTCATCTTGCAGCAGTACAACCAAATTGTATACGAAATCAAGCCCATTTTCGGTTCAACAATGCAAATAAATCGAAGCAGACTGTCGACATAATGAACTCCGAAGAAGTCCAAATAAAAGTGTCGACACCACACTTCAAGCTCAGACATCCACGTTAAAAATACTTCGTTTGAGCATGAGAGCAATCGTGCACTATGCTGACCAAAATCAGAGTGCAGAATATACTTACATGATACTCATATAATTTCACTAAGTAAATAGCACGGACTTTTCATCAATTAAAAACATTGAAGTCAAAATATGTTATTTGCATTTTGATTTACATAAAAAATTATATGTTTACTTTCACAATGAAGCTATGAGAATATTGAAAATAGTTTGTTTGAAGTGATTTATTTAAAACTAGTTTTTACCCGCGGCTTCGCCCGCATACGCAATATATCATTATAATTTATAGCCTATGTGTTATTCTGATATATAAGCTATATTATTGCAAAGTTTCATCTCAATCCGTTCAGTAGTTTTTGCGTGAAAGAGTAACAAACATCCATCCATCCTCACAAACTTTCACATTTATAATATTAGTAGGATTTAAAAACTCAAGTACCCACATTAAGTAAAAACTCTACGACAAGGCGCGGAAGCTGAAAATTCTAATGATAATACGGGAACATTACAACATTTAACACAAATAGCAGGCGACACTACGAAGTGGACGGAAATAGCCTTAAATATTCGGGAAGCTCGTCAAATTTACAGATGCTAGGTAATATAGTATATATAATAACCAGGTTTTTAATGGTCTATCGGTTAGTAGTAATTACACAGCAGATAAGTAGAAATTAAAATTCAGTTCCACATTTATTAGATCGATGGACCTACCATATTTTTCTACATTTTTTGGTCATGGTCTGGTCGCGTGGTGCGCAATCTGCTCAGAACATTTCGATGCTTAAAATACCCAGAATCTCATGGAATGGGATGGAACATTTTGTTTCTCATATTTTTATGGCGTTCATTTCCTTTTGGGATTCTGTGCTATAAAAGGTAACTAAGAAAGAGAGAAACAAAATTATATCTTTATTGGGCAATGGCCATAATGAATAGCAATACTGAAACTTTCACTTACAAACGTAAGTTCTAGGTCTAAGTAATACAACAGACAAGAGATATTATAAATAATAAAATCGATCAGAGGGGTTTACCCAGGGATTTACGAGTATGTATGAAAAAAGCTGTTTTTTTTACGCTAAAACCACATCACTATGGCGCTCTACTAGATTCTTGCCGTCGTTTATGTATAAACAGTGATTGTTATTATAATAAACTAACAATCCAGGCATTGATATTACGAACTTGATTTTATTAATTGTTCTTCAGTCATAGGACGTCCATTGGAGGACATAGGGTTTTCCGATAGATCTCCAGTAAGACCGGCTAGCAGCAGTTTGCATCCAATGCATTATAGTATATATAGCCTTACGTTCTTGTAATTTGCATACTTAATCATAATAATAGCATCGTATACCTAATGATATTGCATATACTCAATTAGTATTGCAAAAAGTCACGACTCCTCGCATCACATGATCCGAAGACTTATTCCAAAGGAATAAGAACTGAAATGTTCAATGGAATATTTAAACAGCTGGATATATTTGCATTTGAATCAAGACAGCTGCAAGAGTGCATATTGCACACGTTTAACAAGTCGGAGTTCACACTAGCAAGAACTTCCAATGTCCTCTAAACAAAACGCGAATGGAACAGCTGATATTCACAAACTAAGAAGCTTATCATGTTAGCCATAGGCAACCAATGGTTTCTACCTATTGATATGGTGAAAGATGAAAATTCGAACATATTCTGATACACCATATCTCGTCAATTGTTATAAATGCACAGAATATGAACATGGGATCAAACTCGAATCCGAATGAGGGCTTTGGTTCTTCAATTTTCTCTTTCTACCAATTAACTACTACACTATCAATTCTGAGTGCTTGCTCAGCACATACAACCACTTAAATTTTCTTTTGGGCTATCTAAATAACTTTCGTTGATGAAGGGGTTGACCTGATCTCTTATTCGATAGCATAGATTTTTGACACAGCCTCCTACACCCGCTTATGTCTAAGCAAGTATCTGACTTAGACCAAGGAAAATCGCAACTTATACAAAACAAACCTTACTTACATTTTAGTCACACAAATGTTCAGAATTCAATGCAAGCTTGCTTTGTCAACTCTAGGGAAGAAAGCCGGAACTTTTCCTAAAGAAAAGGCCGGTTTGAATGCACGAGAAACTATTCTGTACGTGGTTGTTCCGTGAAAATCTAGGGAAAGGTGTTTTGTGCATAAAATTTTCATACCCATAATGGTAGGTAATGCAAATATTTTGACTGAGCGTGTTGTCACCATAATTTCCATGTTTCTTGCATATTGAAAGTAATTTCGAGCTTAAAAATTCTTTTATTATTTAAGAGGCATCAGAATTACGTGGAACACCTGCATTTTGAATATTTTTAGTGTTATTCCGCTATAGTGTTTTCCAAAAAAATAATATTAAAATAACATCAAACATCTGTTTGAGAATAGAGATTTGAAGATGAACGCCTGATTCAATCGACAACTTGGGAAAAGTTGGTGGATACTTGGTACGGTAGTTGCAAAAGTAGTTCATAAATATAAGTATACACACAACTCCTTTGAGTATATCACAATAGGTGATAGAAATTTATCACAACATATCGTAGTCATAAAAAAGATGAGTAGTTATGAATACTGTTTAGTGCTTATCATTATCTACTAATAACATTGGCCCCCACACATCTATAAAGTTAAAACAATATTAAAAAGACAGCGTAGAGTCGACAGTTGGAGAGCAAAACGTCGATAATTTTCCAACTTTATCGATACGATAACGATGACGTTTATTCAATATTATCGTTAAGTTATAAAGCGAAAACAAAACCCGCCTCCGCGATTACAACCTACACTTTCGCTTCTAGTTATTTATAGAAAAGCAAAGTGAAGTTATACCGAAATAAACCAAAAATTGGTATCACAAGAGTTGCCATTGTTTGTTTCAAACGACGAAAGCCGTCAAATATCATGAAGTCGATAAAACTGATATTATCGGTTTTATTTGACTATGATCCGATTTGATTATTACCATTTGATAACTGTCAAAATCTGATAACAGACAAAATTAGACAGTTGACACTTTTTTGCCAGCTATACTTTTAAAGTTTTTCATATTAAGGAATTAAGTTAAATTATGAGTTCATATCTACAGTCTACACCTACACAATGCACACATCAAGTGTAAATGCAACAATATTTCCTACCAACAAAAAGCTTACAATTGTAACAATAAATGTTTCTGAGTCATCATATTTACTCGAAGGCCGAGACAGTTTCATCCGGCACAAATTCTGCCACATTGTCTTTCCCAATTTGAACACTTCACGCCAATTTGGCGACACAAAAGCTTGTGCGACATGTGTTTCTGATTGACAGACGTTTTCACTTACTATTTCTGTTTGCTGTCATGGATTTACAATATTTTCGCATGATAGATGTAGCTACTGGTAGGCCAATAGTACAGCTTATCATACCTCTATATTACTGCACTCTCTCTCTACATTCTCTCTTTTTCATTTGTTGTAAAAACTTGAGAAGGAAATGTTCTTGTGAAGATGTTTGGCACATAATACCCTACCTTAACGTACTTTAAGAGTAGGATTCTAGAGCAACGCTTGTTCCATCCTAAACCCCATACGTACCCCATCAAAAGTACCCTATTTACAAGACTGCCCTAAACAGAGAGCAACATAGGGAAATAATTAATTGTAGAGAACATTGTTCTCTACAATTTATTATTGTGTGCATCATGTGTAGTTGAAAAAGGAAAACCAACAGTGTATTTAAATTAATGTAATATTATTGTACGCACCTTAAGGGTCCACTAATAATACCAATTATCTTTGTGCAGAGTAATGCAATAAACGAGTCTTACTCTAATTTATACAGACCATTTGCACAAAAAAATCTAAATGTTCTGAATAAGAACTTTCACCTTTTTGAGAATTTGTTAAAAGCTGACAGTCCTGTCAGTTTGGTTCAAAAATATTCACTTCCTCATTTCGGTGACCAGAACAGATAAGTCGGTACACATACTTTGTTTGCCGTCATGGATTTAAATTATTTTCGCTTATGTCATTCCTAAAACCCGGTAATGTAGATTTGCAAGAGAATTTTCTAGAATGATACAATTTAAATGCAAAACAGTCTAGGCTTGTTTGCAGAGAATTCTCAGTTTACCATTACTGTACAAAAATGCATAAAAATAATAATACTTTATGGGCAAAACAGAAGGAATATATTACAAGAACGTGTGTAAAAAATATGAGTTTTAGCAAACAAAAGCATCAAAACACCATTATTACTTTAAAGAGCCAACTAAGCACAGAACCAAACTTTAACAAACAATTGTACAATGTACACGTATTTAATTGATATTTGATGAAGCCCCTATTACAGCGAATTTTTTACAATGATTATTACTTAATTATTATTTATTGTTTTTTTTTAATTGTAAGCCTCTTTACAGACTGCGATTTGTATTTGTAATTATTAGATTTTACATAATTATTAACATTAACACAACATTATTTTGTCAATGAATTGAATATAGTTTTGAGATAAAATTTTAGCTTTCTACTGTCACTGCTAAAAACCATCATAATCAAATCACCTTTCAAATAAATGGCACCCTAAGCTTGTTATAAGAGCGTTTATTTAAAAAAAACGAGTCCGTAAAAGTGTTACATACGAGTAAATTAGGGACGATTGCACAATTTATGGCAAGTTATTTTCAATATTTTGTATAATAAAATGTGCAAAATAGTTACAAATCCTGTTACAATTTGTGTTTGTTGACAAATTGACATTGAAACCCACAATCATTTACAAATGGATCTGCATCTAGTATTATAATCATACTAATCAATTCTATAACTTTGAATTTACTTGTATTGTTTTGAAAAAGTGTAAACCAAGTTCCAAAGCTGACGACATTGACAATTCAAAATCTTTAAAGCCTTTTATGACATATGGTAGAAGAGTTATTATCATCATCTATAAACTAAAAAACATGGTCATGCCACTCATGGGTGGTCACATGAAACTTATATATAAAGGTAGAAGAACTTCCAAGAATACAGACAAGAGATGCATCGTATCTACCCAAATATAAATCGGGAATAAGCAGTTTCACATAAAATTGCAGAATCATCAACATTAGCAGCTGCTACGAAAAACACTGGCAACCACAGAGCAAAATATTAGATGGGAAAAATTAACACCACATTTGGATAGTTAGAGGAAACTCTAATTTTATAGATGGTTTTAAGAGCTTATAACTGCTAATATGCTAGCCAGGGGTCGCCATTGATGGACACGTCGAGGAGGACTCTGGAGGACGATATTTATAGATAACAGTAAATAGATAGGTAGAAGAACTTCCACAAAGATAAATAGTTAAATAGTATTTCAGAAAAATATGGCAATAGCGGCTTCACATACAATTGCAGAAACTAGACAAATATCATCAGCTGTCGAGAACCATTGCAATTACACTGCAAATATTTGATTGGATAATAGTGCGATCTCTAACGATTTTCGCATTAGCCAATTAGAATCCAAGAATTGGCATCGCGAAAGCTAATTGAAAGATGACTGGACTATTATGTCGTTTCATTGATGATTGAAGCCGAGATCAAGAATGTAACGTTTGGGTCAAGGCCAAAAGCTCATTTGTTTGGTTCAATCAATTAGTAACCGTAAAATTTATAAGTGTAAACATAAAATATTGCATGGTATTATTTATCTTTGTATCGTACGGCACCGTTGTTGAGAGTTAATAAATGATTTATTATGAACTGTAATCATCACTGTAGCTATGACCACAAAGAAAAGCCAGGTGATGACAATATTAATGTTATTCTGTTTTCTAAGTACCTATTAGTTTGTATGATGTCTGAAGTGTAATTTATAATAAAAGAGCGAATAAACGGATTTGTCTATGTTTTTATTACTACAAAATGGAAGGTGTTGAAATAGTCGTCACATGATGTAGTCGCATGATTCGAGATTTCCATCTAAAGTATCTTTCAATGATCTCATTCATCGATATCGCAAAATTGTCATTGCAATTTTTGTAATCTAATCATTTGGCGTAGCTGCACTTGACGGAAAAGAAATAGCTGAATATTTAGGCACGGTCTAGGGAATTCCCTGCCAATACGGAAAAGATAAAAATGTCACGGGTAACAGAGCTATCGACTATATGTTTTGAAAAGTGTGATCATCAGATTTGCTAGAAAGTGTACGAAGATTTGGACTACAACGACGCTTAGCAGTCATTTGGCTATTAGAAGAGGAACATTATTTAGATCTATTTGGACTATTTTAATATTGAAAATAATTAATGGTGTACGTACCAATACTAAATACCTAGTCATTCTTTATTGTGGTGTTGAGTAACTTTTGAACTTGAAATGTTACAGCGATGTGATATCTCTATTATCATTGCACTTCTCTCTTCAACCCAAACTTGATAATCTAATCAATTCAAGATTCAGGAGGTCCAATTTTTCCAAACGTCAGTCAAACAAAAAATCATGTCACCAGATTATAAAGCTCGTTGAGATCTCAATCTGGAATGCTGTAACCGTCGAGAGCCAAGTTTTGCGATTTGTAAACTCGTCTAATTACCATTTGATAATTATAATTGTACTCGTTGGGACGTATAATTTGGTCGTAAAGTCGAGAGTGTTTAGTTTGTGGCCGGTGCGGAAGCTTTTCGGTTACTAATATAGTTTTAAGTATGGGGCGACCGGCACATTTGTAACTAAAATGACGGAACTAGCGGGGAGCTTCCAGCGTGAGTTTTGTACGGTTTGTAGTTTTAACATTGATCAGTTTCAACGGTGACAGGTTCAGACTATTTTTGATAGACTTATTTTTAAAATGTTATTATATTTTTAACCGACTTCAAAAAGGAGGTTCTCAATTCGACTTTGTGTTTTTTTAGCTTTTGTATGTAAGTATATTAAGAAATTATTCCGCCTGATATAAGCCGATTTCGGTGATTCTATTAGATCAGAGGTGGCCCCATAAAATTTTTTGAAAGTAAAAAGTTTTTGTAAAATCAACAACAGTCCAAAAATGACTCAATGATTCGAGCGAATTATTAGAATAGTAGTAAGTAAAAGCAAACATTCTGATGTTAACATTAGCTCTACGAGGTTCATAGATATTTTTGTTATCATCGATCTTACGGCCTATCATAACCATAAAATTATTCATAACGACAAGTATTCATAGAACAAGTGTCTAGGATTCACTAAAAAAAGGTTCCAGTTTATTCTAGATTTAAAGATATCATACTTTACTGGTGACTAGTGGTGACATAAACATGTAAGCGATGTCCACAATACTTATAGCCTGTTGATTTAAAGAAAGTGAAAAGCTAAAAAAAAATACCAAGAAAGTCAAGAATCTAGATAAGCCCACGGGGCGTACTTTATAGTTTACAAAACAACTACGTTAGGTATGGAGTGTTATCGAGTAGATATTCGGTTGCGTGGGACGAGTGCAGTGAAATTTTTAAGCAAATAACTGCTGGCGCAAGCAGTCGCGAGCCAAATGGCAGACTAACCTTTTGCTTATCTAGAGGTTATAATATACTATATCTACGTTTAAGTGCTTATACCGCAGAGCAAAGTTGAGAGGCAATGTTTATTTAGCATATGCTCGTTGTGAAAACCAGAACAATTTGATCAAAAGCTTTCAGTTGAACAGCGCTTTGATTGTTAAAGATCAAATAAAATCGAGTAAAATGCTAAAAAACATTTTACCCAGTTTCTCATTTATATGAATATTATTATTTACATAAACTCACTCAATCCAGGAGCTGTTATAGTTTTCAAATATGTTACAATGGTGTTATAAGTTTGACCGCTGTGTGTGTGTCTGTCTGTCGCACCGTAGCTCTGAAACGGGTGAACTGATTTGTATGCGGTTTTTAAATTGAAAGCAGGTTTTCTAGTGATGGTTCTTAGCTATGTTTCATCAAAATCGTTTGAGCTGTTTCAAAGTTATCCTTTCTTTAATTTGTTAGGTGTAATAGAAATCTTATTACGTTGGATGTTTTTGAAATTAAACTTGTTACTATATTATGACGGTGTTACACTACGTAAAAATTTTAGCTACGTAATTTGTGCGGTTGTAATATTTCTTGAAACGTTTTTCTAATAACGCTCTCCATGAGTTAGTGTTGCATCTTTTATAAATTGTATCTGTGGTTAATATTGAAAGTAAATATTGTCGCTACTGGTTTCGCGACGTCAGAGATTTAAATGTATTTTCTCATAAGTAGGTTCTGTTGATTTTGATAGTAAATTAAGCCACTCGGAATTTTTTGTAGTCCACAAAGTAACGTAAGTAAATGCTTGGAAAAATATCCAAGTATTGTGCTTGAATCTCTACTATCAAATATCGATTAATAATAATGAAATGAAACATGAGCTTTTTAAACGAGCCTGAATTTGACTGTGGCATAATTCTCACTCTCTCAATGGAGAAAAGGCGACCCAACTCAGACTTATAGCAGCCATTAAATAAAAATTAAGTCAATAAATTATTATTATGTCAACATAAAATGCACTAAATAGAAACCAAATTAACTATGAAACATTTCACATCCACAAATACAAACCTTAAACCTTTTTGAAGTTGACCTAATGCACCTAAAGGTTAACTGGATAGTTCCATAACAGCCATTTCAAAAAAAGTAAGTCAATAAATGATTAATGGACGAAATGTAAAGCAAATTCAGTCAATAATTCAATAAATGAAACATTACCATTAAACCCTTTAAAGTTGACCTAAAGCACCTAAAGTTCATCAATAACACTCCGGTATAACCATTACATCTGTTGATCATATAGAATCTTCAAAAACGCATCTGCATGTAATCCATCACGATAAATGAACACAAGCATAATATACAAGAGTAAACAGTTTATAAATAACATAGGAGACTAAAGATTTTATGAAAATAATCGCTTGTAGGGCTGAACGCACATGAGCGATAGATAATTAAGGCCCAATGTATCCCATTTTTTTGGATTTGTTTTTTAACATATATTTATATGTTTGCAACAGTTGTGGGGTCTAAAAGTTCCCGAATGGAGACCACGTACCGGTAAACGCAGTAATCTTCATCAAAACCGCAGGATCACGCTAGATTCAAGCTGCTTCCAACTGATCTTATTGGATAGGAGATAGGACAGGATTTTGATAGGAGAGGTCTCTACATTTATGTCTAATAGTAAACGTTCTATGTCTGATGGATGGATGGAAAATTTACAATGTAAAACACCATACAGCTAATAAGAATTTAGATACCTACAGTATATTGTGCAGATCTACAGCAGCTTCCAATTAGAAAATAATCGGCCAAGTGCGTATCGGACTCGCGTACGAAGTGTTCCGTACCGTATGGAAGCCTCCCTTAAATATTTATTTTATTTTAATTTCAGTATTTATTTTTGAAGTAAATATTTTACTAAATATTCTGTGAATATTTCAAGCATCTCTACCAGTCACCGTTATTAATATCGAGCGAAAAACTGCTAAAAAATCCGGTTTGTTGTATAGGGACCCTTTTAAATATTTTTTTCAGTTTTTAGTAAAAGTAAATAATTTAATTATTTGTTGTTGCAGCGGCAAGAGAAATAGGTCATCTATGAAAATTTAAACGTTCTTGCTATCACCGTTCATGAGATACCTACAGCCTGGTGACAGATAGACAGTCGTCCCAGAAAGGGTCCCGTTATACCCTTTGGGTACGGAACCCTAAAAACGCATAAAAATCGGTTGATTTTTTTAATTTCAGCCACAATGAGATAATAATTTACATACACACTTGAAACTTAGAACACACCTCATTGCTGGGTTTTAAAATCATTTTATTTTTTACCAACTATTTGGGTTAACTCCCAGTTTTCTTAATCATAAACAAGACAATTTGCCCGCATAAAAACCTATAAGACCTGAGTCAGTCTCAGATCTTAGATCATAATACTTGCTGCGCTTCAAATTACATTACGTGACCAAGATCATAATTAAAATCTATTAAACATAAACAAGAAATATCAATAAGGAAACTAAAGTGTTATCAATCATATAGGATCGGTTAAAAACTAATCGCAATCTGTTAGTTAACATTATAATGGAAATCTACTATATGGGAAGCTTATTTATAACAGTATACGTCCTATGGCTGAGATGGTGATGATGATATCTCAGTTCGCTTTAAAAATATCGTATGAATAACACCGATAATAAACTTATTCTAAATAAAATATCCGTAAACTACGCCTAGTTCCCATAATCAGATATCACGTCGACTGTATTTTTCTAATATCTTTAAAAAATTATACCGCCTCACCGAAAAAGATTCAAACACGCTTTAAATACTGTTTAACCGTGCAATTTGTACTGGTAAACATAGTCTAAAGCGTGCGTAAAACTTTTGTGGTAAGACAGAGTTTTAATTGGTAGCTTTTTAAGATCAGAGTGAATAGATATCTTCAAAGTCTGCGTGCATTATCTTTGATCACAACGGAGCTTCCGTTGTGATAAAGATACCTAATGCATGCCGTCGACATGAGATGATAAAGAAAGTTGGTGATTAAACGGCTTATTTGCGATTTAAAAAAATAAACCCTAGACACAAACGCTTGACTATTCCCATCAATAAGATAAGATGAATCTATTACAATTTGACATCTCAAAAATACCCGTTCGTTACCCAATCAATTAGCCAAGCTACGATTTAATTAAATCAGAGTGACAATGTCAGAGCACATTTGTGTAATCGCCAGAAAGTGACACAACAGTCCGGAGCGCGGAGCTGTCGTTGACGAACTGACTACCACCTTGTGTTTGTCAGAACACGGGATCACGGGTTATGACCATTGACCAAATTAATCTTCAATCAAAAGCTTCCAATCGGGTAGTCCAGCTAGTGATTTTTGGCAAGCTTGAAGCTTTCAAGTATTTACATTGATTTATTGATAGTTTATGATGATACAGATGATGATGGCCATCATCATGGGAGCTTTTTCAATCCTACTGCAACATAGGCCTGTCTTTTAACATCTGCCTGCCGGTGATGACTCTGAAGCTTTTTGAAAGGTTTGAATCCCTATAAGGGCATGGCCATAATCAGGCTGCAATCGTGCCCTTAAGATTTCAAAGAATATCATCCACAGAATATGAAATTATAAGTTCTACAGTCTTGTAGATTTAATGCAAGTAACGAAAACTGTAGGTATTATAATCATGTTATATCGCATTATCGTGTTATTATGGAATTTCAACGAATCTTCGAAATTAAAATATCGTACGTAAAAGCAATAAAACCATTTAAAAATTTAAAAAGTCTAAGTAGATTCAGGATTTTCACGCCTTTCTCCTAATTTATCACATAGACATTCGAATGAAGAAAATCATTTCCAACTGAAATTAATTTTCTTATACGCCTTAAATCCCGAGATAATCTGCACCATAAGACCATAAATCACATCACAATCACTTTTCAACCTTTTAATTAGAACTCAAAAAAGACTGGTTGCAAACACTACGAAAACATAACAAAAAGACTACCGATTCCAAATCCAGAAGCGTCAACGGAAAAACAAACACTCGAATTTCGAATTCGTATCGATCGTGGCGACACCGCGGTGCGCGTGCGCAGCGTTCGCGTCGCGTTCAACAACTGCTAACACCTAACACTGTTTACTGTGGACACTGCATCTCTATTATCTAAGCTCGACAAATATGTCTAGATAATGAGATATAAGAGACATAAAGTACGAGCTCGATGATAGAAAACGAGTAGTTCGTTGGGGAAACTTTAGCTGGTCGACGAAATAGTGAAACTTGGGAATAACATCTATTACATATTAGAATGACATTTTCTGAGTATTACATTATTATGATATTCCTATGTAGTAATTATTCAACTGTCATAAAAAACACACACAGAGACACAATAAGCAAGGTGCGAGGTCCGGTTTTATGAAATGAAAAATCTTGAATTTTTCATTTTCACAATGTGACACAAATATACGTGTAACATGATTTCTTCAAAAAGCTAAATTACTGATAGCATTTCTTCTTTTCATGGCAGTATGATACATTTCATAACGGTATTTATTTAAAAATCAAAAATAAATGCAAAATGCATCAAAGGTATATAATAAGTATGGGTACTCGTACGATCAGATTGGTCCAAGTAGAGTTCCTCACAGATTTTTCAGATCGGTGCAGTGGTTCTGAAAACTATTTCTATGTGTATGAAGCTGATTTTTTTAAGTATCTACGTGATCTAATCTCGAACAAGGAGATAAATAACTCATAAATACCGAATAACTAAGTTACCAACATAGCTCAACTTGGGCTATGTCGGTAACTTTAGTTTCAACTAGCTCAACGGATTAGCTAGAACTGGTAGTGGGCAGGGTAAAAAGCATTTGAATCTTTATAGGAATGTATCAAACTACAATATAATTTTTTATTCTGGTCTGAAAGTCTTCGGATAAAGCAAAACTTCATTTTTCATTGAGACTTTTTGAAGACACCTTTCAGATTAAAAAAACTAAAGACAGACTGACTAAACTGGCGATCTAAAAGCTTACTAAACGCATATAGTTTTTAGTACAAAACTACTGAACCGTAACGTTTATGGTGGGACGGAAGCACAGTTCATCAGGTCCCACCCCACGTGTGGGAATCATTGACCAACATGTGTGACGGATACGGGAGCTATTCCACGGAATATCAGTTTTGTCCTCCGCTTTTGTATTATTGAGGAAATGGCCGTGTTTGTGTCGGCTGGAAATTAAGTAAAATTAAATTTAACGAAAATGTTTATACATAGTATACGAAATATGTATTTATTTATAAAAATAGATTCTATATCTACCGGGTTTCATATCTAGATAAAGGACGGTAAGTAAGTTCGTATAGGCCAGGTGGCTAGCCCTGGTGTCAGAGTTTTTAGGCCGCCTGAAGGCCTCTGACATGACTATGAAGTACGGTTTCATGGACATTATTGTTCACTTAATGTCGAACTTTTACTATGGAACCAACCTTATTAAAGCGAACCATTCAGCTCTTCCATAATATTTCGACAGAAGTTTCAAATGCCAGTCCCGTAGCAAAGAGTTCGATGGAATTTCTGTGTATGGATTTCCGCACTGTTGGCATTTCGGTGAAGGAAAACATCGCGAGGCAATCTGCACACGTCCATAGAAGTAATTAGATGACGTATATATGTAAATCCAATAAGCACTGGGGTATCGCGGTGGAAATGCCCAATCGCCCCTCATGAGTAGGCATAATTATGATCAACAACGGTCTATATAAAGGTATAGGTAGAGATATAGTGCGGTTCTATCATATCCTAGATATTTCGTCGTCGTTATTTCAGCCATAGAACATCCACTTGACTGCTGGACATAGGCATACCATATAGATCTCCAAGAAGACCGGTTGAAAGCGGCTCGCATTCAGCACGATTCTACAGTCATGATGAAGTCTTATATAGGTGGACGTCTTACGCTGCGCTTACCGGTAGGTATGTGGTCTCCACTGGAGAACTTTTCGACCCCATTGGTTATCAACCCTCCGTGCTATGATACTTATTCCTGGATATTACCTACGTAACTGGACCAGATCTAATACATACTTTCAGCATATCTACCTACTATGTACAAGGAAACAATTAAATAAACGCAATATGCTATAATTGTTAATTTAATGGCCACCATAAATAATATATAGCCAGCTTCAACAATTACTTAAATAACAATATGTCAGAACAAAAACAATGCATAATTCCTCTGAGGCCTCAGGCGAGGTCCTTAGGTGACTCAAGTAGATTATGCAGTTAGATGATAATAATATGATGACATGATTTTTATAGATAGATAGGTACCTACTTACGTATAACATTGTTATACCTATAGGCCGAATCAAACTTCTTGACGGCTGTGATGTGAGCTACAAACTGCTCTAAACCCAATCCACGCGCAGCTGTTACCTTTGTGAGCTTCAGTCAGGATTGGGTTTGGCGCAGCTTGTAGCTAACTTCTCAGCCGCCAAGGCGTTTGATTCTGCCTATACTAATGCCACATTTTTAACCAACTTTCCAAAAGGGGGGTCTCTATCGGGCTGTATTTTATTTATTTTGTGACTATGCAACCTAGGGATCGTACGTTAATCACGCACGTAAGACTTGGAAGGTACAAGGAATAACTTCGCTTGATCGAAAAAAACCAAAGTCACTTCTGTTATGAAAACAGATTTCGTTTTTTGACGAGGCTTTAATGAGCAATTCTAAAAAATCGATGAAAAATTAAGCGCCTACAAAAATCGATTAGCACAATGCTGTATAGGGTGAATCAAACTACTTGGCGGCTGTAAAGAGCGTTTAACGAAACAAGTCCGGCGGCAAAATGTGAAACTATTTTAACGGGTCGGCTTTGCGATTGTGGCGACGATTTCGAGGGACTTGTTTCGTGAAACGTTCTCTAAAGTTAGTTACAAGTACAAGCTGCGCGAAATCCAATCCTCGCGCAGTCACGGTAATGTTATTAGATACCTACCATTACCGTGGCGCAGCTGTTATGTGATCTTCAGTCAGGATTTGGTGTAGCGCAGCTTGTACCTAACTTCACAGGCACCAAGAAGATCTCGGCGTATGTCTGTGAATTAGGTCTAGGTATATAACTTTCGCTACAGCCGTTCGGTTCAGTCATCGGAGTCACCTGAGAGGGTCTTCCTTCCGCGTTATTCCCGTGAAAGCTGTTGTTCACTGAACGCATAGCAGAGATAAGTAAGTAGTACGTTACGAGATTAGATCTTATCTACCCTCCAAGATGCTGGAAATACACAAAGAAGCTTTTGATACGGTACACCCAAATATTTAAACTTTATAATAGGTCATTTAAAACCATAGGTAGTTACTACCTCTTAGTGGCGACGAGCAAAATAATAACTAGGTAGGTAGGTATGTAGATAATATATCTACCTATACCTATTAAGTAGATGCTGACTTATTATAAAATGTAAGTATTAGTATGTATTACCTATATAAAACGTTGCTTATTACCTTCCATACCATCCTTATTAGGTATCATTAGGACATATTATAGGATACCTGGGGGTATTTTTTGCGTTTTCAGAGTTGACCCCACAGTAAAAGTTATTCAAAATTTGCCATATAAATGTTACCGCTTAAGGCTCCGACACCGGTAGACAAACACATTGTATTTATAGTATCTTCTTTGCCTGAGTAAGTACCCAAAATGTTCAGTATTTTTTTATCATATTTTACTGCCATCTGTAAAGATCGGCACGAAACAAAGTTTTAGGACTACTCCCAGTACCGCCATCTAGTGACGAGTAAAATAATCAAATTAAAGTACGTATGTTGTACAGATGTCGTTACTATTGCAACAGCGCCCGAACTAATTCCGCTACTCTACGATAGGTGGCAGAGCAATGGCAGCGTCGAACCTCTGAATACATTCTTAACGACCAATCACAACGCAGGAATGAAGCAAACAAAAATCCAACAACGCCTGGCAATGGTGACGTCGACCGCTGCGCAAATCTATTTTCGCCTGTGATAGGTCGGTAGACATTTTGTTTTGACTCTTGAAAACAAGTGAAAATTGAGAACTAAATAATGCCCAATGAAAAGTCCAACTCGATCAGCTGGACAACTTCGGAGTTCGAAAAACTTGTGGAGTTGGTAAAACCTCATCCGTTTCTGTATAACTTGAAAGATCCATCACGGAAGAACATATTAGCAAGGGAGTCAACATGGGAACTGATTGCGAGAGATCTTGGCAAACCAGGTAAAGTAAAAATAAATATTTGGCACTTAACCTATTTCGTAACTTCATTAATGCTCTGCCCAGGTTTTTTTAGTCCAATTGCTATCCCGTAGTTTGTAACGTTGCGATATAACAATGTAATTAGCATTATCTCAAAAGTAGGCTACATTTGCTTAAGCAAGAGAATCTAGAATTTTATAAAGTTCATTAACTTCAATAACAACAAAAGCCAGCTGATAAGAAGTGATAAATTAATAAATAAACAAAATGTTTGATATTTATAGTTATTGCTGCATAGTTAGCACTGGAATGGAAAGATAGGAAAAACTAAAACTCAAATAATGACATATTTGGTAACCTACACTCACATGTGACAGAAAAATAATAGAACTTGTAAATACTTGAAGTATTTTGGATGAATGAACAATTTTATTACTATTGATGAATTGTTTGTATCGACAGCGTAACTCAGTGACTTTGATGTTTTAGAGCTTAACTAATGATAAAGCTGAAAGTTTTCTTAAATACCTACCTACTGATTTCTGTTTCAAAACAAAAGAAGAATTTGCACAATGACAATAGCAAAATTCCTGGTTTTAATGTTTATTCGAAGGTGTTTTAATAATGCAGAATAAGTTTTATTTTTTGTTACAGAACATAGAAGAGCAATATCAATTAGATAGTCAAGATATTCTAATTAAAAATGTGCTTGTTAAATAGTTACAACTGAAAATCTCCACAATAGATTCAAATTACTATTGATTCATATAATTTTTTACTTTAACTTTAAATAAGTAAGTTCGTATAGGCAGGGTTAGGCGGCTAACCCCTAGTGTCAGTTTTTAAGCTACCAGAAGGCCTTTGACATGGCTAAACGGTTAAAACAACTAGGCCTTACAATTTAACATGTCATCCATGGCAGAGCTCAGTTGTAAATGCCACCCGTCATCTCCCATCTAAAGACTGACTATGCCAAATGATGCTTAACTTCAGCGATTGATGACAAACACCTAATCAAACTATGCTATGAACACTACTTGGAGTGAAAAAGTTTTATAATCTGAAAGTCTAATTTCCTACTTCAACTAATTTCAGTGGAGGAATGCAAGAAGCGCTGGCGAGCATTACGAGACGGTTACATGAAGACTATTCGACTCGGCAGCTGGAACAAACCAAAACTGGGGCTGTTCAAGAACCTAGAGTTCCTTAACGAATCCGAATTGACTGAAGAACTGGAACAAGAAGTTGAGGCAGAAGAGACTGAAATGAAGGAAGATGCTGAACAACAGGTCATTACCGACAATCAGGAGTACTATGAAGTGAGTATTGCATTATTTATTTGGGCGTAGTTTAGCAAAAAGCAGTGTCCTGCGATGTGAGAAATTTGCTTGTCAGAAGGTTCTAACATCATAATGGAAGACACTTGCAACTTTTTGATTTTGAAATGCAATGTGGTTTGAGTCCTTTTTGCTTAAACTACAACTATTTAATGACAGTTGGTTAGAGTTCTGTACCTATCATCATCTTCCAGACCTCTTTATCCAACTGCTGGGTATAGGTATAAGAGAGAGCTACATGGGTAAGAGTGTGCCATATATCTCAGCGGTAAATAGTGTTGATTGTCTGGTATTGAGATGGGTTGACAATACATATAGTCAAAAGCGAGACTGCACAGGCCTATATCTATACTCATCCCAAATACTCTAAGCGGGATGTCTGTGCAGGTCACATCAACTCATCATGGTTGCCTGGAAGAAACCGCCATAGGTGATAAAGCTGCCATTTTATAACCATTCTTCGACATAGAGACAAATAAGTGGTTGTAAATAAAGAGTTTTGTTTGTCTCTTTATCTAGATCTAGAATTAGAATAGATTGTGATTTACCACTTTGCCTGATGCTTATAGAGTTAGAAGTGCTTGCCCTGTATCAAAAAAATTGCTGTTCATACAATTCGAAATCTACTTTTAGAAAAAAATTCGGAATGTAGAATAAATTAAATTTTTTTCGATGGCAACAAACAATTCTGGATAACAAAATTCAGGTGATGGAGGAGCCCTATGTCAGTGCTATCTATCAGAGTAGTGAAGTGAACACCTCATGACAGAGGTAATATTGACGGACCATTTCAAGTTACATTTCTATATTCTAATCACAACGCTTCTCAATTTTCAGATCACCCTAGTGGACACGCCTCAAGAAAACAAAAACATCACCTACCTACCCAAACTCGTCATACCACAAACTAAAACAGGCGGGCCGCCCGCCAAAATAGGTAGAAAAAACTGCGGAAGAAAGAAAAGCATGCCTGTACCGGTCAATCTACAGCCTATCAAAATCCTACCAAAGCCTGTGAACGTTTTAAATGGAGCTAATTTAGTCCAGCTAGTAGAAGATACATCTAAAATAATCCCGCAGAATCAAGTAACGCAGCCTCATAGATCTGAAGTGTTGGACAGTTTAATAGAAAGAGTTTTGAGTGAACACACAAACTCTATAGACGTATTTTTCAGAAGTATGGCAGCAAGTGTTAAAAAATTGCCACCAACATTAATACCAAAGGTTAAGATGGAAGTATGCAATGTAATTGCAAAGTACGAAATGCAGAGCTTTGATAGAAATAACAGTTCCTGAGAACTATACTGACTGTATTGTTATCTAAATGTGTCCTTTGAAATGGGTAATAAATGTGGACTATTGAAAAGGCTGGTACAGTACAGTACTTATAAACAATGTAATGCCATAAATATTGCTTGTGTAAATTTCAAAATTTGAGAAAATTACTTTAAAAATACTATTTTTACATTAAAATTGTCTACACAATCATTAGAATTCATAGTGGCCAAAACCCTGTGTACATTCTCATATAGTATATATAAAAAATCTACAAAGGTGCTCTTTATAAGTACATATAAATCAATATTTCATTTTTCGTTACTGTTATACGTATGCAATTATGCATGTAATTTTTCAAATAGAACCAGAAATCGGAATAATTGCGATTTATTGAACAAAGACAGTAACACTGAAATTAAGTTTAAAACTGTCAAAGGCTTTAAAATTAAGGCATATTATGCCCATGTAAAGATTAAAAATATTTACTATGTAGGATAACTAAGTAACTGCACTTTGTATAAAAGCAATAAGAATTATGGAAAGTGATACTGATGATGATTATAAAAGTGACATTGTACAGAATGATTACACAATGTGCCGAATAAAAATTGTACATAGTGTAAAATAATCAGTTTTATTGTATTTTCCTTAAAGCCCATTTTGTTGTTTATTGCTGAAAAATTACCTGAACCTACAGCTAGTCCTTTAGTAACTTGACGTTTTGATTTATATTAAATCTCATTTAGTAAATGATTTTCAATGAAAACACCAATTAAATAAATGGAAATATAGATTCCAAAAAGTAAACTTGAGAATAGATCTAGTTTCGATCGATATTTGGCTCTCAATTTTATTGTTTTCTGTGTCTGGATGTTAGTATCTATATAAGTATGTATTTAAAAATATGTATAAGTAGTATATCAGTCTCTGGCAGACATGTCACAAGCCTTGCTTTGTTTGGGGTCAGAGACCGTGTGTAGATATCCCTAATATTTATTTATTTATTGATTGTATCGATTATCCGGAGTAATTATCTGATGAGCCTACCTTTTCCCGAGTCTTCCCTTCCTTCTGTCAAGGCCCTTCCAACTGTCTCCTGCTTTCCGTGGTGTATCCGTTCCGGTAACTAACAGTCTGAAACTATTAGGCGTTACGATATCATCGACTCTCAACTTTGGGTCTTATATAGAGTCAAAAGCCCAATTAGCCTCAAAAAAAACTTGGTGTTCTCTCTAAGGTGAGACGGTATTTCACACCTGAGCAACTGCTTAGTCTTTATAAAGCGCAAGTCAGGTCTTGCATGGAATACTGCTCTCACCTTTGGGATGGCTCTGCCAAATACCAGTTGGAGGCTTTGGAGTCCATTGAAAGGCGAGCCAGGAGGCTGATAGGCAACGAAACCTTGACTGAGTCGAAGCTGCAAAGTCTTGAGCATCGACGTAGGGTGGCGTGTCTGTCTGCCTACTATCGGATACACTTCGGTGAGTGCGCCCAGGAGTTGCACGATCTGGTCCCACCTGCCCTTTTCTTTTATCGTACGGCTAGACAGACGCGACCAAAGCGCCACTCTTTTATGGTGGACATCCCACGCGTTAGAACAAAGCGTTTTGAGTCCACATTCCTCATACGAACTGCCAGAATGTGGAACGCTTTGCCTAAGTCTGTCTTTCCGTTAAAGTACAATGTAGGTGTCTTAAAATCTCGAGTAAATAGGTATCCTCTAGGTAAGCGTGCTACATCCTAGACCGCATATCTGCTTTACATCAGGCAGTGTGTAGTCAAACGCAAACCAATTTGAAATAAAAAAAAAAAAGTCTAGTGCTCGCATTACATAGCTTTTCAATTTATTTCATTTCCGCCACTCTAGCCCCTCCGTGTAACGACCTGCGGAGTGTTGCCAGGATTCGAATTACCATTTGGAAAAATAAATGCAGAGCCTATGGGTATTTTTTTTTTTTAAACATTTTAATTTTATTAAAAAAAAAAGTTTACTTAGGAAGATTATTATTTACCTAGTTAGTTATTTAATTCGGCCATTTAGTTGAACTATTGTATATATTTCGCATTAATTAAATATTTTGGTCAATATATGTAAATATCTAGACGCACTGAGTTACAGTCACAGCCAATCTCTGGACGTTTATATCTAAAACTACTAATCTAAGCCTTTAGTACAGGTTTTGCATAGTTTACTTAAACTAGCGTTTGCGTGTGGCTCCATACATTTCTGTTAGTTATTCCTCGTTTTCGCCAGGAGCTCTGTAGAAAAATGTATAGGGACTCACACGGAAACTATGTACTGTAGTTTTCATTTACGTGTAAACCTGTACTAACACCTCTGTTTTAGTACTAAATAAATGCTGTAAACAGCGATCCGTTATTTGAAAGTATTATATTCTATAAAATAATATTTTCACTCTCGCCACAGTCCAGAAAAATAATGAGGAACGAATAGATTCCGAATCAAATAATTTTGATTTAGCCAACCTTGTGTTGGGTAAACCTGGGGTTTAAGGTTATAGAAGGGGTAAGTACAAGTGCCACAATACTACGCCCGCGACACCCTCAGAAATTCAGAACTTGCAAAGTAATAGACGTCGAAGTTTTAATATTTGCTTCTTGGCAAGTCTAACTTACCAACTCAATTCAAGTTAAAAACTGAGCGTATTAGTTACACTCAGTTTCTAACTTGAATGCAAATCATTTGGCGCGAGTGAAGTGAAATCCACCGACCTGCACTGAGCTAGAGTGAAAAAATCTACCACATAAATTTACTTTATAATTGTGCAAAATATTGAGCTGCTACGTCGACGTAGGTACACCTAAATGGCTATGTAGTACCGACACTGCGAACTATTTATTGCGAGGGTTATTTCAGCTGGGGGTGTCTAGACGGCTCGGTCGGTATTTCGCAGTTCATGACCTTCCGAAAACTGAAATATTCTGCTATATTTCGATCGAATTCATAGCATTTGGCATACAACGAGCCAAGTGCTTTATATGCTGCTATCAATTTTATTTCCTAACAAGTCAAGTATGACTTTAAATTTGACAAGGGACCGTTCAAGTATTACGTAACGCAATTTGGGGGAAGGAGGGGGTCTTGTTAAACGTTACGATGCGTTACTGGGGTGGGAGGGGGGTGTTAGGACTACGTGTAACGTAACATTTTTTTAAATATAATTATTGTAATAAAAAGGGAATGAGCCGTCACGGGACGCCTAACAGATGTGAAACATCGAATTTTGGAATTTTCTAATTGTATTGCCAGAATTTAAAAAAAAAAGTTTAGAGAACTGGGGGTACAGAAAAACGTAATAGCGCATTACACAGGGGGGAGGGGGGTCAGAAATCTTCAAAAATTGCGTTATATAATACTTGAACGGTCCCTAAGTACGTATTTTGATGATTTTATCACATTTGACTCTGGCAAATTCATAGATCATTCGACGCCAAGATTACCTACCAGTGAAGCTCAAACAGTAAATATTATATTTGAAAATGTATATGGGATCCAAAGATAATAGTTTTTATAAAGCATTCTGAGAATAGAGAAACACCTCCAATAATTTTCACATGTTACGAATTCAGAATTTCCTCCTTTATAGTACGTAATATAATTTGTTTCATTCACTTTTTGTTGATACACCACATGAATTATTCTGATTTTATTTTGACTATTCAAAGGATCGCTCAAGGCGATAAGACCGCCTAAACGTTGTACGATCTATTTTTAAGTTACTTGTAAGTATTTTGTATTTTCAGTTAAGTATTACTTTTGAAGTTAGGTTTATTGTATGTTCGTATTAAGTAGTCGATCAAAACTATAATACCTATATATCGACAGAAATCCCTAGACATCGCCGCAGGTACAGTCGGCAGCAGAAGTGGCTCTTGAAATATTAAGGCGAGGTGCAATAACGGCTTGTGGTGCTCTTGAGAGTTGTGATGCCACATCAAAGGCACGCACAAAGTACTTGGGGGATACGGGTAGGGTAGAACTTAGAAGCAGTGTATGAAAGCAACATAGTTTCTAACAGGTTTGCTTCCCCTATTCAATGATTTTTCAAGCACGGCCTTTGTAGCGTATTTTCAGAGAATTCAGTCTAGCCACAGATTAGATAATAGTTACAACTAGCCTGGCTTTTCAGAGAATTCAGAGTCTAGCCACAGATTAAATAATAGTTACTGTCTAGCTTTCCTAGGGTTCCTTTAAAAACCCTTAACCTTTAACACTGCCTGCGGTGTTTGTCTGTTATGGTCGATTAGACGTTAAGACCGATTTAGTGCATAACGAATCAATTTGTTGACGTGTTAGATTTAAAAATAACCTTTTAAGGGTCTCCCAGCGGCTGGTGTACTTATTGAACATCAAAGAATAGAGGACAAAAGTAGAATAAAAGTCAGCCAAAATTACATTATGCCCTTCACTTCGAACACTCATTACATTAGCTACTACGATCGATTACTATGTGTATAGATAGAAAAAGAAATAATTGAAGGCAATTAATTCCACAAACAAACGCTGCAATAACGAATGGGACAAAGCCGGTGGAGGGCGTATCTAGAGGATGCTCATTGTCAGCGGTTGTAGAGGTAGGTAGCTGCTTTTTTGATATACTCGTATACTCACACACTATACCGTAGTAGGTACAATCTAAGGTAATTATTATTATTATATAGTACGGGACTAATAGCGCACTAAAATTACGAGATAAATAAATACCGTCTACCCGTCGAAGTCTACCCGTGACCACGGTCGATGCAACTCGGCCGAAACGTCGGGATGAGGAGGTATTTATTTATCTCGTAATTTTAGTGAGCGATTAGTCCCGTAGTAATAATAATGTGTTCAAATCGCGAAAGTTTAAAAACAACATACGGTAATGATATCTAAATTACCGAGGTACAATGAATACTATATGTATTGTCGTTATGTGTAAGATTGTAAGGGCGCCACCATTGCAATTTCGAAAGTATGTTCTTTTAGTTCATAGTATGCAACTATTAACCATCGTAGTATATGACCTGTAATTCATTGCAACATTTTACCAATAAAATGATGATTATGATTATTTTTATTCAATACTATTGAAAACTACGCGCGGGACTTACAAATCTCCGTTATTGTTATGTAGGTATATACCACCCTCTCATCATTACCCACTTTCAGAGTTTTTAAAGACGATGATGGCATTGAAAAGGCCCTTTATGTATATAGTATAAGTCGGGCTCACATAATGTGAGCTCTGTACAAAAGCAATAACGCAAGGAGATGCAGTACATTATCCTATTCACAAGACTCCTTTAAAGCTTGCGTTATTTTTACATCTCAATGTACCACGTGTTCACCAGACCTATATACTTGCCCTTGTTATCACAAAAACTTGTACTTAAGAGTTGGTGAGGCAACCTTGAAACGCCGGCAAGCTCTGTACAAAAGCAATAACGCAAGGAGATGCAGTACATTATCCTATTCACAAGACTCCTTTAAAGCTTGCGTTATTTTTACATCTCAATGTACCACGTGTTCACCAGACCTATATACTTGCCCTTGTTATCACAAAAACTTGTACTTAAGAGTTGGTGAGGCAACCTTGAAACGCCGGCAAGCTTTCTCACTATCCAAACAGACACTTGCGTCATTCGCGATTGCGGGCACGGTGTTACGATTATGTACTTTCAAGGCACGTGTCCAGTTCGTACAGTAAAACAGTGTATTATTTCATGTAGGCATAGGCCGAATTAAACTTTTTGGCGGCTACGATGTTAGCGACAGGCTGCGGATAACCCAATCCTCACGCAGCTGTTATGTGAGCTTCAGTTAAGACTAGGTTTTTCCGTCAGTAGCTAACATCCGCCAGCCGCCAAGAAACTTCATTCGGCCTATATTCTATCGGTGGAGTCGAAAAGTTCTCGAGTGGAGACCACGTACCGGCAAGCGCAGCGTAGGACGTCCACCCACAAGGTGGACAGATGACCTCATCAAGTGGAGATCACGTACCGACAAGCGCAGCGTAGCACGTTCGCCTACGAAGTGGATGACTTCATCAAGACCGCAGGATCGCGCTGGATGCAAGCCGCTATCAACCGGTCTTATTGGAGATCCATAGGGGAGGCCTATGTCCTTTGGCTGATGGATGGATGATATTCTATCAATCTATCCATCAGCCATAGGACGTATACTGCTGGATACAGACCTCCCCTGTGGATCTCCAATAAGACGGGTTAAATGATAATGATAATGATAATGATAATTTTATTGATAATAGGAATATTACATGTCAAGTTATAATAAAAGAAAATTGTCGAAAATACCTACATGAGGTGTACAATACAATATTTACAATACAATATTTTTTGTACAATATTTTTTAAAAATTATGTAAAAGCAGCTTGCATCCAGCGCGATCCTGCTGTCTTGATGAAGTCATCCACTTCGTAGGCGAACGTGCTACGCTGCGCTTGTCGGTACGTGATCTCCACTTGAGAACTATTCGGTCCCCAATCGGTCATCAATCTTCCGTGTTATGTGCTCGGCCCACTGCCATTTCACTTTGCCAATCTGCTGGACTATGTCGGTAACTTTGGTTCTTTAATGAATCCCCTCTCCTGTAGGTACAGGAGAGGGGATACATACTTATACCTCTGATGATACATACTTCATACCTATGAAGTATGTGTGTATTATCACAATTTAACATTCATACTTATGAGTACTAAAAAGATTGGCGGTGACTTTTTCAACTCCTTTTGCACAATCTTCAATATCTAGAAGTATCTATAGTAGAGATGCCACGAATAGTGATTTGGCAGAACACCGAGTATTCGGCGAGGCTCCTGGCCGAAGGACCGAATATCCGGCAGTTAAGCCTTTGGATAAGTCTGGCACGTTCTAGATTGCTTTGCACTTGGGTCGCGACGTGGCTCGCTTAATCTTTCCTCAAATCGGTAATTTCTTTTACGAAATGATACTATTTACCCAATCATTTTCAAAGCAATGTAATTGAGGATCTTTCGTGCAGATCCTGAGGCGCGCTTCTTGTTACAATATTGCGGGAATACCCTCCGAACCTGGCAACCCTTAGTATCTACATTCAATTTCATATGTATACCTATCACAATAAATTGAGCAGTATCAGTGTTGCAGGTAGCCATGTGCAATTTCGTACAGTCGACGATCGAACAGGTGTATTTTACAGGCCAGTTGTTTTGATGGCCTTGACAACGCGCTCTTAAAAAGGCAGCTGGAGCAAAGTATGTCGATATATTTTGGATGTAGTGATCGACATTTTTAAAATGAGACATTTGTCCAGCAATCTATGTATAATATAAGTAATATTATGTCCTACGCTGCAGTCTAGGTAAATCAGCAACAGTAAGATGATTTACGATGACAATCAGCACATTATATAGACTCTAGACAATATGCTTATCTCCCTATATCTATACTATATATAGAGAGATCACCTAACGTGCTGGATGCTGCATGCAAGCCAGAGCCAGTAGTTCCAGCGTTATCGGTGAAAATCTAAAGCTGTCGCCTATTTCTGCAGTGAAAACCCTATTTTTGTAAGTAGGTAATAATGATTATTTCCAAACTTATAACTATGTACATATTTGTTACAAATAAAATACAAATGATATTATGTGAAACCTACTTCCACTTCAGGAGTCAATCAATGCAAGTTGTTTGGCAATTTCACACTCATTCTATTCGAGAGCTTATTATTAGATGAATGAACGAATTTCCCCGTTTGACACAACCTAAACGGAGTAAACGGACGGTGTTTGTGGAGTGGTGGTTGAGTTGCCATTACCAATAGAAAATCTAACGTAACAGTTACGCAATTTGAAATACGATGAGTTTTCGTCATAAGGGTTTTTTTAACAACTTCAGATACAGGGTGCGAGAATCTTTATCCAAACGCAGATGTTAATTCTTCATTCGCTGTTAGCATTATGCTCATTGCTGTTCATTGAGATGTACAATCTACATCTCAAGTTCATTAATTTAACAATGATCATAATGCAGATTTCCAACGTTGATTTTTAAAGTTTATTTTTATCCTCACAGTCTATGTCCCCAAATATTTAACGTTAACGTTTTTACTATGGGACCAACCCAGAAGTAGACAAAAATAAATAGCTGTTCCATACAAAAATGCAACTCGGAATCGAAAAAATGTATGAAACAGCTGATTATGTTTTCCTCGAATTAGGTAGGCCCCATTGTAAAAGTTATTCAAAATGATGGCCTTAAATGACCTCTTCTCGGCTTAGTACGTCATTTCTGGATAACCCTGTATATTTTAGATTTGAACTATTTGCCCTGCACACTACCACTTTAACTTAGCAGCAAGCCGCTTTGAACCGGTCTTATTGGAAATATACAGGGAAAGCCCATGTCCAGCAGAAGACGTTCTACGGCTGGTAATGATGACGATAAAATGAAAAGACGCAGTGAATTTAACTATATGAGATTGTGGTATCAACAAATAAAGATGTCTCAAAATATCTAACATAAAATGTTCGCAATTTTGCTATTTCGTTCACACCGTAGATATCGTTTCTAAAATCTATCACCCATTAACATCATTGCGCATATCTGTAACGGTATACCACAACACTGCAGTTACGACACTGTCTCGCATTACGTTACATAACACATAGGGCTAGCATAAAAAGAAAAACTAACACTTTCCTTGTGCAGTCGTCAAATAACACATTTTCTTAGAGGAAACTCTAAGGAAATATTAATAAATATTTCACTTTATGGCGGCAGGGGCGCTCATTGTGTCCACAGAATCTAAATTAACAAAAATGTATAGAAATGTAAACTTTTCTGAGCACAAAATAACGCTTGGAATGCATGCATTCGTCGCTAGGAATTAAACTAACAGTATCCGTTTCTAACTCGTGCCGTAGTAAATTAATGCATCTCTTTCAGACTTTTTCTGACGGAAACTTCATACAATCTGTCATACTTTCGTATACGTTCCTCGACGATTCGTATACAGGTTCAAAGTCCAATTAAAGGTCCTCTGATTACCCTGTAATCATGCCTTTGGTGCCCAAATACCTGTACCACAAACAATCTATGAAAATCTGTGAACGATACGATGAATAGTTTCACGGGCAACCCTATCGAAGCATAGCTGTTTACATCAAAACAATGAGTTATGGCACCGTTGGGCCTCACCGCAACTATTCGATATCGATATTGCGGCCCCAGAGCCAATAATCGACATCCACCAGTCCAGTTTCAACGAGTGCAACTAATCGATTCTACTATATCGATACCGTATAGCTTTAGTACCTTTCAGATTGTATGTACGAATTAGAATTACCTATTGAACTGAATTGACACATTGCGAATGTCGATAGCAAAGTCATGCTCCGATTGCTTTTTTATTATTTTTATTCCAATGTAATTGTATATTTATGCAGTTTTTTTTTCAATTGTACTTAATTTTTAATGTAATTTGTTGGACATTCACAAGTATACACAATTGTATTTATGTTGAGAAATAAATGAAATGAAATGAAATGAAATGCTGAATAAGCGGCACTCCCATAGGTCTAAATATCAAAGCCAAATTAGCAAAAAATAATTATTACATTATTAATAATACATCCAATTATAACTTCAATCGACACAGACAAACTATTAGGTAACGAAAAGTAGGTTAGTATTAATTACTTTGTTAATATACGAGTAAATTGATTGCTAGCATATATCGATTGTCATATCATACCACATGTTTTTTGTTATCCTCTCTAGCACTCTAATAATATTAAAGCCTATTTAATTATGGTATTACATTCGTAGTGACAAATCTATCCGATATATTAAACACTTCCAATATACTTAAGACAATACATAATATACATATACTTAAAAATCACAATAAAATGTACGCATGTACTTTTGTACGAGTGAGGTAGCTGCCAAACTCTATCCCCCTCTATATCTATTTTATATTTAATTGAGTATGAAAATACCATCGATCTCACGATACTCGACATTGGCAGTCAGTTGCATACAGTGAGACTAATCGATTTATTAGAAGCTTATCGAATAGCGATTTATTGTGATTTTGATGTATATGTTGCGTTACCAGTAGGAAATTACGAGATGCAGGAAGAGATTTCGAGTTGCCTCAAGAAAATCACAATATACATATATCATGAAAATATTCTAGACACGTGGGAAATTGTGTTTTAAAAATAAGCTTTGAATTTTTAAACTAACTTCCGGTTCCTAAAAGGAGGAGGTTCTCAATTTGTCTGTATGTTTTTTTCATACCGATGTTATCTGATTTGTGCGCTGTTTGTGAGCCGATTTTCGTGTTTTTTTTTTTCAATGTGAGAAGTAGTTGCGTACTACTTCTCGTAATATTCTTCTTATTTAAAGTTCTTTAAAATGTTTATTTATTTTGGTTTAGTAGTTTTCAACATTTTTAAAATGAGACAGTTGTCCAGCATTCTATGTATAATATAAGTAATATTATGTCCTACGCCGCAGTCTAGGTGAATCAGCAACAGTAAGATGATTTACGATGACAATCAGCAAAATAGACTCTAACAATATGCTTATCTCCCTATATCTATACTATATATAGAGATCACCTAACGTTTACCGACAAATTGGACATACGTATTCAAATATGTATGGTTTAAATAGTAACGTGCTGGATGCTGCATGCAAGCCAGAGCCAGTAGTTCCAGCGTTATCGGTGAAAATCTAAACCAGTGGCCTATTTCTGCAGTGAAAACCCTATTTTTGTATGTAATAATGATTATTTCCAAACTCATGTTTTGTTTCATTCATTTCATTTCATTTTTTGTTACAAATAAAATACGGATGATATTATATGAAACCTACTTCCATTTCAGGAGTCAATCAATGCAAGTTGTTTGGCAATTTCACACTCATTCTATTCGAGAGCTTATTACTAGATTATTTGTTATCTTCAAAATGAGCATCTGATCGATGTTCTCACTGAATACGAAGCTCAAGACTAACCTACACCAACGCGATAAAAGCTAGAGTAGGCCTGTCCTGCGGGCGTTAATATCTAAATTACTGCTAATAGGCTTATTGGCCTTATTGTCCTACAGCGACTCCATTCGATCTACTCTCCCTCGGTGTCACATATGACTCACTGACCACCATTGTCGCTAAACTGGGTATTGCGGCGTTTCGCCCCGCATGACTATGTCAGTATGGACATTCCTTCTATCATAATTATTTTTCGCCAAAAATAGCATAACCGAAATCAACCGAGCACAGAATTCGTTCAGTTCGCACGGATCAATATACCATCGATGTAGTAATTTGCACATTATTGTTATTTTCCAAAACACCTCTGCCGATTTCGAAAAAATTAACCTCTGTAGTATGCTCTACCAAACAAAAAAAAAGAATCATCAAAATCAATTCATAATTGGCGGAGTAATTGACGATCGCGGTAATTGAGTAACACACAAATAAAAATAAACATACAGTCGAATTGAGTTATGCCCGAGAGACGACAAATCGTATCTTTAAAAATATTTTTTTTTTTGCCATCATTTGCAGACATTGGAACGGACAGATAGTCCGTTCTTCTGTGAAAATTGTCTGCAGTCATGCATAGAAGATCTCAGAAGGTTACAGAACAGTAAGAAATAGCTATGGAGAGGGCTATGCGCGGAGTCTCGCTGCGAGATCGAATCAGGGATGAAAAGATTCGCAGACGAACCAAAGTTACCGACATAGCCCAATGGATTAGTAAGTTGAAATGGCAATAGACAGGGCACATAAAGTTATCCAATGGAGACCACGCACCGCACGCTGGTCCACCTGGTCGGTGTACGTCCTACGCTGCGTTTTTGTAGGACGTCCACCGACCACCCCCCCCCTACCACCTAAGCAATAGCAATCGTAATAGCAATCTTTTATGACTTCATTTTAGTCATTTGGCACCGCCTATGTGACGTTAGCCATCAATTGCTTTGCGCGGATTGCGAAAGCAATCGTTGAATGAACAACTTTGATGGCTAACGTCAAATAAGCGGTGCCAAATGACTAAAATGAAGTCATAAACGATTGCTATTACGATTGCTATTGCTTTAGGCGGTAGGGGGGCAGGTGGACGGACGATATTATTAAGACCGCAGGAACGTGCTGGATGCAGTCAATGATGATGATAATGAAGAAATAGCTAATAAAATTCGGAAATAATTGAACAAGAATATTTGAACGTGCAATTTTAGTTTGAAAATGTTAGAACTGACTGAAATTTCAAATAACTGACTCAAATGATACATTTCATGGAAGCACATTTGCAAACTTCAACGAAACTTCTTACGGAACGGTACTTGATCAACGGGACTTCTTCAAACGGAATATTTCTGTAATAGCCAGTGCATAATAAAGTTTCAAAATCTACTTTCACTCTTTGTATTTTTGACAAAAGTAGCGGCCAAAGCAGGGTGGGCTGTTCTTACCCTATCTATAGTATCTACCTATTAAGGCAATCGTGAGGCGCCAATTTGACCGTACAAAAACAATAAGCTCTACCTCTAAATATTATCAGATTTGAGTCCTTTTTTTTCATGTAATCAGCACTTCAATCGCTAGAATTATACGTCTTAGTTTTTAGAGATTTTTAAATGACCTTAAAGTCATAAGCTTCTAAAAAAGTCATATTTCTTATATAAAACTTAGCTGAAAAGTATACATAAACTTAAAACGTTTCTGAAAAAAATAAGACGTACGAGCGTGCAATATTTCTTATCACTAAAACATAACATTTTGTTTCTATTTAAGGGGTGAGAAGAGTTTTCTTCGAGAATGTAATGTTCTACAGAAAACGCGAAAACACTGGTAGATTCACGATCCTCTTAAATAAGTACCTACTACAAAGCGAGGGTGACAAAATTTTGTTTTGGGGTAAACCAATGGCAAATTGAAGTAAGACGTAAATCCGAATCTATTGTCGTGTTTAGCGTGGGGTGGAAAATTGATTTTCCGCCCTAAGATAAGAAACGATACAAATCAACGCATCTCTTTCAGGATATCTCGATCGAGTGAGTTATACCTCTGCGGACTCCTGCCAAATTATTTATTTTATTAACAGCTTGCATAGTCCCACTGCTGGGCAAAGGCCTTCCTTCCCTCCTTACAGATTGTACTGTCAATATACTGCATTGTTCCAACATCCAAACGATCTTTAGGCCAGACGCACGTGGCGTAATGAACTGAACTCACACAACAAAGCACTGGGCTACCAGAGCAGTAGACCCCACCCATCGCTATAGATATAAAAAAAAAAAAAAAAGAGAAAATTTTATTCTGACAAAAGTGTCATAAAAACGGCGAATTTAGTGCCGCTTTTGACTTACAGTACGAAATACATTAGGGTTGACACAAATACCAGCGCGCGTCACACATCGGTGAGAACTTGACCAGAATTCATAACTACTGAGTAAAACTTCAAGCCAACTGGATAATATTTTGCATTAGAAACAATAGAACAGCTGGGAAACTTGAATCTAACTGTGAATAGCAATGTGGCTATTCAACGCCGAATTCTAAACCAAGATGACATTGAATTTTTAAATTTTATTTATGTAAGTTATACAATTTCTTGCAGGCACATCCATTATACGTTAATCTTACGCTAGGCTTTAGGATTTGAGTGCAAAATTGGTAACGAAAAAAAATGAAAAAGAGAAATTATTAGGTACCTATTCGTTTTCGGCTCCTAATAATATAATTTATTCATTATGCCCGTAGTCTCCCCACGTTTAACCAGTCTTCTGTAGAGTGTATAGTCTTAACTCCATCTTTTTTTTTTATTTTTTTTATTTCGAATAGGTTTGCGTTTGACTACACACTGCCTGATGTTAAGCAGATGTGCGGTCTAGGGTGTAGCACGCTTACCTAGAAGATACCTATTTACTCGGGATTTGAAGACACTCACGTTGTACTTTAACGGAAAGACAGACCCAGGCAAAGCATTCCACATTCCGGCTGTTCGTATCTTCGACTATAGTTGAATAATGGAGAAACCCCCCTGAAACTATAAGACGCCAACAAGGAGACGTTATCTCCCACTTCCAAAACATATGCTCAATGGCAGAACGAGAACTGTAGTAAAATATTAATAGTAACATATGACTTGAATGAGGCAAAAGGCACCATCATCATCTCTGGAGATATCGTCCACAGCCTTCCATATCTAACTGCTGGGTACAGGCCTCTCTCTTCACCATTCATCTTCATTAATTTACCATCTAAGCCACTGGAGCAGCGGCCTTATTTTGTAAGCGCTCTGACGTTCGGCTTCGCTTTTTCTCCTGCTCGCGCCAGTTACTCACGCCGCGAGAGCGAGCGGGAGGAAAAGCGAAGCCGAACGCCAGAGCGCTTACAAAATAAGGCCCCAGATATGCCAGCGGCCCAGAGCCACGCTCCGTTATTTTAAGGAGCTGGGCTGGCCAGGGCAGACGCTGGAGGGTGAAATACACAAAACACCCCATACGAGACGTCAGTGCAGGACTTATCGCCCCCACTTTGAATTAGAATTAGGCTTCTTTCTTACCGTGCTATCTGCCTACCAATGCTGGCAGCGAGAGCATCATTGAGATGGTTAAATTATGTTCTATGTCTAAATTATGGTTAAATTTATAACACGGCAAGGCAACATTGACACGAAAAGAAGAAGTAACATACCTGAGTAGCAGTGAACCTTCGACTGCCCGAGCGGCTGAGGGTGCCTCCTCGAACGTTCCCGTCAGCCAGCTCGACGTCGCCGCCGCCGTCCGCAGCGCGTCTGCGCGACAGCTCGCACAGCTCTGCTATTGGCTGCACCTGATGACGTATGCGAAACAGACGTTTGTCATTGGTGGGTTCTGATTGAGACTCAAAGCATGACAGACAGTTAGTCAGACAAAACTCTTTATTAACAACCTAACAACCACTAATAAAAAATAATAAATAAAAATGGTTATAAAATGGCGGCATTATCACCCATGGCGATTTTTTTCTAGGCAACCATGTACAAATAGGAACTGACGAAAACAAAGTATATTGGCCTAAACTATTTGAGATATTACTGACATAGGATACATACACGTAGGTGGCAGGGCCGGTTTTTAGCATCGCTCCCAAACAACGATATTAAGTAAATAAAAAAAAATCATTTAATTAATTTCATCAATAACTGATCTAATATTTTTGTAAAATCATATTAGTGTACGCGTAATCTTAGCCGGTGAATAAAACTTATTAAACTTTTTTTAACACAAATGAGTGAATAAATAATTATTATTAAATTCAAAATTAATCGCCGAGTGCAAGACTGGACTTTGCTTATTGTTTTGGAGGTCTTTATATAGTGTTATCTCTCTATGGGATGATTAAGACCATCATTACGAACAACGTTTATTATGGGCCCAACTTAAAAATCGAGAGAAAAAATCAGCTTTTCCATACAAAATTGCAATTCGGAATAGCCAAAATGTATGAAAAAGTAGATATTTTTCTAGAATTTAAGTTGGCCCTTATTATAATATAATTATAATAAAAGTTGCTTGTAATGATGGTCTTAATCACCCCCTTTCGGCTTAGTACAGGGTAAGGAGATAACCCTGTATACTCCCCACAAGTAAGATATCAAATTGTGGGATTCTCCGATCAAAGGAGATAACATAAAATCGCTAAATGAACACCGATGCGGTTTCATAAAAGGCTTTTTGTAGATTGCTGCGCCATTCTGCGGTGAACTCGATATCGATTGAGACATCAAAAGTTCAAAGTAATAGCTCTGGTTTCCATATTAATTAGTCAGGATTTTAAAATAGAATAACTCTATACTAATGAGATGTAGGCAATCGTGTCGTCCCAATTTGATAATTTATTTTATTCGGTAAATCAATTTGATTTTAATAATGATCTTTAGGCATAAAAAAAATTGTTTTTTCGAAAATAATTGTGTTGTTATAATCGCTACTAGCATATTGATTGATGTATTTACATGTTCTCCATGATAAATGTAAAAAGTCTGTCAACCCTGGCAACATCCAGCACAGTATGATGTAAATTCGAATTTGTTCCATCCTTATATTTACTAATATTATAAATCCGAAAGTGTGTTTGTCGGTTATTTACTCTTTCACGCAGATACAAAGCGTTCCTATGGTGTGCAGAAAAAATAAAATATCGCCCGGGCGAAGCCACGGGCAAGAACTAGTATAAAAATATATCCTTTAAATAATCTAAATAGCTTGGATTATAGGTTAAAGTCCGTTTAGGGGATTTATCCTCACTTTCTAGCTGTTTTTCTGTTATTTTCGTCCTTGTGCAAGGGCCAACCATTGCCATCCGACACGGTAATGATATCTATTACCGAGCCACCGACATTTGATAGGTACAATATTATATCATCTAACCATCGAACTGATGGTCTGCCTTAAATGTCGTCCATTTCTTGAATCAAACAAAATTACAAAATCTAAAAATACAATGCACATAGTTATAAGCTAAGGGGGTCAAAATTCAAAATCGTGCTAAAATTTAGGTATGGTCTGTACTTAGTGGGTTACCCGTTCAATACAGATTTCGATCGAAAGTACAATCGATCGAAAGTGGCAACAAGTTTGTGATCGCCGGACACGCGAGAAAGTCTCGTAGGAAATCAGTAATTGCATTTATTTTTACAACTAATCATCGAGTAATTTTACCTGAGCTACAAATTGATGTTGTATGTATAGTAATAGCGAATAAGGAATGGACATCGGTCTTTGGAAAGAGATTGTCGCAATTCGCATGTCGGCTGGTTGCAGCGTTGTAGAAAGTTTATCTCTGTCTTACCGAACTTATTGGACGAATTACCATTGGACGCACCAGCAACAAAAGTCAGCCAAATCAACCTAACGTTTGTCGCTGGTTTGTCAAATAGCGATTATCTTTTTCCTATAGTTGACGTCCATTATTTATTCGCGCGGACTGTAGGTATATTTTTAACAATTTCTACCTGTCTGTCTAGATTCTAAAGATAAGGTACTTCACGGGTACTGTATGGCATGTAGCGTATTTCGTCGGTATTTATGCTGTAGTAGGATGTCTGATTTTATCAATAAGTTATCGAAAATATTGTTAAAAATTATGGGTTACTCGGCTAATAGGTCAAATATATATTTTAAAGAAAGTCTTGTACCAAAGGAAATGCACAACTTGCGTTTCTTAATTTTATAACTTTTAAATACCTTAGATCCTTTAATGCCCATGTTACAAGTTGTTCATTTTTAATTTAAGGACGCTATAAAATCATTAAATAATTGTACATATTATATCACTAGCTTTTGCCCGCGGCTCCGCCCGCTTGGAATTTGACTTTTGTGCTATCTCACAGGAACCTTTTTTTTGGAAAAAAATTAGCCTATGTCACTTTCCGGCCCTTGAACTATATCCATGCCAAAAATCAAGTCAACCCCTTGCTCCGTTGCTGCGTGAAAGAGGAACAAACCAACAAACTTTTCGGATTTATAATATTAGTATGATTATGACTATTCTGACAACTCAGTGCATAAACTCGTAACTCGTAAGTAATAGGCGCACTGAAAATGTACATAAATATTTTTAAAACGTTATTACAACAGCACAAAAACTTAATGAGATGTTGATGGGAGTCGAACAAATGAAGCTATTAATCAAAATAAATTAATAATCGTATTTCAACACGAAAGAAAAGTTGTCCGCGAGAAATCGGTAAATCATTTTTTATCGAATTACTTTGAATTTAACGGGACTTGAAGTTTTTATAATGTTTTACTTCTATAGACTTAAAAAAAACATTTGTTAAGGGGGTAATTTAAAGAACAATTAAATAACAAAATAAACCACTAATTTTCCAGATTTCGTAAAACAGTCTAACGCTACCACACTCGCCAAAATTGGTCTACCCGTCTTAGTGGTATATTCGGCTGTATGAGGTAAAATAATATCATCGTTATTGAATTAAAAAAATACACTCTTTATTTGGCGGTCGGATAAAAAAACTATTTTGTCTGCGCGGTTTTAGCTAAATACTAATAAGATTCTAAGCAGCTTCATCTAAGGTAGCTCTAAAATTGTGATAATACACTCTATAGGTGAAGTTCTGATAATATAGATATATAGAACTAATATTATTTATTCTGCGTTATCACCTTAAGATTCATTTGTGATTCATAAATCCAAGTCGTATTAGCATAATTCCGTAATGAGCAATGACTCACCTTAATTGTAACGTGATCTTGACTTCCTTTGATGAGTTCGATGACCTCCTCCCGGCTTTTTTCCTCCACATTGACTCCGTTCACTTCGATCAGTCTATCACCAGGAAGGAGACCAGTTTCGCTAGCGCCCGGGTAAGAACCAGGCTCGGCCAATATCACAGATTTGTACGTCAACTTGCTGTCCAGACTTCGAACATCACTGCATTTGTTGTCCCCATTCACGAAGCCATTGGTGTGACCATTAATCTCCCCGATAAAAACCCTCTCCTGCACCACAGCACGACGAAGACTGAAGCCGAAATCGTTCCTAGGAGCTTTCTGACGCTGAATCGTCAAAGCTCTAGGCTTGGGCAAGTGCAAAGGAGTTAGCCCCGGTAGAGGCAGGTCGATATCTTCGAAGTTGCTCGTTCTCGACCATCGGTGGAAGCCCTGGGACTCTCCCACGGGTGAGGTAGAAAATGGCGGAGTCGCAAACGAGGAATTCGTCGTCGTATCAGTTAGAGAATCGGCACTCGGAGACGTGGATGTGACTCCGAGGTAGCTGTTCCCGTTCGTCTTTGGTCCTTCATCCATGTCTTGGGTAGTGATAGATGGGTTGTTAGAGTTTTTATAGTTCTTAAACTGTTGATCGACGGGGCTATGGATTACTTTTTTGGTGAAATTCTGAACGTGGTGCATGTCGTCGCTCGAAGACGTGCTCTTCGACGGAGGAATGCCGTAGGAGATAATCTCGTTCTGCTGCGTATTTCGAGCTAATAAATTAGAATCTTGGCCATTGGTTACGTGATCGGTAGCGTCGCTGCTTTGGACGTTGCTCTCTTGAGAATTAGAACTAGTATTGCTAAGCCGCGGGCCTTTTAAGATCCCGCGCTTGGGAGGCCGCGGTGGTATCGGAGGTAGATTTGGCGGTTGTCGGGGGCTCGTGTTAGAATTTGGATTGTTTAGCGAGTTCAGGGAAGTTTCCGAGCTGTCAGACTGGAGTACTCCTTCCTTTTTGGTCCAAGTATGAGTCGCTGGGAAGCCGGGCGAAACGTGGTTGTTTTCGTCGCTGAGGTTGGAATTGGAGCCAGAAGTGGGTATGAGCGGATAGTTCGAGTAGTTTGAATCCTGTTCCAGATGAGCGAAAAGCGCGGCGGTATAGTCCGCCGTGATGCCTGAGGGCAGCTTCTCCTTTTCCTTGCGTCTGCCTCGCAATTTGAGAGATCGTCGAACCTGCAAAAGATAAAGCCAATTCAGTAAATCGTTCTCTAATAACCATAGACACGGCTCAGTGGGCATGAAGGTCGTACCGAACGGATTGGTAACAAAGCAGCAGGATCCAAGTATCGAAGCTATAGTATTATTGAAATTGTTTTCTACTTGATCTATCAACAACTCGACCGTGAACAGTTCAGCGAATGAATGGGGCAAAACAAAACGGTGGCAATTTAACAAATTAGCTGACACCTGCTTACCGATCATGCGATATTGTGCAATATTACATGGAAATAGGGTAAATCAACACTATTCAATGGATTTGTCGTCATTGCGTCTAACATTAGTGTGAAGATTTTTAGCTTTGTACAGAGTAGATCAAACCCTAATGGTTAACTCAGCTCGAAACAATTTAATACCTATCTTTAGATAACTTTTATCTCAGGTAAGAAAATTCAATGGACAAATTCGCACATCACCTTTTCTCTTAGCTGCAGCACGATGGTTTACTAGTCAGCATGTCAGTGAACAGTATTCGCGAAAATGGTGAAAAGCCCATAGCAGATGGATGAAGAAAAATTTAGTTGAACCATCTTAACGCTAATCCTACTATAATGAAAAATTTTAATAACGTCTGCTGCCGCCAACTACATTTTAAACGCAAGCTTTACTAAGCTAGCACAGCTATTCTTGAGCAATAAAATCCTTTCCAATTAAACATTGATTTAAGCCGTAAGACTGAGTTGAACTATGCTACAGTCTTGAATTTTCTTTTAAAGTTTCGCGATTAAAGAACATTATTGTTAAATTACGATGCAACTCGATTGAAACGCTGGTATAATTACTTATTTGAAATATGTTCATTACGCGAAACTTCCCTTAGTATAAGAATGAAAGATATTGACAACGACGCGACGGCAGCTGCCAGCCAGATTTAAATACAAATTGTAGAGCAATAGAACACCCTATCATCGTGCAGAGTCGTGGTTAGATCCAGTCAAGAGTAACAGTGGTGTTTACGGTGGCGAAACCTGACAAGTTCTTTCGATTACGTAAAACCGCATTCCTCACGATGAGTGCGCAAAAACGCCAACGAAAGTGTATCAAAAACAGGTTTCCGATTTAAATCCCGGTTTGACTCGTGGTTTAATCGAGAAATGAGCTAAGTAGAATAGTGGGACTTGCATTTTGCGCAGTCATACGAGTTTTTTGCGCTAATAAGGCTGTACTGATAGAAGATTAAATTGTAGCCTCCATGAAATTTGATTCGATCGATTCTTTGAATTTGTTAATATTGAAAGAACGAAACGTGAATGAAATGTCTGGGCGTGGGATCGAAAAATTAAAGAGGCTATGTGTCCTACAAAAAGTTTGATTGCAGATAAGATGGTTAATAAACTTTTTACGAGTGACTTTTTAAAAATAACTTTCTCTTTCTAATTAGTACACTTTAAATTTAACGTGATGAAGTAATAAACACACTTAAACTTTCGCATCGAGAATATTAGTGTGTTGAACACAAGTTTGAGTAAACTACACAGATGCTACGCACGATCACAATTAACTTAATTGGACGAGACCTACCAACGATTTGCATGAATAAAATCAAATTAACAACTCCAAAAATCAATTCAAATAGGTAAGTCGTAAAACGCATTTCAAAGAGATAATTTTCGGTCTGATAGTCACGAACAAAAGTTAGTGAAAGGGGGACATTAAAACATTTAATTATAAAACGATTGTATCTCTACGGTGAGCTGGTTTTACTAGACACTAAATCTATGTATTTTCAATTGATTTAAGTCTACGGGCATTACTCATTTAGATAAGAGTAAAATTACTACAACATTTTGACACAAGTGAGAAATAACGGTACTTGCATTCTTTATAATTATCTATGTAGGTACATTGATCTAACACGTGGGGCTTAGTCAATGATTGGTCTCGTCGTGCGTAGCGAGACCAATCATTAAACTAAGACGTGAGCACTATACGTAGTTTAGTACTGTCAAGACCAAGCTCAACCAAGAAAAAATAGTATAACCAGGACCTGTACAATTTTTTTCACTTAATCACTAAATACTCACTAGCTTATAAAACACAGCAAACCACGCGATTATACAATTAAAATATTAAAATAAATCAATAGAAAAACATCAGAAAAATAAATAAATAGTCCTTTAAAAAAACTTCAAAGTTATTACGTACAAGGGAGTCCAGAGCAAATCTGATAATTTTCAAATGCCTAGGCTCCGACTTTAAGAGCTCTGCCATTGTGGACACCTCCGACTACTACACTGACAACAATATCTATGAACAAAAAACAATAGTTGAACAATACGGCACGATGAATGGATTTGTTTATAAAAAACAATACTATCATCGGCTAGTATTTGTGGCAATTATATTACTACTCTAGATGTAGTGGACTCAAAATCAATAATAAGAAAAGTCAATAATAAGATTCGGTAATTTACAGAATAGCGTTCTTCTTAAAATTTCGCTACGAAAATCGATCTTCCAAAATCGGACATTAATTTCCAAAATAGGATTTAAAAATTACTAACCGCACTTAGACATGTTGCTACAAATTTTTACTACGAATTTATACAAAGTTTTGTTATTACGGAGAGATCCAATAAAATTATACAAATATCCTAGTTGAGTATAGCAATGACACTGATCCAGTTTGCGGCCATCAACCCCATAATGGAATAAATTGAAGAGGTCACGGTCAAGAACAAGGAAGTGGGACACACGTTGCGAGTACAATAAAAGACAGAAGACTAATTATACTAACAAATTGCTCATTATTCTTTTGAATAAAGACGAGAAAACAATTTTGGTACACTCTCTTTCTTCATTTGGGTGATTTAAGACGTGTTTTTGAAGTCGCAGCATTGGTTAGCAATAGCATATTAGCTCATTGTATCTCAGTTTTACATAATCATTAAATCAGCCGAATATTCCCATAGGATTTCAACTCCAATTAAAACAGATGAGATGCATTGTGTACCCAGTTTCGTCTTATAGCCACTACTCTACCACACTTAAAAATAAATACAGAAAGATTGAAGGATTGTTGATACCATCGTCCCGGTGTCCTGTTTTTCGTTCTTATGAGTTTAGTGACAAAATATAAAAACTTTTCCTTTTGGTCTCGAATTAAGCTTATTACCAGACATATTAATTACATTTCCATGTTTCCCACCCGTCTCAACGCCACAGAATACGCTCTGAACAAGTGAGCACACGGATCTGAGCACCGTGACGTCCGTCTAATGAGAGAAACATTCCTACAGCGATTCGATTACTAGAGTCCAAATGCCGTTAGGTTTGGCGCAAGGAAGTGTTTTCGGTTCGATTTTATACACAGTTTGCACATAAAATTTCGTGCGACCTATTGTAAAGTGATGAATGTGAAATAGCTACGTCGAGCGAGCTTGTTAATGTTTTATTCATGCACTCTAGAGTGCAATATGAAGTAAATGTATCAAATTGACTGCTAAACGAAATGTGAATGTTGTACTGTTATTGACTTGTTAATTTTGATATCCATAAGCAAATAAACTTATAGTCATTCAACTCAATGTTATGAATGAATAGAAAAGAAATAGAAAAGTAAAACTACTTTTCTAGGTAATTAATTTTATTCTGAAACTTGTTTATTCTTTCTCCTGAATCGATGTTATGTTTTTATGTAGAGGCTAAAAATATATACTTAATATGGTAAAATACCATATAGACAAGGGGTGCTCTAAATATCTCACACGATACATTAAAAAAAATGTCTAGCCATTGACACGAAAGGAATGAATCTCACACGATCGATACGACAAACTAATGAATCATAATTCATTTTATTTTTTTAAATTCATAAGATAGAAGCAAGAAGAAGTTCAGGGAGATAAATACACATGTTTTCAGAAATGCAAGATTTATCTTGCATCTTTTATAAAAGAAAGAGCAGAGATGTACCCCGGAAATTGCTCCACCGCGCGGCAAGAAATGCGCTATGAAACTATCATTGATGAATGTATTCATTTCAAAGGATTATTATTGTACATAAACTTTAATGCACCTACCTACTTATTTGTTAGTTTCTACAGTTACATCGGATGCCACAATTAAAACATAATGTTTTACGTTACGTTAATTTGTTATTTATCTAAATCAATAAGTTTTAAACCTACAAGATATATTTAATTGTCTCAGCTAAGTTCTCTACAGTTTTATCTTTGTTATCAAACATTATTGGTTAACAATAACCATGATTTTTGATAGTATACTCTTTATAAAGCAAACTATGGATAGATAATTATTTTTCGCAAAAAATGGCAAAACCGACTTCAACCGTGTACAGAATTCGAATAGTCCGCATGGATCGACGTAATAATTTATCACATTATTGTTGATTTATCAAAAATGACTGAGCCGATTTCAATAAAATGTATACGGGACCATCTTTGAATTATGATCTACCAAACAATAAGAGAATTATGAAATCGGACTACCTACTCTGTAAAAAGATATGCGTGGTTATACATAAAAAAAAAATTCGCTTCGACGTGTATTCTGTTCTCCTCCGTTTCGTCGGTTAAAACAAATCGATGTTGTTGTTATGATTTTGCTGTTGATTGATTGTATAAATAATCAAAGAACTACCAATATTGATATATGGCCACAGATAACGGTTTCCGATGCTTATTTAAACAACTCACATACGAGGTGTTGTTTTGCAAAGAACGGGGACTTTCAGAGATGAAGGTATGTATATCATGAGTCAATGTGTTTTTTGTATGGAAGAACTGATTTTCTATTTTGCAGTTGGTCCCATAGTAAAAGTTGTTCACAAAGTTCTTGAACTTTGCAAAGCGACACGATGTTTAATATGTTCGAATGACGTTATTTGGTCTGAGGAAATGCTGGACATCCATAGATGAAGCCTATGTCCATCAGAGAACGCCCTACGGCTGTATTAGAATGATGATTTGAACCGATTTTGATTAAAACCAGAGACCGGTAGGCCTAGCTGATGTAAGAAAGTAAGGTCATAGTTTAATACGTTAGATATTTTCACTTATGATAAACATCAATAAATTAAAGCCTATAAGAGGCTTTTGGGTGGCCTACTGAACTACCACGTGCTCCAAACTTGTAACTTAACGACAAAACAAGTATCAGCTGCTTATTTGAACGAGATTTCACTAACATGGTATTTTTTTGGGTCGAGTCAATTAAATATCTGTAATATCGAACATGTAGGTACAACAGGTGCATGAAAGAAGTTAAAATAACGACAGAACTTCGGGAAACTGGTTTACCAAGTCTTTACTACAGGGCAAAATAACATTTTACAATATACTTAAGTGTGTTGTGTTGACACTTGACGCCATAAAAAGAAACAGAAGAAAGACAAGACAAAAGGCGGTCTTATCTCTAAGAGCAATCTCTTCCAGACAACCACAAAGATTCAGGTTTGCTCACATGAAAATAGTTTTTAGCAAAAAGTTAATTTTCTGGTGAGAACAATAAGAAGTTTCTCTACGTATTCATGTATTTATAAATACATGAATACGTAGAGAAACTTATAAGATCAATAAGTAAGAAAGCTTTTTTAATATAAACTTAGGACTTACCATAATATAGCTCTACAATACCCTACATGGCTCTACAACCACAAAATGTATTGAATCTCATAGAGATATAATAAGCGTTGAATTGTAGCTGGAAAGCAGGTTCAACTACTTATTTTTAACACTAACTAGCCTGTTCTACGACCTATGTCATTTTGAAGAGCAGTTAATCATTTAGCTTAGACATTTATATTAAAACAAGTTTTATATACGCGATAAACTAGCATCTAGAACTAAATAATAAATTACTTAGAAGTATTTTCTTTCAGACAGGCTTAAAACATGTGCTACACAACCGAACTTTCAAAACAAGCAAACATCTGACCCTGGCAAAATAGATAACCATCTAAAACCATAACGGGTCACTGAGCAATTCAACATGAATGTTAATACTATGTCCTCGCTTGTCAAATAAAAGCTTGCAAAGCTAAATATGGCTTTTGGTCCAAAACAAATCAAAATGCCATAGATTTGTTTAATACCAAGAGCAAAATGCCATGAGTTGGCAATACCAGTGAACGGAGGTAAGTGGTTAATAGGTACTTATGGAGTAACCTCTGAGATCTCTTTAGGTGACCTATTGCGATAGACCCAAGCATTTGCATTAGTATGAGATCATATCGTTTGAAGATCAATGGGATTGCCATCACGACTGACATTTCGAAAGCCGAATTAAAACTTGTACGCAGGATTAAAAATATTCTGGGAGGAATAATCAGGCATAAACATTATGAAGCTGATTTTGACTGGTGTGAAAAATAATAAAGGCTAAAAATATTAGTTTATTGGTATGGTCAAAGGGGAAGTTATTTTTTACAAGACTTATCCAAGGCACAAGTAGAAACTAAATTGAAATAAGGTTAACCATAATATAGAGCTAAAGTTTTTCAAACTACATAAGTTTGAATAAAATCTCGTAAAATTATATCTCGTGAAAAATTCGAATAAAACTATATTTATTTACTCGTACCTATGACAAGTACTAAAAAATAATCGAAAATTAACATACCATTAACTGAATGAAACTTATTTTTGCTCTTGTCTTTTACCATTAAAAGACATAAATAAGTTTCATTCAGTTAATGGTATGTTATTGCAACCGTGAAGTCAGTAGTAACAAAAACAGAACATTCAATAAAGGGTTCACGTACTAAAAATAAATAAACAGAGAGTGACGAACTTATCCGAGACTTCCAAATTGATAAATTTAAAGTACCGTTCCGCCAAAAAATGCCAACAAAACCGGAATTTCTTGTCCCTCAGAACGTAACAATTAAATTCGTGTTCGTCCATAACCACGCCTAACAGAATTTAATCACAAATAACTGTATACATATTAACGACATTATAAAATACGTGTCTGTAATATACCCAAGGCTTTATTGCTAAAAAGTTAAGGTATTGAATGAAATGATGAGAATATTAAATGATAAGGAGAAATTATTAGACTGTTAATCAAAATAATAATCTTTATGAGTTTAAACATAAAGATGCAAGATTCTAATGATATACGAGTATGTTGATGATCTGCATGCAAACTGCAGTAAAGTTCTCAACTCGTAACCATTTAGATACTTTGTCGCCAGGAATCTTATTTTATATAGAGGAACTGTTTATGATAAATTCATGTTTCTTTAGATCATAATCCAACAGACATAAAGTCGTAGCCATCGCAGACACCATATTCGTCAAATATTTAGAGTTATTGTTTAACGGCACGCACGAATCGCGATTCTATTTCTGGATTTGCATGTTTGTGTTGTTTATCTTACAGCTGATATATTTTTATGAACCCTTCCATCCTTATTTACATGCGTATGTGTTGACATGTTTGTAAAGCATTCAATCGCTTCATTTATCTGTTCACGATCATCATTTACATATGAACACAGCTTTCTCAATACTTGGAACAAGTCTCTTTCACTCTATGTGACTTGCTCATTGATTTTGTAAGAGCAAAGGATTCACAATTAATCTCCTCAGTAACTTACACAAAACAAAAGTAAGGAAACTTCTAAGTATAAACAGACATACATCATCATGAGCCTTTCGATTACCCACTGTTGGGAATAGTATCTCTATCTTTATACCATTTAAGCCTGTCTCCTGCTAATCGCATCTATTGTCACCACATTTATGATCAATCAGGGTTGTTGCTTTAACCTGCTTAGTCTCGCTTCTGGGCAAATTTCTACATCTAACTCTTTCAAGTTTGGCGGTTGTATGGTACGTAAAAACTGGTACACACCAGTTTTTATTTACTAAGGTATGGGCCGAATCAAAAATTAATTAGCGGCTGTGATGTTTCCTATAAGCTGCGGATAACCCATTCGTTGCGCAGCTGTTAACTTCAGTCATGATTCAGCCTATAACCAGTGAAATGTACTTATTACACTCAATGGTCTATGAATACGAGGCGAGACATTGCGCTGCAGCAAATTTATAGATTAGCGGGGGTGAAGGGTGGTGTTATGCGCAGCTTTTAGCTAACTTCACATACTTCATTAAGACCGACCTATAAATGAATTAGACTTATTCCTTACCTCCTCTAACCGCAACGGTTCCTCCAATCCTGCAGCCAACCTTTCTCGTTTCTCTCTTTCTTTTCGCTCTTTTTTCTCCCGTTTCCGCCGTTCCTTGTCCCCGTCCCGTTCATCGCAACCTCCAGGGTCGCTGGACAGGACGGTCGATTTCTTGATGAAGTTGAACATTGTCGGGAGCTGAAACAAGACAAAATCTTTAAGCTGACGTTTACAGGCGGCAGTACAAGCGCAGCGAAGGACGTCCACCTACGAAGTGGACAGAATAGATGACCTCATCAAGGCTGCAAGACCGCGCCGGATGCAAGTCGCTTCAAACCGGTCTTATTGGAAGTACCGTATTTACGTAAGGGACTACTGCTGAATATAGGGGCGGCCTATATTCAATCGTGGACGTCCTGTGGTTCATGGATGTATGGATACAGGCGGTATAGTACAAAGAGATGCCAAGTTTGTAATAGCACGGATAAAAGAGCGATATTTGCGGGCATCATTATAGCAAAATTCATCTGTGTAACAGAACAAACAGGGCAGGATATTTTACCCAATAATTAAAATTACTGCAATAGAATTATACGTAGAAAACATAAACAGTACAGCAGGACCTCAATCCCAGTATGAATCATCTCCAAAAACAGCAATGACTTATCGATTAAGAATTCTGGACCATATTCCAGCAAAAGAGTTAAGGAAATTAGATCCTTCTAAAGAAACTTATTTAAAAAAAGTCATCACTTAAGGTGGGCACACACGGTCAGTTAAACTGATCAGTTATTCGCGTCACTCCAACTGGGTGCTCATTCAGTTAATGAAAAGGTGGGAATTGGTGGTTCCATATTTGAAGACAGTGGTGCCATGATGTTTCTTCGATAACTTGTGTTATTTCAATTTTACATGAGAAATTATCGGAACCAAAGTTGTTTGAAATTTGATTTTCCACAACTTTAATTCCTATCAACTATTTCTAGGATCGATATTTTTTAATAAGCCGGTGATGCCATGATGTTTCTTCGATAACTTGTGTTATTTAAATTTTTCATGAGAATTTATCGGAACCCAAGTTGTTTGAAATTTGATTTCCTATAACTTTGATTCCCATCAACTTTTTCCAGGATCGATATATTTTTTTAATAAGTTAGTGGTTCCATTTCGTTTCTTCCATAACTTGTTATTTCAATTTTTCATGAGGAATTATCGAAGCCGAAGTTGCTTGAAATTTGATTTCCTATAACTTTGATTCTCATCAACTTTTTGTAGGATCGATATTTTTTTAATAAGTTAGTGGTTCTATTTTGTTTCTTCCATAACTTGTTATTTCAATTTTTCATGAGAAATTAACGAAGCCGAAGTTGCTTGAAATTTGATTTCCTACAACTTTTATTCCAATCAACTTTTTCTAGGATCGATATTTTTTTAATAAGCCAGTGGTGCCATGATGTTTCTTCGATAACTTGTGTTATTTCAATTTTACATGAGTAATTATCGAAACCAAAGTTGTTTGAAATTTGATTTCCTACAACTTTGATTCCTATCAACTTTTTCCAGGATCGATATATTTGTTAATAAGTTAGTGGTTCTATTTTGTTTCTTCCATAACTTGTTATTTCAATTTTTCATGAGAAATTATCGAAGCCGAAGTTGCTTGAAATTTGATTTCCTACAACTTTGATTCTCATCAACTTTTTCTAGGATCGATATTTTTTTTAATAAGCCAGTGGTGCCATGATGTTTCTTCGATAATTTGTGTTATTTCAATTTTACATGAGAAATTATCGGAACCAAAGTTGTTTGAAATTTGATTTCCTATAACTTTGATTCTCATCAACTTTTTCTAGGATCGATATTTTTTTAATAAGCCAGTGGTGCCATGATGTTTCTTAGATAACTTGTGTTATTTCAATTTTACATGAGTAATTATGGGAACCAAAGTTGTTTGAAATTTGATTTCCTACAACTTTGATTCCCATCAACTTTTTCCAGGATCGATATTTTTGTTAATAAGTTAGTGGTTCTATTTTGTTTCTTCCATAACTTGTTATTTCAATTTTTCATGAGAAATTAACGAAGCCGAAGTTGCTTGAAATTTGATTTCCTACAACTTTGATTTTCATCAACTTTTTCTAGGATCGATATTTTTATAATAAGCCAGTGGTGCCATGATATTTCTTCGATAACTTGTGTTATTTCAATTTTACATGAGAAATTATCGGAACCAAAGTTGTTTGAAATTTGATTTCCTGAAACTTTGTGTCCCATCGACTTTTTGTAGCATCTATATTCTTCGAATAAAATAGTGGTGTCATTTAGTTTCTTCAATTAACTACTTACCAGCAATAGTTATCAACATTAGGCCCCCGCTGCACTGATCTGATGAACAGATGTGATCATAGCATCGTGTGAGGTCAGCTTCAAGTAGTGGTTCAAATCGTGTACCATCAATTCCTACCATTAATTTACTGAATGAGCCCCATTTGGAGTGACGCGAAAAACTGATCAGTTTAACTGACCGTGTATGGCCACCTTTAGATACATTAGGTACTGTTGAGAATAGATAAAAGAAAAGAAGTAAAGAAAGCAATGTGTGTGATTAAGGTGAAATACATTCATTTTGCAATAAACAAGATCCATAACTAACTCGTTACTGGCGACGATATAAGTGCAGTACATTCATAGCAGTAATTACAACTGTTACTGATACGCGAATCGCACTTTCAAGGTGAAAACGTGAGTGGTAGTCTGTGCTCGGGTTATCCTATGACTCATGATATATAAGTTATTGCGCTATCAATATTTTTACTATCACCCGAGTGGGATATTAATGGCATCGGAAGAATATTTTTATATAAACGTGAAACCAATAAATCACCTGTTATCGACGCATTCGGGTAGGTACTTAGGTAGGTTCTCTAAAAATGTTATGTGTAGGAGGGAGATGTCTTGATTTTTGACTGACGCTCATCAAATCTAAGTATATGTTTAACGAAATAGGTAATATAGTTGTAACACGGTAATTAGATACCATTACCGTGGTTGTAATCTGTGTATGTATTTACGCTTACAACCTTTGATCACACTGATCTGACTGATACATATATATACCTACAGTTTATAGTCAGTGATAGCGCATACTCGTATCTATCTGGTTAACATCAGGCAGAATGTAGTCCAACGCAAAACTATGCTAAATATTGAAAACAAAAAAAAACAATTAATACGGCACTGTGTGTGCAACGTGTATTTTATAATGCCGGCTCCAGATTAGTGGCGTGAAGCTCCGTGAACAGGCGCGAACGATAATGTGGACGGCGTTCGCGGGGTTCACGTATATACTCGTACGTTCGCGCCTCCTTCGCGAGACGTTCACGCTCCCGATTCCACTTTTTTATGCTTTTGGGGAGAAATATTGTTAGACGAAATTTTGGGGGGGGGGGGAGGGGCTGGGGGGAATGTGTGTTGAGGGGAACTGGGGTTTATTTAAAAGTATTTAACAAAATTATAATTAGACGTAAAATTGAATGTATGAACTTAATTTCTTTTCTCTACTCATCCTTCTCACCAAAAAAGAGACAGAAAAACAAGCTGAGTATAGACCGAATTATATAAATTAGCGGATGTTAAGTTAGCTACAAGCTGCGCAATATCCAACTAACGCGCAGCTTTATGTGAGTTTCAATGTCAATTGGATATTGCGCAGCTTGTAGTTTACTTCACATCGGACTACTTCTATGATTCAGCCTATAAGTACACGTCGCTATTTTAACTTATTATTTAAAGTCCCCATGGACGTTCCTCATAGCCATCTGTCAAAAATCGAATCGTGCGTGTGTAACGTTGTCCATCCAACATTATTATAATTACTTAGGTAATAAAATCGTAGAAGGCGGACGGTTTCATCCAGCCAACTGTACATCGGCACATTGTCGGGACGTCTGTAAAAAGGTTGGATGTCGACCTTACCCAAAAGTTAGAGTGAGAATAAGACATGTTATAATTTTATTTCATATGTGTAATTCATGTACCTACGGCAGTGAAACATGGACTGCCACTCAAATAAACGTCCATACTATCCAAGTTGCCGAAATTAAGATGCTGAGGTGGATGTGCGGCGTCACCAGACTCGACAAAATCCGCAACGAGTACGTGCGAGGCAGTCTGGGGTACGCGACATCGCCGACTAGATGCAAGAGAGTAGGCTGAGATGGTATGGCCACGTTAAGAGAAGACCACCTGACTACGTAGGCAACTTGGCTCTGCAACTGTCTATCACCGGTCGAAGAACCAGAGGCAGACCGAAGATAAGATGGAGGGATGTAGTGCTGAGGTACATGAGAGAGTGTAGTGTTTCCGAAGACGATGTCGAAGATCGAGCGAAGTGGAGGAGGAAAGTGAGGAAGGCTAACCCCATCACCATATAGGATATATAGCCAGGAAGAGAGAGATGTAATTCATGTATAATGATTCAATGCAATTTGACTAATAAATATACATATTTAACATTTAAACTTTGTTTATATGTACAAAAAATTATGAGAAAAATGTACGGAACTGTCGATAACACGGGGGAAACCATAACAGTCATATGGTAACACTGCCCGCTTCAGCTAATCATTTTACTTTTGACTACAAAGGCGTACAGGCATGTACTGTGCAGGCCTTGCGAATGCGCTAAAATGGAGTCGCGCATAAACACATAAAATAACGAAACTGAAATGCTTTTTTTAGACGATTACTTTCTGAAAATGCACTGTGACATGCAAAAGACACGCGTCCGCTTCACACGGAGTCTCACGAACGACTGTTAGCATCTCGTGAATGTGGATGGCAGGACTTGTGCCGCGAATTCGAGGCGTGAACTTCGGCGTGAAATGGCGTGAATTCACGCCACTAATCTGGAGCCGACATAAGGTCTTGTTCGTCTCTACTCGTGACTTCAGTGTTTTTTAGAGACCATCTAAGTTGATGGGCAACCACCGCGGGTGGAAAATACAATTGAGAGCTGCCGTGGCTCGGATAATATTATACATATTGTAAGCTCCGGTTGATTTAGCCGTATAGCCATATTATAAATCTTTAGGCGGCTTAAAAAACTCTTGATCGTAGGCTAGCCATACGGTCTATACCAGCGGTCGTCAAACCGCGGCCCGCGGCCGTATTTGAGGCCCGCGGTTTAGGTGGAGGTCAATTGTGTACAATTATCTTAACTGTTTAAGCTAATATCATCGCGCTAGCTACATACGCGTACAATTTAAAAATCTCCGAGTATAGTCTAGCTAGGTATACTACTAAAAATACCGAAAAAAACATTCACGTTCACTGCACTCTACATATAAGAAGTAACGTGGTCTTCTTTGTTGCCTGTTTTTAAATTACAGAAAAATACCGAAAAATGTTAGCGCTGACTTAGTCTGCTTTGCTCATATCTGTTTCCGTTGGCAGCGCGGTAGCCTAAAACAACGCGGGCTAGTATGTTATAATCAAGTTCATCAGTGTGCGACCCGCAGTCATATTTTGCCCTTGACCAAAAAACTGTGACGACCACTGGTCTATACGAACTCAGTGACTTCATTGCCAAGTTCAGTCACATGAATCAGCATCTCCAAGAAGTGCAAGCAATCCAAAAGTTTACACAGGTCTAAGTACAAACTCATAACGTATTCGAATCTTTACGACGTCAAGCCTTTCCCTTTGATTCAGACTGAAAGCCGTAGTCGTACAGCGCGACCACCTTAGTCGAAGGTTCGCATGTCGGAGCCACAATCGTATAATCTGAACAATACTTACAGCATCCGGTGAAATAGTCAGGTCCCTAATTTAACCAGCTCTGAAGGTAAGTTGGGCACTTTACCAACAAATGCTCTTTGAGATACAGCCGACTGCCATAAAATTGATGGAAGACTTTGTTTCGGGAATGTTATTATGGATTACGGCTTGAGTCATTTACAAAACAGTTCTGGAATGGGTTCGAAGTACTTCAGAGCGTGAAATTTAATTTGCCATTGAAATCAACTCTTCGAGGCCTACGTCCTGCAGTGGACTATTAAAAAAACTGGTACAGCTCGGGTGATAGTACTGCCAACGAAAAGGACGCAAAAGCTTAGTCTTGCTACGAAATATAAGTCTACAAAATCTTGAAGCACATCGTGAACACGTGTCCTATGAAAGAAAGTTACACAGCGACATGCGTCAACACAACTGTCGACAACGGCGTAGAATAGCTAATAGTCACCGACAATGGTCCACATTTGTATGCGTTTGTGTTTATAGTCGTTTAATTCAAGGCACATAAGAATGCGTTGACAGTTATAAAGATAGAATCACCATCGGTTAACGGTGCTGACACCTGGCCATTGTTGCTAATGTTGCCTCGGATTACGGAGTTAGTTGTGCAGTTATGTGTGATCTTGTGTTACGAATCAGGCTTAGGTAAATTGAAGACGAAGATTTTCAGTGAAATTAACGATCCCTACCAAGCATTTGCGCCCTCCCCAGAATTGAGTATAATCTACAAATCTTATCCTCAGCTAGGTACATAATATATCAAGTGCCTCCTAAAGTTCTGGATCCATCAAAGAACTCTAAGCACCAGTATAAAATCTACGTCAAAAGATTTGAGGTGTTAAATTACTAGTTTCAATCATTTAACATTTATACTTATTTCAACAATTTATTTTTACAAAATATGTCATCTTCACTACTATGGAAACACAATATGTGTTTAAAACAAACATGGCAGCCTGGCACGCTTCACACTGATAGCCAAACGAAATGTGCAGTTTTATGATAAACAGGAACGCCCTTGTTCCTGACGGTGAGCTGATTTTTGGCTAATGTTCAAATCAAAATCATTGAATAATGGTTACATTGAAATCACTGAAAAATTGTGGAATGAATTTTTAAATAAATTTTTTGCAAATTTACAAAAAAAATCACGCTAGTTATAATATAACAAAATCTCTGAAGTAAATAAACAGGGTATTGCAGCGTTTCGAAATAAATTGTAAATGGTGGTGTTAGTTGATGCATCTGGAACGTGTTTTCAGAAGATTGAAAATCTTGACGCCTTTAAATATCAGACATCAGGTAAGCCAGTCAGAAAATCTAGGTTACCGGAAAATAAGAAGCTTTGTGACCCAACCCAAAAATGAATCATCACGATAAAACGCAGTGATGCATATCATTTCAAGAAACTCCTTCCTAAGGAATTCTTTAGGACCACATATTAGCTATTGATATAGCTGATATGGTGACTACTTTGAAAAGATCAATGATAAAAGTGACATTTTTACCGACTTCCAAAGGAGGAGGAGGTACTATAAGGTAAAGGAGGTGGTACTATGTTCGTCTGTTATTTTTTTCACTTAAGTTCATTATTTCGATATGAACCGATTAAAAAAAACTTTTTTATTTCGAAAGGATATAATACTATCGAGGTGGTCCTATTTAAATTTTACAGCAATCGCCTGAGCCGTTTTTGAAAAATCATCGATAATTGTAAAAAATACTACATGGATGACACATCGATACTATCAAATTTTGTACACGGTGGAAGCAGGATATGTTATTATTGGCTAAAAATTATTATTCATGGTTCAGTTCCCGAAAAAAAAAACACAGCTATTTAGTGAATCCATTAACTTAAATAGTAATAAATCAACAAATTAATCGATAAACAAAAATTCATCTTCAAATGGCATTTTTCAATGTATAGTAGGTAGTAGCAAGTTAGGTAACGTTTGCATCCGAAATGCCACTAGATTCTGGTACAACCAGTCTGGGTTGAATGCGATTCATTAGGTGAAGGTCACACAAAATGGATTTGTTCGGTTAGATGAATAAAATAACAATCATCCAAATAATAATACCGGGCAAAGTAATAATCCGTATTATGTCATGACCATTCGTAGATGTTGATGTAAACAACATTCACTGAGATACGAAAGAGTAACAAAGTCACCGATATATTAAGATATGGGTTAAAATAATTTCGTATAGGTCAGGTAACCCTGGTATCAGAGATTTTAAACCGCCTGAATGCCTTTGGAATTGTTTAAATGGAGTTTAAAACAAACGAGATGGCATCCGCGCATAGTTGTAAATATCGTCCGCGGTCCAATCAAAAACTGGCTGTGCTGAATGTTGTTTAACTTCGGTGATCGCTAACGAAGTCTCTTACCGTCTTACCACAAAAGTTTAACACACGCTTTAGGCCATCTTTAACACAAATTGCACGATTAGACAGTGTTTAAGTAGTGTATAAATATTTTGTGGTGAGGCGGTTAAAGTCTCGCAAAGATCTAGCTGAGTTGAAATAGCAGGAATATGATCACAATTCTCAAAGAACCAACGACCGCTCTTCATAGGGCATTTTAGGATCCAGGAGATAGCCAAGAGGTATGTAAATGATGGGGGACCAGATTTATTCATGTAAATGATCAAAGACTTTCGTGCACAGATGTAAGCTACGTAGTTATGTTATGTATAGTGGTTTAATAAAGGTGGAGGTATTAAGCAAAATATAGTACCAGCTCGAATGGGCTACAGTCACATAATTTATTATATAACTTCAGCATTCAGTAAAGGATAATAAATGGAATACAAATAATTTCTCTTAAAACCAATAATATTAGAAGTAAAACTAAAGATCACTCGCACATAGGAAATTAATAAATACTATGTTTATAAAATACCGTTAAGAGGAGAAAAGAATTAAACAATACAATTTGTAAGCAGAGCTCCGCGTTGCTTGGGACGAGAAAATTACTCAATAAGATAAAAAATAGCGTTTGATAGCAAACAAACATTACAAAAATATCTGCCATCTATTTCAATTCAAGGCGGGCTCTATTTAAAGATTTCAATTGAAGTGTGACTCAAAATTTCTGAGCTATTGCAACATACAGTTACAAATAGATATGTACAGTCCGCGGCATTTTATTTGGCACAACAACGTGAAAATAATACTATTTTACAACGGTGCAAAAAATTTAAGGCATAGATAGATAGATAAATCTTTATTTATTCACACACACATAAAACAGAAAATAGAGAAACATAGATGCTAAAACATGTGACCGGCATAGGAATGTTTAGCTTTTGTAGAGCCACTAGAGCCTTCTCATTTTTATAGATGAGCAATTTGAAAACAAATAGATGTTTGATTTGATCAGTTATTCTGAGTTGTACTTGTAAGCACTGGTTTTATTCGTCCTGTTTACGAATGAGATTAATACCAAACCGATAAATACCAAATTTTGAAATATTGACGAGACAAGTAAGATTAATAAATAATAATTATGATCGCAAAAATCTAAATATCTCCAGTCAGCGACAATAACAAAGATATACAAGAGATAAAAATAACCATATCATCGAAACACAACGTTTATTCCAACGCGGCAATTGTAAAGCTTCTCACTGTATATCTCTGATCAATGACTCAATTGAAGGCATATGAGTTGCATACGAAACGAATTCCGGCCACACGGTCAGCCGATGGCCTGGATAACGAGCTCTAGACTTGGTGACATCGTCGATCGATAAGCTGATATTATTCTCTTGGGGATTGTTTAAATCGACTTTTGCCCTAGAGTACTAAGTAATATAAAAGAGAACACGACTTATTCAAAACTTAAAACTACGTAACGTTTTTGAAGTGAATACTTCTATAGCGGCGTTGTGCACTTTTTTGGGATGGGTAGAAAATGTTAAACTCGCGTCAGGACACGTGACCGAAAATACGTAATACGGAGGGAGAGTAGACCGCCGGCGCGGCGTAGGAGAGGAACTTTATATTTTTCGGGATAAAAAGTATAACGGTCTATAGCACTCTTCAACTTCTAAATTATATTCATGCAAAAAATAATGTTCTCTGTTGTTGCGTAAAAGAGTAAAAGAAACCAACAAACACACTTTCGGATTTATAATATTAGATAGTAAGGGTAAGTATATATAGATTTTATTGTAATAATTATTTTTTACAAAAAATAGCATGACCGACTTCACCTGTGTACAGAATCATTACATAGTGTAAAACAAAGTCGCTTTCCGCTGTCTGTCCCCATGTATGCTTATATCTTTAAAACTGCGCAACGGATTTTGATTACTGTTGATTTATCAGAAATGGCTCAGCCAATTTCGATAAAATTTAAATGGGACCAATTTCGAAGTATAGTCTTTCCAATAAAAAAATAATTATTTAAATCGAACTACTATGAAAAAAGTTATGCGTATATATATATATATATATATATATATATATATATATATATATATATATATATATATATATATATACGCGTCGAATTGTATACCTCCTCCGGTGGTTCGTCGGTCAAAAAATGATTTGATTCAAAACTGACAAGCCGACGAGTCTCAACAACATTTATTCGTAATTTTGATGTAATTACGCAGAATAATGTCTATTTTAATCAACTACCAGGACAGCCTAACCATTAGAGGGTGAACTCTATCTCCTCTCTTCATTATTTAAAAAGAATACCCTTACCGCCAGGCGTCTATATTCAAATCTATAAACTGGCAAAACACTAAAAAGGCGTATGAAATTGAAAATAGCAGATGATTATGAAGACATCCTACTGAGCGCGGCATTAGTGAAATTTTAATGATAGACAAGCACACACAGTTGTAACGGGTTATTCGGAACGTTATGTTGGTTAGGCGGCTCGTAAATATTGTAATTATGTGGTGAAATATGGACGGACTTGTAACTAGAGTTACCAGAGAAATTGTGAAGTTAAAAATAATGATATGTATTAACAAATGTATCGCGAGATTTCGTAAAAATAAATCTGACAGTTTTAATATTACAGAATTTTATTGAGCAGATTGAAAGACTAGAAAAGGTCCAAAAAGCAAAGAACCGCAAGCTAAAGGTCCATAATTTAGCAAAGCACTGCTGACTCTGACTAAGAACTAAACCGTTAGAAAAAAGCCGTCAATTCGAAACTCATTAAAGAGCTGTATAAGCGTACATAAAAGCGACAAATAAAACCAACACAGGACTTCAATAACCCCACGGATGAGTCAACACGTGCTTAACGACCTCCCTCTCTAATGGAATTAACCGATATCTACAACCCTACTATCACACCGAGGCCTATCCGAGCCAGAAGTTTAAAAACTGAGCACTACGAACCTATGAAAAGCCAGAATCAGATAAACTTAAAGGAAAAACAGTGGTAAATGATGATGGTCTCGAATGCGCAGGAAAATGATATGTTACAAAGGGCACGTTACTGTTTTTTACATCAGGGATATCCTGTTTCGTGCAGGAAAATAGACAAACATAAATGGTTTCAACTATGTCAACATCAAATTTACAATGCTTGTCCGACCATATCAAGAAGCGAATGTTGTATCTTACTACGAGATCCTATCAAATTAGGCGTAAACGAAAATGCTGGTGCACGTAAACGATGTAATGTCCTCTAATTAAGACAAGTTAGAACGATGCCCCGGATGCAGTGATGTTCATGATATAGCTTTTGCCGTATTATTCGCTTTACAAATATTTTCTATGAAATTATTTTTTTTAAAGTTACGGCTTTTTATCAATTTTTACTCTATTTGTCCCTAAATTATGGATATTTTGAGATTGACATACGGCTACTCTAAAACCGGGGCCACACATTGGCTATGTTGGCTACAAATTATAGTTATGGTTCCAACACTCCAATGTGTGGATCGGTCTTGAATTGATATTGGAAGATCAATATCAGTCCATGACTGATCCACTCACTGGAGTGTTGGAACTTGGAACTAAGATTAATTTGTAGCCAACATAACCAATGTGTTTTTCGGGCATAAAATTGACTTGGAATAACCTTGCCCGGATGGGACACGGTGTAACGCTAACTACGATAAACTACTAAACCGACCGGTAAATTAGACTCAATATTGACATAAAGACTGGAATGAACCGCGCAGTATGACATAAATAGAACATCGAGGAAGGAAACAGCTATTAAACGATGCGCTAATGATCCTTTATTAAAAATATTAATTGCTACAATATAAACTATTAATGTTATAACAGACTGAATCGTAGAGAACCAAACGTAGGTCTAAATAGTAGCACGCATTTATAAGCAAATTGGATTTGCAATTGGTTAACCGATAAAGGAAAAGGTAAGATAGGACCTAAATAAATATCGTACTCGTACTTTACGCTGCCTTGCACAAGCGCTCAATGAACATACTGGCTAGGACAACTAGGTAGAGATGCCCTAAACATATTATGACTATTATTTTCTCTGTGACACTCACTCTGTCAATCTTAGGTCATCTAGCAATCTTCTTCTATCAACTCCATCTCACAATACTGTCTTTTACGATTCTTCTTTCTGTGTCCGGGCTGTGGCTCTCTGGAATGACCTTCCGGTGACCATCAGGCGTGCGCAGAGAGTTGAATCTTTCAAGACTCAAGTCAAGGAACACTATCTTGCTAAGCAGTTTTAAAAACTGATATTACTTATCGCTTACGTTTTAACTATCTGTATTTATTTGTGTATGTAAGTAAGTAGGTTTATTTTTATTGTATGTATTATAAGAATTATTTGTGTAAGTATGCCTATTATTATGTAGTGTATATTATTGTTTTTGGATATTTATAGCTTTACTTTATTCATTTATGTTTACACCACCGTCCACGTCAATCACATGTTTCCACACAGTAGAGGTTGTCTGGAAGAAATCGCTTTTAGCGATAAGACCGCCTTTTGTACCATTCTTCTGTTCCGTTATTTCTTTTTCTGTAATGTTTTACTACTTGTGGTGTCAATAAAGTGTTTTTGTATTGTATTGTATTGTATGACAATTAAATGATCTATGAATGAGACATTGCAAAAAGATGAGCTTTCGCAAAGAAAGGCTCATACCCAGCAGTATAAGCCTGTGCATGGTGATGATCACGAGAAGTGTTTTTTTTAATTTAGAGTTCTTGCAGACAAACACCAATAAAGAAAGGCAGCGTCGCATCACACCCACAACTCATAATTACAGAGAGACATAAAAACCGCTGACACATTCACGACGTTCCGCACAATTAGGTGTATTCAATTGAATTTTTTACTTCCAATCTTTTTGTTGCGTTAGCTGTAATGAGAAGGCATTGTGTGTGACAAAAAAATCTTGGCGATATTCTTAACGCGATCGTAAAGCCCTGAGGATAAAAACAGTAAAGACAGTAATTGATGCACCTAATAATGAGCTTTGGGAAATAAGTTGGTGAACTGGTGATATTTCAATCACCTCTTGATACGAGGATGTACTAATCCTAGCAATCGGCGTGGCCGATGTAATTTTCACAATTAAACTCAACAAAGTTGAGTACATAATAATAAGCAATAGTGTTGTTAAACAACCAAGCTACGATGGTTGCCTGGCAGAGATCGCTATCAGCGATAAGGCCACCCATTTTCGTCAAAACTTTCGTCAAAACTAAAAAAAATAATCAGCTGTTCCATACATTTTGTCGCGGGTGAACTATATTTTTCTATGGAACAGCAATTTTTTTTTAGAGTTTTGATAAATGTTACAGTACAAAAGTTGTTAGTTTTGATGTACAGAATAACCCCTAAAGGATGCTTATTGATTAGAAATAACCCTGTATAAAATTGGTCCTTGGACTGGCATATAGGCACAATCGACACCACCAGCTACAAGAAGTAATTTTTTCCACGAAAGTAACAGTTAGAAACAGAAAAGTAAGGAAAGTATTCTATAAAAAATAAGGTATAGGCCGAATCATACAAGACGGCGGATGTGAATTTAGCTATAAGCTGCGCAATATCCAATCAACGCGCAGCCTTATGTGAGCCTCAGTCAGGATTGGATATTGTGCAGCTTGTTGCTAACTTCATATCCGCCGACTTGTATGATTCGGCCTATACCAATCTTCCTCAAACTAGAGACAAATCATATTATAAGAAACCTTATTGTAGAATCGAATCAATCTCAATGGCAGTGACAAACAAACAAACAGTTAATTAGCAGATAACAGAGTTGAAGTGTTTGCCTTCTCTGATTAAGTAACCGACTGATTACTTTTAATCATGATATGAATCGATTCATGGTCCAATTAAACGACTAAGTAGATGCAGTACGCGCAAAAGGGTCCACAATTCCAATTGGTGAACTGATAAAACTCTTGTAAACCCTAGAGTAGATGACATAAATGGAACTCCTCTAGGTCTCTAAGAGGTGATGATAACTTAAGAAATGTATAGAAAAATATGCAAAAATACAAGATAGGTACTTTTTCACAAAATCAGTTAAGTAGTAAATAAGAAAAGAGCATCGTAATAACATCAGTTACATGACCCCGGTTCGTGAGCGCGTGCAGCTTCTCGTCTCGAAGGTGTCGCGGGAACAAACGAATAATAAAATGCAATTCCAATTACATGAGCTTATGAGGTAAGTACTATAACACGAGATAATCGTAATAACGGAATATGGAGATCCGTAAAAGATGAACGGATTAGCAAGTTGAATTGTTAGGTTTCGGTAATCAGTACTCCTATGCCCACATAAGAACGTAGAACTGATGACCGAAGGTGTCGAAAAGTTCAGTGGAGACCACATACAAATGCAACGTAGTCCATCCGGTAAACAGACGACCTCATTATGACTGCGGGATTGCGCTGGATGTGAGGATCTATAGGGTAGGAGTCCATAACCAGAAGTGGACGAATTTTGCATTGTAGGATGGTAACAGATATAACAGTGAGCGCAGAGACGGCAGAAGAGAAGGTGTCTGGAGCCAACGAATTTCGAATTTGCGTAGCTTTAGCGCCTAGCCATATATCAAACTCGAACAAACGTGCATAGCACTGCATTGCGTGCATGCCCTGAGCATTTATTCTCGCCATCGATGGCTGGCGTCGTATGTCGGGTCGTTCTCTTCCCTAAAATATCGGTCGAGGAATGCACCGAAATTACTAACTTAGGCTAAAATTTAAACTAACACATATCTATTGTACTAACTCTTTTTGTACAGTAAAATCGAATAATTGAACATTTTAGTTACCAAAAAGCACAGACCCTGGAGTGTGTGGTTTGTAATTTTCCAATAAAAAAAAGAAACTCGAACAAACTAAACTCAACGAGCTACGGAAAAGGCTATATTCGGTGTCAAGGTGTAATCGAATCATAAATGAGGAGATCCGTAGAAGAACCAAAGGTACCGACACATCCCAGTCGATTGGCAGAAATGGCAGTGGGCGGGGTTCATAATACTGACGACCGATGGGGTAGAATATAAATGTTTTCAAATATGAGTATGACATTTTTCAGCTCCAGAGTCGATGAGGTAAATGGCGCTTTTCTCAAAAAAAAAAACGCGATACGAGATCCACTCTTCACAAAACAAGATACTACTATTACTATTTATCGTAGTAACAATAAAAGAGCATCGTAATAACATCAGTTACATGACCCCAGTTCGTGAGCGCGTGCCGCTCCTCGTCCGAAGGTGTCGCGCTGACAATGGCAAGGAATCCGAGACAAGTACCAGTTCTGGTTTTAATTACGTGTCGCGTGTCATACGCGGCCGGTATGATGCGATGTCTATGACTTTTTGTGTGGTCTTTTTATGGAATATTTTAATTGCTTATTTTGTTGACGGGACAGGATCACGACTCTTGGGTTTGGTTTGCAATCTTTACTTATATTTATTTTTTATTGCTTTCCTGATCGGTAAGTATATAGCATTTCGGAGTAGCATGATACTTTTGTACTTGAAGTAGATTAGGTAGTATAGATGTCCTAGAAATTATCCTTGCGAATTAGGTACCTAATAAAAATATCTCTACGTATTCACGTCTGGACTAAACACATCGAATCTCCCTTAGCAAAGCTTTTATTAGGTCTAGATATGTACGTTAATTCTTAGTTTTACAGACGCTAACATACTACTCTTCAAGATAACGTAGCCACACTTTCTCAGTCATCACCCATGTTAAAGTCATAAGACATCCATTTCATTCTAATGAAATGGATGATTGAAGCTCATTGAAGGCCTCCTCTCATTTTCACCTTTTATATTTTTTTTAATAGCAGACTTGGCTATAGCCATTCCTGTTCCTATATTAGGCTGGCGTTTTCCACCCGACTACGGCCAAATTAGATCGTGAGTATAGTGGTCGGTCCAACATTATTATTATTAATAGTGGTTGAAACCTCGGCTCCAACCATTCAACTGTTATCAGCACATTGTCGAAAACTGTAGGTATTAATGTTGGATATTGATCCCAATTTGGTTGGCTCCAACCAAACCAGAAGGTGTACGAAGGTTTTACAGCAAGAAATAACAACGCTACGCTAGAGATGCCCACCGAGACCCACGTGTTCAATGTTTAAACTAAGGCACGATCTAAAGTCTGTCAATGAGTTTGTATTCGTTAGTAATTATTCTTGCCATGTTTAGTTTACGGAGCGTGTTTGCGTGACCACGCGTCCATTTACGTCGTTACTCTCATTACTGAGTATTGTCGGATGGTAACAGATGAAGCCGTGAGCGCAGAAGCGGCGCAAGAGGTTTCTGGGGCCAACGAATTTCGAATTTACGTTTGGTATATTATCGAACTCAAACAAATTCAACCCAGCGAGCTATAGAGGGCTATGCTCAGTATCTCTGAATAGAATAGAATATCATTTATTGTCATAGTATATCATTTACACATTTTTACTTAATAAAATAAATTATATAAATGGTTCTACTATGGACTCGTCACAATTACAGTAATTTTATTTAAGTACTCTTATCTACCCTCACAACAAGAAAAAATATAGCTTGGATTAGATCAGAGAATGACAACAGCAATAAACATAAACAAAAATTTAAGTTTTAACTTGCATGATTCCCTCATTGGACAATAGGTTTGATCATAATATAATTGTTATTTTTTGAAAATTGTCAGACATTAATAACAAATATGTAGGTATTTTAGGTACATGAATTCACTATATACAATTAAAATCAAAATGACTCAGCTCTGTACAGAGGCATCGTTAAATTATAATCACAATAAAATAATATTTAAGAAATTCAGTCCTTAAAATAAATATGGGTATACACTTTAATTAATATTGGTAAATAAAAATAACTTAATTTAAAAATGTCAGCTGTAAAGGGGCTTCGTCAAACAATAATACGATAATTACAGTAGAATAATCAAATAACATAATGTAAAATTAATATAAACATTGGAAAAATTATTAAGTACACCTTAGTAATAAAAGTAACTACATAAGCAGTAAAAGTACCTACATAAGAAGTAAGTCTGAGAGAACGAATCAGAAATGAGACCAAAGTTACCGACATAACCTGGCGGCGGATTGGCAAGTTGAAATGGTATTTGGCGGGGCACATAGCCCGGAGGACTAATGGGGTCAAAAAGTTCTGAGTATTCAGCGTATGATGTCCTCTATTAAAGTAGGCAGATAACCTCATCAAGTGCGTAGGATCGCGCTGGACGCAAGCCGCTTTCAACCTGTCTTATTAGAGATCCGTAGGAGAGACCTATATCCAGCAGTGGCTGACTGATGGATGGATTAATGAACTCAACATTTTCATACTTTTAGTCACTTCCTTGACATATATCACGGAGCGCTCTTGATAATCTTGTAATACTTGCGACTATTTAATATCATGACAGGCGAAAGACGTTCTGCTGGATAGGGTTACTTATGATTTCCAATAGGATTGGACCGGCTGGCTGGCTGACTTACATTATATACTACCCCTTGCAATTACTTATACGAGTGGTATCGCGAGAGGAAGCTTAGCTGTTGCCACAGCTGCCGATACGGCGGTTTCTCATTGATGACCTTTGATTGAGCTGTCAATAATTATGTAGCATGGAAAAAGAACGTGAATATTTATTTGGCCGCGTCCTGAGTACGTCCACAACGCATCTTCATTACGTAACTGGGTGATTGAACCCCGGCAGTTGCGTACGAGCCCCATAGAAGTGTTGTCTGTCGGCATACGTGCGAATAGGCACCGCCGTGGCATTACACCGCCGTATATACCTACTCGAAAACATCCTTACATTTTTTTTTTTATACCATAGATACATTCTCGTACTATACCGAACCTTTTGGCCGCTTGTTTATTTGATTTTTCATGGATTAATGTACATTCTTTGAAAGTAGAAGAGGTTACTAGATACGAAACTCACGATATGCTGCCAAAAAGACATTACCGAAATTGAAGGACAGTTAGGTATTTAGCGATATGGTCTCTTTTTCTTAGACCGCAAGGTGAAATACCACTCCTTTCCAGTTATGCAACAATCAGACAGTAGTCTCTAAGTATGTGTTATGGATTGCGGAGACTGCCAGCAAAGTTTCAGGAGAGTACCATATTGACGTGTACGGTGGCAGCACTGCATAAACTCTGCGTGCTGTACTGCACAGGGTTTTAAACGGGTAAATGAAATAATTGTAATATGAGCGTACCAATAACTGCAATGCTGTTAAAATAATCACTACAATCCCTTCCACTGTCGGGACCAAAAGATTCCTAGTTCCAGCGTAACAATAACTGCACAGCTATTAAAAGAATCGCACCACCCGCTCCACTTGCACCACCACACTGCCACCGTAATTGAAGCTTTTACACCCGATTGCCCCGTGGTTAGTCAATTACTACACATCGTATATTCCTGTGTTTACTGTAATAGCCTGGGAAACATGCCTGACTTGGCCTGACCGTGGTCGTATTGGCATAAAATTATCAGACATATTTCTAAAGATAGATCGAAGGATAGCAGAGACAACAATAATAAGAAATATGTATGAGGATTTGGTAGAGAAAAATATGCCATACGTCGAGGCATGCTAGATGAGAGATTAGGACCAAGGGATCAGGACTTCAACAGCCAAAAACAATAACAACTTTCTCAGAAATTGTGACAGAGTCCCACAATGCCATTCAAACAAAAGCATCCCTGAAGCCGCCGCGCCGTTACCTAAAAAAATTGGTCGGTTTACGGACGATAATATTACGTGATAACGTCATAAAAAATATTGTTGAAGCAACAACTGAAACAAGCCTGACGCTTAGGCCGGTCGTGCTCAGGCGGAACGTGACACTTTTTCGTGCGTGCAGCCGACGTTCATCGATTTATATGACGTTATTACATCAAAAATCCTTGCTACGTCAACACTGAGTAAGTCATATACACGCATCGACTTGGCACATTCTATATTGATATGTACACGACAGCTCGTACCTTTTCGATGGAAAGCGAACTGGAATATAGATCTTTATCTATCGCATATTTAAGTCTATAGATACAAATTATAGAGACACTTAATTTGATGATTATGCTAATGCTGCAAGCAGCCTTCCACTTCATGAATACCAAATAAAATATCTAGATTTATGCAGACACGTATCGTTTTTTTGGACCTAGGACATTATGTGTGCGTAGCTGCGACAGTCATGTGTTATTTCGCTTATGTCAACTTAATCATACTCGAGCAAGCAAGATGGAAGATGATTTATAGCTATGCTTACGGAATAAGAATCTTTTAATGCAATTGATATCTGTCCAGACAGTTCCCGCCAGAGGAAACGAATGGAACATAGAAGAATATAACAAATAAAGTTACTTGACTCTGAAGACTGTTGATACTTATTTTGATTAGGTACTTCTTTGTAGAGTTCTCAGTAGGTAGTAATGAACTATCTCCCAAACACATTCAAATCAGACAAGCAAGCAAAACAAAACATTGGCTGCACAGCTGGCCCGTTAGATCCATACCCCTACGAGTACGGCAGATATCACAAACTAAAATAAAATCAGAGGTAGAACTCTTGAATGATATTAGTGCAGCTTTGACGGGTTAATGCTGATGTTATCGTTAAGCTACTGCTCCACCTGGGACTTAACGCGTTAATTAACACTAATGTAGATGTGGCCAACGATTTAACCCGTTAAAATCATACATTATATCTACGTAACGGCTTAATTAGTGCGGTAATTATTCCATTAAGATGCAGATGGAGCATTATAATCATGCTTAGAAATGAGTTTTTGACTTCCACTATATAATTAAAGCTTTACTATGACCAAAGTTTCATATTGAATGAAGGACTTTTATAGAGGATACACAGTAAAACCCTGTAGTAAGTTAGACGCTTTGCTTTTTTTATAAAAAAAAACATAGATGGAAATTATGACAAGTAAATGGTTGAGTTTGGAGTTTTAAATACTAAAAAAAAACTGGACAAGTACGAGTCAGGCTCCCACATCGAGGGTTCCGTACAAACACGTTGTTAAAATAATTAAAAACCTATTTTAGCATGTGCTAATGAAGTTCTTTTATATGATACCTTACATGATACGATTTAATCATTTTGAATTTTGAACCCATATTTTGTGAATTTTGAAGCCCTATTTTTTTGTGATTTAAATAAAAATGTTCAGTTTTCAGATTTATTCCTATATGTGTACTCTAAGACAATGCTTCTCGCCAAATTTCATAGTTCTACGTCAACGGGAAGTACCCTGTAGGTTTTGATTTTTGTGAGTGCTAAATATGCGATTTTTTACGACATAATGGGCTCTAACTTTTGTAAACGATAACTGAGAAGTTTTTCTTTTACACAACTGCAAGAGTTCATAGATATACGTATACAGTTTAAATTTCAACTCGATATCTTTACGCGTTCCCGAGATAAAGAGTCTTGACATACACACAGACGGACAGACGGACAACAAAGTGATCCTATAAGGGTTCCGTTTTTTCCGTTTGAGGTACGGAACCCTAAAAATCAAGATTATATCGCTTCAAGAACATATAACCGATATTTTGATCTTCTCTGGCCAGATCTGCATAAATGCACGCCGATTATATCTGACGGCCCACGATGGTACAGTTTCATGTCACAACCGAGTTGTCCATCTCATATTCTGATCTGCACACCTACTGGCACATCCGGAGATACGCTGGGTCAACGTCCCGGTGCGGAAGAGAGGAAGTTACGATACTGAATGTACCTGCTTTAGACTTTATTGGGCAATTTATATGCGCTGAACTTATAATGGGGGTGGGGTGAATATCTGAACATATTTGGCGTAGCGTGTGTTTCACTGCTATATAGGTGTTTCTGAGGAAGTCATAACTGACAGTGTTAATCTTAGAAAGGTGTTGGATAATAGGACGTTTGGTCTAAGACTGTAAGTTTTTGTCTGTATGAAAGTAAATAAAATAAGCCAAACATTTTACAAGGGACATCATACTGTGTTTATCTTGTCATAAAATAAAACAATATTATACAATTAAAAAAAAACAATGCAATAAGCTTTCTATCGCAGCTACCAAAAGAGATGATAACTTTGAAACGGCTGAACCGATTTCGATGTATCTAACTCCCGACTAATTCAAATTTCAAACAAAAATGCAAAATCAAAATTGGTTTATCCTTTCGGGAGCTACGATGCCACAGATACGATACACACATACAGACACGTCATACGTATAAGGCTGGCTTGCTAGCCAAAGTTTTGAAACCGCCTACAGGCCTCTGACAAGGCTAAACGGTTAAAACAACCGTGACCTACAATTTAACGTATCATCCGAGCCACGGTAGCGCTCAGTTGTTAATGTTATCTGCATTGTAATGTCATTTAAAAGTTGCTTAATTTCGGTGATAGTTAACAAATACCTAGTCAAACTACGGTATGATGTTATATAATGATAAAAACATAAAATAATTACCTAAGTTTTAAAGTTGAACATTAGATAAACTAAAAACAAGTTTCTGTCGTTTAGAGACCTCCTCAATAATTGGAAATTAATCAATTTTCGTTTATTAAAGAAAAAAATCCAAACGAAAAGTACGAAGAGCTTCGCAGATCCTACTAATATTATAAATGCGAAAGTTTGTGAGGATGGATGGATGGATGTATGGATATTTGTTACTCTTTCACGCAAAAACTACTGAACGGATTGAGATGAAACTTTGCAATAACATAGGTAGCTTATATATCAGAATAACACATAGGCTATAAATAACAATGATATATTGCGTATGCGGGCGAAGCCGCGGGTAAAAACTAGTACATAATAAATTAATCACCACTGGTCCAAGACCTAGAAATCGATTCCAAGATCAATCTCATTGATATAAACAAAGCTTATCACCAGATAGGAATGAAGTGGCTAACGCAAATTATAGCTAGCGAACGTGCTGATAAGCCATTCTATTAGCGAAACGCAGCCAAATGGTCAACTAGACCAGATTCTAGACCAGTTTTGCATAATCTAATCGAGTAGTGATTAAAGCAATAAATTAAGCAATTAAGCCTTGCTGAGTATAAGATGAACGTAGATGATATGCTTCGAGGATACAGATTTGTCGAACGGCATGTCAAGGTCGTGTTCGTTATACCTAGACTAGATCTAGGATTGGTTTAAACATGATGCTAGAAGAAATATAAATCTCATTGACCTCGCATAAGATTTCTCTTGAATAAAATTTGTTTTCATATGCACATGTGTCGCAAAGCCTATGCTAAATGCAAAATCCCCAGTTATATCCCACTATAACGAACTCAGGCTTATTTAGCCTGAGTTCGTTGAAAAATGAAATACAAATATATTTAAAAGAATAATTCCCTCTATCTTACCTCCCCTCCCTATACATATGTTTGCAACCAACTATTGAGCTCTCTTCTGTCTCTCGCTCCGCTGCCTCTGTCCGTCTTGACCCTTGGATTGCGGAGCCTCTCCAGCTGTCCTTCTTCTGCAGGGTCTTCTCTCTTTATCTTCAGGGATAATAAGAGGCTTTCGCAGCCCTCCGTTCCTCTCATCAGAGGTCGCCCTACCTATGAGCGAGTAAGTGCTCCCGATATTTGTATCTTTATAATACGGATGTACACGATAGCACCGTTCTACTTCACGCTTGTTTCAGCCTGACGGCATCTCTTGGCAAGTCCTTATCTCAAGCTTTTAAGCTAGTTTTTGGTAAGCTTTCACCACCATCCCGTAGGCCATGATGGTGAGGACTATTGTTGGCCAACATTCGTTATTATACAACGCTTTATATTTTATACATGCCTGAGCCTGACGGCTTCTCTTAATAACCCCTTACCTCAAGCGCACCGGCTAATTTTTGGTAAGCTCCTACCACCAGCTCGCAATTTCTGATGGTAGGAAATCTTTGGCCCATCTTAAATCACGCAAAGCACAACCTACCTAATCTCCCAACTGACTTTCACGTATTAATCCGATAATCATTATTTTATGCGTGTGCTTCCACCATTTTATCTTTCTAATCTTCCATTGTTTTTTATAGACAAGACCTAACTTTTCAATGTATCAAAATTTGCATTCAACCTATTTGCACCCTACCAAGTATTTAATCCTTCACATGTGCTAAAATCCTGCGGATACATGAGCTAATATTTCGCGTTTCGCGACAACATGCTCCTTTAACGCATTTCATTCTACACTTTCCTTATAGGCTGAAATTGATACGGTACTGCTTTTTTAAAATAGTCATCTGATGACGAACACAGGGTTAACCCTGAAAGGGGGTTGGATCATACCATACCCTCCAGGCTGGCCTGTTGTGGTTAGATAAATTATTCTTCTTAGTTCTTACAAGCCATAAAGTTGAAATATTACACCGATGTTTTAATTGATGACATAGACTTAAGATAATTTAAAAAAATATATATTTTTAAATGTCAGTTTGAATTTTGAATTCTAGGTTATAAATATAGAGCTTTAGAAATCAACTTGTTAGTGTTACTTAATATTTCCTCCTTTCAAAACTAGTCTACCAGCTAGTCGGTACAATAGATAGTTACAAGTCCACATGTGTCAATAAAGACATAGTGGAACTATTTCAAGAACAGAAGGTCAATGTCTGCGGTTACGTACGCATGCCCACTAGAATTATATTGTGATCGTAAACGTGCGGACACATGGCACATACAGTAATAGAGGAGAAATTGCAAGCGTAATAATAGACAGTAATTAGGTAGTTATTCATCTTATTATTTATCATTAAACTATAAGTTTAAGAGCTGGTGATTTTAACGAGGGGTTGAAAGATCCGTGTGGACATAGTTTGAAAGACGGAAAATGATATTATTTTTCCGTAAATTCACGGGATATATCCCGTAAAAATAAAAGGTTAATGGGATAGTAAGTTAAATATATTATGTACTAGTTTTTACCCGCGGCTTCGCCCGCATGATATTATGATTTTTGACGCAATATCATTATAATTTATAGCATATGTGTTATTCTGATATATAAGCTATATTATTGCAAAGTTTCATCTCAATCCGTTCAGTAGTTTTTGCGTGAAAGAGTAACAAACATCAAATCATCCTCACAAACTTTCGCGTTTATAATATTAGTAGGATATCGTGATGAACTTAGATTCTAATTAACCAAACGCTAATTGCTCTACCAAGCCATAACTTTGTACATGTAACTATAGTTCTGTACTGATGTGTTGGCAGAAATGAACATGTATCTTACACGTCTATCAATCTATGTCCATACTGGCTGGCAAAAGCCGACTTACGGATTAAGCAGCATGATTCATGAAGACTGTTCTAACGGTGCTAATCGTGGATATGTAAATTCGGATCGCTCACCTTAATAAGAAGCGGCTTTGGCAACTTTTCGAGCCTTAAAAATACAATATAGTAGACTGTTGTACGTCACCAGTGACGATAACTTGAAGAGGAAATTGACGAGCGTAAGCGGTGCTTTATGTACGAGGTGAACTGCTCAACACATGATCATAACTCAAGAAATGCTGCAGAGAGTCAAAACCAGGAAGAACCTACCTACTCATACTGCATAAAAATCAGAAACGCATAGAAAAAAATAACTATTACACAGGGTAAGTTAGACAGACTTAGAAGGGGTTTCTGTGTAAACGTTTTTTTTTTATGGTGAAGCGCAAAAGAACGAAATGGAATCCAAACCTTTTTACCAAAATATTTTATCATTAATAAGAAAGCCCGCTTGAAAGCTACCAACTTAATACTTCAATAGTAAATGGTACCTATAGGTACACGGCAATTAATAGAGCAATATCAAATGGAAACGACTGTATTGTCTGCATAGTACTTTTGATTTCTTACCCTAATTTACAAAAGCATCCGTTCTATGGGTCCCAATGTTTCCAAACCACCGTTATATAGATGCAATGTACTAAAATAGAGACAATTACGAGTATGTGCATCGCAGCTACCTAGGTACTCTCAGGCAGCGCATTGCGGTTACACAGACCGGTTGTAAGCTAACACTGTTCATTCTATTCCCATATAATGTTCTTTAAAAAAGGATAAACTAACGTATACCTGACCTTGATGAGGCGTGAGAAAATTATAGGAAGAAATGTAAACTGGCTAAACGCCAGAGAAAGTCTGGGTATGTGTTCATAGAATCTTTGATTTGCAGAAATATGACGCTTTCTGTAAAAGCAGTTTCTCAGTTTTGATTTAAAAATTAGGCTAATTGCATATTATTGTTCCTTATTTAGTCTTTGTGACATCTTGTGGCTTGTTGGACCCGCAAAATCATGTGGCTTACAAGCCAGAAGATTTTGCCAGTACGTACATACTTTTTTTTAACGTTAACTGTCTTTGATTGTTTAAATTCTTATCATGCAGAAGCATGGTTGGAATTTCCCTGAACTTTCCTTGTTTATCATAAAACAAAGAGTACGAAAATGTATAAAAAAAATCCATTTTTATCAGAAAGAGATTATGGTTTCATGCAAAAATATACAAAGCGAACAAAAAACAATAAGTAATAGTAAGTACCTGGTCACTAGGAGCCGACTTACCGATTGTTTTCTGTTCACTAGGTCCTACAGAATTCCAAACATGTCAAAATAATAGAAAATAAATTAAATTATTTATGCATCTACAGTCCATCAAATCTAAGAGGTACCGTTTGACGTTTCATATTTTTTCATCCCATCCCTATCATTCAATTGTCAGAACTGTCAAACGGTACTTCTTAGATTTGACGCAGTCCGTCAAATCTAAGAAGTACCGTTTGACAGTTCTGACAATTGAATGATAGGGATGGGATGAAAAAATATGAAACGTCAAACGGTACCTCTTAGATTTGATGGACTGTAGTAATATTATTTTACAGTTTAGTCCATATTTATGTAAATGAGGATCTCAGATATGTAAATTGTACAATCCTATGACAATAGACTCAACTTGCCGATATTTAGTTTCGGGTGTTCTGTTTCATGATATTTTTAATCACACTTGTCACATTTCCTAGTGCGAAATCTCGATTGATCTCGATCGAACCAATTGTTTTTATGTAACCGTGACTTTAATCCATACACCATTTTATAATTTTAGGCTTCTGCTTCATACAGTTTTGCTTTTGAAGTTCCCAAATTAGACTAACTATTCATAACTTTGGCAGGATGTTCCAATTAACTCTTTGTTCTGGCTATGTTTCAATTTATTAAGTGCATCGCTCGAGTGACCCCATTATGTTATTAATATCAGTTGCAAATGCATTGTTGCATACTTGGCCTCATTTGGAACCATTGTTGAGTAACTAGATGTTATCGGGACCTTGTTACCCGTGCTAGTGGCGTTTTATGGTAATCCAGAGGTAGTCAGGATTTCTGATTTCTCTGCTACTCACATATGACTGACACAGTTTGTATTGCTACTCGTATTCAGGCGAGTTGAGGTATATAAATTCAAAATTCAAGAAAGTCTATAGGAGAGGCCTACCTACTACATACATATGTCCAGTATTGGAAGTAGGATATCTGAAACCACGATAACGAAGGTCAATCTGCCAAAGAGACAATGGGAGGACTGTGCAGTCTGACGAACAGAGGATGTAGTAGGTATGGCTAATATGAGAACTAGTTGCGCATCACTACTTAGTATAAAACAAAGTTGCTTCCCGCTGTCTGTCTGACCCTATGTATGCTTATATCTTTAAAACTACGCAACGGATTTTGATGCGGTTTTTTTAATAGATAGAGTGATTCAAGAGGAAATTTTATATGTATAATACACCAGCCGGGGCGGGTCGCTAGTAAGTAATACATATTTAGTAGATGATGAGAGCCAAGATTCAACTCTTTATTTTTGAATGTTTAAAGAATTTTTCAAAACACTTCTCGGACGATACCTACTAACTCTAACATATTCTGTTTGAGACCCGAAAATTACACTGAAAAACCTAGTAGCGAGCAACGTCAAATATCAGCCTAGGTATATGGTAAGTACCTAACCAGACTGTTTTCATTGAACTTACGAGTAGTTTGGTTTGCCTGCAATGCCTGCCGCATTATGACGTCAAGCAAACGGGCGAGTTGCAACAGTTGCATTTGCTAAGCATGTGGTACCGGTTGACATTGGATAATCCGGAGACTGTTTGGTTGTGTGAGCGCTGTAGAGCATGAAAAATAAGTTATGACGTCATTGTTACAATACACATATATTTAAAAAATATTTTTATAGTAATAAGTATTTATTGATAATTACGAAATAATACATAGATATTTTTAGCAAAACGTATTTACTCGGCTAATCAAAAGACTTGTTAAATATGTTAATAAATAATTTAGCTTCTATTAATTTTAAAAATCAAAATAGGTGTCTCCCTTAATTTAAATAAAACAACGCTTCAATATAATAGACAACAATACGTCCATTAACTTTTTTCATGTTTAGTATTTTAAACATTTAAATACACTCTACGAGAACCTAGTTCGCAGAGAAAAGTTTTGCGACTGGAGATATGTAGTTTTCACGGAACATGTAAATTAGTAGTTCATTTAAATTTATTCTATTAACAACATAAGATAATGACGTAACGATAACAATGTAAGATTGATCATTCATTCAATTTGTCGGGACTAGTAAAAGTGAACAACGTTCCATATTTTATTAGTTTACATCGATCACGCAAGGTCGTTGGTCACGAAACGTGTAGCATTAAGGGTGTACGGCAAGGGTGCCTACTTGTCCCTTAGCTATTTCATTCCTACGCATTAATTGTTTTTTTGTAAGCCTTTAACGTCAACTTGTCATGAATAGCTGGTGGTAGACGTGTCAGTTAAAGTTTGACGAGGTAAGATGCCTATTTTGCCAGTAATTTTACAAGATTGATGACTCTGCCTTTTGTTGTAGTATGAATGGAGAAAAATCGATACTTCCTACAGTACAGCAATATAAAGAAAAAACGGTCAAAGATGCTCTGAAATATTCGTAATATTAAATAACGTCTGCTATATCTTTTTGGCTGAATATTTTGATCAAATAATGTAGAAACACCGAAAAGAAATATGCACATTACATAGATTACAACACATCCCATCAGAAAAAGATGTTAATGTGTTACCATCTGCCATAGTCGGAGTTCATCCATTTAGTTAAATTTCGATAGTTTTATAGGTGTCCAAGAATAGCTAGGTCAATTTATTCCCCCATTCTCTGATCGTATGAGTGAATGTGTGGGTGATAATTCACAGCTGACGGACGGAGGGGCTGGCCGGAGTGGCCGGTCTGCGATGCACGGTGCGGAAATGCATGATCCGTCGAACTCTATTCCTATTCACAGAACTTCTACATTACGTACTTTTGTATCTGGTATTCTTTAGTAAGCTAGTCTAGCCCTGGTATTAGAACTTTTAAGCCGCCTGAAGGCCTCTGACATGGCTGAATGATTCAAACGACCGGGACCTACAATTTAATGTGTCATCCGAGCCACAGTAGCGCATGTCCGCACCCGCGGTCACTCTTCCGAAAACTGACCGTGCGGAACGTTGCAACTTCGTTGATCGCTGACAACTTCAGTGATCTGTATTTTTAAACTTCCGCGATTTGTGCAAATTATTCTTAAATTACGGGAGTAATCGGAACTAAAAACTAACAATTTATCTCGAATTTTCAGGGGGGAGTAGTATTTTGTATCAGTGTTTTAAGCTCTTCGCATTCGAAACAGAGTGTATTTAGATCATAAACGATAATTGCTGGCTGAGGCATATTCAATGGTTCAATCTTCCGAATCCGTACATCTGATTCTTACGCCAAAGTAAGTATATTTTTTGAGCAGACGAAAAAATACGCATACGTATCTGTCCTAGATGATTTATGAATGCCGATCTTTTATTCTATTTGGTTTCCTTATAGCATACTTACTCAGGTATATTTTAAGCGAGGCGAGGGAAGGAAGGAACGTATGTTTCTATAGCACATGTAGGTACGAATAGGTAGGTAAACGAATAGCCGGCAGCCAAGTTGGGGTGATCTCGATCGATTTCGACACTCCTACTTTAAAGTAAGCAGCAAAATTATTTTAAATAATTAATTTGAAATGAAATCTTAATCGTTTATATCGTGGAGTTTTGCACCAGAAGATGATTAATAGTAATCGTTTTATTGGCAATATAATAAGCTCTTGCCTATTATTTAGGTAATATATCATACTAACCAACCTAGTTTTTAGCTCTGTTTGCAACAAATCAATATCTCACACGTAAAGCTTATCTGGTCGCTAGTTGCAACCCCAATTTCAAGCATAAGACATAACAAGTGAAAGACATAAAACCCTTATAAGGGTTTTGTTATTTACATTACTACTCCCCAGACTCCGGAGTCCGTCTCCTTTATTACATCTGACAGAAGGGTTAAAACAAAGTAGGCAACATTTCCGGCACCACCGGTCAGCCACGTGTGTCATAAACAAAACAGCTGATGTCCTAGAGGACTCAGACTAAAGTATCGATTTTCAGTTCAATTCAGAAACGCTCTGTTGGCTAGTCTGGGAAGATAAATAGAGCGAAATTTTGACCTTAAATAGCTACTGGTAGGTATTTCATCATCATCTCGGTAATGATATCAAACTGTATAAAATTTTTAGCACGCAAAATCGACTCGAAAAGAAGAAGTATTGTGACTCGGCCCTGTCCTTGAAATATATATCTATACTGAGCGCCACACAAATTGAAAGATGGGAAGTTAGCAGCAGTTGACACTTCGCCGTGATTCGCTAATTATTGCGCATGTGTGCACAATGCCTATACAAATGGCGAAGTAGTGAGCTCGGGCGCAGGGAGCGCGCGGGAGGCACGAGGTTGGCGGGCGGGTGTGCGCCAACGTCTCGTCTCTTTGGCACCCGGTAACGTCTATATTTTGGCGTTTGCGCAGCTCTCTGCGGCTAACTTCCCATCTCTCAATTTGTGTGGCGCTCAGTATACGTACGGCGTGACGTGGCTACGCGAAGTGTATCATGCGCTCGGGGGCAGCCCTAGTCTTCAGTATTTTAATTGTATTTACTTATTCTTGACCTACTTGAGTTTATTTAGATGTAAAATTATTATATTTACTAACCTAATACAAAAAAGAAATTCATTGTGAATGAAAAAGGAAGCGTTCAATAAAAATACGTACTGTGTTTTACAATGCTTTTTAGGGTAGCAAAACGAGGAACCCTAAAAACGTTATTCGCAAGCTTACGACAGTACGGCGCGGGCGCGCCGCAGCTGACTACTAGCATACCGCACTCTGAGGCGCGTAGCTTAGATTATTTACTGTAAATAATCAAAGGCGCGTAGATATAATTTGTGTTCCAACCGCTTGTATGAAGACGAAATACTGTTGTTAGTATAGGCCTCACTGACCATCACGCCGTTATAAATGACATGCCAAATGAATGTGGCTAATGTTGACAATTTAGTGTATTCAAGTTTAGACTTAAATTTTTACAGAAACATTGTTTGAAGATATAGGTAACCAGAAATACAATGTAGGTAAATTGAGATAGGTAAATCCACATTCCACAGATAATTTAGTTTTAAGGTAATCAGAAAAGTTGCTAAACTATTTTTGACGCTCGCTAAACCAATAAAAAGTCGACATTTCTAACGACGAAGTCACAAATAACAACATCGAATGGATGTCATCAATTTCGGCTGATGGTCAGTGGGGCCTATTAGATATTTAACTATGGAAATTAACGTGGTTTTCACACATTTTATACTATATGTATATAACGACACTAAACTCACGTGTAGGGATAGTCGTAACGACTATTACGTGATTTTAGTCCTATTAGATATCATTACCGTGCAATCCAAATTTCATTTGAATATTTTTCATTGGGACCCCATTAAGAACTTAATCAAATAGGTACTTAATGTGGGACCCATAGGTTCAGTTTACTGTTAGCGAGCATTAGGATCAAACTAAAAACTGTACAGTAAATAAAGTTTAAGTTACTGTAGCAGTAGTTTTAGTACGTACTGGACCTACCGGCCTTTTTAATAGTCAACTGCTGAACATAGGCATACCCACGAAGGGTGATTGGGCCATATCCACCACGATGGCCTAGGGCGGGTTGGTGGATTCACATACGCCATCGAATTTTTTCTCAAGAGGTAGGTTGTAAGTTGCTTCAAGAATACTCACGATGTTTTCGTTCACCGAAAAGCCAGTGGTGTGATTTATAAGTATGTAGTACATAGGGAAATAGTTTAAATAATAGTAGGTAGTACTCAAACGCAAAGTAGCGAATCCCCCGGCACCGGCAAGCACGTGTAAGCCTGATCAGCTGATGGCAGAGGGGCGACGAACCGCACCGGGCCAGTCCGGGGCGGCCGGGCAGATCGATAGAGCGCAGTTTTTGGCTGCGTTCCCCAATTCGCCAGGAAACGTCGTACTACAGGAATGCTACGATTTGATAAGCGCAGTTTTCAGGCACTTTGCTAGTTTTAGAAATACTGGCTGTGCCAACGCCATAACTCTTTCATAAGTGCCTTATATGTCTAGTAACTGCTAGGGTATCGTACGACGACGTCTTCGAACCTATTTCTAATAATATTAATTACTTAATACTTTGTTAAAATAACACTGTCCACTCTATGGTGTGTAACTGTACCATTATGGTAAAATGAATGTTTTGTACAAAAAATATACTACCAATTATTAAAGGCCATTGACCTCAACTCTAAATATTATGCATATTAACATAGCTAGCATATTTTTGTAGGAGGGAGTGGCCTTACTCCATAGATATTTTACCTGGGGTGAACCATTGGGCACCAAAGCTGGTCTAAATTAAGTTCTAATTTTGTCAGGTGAAGTAGGTACGGATAAAGCCGAAAGGGGTTATAATTATGCTCTTCTATTTTATTCCGAATCCGAAACAAAAATCAGCTGTTCCAAACATTTTGTCAAATGTCGATAAACTTCTTGTACATAACAGCTGATTATTTTTAGTCATTTCTGTATTGGTCCAATAGTTGGTCATACAACTGGTTACAACAATATGGTATTATAATATTATAAGAGAAACACTATGTTTTTTTTTGTATTTGCCGGCCTATGTGGCCCAGTGATAAGTGATGAGCTCCAAGAGCAAAGAGGCAGGGCATACCTAGGCCAATAATAATTGAACATGGTATTTGTGCCTAGTTGTTAATAACCAATTTAATAACTATATGTATAAGTATGTATTTAAAATAAATATATGTAGTTATATCAGTCTCTGACAGCCATATCAAAAGCTTTGCTTAGTGTTTGGGGTAAGATACCTAGTGTAAGATGTCCCCTGACATTTATTTATTTATTTAGTTTTCTATAGAAACTTCGATAAAGAAGTATGAGGAACTACACAGAGGTAAAAGTAAACAAAAAAAAGCTTGAAAAGCTTTATTTAAAGGACTTGTGCAGGATTCCGGGAACTGCTTGGTATGGGTTGTCAAACTTCATGATTTCAATAATTGGATCCTAAATTCTGAAGCTTATGTATTTAAGCTAAAATGTTTAATTGAAAATGTAATGATTTATTTATTCTTTAATTTATACAAAAATCTCATGTAACAGTGTTTGATATTTAACTCCTCTGAAATGGCTTGACTGATTTTGATAATCTTTTGTAAATATTTGTCAGGATTGTTAATAGCTTAGGCTATTTTTACTCCCCAAGGGTGGTGTGGCCCTATCATGTTTTTTTTTATATGTTCACCTAGCAAACTATAAAGAGTTAGAAGAGGGTTGAAAATAATATATTAACAATACTAAATAACATTATGGGCAATATAGAGTTATATATTTAATGTAGGTACTTAAATAATTGAAATCAGAATATTTTACTGATATTAGGTATATCACTCAATTATCACCCAAAATGTTGCTTGGCAAGGTATAAAGCGAATAAATGAAATGAATGAGCGCAAAACGTTTAGTTAGACTGAAAATAGAAGTATGACAATTAATACAGGGGTCCTGATAGGTACCAATAACAAGTTGGACAAATGCATTATTCAAGGTACTTTCTAAATATCTATATAAGTAATTTGATTAGCCCACTTCAAAGAGCATCGCAATAGCTTGATACTTAGAATGCAGTGTGGCAAGGCTCCTCACAAAGATTTCCTTGTATTGCTTCTAGGACCTAAGTATTACAAGCTATGCTCTATGTATGGTCACTTTTAGAGATTATAGGTGTAGCTTTTGCAATGAAGAAATGAGTTATACTTTCCTAAATCAATCAATCTATATACATAAAAATGAATGTTTGTCTGTATGTCCTTTATAGAATCGTAAACAATGCTTTGCTAAAGATCATCACATGATCATTTGATCATGTGATGATCTTTAGCAAAGTTGTTGTAGGTACATGAGCCAAAGGTTTCTAAGTTGGTGCGACCAATTTTAAACAGCTGACAGATGGTGAGATGAAGTTCACCGGGTCAGCTAGTACTTAATGAAATTCATCATGAAGCTTCGGTGATATAAAAACCAAGTAACATGGCAATAGATAATGTATTTAAGTAAGTGCTAATTTTTTTTTTAATATTAGAGTGTTTGTAAAACAAAACTAATCACTTTTTCTTTTTTTGTAGTAAGTAAGTAGTTTACAAGTACATAGTTACATTTTATTGGACTCTAAATATGTACAGACATTTTCACAGGTAGAAGAAAAAATAGAATTTAAAACTATTACTTCTAAAAATTGAGGAAATGTAAAAATAAGACTACCTACCTATCTACCTCTAACTACCTTACAACTAATATAGACAGGTGGGTAGGTAGGTACTAAGACCACTAAATACCTACCAACTGCCTGTGGAATGATACAAAACTATAGAGGAAAATAAACTAAATGTAACTAAATACAGACAAACAATAGTGCAGAGATTATAAATAAAAGGTCAACGTAATAATACCGTAACATCGAGTAAGCGGATAACGTGTAAATATTTACTCACATGAGCGTATTTTCAATCCGAACAACTGTGTATCCACAAGAAACCAAAACTTGATTACACACTAAACAATACACAAATTCCAGGCATTATAACAACACAGTCCAACAACGCATTGTGAAGACACTTTTTATACACAAACAATTATAATTTTACCAATGAAAGCACGAATTAATTACGAAATTCATCGCATTCAGGCACACACAAAATTCCGGAATAGTGTTTGACACAATGACAGATGTCGAGTAAATATCGATAATCGCGAACCGTGATGCAAACGTATCCACATTCATCAAGCTTCGGCCAAACTAAGCGATACGTACCTACGATACCTATCTACAACAAAACAAAAGTTGATAGTTGGTTTATAGCTCTACTATTAAAAGAAGTAATGTCTCTTCATATGCCCGCACACGTATTTGGGGTCTTCTAGATTTTGTTGAGTTGGTGTCGCATTGAAATCGTGTGTTTGCTACGTTTACACTACAACGATACGGCACGATACTACAAACGAGCAATAATACATCTAGCGTGAAGTAGCATAATCATTTATTGTCTGAAATCACCACTAGATGGCAAATATGACAGTAAAGTTTCGAATGAAATTCGAATTCTACTTGTTAACAGATGACGCTAGTTGGTATTTTTAGCTGCGGTATTTTGAATCGGTTGACGCTACCGCCAATTTATATGGTCAGCGGAATAGATACCTACCTTACTTTTCTCATAATCTGGGGCTTTCTCTAAAAAAATTACATACTTAATTTATAGCAGGTAGATTATTTTCAATGTAGTTAGCCAGCGCCATCTATCTACTAGTGCGAGTAGTGCGATAGGTAAGGTACTCTAAATACCTAATAAATGAATAGCATCAAAGAGTACTTACGGAGAATTTAGCATGTTATTTTCTCTACCTATTTATTATTTCTAATTAAACTCCATAGTACCTATTTATTCCTTTTTTCTTCTACGCACGCATCTTACACGCAAGCAAATAAGATATTGACGCAAGTTCACGCAACGCTGCGCCACCATCGCGTATTATACCTTGATAGCTTAGAAAAATTATTGTATTAATACAATAAATAATCAAAGCTTGATAGGTACAAAACTGTTCGTTTCAATGGTTTTATTTTGTACGGTTCGGGCATGGAATGGAACAGTTTGCCGGCTTTCCTGTATCCTGACAAAAATGTGATCGAATGCTTTTCTAAGTCAGAATAAATAGGTATGACCTGATCTTCATTAATAATCTTGTTGCACTTCTTATATATTAAAATTCTGCTTGATCTGGGGTGTTTCCTCGCGGTCATACTAGTATAACAAACTAGTATAACCACGAGGTATACTAGTTTGTCATATAGGTAGGTAAGTACATTCTGCGTGCTTAATCTTCCACAACTTTGCTTCGCTCGCTTACCATCAGGTGAGTTGTGGCGTAGTTTGACAAGGTTTTTTTAGCGATCACCGCGCAACGTTCCGCACGGTCAGCCAGTCCTCTGATGACTACGGGTGGCATTACCAAACTGAGCGCTGTCGTGGCTCAGATAGTGGGTCCCGGTTGTTCTAATCGTTTATATAGGTAGACATCTCAGAGGCCTTTTTAAGTGGTTTAAAAACTCTGGCACCTGGGGATTTGGTGATCAAGCGCAGACTCATTCACATTCAAAAATGTAAATCCATGCGCCTTCCAGTGCTCATTCATGCGCATGTCAAATTCTCAATGAAAATTTATTGGGGAAGTACCTACCTACCTATATCCTTCCCCTGTGTAATAGCGCCTATTGTGATTCTTCCTAGGTACTAATAAACGCGAAAGTTTGTAAGGATGGATGGATGGATGTTTGTTACTCTTCCACGCAAAAACTACTGAACTGATTGAGGTGATACTTTGCAATAATATAGCTTATATATCAGAATAACACATAGGCTATAAATTATTATGATAATATAAATTTCCATAATATAAATATAACGATGAGTATTAAGTAGGAATAATTCTGCTATTCTAGAGTGCGCTTGAACAAATGTCAAAAAAACTGTTGAATAGCGTCAAATCGATTTTTTTAATTATTTTCCACCTCCTTAAATAAGGGTGATAAGGTAGGGCCTCGGGTTTGAAAGACGGAAAGTGACATAGTCTACTTTTTATTCCGGATAAATAAAGGGTTCCCATGGGATAGCAAAAAAATCAAAATATCATGCGAGCGAAGCCGCGGGTAAAAAGCTAGTATAGATATTCTTTGACAGTGGCAGTGGAAGATTTACACAACAGCTTGTACAATGACTAGACTACAATCGATGCGCTTTGTACATAAAGATCTTATGAAATCAGCACCTCTATACCTAGGTACTCTAAATTGATGGTGAGTGTAAAATTCTTGCGGCACGTAGTATAACCCTAGATTTTCATTGGTATCCTAATCCACCGACACTGGCTTAAATTGACATCGCCAGATTGGGCCTCTTCCTGACTGTTAGGTTAGGCCCCCCTCGCCTGTACTGAAACCTAACTTTACGCCCATGGCAATGTACGTTTCACCATTACACGTACCATTCCACACGTACGTTTTCATGTCTCATAGATGGGTCTCCAATGCAGGGTTTTTAATTAAAATTAATACAAAACTTCAAATTATAAAAACTCCTTTTATTCATTTAAATATGCAGCGAAAAACTTATACAACAACTGTATCAGAGCTAAACTTTGGCGAGATACAATTTAGCGTAGAAAAATAATCTTTACGAGGATAACCGAAAAACTTTTCACTAAGAATATTGTACCTAAACATAATTTATGTTGTGCATACGATTACGAATACAAATACGATGAAGGCAACGACTTTCCACCCTGAGGGAACTTTTGATTGGTCCACAATAGTCTGTCACAACAGTGGATTATTTGACAGATTAGCGCAACCGCGCCAATGCGTTGTCCGAGAGATTTTCTCAGATTAGCTGTCTACAGCGTGGAAAGTCGTCGGTAAAGGGCACAGCCCTGCAGTCTTAATGTAGCTTATAATTACTGGACCTTGTAGACTCTGGTGCAGGTCACGTCCTTAGCCGTCATCACCTGAAAAAAAAGATAATTACGTAATTATTAAACACAGAGTATCATACTCGTATATACCTACTAGCTGACCCGGCCACGCCTTGCTGTGGCTAAATAAATTAAAATTGCGACTATAATTTGAGATTTAAACTATCCCATCTCTCAAGTTGGATCGAACTGCACATGCGAATTTTATTATAATCGGTTAAGTGGTTTAGGAGTCCATTGAGGACAAACATTGTGACACGAGATTTATATATATTAAGATTTAGTTTTTACATCAAAACTTGTACGAGGTTTCATTGCTTCACATTTTCCATTGATTGTAAGGTGATCGTTATTACCACGGCCTCTAAGGCTTCGTTTCATTTCAAACTTTGAATTATTCTGAAACTAGCTTGTTTCTTTTCTCAAAATGTGATACTGTAACTTCATTTGCCAGTGCCCACTGCAGAGCATCTGAATCCAATACTTCCTATTTTTTGATGGTCAAAAGCAGTTTAGAGAAAAAAATCTCTCGCTACGTCAATGCAGCGAGTGCCCCTTACCCCGCGAGTTTGGACATTTTTAAAGGTGACGTCCACAAGTGGTACATTATTCAGAGAAAAATCGAACCAAGATGATATATACATTATTTGAAAGCTTGTTATATGGGCTTCCCAAAAATATTCAATTTAGATCTTTTTACCCCTCCAATTTTTTTTAAATGCGAAAATTAAATTGTATGAAAAATAATAACACAGCTTATTATTTTTTCTAGTTTGGCAATAATAAAGTGCTTCTATCGTTATTTTACTAGCATTCGTAGCTGAATCTTCCACATTCATCTCTTAATTTGCTAAAATTAAAAATTATAACCTACCAGTGTGACCAGTTAGTAGGTACAATGTGACAGAGTATGTCTAATTGGTAAAAGTGCTTTTACTTAACAATTTGGAGGTTACTTAATCAGGGCTGCTTTAGATACACTACCTATTGAGCGAAATATACCTATATATATTTTTCTAATAAAATCAAAATTAATTTTAAAAAAATCGGAGGGCTCTTTTTTGTTTTTAACTGTTGTATTAGACTCAGAAAAATATGAACTTCCTCGACATGTAACGAGTGTTGTGGTTAGAATTTTTGATTATTATTACACCAGCCTCCATACATTTTGTGGACATGTCCTTTGACGATCGGTGAGGTGGAAATGCATTTGTGGCGTGTCAACTGGAGCAGCGGTATCTTAGAGTCCTGTGAGCGTCCTCAGGTCAGACTGACTCGCCATTTTCAATACGGGTTACCTAACGCGTCACTGACTAGTAATTAATTTTTTAGGTAGTTTAGCTCTGCGGATCGCGGACCTGTTTGGGAGCTTCCGTCCTTAACAACTGTACTTACAGCCTTCATCTCCTCGGGCCCGAACTCCCTAAGGTAGGTGACCTCGCTGCCGTCGGCGCCCTTCTGCACCTGCTTCAGAGAGTTGCCATCGAACGTGCACACTGACTTCACCTGGAAACAGCAAACATCTCGTTAAGGATAAATGATATAAGTACCTAGGTAGTACCCCTAGCGTAGTTTGACTAGGTGTTTCCTGGGGTCACTGAAGTTAGGCAACGTTCGGTGACGTTCGGTCACACGGTCAGTTTTCAGACCGGTGACCACGGGTGGCATTTACTACTGAGCGTACCATGGCATGGATGACACGTGAGTGGGGAACAGCTGCTTTTGTCTTCGAATCCTGGGTTACCCCCACAGTAAAAGTTGTTATGGACTAACGATCTGATTAACCGTAGGAACACGCTGAATGAAAGCCGATTCCAAACGGTAATAAATAAGGTCTGCAGGGTAAGTTCATTTCAGCAGCTGACGCACGTTATGGGACCGGATGTTTACAACCGGCTGCCAGAAACTGTCACTGAAGCTCTTAGCCTCAACAGTTTTGAAACAGGTTGAAGCGCTACCTAATCGAGCAAGCGTTTTATAACCTAAAGAGTTCATCCTACTAATATTATAAACGCGAAAGTTTATGAGGATGGATGGATGGATGGATGTATGGATGTTTGTTACTCTTTCACGCAAAAACTACTGAACGGATTGAGATGAAACTTTGCAATAATATAGCTTATCCTACTAATATTATAAACGCGAAAGTTTGTGAGGATGGATGGATGGATGGATGTATGGATGTTTGTTACTCTTTCACGCAAAAACTACTGAACGGATTGAGATGAAACTTTGCAATAATATTAGCTTATCCTACTAATATTATAAACGCGAAAGTTTGTGAGGATGGATAGATGGATGGATGTATGGATGTTTGTTACTCTTTCACGCAAAAACTACTGAACGGATTGAGATGAAACTTTGCAATAATATAGCTTATATATCAGAATAACATATAGGCTATAAATTATAACGATAAGTATATTGCGTATGCGGGCGAAGCCGCGGGTGAAAACTAGTACATCATAAATAGTATTACTATAGAATATTCTATCAATTGACATTGTTAGCATTTATAATTGTTTCTGTTGCTGACTTGTAAACTATGTTTAAGTAAGTATTAATAAAATGACTGACTCTGCAGTAGGTAACTACGGTTTTTTACATACCTTGGCCCCGTCAGCACGATCCTCATCGAATTCTTCTCCGGGCTTGAACTTCATTTCAGTGGTCTTGAAGGTAGAGGACGTGACGAGGTTGTAGCCGTCGCCATCTTGTTTCAGCTCCACGGTGGGAGTGACGGCGTTCGCTGCCTTGCGCGTGATGAGGCCGACACCTGAAAAAAAGAAAATGGAATGGTTAGTGTATAGTAGTATAATAAGTGAACATTAAAAAACAAGTTTACTTTTGAGCGCCACGGAAAAGAGTAGATAGATGGATTTTGAATTATATTGTTCTGTGGCCACACGGCACAAAAATCTAATGTTTGCTTCAGATTGTGACCCGATTTTTCAGACGTTGCTGACACCCACAAGTGATGGTCAAGTGTAGATGGCTATTTTTATCTACCGTTCAAATGATTGAAAAGCCGTCACTAAGAATTTTTGGATTTGCTATGGATCAAAGGCTATGAAGTTTGTTGCTATGGTTGGATGATAAGAATAAATAAGTAAGAATGATTTTATTTTTGTAACACATTGTTAGATTAGGTACCTATGTTATTGGAAGTTCAAACCACTTCAGTATGCAAAAAATAATTGTACCTACCTATGTTGACACAAACTTCTAAAGTTGGTACCTACCTAAGTAAGTAGATAGGAACTTTGTTTTACTACAGAACCATAAAACAGCAATTAAATCGATCCACTCGTTTGAAGATAAGAAAGTCAAATTGTAGGAAACGATTGAAAAAAAATCGTTCAATACTAAGTCTGACTAAAACATGGTTTATTTAGAAAAAACTACAGAGAAATGTGCGTAAGAGCGGTTTACAAGATATTAACCTACCGAGTCTTTTCATAAAGTCATCAAAGTTTTCTGTAGAGAATAACTTGTACTTTTTTCCTTCCCACACGTGCGTCATATTGCTTGGCTTATTATTATTGTGACTATTTCTGTACTATATTTATTACTTAATTTATAATAGAGCTCGGTAAGCTACCGTCGCGTCGTTGCTGAACGCCTGTGCATATAAGCTACTCTCTGGCCTGTGCTGAACGCAATGAAATAATGAAATAGGAATCAAGTTAAATCATTGAGTTAAATTCGCTGTGGCATTTGTCAAAACGACAGAATCTCTGACAGAATGCGGAAAATGATGTCAAAATAATCATAATGGATGAATTAGTTTCGTTTCGAAGTATTAGTAAATAGTTTCTCTATAGTAGGTAGGTACCCCAGGTGGCTAGTATCAATTTGGTATTTTTAACCAATTTCAAAAAAGAAGATGTTTTCAATTCGTCTGTATGATGTTTGGGCAGAATCTCTTTTACTTACACCGCGAAAAAGTTCCATTACTAAAATTAGGTTGATTAATTTTGAAACAATTCCAGAAAATTAGTGAAAAGCGGTGTAACCATTATATCTTCTTTGGTGTAACCACGAGTCTGGACCCGAAAATTTTAACGCTTACAGAAATCAGATAGCAAAATTGCTACTTTCGCTCGCTGCTTTTGTCTTGAGGTTCAAATATTCTATACTATACAACAGATTGCGATGCAGTTTTAAATACTTATCTTATAGAATATTTTGTTCCCGAAGATTTATGGCTATAGGTACCGTAATAAAATTAATCCGTAGCCGGGCGAAGCTAGTACAGGCAGCTAGTCTATTTATAATCCATAGCAATAATCCAATTTCTCTAGATACAGTGTTCTAATGAAATATGTATGAGCGCACCTAGTTACTGTTTTCCTATCACCGGCTATGGCGCAACATCGGCGCCACGGCCATAAAAGGCAACAAGTATAAACCCGATATTTTCTATCCACATGGGTGGGTTTGCTTACAGTTAGATGCTTTACAATGCAGTATTGATTTTTAATTTTAGAATCTAGAATAGTTTGAATATGTATCTATAATCTATTGAAAATGTAATTTTCAGAGCATTACCCCGCGCCGTCAACACGGAAACTCAACATCAACATCAAGGGACGGAATGTATGTATTACGCTATGTTTTTGAATTCTATAGGTGTGATCCATGTGTGATCAATAAAGAGTATATGTATATATGCATACCTATATGTATATATGCAAATAAAAACTCAAAATATCTAGAACTAGCTTTTGCCCGCGGCTTCGCCCGCGTGGAATTTGACTTTTGTGCTATCCCACAGGAATATTTTATTGTTTCGGGATAAAAAGTAGCCTATGTCACTTTCGAGCCCTTGAACTATATCCATGCCAAAAATCAAGTTGATCCGTTACTCAGTTGCTGCGTGAAAGAGTAGAACTAGCTTTTGCCCGCGGCTTCGCCCGCGTGGAATTTGACTTTTGTGCTATCCCACAGGAATCTTTTATTGTTTCGGGATAAAAAGTAGCCTATGTCACTTTCGAGCCCTTGAACTATATCCATGCCAAAAATCAAGTCGATCCGTCACTCAGTTGCTGCGTGAAACTTTTCGGATTTTTAATATTAAGTATGATTCTAGATTCTAAAATCGTTCAAAACTAGCTTTGAATAGAAAACTTCCATCAACTTGTACAGTTTACTTGTTAATTTTTAAATCTGGAAATTAGCTTGTGTAGCATTTGGATTATCTCCCGGCTATTATTGATTTGGACATATCAGTTTAAGTAGTTGCTCTGTAGTCTGTTTGAAAGGTTCTAGTTAATTTGACCGAACCATTAGCTACAAAATGCTTCTATACATAAGCCATGCCTAATTACCTGTTTATTATTCTGAAAAGTCCGTGTATTGCCGCTAAAATAATCTCACTAACAAACTGACAACATTTATGTATGACGTCACACCTCTCAAGGTGTAGGGTAAAGTTTAAAGACTGAACTTTAAACTCTAGGTAATAATCATATGCGCTTCCGCGTGCAGATGAGACAGACATTGCGTGCAATTTTGCCATAGTTACAATGGCGTGGACAATATTCTCGAATCTTATACATGTACCTATTGACAATAATTATTTTTCGCGAAAAAATTGCACCACCGACTCCCACAGAGTACAGAATTCGAATAGTTTGCACGATTCGATGTGACATCCATGTACATTATTTTTGATTTATCAAAAACGCGGCTCTTTCAAAATAAGTTTTTTGAAATCGAAAATATCGATGAACATACATAAAAAATACATACAGACGAAGATAGTACCTCCTCCATTTTGGAAGTCGGTAAAAATCGCGTCAATTCACTGATAAGCTTGAATGATCTATGTGGTTAGATTGTTTCAGCTTCTAGACATAAAATATGTATGCTCTATTTACACCTTGATTCTGTCTTGTTCTGTATTTACTGTCATCCCGCAAATTCAACGGTTCCTGTACCTATAGCGAATAAAACTCAGAAGCATAGCTAGTAGATAATTTAAGCTGCCTACTTCCCAACGTTATTGCTATACTTGTGTATGTTTTATAATTTTATTTATGGTACGCATTCTCGGCGAAACAGGAAGCAATGGCTGGAATCCCCTACGTCCTGCCTACTCCCACTGCTGCATTCCTAGGCAGGCCAAGTTAACCACTGAATACCAAAGAATTTGTGATGTATGGAGAATATTCTATTCCTTTTATTTATATTTATTACAATAGGTTTTGCCCGCGGCTTCATCCGCGTAGTATTAGCCTATATGACACTCGACGTTTGAATTATAATCCATGCAAAAAATCAAGTCGATCAGTCGCTCCGGTACGTCGCTACAAATACGTTTTCGGATTTATTTTATATGTACCTACCTATCAGCAAGGAATATAGGATTCATGTCCTTATATCATCAGAACTTATTTTTAGCATGAGATTATCACAATAAGAAAAGTACTATAGTTTTCTTGGGTGCGTCACCAACACAACTGACAAAATATGTAAAGCCATAAAGCCATATGAAAACTTACTTTTGTTATTGTGATTAATCTCGTGCCAAGGCATTGTGCCAAGGTATCTAGGTATTTGTATGAAACATTGACGTATTAGTTTCATTCTTGCATTCACCATAAGAAACAGTTGGCTAATCCGATTTTTATGATTTTTGTTTTCTTGGCTTCGTCATCATCGATTTGCAGGTTGAGTATTAATATATCGAAAAAGTATCGAAATGAATCAATATCCTTGGTACAATGTTCACCGGGTCAGCTATTGTTAATAATAAAAAAAATACAATACGTAACGTCCTAAAAGCAAACTCTTAATAATTTCTTTCATTTTAATAAATATTTAGTTAGATATTCTTAGCAAACGATGGTCCATTTTTAATATTTAGCATAATTTTAAATATAAAATTATGTGTATGCCTTTAAAACAAGAAAGACGAAAATTAAAAAAAATCGAATATTACCTATTCCTAATGATATCGAGCGCTACAACAGCAAAGGTCGTATCTAAAAAAAACTCCACTTTTAATAAGAGTATTATTTAATACTCTTATTGTACAAAAGAAACCAAAACTAATTTACATAAATTATTTTAATAAATGCTTAAATAAAGTACTTTTTACAATTGGTAATAATGTAAGTAAGTACCTAAATGATAAGTAGGTATCATTCGAATATTAAATACGTAATAGTACTGGAATTAAGAATATAGGAATACTTAATTTGTTCGATGGATATGCCTCGTAAGTCTGTAATTAATATACTATATATTATTTGCACAAGTCTCAGAGCAAATAATTGTTTTATATGGTCTGAAGCGTAAGTACTTACCTAATTATACAACACGGGTAAAATTATTTCATTCTCGTTTGATACTAAACTAAGTAAAGCTAAAAGAAAAAACTGATTTTTCTAGTAAGACGTTAATGTCCATCATTCCGTCAATATGACAATTCACAAGATCTGTCGGGAGTTGACCTTGGAATCACAGAATATTTGTCATCTCATGCAGTGGGTCGTCGGTCGCCTGTTGCGCGTTAGCTGCGCGAGTTTAGCAAATTTTTATCTGCACGCAGAGATGAATCGATAAGGAACTCTGGTCTCTCATTGGCCGGTTTGGGGGCATGACGCATTGTCATTGGCCCACAGTGGTGGTGTGACAGTAAGGTTAACGGCCTTTAAATTGGCGCTATTTTTCAATTTAGAACATTAAGTTCCAAAAGACCTCCATAGAGAAATTGATTTTTTATTGACCTTGATTAACCCAATAGAAAGCTGAATAAAAATGTTATCTGTTACTGATAGAAAAACTGTCATTACAATAAAATTACTAAATATGAATTTTGTTCAAAGTGCGACTGTAAGATAAGATAATGAAATTTCAATATCGGCAAGTTAACTCATGTCATGTTGTCACTTCCCATATTATCATAAGTTTATCTGGTCTGTAAGAATTATGTTTATGACTAGAGCTTAACGGATATCACGATTAGATAGTATTTTAAAGAATATTTTTATAAGAATAATTACTCATTGACACATTTCTTTTTAGTTTGAATTATTATTTACCAGGTAGAGTAATACTCACACATAGATATTTAATGTCACTGGCTAGTAAATTGCTACTAATTTAACCACGAAAGTCACACATTGACGGCTTGGGAGTGAGTTATTTAAATCAAATTCCGAAATAGACGAAGTTAATAATAGGGGTCCAACGTCCATTCACGATGTGCCAAGCCGTTGCCAAGTAGACTTATTACAACTGTATGATGAATAACATTGTAAATAAACTTGGCTGCACTTTAATGTACACCTTGAATGACTGAAATAATTATGACCATTGGGCCTAAAATATTTGCAAACAAAATGCGCTCTTCAGTTCTGCTCTGAATTATGTAATTTTTCTCAAAGATTTGGCAAACAAACAAAATTATAGGTCGAATTTATATGTGAAAGCCTTTTTTGAATTATTATTAGCTAAATAAAAACCAAAGAATGCCATTACCTGAACTAAATTTGAAAATAAAGCAAAGTTAACTTAAAAATAGTCGTATATAACAAGAACAAAATCACAATATATCAAGCTCAATAAAACGACAGACATGGTCTATTTATTTAGCTCTCCTCAACTATTCAGAAAATTGATCTATTATTTAGTCAGATGGAAGTAGATATATGAAAATCGAAACAGTAAGATGTTACAGAATTTTGGACTATACCAGTATAAAACCCTGCACAGCACACAGCACTGCGGTCGTACTTCCTTATATTTTGTTCATATTACAGGAAAACTCGAACATAACATAGCCTAGTTAAAAGCTCTGCTGGTTTGTGGTCTTTATAAATCAATCTAGCTACAACAATGTCACATGTATTGATACAGATTGTCTCGGCGTGGGCTCCATGCCCACTGCATCCGGCCGACAGTTCAATTGTCGTCAATTGATGTCTGAAGATTCATTTGAGAGTGGACGGTATCGGATATTGAACCGACCAGACCTAAAGGGACTTTATGACTCATCGCGAAAGAACTTTGGTGTACGGACGTGGATAATTTCATAATAGAAGTAGGTATATCTTTAGGGTACAGAAATAATTTCAGACTTATTATGACTTACTTTATTTATGACTTTCAATTTCAAACAAGCAACAACATTTCATTAGTATAAAATGACAACTCGGTGTTTTATAAGTTAAATAAAATATACGCGTCGAATTGAGTACCTCGTCAAGCTAGTGAAAAATACCGAGCTTACTATCATTCTTAGGGCCCTTTTCTTGACATGACTCTCCCAGTGTCATGATATGCCCATACCAATAAAGCCTGTCACGCTTTAATTTCTTAGTCACTGACGCTACTTTCAGACTTCCTCTAACATGCTCATTTTTATTGTTATCCTTATGTAGTAAACATTTCAAATATATTGGTATCAAATAGTGATAAGTAGAAAAACTTTCCTCTTATTCTAAGACAAATGTGTTAAAAACTTGCACTTATTTTATTTTAATTTATCAGTAAAGTACATAAAATAGATTCACAGTATTTTGTGATAAGAAAGTGACACAAAATACATGCATTCTCGGGAAAACACTCAAGTGGGTATGACTCAAGTAAGTGACAACAGATAAAAATCAAACATGATGTCAGTATAGTCAATCAATATTTGCTTACGTTATTTATATAAGAGTTTAAACGATTCATCCGTCACACACAAAACAAGATGAGGGAAAAATCTAGGCTGGAAAATATCATATTATGTATTTTTAAGGTTGTAGTTAGCAGTATATTTGATATTCAACATTGTTTCTTTGTCTACCATTGATCAAATTCTGATTAGCGGCTTAGAATTTATGAGGGAACAAATGAACAATCATACCGGACGCAGAGACGCAAAGCCCTCATCATTAACAAATATATACCTGACTCTAAAGAGCTCGTCGTTGTCGGATAAAAAAGGAAAATCGTTCAGCTAACTATAAAAAAGGAGTCTCAACCGTCTCGCATCTTATTGACGGCAATTGGAGCTGATTGTTGCCCATTTGACGCCAATTGGTCCACAGTCACCGATGGAACATAATCGCTAAACTATGTCGGGATATTCTCATGACTAATTGAAGGAACTTTCGATCGGAGGTCGTGGGGTTCGTTGATACCCGCATAATCAAACATTCATGTTCGCATTCATTAGTGCTGTGAATAGAGTATTGGATATACTTAAACTGGTTTTAACTTTTTTTTAAATAAATAATCAATAAGGAGTCTCGTCTAGAATCAATATTATGATGTGGATTCTAAGACGATCCTCACAATTTTAATGCAATATAGAGAGTATATTGCTTTAAATTTAAATATTTCTACCCGAGCCTAGGCTTCCGAATTTCTAAAAAATATAGCAACCAGTATAAATAAAGCACTTATGACATTGGTATGATGGCAATAGATAAACATTTTACAATGATTTCAGATTATCACAAAAATAGGACTGTAGACGATGTTGCTTCTAACCTTCCAAATCAATTCCACTTTGCGTAGAGATAAGGTAATTTTGTAAATATTAAGAAATGAGCAAGGAGTTTGATTTTTTAATTCATTTTATCCAATCATCGTTTTGATGTTTGCTAAAGACCCGACATATTACTGTAAGTGGGACGTGGGCACGTTAAGCTGTGCTTCGATACAAGAACCGCAGAATGAATTTGAAGAATCAAATCCGCAGGAGACTTACAATTTGAAACCATGTTCAAAAGATGATAAATAGCTTGCACTTTTCGGTTCCTTAGTCAGTTCTAATTCGCTGGCTAGTAAAAAAAAGACGTAACGTCAAATTTTGTGAAAAATATTTTATATCAACGGACATTTTGCCGTACTTTGAGGATGACTGACATAGTCTCATTTTGTTTTTGTGGTCGCTGCACTGATGAGCTGTGTTTTGAATTACGTAACATAAAGCGTGTCCAACGCAAATGTCACCGGACGTAGGGACGGAATCAGTTGTGTGTCGCTACACGCGAGTCCGATAATCTAAGGGAAAACAAAACAGGAAAACTGTACCTAGTGGCATATTTACTATTTGTCAATGAATGGCATCAGATATGACGATAATTAAAACGAATTTTTTTACTGATCGAAATGAAATTGACAATATTACTGTAACTAGATCCTGAAATTAACAAAATAATGACATTCAAATAACATTTGGAGATCTTGATTCACCGTTGTCTCTGTTAATCTATAATCAGCAAGTTTGCATGAATAGTTAGCATTTAAAGAGTGGAATCTAAGAATTTTCTAAGTATTCTATATTCAGCAGATCCAGTTTCGCAGATCTTTGTTCTGGTGCTCTGTATCGAAATACAGTATAACGTGTGTCATATTAATAACAAAACCAATCTACGATATCTTGTAACTCAATCTCAACCGCAGAGATTGAAATATCTCGAATACCGGGCTCAATACTGTTTCAGTATCAGCTTTATATTCCTTTACACCAACAGATTCGACCCAATCATTGAAACTTAAACTTTACTAGTACAACATACAGTTTAAATGGCTACGTATAGGTATATTATCATCATTTCTTGGTTATAGCTATAATTTTCCTTGGTTTGTACAATTGTTTCCTTAAGTCCGTGTTTTTGTCTTGCGGTACAAAATATGAAAAATTTGTTCAAACAGATCCGTGTGTTAGAATTATGTACCAATGTTTTATCTTCGATTTATTATTCACTTATCTTAATGCCTGTGTTATAGTCTTATATAGATTTTTATCGGATAGATATGACCACTCGAGGAACGAGGATTAGAATCTAATATTTTGACACTACGCCGCCGTAGAGTTTATCGTAATCTATATTTAAAATAGAATAGATGAATTAAAATTATCTTCAAGCACAAAACTCTTACAAATTTAGTTAAGATATATTATTTTTGTTCCTAAATCCTGAACAAAGTTTCAGGGTATGCATGGGGGTAGTGTAGATATAATTTAGAAATGTACTTATTGAGCTTCTATAAAAGATTTTTTGTGAACATGAACATTGGGCTCCATTTTTTATGTTTTTAACAATTTTCGGTAAGTAACAAATTACCTGTTATGTAACAAATACTTGTAAGTAGGTAAGTAAGTGCCTTCATAAGTGAGCTGGTTACACCCAAAAAATATACCTAATTTAGTTGGAGCAACAAAGGTTAAGTAGGTGCCGCATATATTTTTATTATAATACCTACCCAAATATAATGAGACGTTTATTACTACAGAGCTACGTAAACCCAGGCTTGGTAATGAAGTGTCAAAGTCCGACCACAGTCCAAGGTCTAAGAAAGAAAAACAACTTCTTGCTCACAGCATGTTTTTATGTCGTTATAATATTATGAAGAATTATACAAGACGCAGACTTAGTAAGTTTCGTATATTGAGTCGGTTTATAATAATATTCTTACAATTTTATTTTATGAATCCAAAAGTTCATTAGTTGGTTTGTTTGTTGTTAATTTTTCACGCAGCAGTGGAGAGATGTACCTATCGTATCGACTTGGTTTTAATGCATGGATGGAGGTAGTTTTAAGTTTCAAGATTGTCATAGGCTAATAGTCCGGGAGGTAAGCGCAAAAAATGCAACTACTTTCTAAAAGCTGAATTTTTGGGATTAGGTAGTCATGGTGGTGTACAACAATAAAATTCAAACTGGTATCCCCACAAAACGCTAAGCATTCCAGCGGATTGAATCCGGGGTATTGTTGTATACCACCGTGACTACCTAATACCAAAAAATCAGCTTTTAGAAAGTAGTAGCATTTTTTGCGCTTACCTCCCAGGCTATAAGTACTTTTTATCCTAGAAACTGCAGCGGTTTGAAGGACGTTGTTGACATTGACAGATTCAAACTTACTGAAATATTAGTGTTTTTCATCATTATCCAATTATTTCACAGAGCTATAATAACCAGAGATATAGCGCTGTGATAGGCAACTCTCAACCGGAAAAATGTATGGACTATCACTACCAAATGTTGTCACTGTCAAATATATGTACATATTAGAATTTGATACTATTGGCAGAAAAACACGGCAACTTGCCACTGAATCGAGATATTTGCATGTCTCTTTCTAACTCAAGCCAAATTATATCAATGCATATGTTATCTTTCTCTCTTTTCTTTATCGACCATATTATCCCTCTGGTATCTCTGTGAATTACATATTTGGTGGTATTAGTGAATTATCTGAAGCTCAGAACGTTAACTTTTTATTTTTGCGCAGAACAATATGTCACTTGAAACTATTAGTAATTGTTTGATAGGTAGATATTATAGAACAAATGTAGAATTGTTTAAAAATAATCATTTTGCTGTGAATAAAATACTGTTCCATAAATTATAATGAAGCTCGTGTTAGTAAATATAATGATGCACTGTTCCACAAAACGCCATTAAAAGAGAATAATAATAAATTAATGAACTTAGTAACAATACGTTGACTTATCCCTATCAACTGCGATGCAATTGCACAGACAAACAACAGAGCCATTGAACTAATAAAATTATCAATTCCCATAACGCATGAACTCGAGATAGCAAATGAATGCAAAAAGTATCTAGATAAGAATTAACACAGCTCCTTTCATTTCACAGTTAATTTGTTCATAAAAATTGATGATCCAGATGCGAGTAAATTTTTTAAAGGATCGTTGTTATTTAATGAGCTTTTCATCTTGGATGAACTTTTGGATTGGATTGATCTTTGCGCTGTTAAATTAAAATTATTTTACCTTCTCGGGTTTTAAAAATTATTTTGGTACTTATACTTAGGTATGAAGATGTTATCAGTTTCAGACTTTATCAAAAAGAATTATCCACCTAAAATTACTTATAACATTGAAAATACGGAACATTCCATTGTATGATAAACAATGCCCACATAATTATTTTACAGTATTTTGTAATATACATATTACACAGTAATGACATTGAAAAAATAGGTATGTAAGAAAAATAAGTAAGTCGGCTAGCCCTGATGTCAAAGTTCTTAGGCCGCCTGATGGCTTCTGGCATGGCTAAACGGTTAAAAACAACTGGGACCTACAATTTAACTGCGTGTCATCCCAGCGCTACTACTACTACTACGTCATCAGAGCGCTACTACATAAGTAATATGTAATTTATACACAAATAAATATATTACAATCATCAGTGTATCAATTTTATAGGACTTTGATTGCTGGAAATACCTAGGCCACCAAGGTTTCAAAAAGGAACCGAAGAAAGCGGCTTGCAACTGCATGCATCTAGCATAGTTTTACTATTATCTCGACTTGTCATTGATTAACTTGTAAGAGAGCGTTCTGCACTGATCTTGCACGATGAGCTTGATCTGTATCTTGTATTCGAAAACTTTGCGAGCCATCAGTTCTTCATGATACGTCTAGTGTATGTTTAATTCATCTATGGATCTCTTGTTTTTTTTTTTCAATAACAATACTCATGCATGTTGTACATTGAAAATAGTACCTAGGTACTCCACTATAACGAAGACCGGTTAAGCCAGTTCGCCAGCAATAAAAAACCGGGAGTTTTCTTGCGAAAGTGTACACTGGATTAACTTGCAAAGGGCACCTCGTGTCGCTATTTCCAAGTTAAATAAAGGAGCGCTTGCTGCGCCTAGTGACTCGATGGACAAACATTATCGCCATATATGTAGGTATAACCTACCTAAGTATAATCAGTAATCCCGTTATTGAAAATGATAAGAAATTAATGATTAGTGCTGTTGCATAGCGGATTGGAATCCGAACAATAATGGTGAAAGTATGGGTTATGATATGACCATAAAATGCAATAAAGATTACCAATTTACAGTCAATAAAGTGTATTGTTTTACTATTAAACACCAACTTTATTGTACATTGTGTCGCAATGATTCAGGTCGAGGCATCTAAGTGCAGCGCTGAGCGAAGTGTGGAGGGGATGACTGCGCATGGGTTTAGTATGGCGGTCACCATAACCCTCAGCCACGGTAATGCACGGTAATTAGAATTATCGTGCCTCAACGCTGGACTTACGTCCCGCTACCTGTATGTGCTTTACTAAAGGAAGTTGACTCTCAAAAGCTTTGTTTCGTTCCAAAGTTATAAAGCAGTTTGTCACAAAAAATATTTAATTCAGTAACTACATATTTTGGTTTTAAAATATTTACCGACTTCCAAAAAAGAGGTCTGTAGGTAATTATTTCTTGTATATTAAAGATATTTTCGCCAATTGTAAATCGAAAAATATTTTTATTTTGGTTCGAAAGAGTATACTTCCGAGGTAATTTAATTAAGGTAATTTAAATGGAACCATTTAAATTTTATCGAAATCGGCCGAGTCGTTTTTGATAAATCAACAAGAATGTATGTGACTGACATCCATATGTCAGTCACATCAATTCGCACAAATTATTCCAATTTTGTACACGGTTGAAATCGGTGTTGCGATTTTTTACGAAAAATAATTATTACATACTTACTTTTTAATTAATGCATATTTATAACAAAACGAAGCAATTTTATTTTTTGGCATCAAATTAAATATTTAAATTACCGTAATTAAAAATATATTTTGAGCAAGTCTGAAGATCAAAACAGTTTTATAATTATACAACAAATACCTACTTCCTCGAAAATGATAATTACCTAGTTACGTACTTTGTACTTTGACACGACAATTTTGGTAGGTAGTAATTTGACAATTTTTAATTTCGTTTAATTTATTTATGAAAACTGCAACTTTCTACCTAATGAAATAAACGTTGTATTATTACAAGTCTATACAAAAAAAAAGAATTACTTACTTAACATTTTATCATAAATGAATTGTGTAAAATTTAATCCTATTAATGATAAAAAGAAACACGTCGGAATTCTGTAAGTAATTGCGACAACAAGAAAAACAATTGCATAAAAATATCATAAAACTACCCCCGATTCATTGAAAATGATCACCTGCAAATACCTACATAGAAAAACGACGCAAGAAAAGGAGTGGTATAAAAACTGGGTTGTTATTACATTTTTACTTCGCATAAAGGTGTTAAATTGTAATTATTATTAGAGCATGTTCAATTCTTCTTCAAGAACTATACCTCCAGTTCTTTATCGTGAAACAAAACGAGAAAAAATAAAAGTGGGGTGCCGTAGCTGCAACGCGTGGTCTCGAGCAAAACGCCGGCCGGCCGGCGTTTCCATCGATTTCCCAGAAACAAGCAAAACTACACAAAACAAAGACTCACCGATCGCCTTCATGAACTCATCGAAGTTCTCCGAAGAGATCATCTTGTATTTCTTGCCGACGAATTCCATTTTAGAAAATAATTAAATTTATTTTTATAGAACTATACGTGTGTGTCGTCGACCGGCTAAAACCAGAATGAGTGAAGCTAAGCTGCGCGAGTTCGTTTGCGAATGCGCGATTATATGGGAATGAGTGAGTGTATGATGAATAGAATGAACTGTTTGACCGTGTGACCTTGCGAGGATCGAGCCTCAAGGGGACGTTGCCCGTTACTGGAACGGTCGAATGATAAGAAATGGCTTTTGTATATTTTCTTCTTGTGAAGTGAATTAATCTTTATTACTATTATTAGATAACAATCCCATGCGGATGGGCTGCTTGTGCCATTTAGCGGCTTTTTGAAAGCTATTAGTATTCATGAATGAGGGTTTTAGGGACCGCAAGACCTCGTTAATTTACTTTGGAAGCTTGACGCTTACTGTCCAATTGGAAAATAGGGGATCCATAAGTCCAGCAATGTACATGCACAACTTATGGTTGAGATAATTTAAATTATAACTGTATTTGACTAGCAGTAGCTGGCGCAGCTCAGGAATGAGTTTTAATAATTAAATTGGCAGGTAATTTCATTTTTAATAAAAATTAATCGGTAAGTATTGTATTGTAATTATCTTACAAATTACATTACACATTACTTTACTGACCTATTTTATTGGAATAATTTTAATCGTTTTTGGATGGAAACTTTTAAAATGTCACTAAAAATATTTAGGATCAATACAGATGCAGATTAAATATAGGTATGTTTAGGCTTTAATATAATACATAGTAGTTAATTTTACCTATTTACGCTATTGTTCATTACTACAAAAAAATATGTTTGTCATTCGTCTTATTATGATTTTTATCAACTCATGGTTTGTCTCAACCAAAAACGGGAAATTAGCACTTGTGACATTTTTTGTTCGAGCGTTAGATTTTTTAAATGATGGTTGGATACTAGCTGTTTCTCCACTACCAGTTTTACGAAGTATTACTAATTACTACTTAATTTATATCCTACAGCTTACCTACAGCCATATTTTTACAAAAAGAATTAATTAAATATATGGCTTTGGTAAAAATATGTAGACCGACGACGCAAACAGATTTTACCTATACTTGTTTCACGTGTGTAAGTAGGTAGGTACAATATAAATATATATCTACAGGGTAATTCACATAGGGACTGTAGATATTTTTTTCTCGAATCCCTGGTTGGCCACATAGTAAAAGTTGTCCATAAGTGGTCCATAATGACGGTCTTTATTATTCTATTTCACACCTAAAACAGGACAACTGTCTGTCTGTGGCATCGCAGTTCTTCAAATGTTTGCTGGTAGTACTTACCCATATTAATGTCTGCTTTTTTAACCAACGATGCAAACAAAAAGGTGTTACCTGTTAAATTGCTGTTATACCTACTGTGATGTGTGTATCTGTAGACGAGTATGTGTGTCTTTCCGGCTGTGGCAACGCAACTATTTTACTACTTACCTACTTTTAACAATTATGTATTAGGTATATATATCAGTGTCAATTTACATATCAACATTAAAAGAGAAAAAAAAAACTTATTAGCATCCATAATATACGTATAATACGATCATAAAATCGATATGATTTCGTATACTTAGGTAGGTACCTAATAATACATAATAAGCATTTGAGCGTTTACGGCTACTACTAGCGCCATCTATCAGCGCAGTGAAGATAGGTAGAAATGAATGTTGTTCGGTGGTTGTTCGCCATAGGATTTGCTAGTGGGAATTTTGTATGAAATAAAGTGGCAATCAAGCTGACCAGCCGCGTGATGGTAAGAGGTCACCGTCACCTATAGACAAATGCGATATCAGAGGCGTAAGCAGTGCATTGCTTATACCCATTACCTATCTACTCGTGCGTTACTAGTACTTACTTTTGTAAGTGAAGATTATTTTCACATATTTTTCTTGAAGCGTCCTAGATTTCTATAGCTTTGCGGAAAAACCTCTCGTTTTCGTTAAAATGGTAGATTTTGTTTTCACACTTGCATAAATATTCTATTCGTCTGTTCAAAATCAAAACCTCAAAAACTCAATTATTATAAAAATCGGTATTTTTAGGTTTTTTGACTTGCTAGGTTTATACGCAAGTGTTGGGCTGCGTAAAACAACCATTCTCCTGCGAAATTTTAAATTATAAATTTGTAATTTGTAAGGTAATTTGAAATAAACGTACCTACTGTTTCCTCAAATGATCAAATTCAAAACATAGTAAATCAGAGAACATTTTTAAAAACCTAGTAAGACACACGCACTTACTAGGTTTTAAACTTGTCCATGTTTCATGATCTGTTTCGAATTTGTCCCATTCATACTTAATCGTTTGAGTAAATTTAGTAAGTCAAGTGGCGCTGGCGCAGTAAGTGTTTATCCACTTTATTGAAATAGGAACAATGAAAAAATGTAGCTGATCATATGACGTATATTTTGGTCCAAGGCCCGTAACTCTAACTGTAATAGTTCGTTTAGGGCAAACGATCAAAGTGGATAACCTGTCTTTTTGGTCTCCTGAACAATTTTATAATCTTGAGTTACCTACTATGTTTAGAATTTGAAGTTTTTGAACAGCCGTATTGCCTTACGTCATTTTTACTCTACCACTCCATCATTCGCCTTTGTAAAAACAAATCTGTGCTAATGAGCCAACAAAGTCTTTGCTATTTTGTTTTCGCAGGCGCTAAGTGCAACGCTGAAGAAGGGTTGCCAGAGATAGAACACAATGGAAAATGTTAGAGGAGGCCTTTGCCAAAAGGCACACTGAACTAAGAGATATCCTCTAATAGAGGAAAAAAATATACGTCATAACAGACAGTAGTTCAGGATAGAGGGCTTATTGATTGATTGATTGAAGTGCAACGTTTTTGAGCTTGATAGTTCCATGCAATCACTATTAGGATGAACGCGCACCTATCCGCTTTATTCGAGCCACGCCAACAGAGTTTAACGGGAGGCGTCTGAGCACGATCTCGCATACGATTTCCTTTTGATAACTACGGTGCGTGGGGTTCCTGAGACGCGGGTATATGGACACTTGGTTGCAAGCATTTGGATTTTGCTTTAGTCAAGCATGTTGGCTGTTAAAACCTGTATCAAGCCAACACTGTAGTCGGTCAACATGCTTTGGCTCAATAAATCTTAGTGCATTAGTGCAAGCCCCCTAGGTACAGAGGGTTAAAGGGACAATTTCAAAGTAAAAGGCTACATGTTATAAGGGTAGACACATTATTAACAATGTAGGAGGAAGAAAACCCCAACAATACAGGGCGGGTTGCTAAAGCAATTATAATAATTCACTTACCTTTTAGGTAATCGGAAAAGGTTAACGCTGTCGGCACGCCTACACAAAGCCTTTGTTCCTAGGATACAATGTCTGAAAGCTATTTATTTGTTGGGATTAAAATTGTCGGGAACATTTGGCTGTTAGTTATACTTTGGTTCTCTTCCTTTGAACAAGATATTAAAACACTAGATATTAGTAAGGGAGCTGAAAACGGGATTTTTGTATTTACTCAAGAATCATACTCGTGATTATGGCTTTGTCTTCTCTGGATGTACCTATGCAGCTTTAAACTATCTTATACAGGGTTATCCAGAACTGGTGAACTAAGCGTGGTAATCGTGATGGTGTGATCGTGATCGTGGTAAGCGTGGTGATCGCCCTTTCTTGCACTATTTTATGTCGCTTGTTTTTTTTCCTTTCTGTGGATTTTTTTTGAATTGTATTTTAGTGTTAACAACAAAGTGTTTATCTATCTAACGTTTATTATTACTACTAGGCCAACTACTAGACTACTAGGGTGCTAAAGCCTACCCGGAATTCCAGAAAAAAATACCAGCTGATCATCCATATAAAACTGCAACTTTGAATCGACAAAAAGGTTTTTTTTTTTTAATTCCGGGTTAGCTTCATAGTAAAAGTTGTTCATAATGATGGTCTGAATCACCTCCTTTTGGCTTAGTAGGTACATCATTTCTGAATAACCCTGTATAAGATAGATTAAAGCTGCATAGGTACCTACATCCAGAGAAGACAAAGTCATAATCACGAATACGTATAATAGCAAAAATCTCACTATTATTAAAAACAATACTTAGCAATGAATACTTAAGTAGGTACATAAACTGAAAGTAATTAGATCCACATGTAAGAAGTATCAACCAACAAGGTATCTCTACCTTTATCAGCTTAAAATATTCATACAATTAAACGGAGACCCTAATAAATCGTATGCTAACTAGACAGCTGGGCCCTGTGACAGACTAACCCGCTGTACATTCTTATATGTAGTGAGCATCTGTGTAGAGCAGACAAATTCCGTTTTGTAGAGCTGCCTGTGTTGTATATTTTGCAAGTAGAAGTGTTTAATCTCGAGTTAAGCCGTGTTTTTGCTGTTGAGACTGAACGACTGCGACGCGACCGACGGCATTTCAACTACCTGCCTACTACTAGGTACTTTACACACAAAGCAGGGAAAGAATATATCTTACTACATATTACTTATCCTATCTGATTCATATCTTCGCGATATGCTCGAAGGATTCATATTCATATTTTAGCTTTGTCGCAATTGACGCAAGGATAAAAAGAGGGTGAAACATATGGGTGAAACCCGTATTTAAAGGTACCGCATCGTGTATTTCTTTTGGTTGAAAAATGCTGTGTAGTCTATAAAAATAAGTAGCGCAACCCAACGGGACGGCTGATTAAAACTAGTTTTTTTTTTTTTAAACATAGGACTTAGACCTCCCATAGATTTTTTTACTAACATTTCAGTTTCACAGACTTCAGGGGCCGCTTGGAGCCGACTTGGGTTGGCGCTGTCGGGTGCCGCGGAGGAGTGCGGAAGCGTAAGCGTAATAAGCGGTCTACACACCAAAGCCGCTGACCCGGCGGCCCGGATCGCCGGCCCAACCCGCCGGCCTTATTTTAGGAAAAGGAATTCAGTTGCTATGGAGTATAAACTAATTCTTTGTACGAAACTAGTTGCATACAAAGAGTAAATACTCCTCGTAGGCAACCAGTTGCGAACATGGGTTGCGTACGCGGAAGCGAAAGCATTTTTGCTAGGTTAATTAACTATGAATTAAATTTTATTTTTGACGGACGAACCACCGGAGAAGGTATACAATTCGACGTGTATATACATAAATATTTTTTTTTATGTACAATGCATAACTTTTTTTGTAGTAGTCCGATTTCAATAATTATTTTTTTTATTGGAAATCGGCTGAGCCATTTTTGATAATGTGAAAAATGCTACATCGATCCGTACGAAATATTCGCGAATTCTGTACACGGGTGAAGTCGGTCATGCTAATTTTTGCAAAAAATTATCTTGTGTAACGATTAATTTTATCTTAGCCTAGATTAGAACCCTTATACATAAAGTCCTTGCGGTATTGATTACATTTCATTGTGATAATTCTCCAGTCGCGTCGCAGCAATGAAACAGCACCTTACAGGCTACGCATGCGCCATCCCATCTCGCAGCAGCGCTACCCAGCATCAGTTAGCTGCTGAGAGCCTGTGACACCCCGCGCTCCTGCGACCGTGCTGTATACACATCGTGCTACCAGCTCCTTTGGAAAACGTGAGCATTTCCATTCTCTCAAGGCTTTTTCCTACGGTAGGTACATACCTAGTAGATTAGAGTCAAAATGAAAAGAAAGCATAAGACCTCTGTTGTGTGCGATTTGTCGAAGCAGAGAGAACAGAGAACAAAGCATGATAAATTAACAACCTCTTTTTGCATTGATTATATGTTTTTTGCAATTTAATTTGGATTATACTCGTAATTAAATAAATGTACAATACGAAACTTGATGCCTGCGATTTCTTGAAGCAGATAACAATGCGTGAAAGCTGCTATTTTTTTCATTGATTAATAATGAGTAGTAATATTTTGCAGTTTAATTAATCTAGCCCATATATTTTACGACACATTGGGATAGAATCTAAATAAAAGGAAAACATAGGACCTCATCGTTGTCAGCGATTTATCCAAGCACAATGAGAAAAACGACAATGAGCAAAGCATGATAAATTAACAACCCGTTTTGGCAATGATTTTGTTTATTGCAATGTAATTTATTGGATTAGAATTTAAATTAAATGTACAACACGAAACGTGTTGTCTGCGATTTTTAGGCACAGTAAAAGGCTTGAGGGTGATTTTATTTTTTTCTTGGATTACTTAATAATTTTATTGCAGTTTAAATAATCTTAGTCATATTTTTACCGATACAGTGGGTTAGAATTAGAATGTAATTGAAGAGAAAGCTTAGGACCTCTATTTTGTCTGCGATCTGTAGCATGTAGTAAAAAGACAGCGAACAAAGCATTGAAGTAGAACAAAGCATGATAATAGGCCCTATTACATAGGGCATCGCTGGATGATGGTTCTATTTTGCATTGAATATTGTATATACAATGCAAAATATTAAAAAATAATTATATTATACATATTTATACATATATGTACATATTTTATAATAATAATATAATATAATTATAAAATATTGTATACACATATAGGTTTATTGCTATTTAATTTGGATTTTAATTTAAAAAACAAACACACGCGTTGTTTGCGATTTCTTGAAGCAGAGAGCAAGGCGTTAAAGAAAGTGATCGTTTTTAAATTGTTTTTTTTTATTGCAATTTGATTGTAGTACTTAAGTACTGTGTAGGTATACTTGGCCATATTTTTAACACACAATGTCCTAGAATCTAAAGGAAAGGAGAGCACAACACAGGACTGTTGTGTCTATGATTTGTCAAAGAAAAGAACAAAGCATGATAATGGAGAGATATGCCTGGAAGAGATCGCTTCCAGCGATAAGGCTGACTAGTGTTGCACTACCTTAAGAATTTCACTGTAGTATTTATTTTTATTTTGTGTGTACAATAAAGAGTTATTTGTTTGTTGTATTCGTTTGCATTGATTTTATTTACCTATTGAAATTTAATTTATGTACCTACCTACAGATTATGTTCAAAGAGTTATTTTAAACTGAGACGAGATGGCACAAAATCTGTTACCTGCGATTTTCCGAAGCATTTTTTGTACTGATTAATTTATTGTTCAATGCAAATCAATTATTCGTAATTAAAATTAATTACCCATAAATAGTTTATTGTATATATTAGCTTATTTCATCTCTGTGTATAAGTAATAGGTATCTCAGTACCTATCATAAAAGTGTCTCGTTAATCAATGTAGGACGTAAGTAGTAGGTGCCTACCTAGATTTTAGTATTGATAGGTAGGTAGTATTGCTACCTAATAAATAAAAATAAAATAAAAACCATTTATTGCAGGCACAGAGACCCAGAGTTAAATAAATGTTAGCTAAAATAATATAAAATAAATTGTTACACCTGTATAAGGGGTGTAACGTCCAATCTTATAAATAGTTCTACCGCACAATAGTGCCGAGTCAATAAAGATAGTAGGTACATATATTAATTTTTTGTTCGCTTCCATGTGGACAGAAACCCAATACTCAAACAAAGGGCTGCGGATTGATTTTGCTAATGATTTTAATGACTGGCGTGCATATTTCGTTGACAAAGAAGTAATAATTGTACGTGTGTGAATTATGTATAATCCAAGGTCTTTTTTAATTAGCTAGGTAGAGCTGTCGCAAGGATAATATTTTTGCGTTATATTTTTCTTAATTATATGCAATGTTAGCACTGCAGAGGCCTTCAGGCGGCCTAAAAACTCTTACACCAGGGCTATAGCCACCCGGCCTATACGAACTTATTTTACTTACTTACTGCAGTGCTATTATATTAGATTAGATTTGACGATAAAGCAAAACAATGTCTATGGTTAGAGACTAGAGAGACAAGTACAATCGTGGGAACTTTTTCTTTTTTCGTTTTCTACTCAAAAACAACCTGTATGTACCGTATCCAAACACCCGAGTATTTCCTGGTTGATTCTAATTATCACTAACGCTTTGTATCATTATTAAAATATTATATATGTATGCTGTGCTGTACTGGCTTCTTAATAGTCCTCTGCTGAACATAAGCTTAGCCAAGGAAGGCGATTAAGCCATGCATATCCAACACACTAGCTAAGTGCAGGTTGATAGATTCACATCATAGTATTGTACTCCATAGAATTTATTTTACGGACGTAAGCAAATTGAATCAGGTTTCCTTTGGTATCGAAGTTCATAAGCCGCCTGAAGACCTCTCCGCGGCAAATCGATTAAAACATATTATATTTTTCGCCAAAAACGGCATAACCGACTTAAACCGTGTACAGAATTCGAATAGTTCGTATGGACCAAGGTGTCATCAATGTAGTAATTTTCACATTATTGTTGATTTTTCAAAAACGGCTAAGCCGATTTCGATAACATTTATATGGTACTACCATATAAATATTTTGATCTACCAGGAATGATCTACCTTACAAAAAAATAATCAACAAAATCGGTTCATAATTTACGAAATAATCGCGTAAAGTACACAGAAGAAAAACATACCTATATACAGACGAATTGAGAACTTCCTTTTGTGAAGTCGGGTTCGCCTCTGTTAGGTTTCTATAAGGAACTTTATAAGTGCGATAAGTTTTCATTTGTTTTAATATTAGATACCATCGTATGAAACTTCCTTTAGTTGTTACTCTACGTTCTATTGAATAATAATATTATAGTAAAATATGAGGCGCCTTTTGTTTTCTCATAGAGGTGATGAAAAGTAGAGTGTACCACTCGGGCACAAAATATTATATATTTTGGCTCGGGCGACGTACTTTGAATCCCTCGCTACGTTCAGGATTCTACTAAAGAATCCCTCGCTGTAAATATATTATTTTGCTCCCATATGACACCATCTACTATTTTATTTCCCAAACAAAGCACAAGTCCGATTCAGGCGATTTTTCTCTGTCAGGAAAACCAAAGGAAACTTTACAGAGTATTATTTGTTCTGTAACAGTAGGTGATAAAGCGTCCTATTCCGCCCGCGAGCCGTTAGCCTCCCTAATTAATCAATCTCGCTGGGAATTTTATTGCTGTCGAATTGTGGAGCGGATCTATGTAGCCATAAATAACCCTGAAAGGATACGGCTGACTTTACGTGTATTAACAAGTGAACTAAATTAGAAAATGGAACCATAGATAGGCCATAGATTTTATTGAAATACCTATAGGTAAAACAGTAGTTGTTTCTACCAAGGACGTCCACTGCTGGACATAGGCGTCCCCAATAGAACTCTAACAAAACAGGTTGAACGCAGCTTGCATCATGTTCGAACCTACGTTCTTGATAGGTCATCCGTTCATCTTGTGGCTAAAATAATATACCTACTCGTATTGCCATCTCGAACACATAAGCTTTTACCGTCGTGAAAAGAAACATTTTTTTTTGGTTCGAATGTTCCAAAAAAGTTTATTATAAATGCACCGAGGGAATAAAGCAGTGCCTAATGTCACAGGCCGCATATTTGACACTATCTAAACGTGACGCGCCGAACGATTTCTACTTGAAAACTTAAGAATTTGTGCGGGCTGCCGGGCATGATTAAAACCTATGTGTTATGTGTACTATTGTGTCGGTCATTTATTTTATGATAATTCTCCTGTAATATTTTTGTATGCGCCCGTAACATACTATGTTTGATTATTGCGCCCTTGTAAAGATAATACCCAAATTGTATATATTAAAACAGAACTGAACTGTCTGGAAGACAATTGTGATCCTTACATTTTTTCTTCTGCTGTTCAAGAAACGTTTCAGTTACGGTTGCTGACGTACCTAAATCTTTGTGGTGGTTTGAAATTCCTCAAGGCGGAAACGGATAATTTTCTGTTCAAATTCATCTAAACTTAGTGGTATTGGCTTATTGATCATTTTTAAGGTGCTTTAGGTCTATCTATGTCCAGTGCTTGGGCACCTTTGGCCCCGCCCCAAGTTTCACAGAACAACTGGGGCGAGAAGGTATTATAAAATTCCACCGATCTCCGAGTTTTCCAATTCAATTCAACTTTTAAAGCCGTATTAAAAACTGCAAAAGAATGTTGAGAATAAAAATTGCCTCAATTTTCTTTATGCTTGTACCTACTCTTGTACCGCTGCGCTTCTGAGAACCAATTACTTTTCCCTTGAGAAAAACATCGCCAGTTTTCCTTGTACGTCAGATTGAAGGAAAAAAGTTATCATTGATGAAACAGGTACAAACTTACTTAGGTAGGTACTCAGTTCCTCCTAGCAAACTATGAAAATTCTTACTCCTTACTAATATCATGAATCTGAAAGTGCGTTAGTCAGTTCATTGGTTTGTTTTGTTACTCGTTCACGCGGCATCGGAGATAAGGATTTACTTATTTATTATTATTTACACGAATAGGATAGTTCAGAAGTAATCAGAAGTCAGAGTACGTACTATAGGCTACCTTTTATTCCGGAAAAGTTAAAGGGTCCTGTGGAAAACCGCGGGTAAAGCTGGTATTGTCTATATATTTGGCTCGTTATCATATTCAGCCATAGAATATGCATTGAAGGTGGAGCAATTTCCTCGCTTCGTGGTTCTAATCTTGCTAATGGTTCCCCTTTCCTGTGCTTTTTTGTCATGCGTATCAAAAATGATAAATTGAAAATAAGTACCCATAATTGCATTGTTATCGACCAAACCATTATATCCTTTATGAATAATAATAATTTATAAAGCTACAAATGTTCCAAAACAGCACGTCGCAAATCCCACTTACACATGTTTACTCAACCTAGGTCTATGAAGGAGATACTTGTTAAAATAAACGTAGCCCCAAGAAGTAAAATAAACATGTACGGTACGGTCCGAATTACTTATGCTAGCAGCACAAATGACGCCAACACTGCCCTCGTAAAGAATACCTAGTGAAATCCAAGTCGTAGAGAAAAAAAAAATTTTTCTTGAAAAAATAACAAAATAAAAGTTTATTTTAACACACTGGGGCAAAGGTCAGCCTACTTTAGATTTTTACTATTTATCTTGTCTACAAGGTCACCGTTTAGTCTTTTTTTGCCCAGTTCTTCGTGCCATCGTGTCTGGGGACAACCTGGAGGTCGACTGTACGCTGAGACCTACATTACTCTGTCCACCTTTACCCATCTATTCAGCCTGTTATATTTGTGTGATGCGGCATAGATTTTTCTATCTTTGATACTCTTTCTAAAAGAAGAAGATATTTAAATAAAAAAACTCTTATTATTATGTCTACCCCGGGATGTGTTAAAAACTTGTTATGCATTAAAAACATTTTAGAGAATGTTTCATTTTTCTTTATTAGCGGCACATAATGCTAAAATTACAGGCCAACATATTTTCCTCAGACCTCGTTGCTTTTCATAAGCACTTCTGTCGTTTTTTGTACTGTAAGCCAAATTCGGACCGCACCCAGCGTTCTGGAAAATGGTGGAAACCCAGATGGTAATGGCATTGCAATAGTCAATCACCGTGTAACTGAGGTGGTGTAAACAAACTGACGTTCCGACGATAAGTACGTAGTTTCGAGGAAAATACAAGATTAATTGCCTAATTTTAGCTAAGTCTAGCCAATTCTACAGAATGTCTATGTATTTTAGCAGTGTAACAGATGGCTCATATCATTTAGGTACCTAATCTTAGCGACCTCTTCTGGACAACATCGATCAGGCAAGACCAGAATATAAGCTTTTCTCAATCAGATCAATTTTAAGAACACTATCGCGCGGTCGTTTTTATGCATATTATGTTATTAGGTATGATCTACGACACAGACAGACTTCATACAACATATTTTTTCACGTGTGTCCGTGCGGGTTTAAAAATACTGATAAGTAACCGTTTAATATGGAAAAATATGTCATTTTTCAAATTAGTGATACAAAAAGGCACTATTTTGATGGCCCTTTTCTAAATGAGATCTGATGCAGTTCTCTCATCGGTCTTTTCAACCAAGAGCGCATCAAGGGGTCTGTAACTCCTGAACCTTCCTGACCATTCCTATAGCCCTGAGATGTCCGACCGTGTCTTTGCAAATATAATATCTTATAAATTGTGTCAACGAGGATTTGTCCGTCCTAGATCGCGGGATGTATGTGTTTCATTCTCATCTGTTTACCGAACACTGAGTGGATTGGTCGGTTTCACGTCAGTTACCCGCCGGCCAGCTTAGTTTTCTCTCCTCTGCGCACCATGGGCGAGTCATTCAGTAAGTAAATAGATACTAAAATAACTCCACTACGTGTTATAGTGGTGTGGAAAATTTCGTGGTTGTGATTGTATTTGTTATGTTGGCAGACTTGTTCGATTTTTTGGGTCGTCCGTTATTTTTAAAGTTATTCCAACATCGCTTACATCCCTGTTTCTTTTATGTACCAAGTTTTACTTTGTAATTTTGGTAGACCTTCGTTTTTATTGTTTGTATTCCGTCAGTTGTTTTAGAAATTATCGCTGCACCGGTTACGTCCCACGTTTCTTTGAGTATTGCGGCGTTTCGCCATGCAAGCGGTTCGGCCTGCGGGGCGAATCACCCATGACTCTCTTTTATGTACGAAAGAACTTCAAGTTTCGCTTTCTTCTTTTATTACGAATTACGCTTTGTTCTTTCTTCCTATTTGGTAACTGGTGGTTCAATATTGGCTCACTTACCACCCGTAGCGAGCTTTTAGTAGTCGGATAGGCTGAAGCGTCTGATCAGAATTTGCCGCTCTCCGACGCGAAAATATAGTCAACATTTTCTTTCTACATATACAACACATTTTGCCGTCCTGTTAGATCGTCAAATATATGGTGATACTATTAATAGTACTCGTATATAGGTATTGTGCTCGACCGTTTCAGGCTGGTCGAAAAAAAAACGCTACGCATTTTCGTCATAATTTATGCCGTCTGCGTGGTGTAGAAAAAAGTAAAGACTAGAAAAAAGGCAAAGGCTATTTTGCCACTTTTACAGAAACACGGCGTGACAGGTGGCGCATAGTGAATGTACAATGTACATACCTCTATATAATTATATGATGCAATACATGCAATGTATAAATCAATATGGAACAAACACGTTTTCATGTCGATGAAAGTAATCGAGCTTAAATGTGTAAACAATATGTATCTAGGTACGTATCTACGCAGTCTGTGAATTCAGTAGGATTCGAAATATTTACTAACCATAATCATTAATCATGATTAAATAAAAAACATGACATGACAAAATAATTTATTAACGAAGTAACCACTAAATGTAGATATTGTTTTGGATCGATTCGTGGTCGCCCATTCGATGACGTGCATCACATTTTTATCATTTTGTTTATTGTTCTAAGACTTGAGTAGTAACACCAGTAACACGCTGTTTATTGGGGAACTTCTTGAATGGTTAGCAAGATAGCTTAATCGAGATATTTCCAATATTTTTTTTTACTTTTCTCGTCATACATAAAAAATTACACTTTGTAAACCTGTTTTAGCATGTTCTAAATTTCACAAATTTGGAATGTAGAAATCTGTATAAAATAAATAAATAATCATCAAAAAAAGTTTCTTTTTTCTTTTCTCGTCATATATCAAAAATTACACTTTATAAACATGTTTTAGCATGTTCTAATGAAGCTCTTTCATATGATAACCCACATGATACGATTTACTCACTTTGAATTTCGGGCCTATATTTTTTGTATTTTGGCCCTATTTTTGTGATTTGATCAAAAATGTACAGTTTTCAGATTTATTCCTATATGTGTACTCTACGACAATGCTTCCTGCCAAATTTCATAGTTCTAATTCAAATGGAAAAGCCCTGTAGGTTTTGATTTTGTGAGTGTCAAAAAATGCGTATTCTTACTTTTACACAACTGCAAGAGACTAGATTTACGTATATATTTTAAATTTCAACTCGATATCTTTACGCGTTCTCGAGATAAAGAGTCTTGACATACGGACAGACGGACAACAAAATGATCTAATAAGGGTTCCGGTTTTTTCCTTTTGAGGTACGGAACCCTAAAAACACCAAATATTATGAAAAAACCTCGCTGAATAAGAAATAATGATAAGGCCTAACTCAAATAAAGACTGCAGTGAAGAAAATAAAAACATTGCATTTTTTTTTCTAAAATGTCGTACTTTATTTAATCTCAAGTTTATTTTACTTAGGTTTAGTTTTCATAGTGAAGTTAAAAAATAACATAAATGCATTCTTAGTGTATGTTTTTTCCATAACATTCTCCGAATAGAGCTTACCAAACTGTTATTTTATTAAATTATTACCAATAATATTTTTATTTTTCTTATTAATTACATTTTTATTTGAACCATAAGATGGTTTCGATTAAAGCAAATAACAATATTATTAAGTATTTAATTATTGTATTTACGACTTTTTGACGTGATAACGTGTTATAAATCGATGAACGTTGGCTACACGCTCGAAAAAGTGTCACGTTCTGTCTGAGCCGAGGGTGCAAACGAGAGATTGGAACAAGCAATAGAGAGGCGAGTTCGGCTGGTTTCAGTTGCTGATTCAACAATGTTTTCTTAAGACGTTATCACGTTAAGTTATTGTCCGTAAATCGACTTTACAGACAACCTAATTTTTTTGCTTCGTTCTAGATTGGACCAATTGTGCTTTACTGTTACTGCTGACTATTTAAATAGCACCTATTGTTTACAGCCAAGCTGAAAGGCGGGCGTGGGAACGCCTGCTCCCAGGAGACCAGTAAACGTAGAAAAATATTCACCGCCGTGAACAACTTCTTCGCTGATTCGCCGCTGGTGAATCAGCTCAAGGGCATCATGGTGAGTTAATCATAATACGCGCTACCGTCATTTGGATGATACGATTAGTAGATTCTTGTTGTTTTACGATACGCATCAGTTACATTTTTTAAACATTATGCTTTATTAAAACTGCATATGAGGCATTTGATCTAGGTTTCCTTTTGAGTATCATTAGAAAACAACATAAAATAGAAAATACAGTCCGTATATTCTGAGTCTAGAGCTGCATATCTTGTCAAGGTATCCTAGCTATCACCTCATCACCTCAAAATAAAAAATAGGTCCTTAGTTATACAGTCAGCAAATGTATTAAAGACCCAAGAATGGAATAGTCTATATTGGGACCCATATTTGAAAAAACACTCATTTTTATGTACCAACGTAATAAAGTTTTCTGCAAGCAGCAGAACTAAACACTCTTACCGCAGATGAAGCACACGGTCGACTGGCATGTTTGAAACCTAAGTATATCTGCGTTCAGTGATAGACGATCACTGTGTGTATTGTGTCTAAGTGTCATAGTTTACGAGAAATGCCGGTATGCCACATTAGGGATACTATTCCATATTTGGTTACTTTCCTCTACTATTATCTCATTGCGTTACTAAAAGTTGGTCTTCCTAGGGATTTAATATCATGTTTAATGTAACTCTGTGGCATTATAATATACACTTTAGACGATATTTCACCAGGAAGGAAGTGGTGGGTAGATTTCATAAATATTTACTCTCGCCCATAGTTCACATATTTTACCGCATAAAAGTTTGGTGTGTGTTCCGCCGAAGTTTATGGCCAAATAAACATTCTATGAATCAGGTCGCTTGCCAAATGGTTAGCGTCACGCACGAGCTAGGCTAATGTCAAATCATGAGTTATTTGGGGTTATACCTTCTAGATGTCGCCTTTAATAGTATTTTATCCTACTCAAATACCTGACGTTATCCACCTATCCTGCTCTCCGCTGTAGATTTTCAATAACACCGATTGGAAGCGGATTGCATCCGCGGTGTAACTGTGGTCATAATTATCCATCGGTCTCTCTAGCCGCTGGATGTTTAACGCTGCGCTTGGCGGTGCTTGGTCGCCGTTCGAGAACTTTGCGACCCATCGGTCATCCGTACTTCTATTTGTTATTCCCTATAATAATAGCTTGTCTCCATTCAAGATAATCACGTAATTTAATAGTCTATATTTTTATGAATGTGCCCAAAGTTATGTACAGAGTAATTATTGTACCTACTCTTCAATATGAACAATATCATTAGATACTACCCTACCCTGAAATTGCAAATATTTATCAGTTAATCCGAACAAAAAACGAAAAGACATTGTGAAAAAAATTGTTAGTTTTTTTGCGATATCAGATTTAGTCCCATAGTAGATAATTGTTTTTCATAATGATAAATATGCAGTATTCGAGACAAAAAAGCAGCTGTCCCATACAAAATTGCAACTCGGAATCGACAAATGTATGAAACAGCAGATATTTTTCTCGACTACAGGGTTGGTCCCATAATAAAAGTTGTTCATAATGATAGTCTGAGTGATATAATTTAATGAGGGCGTCAGCTGTCCACACTGTATATACCTTCTTCGTAAGTGTGTACATATTATAATTAGTCGTAGCAGTGGCATATAAAGTCGTAGGCGTAGCAAGTGCGTAACGCTACGCCGCAGCGTCGCCCGTCGTAGCAGTTATTTACTGAACTAGATACTAATCTACAACGCAAATATGATTTGAGTAAACAGATAAGTATAAATAGACTAGTATAGAGAGACATAACTAGTTGGCTTCAGGTTGGCTATCGCAGCGTGTCGAACTTTCAATAAAGTTCTCAATTCGTCTGTATGTTTTTTTTTGTCCGATGTTGATCTGTTGTTTGGGAAACGATACGCGAGTTTCTTTTTACAATCTATTGACCAACAACGCGGCTCATAAAAAAATGTTTTGGTTCAGATGTTTTGAAGTACGAGTAATTGCAAAAATTCGTGAATTATTCATTCAATGAAATTCATACATAGCATCGAATAGCAAAATTGCTACTTCCACTCGCTGTTTTAGGCTTGAGAACGATTACATGAAGTTGGTTGAGATGTTTTTGTCTAAAAGTATTGTAGGTTTATGGCAAGTTAAACCTTGGTAAGAAACTAAGAATAGGTTATTATCTATCCTCCTTCCCCCACACGGTCGTAGCTTTAGTCCTTATTTTGAGGTCGTAGCCTTTTTGATTAGTGCGCTAAAAAATCAGCGTCACTTCATAGTATTAATATAAAATCAAAATAAATCTCAAATCGACGCTACGTAACAATCTACCATAAATTTTTCTCTAGACTAGTCTAGACGTTCGATCTTTTCCATTTATACCTACCTGTACTATCTAAAATAGAATAGAGTGTAAAATCCATCAAAAATCCCTAAACATTACCATCAAAACGTGAAAAACGATGTCAGTTCTATTTTGCGGAAGGTAAATTTATTTGTACGTATTCCGTTGTTGAACGCAATGTTTTGAATTTCAACACGTCCCAATTCCTCGGTGAAGCATGAACAATCAATTTGTTTTCCTGCCAAGTAAACATGAGGAGAAATGAATTGTGTGGCTAAAATGCTACAATAAAAGCGATAGGTAATGAAATGTTGTTCACGGTAGGTATAACAATTGAATAAGTTAGCTGATTTCCTTTTGTTGCCCACCCTGAAGGGATGACTGTACTTACCTTTAATACCTGCTATATAGACAGGATGACTTAAGCTCGAAACATACTATCGGACGCGGCTTACGGACGCGACTGACAGCCGCGACTTAGTGTGTAATGTGCACAGTCTTAAAACATCCGGTGTGCCAGATCGCTCTCGGACATCCGAACGCTCAAGGTCGTCCGAGGGTGACGTCCGCGACTTATGTCCGACTAGTTTTTACCCGCGGCTTCGCCCGCATACGCAATATATCATTATAATTTATAGCTTATGTGTTATTCTGATATATAAGCTTTATTATTGCAAAGTTTCATCTAAATCCGTTGAGTAGTTTTTGCGTTAAAGAGTAACAAACATCCATACATCCATCCATCCTCACAAACTTTCGCGTTTATAATATTAGTAGGATAGGATAGTGTGCACGGCTCAGTGTACTTTCCTAGTCTAGGTCGCGGCTGTCAGTCGCGTCCGTAAGCCGCGTCCGATAGTATGTTTCGAGCTTTATAAGCCGGTTTACATTATTCTAGTCCAGCGATCGAAAAAAAATACTTTTTAGGTTTTCTTTCCGAACCCAAAGGGGTAAAAACGGGACCCTATTACTAAGTCTCCGTTGTCCCTCCGTCTAGCTATATCTGTAACCAGGCTGTATCGGCTGTAAATGAAGCCGTTGTGGTCCGTCTAGTGGTAATGACACCCGCCTTGCAATCGTGAGGTCGTAGGTTCAAACCCGGTCCCGTACCAATTAATTCCTTAGAATTTATCTACGGAATTTCACACCACTGGCTTTTCGGTGAAGGAGAACTTCGTGAGGCAACCTGCATATATCCAAGAAAGAAATTCCATGGCGTATGTGAACACACCAACCCGCACTGGGCCAGCGTGGTAGATATGGCCCAATCACCCTTCATGGGTAGGCCTACGTCCTGTAGTGAACTGTTAAAAAGGCTGGTATAGTACAGGCTGTATCTCAAGAACCATGACAGCTAGACAGCTGAAATTTTCTGGGATGATGTATTTCAGTTGCCGCTATAGCAAAATAAAAACTAAAATCAGAATAAAATAAATATTTATGGGGACTACCATACAACAAACGTATTTTTTTTAAACCGTTTTTTGCTCGATATTATAATAATGGCAACAGGTAGACGCTTGAAATATACACCGAATATTTAGTTGTATATTCACTTTAAACATAAATAGTACTTAATTGCTATTGTATATACAATGCTTCTACAGTCTTTAATATAGTTACATAAAAAATCATTTACAGACTCAGTCAAATAACCCTAATCCTAATTGTTACCGGGGCAAAAGTTCCCTAAAACACTGGCCGCATTACAGTGTTGAATGGCAATGGCCAACATTTGCTCCAGGAAGCAGCTGGAGCGGGGGTCGCCACAATAGGAACACTGAAAATAAATAGTTAAAGTACGGAACCCTTCGTGTGCGAGTTCAACTAGTACTTGGCCGATATTCCTTATTAAAACTTGTTTGTTACCAGACTCGACAAACGAGTAGCAGCGGCGGGGAGCCCGGGCCTCCAAACGAGTCCTCCCGGCCCTCCAGCCGCGAGCCGCCCTCGCTAGCCATCAGCCCTTCGGAGAGGTCAGTATATCTACTATAGTACTAGCAACTATACTTTATACCTACTTATTTATTTAGTATCACATCACGACTAGGCCCGGTCTTTTGGTGGGCATCAGTTGAGCCAAGTCCAATACTTTTGTAGCTATGTGGTAGGGGTGATTGTACAAGGTAAACTACTGAGAGTTATATTGTTAATCCTGATGGATATATTATATGGATATAATGGTCTATTGTGGTGAACTTTTATGATTTTACGATTTATGCCAAGTAAGTACTTATTGTTACCTTTTTTTTTAAATTACACTTCAAGGTGACCAGGATCCGTGCTCTTTGTTACATTTTCTTATACTTAGTCATTCTCTCTTATTTTCTTTCAGAACCTGAAACGCTCTGTCTAACTTTGCTTTAGAGGACTTTTAGAGTAGGAGTAGTAAGTTCCAGTTTTGTATCTGACCCATACAAAACAGTTCGTCGGCTTTCGACAGAATTTATGGAACAGCCGATTTTTTTCGTAATTTCTTGGTCAGGAAAAAATTAAAAATGTTATAACAATAACAAGTACAATGATAAACAAGACTCTAGGATATCTAGGAGATCTAGAATCTAGAGTAAGTTTGTCGCCTAGAAAAATACCCTGTATACCGAAAGCAGGACTTTATGGGTGTTGTATGCAGATTACTAGGCATTTTTATGACTTGTTGTACACTTCGTCGTGCAATAAAAGCTCAGATAATATTTTCTGAGGGATGATCCGTGTCGTAAAGTGGAGTGTTTGATATAAACGTAGCGCCCGTGGATTTGTATCGATTGTACGGCGACTCGGGATAAGCCAAGTCAGGTTGGTGCTGTACAGGCTATCATTTTATTTTTAGGTTTTTGACAACATATCTTATAGCTTATCAGATATTTATTTATTTTTTAAGATGATAGATACTCGTATCCAACGCGGGGCTGCCAGCGGGCGCGCTCCGTGTTGTAAAATGAAATGAAGGGTGAAAATGCATATAAGTAGGTCAAATTATACCTATAAAGAAAGTCATCATTTTGCGCGGTTTTTAGCAATTCGAGTATATAGTTGGTATTGGTGTTATGTATTTATTTCAATGTATTTTCATAATTTTACTAAAACAATAAAGTCTAATACATTTTAGCATTACAAATACGGTCATGATGCTACTAAAAGAACCAACAGATTCCTTCATAATTTATTTACGATCGGCCCTTAAATATTTACCAGAAAATCCCTCAAGATCGATGCTATTGGCAACCCTATTTCTCAGAAACGGGGAAAATTATTCAGAAGATTTATTGACAGTATTCTTCTTTGTAAAGAGATTTAAATATTCTGCAACTTGAAGAGGTTTTTTTATTTGTGTTACAGATTTTTACTAGGTATGAAACTTAAGTAGGTTCCAGCTATATTTCCGGAGAGCGGGGCAGAATATCTACCATTTAGTCCGGTCCAGAATTTACTTTTTTTTATATGGGCTTTATTAACTACCAATAAATACAAGACAAAATCTAAAACTACTACATGACAAGCAATTGGATCATCCATAGAGCCTTGAAGGTCTAAAGATAATCTAAATACTTAAGCCCACTGCCTGTTGCAGCGTGCTCAGCATGCTGGCAGCATTGCCACGCTGAATGGCAATGCTTAGTTGAGCGTTGACGTTGAGCCAAATAAATACTAATAATAGAATTTACTTATTCATACATTTTGTTGATTCCGAGTAGCAATTTTGTAAAGCAAATTATACAGCTGAAGTCTTTTTCTCGAATTCCGGGTTGGGTCCAGTTGTTCATTAATGATGGTCTATCACCCCCTGTCGGATTAGTACAGGGCAAGCAGATAGGTAACCTGTATATCCTATCCTTCCTACTATTATATAATATTACTAGTTTTTACCCGCGGCTTCGCCCGCATGATATTTGTTTTTTGACGCAATATCATTATAATTTATAGCCTATGTGTTATTCTGATATTTATTGCAAAGTTTCATCTCAATCCGTTCAGTAGTTTTTGCGTGAAAGAGTAACAAACATACATACATCCATACATCCATCCATCCATCCATCTTCACAAACTTTCGCGTTTATAATATTAGTAGTGTAACGCAGTAGACGCCCGTTGTAGGTATGGATCCGGTTCTGGGAAGCTCTATTGTTCTGTGAAGCTTTATTGTATTTTTATTGGTGCCTTTTGTATTCAGTTTTATGGCTTTATGACTCGAGTTTATTTGTTTGGTGTTTACGTATTTGAAAAACAATAGGGATTCTCGAACTTTCAAGTTGTTTACTTGTTAACACAATGGCGTTTATTGAGATCGAGTAATGTTGCGAAATATCTCGTAGGTTCGAGACTGTAGGAAATAACGGATATAAATACGCCGGCCGACCCTTGGGGATCAGTTTTTATTCGTTTACCGTCGAAGCGATAACTACTCGAGTTAGAGTGCGATACCAGTGATTGTAAAGTGACTAGCTTGTGTGAATATCAGTGCCAGTGTAAAGTGTTTGTGCGAACCAGTTGTGTCGTGTGTTTTTGTGATTTTTGTGAAGTGATTGTGTGCAATAAAGTGCAAAGTGAATAATCGGCGTTTTAACTGACTATCCAAGAACCCATCTCGTAACATTTGGTGTCAGAAGGGTGGATAATTTAAAATGCCGGTAACTCCGTACGACGACGAGACGCCACGCACAAGGAGTCAGCGCCGACAGGAGGAAGCGCGTCGACAAGAGGAGCAGGAACGCCGCCAGGAGGAGGTCGACCAACGACGCTTCGGAAACAATTCGCTGTTAATGGAAGCCAGCGAGTTCGAAGCAACCAACGACGACTCGAGGAATCCGGAAGCACCTGCTGCGGCACTTTCTGCAGAACCTACTGTAGTACCTGCTGCGGCACTTGCTGCAGCACCAGCTGTCCCTGTGGCATTTGATATGGCTGCTTTGATGTCGATGATGCAGTCCATGACGCGGCAGCTAGAAGATCAGGCCCGAAACAACGAGAAGCAGACTCGCCAGCTAGAAGAAACTTTGAATCGCAACAAAGAAGACCAGGCTCGTCTACTGGAAGAACAGGCTCGCCAGCTTGAAGAAAAATTGGACCGCAACAGAGAAGAACAGGCCCGACAAAAAGAAGATCTGCTTTCAAGCTTGCAGATTACTTTGGGCAAAGAGATAAAAGAGGTCAAGGTCACGGTCGATCAGCACGACGCCAGCATAAAGGAGCACAATGAAAAGATGAAGGAGTATGAATCTCGCATCTTCGAAGCGGAAACACAAATCGCCGACGTAAGAAAGACCTTGAACGTCATTAAAACTGGAAGTGGAGCCATTCCACTTACAAACTTCTCGCCAGCCTCACAAAAGATCAAAGTGACGCCTTACGACGGGACATCATCATGGTCAGCTTACAAAGTTCAATTTGACGCCGCCGTTCAAACCAATGGATGGAACAAAGACCAAGCTAAGAACGCCCTCATCATGAGCCTTCGTGACGAAGCCCTGAGTATTCTGGATGCCGTGGGTAAGGAAGTGACCTACGATAAATTAATGGAAACGTTGGAAAGTCGCTATGGTGATGAGCACCTGGAACGTGTGTACCGAGCGCAGTTGAAGAACAGGGTGCAACGTCGTAATGAAAGTCTTCAACAGTGGGCCGTCGAGGTGGAGAAACTATTCCGAAGGCGCGGACTGATAACCGCGCCATTACCCAACGACGAACATCTAGTGGAAGCGTTTGCTAACGGGATAGCAGACTTCGAAGTACGAACTGCAGTGAAACTCGGGCATCATAAGACACTAAAGGAAGCTTTGGCTCAAGCCTTAGAAGTCGAGGCTGTACGAAATCCAGCGAAGGGTATCCAACATATAAGGGAGGTAAAGGACGCATCACTTCGTACAAGGTTTGGCCCTAGATGCTACAACTGCGACGAAAGAGGCCATTTATGGCGGAATTGCCCAAAGCCATGCCGAACCAGGGACGACCGACTATTGGAAGAACGGACGGATCGTGAGGCGACGCATTTACTATGGAGGAATAAACGACCTGCTGAAGAAAGCAGAAATTGGCGAGTGTTAACCGGGTCAGAAAAGCCAAAGATTTTGATATCACAAGCTCACGATGGGAACAGCCTGATCATCAATGGTGCCATCAACGGAACTTCGTGCAAGCTGACATTGGATACTGGAGCTTCTCGCACTATCATCAGTTCCCGTTTGGCTAAGCGCTTTCTTCCGAACTTCGAAAGCAGCAAAACAGTTCAACTTCTGACAGCGACCGGTCAGCACATATCCGTCCAAGGAGAGAAGCTGGTGGAGTTAAAGTTGGGTGAGAAAACCTTCCAACATAAAGTCATTGTGGCAGATATAGTTGACGATTGCATTCTGGGTCTTGACTTCATGCGAGAACATCATTGTGAGATTGACGTCAACCAAGGAATCTTGAAGTGTGGAAGAGAAGAAATCTTTATGGAAGGCGCCATATCAGGAAAGGTTTATTGTCTGCAGAGAACAGTCCTTCCACCTAGATCGGAAACCATTGTGGCAGTTAGATTACCGCCAAAGTTGGGACATCAACAACGATGTGTTCTAATAGAACAATCGGAAGGTGATCAACCATGGTTAGTGGCCCGAACTTTGGTGAGGACTACTAATACTGCTGTGGTGCGTGTGCTCAACACAAGTAACGAGGAACAACTCATCAAAGGAGGAACCCCGATTGGTACATGCGAAGAAGTAGACTGGATGCGCAGATGCCAAGAACAACCAAAGGAGGAATACAACTGTGCTGGGAGTTGCAACGTGTCAACACTATTGGAAGATTCCCGGAAAGATCTCTCTGAAAAAGAACTTCTGATGGCGAAGAAGATGCTACAGCGCTTTACCGACATATTTGCCCTCGATGATGCCGTCAACGGGAAGACTGGCTTAGTGAAGCACACGATAAATACAGGAAACGTGCCACCGATACGACAGCGGCCAAGAAGGATACCAGTGGCTCGAGAAAAAGAAGTTGAGTCAATGATTGAAGACATGGCGCTAAATGGTGTGATAGAACCTTCATCCAGTCCGTGGTGTTCGCCAGTGGTTCTAGTGAAAAAGAAGGACGGCAGTATGCGGTTTTGTGTTGATTATCGATGACTCAACGACGTAACGAAGAAGGACAGCTACCCTTTGCCGAGGATTGATGACACGTTGGATACACTGACGGGCATGAAGTGGTTCACTACGCTGGACTTGAACTTGAAGAGCGGTACTGGCAAGTGGAAATAGACCCTAAAGATAAGGAGAAGACCGCATTTTCTACGGGAAAAGGCCTGTGGCAATTTAAAGTGATGCCGTTTGGGTTGTGCAACGCCCCCGCTACGTTCGAAAGGTTAATGGAGTTAGTTCTTGCGGGACTAATTGGTGACGCATGCCTTGTCTACTTAGACGACATCATAATTGTGGGAAAAACCTTCGAAGACCACCTGCAAAACCTGGAACGAGTCCTAACAAAAATACGTGCTGCCAATCTTAAGCTGAGTCCGAAGAAATGTTCCTTCTTCAAGAGGCAAGTGAGTTTCTTGGGACATGTGATTTCCGAAGCTGGTGTACAGACGGATCCAGGTAAAGTCAGTGCTGTGAAGGATTGGCCTGTGCCAAAAGACAAGACGGAAGTCAGAGCATTCCTGGGATTATGCTCCTATTACAGGCGATTCGTGAAGAACTTTGCTGACATCGCTAAGCCGTTGCATAGACTGACTGAGGAAAAACGGCCCTTTCTCTGGGATGAAAATTGCGACGCAGCTTTTCGAGGACTAGAGGAGCGACTTTGTAATACGCCTATTCTCGGCTTTCCGGACACCGAGAACGAGTTTATCGTGGACACTGACGCCAGCAACACCGGCATTGGAGGAGTATTGTCGCAAAGAAAAGGAGACCAAGAAGTGGTGATTGCGTATTTCAGCAAATCCCTGTCCAAGCCAGAAAGGAACTACTGTGTGACAAGAAAGGAGCTACTTGCAGTGGTGAAGACATTGCGTCGTTTTAGCAAATACCTGCTCGGGCGAAAATTCCATCTGAGGACCGACCACGCTGCTCTAAAGTGGCTACTGCAGTTTAAGGATCCCGAAGGCCAAGTGGCAAGATGGATTGAGCAACTACAAGAGTTCGACTTCACCACGGAGCATCGCAGTGGAAAATCTCATGGCAACGCAGATGCACTGTCAAGAAGGCCATGCTCAGAGGACTGCAAGCATTGCTCAAGACAAGAGTCGAAAGATCCAGTACCTGTCAGAATGCTCAAAGCTGACATCGGCGACGAATGGAAAGAAACCCTTCAGGCTGCACAAAAAGAAGACGTCGACATCAAGCCGATTCTTGAATGGATGGAATCAGACGCCCGTAAGCCTGACTGGAGTGCTATTGCTTCACTGAGTGTTACGACAAAGAGCTATTGGGCGCAATGGGATAGCCTGGTGCTTCAAGAGGGAGTGCTGTGCCGAAAATGGGAAAATGCTCGAGGCAACCAGTGCCATCTCCAAATGGTTGTACCCAGAACAAAAGTTCCCGAAGTTTTGAAGCTGTACCACGAAGGGTTTTCGGGAGGACATCTGGGTGTGAAACGGACACTGTTGAAGATTCGAGAAAGGTTTTACTGGATCAACTGCAGAGATGATGTAGAAGACTGGGTACGGAAATGCACGAGCTGTGCATCAGTGAAAGGTCCGCATACCCGCAGCAGAGGAGCACTAAAGCTGTATACTGTTGGAGCACCATGGGAGCGAATCGCACTGGATGTGGCCGGACCATTTCCTGTGAGCGAAAGTGGCAACAAGTACTTCCTTGTCGTCATGGATTACTTCACCAAGTGGCCGGAAGTCTTCGCAATTCCAAACCAAGAGGCATCGACGATAGCAGACAAATTGGTCCATGAAGTATTCTGTCGTTTTGGAGTACCATTGGAAATCCATAGTGACCAAGGAAGAAATTTTGAATCTCAACTGTTTCAAGAGACGTGTCGGCTTATGGGTGCACACAAAACAAGGACAACGTCATACCACCCGCAATCAGATGGAATGGTGGAGCGATTCAACCAAACTCTGGAGAGATACCTGGCAAAAGTAGTCGAAAGCAAACAACGGGATTGGGACAAGCATATCCAGCCATTTTTGTTGTCATACCGAAGTGCTGTTCATGAGAGCACCAATGTCACTCCTGCTTTTGCCAATTTTGGACGTGAATTACGGCTACCCGCCGACTTAATAACTGGTGTCCCACCGGATTCTCCACAACCCATAACTGAGTACGCCAGTGACCTTCGGAACAAGATGAACGACATCTATGAGCACATTAGAGAGTATGGCCAGCAAACATCAGAAAGAATGAAGACTAGATACGACAGAAGGACTAACAACCCTGGATTCGAGGAAGGCTCGCTAGTATGGCTACACAACCCTATACGCAAAAAAGGGAAATCTCCAAAGCTACAAGCCAAATGGAATGGACCATACCGAGTGGTGACCAAGATCAACGACGTGACGTTCCGCATACAGAAGGGACATCGAGGTGCTCCCAAGATAGTTCATGTGGATCGATTGGCGCGATATTACGGGTGCAACGATGCTCGGGACGAGCATGTCTTAGGAGGGGGTAGTGTAACGCAGTAGACGCCCGTTGTAGGTATGGATCCGGTTCTGGGAAGCTCTATTGTTCTGTGAAGCTATATTGTATTTTTATTGGTGCCTTTTGTATTCAGTTTTATGGCTTTATGACTCGAGTTTATTTGTTTGGTGTTTACGTATTTGAAAAACAATAGGGATTCTCGAACTTTCAAGTTGTTTACTTGTTAACACAATGGCGTTTATTGAGATCGAGTAATGTTGCGAAATATCTCGTAGGTTCGAGACTGTAGGAAATAACGGATATAAATACGCCGGCCGACCCTTGGGGATCAGTTTTTATTCGTTTACCGTCGAAGCGATAACTACTCGAGTTAGAGTGCGATACCAGTGATTGTAAAGTGACTAGCTTGTGTGAATATCAGTGCCAGTGTAAAGTGTTTGTGCGAACCAGTTGTGTCGTGTGTTTTTGTGATTTTTGTGAAGTGATTGTGTGCAATAAAGTGCAAAGTGAATAATCGGCGTTTTAACTGACTATCCAAGAACCCATCTCGTAACAGTAGGATAGGATAAACGCGAAAGTTTGTGAGTTTGTATGGATGGATGTCTGTTACCCTTTCACGAACAAACGGCTGAACCGATTTAGATGAAATTTGGTATGGAGGTAGCTTAAACCTGGGATTAACACATAGGCTACTTTTTATCTCAGGCTAACGCGGGTAACACCGCGGGGCGCAGCTAGTTATACATATAAATGTACCATGACGAACGCTTTTGCCCCGTTCATACTGGTTGACACTGGTTTTTTCCTTGAAATAAACTGTGTTCTCACATATCTAGATCGATCGCTATATCATATCTAGGACGTTGAATTACAATACATATTTAAATGAACTAGTCGTATCGTATTCATACTTTTTTTCTGAGTACACCGTAAATCTAGCTGCCTGTGCCGGCTAAATTATATCTATCCATAAAACTTGCTAAAGAAATATTGTAAGAGAAAAATCTGTTGTGTAATTTAGAAGATCTAAGTCTACACAGCCATACACACGAAAAATGCAAATTTGCCTAAATAATAATAATATGTAGTGATAGTGATATACCTATGTTAGGTACTTATGTACCGATGAGCTGAACCTAGGAGTTCCATCAAACCAGTGACTCCCGATTTTGCCTAAATCAAAATGATCTCTTAATTATTATTTACTAGTTTTTACCCGCAGCTTCGCTCGCATGATATTTTGTTTTTTGACGCAATATCATTATAATTTATAGCCTATGTGTTATTCTGGTATATAAGCTATATTATTGCAAAGTTTCATCTCATTCCGTTCAGTAGTTTTTGCGTGAAAGAGTAACAAACATCCATCCATCCATCCTCACAAACTTTCGCGTTTATAATATTAGTAGGATAGGAAGTAGGAATTATCATTCTATAATTGTATTTCAGTAAGAAAGCTTGTAATCCAATTGAATTAATAAGCATACAGCTCGGGATTTGCTTTTGTACCTCTCTATAACAATAGCTCTCAAAATATATCTTATTCTGAGCACAATAAAGGAAATGGCGAGATCCTCAGAGGCTTTTCTGCTCAGCGGAACCTTTCTGTCGTTTTAAGTATTATGTCAAGTAAGGACGCATAGCCCACGAATATTAATGCTTTGTTAGTAGCGAATGTTTCTTCTATAGAAAACGCCCGGTAAGTATTTGCTATGTCCCAAGTCTAGTATAAAGGTGGCCATACACGGTCAGTTAAACTGATCAGTTTTTCGCGTCACTCCAAATGGGGCTCATTCAGTAAATTAATAGGTAGGAATTTGTGGTACACGATTTGAACCACTACCTGAAGCTAAGCTCACACGATGCTATGATCGCATCTGTTCATCAGATCAGTGCAGCGGGGGCCTAATGTTGATAACTATTGCTGGTAAGCTTAATTGAAGAAACTAAATGACACCACTATCTTATTCGAAAAATATAGATGCTACAAAAAGTTGATGGGAATCAAAGTTGTAGGAAATCAAATTTCAAACAACTATGGATCCGTTAATTTCTCATTAAAGAAAAAAATAACAAAAGTTATTAAAGAAACAAAATGGCACACCTATCTTATTCAAAACAATATCAATCCTAGAAAAAGTTGATGGGAATCAAAGTTGTAGGAAATCAAATTTCAAGTAACTTCGGCTTCAATAATTTGTCATGAAAAATTTAAATAACATGTTATGGAAGAAACAAATAGAACCACTAACTTATTAAAAAAAATATCGATCCTGGAAAAAGTTGATGGGGATCAAAGTTGTAGGAAATCAAATTTCAAACAACTTTGGTTCCGATAATTTCTCATAAAAAATTGAAATAACACAAGTTATCGAAGAAACGTCATGGCACCACTGGTTTATTAAAAAAAACGATCCTATAAAAAGTTGATGAGAATCAAAGTTGTAGGAAATCAAATTTCAAGCAACTTCGGCTTCGTAATTTCTCATGAAAAATTGAAATAACAAGTTATGGAAGAAACAAAATAGAACCACTAACTTATTAAAAAAAATATCGATCCTGGAAAAAGTTGATGGGAATCAAAATGGTAGAAAATCAAATTTCAAATAACTTTGGTTCCGATAATTTCTCATGAAAAATTGAAATAACACAAGTTATCGAAGAAACATCATGGCACCACTGGTTTATTAAAAAAATATCGATCCTATAAAAAGTTGATGAGAATCAAAGTTGTAGGAAATCAAATTTCAAGCAACTTCGGCTTCGATAATTTCTCATGAAAAATTGAAATAACAAGTTATGGAAGAAACAAAATGGAACCACTAACTTATTAAAAAAAATATTGATTCTGGAAAAAGTTGATGGGAATCAAAGTTGTAGGAAATCAAATTTCAAGAAACTATGGATCCGTTAATTTCTCATTAAAGAAAAAAATAACAAAAGTTATTAAAGAAACAATATAGCACACCTATCTTATTGAAGAAAATATCTTTCCTATAAAAAGTTCATAGGAATCAAAGTTACTTCATTAAAACGGGTGCGCGTGCGCCAGGCGACGGGAGCGCGCGTATTCCCTGATGAAGAAGGAGTACTAATTTACTCCGAAACCGGTCGGGTTTCACAGCGGCCCGGCCGTATATCATACGTGAGTTATAACCGGTATTTTATCTAATGGAATCAAAGTTGTAGGAAATCAAATTACAAACAACTTTGGTTCCAATAATTTCTCATGAAAGAAAGAAATAACAAAAGTTATTGAAGAAACAAAATGGCACACCTATCTTATTCAAAACAATATCAATCCTAGAAAAAGTTGATGGGAATCAAAGTTGTAGGAAATCAAATTTCAAGTAACTTCGGCTTCGACAATTTCTCATGAAAAATTGAAATAACACAAGTTATAGAAGAAACAAAATGGCACCACTGTCTTATTAAAAAAATATGGATCCTGGAAAAAGTTGATGGGAATCAAAGTTATAGGAAATCAAATTTCAAACAACTTGGGTTCCGATAATTTCTCATGAAAAATTGAAATAACACAAGTTATCGAAGAAACATCATGGCATCACCGGCTTATTAAAAATATCGATCCTAGAAAAAGTTGATAGAAATCAAAGAAGTGGAAAATCAAATTTCAAACAACTTTGGTTCCAATAATTTCTCATGAAAAATTGAAACAACACAAGTTATCGAAGAAATATAATAGCTCCACTGTCTTCAAATATGGAACCACCAATTCCCACCTTTTTATTAACTGAATGAGCTCCCAGTTGGAGTGACGCGAAAAACTGATCAGTTTAACTGACCGTGTGTGCCCACCTTAAGTCTTAAATAAGTAAGTTCGTATAGGCCGGGTGGCTAGCCCTGGTGTCAGAGTTTTTAGGCCGCCTGAAGGCCTCTGACATGGCTAAACGGTTAAAACAACCGGGACCTACAATTTAACGATACTTATGTAAATTTTATAAGACATGTATAATTGTTTACCTAGTGTCGTCTCAGAGAGCAAATAAAAAAATCAAGAGATAACGTCGTTGAACAGTCAAGTAAAGCCGGTTTTTTATACATGTGTGAGTGCGTCACTGCTGCGCCGCCATAGTTCGACTGACAAGCCAAGGCGTAGTTTCCTTGTATGTTGATGTGTGTGTAATTGTCTTTACACGGCGAGGCGTAGTTTTGGTCGGCCTCACTTGTTTGTTCACAACATTCTCTCTTGATTTTTTTATTTGCCTTGAGCCCAGTGTATGTAAAAAAAACAGTTGTTTCGTGTATTTTGTCGAGAGATGATTTCACTTTTTTATTTCAATTTCGAAGTTCTGTACTCAAAGTTGGTCGTGATTATTCGTAATGATGAGTGATGAACGATATGTTCATGTGTCCGTGGTATAGAGAAATTAGTAATGCAATTAATGGTACATAAAGAGTATGAGAAATATGAGTACCTATGTTGCAAAAACATGGTTTGAAGCTGTTCTTTTAGTGTTCAGTTAATTTAATGAAATTATACTTAAGCAGAACCTGACAAATTAGATCGCACAGCGAAAGAAGTTTAATAAGCTAATTTTACAAGAATATCGCTCTAACTCACAAGAGCCGAAGTTTGGGGATCACAAGTTTTAGGTCGACTTCCAAACTTGGAGACCTCGTTTTGATTTAGTGACATCTTAAACTTTGGGTCGAGGTTAAGAGTTACGTGAACGTTTGATAGGTATTTTAGGCGATGGATTTATTCAATTAAAAAGTTTGTTTAAGGAAACAATATTCAAGTGCCTCAAGTCGAAAGTTTCGACCAGTATGTGTTACCAGTGATGACATGTCATATGGCACTGAAACGTGGTCTCACATTATGGACCTCATTAGTAAGCTCCAAGGCCAACGAGCTACGGAAAGGCCTATGCTCTAAGAGATTGAATCATATACAGGATATCTGTAGGAGAACCCAAATGATCGACATAGCCCAGGTGTTGGCAAGTTGAAATGGGAGTGGGAAGGGCACATAGCACGGAGGACTGATGTCAAAAAGTTCTAGAATGGACACCAAGTACCGGCAAGTGCAGAGTCTTAGACTAGTAGGAATACAGGAAGAACTATGACGAGGAGTGCTTTGCTAGTAGAGGACACTCAATAAAAGTAGTGGTTTGGTTGTGGAAACGGATCACGATCACAAATCTGTACTATCGCAGTCTTCGGATGGCATTTACAACTAAACTCTACCATAGCTTACAAGACACGTAAACACCGGTTATATAGGAAGCAGCTCAAGGTTACAAACTAGGGCTAGCCACCTTACCTATATGAAGTGATAACGTACGAGTATCGTTATCACTACATACAACGCTCCGGGACCCACAGCTCCTTGAATTCGATCAAGGGATTCGTAGAGATAAACTCATTACGATAGTAGTCACATAATCAATACTAATATCTTGCGCCCCTCTTCACCTTGAGAACAGTGACGTATCTAAACGTGGGCAAAGTGGAAGTGGACCCTCGCCTACATGGCCTCGCACGTAAAGGGGCCTCGCGAGGCCTCTTCAAATCTATACGCTTTCCAATATTCTCCCTTTGTGCATTTATATTTTTCACTATCATGTGATGTACGAGTATGTCGTGTCAAAGTATGTTTGGTAAGATAGTTTTACTGGGCAGACTTGAACCTAATAAGGGGCTTCACTGATGCGACTTCGTACACATATTAATTATTAACCGACGCACCACCACTTCTTCTAAACAATGCCTACCCAGACGAAAGATGATTGGGGCATATCTAGCACGCTGGCCCTGTGCGGCTTAATAGATATGATCAATACAAATACGCTCCATTCGACTTGCACCCTTCTTCATATAACCTTAAGAGTATCGATCCAAAAACAAGCCAAGGCTAAAAAGCGAGAAATATGTGTCGCTGTTTTTAAACAAAATTCTTGTCGTCTCGGATTTACCGACCCGTCTGATATAAAAATACGAGCTCTCCGTGAAACCGTTCTCTGCATATCTAAGCAGTGCCTACCTTTCTACCGAATATCCACACGTCGTCTCTTTGTTATTATCTTTACAACGGAAATATAAGGAATTTTCTCCCTTTTTGTTGGTTGTTATTTCGTAAGTATTACTTGCTCTGCAAACCCCTTAGTAAAAGTTTGATTTTGGTGTTATGTTGCCAAGGTGTTGATTATAAAATATTATTATAGGGGCATTCACGAAATATACCTTCGTGAAACAAGGGAGACCGACTGGAGAGACTGAATACAATTACACATGGTACAGGTAACGTGATACAGTTAACATGGTACAGGTAACATGGTTTCTGGCCGAAGTTGCAGGTTGATGAATACACATAGGTACGTTATCGTTTTTTTTTCTAGATAGGTTCGCGTTTGACCACATTTTGGCAGAGATACAGTCTAAGGTGTAGCACGCTTACCTAGAAAGTACTTGTTTACTCTTGATTCGAAGTCTCCAAGAATTCTTCCCAAAATTCGCATATCTAGAGGCTATATGATTTATTTTCCAACAGCCAGCAGCTGTCGAGCCGTTCAGCGTCGCCGCCGCGGCAGCGCCAGGTGTCGTTCCTGAAGCCAGCCGCCGACACCACCCTCGACCGCAAGGCGTCCATCGTCGACGAGACCACTGGCATCACTCGCACTCAGATGAAAGGTACCTTCTTGTGTTTCATTAAACCACAGGGTACCGATAAAATAGGCCACCAAATAACTAAACTTTGCAATTAGTCCAAAACACGCTTTATCTTTCAATTTTTTTCTTTTGATCCATTAAAGAAAAGTACAGCGCAAAGCTATTGATAGCTAACATCACATAGGCGGTGCCAAATGACTAAAATGAGGTCATAAATTATTGCTATTACGATTGCTATTCCTTAGGCGGTAGATCAACAGGTCCAATAATTGTTATCTAAAATATTCTTTAAGACCAAACCTATAGAATGTCCACTCATTACGTCGTGTCAATATAGCTCATAATCATCTTCTTTACCTGCACATAAAGCACGCACATAAGACCGGCAAAAAAAAATTGTGGAGTTAGTTATCTACTGCCTATATTGTTCTAAGGTTGCAAAGAGTATGACAGCCTATGGATCGCGCGCTATAATAACATGTATGCGTTCATAGGATCACTGTTGGTTTCCGGTTTTCATAAAACTAAAAATCTTTTACGAACTGGAAAGTCCCCTTGCGTCGTTCCTTTTCATGGTAAGAGTTAAGCCAAAATCTAAACAAGGACCGCAAATGTAAACACTGCGATATTTCAAGACGTCGAGTCATTGTTCCATAGAATACCGCTGAAAATCGCGAATTTCGGCCAGACAGAATGACGACGAAGGAAAATTGTGATGGATATGTTCTCAGAAAGTTTTCAAGATTTAACACATTGATTTTCCCGCTGCATTAGGCAGAAATTCAAATACAGATGAGAAAGAACACACTAAAATCTTGCAAAAGAGTGACGACCGGAGCTGACGACAAAGCTTTGATGGATTTGATAATTTAATTTTCGTCATCTAAAATTTCCCATAGAAGGGTGAAAATGTGATGATGGATCACAAAGGTGTGGCGGAAACGCCAGGAGGCCTGTCCTTAACAGTCAATATTTACCCGCCATAAATATTGCATAGGCGATTGACGCTCACGTTGTTTACATCCAAAGCTTATCCTGACTTATCTATCAGTCGTGTGATAATCGCAGACAAGGCACGACGTGTCACGTTGTGTGGAACAAAATGACGAAGTGCAAGTGTAATGTTGTGATCAACGAACTTCTCGCGTTTGTGCAAAACAAAATCGGCGTGATAGAAGACGAAAGACTGGCTCTCATTTGCAATAGAGGATTCAACGCAGTTGACATTCAAGCTGCTAAAGATCTCTTGATTGAAATTCTCCCAAGTATTTTGCCCAAGCATACAGCTACACGAAATGGAAGAAAGTTATCAGCAACACACGAAGCAATGGAAGAAATCGTGCACGTCGTCAAAACAGCAGATCCAAACGAGATCCCTATATTTGTTGCCCGAGATCTCGTCAAAATACCTCCTTTAGCATTTGATCAAACCGGTGTGACACGTTTACTAAGAGAAATCGTTGCAGTAAAAGCAGAGTTGGAGAAGCTTCGCAAAGAGAGAGCAACAGAAGTTCCTCTCAAAATAGTCTCACGGGAAGTTTCACAAGTATCATTTACGTATCCTAAAGCCGCAGCGACACCAGGGACTTTGATAGATATCGAATCTCTTCCAGTCGACGGATCGCCGCCTTTAGAGACCACTTTTACAACGCAAACTGTTCCTAAACAGCCAGCTTTACCGCCAATCCAAGTTGTGCCATCAACGCAACAGGTTATAGCTCCGATAGAGCATTACATGCTCCCGACACCGCAAGTTTTGACGCCTTCGCAACTTTTCCCGAGACGGAAAAAACGTATAAAACTCGATTTGAAACCAAGAGAACTGAAAGGTAACTGAAAAAATATTTATTGAGATAAACATAAGATATAGGTACCTAGTACAGTAGATACATATACGTTTCCGTATCGCGAGAAACCTGACACAATTTAAAATGCAATTTAACATTTATATTTAATGTATTTAATTTCTGTAAATTTGTAAATTCTGGTGGTGTATGGGTAAATAAAGTGGTGACTACTAGAATTTACAAAAAAAAAAATACATTTTGAAGCTAATCATAGTTGCTATCGGTTTGATTGAATCAATATGTAAAAGAGCCTGATAATTTAGGCATTCGCTTCACACTGCCTAATTAGTAATACCACTCATACCGGAGTGGTATTTTAGATGTTCTGATAAATATTTGTTTTCGATATGTTTGCTAGATTCTTTGATAATGTCGGATACCAAAGTCAAGGTCTAATTTATTTCTACCTGCTTAAAAGATAAGATTTGAACGGAATATTATCATATACCGGTCAAAACATTTGAAACATCGCAATGCAATAACAAAAATATCGATGCCGTAAAACAGCACTGTCATATTGCATTGCTCTTTGGATGAATAATTATCATTATTAGTGACAAAAATCTCGTCGAGTCGATAATTAGAAGACTCTAGAAGTGCTAAGCAAAACAATTAACGATGTATTTAGGTACCTACCTACCTAAGTATAACTACTCGATTATTGTCATAATTCAATGGATTACGAATACCTTTACCTTGTTACATACTAAATTGCCAATTGCCAGCTTCAGCACTGACCGAATTGAAAGTTGAAAGGATAGTAATTTGTAATAAATATTCATAATATTGAGTAATAAAATTAAATAATGATGATGATGAAACATTTGGACAACGCTTATCAGAACCTGGGCGGCGTAGATTCAGATAATGTTTATTGTTAAATTGTGTAACAAATGGTCTTAAAAATAGCATATAGCACCAACAGTTCAGACATCGTGTTTATCACTTCCTATTAGTTACCTATTTACAGATGGGGTTAAAAATTGTAGCGAAAATACCATCGCCACGCATTACGTCCCAGAACTTATCTTCAACGTTCCCGATTGAGGGGAATACTTACAACGAATATTCAAGGCATCATAAGAATCGTAAGATATAATAAAATTAAGATCGTATAGACTAGCTATGGGCGCGTAAGATTTTAAACTAGTATTCTACATTCTGAGTGCCGCTGACCTGATATTTATGGGTAATTGCTACATTTACGAAGTATTTTGTATTGTACCAGCCTTTTTAAAAGTTCACTGCAGGACGTAGGCCTACCCACGAAGGGTGATTGGGCCATATCCACCACGCTGGCCCAGTGCGGGTTGGTGGATACACATACCCCATCGAATTTCTTCTACGGACGTATGCAGGTTGCCTCACGATGTTTTCCTTCACCGAAAAGCCAATGATGTGAAATTCCGTACATAAGTTCCAAAGAAACTCATTGGTACGGGATCGGGATTTGAACCCACGACCTCACGATTGCAGGTCGGGAGTTACTACCACTAGACCACCACGGCTTATTATTTACGAAGTATTGTATAGGTATATAGGTAATTACGTAAATTACAAGCCAACCCCACTGATATATCTACAGGGTTAACTGCTTGCCCTGTACATGCGCGGCACGTACCTGCGTCTATTGCTGAGCGAAGTGTGGAGGGGATGGTTGCGCATGGATTTAGTATGGCGGTCACCATGCGCAGCCATCCCCTCCACACTACACTTACGTGCCGCTACCTGTACTAAGCCGAAAGAGGGTGGTTAAGAGTTAAGTAATCATTATGAACAACATTTACTATGGGGCCAACGCGGTATTCCAGAAAAAAATTACTAGCTGTTCCAACTCGAAATCGACAAAAATTGTGAAACAACTGGTTTTTTTCTCGAACTTGGGTTGGCCCCGCAGTAAAATTTGATGGTCTGAGTCACCTCCTTTGGGCTTAGTAACCAGGCCCCCTACCGCCTAAGCAATAGCAATCGTAATAGCAATCGTTTATGACTTTATTTTAGTCATTTGGCACCGCCTATGTGACGTTAGCCATCAAAGTTGTTCATTCAACGATTGCTTTCGCAATCCGCGCAAAGCAATTGATGGCTAACGTCACATAGGCGGTGCCAAATGACTAAAATGAAGTCATAAACGATTGCTATTACGATTGCTATTGCTTAGGCGGTAGGGGGGCAGTTCTGGATAACCCTGTATTTCAATTAATCTTTAAACGATATTATTATTTCTAGAATTCCGCGAAGCGTTCCGCCTGTTCGACAAGGACGGAGACGGCACCATCACCAAGGAGGAGCTGGGCCGCGTCATGCGCAGCCTGGGCCAGTTCGCCCGGGTGGAGGAACTGCAGGACATGCTGCAGGAAGTCGACAGCGACGGTTAACTACTGTTTGAATGGTTATTCTTTATCAGGTTCCAAAAGGAACGGTGGAAGCGACTTGTATCCAGCAGTGTTTTACTGTCATAGTCACAGTCAATTTATTGATAACACCAGCTCCACTGTTACAAATCAAATACAATTCTGGAAAAGTATGCTTATGGCTGTGCTCGACTTGTTTGAGTGCACTGCCATATGCACCCAGATTTCAATAAAATTAATAATAAAAATTGGTACTGATCGATTTTTCAAATCAATCTTAGTACTCATTATCATGTATTACTATTATAATATAATTATACATCATTGCACTCATTATTATGTCCAACTTTTACTTTGAGATCAACAACCACGCATAACTTTTTTCATAGTAGTCCGATTTCAATAAATCTTTTTTATTGGAAAGAGTAGGTATACTTCGGAATTTTATCGAAATCGGCTGAGCCAAATATATAAATCAACAATAATGTGAAAAATGCTACACCGATCCGTTGGAAATATTCGCGAATTCTGTACACGGGTGAAGTCGGTCATGCTAATTTTTGCAAAAAAATATCTTGTTCAAGGTTTTATTTCAATATTTGGTACCTATAAAAAACTAATGTCAAGGAATTTCTTGCCTGTGATAATAAATATAGCGTACTAGTTTTTACCCGCGGCTTCACCCGCATGTTATTTTGATTTTTGACGCAATATCATTATAATTTATAGCCTATGTGTTATTCTGATATATAAGCTATATTATTATACGAAGTTTCATCTCGATCCGTTCAGTAGTTTTTGCGTGAAAGAGTAACAAACATCCATACATCCATCCTCACAAACTTTCGCGTTTATAATATTAGTAGGATTATTACAGGGTTCTACATATTATTAAGTTCGAAGAAGTAATAGCCAATGAGGCCACAGAGTTTTCGAATGGAGACGGTAAGCATGACGCAAGACTTCCACCGACAAGGTGGACAGACGATCTGTAATGCAAATTCCAATAGATTTCATTGGAAATCCATATATCCAGCAGTGAACGTAAAATTTGTGGGTCTATAGACAAGCTGTCAAGCTGGACATGAACTTCGGTTGAAATGATGGATGATGGTGATATTAAATGTGGCTCACCTTCCTTTTCTGCTCACTTCAGGCGACGGCAATGTCAGCTTCGAAGAATTCGTCAGCATCCTCTCCAAATCGATGCACGGCGCCGGCAGCGGACCCACCTCGGCCGAGCAAGAGGAGCGCGAGCTCAGGGACGCATTCAGGGTCTTCGACAAGCACAATCGGGGGTACATCTGCGCTTCAGACCTGAGGGCTGTGTTGCAGTGCCTGGGGGAGGACTTGTCGGAGGAAGAAAGTGAGTAATTATCAGCTTTTTTAGGCCTCTGGTGAACAGATGCCTTCACCTCCGCTGATCAGGAGGAACGTGAGCTCAGGAAACAACCATAAATTGATTGAAATAACATACAATTTATAGATACTTACATATATTATTATGAATGTGGTTTTCAAATTATCTTATTTATTTTTCAGTTGAGGACATGATAAAGGAAGTAGATTCTGACGGCGACGGCCGCATAGATTTCTTGGGTAAGTTTCTGATTATTTCTGTTTACTCTTTATAATTCAAGGTCTCATTGGTGGTTATGGTATGTTTTGATAAGATGAGAAATCAGATAGTGTCCGATGAGAATCAATCACGACAATCACAAATCACGAATAGGATTCATAGGCATTTACAGATTTACAGTAAGTACAAAATGTAGGTACTCGTATGCGCCTCGACATCGACCGTACCCATATGCATGAGAATAAGCAAGAGAAAAATGAAAATGCACAAACTAATTAATTAACTAGGTAAAACTAAACAGCCTAATCAGTTATTTTTACTCATAGTGGTAAAAACAAAGTTCGGAAAATAAAAGGAAAAATCAAATTCATTCCCGAATCCATTCAGTAGGTACCTTTGGCTGATATCTCTATGTTTCGGTAAAAGTCCCTTCCAATACTTCTCAAATAGGTACCTACTACTAGGCTGACTGAAACTACAAATGTCAAAATAATGCAAAAAATTACCTCCGTTTTGTACATTACCTATAGGTATAGTTTATTTATTCGTGGCTTACGGGCAAGTGCTTCGGTCAACAAAATACAATAAATCTACCTAGTTACCACCACACTAAAAGCAATTAGATCGTCCAGAGCCCACAGAACGTCTAATCTAGAGATAATCTAAATGCTCAAGCCTACTACCGGCTAGCAGCGTGCCCAGCATGCTGGCAACATTACCGCGCTGAATAGCTTATAACCGCCTTACCACAAAAGATTTAAACACGCTTTAAACACTGTTTAGCCGTGCAATTTGTACTGTTAAACATTGTGCGTAAAACTTTTGAGGTAAGACGGTATGTATGATGGTATGTTTTATTAATTTTCCAGAGTTCGTCCGAGCTCTAGGTGAGCCAGAAGACGCGTGTGACGACGACGAGGACGAAGAGACGACCGGCACCCCCGACCTGCCCCTGCCTCGGCCCGTCCCTGCTAACTAACTTGCATACTCCACACCCACTGAAATGACGTGACATATTATCATCTGACAAAAGTACCTGGTGTTCCTTTAGAAAGTGCAGCAGGGATTTAGAGAAATGTTCCTCATGGACCAACTACGTACGCACAACTAGTTGTGTCATTAGGAATATTACTTTAAAGCTGTGTATTGTATACTCATTATGAATAACTTTTACTATGGAACCAAACCCGTAACCGCGACATATCTGCTGTTCATTTTCAGAGTGAATAAGCTTTTTGTATGGAACAGCTGATTTATTTCTCTATTTCGGCATTGAGCCTATAGTAAAAGTTGATGAAAAGTCATAATGATGAGTAATATTTACACCTTTTAAAATCCCTGCTCTTTGCAAAGCATCACCTGTGTTAGTGCGGTAAGCTGTTGGTTATGAATGATCCCGATTGTAATTACGACAGAGTGAGAGCGAGTATTAGAAATGTTAGTAAAAACGGGATAGCATATACTTTTTTAATTAGAATCATATTTTCAAATGGCCTCTCTATTTGCCAAAAAGCAAGCGAAATGCCGGTATTAGTAGTAATTTTGTAAGGATAATTGACAGATCGTGTGTCACGTCATGTAAATGGACTTTGGACCTAAAGAGCCGTACTCATTGGGTGACGTAAAGATTATGACAAGACTATTTCTTAAATCTCATATCAGCATGACTCAGGAATTGTAAAAATCTTCATGACTGCATTCGCACTTCATCAGAACGTGGTCAAACTCTTCTCTTTTGCGCACGAAAAATGAATCAAAATGTAACCTGCAGTCACAAATTAAATACAAATTCAAATGTATAAAAGTTTTTTTTCCTCAATTAAAATTTGAAATTAACTCAATCCTCAAGGGGGCCTCAAACTCGGCTTAGCCTGTAAACTGAGGTCCGATGTTGAATTGTATACAGATACCTATGTAGTTTGTTGCCCGCGCTTATAAAGAAAAGTCACATAAAAGATGTTATATCAGGGTCCTGATTCCCTATCGTCAAAACGTAACGTAGGTAACGCCGTTGAGTTTTTTTTAGTTCCGCGAATTTTGTTTAGAAAATATTTTTTAAATGTTAAATTACATTAAACTGAATTATAAACCGAATGGAAGTTATTCTATTTTTGAAGCGAATTTATCAAAAACAAAACTTAACTTAGTGCATGTTATACGCATGTTTCATACAGAATCACCCTTGCGGTAAGACAAAAAATGAATTTAAATAACTTGCATGCAATTTTAAACAATCAATGTTAGTTAAATGGAGACAATAGGCCCACTTTTAATGGCGCCATTGTAATTTTAATAGCAATTTAAAATGTTTCTGTTTCTTTTTCACTATATGAATTTGAAAGAGAGAGAACAATATTATAAATTGTTATTAAAATTACGATGGCGCCTTTAAAATTGGGCCTAGTAAATGCATAATCTTTACATCGCTGATATGTATGTATACCACCGAGTATTGTCATCTTGAGACATCGAGAGTTCGCCAAACTGGTGCCAAATCGGTATCTAGCTAATACGTACCGGATATTTACATTTAACGAATTAGGACTTAGTTTGTGTCGCTTAGCTTTTGGGTATCTCCGTAAAATTGAATTAATTTTAGATAGAAAATAATTGAGAATCAATAATTTTTATACACCTTGTTTTACTTTCAGAAAGTTCTTAAAAAAGGATTTTCCCATTTCAGCTATTTCTTTTTTGTAACACAATATTTATGGTAATCCAATCTAATAATATATTAAAAATAATGTCCGTGCTTTGAGAAGTCTCTTTTATTAACTGTTTCATTACTAATAATATGAAGTTACTGAATGCGTTCAAACCGTCTATCCCCCGTGGCTCTACTGCTTGGCTCAGCCAGTAGTGCCAAAGGAAATTTCTTTCTCTCGTGGCACGATTCATTTTCTATGGCTGTAGAATAAATAAATAATATTTTTTTTTTTCAATTTAAAAAATGACATGTCTAAATGACAGGCAAGAATTCATATGAAATTTTGCATGATAGGTGTTAAAGTGACAGCTGTCATATTCTAAAATTCATACGACTTGCAAAAGTGACAACTGTCATATTCTAGAATTCATACGAGTTGCATGACAGGTGTCAAAGTGACAGCTGTCAAACTAAAAAGTGGATTATCTACGTAACTTTCGATTTTAGGACACTTCTGTCTTCAGAAAAGTGAGAGAGCTCAACTAGATCTACATTTCGGATGACAGGTGTTAAAATAAAAAGTGGATTATCTGAGTTACTTTCGATTTTTGACCACTATCTTCCATGTATATCCGTATTCCTACCATCCATCAAAACTATTTGGAATAGTTTTGATTCAAGAAGATTGATATATATGACAGAGGTGTTAACAAATGAAATTCCTTAATGGCTATACCAGTCGTGTCACAGGAAATAATATTACCAGTGACACTACTGGAAACGAGTAGTGTCATGGGAAATGTATTTTTACCCGTAGCAAAGGAGATATAATAATATGACCGTAGTACTACTAGTAGTGTCACGGGAAAGTAAAATTTCCTTTCGCTTTACTAGTTGAGCCAGAGCCACGGGGGATAGACGATTAAAACCTCTGCTCAAACAAAGAATTCAAGTTGAAATCGGATGTATTATTTTCGTAATAGATTTTTTATGCATTTAAAAACATATAAAACCTCGTCTCGATTAGAGCTTTTCTATACCTTAATATCGTAAAGTAGATTGACTAATGGAACACCAATTTAATATTTACCTATCTATGTAGATAATCTAATTACTATGAACTTGTTGCTATGTTGAACTATGATTGTAGTTTGGTCTTTATTCTTATTGAGAAGACAGACACAATAGCAAACAGTGTCATTGCTAAAATAAATTTAAAAAATTGTTTGTCTGTAAAGTCGGTTTACGGACGATAATTTTACGTGATAAAGAAAATATTGTCGTATCAACAACTGAAACAAGCCAAAAGCTTAGGCAGATCGTGCCTCTCTATCGCTTGTTTCGCGCTCTCGCTTGCACGGTCAGCTCAGGCGGAACGTGACACTTTTTGTGCATGCTGCCGGTGTTTATCGATTTATAAGTCATTATCACGTCAATAGATCCTTCACAAAAATGTTAAGTCCGTTTAATTGAGGCGCGCCACTTAGCCGAGGTGGTCTAGTGGTAGTAACACCTGACCTGCAATCGTGAGGTCGTGGGTTCAAATCCCGATCCCGTACCAATGAGTTTCTTTGGAACTTATGTACGGAATTTCACATCATTGGCTTTTCGGTGAAGGAAAACATCGTGAGGCAACCTGCATACGTCCGTAGAAGAAATTCGATGGCGTATGTGAATCCACCAACCCGCATTGGGCCAGCGTGGCAGATATGACATGGCCCAATCACCCTTCGTGGGTAGGCTTACGTCCTGCAGTGGACTATTAAAAAGGCTGGTAAAGTACAGTACTTAACTTAGAACATAGCGTCTGTGTAAACTGAGCCTAAAGTTTTGTTAAAAAAAAATCAAAATACAGTCATAGTCCTGTCTCTTTTAATCTAATTCTATGGTAACCATGAGTGAGAAAAAATCAAAGAAAAATAAAAATGTTCTGCTTGTGAGAATTTCTGCATTAATTATTCTTATATAAATCATAACTAAATATAACTACTGTATAATTAATATGTATTTATAGGTATTTATAAATACATACTAACCCCATTGAGTCAACGATAAGAAATAATGACAGTACTCTAAGAAATTGTTCCATCATTTGTCATAATACAAGTCATTTTATATTGGAGATAAGATAGCCAGAGTTCGATGAATTTATTATTGAGTAATATTTAATGATTTATCTTTTATCGACATATTTTAACTGAATTCTTCGAAAAATGTTGATTCAGATTTTTGAGAATTTTGTACCTAACTAGATTTTTATAATTTAGTCATGAACTATTTCTGGACTCTTACGCGCTGTGGAATATTCTAACGATTTAAGGCCAAAACCCATCTAAATGACGTGATTTGAAATTGGCAGAAATCTACCTACAAGCGACATGCCACCTTAGATGGGCATTGGCCCTATTTTAAGTGACGTGGTCAATTTGCGTGATAGGCGTAGAAGGTACAAATCGCGCTAAATACCAAGATGGTGACTCTGCGCATCTATAGTACAAGTCGAACTGCGGGATGGGTGCGCACTGCCAAGTTGATAGCGCAATTTTTTTTTTATTTAGGTAGGTCTCAGAGCAAATAAAAAATCAAGAGATAATGTTGTGAACAAACAATTGAAGCCAACCAAAACTACGCCTCGCCGTGTACAATCACACACACATCCACGTACAATGAAACTACGCCTTGGCTTGTCAGTCAAACTATGGCGGCGCAACACCGACGCACTCACACATGTTTGAAAAACCAGCCTCACTTGACTCGACGTTCCCTCTTGATTTTTTTACTTGTTCTGAGAGGTAGGTATACATGACGTGACATATTATACACATTAAAACTCGGGTCACACAAGAGGCGGGAGCCGCGAGAAAACGATCCGATAGCGATCCAGTGCAAGGCGATAGCGGCTGATCGCGCCCGCTTGTTATGTGTCAGGTTGCATACAAATACAAACATTACAAAAAATTCCCGTCCCGGATCGCGATCGCTTTCCCACACTTCCCGCCTCTGTGTGACGAGAGCTTAAATACAACAAACTTATTTAAAGGTCGAATCAAACATTTTGACGGCTGTGATATTAGCCAAGCTACGGATAACCCAATCCTGTCAAGTGCGCTTCAGTCAGGGTCGGGTTGCCCGCTGCTTGTAGCTAACATCACAACCGCCAACATGTTTGATTCGACCTGTAAATATATAAATATTGGGGGACATCTCACACGGTCTCTGACCCCAAACTAAGCAAAGCTTGTGATATGGCTGCCAGAGACTGATATACTACATATACATATTTTAAATACATACTTAAATAGATAGTACCTAAATAACACCCAGACACAGAGCAAACACATATATATGTTCATCACAAAAATGCTTGCCCTGGGTGGGGATCGAACCCACGCCTCTTTGATCCAGAAGTCAGGTTCACTAACCACTGAGCCACCGAGGCAGTCAAAGCTTTAATGGGTAGTTTGGCTAAATCGTGTATGTGGGTTTTGGTCTTAAAAGTATCTCATTATTTGCTTTACGAACTTAATGATAAATTAACTCATAATATGAATGGATATTAACACTTTATAATATCAAGTATACCTCAACTTTTACTACATATCTTAGCAAGAATTTATTCCTCTCAGAGCTTAATATACTAAGCTCCACACAAATCGACGGATGGGAAGTTATGCGCAGAGCGCTACGCAAAAGCCGAAATATAGATATACGCGGGAGCCAGAGAAACGAGACGCCGGGGCACACTCGCCCGCCAACCTCAAGCCTCCCGCGCGCTCCCTACGCCCGTGCACACATGCGCAATAATAAGCGAATCACGGCGAAGTGTCATCTGCGGCTATCTTCTCATCCGCCGATTTGTGTGGCGCTTAGTATACCTTGTTTACTCAGTACTTCCTATGTCGATTTTAAAAGTTTTATGTGACAGTGATACATAGTACCTTCAGTTGTGATATAAACCTTTTAAGTCGACGTAAACTTGTAATTGCGTCAATAAATCGATGTTGTAAGATATTATACTCAATACAGACCAATATACAATAAAAAGTTCTAATAACTCAAAAATTGTTTCATTATTTAATGCAAAATACCTATTTAGTGTAAGTCACCCTAATTGAAAGGCCAAATGAATAAAAAAATAAAGGGAACCTTCGAAGTTACTTTGAATTTTATTGCGGTATCCAGCAGCCATATTTGTTTCATTTCATTAGTAGATATGCGTACTTGAGTACACGGCAATTTGAACTGTACTGTACTGTACCAGCCTTTTTAATAGTCCACTGCAGGACGTAGGCCTACCCACGAAGGGTGATTGGGCCATATCCACCACGCTGGCCCAGTGCGGGTTGGTGCAATTTGAACTACTGAATCAAAACTTAACGGCATTTGTGAAGTTAGCTATAAACTACGCACTTGACTCTGCTGACATATGAATTTTCTATAGGCCGAATCATACAACTCGGCGGCTGTGATGTTAGCTACAAGATGCAGATAACCCAATGCTCGCGCAATGTTAAGAGAGCTTCAGTCAGGATTGGATTATCCACACTCACTTGTAGCTAATCTATCTTGCGCCACGATTCGCTTCATGTTCACAGACGCGATTAAGTTTGATTCAGCCTATATAGGAATTAAACAAGTCGGCGGATGTGAAGTTAGCTACAAGCTGCGCAATATCCAATCCTGACTGAAGCTCACATAAAGCTGCGCGTTGATTGGGTTTCGCGCAGCTTGCAGCTAACTTCACATCCGCCGACTTGCATGATTCGGCCTATACCTATAATTAGTGGCGTGGCGTGCCTTGGCGGGGCCCCGTATAAAAAATTGTTTGGGGCCCTTATGAAGGGTAAAGATTTCTCACATAAGAAAAAAAATGTTTGCATAGAATTAAAAGAAATATTTATTTTTATCTGAAACTTTTTTCAAAAATTTTAACAACAATTCAAATTAAATATACACATTATCCTTGCCTTTAATAAGGAAAAGTGATTTATTACTGGGCAAGCATTTGTGTGATGAACATAGGTGTTTTCTCTATGTCTGGGTGTTATTTAGATACTATTTATATAAGTATGTATTTAAAATATGTATATGTAGTATATCAGTCTCTGGCAACCATATCACAAGCTTTGCTTAGTTTGGGGTCAGAGACCATGTGTAAGATGTCCCCCAATATTTATTTATTTATTAAATCTACTAATACTTAGTAGTATTAGTAGCAATTGTTTGTATTGTATTACAATGTAATGCACGATTAAATAAAAAAAAATTGGAAAGTTTTTATTATTTTTTGCTTACGCACGTCGGGGGTCCCCGTGGCCCGGGGGCCCCGTATAATTGATACGGCAGATACGGCGGTAGCTACGCCCCTGCCTATAATATACCTAATGGAAAGCTCACTGGTTGCATCACAGAAAAAAACTTTTTATCAAAATCATTTTATTCGTTCATACAAAATATTTACATCTTAATTACATTTGATATTATAAGTATTATCGATTTACATTCGATATACGAGTTAGAGGTATTTCGACAAGGCATTAGATTATATTGTTCAAGCACTAACAGCATAGTCCGGAGTTCATCACCAATACTCATACGATACAATACGAGGCGTTGGGTCATAAATCATTCATCTTTTTGTCTTGTTACACTCATTATGTGCAAGGAACGCTGTAGTGCCGTCTCTTTCTGATTTTATAGAGTTAACGCCCTAGTTTATGATGCGCTCGTATACAGGGATATCCAGAACTGGTGTACTAAGCCGAAAGGGGATGATTCAGACCATCATTATGAACAACTTTTACTATGGAGGCAACCCAGAATTTGAGAAAAACATATCGGCTGTTCCATACAAAATCGCAATTCGGAATCGATGAAAAAACCGTTTTTTTTCTCTAGAATTCCGAGTTGACCCTTTCAGGGCCCCCATAGTACAGGGCAAGCAAATAACCCTGAATAGCCTTAGCCCTATATCTTATCTATAAGTATCGTTGGTGAACCCTAGATCAATAACAAGTTATCAATCAACGTCAACAATTCGACTATTACAACAAATTACACATGGCACTTTCATTTAAAAAAAAAATATACAGTAAAGATTTTAAAAACAAATCGACATGATCTCTTGGCCACTCCTACAGTTGACTACACTATGACGTAATACCCAATCGTATTCAATCACTGCTCGTTTACAATATTGCAATTACAATTTACTCAATACTGAACCTTGAGGCTCGCTTCCACCAGAAAACATTGTTTGCCATTTTTGTTGAACGCGTCAACCGCCCTTTTAGCCAAATTAATCGAGGTCTTACATATACGAGATACTAAATCAATTCAATAAACGCTATGTCATAGCACATATTAAGGCTTAGAACTTTAAGTAACATATCAACAAAGCTTACGTATTGAATGAAAACTAGGTAACTTTAAGTTTGACTAGTCACGTTCAATTCTCAGATCAAATAAAAAAATCAAGACAGAATGTTGAGAAACAAACAAGGCCGGCAAAACTACGCCTCGCCGTGTACAGATATAATTACTCACACAAACACGTACAATGAAACTAAACATTGGCTCGTCAGTCGAACTATGGCGGCGCAACACCGAAGCACTCACATGTATAAAACTGGCCTCACTTGTCTGTTCACGACGTTCTGTCTTGATTTTTTTTTTGTTCTGAGGTTCAATTAAAGATGTTCTTATACTGAGCGCCACACAAATTGAAAGATGGGAAGGTATGCGCAGCGTTCTGCGCAAAAGCCGAAATATGGGTACGCGCGGAAACCAGAGAGACGAAACGCCGGGGCACACCCGCCCGCCAACCTCATGCCTCCCGCGCGCTCCCTACGCCCGAGCTCACTACTTCGCCATTTGTATAGGCATTGTGCACACATGCGCAATAAATAGCGAATCACGGCGAAGTGTCATCTGCGGCTAACTTCCCATCTTTCAATTTGTGTGGCGCTTAGTATACCTCAGTATGTCTAGTATAAAATCTTACGTATCCCGCAAGCGTAGCGTAACCAGACAGGTACAAGTATAAGATTGTTTCTAAATTAAGATTTAACCAGTCATAGTGCATTTTTAGCCACCGTTACAAGACGCTTACGTAGTACAGTGAGCACAAATAAACAATGGACATTTGGAAACAGACAATCGGCTGATTTATGTTCCTGATAAGTAAGTAAGTTCGTATAGGGCGGGTGGCTACTCCTGGTGTCAGAATTTTTAAGCCGCCTAAAGGCCTCTGACATGGTTTAACGAAAATTAATCTTTGTTCCTAATAACGTTATGTTACGTTTGTCCAATGGTAGGTGAGACAAAGATAATGCTCTACAAAGCTGAGCTTATCCGTAATCAGGCCGAGTATCTCTTTTCCTCCTACCAATAACCTTACTTTATTCGCTATTACTGTGCGTAAATGAGAGATACAGAAGGCCCAATTATGAAGGCGCCATCGTAATTATAATAGCTAATTAGAATATTTCTATTTCTTTTTCACTTTAGGCATTCGATAGAAAGAGCACTTTTTACGTTGCTAATAAATTTACGATGGCGCCTTTATAATTGGGCCTATTATCTTACAAATATGTCCATACTACTCTAATAATAATACAACTCAAAAGTCAACATTTCTTGAGCCTTTCCACTCCACTTTTGATAAGCACAAGATGTTTTTGAAGTGGTAAAATGACTTAATTTTTATTACGTAGCACATGAATAATTCCCTAAGCTTCTGAATCGGCACAAAAATACAACAGTTAGATTAACAGAAAACTCGTACTAGCCCGTACTACTCGATACCGTTAAAGTAAACCACAACTTTTATTTAAATGGAACAGCTTCAAGAGATGATATTGAACAAACCCCATAGTAAGCGAGTAAGAGGAAACTCGTAGTAGAGGTACAGTCTAGTTAAAAAAATGATATCTTATTAATTCATCCGCATATTTCTGTTACATGTAAGTCACTGATAGGTTCTCTGTTCCTGTCGACAAAGTGATTTTAATCTTTGTAGTAAAATGACATGGAAATATAAAGGTCACATTAGACGATCAGTCCAGCAATCCCTATCATGGCAAATAGACAAAATAATAACAACAATGTATCCCCTCAAAGAGGAAACAAAGTATAGATTGACACTAAAAGTGGATAAAATAGTTTATTATCTTTGTCATGCTGAGTGATGGTCTCTGGACTTAGCAAAGCAACACTTTGTATCTTAAAACTGTCTATTAAGTAAATAATCATCACTTGCAACTAAATACAGAATGAATAACCGTAATAGCATTCGGGCAGTATCGATACCCACGTGATCGAACCGTGGTTTAACTAGGTAAACAATTATTACTTGTAACTAGCTATACGTTATTACCGTGTGATTACCGGCTAGTAATGAGCTTTGGTTCCATAAAGCTGGTGTCGTTGCGAGCTCGGAGGATCACAATCCTATTGGGAAGGTATCGATACCCACGTAATCAAGCCATGCGTGGTTCAAACTAAGTAAACAATAATTACATTACATGTAACTAGGCACAGAATGCGTTATTATCGTGTGATTACCAGCTTGTGATGAGTTTTGCTTCCATAAAGTCGGTATCGCTAAAAGCTCGAAGGACCACATTTCCGTTGGGCAGTATCGATACCCACGTGATGGAACCGTGGTTTAAACGAAGTAAACAATAATTATTGCTTGTAACTAGCTACATAACGCGTTATTACCGTGTGATTACCGGCTGGTGATGACCTTAGGCTCCATAAAGCCGGTGTCGCTGAGAGCTCGAAGGACCACATTCCCGTTGGGAAGTATCGATACCCACGTGATCGAACCGTGGTTTAGGGATATCCGTAGCCACGCTTCTGGGGGGAACTGAAGAGCTCTGGAAGGAGATACAATTAAATTTGTATCCTGCAATACTTGTTATTATTTTATGATTATTTTGTGTACATTAATGTAAGTAACTATAATTAAATTTTAAATAAATTGTTTCAGATCAAAGTTTGAAATAATAATAATAATGAATACATTGATAATGAATATATTGACTTTCAAGTTGTCTGAGGGAAGCAAAGAAGATTCTAGAGTGGATGCTGCCCACCTCTGCCTCCTTTAGCTACGCCCACGAGGACAATAACCCTCTTTAGGCTCCGGGTTTATCTTCGCGTTTATCTTATACCGAGCACAAAATTAATGATAATGAGCTGTACGTCCAGTAGGTCGTGCCACACAACTCGGCGGCTGTGATGTTAGCTACAAGCTGCGGAAACCCGATCCTCGCGCAGTTCTCTCTAAGGTGAGACAGTATTTCACACCTGAGCAACTGCTTAGTCTTTATAAAGCACAAGTCAGGTCTTGCATGGAATACTGCTCTCACTGCAGGAGGCTGATTGACAACGACACCTTGACTAAGTCGCAGCTGCAAAGTCTTGAGCATCGTCGTAAGGTAGCGTGTTTGTCGGCCTTTTACCGGATACACTTCGGAGAGTGCGCCCAGGAGTTGCACAATCTGGTCCCCCCTGCCCCTTTCTTCTATCGTACGGCTAGACGGACGCGACCAAAGCGCCACCCTTTTATGGTAGACATTCCGCGCGTTAGAACCAAGCGTTTCGCATTCCTCATACGAACAGCCGGAATGTGGAACGCTTTGCCTGGGTCTGTCTTCCCGTTAAAGTACAATGTGGGTGTCTTCAAATCCCGAGTGAATAGGTATCTTCTACCTATTCACCCTAGACAGTACATCTGCTTAACATCAGGCAGTGTGTAGTCAAAGGCGAACATATTCGAAATTAAAAAAAAAAGGTGCTAAGTGAGCAGGATTGGGTTATAAGCAGCTTGTAGCTTACATCACAGCAGTCAAGTTATGTGATTCGACCTATAGTATTATGCAATACTCACTTGCAAACAAAGAACCGTATGACGTTAGCGTGGCACACGAGCAGCGTGTACGTGTCTTCCTTCTGGTCGGGCGGCGCTCGGTAGAAGTACCGTCTGAAGCCCGCCTCGATGCGGGCGCTGTCCTGGAAGAACTGCTGTACCGTGCCAAACCATACTGCATTACTGTGCTGTCCAGTTGTGCTTTATTCCAAGGGGATATGAGGGGTTTGCTGTACTTTTAGCATGGAATACTGTCTTAGTTTTGGGGCAAAATAAATATTCGACACTTTGCAGCTAAAAGCAAAGCATTGAAATATGGGCATTTTGATAAAGGTAGGCTCGTATTTCATTACAATAGACAGACACACTAAACTAGTCTCCGCAGAAAATTACACATCCAGTAGCGTATTGTGAATTAATATAGAAATGGGCGAAGTCCCATCAGCGAAGTCCCTTTTCTTTCGTTCCCAAGTCTACCCAATAGATCTGTCTTATAGGCCGAATCGCGGGTCGAACCTGGAAACGATATGCACAGGAGTGACACAAGTGGCACCGTAAGAGGCCTATACTCAGCAGTGGGATAGAAAAGGCCGCGGTTGATGGTGATGATGATAGGCAGAATCATTCAACTTGGTGGCTGTGATGTTACAAGCTTCGGATAACCCAATTTGCGCCCAGCTGTTATGTGAGCTTCAGTCGGGATTGGGATATCCGCATCTTGTAGCTAACATCACAGCTGCCAAGTTGTATGATTCGACCTATACTAAACATACTTTGCACGAAATACATCACATTTATGTGGTGCCTCGCACACTATGATACCGGTATATGTGTGTGATATACTCCGCGGCCAGTAGTCTCCGAGTCGTTTTTGCATATCGTAATGAGAGAAGAGCTTTACAGTTATTGCATTTGCAAAATACACAACTCTTTGCTTTTAGCTGACTTGATATTGAACTAGTCGACTTTTTTCCCTATTATATAAACTATTTACAGCCACGCTAAAGGTACAAGGACTGTGTTGGTGTGATGTTTATAGGTTTTATAATATTATTGGTAGTTGGACAAAAAAAATCTCAATCAATCAATCGAAGAAAAAAAATATTAGGTAATTATTACAAAAAAAAACTAAAAACTTCTACTGAGAAACTAAAAAATAGAAATAAACTATTAAGTAGATATTAATCGAATCTGTGTACTGAAGGCATGAAATTAAAAAATAAAATAATAGGTACCTACAGATATTACGTCGTATAGCATGAAGCTCTAAAATCATGATTTTAAAGTCCATGAATATTTGTTACTGTTAGTAAATCTCAAACAAATGCGGTAAGTCGGTGATAGGATGGAACAATGCAAAACTGGCCAATGCAACTGCAAATAGTAGGTATATAAAAGGCAAAAATAATTAAATACAGTAACAGGAAATAAAGAATAGACATGGACTTTTGGAAAGAAATAATAGGCTGGTTACAGCTTTGCTTGGCTTTGTAGAGTGTTATCTCCTTCTCATGAACCACTATTAGATAGAGACAACATTTTAGGAAACCGAATGTAGCTAATTATCTCTTTACCAATGTCGATGTTCATTATTTTTTCGCACATACTGTAGAAATCGGAACATACAACAAGCTATGAGGATGCGGTCCGACCGAATTGATCTCTCAAATAAAGTGTGTGCCAAAAAAATATAAGAGGGGTTAGTATTTTAAGAAACTACAGTAGTTTCCGTATGGTTTCATACATTTATATACAGCGCCCCTGGTGGAAACGAGGAAGAACTAACAAAAATATATGGAGCTACACGCAAACGCGCAAGAACTATGCCAATTATTATATCTTCTTTGACTATGCATAACCTGTACTAAAGGTTAACCTTTAGTTATTCTGAGTGGTCACAACTACAACAAACACACAGACCACTCAGAATTCGTATTGCTCTTGCTCTCCTTGTTCTCGTATTAACGCATTGCTTGTACGATTGTGAGAACTTACAATATAATAGCAGCACAGGTTTTGAGGCTAAATTCGTGAAGCTAGGCTAGGGGTCTATGATTGAATTTCGAACGGCTCGGACGTATACGAAACTTTACGGAAACTCCGTACAATCTATCAAGTTTCGTATACCTACATTCAAAGTTCAATTATAAATTCCCTGGTTCAAAATAAATAAAATCGTCTTAAATTGGTATTGGATTAATGAACACTAAAACGATTTTGTTTCATTTGAGATATTAGATTAATTCAGATCGCACCCTTTATAGCCACTGCAAAAACCCCTAGCATGCATATAAACAAGTGACAATTGCGAGATTTTTTGACCGTTTTTAGTCCTAAAAGCATAGCGGAATGGAGATAGGCATCGCATTATAGTCTGTAAACCCATTATAGAAATACATATCACATTCGCTTTGTAAAAAACAAAACAAAGCCTTGCCTGTTTTATTTCTCGCTAAGCAAATATAACATTTAAGTAATAGGCTTACGGACTACAGCGCCGTGTTCAACTTCACTTTCAAGGCGCCAGTCCAAAAGTCAAACTTTGAGAATATTTTACCCATGGCATGCATAGAGAATGTAATACAACATATAGATTTTGGTTATACAAGATATGAAAATCAAGCCACAGGGTATAATACAATGTTTTCTAAGTAAAAAAACTAGGTGTAGTTGTTTTTTCTCCTACCTGTACACAAAACACTTATCTATTTAGGACATTACTGATAGTAGCGTGGCATGTGCCTTGACGATGTTTTAATGATTCTATTAAAATTGGAGAATATTATATAAAATATATTTGAACTTATAATTTCAGGTCAATAGTTTTCAAATAAACATTAGTATAATTCTTCTCATTCTCAGGAAATCATTAGTAGGAATTTCGAGAGCAACTAATTCACTGGCTATTGCTGGTTCTTCTCCATTTATAATTTTATACACCTGCTCTAGATTCAGTTCAAGCTAGAATGATTTCCTTCAAGTTACGTAGGAGCCTGGCTAATAAGCAATAATGAGTGACCTAGAAACTACCTTTTAAAATGACCTAATAATGATCTTAAACTCAATGACTAAAATCACCTTAAATTCAGTGATTGGCATGACCTAATAATAATCTTAAAATCAGTTTGTTTTTACTGCACTTCATTTCAAAACATGCTAGGAATATGAATTCATTGTGACAAGCTACTCAATAATACAACTTACTTTTGGTTCAGGCCTCCAATGGCCGACAGGGGGCTCTGGCGGTATGGGGGCGCCTTCCTCAATCAACTGGCAGTCTTTCACAGTGATGTCCTTGTCTAAATGCTGGGCGATGATTGTCGCCGTCTCTTGCGCTCGCGTCATGGTGGACCGGACTAGGACGTCCCATTTGATGTTGAGGCATGCCAGGCGCTGGCCGGTTAGATCTGCTTGCTGGCGACCTGGAATTATTTGTAATTTATTTTTACTTTTTGATCTCAATTTCTTTTTATTAAGGCGCATGGTTTTTTGTTAATGAGAGACATTGTTTGGGCCTGGAAGTGCTGGTCAAGTATTGGTGACTTTAGCATTCATAAGGTTAATATGCTTAATTCATGACAAGTTTGGGAACTTTTAGCTAAGCTTTCAATAATAATTTTTGTTTTTGGATTGAATTTTGCTGACATTGTATTATTTAATTTATTAATCATTATTGAAATTGAATATTTTTTTGTTGTTAATCTATTACATCCAAAGATTACATCAATCATCATTGTAATGAATGTATATTATTTGATGTGTAAATTGTCATTTTACCAATAAATGACTTATGACTTTATGACTTATAATATTATGCTGTAGAATTGTAGATTGATGAACTTTAGACTTCAAGATAGTACCAGTATTATTTAGTATTCAAGTAGTATTTAAAGCTAGCTGTAATAAAAATAAATGAATAATTATTAGGGGACATCCACAGAGTTATCAGAGGGATACTGAGGTCGATCGAGAAATGAAAGAAAGAGAAGCATTGATATAATATGGCATGAGTAAGAAAGAGACATGAAAAATATCTCGATTCAGTGGCTATTTGCCGTGTTTTTGTCCCGATAGTGTCAAATTCTGGTCACCTGCCCCTTTCTTCTATTGTACGGATAGACATACACGACTAAAGCGCCACCCTTTTATGGTGGACATTCCGCGCGTTAGAACTAAGCGTTTCGAATCCTCATTCCTCAGACGAACAGCCAGAATGTGGAACGCTTTGCCTGGGTCTGTCTTCCCGCTAAAGTACAATGTGGGTGTCTTCAAATCCTGAGTAAATAGGTATTTTCTAGGTAAGGGTGCTACACCCTAGACTGCATATCTACTCAACATCAGGCAGTATGTAGTCATACGCAAACCTAAACGAAATAAAAAAAAAACTTGTCAAATTCCAATACATATATTTGACAGTTGACATCTAGTGATAGTGAATGTCCATACATTTTTGCGGTTGAGAATTGCCTCAAGCGATAACAGCGCTATCTCTCTTGTTATACTAGCTCTGTGGGGACATCTTACACACAAAGCTTGTAGTATGACTGCAGAGACTAGAATACTACATATACATATTTTTAAATACATACTTTAAAATAATAATGTATACCTACTAATAAAAACAAGACACAGAGCAAACCTATGTTCATCACATAACATGGTTCAGGCCTCCAATGGCAGACTGGGGGTTCCAGCGGTATGGGGGTAAAATGCTTGCCCTGGGTGGTAATTGAACCCACCTACCCCTCCCTCTTAGACCCAATAGTTAGGGTCACTAACCACTGAGCCACCGAGACAGTCAAGAATAAGTACATCACTTAGAAAACACAGACCTCACAGAGGTGTATGTTATGACAATCATAACCGGTTAAACTATAGCCGTCCGGTACCCGCAGGGAGGGGGGAGGAGGGGTGGGGGAGGGGGTGGGGGGAGAGGGGAAGCCCCCCCTGCAATCCCCCCCCGCCGGAGGCCCTTAGTTTTTGAGTAATATTTTTATTAGTACTTAACCTCACTTTCGGCTACGTCAGTATTTTTAACCTATTTTTTGTTTCACACGTAATCTATCAAGGCGGTTCACTTTTGGCACTTCGCCGGCCGCTCCCGCGGCACGCTCGCTTCGCTCGCTCGGCTCGTGCGTTGTTTGTCATGTTCTAACCTAACCTAACCTATTTTGTGTTTCACACCTAATCTATCAAGGCGGTTCACTTCTGGCACTTCGCCGGCCGCTGCCGCGGCACGCTCGCTTCGCTCGCTCGGCTCGTGCCTTGTTTGTCATGCTCTAACCTAACCTAACCTATTTTGTGTTTCACACCTAATCTATCAAGGCGGTTCACTTCTGGCACTTCGCCGGCCGCTGCCGCGGCACGCTCGCTTCGCTCGCTCGCCTCGTGCGTTGTTTGTCATGTTCTAACCTAACCTAACCTATGTTTTGTTTCACACCTAATCTATCAAGGCGGTTCGCTTCTGGCACTTCCAAAGTCGTAACAAAAATCGAAAAACAAGAAAGCATACATTCACGAAACTACGAGAGAAACGGAATAAATGGATGACAGTCCATCTGTCAGTAAGACAAAATACCGGCTTTTTTTGCTTGTGATACGTTTCGTTTCACTCAGTTTGACAACTTAATGCATAATATTGTACCATTTTCTCAACATTGCGTTCCATTTCACATGTTTTTATTAAATTTTAATTTAATCATAATTATTTTAAACTACGCCTCCGGCAAAAAAAAATTGCTGGAAGAGCTTCAGGTGGACTCCAATGATACCCCTACACTCACACCTTCATCAAAATCAGGTACCGGACGGCTATAGCCAACCCTTGTTCTTTTCCACATCTAATAGATTGAAAAATGATGCTAGGTTCAGGTACTGCTCTTGGGCTTCTTCGCAATCAAGGGTTCTTAACATTCATAATTGGTCAATTTGAAAGTAATATTGTAGTAAAATTCTTACCCAGACTGGTTAAATATCTGTCTTTGTCAGTCTCTCCATCAATATTGTATTGTCCATGTCGTATTAGGAACAAATGTCTTGTTGCTTTGCTCTTTGCCTTCTCTAACTTTTCATTATGCTCATTCTGCTTTACTGGGTCATCATATTTAATTGGTTTCACTATTGATTCAGGTTCGCGGCTATAAATTATAAACAACAAATAATAATTAAATGCTAAAAAAATGTGTATGTGATCTATTCTAATCTTACCTCTATTATTTCCACATCATTCTTGATGCTGTTGGCTTAAAGTATAAAATAACTCTATGAAAATTAGTACAGTTGTTATATTGACATAGCAAAGCATCTTTTTATTCTTTCAATGACACATAAATTGAATCAATTAATGTATATCATGCCTAGGAAGCCAACATCTCTTTGTATTTTGTAAATCATACATGTCTGATTTACTAGTAGTTTTCTGAATTTAGCAATATGAATTTTTTGATGATCTCATCTCTCATAACTGAACTAAATGACATACAGGGCATTGACCTATCAAAAAAGGTTAATCAACACACATAACATACCAATTAGAATGTTCTAATATGGATCTTATGAAAAGCTTGCACATTGTAGTTGTGGGGTAAAAATAGAATGACTCTGCGAAGTCGGGCGACCTACACGCTTTCTATGTAAGTAAATGAGGCGCGATATCTTAGGAAATGTATAGTAAGCGAAACTTTAAAGGTGAACCAAAAGTATAGTACTTACTGATCCCAATTCCTGTCCCACTTCACACTGGGAGTAAAATTGGTCGTCCATGAGTTCTGAACGTCGAATTTCTTTACAGTCTTGCCCTCATTTAACTGATAATAGGCTAAGCCACCACCAACAGCACCTAAACTTATCAACGCAATTTTTTGAAACCTGGACCACGTGGCCATTTTAGTTTGCTTTTATTACAATTTATTATTAATTCACAAGTAATTATAATAAATAAATTACTCTCGCTTCGTATTTAAATTAAAATAAAATTACAACCTCAAATTAACAGCAACAACACAAAAAAGTAGCCAAGATAGTGCTGTACTTACTTCTGTCCAGTATTGTTGAGATTGTGATAGTCAATCGATATTTATAAAAATATTATTGTGGCCTTCAAGATCAGTTTTATTATCGACAATGCTATCGAAACTATTAACATTTGACAATACTATCGATGATATTGAACAGTTGAGCAATCGATAAACACCTAAGAGTATAAATAACTAAAGTATAGTTATGTATACTCTAAGATAAACACAAATACCCAATACTATTGCCACAGAGCTATTACAACAAGAGTTAACTAAACAGATAGCGCTGTTGTCGCTTGAAGTAATTCTAAACCTCAGACCAAATAAATAAATCAAGACAGAATGTTGAGAAACAAACAATCGAAGCCGGCAAAACTACGCCTCGCTGTTTATATACACAATTACACACAAACACGTACGATGAAACTATGCCTTGCCTCGTCAGTCGAACTATGGTGACGGAACACCGACGCAATCACCACATGTATAAAAAAACTGGCCTCATTTGTCTGTTCACGACGTTTTGTCTTGATTTTTTTATTTTCACTGAGTTTTCATCCACAAAAATGTATGAAAAATCTTGCCCAGTGCCCAGACCTGTCAAAACAGTCAAATATGAATTGGAATTTGACACTAATGAGAGAAAAACACGGCAGCTAGCCACTGAATCGAGATATTTTTCATGTCTCTTTTTAAGTTTCTAAGTTTTTTTTTGTAGATGTGATAAACGTAAGTCATGCCAAATTAATTCATTGCATCTCTTTCTTTCTTTTCTCGATCGACCACATTATACCTCTGGTATCTCTGTGACTATTATCAAAATTATATATCAATTGTATCGATAGAATTGGTAAAAATACTATCGATAGTATCGCGAGTGTGGACACTATCGATACTTACCCAATAGATAATAGAATATGATACTATCACGAAGTTCTAGGTAAACTTCGTGGATTCTATCTACAGCATAGATACTATCGATAGCATCGATATCATCGAAACGTATACTATCGATAGTATTGTCAAAATTGTCAATAGTTTCGATAGCACTATCGATAGTACAGTCAGCGGCACGTAAGTTTAGCGCTGAGGATACTGTGCAGAGGGTGCAGCCATCCCCTCCACACTTCGCTCAGCGCTAGACTTATATGCCGCGGCTTGTACAACTGAATTTTCACCTTAATTATGTCGCCTATCGAACTATCGCCTATCCTATCGCAACAACTCTACTTTGTCCAGTGTACTGGAAAATAAGGATTACGAAAACGATGATTGGCGAAAAATTAAGCTTTCACGTCCATAGAGCACACATCATTTTTGGCCACAAAAAATAATTTTATCTACCCAATCACTCTAAACGTTTAATTTTATGTTGATGTAATAACAGAATGTGAAAAATAGATTTGCAATTAAATCATTTTCAGTAAATCGATTTCAGCTACTCGAATTTGATTTTTTGCGATCATTCATATTAACTATCACTACACTAGCGATCCGTATGGTACATCAATGTCGAGTGTGGATCGACTGTCAATGTCAAATGACTTTTATCTACGGTAATACCAGATGTATGACTTTTATTTATAGTAAATGTAGGATAATTTAAATCCTATTACGATTATTTTATATCATGATAAATTCTAATAGTTGCTTGATGCGCATTAGCTTCTTTTATTAGCGCAGAATTTAGGCACTGAAACTGTATTGAAATTGTCAGAACATTAGTCTCTGGCAGCCATATGAGAAGCTTTGCTTGATTTGGCGCCAGAGATGTCCCCCTAATATTTATATATTTATTATTTATCGTCCGCATCAGAATCCATAATGAATAAAATAGCTATAGTAAGGAAAATAACGTCATGTCTGTAGTTTTTTAGATCATCATATGACAACACCCATTTGTTGTGAAAGTGAAATTGTGATTGTGATGTTCGCGTATTTCCTTATTTTCTAAATGTTTTAATACTCTTACAATTTTAATCGCTAGAATAGCATTAAAACGACTTAAAAATTCGCTTCTGTAGCTCACAATATGGCCGATAAACATGCAAGTCCCAGACCTGGGGAAGCAGCTCTACAGAACATGAAACTCTTGAAGTGTGAGAGCTCTCTCTTTAAAGTTCCTAAAGTGCCTAAAAAGAAGGATAAAAAGAAAACTAAGGTCTTAGATGAAGAGTTGTATGTTGAGGTAAGAAATTGAAACATCACACTAAGAATAAAAAGAAGAATTTGTTCAATGTTTAATAAGTTAAAATACCCCCTTAACAAAAACTCATAACTTAAAATAATTCTAGCAATTCAAAGTATTTTTATTGTTGGTGTTATTTTTTCAGGGTATTGCGAAGATAATCCAAAGAGACTTCTTCCCTGATTTGGAGAAACTAAATGCCCAGAATGAGTTTTTGGAAGCGACAGAAAATAAAGACTATGTGAAACTAAGAGAAATCACAAGAAAATATAGTGGTCATAGACCTCCTACAGAACCTTGTAAGTATTTAATTCAAAATTTATGGAACTTATGTTGCTCAGTGTTATGAAAGTTACAACACCTGTGTAATATCAAGCAGGATAAGGTCAAACACAAAACTATCCTTACTAATGTTATAAATCTGAAAGTGTTATTGTTGGTTTGCTACTTTTCATGCAGCAACAGAGCAACGGAGAGATGTGATTTAGTTAAAAAACTCTCCAATTTTATCTCTTCCGTAGGCAAAAAAATAAAAGGTTTCTATGCTGCCGCGCTAATCATAATCACAGTAAGTCGGGTTTTTGGCGGTATTGAGTTAGATACATATTCGGAATCCTTGAAACAAGATCTACATTTCTGTATACTCAGATTATCAAAATTCGACCCAGAACCTCTTATTTCAATATGCACAACCACAGTAAGTCTTGTTTAGAAGAGGGATTTCTTTATCATAATTACAGTATGTTATCATATGTTTCAATTCAAAATGGATTTTCAATAATTTGAAACAAATTCCCAACCATTACTGCAGTAACTTGCTAACCACGTCTTGCCTTTAATTTGTTTTGTTTTCATATTTTCATTTACATTAACATTCTTCAAATTATATAAGTTAGTAGTAAGATAGGTATTATTTACGTAGACTGAATAATTTAATACTTATGGTTAAAACCAGATCTCATAGGTAAACCTATAATAAAAACATATGACTGTAAACAGGGTACTTCTTATTAGTTGTAAGATAAAACTGCCGAAGTCTTTTTAATTAATACAACATACAACTTATATTATACAATGATATAGTTTATTTGACTGATTTTATCTTTCTTATTCAATACTTTGTTATTTGTTTAAACTAATTAAAATGGCATTTAAAACCTAAAACATTTATAGTTTCAGTTAGGTACTGCAACTTGTAATTTAGTTTTAAGGTCAACCCTGTGTGTTTTTTTAAATATAATAAAATATGTAGATATTATCTAACATTAACATTATCACCATGTTTTTAGCTTATCAGAATTTTAAACAATGTCGTTACTAACGTTTTATTGTGAGATGAAACTGTGTGAAGAAAATTTTATATTATTAACAATTTATTAAGTAAGTTTGATAAAGTGGTGATTTAAAAGAGGTTTACAAAATGTGATGGTTTTTTTTTAAATTTTTATCAATAACTTAGTGTGTTCTTTATTTTGTGACATTTTATTTAATAACCTCTTGATAAAGTATTTTCTTAGGTAGGTAGGTATATGCTTATTGTATAAAATGTTTTTTTTATTTTTACCATAATTGACACTATCCCTATAACTTATAGATTATTTTGTTTTATAACGCATAAGCTATGTCACTGCTAAGTTTCATCAAAATCCGACCAGTAGTTTTTGCGTGAAAGAGAAACAAACATAAATCCTCACTCATAAACTTTTACATTTATATGCTGTGATTTTTTTCAGTGTATTAACTTTGAGTGCCGTAAGTCACTAATAAAATTAAGATAATTTTGCACACTTCCTAAATATTATGCTTACTCATTTAGCATAATCACAGTGAGTCTCTCTCCCCAATCATATTCAAAGTAAGTCACATACTTACTGTATTTATGCTAATTAAACATGTTTTTCGAATTATTTTACTCCTAGTCATAGTCACATTTTCAAGGTTTATATAAATAAATACTTTATTTAATTTAAAAATAATATAAACATAAGATCAAGCAAATTTAATCGTACATGGCAAACAAAAAACATTTTGATAATTCCTTATACATCGGGAGTAGCGGCAAAAAGTTTTAAAAAATCATTGATCGCCGTTTACTCAAAAGTGAAAAATCCGACTTACTGTGATTATAATAAGCGAGGCAGTATGGGATATTACAGAAATCAAAACATAGCATGGACAAAGACACCGGCAAAAGCTCATCATCTATAACTAGTATACTCCGAACAGTAGATCTTGCATCTATTTAACTGAATCTTCATAGGTTATATTATCTCAACCTGCATTGGACCGATTTTGTTCACACTCGCAAATCTTCGCAATCGCAAAGAAATCGGTTGATGAATAGCATGGCAGCAAATTTCCTTCTTTTTTGAGGGAAATTACCACCAATGAAAAATAGTTGATGACAGAAAAAAAATGTGTTTTAAATTGATGGTTTCTATTTGACATTTTCAGATAATTCGCCGGCTACGTTTGACACTCCAGACATTGACCGTCCGAGCTCTCCTTCGTCAGCCCCCACGGTCCGCCAACAGAGATTTGACAATGACACAGAATCCAACTCCGGCAGTAAACCTAAAGATTTCACAGACAATCACTCACTAGGTAAGCATTAAGATATTTCATAAGAATAAATAAATATCAATAAGTTAGGATTACTTAACTCTAGAACAGCATATGTTTTTACTATTAACTATTTTACCAAGCGATCAACAGCAAAATGATGGAAAAAAAATCAACTACCCTGTACATTTGTTATTATTGACCAGAATTAATGAACATTTTGTATGGAACAGCTGTTTTTAGTATTTGTTGTTATAGCGGCAACAGAAATACATAATCTGTAAAAATTTCAACATTTTAGACATCATGGTTCATGAGATATAGCTTGGTGATAGACAGACAAACGGACGGACAGCGGAGTCTTAATATCAGGGTCTCGTTTTTACCCTTTGGGTATGAAACCCTAAAAATGACATAGCCCACCAGCCACTACTTCCAAGCCATAGATAAAATAAAAACATTTCTTTTTCATTTTTCCTCAGATTCCTTCCTAGCAAGTCACACGAGTGAAGACAACGCCAGCTATGACAGAGTTATTGCACTGGAACATAAAAAGAAAGCCACCAAGTTGGCATCACAGTTTGAATCCGAAGTGAAGTCTATAGAACTGGTAGATAAAGCACTAGCTTTGCCTACCATTGAGCAACAGGCGGATCAAACTGAGAGGCCTCATGAGGTAACTATACAGTGCAAATTAAATAAATACGACATCTTTTTGTCACTTATACATAAATTTTTTTTTTTTATTTCTCTATTGATTACTAGTTAGTTACAATCATAAGGTGTAGTAAACAGATGTTGTATATTTTTTTTACTAAGAGGGGAAGTTTTGAATGGATCCTGTTTTATTTGCCTTCTGATTTTGGTAAGATGTTTGGTAGGTATTTAAATCTATACAATGGCTTAAAAATGTTTTGATGTCTATTTATTGTGTAACTAATTTTGCTCAATTTGGAATCAACTGGGAAACAACTGTTTAAATTATATCAAAGGTTTGATTGGTTTAATGGTCCTAAATCAGTTTGTGCTTGGGACGTGTACCATTCTATGTATGACGTGTATTCATCATATAACTATTAAATTGTTTATTGAGTGTATGGGCTGTGCTTACGCATATCTACCTTCTAGTTTAAACATTAAACAACAATAAAACATTTAAACTGTTATTTCATCAGTGTCTGGGGGCATATACATAGTTAAATATGACTAGAATCCTCAATTGCATTTAGGGTGTGAGAAAAAAGATGTGCTATACATATTTCGATAGCTATATACACGATGTTATGATTTTATCATATTTAGACTCTAGATAATAGTAAAAACCGGCATAATACTAATAGAAGTGATAAAAAATAGATTCATAAATATGTTGATTTACTTAAGCATCTCATCAAAAATTCAACAGTAGTTTTTGGAGCGAAAACTTTGTCTGACTACGACAGACGGCCTAGACGTCGTAAAAAACGCATACGCAAACAGAGACAAAAGATTAAAGATTAGTTTCGTCCTTTTCACACTTTCATAATTGCACATCACGCCCTCTTAATTTTGTTATTATTTTTATTTTAGCGGCCAATCTAGTCATACTTAACTATGGGACATATACCTATAAGGGGGATGTACGTAATAGTATATCTTACCTTGTTTCCAGCTAGACACATGGCGCTACCGCGCGCGCAACCACATAATGTACGTGCCGGATCGCGCGGCGTCGCAGCGGCCGCCGCCCAAGCCCGAGCTGGTGCACGCCAACACGCGCCTCAAAGCCGAGCCCTTCGACCACGTCAAAAGCAAGGAGGCCATCTCCGCCATCGCTCGCACTCAGGTATTACCTCCCACGAGTATTAATCTCAGACCAAATAAAAAAACTTTTTTAATGATGTGGGGAGGGCGTCGGTGTTGTGCCGCCATAGCTCGACTGACGAGCCACGGCGTAGTTTCGTTGTACGTGTTTGTGTGTGTAATTGTGTCTGTACACGGCGAGGCTTAGTTCTGCCGGCCTTACTAGTTTGTTTGTCAAAATTCTGTCTTGATTTTTTTATTTGGTCTGAGATACTAATATGAAAAAAATTGCTTGTCTGTAAAGTCAAGTTTTTCGTGCGTGCAGCCAACGTTCATCGATTTATTTGACGTTATTATGTTAAAAAAAACATGCGCATAAAATAATAAACGCATAAAATTTACTACAGGAATTACTTAAAGTTCTGCCACCAACTCGGCAGCTATATTGCTGGTTATTTAAAGTCAGCTCTGATATTCTGTTCTTCATAACGACTGGGCCCTAATTATCATTCCTGCATTGAGGAGTGCAGCAACCGCAGTAGCTATCTACCGTTTCAATAGGCGTAATAATTAAAAAATATACTAAGTATGTCAGATAGATTTTATTATCAAAAAATATCAGACACTTATTTTTCTTTCGTCAATTAAACAAAAATTGACGAGGTATGATTTTTTTTGCCCAGTCATCATGCCTACGAGTATTATGCGGGGTCGTGTAATAGGCATGGGATACGCGCACGTATTCCCTCGCGGTTAAACCCTATCCATCTTTATATGCTTCTTCATAATTATATGTAGGTCTTCGAGCAAATATCTATAGTCACAATCATACAAAAAAGTGTCCGAAACAAAACCCTGCCCAAGCTACGTAGTGGGCAAGCTTATAGTTATTCGTAAGGCGATTGCAAGCCGACTGCAACGCTGCGCGATGCCAAAGCGCTCGGTTACAAGCACTTATTATGTGATATAACGTCGAGATTCGAGAAAACGGGTCATTTTGAATTATTGAATGTAAATATCTAAGTAGTATGACAGCGCTCGGGTTTTTTTTTTACTACTGTCACTTAGGGACTGCGTCTCTGTAGATATTTGCTCGAAGATGTATACAATTTCCCTGCGTCTACTTACAGGACTTAAGCACAAGTGGCAAGATCGGCGTCGACGGCACAAGTGCGGCCGGCGAGAAAGAACGCACGGAGTACCCGTTCGTAGCCACGCCCTCGCCCCGGCCCGGTGCCGGCCCTGACCAGTCTCCCCTCATGACCTGGGGAGAGATTGAGGGCACCCCCTTCAGACTGGACGGTGGAGACACTCCGTTACCTGCGTAAGTATCGTCAAGCAAAATAAGCGGCATTATTTCATAGCTAGTGAAATACAATAAATAAACAGTATCTTGTTCTTATACTGATCTTTGAAACAAGCAAATAAATGTCCTTGTTTGGTTTCCTAGTGTGGGCGCGGGAGCTGCGTACCGCATGCTGGAGGGCGGCGCGCGCGAGCGGATCGCGCTGCAGCTGGCGGAGCGAGTCGCCAAGAGACGGCGCCCCACCACGCCGCGCGTGCTGCCGCCTACACCTAGGTATGTTCGTACACTGGCTGACGGTATAGTCAATGAAGATATAGCCAGCTAAAGACCCGTGTGACGTCACTAACCTACTACAAATGTACCGGTAGTGACGTCTCGAGCCCCCACTCTCAAATTTGACAAGGTTTATCTTTGTCATTATTTGTTTGACTGACAAAATAACATATATATAAAAATATGTGTCCAAAATGTTTTAATAATCTAACTAATGGACTAATTATAATTATGAATAGATTTTTTAAATACCCAGTAAACATGCCTATTGCTGAAAAAATATTATTAAGCCGTGGTGGTCTAGTGGAAGTGACACACGCCCACAATCGTAAGGTCTTTGTAATTTATGTACGGAATTTCACACCACTGGCTTTATGGTGAAGGAAAACATCGTAAGGCATACGTACTTGGAAGAAATTTCGGTGGCGTATATGAATCCACCACCTCGCACTGTCAGTGTCAATCAGCGTGGTGGACATAGCCCAAAAACCCTAAGGGGTGGGTAGGCCTACGTCCTGCAGTGGACTTTTAAAAAAGCTGGTACAAACGCCCATTGAGGGTACTGCTCAATGGGCAATTAGGTAATGGACGTTCGATATGGGCTATATCACTAGCATCCTAGTGGATACTAGTAATCCATCAATTCATCAGCCACGTCTACTGCTGGACATAACCCTTCCCTACAGATCGCCAATAAGACCGGTCGGAAGCGATTTGCATCCAGCGCGATCCTGCGGTCTTAATGAGGTCATCTTGTGTGTAGACGTCATACGCTGTTATTGCGGGTACGTAGTCTCCACTCAAGAACTTTCAAAAAGTTCTTGAGTGGAGACCACCTATAATAATTTCAACGTTTCAACTTGGCGATCACCGAAGATAAGCCAATATTCGGTGTACGAGTCATCAGATTGGTAACCGCGCGTGACATTTACATCTGAGCGCTGCCGTGGCTTGGTGACATTTAAATATGGATCCCGGTGGTTTTAACCGTTTAGCCATTTTATATGCCTTCAGGCGGTTTAAAAACTCTGACACCACCATCCCAACTAAACAAACTTACTTATTATACTCCATTTTAATCACCAAAATCTCTCCAGTTTCAGAAGCAACACAGAGCGGCTAGCCAGTATGTCTCCAGCGGCAAGAAAGCTAGCAGCAAAGCACCTCCTCCTGTCCCCGCGGCTCAAACTTACTCCAAACGACGTGGGCATTTCCCACGGGACTCCTAAACGTACCCCCACTCCCGGAAACCTGGTTGCCACACCTAAAAATCTAAGAAAAACCCCGTCTAACAGCGGCAGTGTTACCACCTTCACGGAAAATAATATTACGGATAATCTCCTACAGATCAATGTTGCGAAACGTACTAGGTTAACGGCTCAGGATTTCTTTAGTTGATGTTAATAAATCGATTGGTTTTGATTTTTAGTTTTATTGCGAGATTGTCGATCTTATGCAACCGGTAACACTCAATAACCTAAGAGAAAACCCCGTCTAAAGCCATGTATTCATTAAGCAACAATGTTTCGGATACTTAGTTCCTGGAACATCACGTAGATGTTTCCAGGAACTGATTTGTTTCAGTTTTCCACGCGGTAGTGACAGAAACAAAATAATTGTCTCTGAAACATCATTTTTTGTTTCGGAAACACATAGATTTTCTTTCTGATACAGAGTTTTGCTCAGAGTCATGGCTTAACAGTGGCAGTTTTAAGACAAAACACGAGCTACCTGCTCCAAAATAACTCTGCGTTTATTAACGTTTTGACCGTCACGCCGTTTTATGTCGTATTTTTGATGACTAGACAACTTTGGCGCCAGGAAGTGCTTGGTCAAGTATAGGTGACTTTGGCGGTCAAAGGATAATAAGGTGGTTGCTGTATTATTAATTAATATACTGTATGGGCAAGAGAAAACGAAAAAAGGGAAACAAGACTTTATAAAACAGTTAAATTGTTTATTGTCATTATAACTATCGCAGTACATAATATCAACTCCGTAATTGCAAAATAACGTTAATTTAATTGCAATTAACTATAACTCATATTTATTACACGAAACTATTGTTAAACAATAAATCGTTATTTATTAACTATATAAATTCATACACATAATCATTTGTAAAGCATATTTTCAATTCATGTAAAAATAAAAAAGAATCTCGTCAGAATATCTATGTACTAAAATACTTCGTCTAATACCCTTTTACCAATAATACAATTAAAAATTATAACAATTCAAAAACCACCAAAATTTCGTCTATCCTAGTAGATTGAACTAGGCTAAATTTTTTAAATAACATGGGTAATTGGGTACCTTGCAATACTTGTGGTAAGTAGCTTGAATTATATTTATACATTACTATATCTACTTATACGTATATATATATGCTTTGGGCATCACTATACCTAATATTAAAACGTACACGATATTTTTACAAATACGTATCTAGTAAAAGCGAAATCTGCGTTCTGTCCTTCACTTTTCTTTTGGGGAAAATCAATTTTAATTTTTTTTAGTTATGTATAGTAAGGAAATAAGAGCTTGAACACGGCCAGTAAACAGTCTTTTCACTTAGGTATTTCCTCGTACGAGTTTGTTGGCATAAAAAGACATGATATTTCGAGTGGATAAAAACTGTCTACTTGCCGTGTCGAGGTGCTGAGGTAACAAAAACATGTTGTATGATCAAACCTTATAATTATAAATCAGAGCTGGATTAAGCAAGCGCGAGGCCCTAGCAAATTCTTGAGACCTGCTTCTTCATCTGCTAATAAAGTGGTAACTGAATTAACTGATTGTCTTGATCGGAAAAAGTGTAACATAGTATCAAATTTAAATGCCTGTCTAGACTCGTGATCGGGCTCAGCTCTGGCTGAGTTTAGTGAAGCAGCTGAATTTGAGCCGCTCACCACGCACAAGTCGATACGCGGCTTTAAACATTAGGGACATCAAGCTTATTCAATATATTGCGAAGGCAGGTTACGCGGGGCCCGTGTCAATTGCTACGACTGTTATGTTATGTAATCCAGCACTGCTAATATTATTATGGTTCCAAAAGACTACGCCAATAATAATTAACTATACACGATATTATCATAACATTTTGCTGTCGTGAATCATATTATACGTAAGTAATCGTCTAACGATTAAATACGTACATACATAATGATAGATTAAGGTAATGAATGAATTTGATAACGTCTTGATAGCAACCTCCGCAGGTTTTGTCAAAGTCAACCAAATAAATGAAAAATTAATTTTAAAAAATATATTACAAAGACTGATAAAATCAATAAAATAAACAGTAATTTATAAAGCTACGTATTTAATACGGTTCTACCTTATCACTATTAAACTAATTTTCCCTAGATTATATTATAGTACGTCCACCCTTGAGGCAACAAAGCTAGTTAATATTTGTCTTGTGAATGCCTATACGGCTAAAATGCTGATGAATTAAACATTAACTCTTTTTGCAGTGTCAAAAATAAATTCAAAACAAATAAAATCGGTTAAACAGATCGGTTAAAATAACCCTCTTCACCTTTGATGTAAATAAAAAAAAAATATCGAAGGCCTACAATGTAACAAGTGGCTGACTCAATATGAGCAATACCTACTTATGTATAGTTGTTTTGTGGAATGTACCCCATGTAATTCTATTGCACAACACAAAACTGTTGATCTTATTTAATAGCTGTAAAGGTATGTTATTACATAACCTTCACATTTAACAGGATGTAAATAACAAATATTTATGTTTAACATAATCTAGATAAGCAAGGTACACATATACCTGTAAATGCACCTACTGATAACTAATTAAGATAAGAATTGGCTTTCTATTTATGACCGAAAAGTAATATATCTCGGTGAATTAAGGTGATAGGATTTAGCATGGACTTACAACTTAAGTGGTTGTAAAAGTTCAAGTATTCCGAAGATCGACAATGAACTTAATTCAAACGAAAGTACCTACCTACCTCTTATTTATTTCTCCATACACTTTGAATCTATTGGCGTATCTACGTTTCTTAGGCGATGGCTCTGTCCCTGTTTTTGCTAGGATAAGCACCAAGGCTTCTATAATTATAATTCTAGCATTTTTTGAATCATCAAAAATTCTGAAGAGCTCCTTATCAGGGTCCTTCTTAGCTTCGCTAGTACTACCCAGGTAGCATTTATACGTTATTATGACGTCCGTTTACGGTACTGCTCGACGTAAGAGACGTCATTATCATGACGTCGGTAGTTTCTTCAGATGACGACAATTTGTCACAGCCTCATGACGTAAGTTGGAGGACGTTGGAGTGACGCCATATACTGACGTTGGAGTGACGTCATATACTGACGTTGGAGTGACGTCATATACTGACGTTGGAGTGACGTCATATGCTGACGTTGGAGTGACGCCATATACTGACGTTGGAGTGACGCCATATACTGACGTTGGAGTGACGTCATATGCTGACGTTGGAGTGACGCCATATACTGACGTTGGAGTGACGTCATATGCTGACGTTGAAGTGACGCCATATACTGACGTTGGAGTGACGTCATATACTGACGTTGGAGTGACGTCATATACTGACGTTGGAGTGACGTCATATGCTGACGTTGGAGTGACGCCATATACTGACGTTGGAGTGACGTCATATGCTGACGTTGTAGTGACGCCATATACTGACATTGGAGTGACGTCATATACTGCATTCATAGAGACGACACATGGACGTTTATAATAGGGCAGCCACTGACGTTGGAGCGACGTCATTCACTGTATTCATAAGGACGTCACTAGGCCGTACATATTAGAGCAGCCACTGACGTTGGAGCGACGTCATTTACTGTATTCATAAAGACGTCACTAAGCCGCACATATTAGGGCAGCCACTTACGTTGGAGAGACGTCATTTACTGTACTCATAGGGACGTTACTGGGCCGTACATATTAAGGTAGACACTAACGTTGGAGTGACGTCATATACAGTATTCATAGTGACGTTACTGTGAATCCTGTGTATGACGTCACTACTATGTCGGCGGCTGCCTTTGTATGTATGGCCCAGTCCCTGTGAACTAAGTAAATGACGATACTCCAACGACGATGGCTGCCCTAATATGTACAGCCCAGTCACTTTCCTGTGAACAAAGTAAATGACGAAAAGAATTTAGAATTTAGTTTGCGATAGCAGGTATCCTATATTATACACGTACCCTGAACAGACTCTTAGGACTATGGATGAAACCAAACAAAACAATGTAAGTAGCATAATAGATTTATATTCAAGAAGTATATACATACATAGACTGTTATATATAATCAATAATTGTTATGAATCCATAGTCTTAAAATTACAATGTCGATCCCATAGCAATTTTATGACCATGGCACATTTAGATTAACTATTTATTCTCTCTTGGAGAAATTACTAATGCACTGTTATCACTAATCAGGTTGGTGTTAACTTGTTTCTGCACCTGTATCGGACTTTTGCTGACACTTGAAATTATTTGATTTGTTTGTGCATTACATTACAATGACTCGATGCGCTGGTTGCGGTCGCAAAGCATTTTAAGTAGGTATCTATTGAGGTCAAATCGCACGAACATCGCCTATCTTTTATAACGGTCTTTAGTACCTGAATTTCGTCATTAGTAGCTGAACATACGAGTACATTTTGAATTTGTAAAATATGTTGGTCTTGCGTATGTAATCTTTTTCTAAGTTCCCGACGAAATTCTTGGAATTCTGATAACAAACCGCCGTCATTCTCCAGCACGGAAACTTCCATTTGACTGCACTTGCTACTCCGTTGGTTATTGACATAATTAGGGCTCGCTATTGTTGGTAACTTCCTATGTTCTGGAGTGCGAACTGGCGTGTCATTCCCAGCACGTTTTCTTTTTGTGCTGTCACACATCGGGCAAATCCATTGGCGCACATAGTCCGTAGAAAAAGACTCGAAATCTCGTCTTTTAATACCGAGACACAATATATGATACACTTTTTCACAGTTTGATAGTGTACACTTCATTATAAGTTCACCGGTAACGTCTTTTTTACAAGCCCGGCAAAACGTAAACATTGCGATCGAACTAAATAGAAATAATTGCTGCGACAAAAAGTAAACACGTCCGCACCGATGCGAGCGCGCGTGCAAACAATATGGTACAATATGGTACGTCCTAATATTGACCCTAAATAGAGGTCAATAAAACGTCCCCTTTGTGGCGAATATGGTACGTCCTGATATTGACCCTAAATGGACGTCAGTAAAACGTCCACCAGAGACGAATATGATACGTCTTAATAATAACCCTGAAGAGACGTCAGTAAATCTTCCACTTTGTGGCGAATTTGGTACGTCCTAATATTGACCCTAAATAGAGGTCAATAAAACGTCCCTTTTGTGGCGAATATGGTACGTCCTGATATTGACCCTAAATGGACGTCAGTAAAACGTCCACTAGAGACGAATATGATACGTCCTAATAATGACCCCAAATAGACGTCAGTAAATCATCCACTTTGTGGCGAATATGGTACGTCCTAATATTGACCCTAAATAGAGGTCAATAAAACATCCCCTTTGTGGCGAATATGGTACGTCCTGATATTGACCCTAAATGGACGTCAGTAAAACGTCCACCAGAGACGAATATGATACGTCCTAATAATGACCTTGAATAGACGTCAGTAAATCGTCCACTTTGTGGTGAATATGGTACGTCTTGACTTTGACTCTAAATTGACGTCAGTAAAACGTCCACTTTGTGACGAATATGGTACGTCCTGATATTGACCCTAGATGGACGTCAGTAAAACGTCCAGCAGAGACGAATATGATACGTCCTAATAATGACCCTGAAGAGACGTCAGTAAATCTTCCACTTTGTGGCGAATATGGTACGTCCTAATATTGACCCTAAATAGAGGTTAATAAAACGTCCCCTTTGTGGCGCATATGGCACGTCCTGATATGGACCCTAAATGGACGTCAGTAAAACGTCCACCAGAGACGAATATGATACGTCCTAATAATGACCCTGAATAGACGTCAGTAAATCATCCACTTTGTGGCGAATATGGTACGTCCTAATATTGACCCTAAATAGAGGTCAATAAAACGTCCCCTTTGTGGCGAATATGGTACGTCCTGATATTGACCCTAAATGGACGTCAGTAAAACGTCCACCAGAGACGAATATGATACGTCCTAATAATGACCCTGAATAGACGTCAGTAAATCATCCACTTTGTGGGGAATATGGTACGTTCTAATATTGACCCTAAATGGACGTCAGTAAAACGTCCACCAGAGACGAATATGATACGTCCTAATAATGACCCTGAATAGACGTCAGTAAATCGTCCACTTTGTGGTGAATATGGTACGTCCTGACTTTGACTCTAAATTGACGTCAGTAAAACGTCCACTTTGTGACGAATATGGTACGTCCTGATATTGACCCTAGATGGACGTCAGTAAAACGTACACTTTGTGGCGAATATGGTACGTCCTGATATTGACCCTACATGGACGTCAGTAAAACGTCTACTTTGTGGCGAATATAGTACGTCCTGATATTGACCCTAAATGGACGTCAATAAAACGTCAATTTTATGGTGAATATGAGACGTCGAAATAATGACTTTTAATTGACGTACATTTTGACGTCATCGACGACGCATTAACGACCGACCCTATTATGACCTAAGAGTGACGTCGTTTATGCGTCACTGACGTCACTTTGCTACCTGGGTAGTTCAAAATAAGCCGGGTCTTTATCTTATAAAAGGATTAAAATCACGCAGGCTGACGCAACAAGATAGTGATTTGTTTTGTTCATTTCCAATAAAATGCAAATCACTTAGATCACAACAAAGTCCCATTAAACCGATAATATTTAGCGTCAAAAACTGATAAATATAATGCGATATGGCTAGATAGCCATTTCCTAATTCCTACCAAAATACAGCTAGAAACCAATCTGACCAAGTTAACTGTTTAACTTTGTATTCTGAATTCGGTATTGGCTTAGTGTCGTCAGTGGGGTCATCTTCAAATATGTTGGTCAAGGACTGTTTTATTCCGAACCTAAAGAAAGCTAAATAGGGGAAATACCTCATTAAATACAAGCTGAAATTAAAATTGGCGTTAAAGTACCACCTGCCTATAGCACAACTGTAGAAGTATAAATAGAGATTGAGAATGAAAAGCTTGTATCTGTTCTTGGTGGTGAGTTGTTTGTACGCGGGAGCAGTTTCTAAGGAGCTGTAGTCGTTGTAGTAAAGAAGTTTCGGGGGCCGCTCGGGAAGGCCTTCTACCGCTGGTTTCTCCATTAATGTCATTACATCCACACCTGGAAAACAACGACGAAGACGTATTATAAAATACTTAGCTATTTCATCTTGGTTGCTTCGCTTAGGAAAAATGCTCCTGGTGCTTGTATTCCCGTGACATAGGACTAATTGTATTCTGGAGTAATTGGGATCGGGATTATTATAGTTACGGCAATGAAACAAATACCTAGGTGCACTCGTGCACTATCCCTGACACGTTATGTGTATCAATAGGAAAAATAGAAGCCTCAAAACAGTTTTCTATTTTTTGAAGATAACTTTTCTTACAAGACTGCGTTAGTTTTTGCAAGCAGTTCGATACACAACTTATATCGCAGTTATTTCTAACAGTAAGTATTTATTTCATCATCATCATCATCATCATCATCATTTCAGCCATAGGACGTCCACTGCTGGACATAGGCCTCCCCTAATGATTTCCAATAAGACCGGTTGATAGCGGTTTGCATCCAGCGCGATCCTGCGGTTCTAATAAGGTCATCCGTCCACCTTGTGGGTGGACGTCCTACGCTGCGCTTGCCGGTACGTGGTCTCCACTCGAGAACTTTTCGACCCCATCGGTCATCAGTTCTCCGCGCTATGTGCCCTGCCCATTGCCACTTCAACTTGCCAATCCGCTGAGCTATGTCGGTAAAGTATTTATTTACCTGTGTCTAAAGGCTTTCCCTCCAGTTTCTTCCTAATCGTCCGCTGCAGATTGATCCTGTCTGTCTCAGTGTACACGTATCCAGGCACATCAGCCAAGTAGCGGCACCACCAGATATTGGACTCGACATCGATGATGGGATTGACCGACCACATGCCATCGAGCATGACTCGGGCTGAGTGCTCGAAGTATTCCGGAACATTCTCGAGGCAGGGTGTGAACACTCGCTCTTGGAGCAGCTGGCACACTTGCCGAGTTTCTTCAGCGGTTTTGCGGCAGATGTTGTATCTGAAAGACGTATTTTGATATATAGATTTGTATTCATCCCACAGGTGACACAAACGCGATCTTGGTGGTCGTTACCATTGTAAGATTGAACGCATAAGTATACGGAATTGAATAAAAGCTATCGGTGGCGGTATTTGTGGCTATGGTTGAACGAATGCGGTTACCCTTAAACTTAAATTTAGCTAAATCGGCGAAAAATACATTAATTTCTGTAATTATAGTAAGTAGATCTCGTTCGAATAATTTATCCAACGCACCTTTTGGTGTTCCATTCTCGACAACAAGTACTGCGTCAGGTTGGATGTAGATAATAAAAAGGCAAGTAGCACGTTTTGTATTATAATATATTTTAGAATATGCAATCACAATAATAAAGATATAACCATGTTTTTTATTATTATTTTGATTTTATCTAAGGCTTGATGATATAAGTATCTACACCTGCATAAGGTTATCATCATATTATATCTCTACCTACGTAATATAAAACAAAGTCCTGCCGTCCGTAGGTAGGTAGCTTACCTATGGTAGGTAGGATCTATCTAGTGGCGTGGATGCTTAGGACGGACCCTTTATCGTTTGGGTGGGCCGGCCGTCGCGTGTGGGGCCCTTGAAGCCCATTGGCCTGGCTACGCCCCTGCTTAGATCTTTTAAACTACGGAAATTGATTTTAATGCAGTTTTGAAGTGATAACGTCTTATAAATCGATAAATGCCGGTTGCACGCACGAAAAAGTATCACCTTCCGCCTGAGCCGAGCGTGCAAGCTAGAGCGCGGAACAAGCGATAGAGGCACGATCGGCTTGTTTCAGTGTTTTCGTGCGTAGACTGACTTTACAAACAACCGATTTTTTTATTAATAGAAAGAGATCAAGAGGGGAATTTTTACTTTTAAAGGATCATTTCTTGATGGTTAGGTATTTCACAATATTTCAAGATTCGTAAAGTTTTTGATTGATTTAGTGTTTGTGCAAATCATTCATTAAAGTAGGTGCATAAGTAAGTATTGTAAAGGTCGAGTCAATCATTTTGGCGGTTGCGACGTTAGCTACAAGCTGATAACCGAATCCTCGCGCGGCTGTAAAGTGAGCTTCAGGCAGGATTAGGTTATCCGCACCTTGTAGCCAATATCATATCAGCCAACATGTTTGATTAGGCATAAACTTGTTTACATTATATTTTTTCATATACCTAATCAACTAATATGGCGTCTTGATCAGGTATAGGCAAAAACACACCTACCTAGGTAGGTGTGTTTTTGCAGGCTTTTTTATGAAACGTCTCGCACTTCCTATTAATTTACCGAAGGTCATAAAGCCTGTTTCAAAATCTACTTCGACCTATGTAAGAAATAAAATTGCCTCTTAATATTGAATAGTAGTTAGAGGATTTTAGAACAGGTCTTATTGGAAACTTATAGGGGAGGCCTATGTCCAGCAGTCAATATGCTACGGCTGATATGATGAGATTTTAGCATTTTATTTGTAATTCTAACGCAAAAAGTTTCGTAGATATGACTATTCTATTTTTAGACATTTTACGACTACGGTAACCTGTGATTTACTAATGACAGAGCTGTTCGGTCTGAGAGATCTAAATAGCACTATAGGTGCACTAATAGCACTATAGTCATACATAGCGTAGCCCACATGTACTTACATCGAATATCAAGCCTTAGATTAAAGATAATATTATGATAATTAGGTATATAGGTATATTTTTAAGATTTCGTATTCTAACTTAATATAGTTAATTATTGTTATAAAAAACGTGCTGGTTCCCTTTTTATTATAGGGCGCTATGGGCGTGAAACCCCACTCAGTCTCCTTCATGCAACTTTTCTCTGGGGAGTTTCTCCAGCTGCCTACTTTTGGTAGAAGCATCTAGAAGTAGTTTTAACCCTCCCAGTCTTGCAGCTGTGTGATGCCATTAATATCAGTCCATTTTGAGGGTATAAGGAAGCCTTTGAACTTTGAACCCCAACTGGCATTGTTTTAATACCTACTACCTAGATCCAATTGAATATCTCCCTGCTTCTCGATAATAATCTTCTTCGAAAATAATCTTTCTTTATCCACTGATACTGAAGACATCCGGCTTGACGAAAAGACAAACCTAGGAATGCTAATTGACACAGTACCAACCAGAAAGCATAATATTCATAGTCGATTGCAAATGTGACGTACTTTGCCTATCAGAAACTTGGGGTGAAGACCACCGAGTACAAAACATGGTCTTATCAAATTTTGAGCTTGCGACATACTTCAATAGAAAATTTTTCATGCATGGAGGTACCGCAATATTTGTCCGAAATGGCCTAGATTTTAAAGTGAGAAAAGATATAAAAAAAATTTCTTTCGAAATGAATTTTGAATTAGCGGCGGTAGAACTAAGGTCATCGAAACTAGTGATAATAGCTGTGTATAGACCAGATAAAGACATTGATCTTTTTTTTGAATTATAAAAAAAACTGTTACATAAACTTTGCTGTGAAGGAAAACAAGTAGTCCTTGCAGGGGATTTTAATCTTAATATTCTGAAAATTGACAAGAAAATTAATAAAATGTTAGGTATTCTTAATAATTTTAACTTCAAATGTGTATTAGATAAACCAACTAGAGTACAAGGAACTAGTGCCACTTGTATAGATAATTTCATTGTAAACTTTGACAACTGTAAAGGCTACGTACTAGATAAGAAATTATCTGACCATAAAGTTATTGAGTTGATCATATCTGGGAATTATGACGATATTGACAAAGATAATAAAGCTTCTGCACTTACTAGACGTATGTCTGTTTATAATTGTAATTATTTTCATTATTTATTAAAAAATGACTACGTTAAGTTAAAAAACCAAATAACGGCTTGTGACTGTCCAAATGCAAGAATGAATATCTTTCAGAATGCAATTAAATTTTACTATGATATAGCTTTCCCAAAAAAGAAGTATGTAGCACGAAACATGACAAAAAAGTGGGTATCTAAGGGTATTGAGGTATCAAAAAGCAAGTTATCAAATATGGAAATGTTGCTAGAAATCCACCCGAGTCAAGATCTAGCATTGCAAATAAGAAAATATAGAAAAGTATTAAGAAAAGTTTTTATTGCTTCCAAAAAATTACAATACAGTTACAGGATCAAAGTTTCCAAAAATAGAATAAAGGAAACTTGGAAGATAATTAATGAACAGATGAGCTACAAAAGAAACAAGAAAAACGATAAGGTCATTAAATTAATTAAAAACGAACATGGAGAAAATTTTACCAATTGTAAAGACATAGCAGATACTTTTAACAAATTTTTCAAGAACATTGCAAACAAGTTGACATGTAATATAAGACCTGATATTGACAAATGTATGAAATATTTAGACAATATAGACGAACCAAAGAAGGCGATAAAATTTGACCCCATAGATCTTAAAGAATTACTGACTATTATAAGAAATTTAAAACCAACAACAACTTTGGACATTTATGACATGAATTGTAAAACTATAAAACAATTGATGTTAGACAATGAATGTTTTATTGAACTGCTACACATAATAATAAATGATTGCTTGGAGAAAGGTGTATTTCCTGACTGCCTTAAACCTGGCAAAGTATTGCCTATCTACAAAAAAGGAGAAAGCACCGAACTTAGTAATTATCGGCCAATTTGCATATTGCCCATACTGTCAAAGATCTTGGAATCGGTGGTGAAGAACAAAATATTGAAGCATTTTGAAGATAATAATCTTTTCACAGCAGCGCAATTCGGTTTCCGTAAAGGCCGATCAACCGAAATGGCAATCAGAAAAGTTATTTACTTTATACTCGACGCATTAGATGATTCGCAGAAATGTGCAAGCATTTATTGCGATTTGTCAAAAGCGTTCGACTGCTTAAGACACGACATCCTTTTAAGTAAACTCCAGCGATATGGCTTTGAAAATTCTGAATTTAACATGTTACGTACATATTTACAGAATCGAAATCAGACAGTCTCAATAACTGAAGTAAACTCAAAGATAGAATATGTAGATATAGGCGTACCGCAGGGCTCAATACTTGGGCCATTACTATTCCTAATATATGTAAATGACCTTGCACAAGCTATTCCTGATTTTGCTTATGTCAGCTTATTTGCCGATGATACTCATGTAGGAATAAAAGATAAACGCAAAAACATACTCGAAAGCAAAATTTCTGATGTAATGATTAAGCTAAAACAATGGTTTAATGATAATGGCATAATTTTAAATGCAGACAAAAGCGTGGTTATGCAATATCAATCGCGAAAGGGAATTGATAAAAACCCCGAGATAAAAGAAAATATATTTTTAGGATATACAATTGACCATACTGTTAGCCATTCTGCTCATATTGATAAATTATGCAAAAAAATAAATAGTGCCTGTTATGCTTTATTGAAATTGCGGCCCTTATTAGATAAAAAGTCCATCATATCAGTATATTACGCATATGTGCAGTCAAGACTTAGGTATGCAATAACTGTATGGGGAAATGGTGCTGACATAAATAGAATCCTTAAAGTCCAAAAAAAAGCTATCAGAATGATGTTTGGTTTGCGTAAACGTTGCTCGGCTAGACCTCATTTCAAGAAAAACAAAATTATGACGGTCATATCGCTGTATATCTATAACTGCTTAATTGAAATGTATGAAGAAATGGGAAATCTTGTAATAACTAAAAAGGAAAAATATAAGCACAACTATAGTTTAAGAAATAACGATAAATGGCATCTGCCTAAAGTACGGCTGACGAAAGTAAAAAAACAAGGACTTTACAATAAAATTGTTATGTTTGAAAAACTACCCCGTGCCCTGACAAAGCTACATTTAGATGATTTCAAGAGGAAACTGAAACTGTTTTTCGAGTCTTGTCCTTTCTACTCAATTAATGAGTTTATGAATATGCATTTGACAGAATCTTCATTCTTGTATGATGAGGAAGAACAATAATCTCTTTAATATAATTCGACTTTCTCATATTTTGTTAATAATTACGTGACATATACTTATGTTATATTAGTATTTTTAAGTCCTAGAATGTCTTAACAAATTTTCATTTTGCTAATTTTTAAATAATTGTATCTACCTAATTGTTATTTTTAATGTATTAAGTTTTGTTTTAATTTTTATTATTATTATTGAATCGTATGCATTGTGTTATAATTGTAAATTTGACTTGCCTAGTGTAACATATGTAGTTATAAGGCCAATAAATATATCTTATCTTATCTTATCATACCTGTCTTCCAAGCCGATCATGTGTCCGATAGTTCTCCAGAAGTGGTTGTACCCTTCCCAGTCTCCTTCGTGCAACTGCCTGATTTTGAACGCATCCGGTTTGAGAAAGGCGAACCCAATGAAGCCGAATTGCGTAAGAGCAATATCTCGTTGAGAGACTGTGCCCAGGGCTTTGGCCTTCGCAGCGAGCCCGGCGCGAAGGTGCCGCGACCGGACCGTGAAGAGAGACTTCCATGACCTGAAAAATACCGGTAATTATTAGTACGTATTTGTTTCAAATATCTAGACTACGTATCTGAAACGTAAAATTTTACTGTGAGCCTTATGAAGAAGCTCAAGATATCCCAACGTGCTATGGAGAGGGCTATGCTCGGAGTCTCCGCGGGATCGAATCAGGAATTAGATATCCGTATACGAATCAAAGTTAACGACATATCCCACCGTACTAGCAAGTCAAAATGGCAGTGGACAGGCCATATAGTTCAAAGAACGGATGGTCGCTGGGGCCGTAAGGTTCTCGAATGGAGACCACGTACAAGCAAGCGCAGCGTAGGATTTCCACTAGGACTAGGAAGATATAATTAGGATCGCAAGAAGCGTTGGATGGAGCCCGCTTCCAACCGGTCTTATTGGAAATGCATAGGGGAGGCCTATGTCTACCAGAGGACGTCCTACGGCTGATGGATGATCTAGACTACAGGCTTTTCGGTGAAGAAAAACATCGTGAGGGAACCTACCTACATGCGTCTGAAGAAGTTCGATAGCGGATGTGAATACCCGCAACTGGGAAGCGTGGTGGATGTCGGTAACCCAATTGTCTTCCGAGGATAAGCCTCTGTTCAGCAGTGGATCGAAACTATTCAACTCAAGTTGGAGGTGGAATCCAATCCAATTAGACTAGGTTGGGTAGGTTTACACGCTACCTTTCGTCGATGACTTAGTCAAGGTTTCGTTGTCAATCAGCCTCCTGGCTCGCCTCTCAATCGACGCCAGAGCCTTCAATTGATATTTGGCAGAGCCATCCCAAAGGTGAGAACAGTATTCCATGCAAGACCTGACTTGTGCTTTATAAAGATTAAGTAGTTGCTCAGGTGTGAAATACCGTCTCACCTTAGAGAGAACGCCAAGTTTTTGGAGGCTAATTGGGCTTTTGACTCTATGTAGGAGCCAAAGTTAAGAGTCGATAAGAGTGAAACGCCTAACAGTTCCAAACTGTCAGTTACCGGAACGGAGATACCGCGGTAAGCGGGAGACAGTTGGAAGGGTCTCTTATTGGCCGAAGTCCCCAGTCAGATACCGCCTCCAGACTCAAGTTGAGCCGTTCGACCATAGCCTCTCTGAGTGACTCGATCTGTGGCCCGCTGGTTCCCGCGTCGGATGTGTAGTCTGCGTACCCAAAGATTCCGGGCTTTAGCAGATATAGTTATTATGTACCTAACTGTTTATAACAAGTATCTGATATGAAAAACTCGGGTTATTTCCACAATATAGAGTTTTAAACAATGGTGTTAACAATGTTTTAGTTATTTTATTTTATTTATTTTTAGCCGTTATTGTCCCACTGCAGGGCAAAGGCCTCTCTTCCCTCTTTCCATATTTCTCGATCGAGAGCTTTGGTGTTCCATTCCATCCACTGCAGTGGGAATCAAGCTCGTCTCGCCATCTTTTTTTGGGCCTACCGAGGGGTCTCTTGATGATGGGTGTCCACATTGTACAGGTTTTGGCCCACAGATCTTCGTGCATGCGGCAGATGTGTCCGGCCCAATTCCATTTCAGACTTCCAGCCTTCTCTCCGACATCTAGGATCTTGGTTTTGGAGCGCAGTTCTGAGTTTCTGATACGGTCAACCAACCTCACTCCAAGAATGCTGCGCTCCATAGCTCTTTGACATACCCCGAGCTTGGACCTTTCATGTTTAGTCAGAGACCAAGACTGTGCGCCGTAGGTGAGTATGGGGAGAATGCGTATGTCCATAAGCTTTTTCTTTAGTGATAGTGGTAGGTTACCTTTCATGAGGTCTTTCATCGACCAACAACTATTCCAAGCGCTATATCAGTGCGCCGCGCAACTTCCATTTCCTGACGCGCTTGGAAAGAGACTATTTGGCCGAGATAAAGGTAGCTTTGGACATACTCAATCTCGATCCCCTCTACATCGATCTTGTTTTCTGTGCTGTTCGTCATGAGCTTGGTCTTCGACATATTCATACTAAGTCCAACTTCGAGGCATGCATGATGTAGATCTTTTATCATTGAGCTCAAATCTAGGGCGGTGGAAGCAAAAAGGACGATATCATCGGCAAAACGGAGATTGGTAAGCCTCCGTTCACAATGTTTTAGTATTTGTCTAAAAATGTAGTCTAAACTAAAACTTTACTGTCTTACTACAAAAGTTTTACGCACGGTTTAGTGGTTAGGCGGTACATGTTTATGTAATAAAACAACAAGGATATTATTCCTCTTAAATATCTACCTACCTAGTGTTTGTGTATTTACCTAGTAGGTAGGTAAATACTTAACAAAATTAAAATACAATTACATATACATATTAGGTATCCTTTCCTCGATTTTAGCTGTACATAAAAAGGTCGCTATTGTGGTATATAATGTGGTTTTGGTATGGCGGGATGTAGGATGCAGTTGCGGCGCTAGGCGTGGGCGACATGGGCTACCGCCATCGACGTCGCATTTTTTTCGCCTACTACAGCCTCACGCTCCAAATGGCCTCGCACCTTGAACGCAGTACAAGCAACAACATTGAAAATTTTCGCACTCGCTACGCTCTTCCAAATTAAGTTGTTTTCGTTTACGCCCTTCTCATATCAAATGAAATCACATATTTTGGTGACACCAGAGGACCTCACAAACTATATGTTGCCCACATGATGGTTTTTTTTAATGTAGAATAAGGCTACATTTGCCCCCCAACTCGCCTGATGTCTGATGGAAAGCGATGTTGTAGCCGAAGATGGAGTATGTAGACCTAGAAGATACCTATTCACTATTGACTTGAAAATATCCAAATTGTAATTGTCAGGAAACAATGACGGAGGCAGGGCATTCGAATCCCTGGCGGTCAGCATTATGAAGGAAGAAGCAAATCGCTTAGTACGAGCAGGTGGTACGTCGCCTATGTAGGGATGGGAGGTATTTATGCGACTTCCGACTTGTTCTGTTGTAAAAAGAAGATGAAGGAATCAGGTTGTGAAGTTCGAGCACACACTCGCCGAAATGTAGCCTATAGAAAATTTGCAAACACGCTACTTTACGCCTGTGTTACAGGCTTTTAAATTGGAAGCGACGAGTTTTCTATCCCCGACTATCCGCACGGCACGACGACGCTCAATAGAATCTAAAGCTTCGAGCTGGTATTTAGCCAATCCATCAAAAAGGTGGCTGACAGTAGTAACTACTCCAAACACGATCGGACTTGAGCTTGATATAAGTTAAGAAGCTGTCTTGGAGTGAAATAACTTTTCACCTTATTGAGGATGTCAAGCTTTTTCCCAGCTAATTTAGCTTTAGACTCCAGATAAGTACCGAAATTCAACGTGGGGGAAAGAGTGAGGCCCAAAAGCTCTAAGCGGTCTGACATCTCCACAGTACGTCTTACTCCATCACTGGCGGAATGCGAAATTCTCAAATGGAAACTAGGTCAACAACGGTGCGGCCGGCGTTAGGCGCAGGTCGATTTTACTAAGGTCATCTTCAGAGATGTAAGTTCGAAGGTCTGCGGGGTCAAACGTATGAAAATGGCTCTTATTTTAGGCCTGTTTACACTTATAATATTAAACATCATTCGCGAATTCACGGTACTAAATCTATTGTGTACCTACTAAGAAAATATACCTATTGCATTTAGTTGACAATTCATTTATGTACCTATCGATAGCACTCAAGAATATTAATTGTAAAACTTGATGCTAGCTACTGAATTTATGTGCACTCTCTAAGATTCACATAAGCTGCATTCCACGATACTTTCAGAAGATTATAAGATAAAATAATTTTTCTTAAATATGCTTGAAAGATAATTATTTTGGCAACCTTCTTCGAGATAAAGCCAATTTGCTGTACTGGTATTAAAATCCATATTTTTTTGTGTTTAGCGGTCGGCAAAAAATGTATGTAAATCCATATCTGTCGTGTTTTACGGCCAGATAAATTACTATGTTAACTCATATCTGTCGTGTAATTTAAAACTGGACAATCTTTTAGTCCGGTATATAGCGGCATGTAAGTGTAGCGCTGCGGGTAGTGTGGAGGGGATGGCTGCGCATGGTGACCGCCATACTAAACCCATGCGCAACCATCCCCTCCACACTTCGCTCAGCGCTAGACTTACGTGCCGCGACTTGTACCTAACTAGTTAACGGTTTTATTTTGATTTTGGCTTTTGGATTTTGTTGTTGTTATATTTAGTAAGTACTTAATTTCCACGCATTATTTGAGAAAAGTACTGTATAAGCCTTGGCCACAACTAGGCATTGATGGACTCTCGTATGTGTGCCTCGGCAGCGCCTCGGCCCACTAGGTACTCACGCTCGTCCATCAATCAATGCCTCTTTAGCTGGCCGCTGCAGTAAACATGAGTAAACATAAAAGAGTTGATGCGCCATTCGCAGTAGGGTGGCCGTGACAATGAAATTTTGACATTGTTGACTGACCACTGACCTAGCTAGGTCACAAACGTAGTAGGTATGTAGCAAGGGCAGAAAGAAGACAGTAGACGAACCTGACTGCTATTTTTAGACTATGTTGTGTCTGCACAGTCAAAAAGTGCTCTTCTCATTAAAATCTTACAGATTTTTCTAGTTTTTATATGGATGTAATTAACTGTAAATTACCTAGAATTAAGTAGTTAAGTAGGTACTTAACTACTTCTGAGCTAATTGTAGGTATTAATATGGGAAAATGATCATTCTTTTTATTTACATTATTTAGGTACTTTTTACATTTCTAGGTAAGTAGGTACATACCTACAATAAGTCCCACCAGAGATGAGACCTGATACCACGTGACCGACCTGTCTACCTAATCCAAGCACGTGTGAATCAAGATTTGAAACGAAGTTTATTATTTATACATTTTTTAGGAATGAGGTAATTATTGTGAGAAGAGTCGTTCTCTGTGACTATCTGTCAATGGTGAATCGGCTGCCTTTGGTTGGTGTTTTGAAAATCCGCTCTTGCAAAGCACGCAGTGCAATTGGCTTTTGATGTTGTATGTCCCTAAATATAGGGCGTTCATCCAAGCCTCCAACTATGTAACTTTGACAGGTATAGAAAAAGGAAGATTGTATCAGAGTCCTGTGCATTGCCAGAGCAGGCACAAATCTACAAAGTCTCTCACGTCGAAGCTTCACGTGGTTATGCTTGTATTTAAAATTGATGCTTATTTAATATCCCATACATTAACTTACACCCAAGACGGTGCAGAAAGTAATAGAGCGCCTCGAGCTAAACCAGATGTACATTGCACAGGATCAAGAAAACGGCTAGCACAACCACTGAGCCTAATAACTAATAATTCCGGGTTCAACTCATGTTCAAAATAGGAGTGAGTGTAGAAGTGTTTTAATACCTATACAGATAGCAGACAGAGATGCGGAACCCTAAATGATGAGAAATGCGGATCAAATTCTAGTTTTATGCTTCCGCATCTCTCTGAATTTCCGCATAACACAAATTACAAGCTGTGTTAGAGTATTAGGTAATGTAACTCACATAGATCCCGGTTTCAACTCATGCTCGAACCAGGAGACGGTGTGAAGGGTTGTGGACAGATACCGCCGGTACGCCGTAAAGGAAGAGTTGGAGCGCCGCGTGCTGATCAAAATGCGCAGGATGGAGGGAACGGATAGCACCGCCACTAGCCCCATCAGCATCGATGATAGCAGGGTGAAACAGTAATCTGAGTAAAATTTCCGTCCTCTGTGAAAAAATATAAAATATTTTGTTAATTCATCTAGAGTCTAGGAGTAAAATTAAAAGTTTTAAAAACCTCTGAACGTCAGTTTTGATATTTCGTAACCGTCTCTCTAACATGATCTAGTTCAAAATAAAAAACCGCATCAGAATTTAGGTTTAGGAGGCCATTAAATTATTGCTGATTAAATGCAAAGGGAGGTGATTAATATCACCCTTCGTGGGTAGGCCTACGTCCTGCAGTGGACTATTAAAAAGGCTGGTACAAATGCAAAGGAACCATAATTAAAAAATGCGAGTCATTTCATAGATAAATTCCAAGTACCTAAATGTTGCAGTTCTTTAACGGGAAAAAATACAATTTAAAAAAAATGCTACAAACAAACATACAGACGCACCGACGTATAATTCAAACTTATAACACCCAGAGGTTTTACATATACAGGGTTATCTCTAATCAATTTCATCCTTTTATTTTGTGAACGATATTTTTCTATGGAACAAAATTTTTTTTGAGTTTTGACAAAAGTCGCAGAAAAAAATTGTTAGTTTTGATGTACAGAATAAGTCCCTAAAAGAATGCTAATTGATTAGAAATAAGTAAATAACCCTGTATTTTACGTTAATTATATATTTTTTTCGTCGTTTTCTCAGTTTTCTAAAAAAAATTGTTACAGGCTGACAGCCATGGGCGCTGCTAGAATTATTTTCAGGGGATGCATCCTGGGGACTTACAACATATAAATGACCGTACCTATTGAAGAGTTCTTCATCGTACCACTCCGGGAGTTCCAGTACCAGCTCCTCCAACTTCACATTGTCTGAAGGCTGCTCGTGCGCCTCGTCCGAGAGGAGGTTGTCCACAAACTTCTCCGCTGTGAAACAAATAAATATTTTATTAGTCTATAGAAACTATTTTCTCCGTCATCTGACTGATTTTTCACTATTCAGTTTACGCCATTGGCGTAATAGCAAGAAATTTATTTTTCTCTAGAGTGGACAGCTGCCTACTTTTACCCACCCCAGAAATATCTACCTATAATTGTACTGTAGTTTTCTAGGATGGTCAAGAAGTTTCTAGAATGTGAAAGGCCTACCTGTGTCCAGGTGCGCTCAGTTTACGCATACCAGTAGACAACAAGGACCTCGGCCTCCACGCCAGCCTTTTAGCACATAGAAAACATAAAAGAGATGACGCAAAAATATATCGAGCTTAGGCCATTTCCTTGTACAGTACGTCTATTCAATTATTTGATTTATTTGTTTTGGAAAATGATCTTCCTATTATTTTCTTTCATAACAATCTTCACTTAAAGGAATTTCATATTTTCGGATCTTAAATTATCTTTTGACATTGCTTTTAAAATATGGCGACGTGATGGCGGCCTTGAACAAAAATCAGATTAGAAAATATGAAATTCCATTCAAATGGAGCATTCAATGCGGTTGCTTTACTCCACGCATTTATTTACCTTATTTTAATGGTTTTTTGAGCTACTGTACACCGTATGGTCCCACTTTGCAAGATCTTCTTTATCAACCCGGTTATACGGACCAGACGGCGCGCGGCGGACAACCATATATAACGAACGAGAGCAAGGAAGAGATACGAATTACGATATACACACTATTACACACGTGTGATGATGTGTGCTACTTCGGCGTTTTATTTTTTTTTTCAGTCCCCCAGTCAGTCAGTTCTGTATTTTTGTGTAAATGAATAAAAAGTTTATCAATCAATCTTATCTCGGACATGAATGTATTGTTAATACATTTGATTTTCTTTGACTTCAAGGTCAATTACGGACAAAATGGGGCTAAAACCCTGAAAATATGTCACTGCAATATTAGTAGGACCACGGGCACGAAATTTTTGCCCGTAGTCCTACCAGAGTACTTGGTAGGACCACGGGAAAAACGTAGGTACATTCTAATTTGTTTTATTTTATTCTGAACAATACCAAATTGCCTAGTGAGTACCTACACTTAATGAGTTTATGACGTACTCATATTCCTGGGGTTTTATTTTCTCGCAGGAGGTGTGAAAAGTAGAGTATGCACCACTATAGAATAGAACCAAGTCAGTCTTCGTCTTAGGCGACGGCGGGCGTTAATCTTAGAGTCCCACGCTACGCTCAGGGTCCAATATGTCGCCCGTGACGTAAGACACGACATGGTTCTCTTGGTACATAGTCTACTATTACCTACTCATCATTACATACGACGGTATCAATCTTGAAATTGGGAAGACAACGCATTTTACATTACGAAATGAATCAAATATGTACGAGAAATATTGGTTTACACAAACGAACAAATGGGTAATAAACCAATAAAAGACGAAAACCAATGATTCATCATAAAACGATGTATATAAGTATTAAAAATGATAGTTGCTCAATAGGCAAAATAAATTAGAAGCCACTATAATTGCCGACACATTTAAGTTCCTAAACTGGTTTTAAGTAGGTGAGCAATGTTTTATTGACTCTACCGAAACTACCAACGCTAATAAAACCGCCTAAAACCGCCGAATGATGATACGAAGTGTTGTTTTGTAAAGTACAGGGACGTTCAGAGGTTTATACCCTCATCATTATGAACGTTTCCTATGGGACGAACTGCGAAAAGTGCGAAATCGCTGCTCCATACATTTTTTCGAGAGTAAATGAACTTTTCGAAGTTCCTCCACTATACCTAAGCACCAACCTGTATGTAGGCTCAAACTAAATGTATGTAGGCAGGTACTTACTTTAAGTTGCGTTTTTAAAATACCTTAAGTGTTAAGGTATCTTAACACAGTAACTTGGGATTTGAATCTAGGACTTATTCGGATTAGATATTTAAAAATGAATCTTTAAAAAAATCCAATCGATCTCGCTCTCATACTACCACCATAACCATTAAACAATCGTCTCATATTAAAACTACTCTACCACGGACCACAGTCTGTCGAATATTCATCATCATTTTAGGCACCACAGCCTCCACGGCTGGACATAGGTATGCGAACACGATATCACGGGACGTTTTATCTTAAATCCTTCAAGGGATACTCGAAGTCATGTTCTAACGTTTCAAAAATTGAGTTCTACCAACTTATCTAACATCTCAATCAGATCGTCTATCCTGTATCCTATACCTTGTGCATGACTAATTTTTGCTGTCCACAAAAACTGACAAAAAACTTTCGAGCAAATAGAGCCACAGTTCATAAGTGAAATTAGTAAAAAATGTCCGAACGCCGTCATACATACCGACTTAGATATTTACATTAAATAATTCACAATGACCCGTTTTCTCGAATCTTGACGTAATATCGGGTCCAGACTCGTGGTCACACCGCTTTGTTACACCAGTGTGACTACGAGGAAACTTTTTTCCTCGTGGTTACACCGACTGGTGTAACCACGAGTAAACTAATAAAACGTAGGACTCGTGGTCACACTGCTAGTGTAGGGAAATAAAAAAAAATCTGTAGGTAAGTACTATATAAGACGACCTTGTAAACCAAAAAATGGAGAATCAGGTTTGTACCGTTTTAATTCTGGTTAATATTAAATCGGTTTCAAGCCTTGGATGTAGGATTCGGCTTATACTTACATGTAGGTAAGTCTACCCTTTAAGTGAGTAAGTTCGTATAAGCCGGGTGGCTAGCCCTGGTGTCGGAGTTTTTAGGCCGCCTGAAGGCCTCTGACATGGCTAAACGGTTAAAACAACCGGGACTTACAATTTAACGTGTCATACGAGCCACGGTAGCGCTCACTTCGAAAATGCCACCCGCGGTCACCCATCCAAATACTAACCGAGCGGAACGTTGCTTAGTTACAGTCTACCCTTTATACTACGGACATAGCAGTAAAATGTTTTTAAATAACAATATGCAACATTTTATCGATTCGTTCAATGGCGTTTCGTTTATATAGCTGTCATCTGAAATGTGTATATTTATGAAATAGATCTTGTTGAGCTCTATCACTTTTGTGAAGACAGCGCTGGTCTAAAATCGATAGTTATAGAGATAAACAACTTTAAAGTTTGACAGCTGTCATCCGAAATGTAGATCTTGTTGAGCTCTATCACTTTTGTGAAGACAGCAATGGTCTAAAAACGATAGTTACAGAGATAAACAACTTTGAAGTTTGACAGCTGTCATCCAAAATGTCTGTCTTGTTGAGGTCTATCACTTTTGTGAAGACAGCGCTGGTCTAAAATCGATAGTTACAGAGATAAACAACTTTAAAGTTTGACAGCTGTCATACGAAATGTAGATATTGTTGAGCTCTATCACTTTTGTGAAGACAGCAATGGTCTAAAATCGTTAGTTACAGAGATAAACAACTTTAAAGTTTGACAGCTGTCATCCGAAATGTACATCTTGTTGAGCTCTATCACTTTTGTGAAGACAGCAATGGTCTAAAATCGATAGTTACAGAGATAAACAACTTTAAAGTTTGACAGCTGTCATGCTACTTTAGTATGAATTTTAGAATATGACAGCTGTCACTTTGACACATGTCATTTTTGAAACGTAAAATTATAATTATTTTTACCATTTGTTGTTTCACTTGGTTTTCTTTGAAAAGGAGCTAAAACACTAAAAATTACTTTACGACTTTGTTATACATAGTGGATATATTTTATTTTCCATGACATTACTACAGTCCATCAAATCTAAGAGGTACCGTTTGACGTTTCATATTTTTTCATCCCATCCCTATCATTCAATTGTCAGAACTGTCAAACGGTACTTCTTAGATTTGACGCAGTCCGTCAAATCTAAGAAGTACCGTTTGACAGTTCTGACAATTGAATGATAGGGATGGGATGAAAAAATATGAAACGTCAAACGGTACCTCTTAGATTTGATGGACTGTAAACAGTTTGCAACAACATATCTTGACCTCAATCATATTTTCAAATATCCCGCACATCACTACTTACCTAATATTCAGTCAAGCACGATCCTTTTAGAGTAGTGTAACCACGAGGAAAAAAGTTTCCTCGTAGTCACACTGGTGTAACAAAGCGGTGTAACCACGAGTCTGGACCCGCACCTAATTAGTGCTTGTAACTGAGCACTGTGGCATCGTGCAGTGTTGTAGTCGACTAACTAAAAAGGTTGCCTACTACGTAGCTTGGGCAGGGTTTTGGCTTGGACAATTTTTTGCACGATTGTGATTCTATAGATAGGTATTTGCTCGAAGCATAAAAATACCTATCAGAATTAAACGATTAGGTGCCACGAGTCTAGCTATGATACTCGACTTTATTACACCGTATTCACATTATTTTTTTGAAAGTAATGCTAGCTTTGAAAAAATTAAAGGATCATCGATATTAATACAGATAACATAATAAACAACATCAGTATCATGATTCCGCAACGGATTAATTGATTAAAAAATCCGTAAACGATGCCAACATTCACGTGTGTGTGTCTGACATGTTTTTAATTTTGTTTTATACATGGTTATTTTTAATTTATTTAAAGCTCATAAGAGTTATAAAGCATTTCCGTTGTGTATCTATCTCGTATTGTATAAGATCAATGTACTAAAATAAAACCCGATTAGCATAATATTAGAAACTGTGATACTATCTATCTGCTCACTGTGCTCATCAAAGACAATAGGTTACATCAAACTCTACTTGAGTAGATAGTAGTGCCTGCAATAGCAGGCAAGCAATAGCTTAAAATTAAAGCTGAAGGTTATTGTGACTGCATAATATTTTATGAAGAAAACTGTAAACCAAATTCAGCAGTTTACTGTACCTACCCAAGTAATACAGAGTATGCTATTCGTATGAATAGAATACACCTGTTCGCATTAAACCTCCAAAAAGTAAGTACTCTAAAAGACCACATTTTTAAACAATAGCCCAGCCATTTATCAGCAATGTTTGCAAACAATGCGAACACGTTTTTTTACCTTTGCCATTTTGCAGAGTCAAAGCAAACGTACCTAGTCGGTCATGATGACTTGTGCAACACTGGTGATTTTGCTATATGTACTGCAATTTAGCACGTCTGATTGGGTAAGCTGTTCAAACAATATACTTGACAACATTATGCGAAAGTCTCGAGAGATATAAGCGCTTACAGACTCTTACTTTTTTAGCTATCTATTTATCCACATTCAACCCGTGTCTGCTTGAAAATTTGGCTCTTCAAAAGTTATGCACTTAGGAGATAAGTGTTGCGTTTCTCTAGACTTTTCTAGAGGCATCAGCTTATATTCCCACTCCAGAAAAATAATATGTTGTGTTCGTACGTTCGAGTTTTCTGGGGTGGACAAAAATAATTCTGGGGTGTACACCATCCACCTACGCCACCCTTCTCCGACGGGATTGTTCTTGTACTATAAACTCATTTATATTGAGGATATACTATACATCACATTTCACAATACATTAGACCAATTTTAGTACCTATGCGAGTTGCGATTCCTCCCCACGCGGAGTAGCAGTGGCTGTGGAAAGATCTTTATACTACACCTGCTCGGAAAGTACCTTGATACTTTATCAAATTTACGGTAGAAAGTACGTCATTGCATATCGAACAAATATGCGGCGAGAAAACGCATCTGAGCGGGAGAGAAAAGTGTATGAAAATCCATTTCTTACGTGGTTTTTCTTTTTTAATTTGGGTAAGACTATGCGCTGGTAACCTAAATATCAAAAGCCAAAAAGTTTTTACAGTGAGTTTTTATCTCCAAGTTCGCAAAATGACACTGGCCACTAGCTGTGTGTTGGATGGTGTCAAACAATTTGAAAAAAGAACATGTGAAAATTGCAGACGCCATTGGCGCCATTTTCAATTTGTGTGTTGTTTGAGGATTCAGTTTTCGTAGAAAAGTAAAATAAAACTATCAAAATGATAAGTAGTGATAGTGATGATGAAGATTTTTTAACTCCGCCGCCGTTGAAGGAAACAGCAAAAATACTGATTGATAACCTTTTACCATTGAAGTATAATACACCATCATTGCCTTTTACCACAGAAATCAATTAAAAAATATAATAAAACTTATGACGATTTTTTGCAATGGAAAAGTGAAAATAATGCGGCATCTTTTTCTGAAACTGTTTTGCTAGCTTATTTCAGTGAAAAAGCGCAAAAATACAAACCAAGTACGTTATGGTCTATGTACTCAATGTTGAAAAGTACTATTCCTCGTAGGTGTAGTATAAAGCACTATGTATCACTCGAGAGAAAGTGCGATTCCCGATCTCGGGTGTTTTAAAGCCCGAGCCGTAGGCGAGGGCTTCAAACGACACCCTCGACGGTAATCGGTCCCTTTCTCCTCTCGGTGAACAATGTACTATTGTATTTGGATCATCGACACGAACAATAAGATAAGGCCGATTGGGGGTCATACGTGGATGAAATTGGCCCAAAACAGGGAACGAGGGAACAATGACACAAGAGAAAGGAAGCTTATACATATTACTGCTCAACAGTGGGTCAGTGTCGGTACATGCTGACAATGATAGAGACGTAACCATAAAAATCAATCTTTAATATTTATTTTCAGGTTTCTGAATGGATGACGCCTGTCCAAGGCCAACTAATGTAAGTTAAAATACACCAGATACAATCAATGTGTTATTATGCTATAGTAATGAGAAGGATGACAATGAAAATCGGCTTAATAAGATACCTAACACAGAAGCTAATAATATAATTTATAGGTTCGTAAGAACAGCGATGATTGTGCAAAATTTTAAATTGGACCTATAGTATTACTAGCTGACCCGGCCACGCGTTGCTGTGGCTAAATAAATTAAAAATGCGACTATAATTTGAGATTTAAACTATCCTATCTCTCAAGTTGGATCTAACTGCACATGGTGTGCGAATTTTATTATAATCGGTTAAGTGGTTTAGGAGTCCATTGAGGACAAATATTGTGACACGAGATTTATATAAATTAAGAAGATAAGCATACAAAGATGGAGACATAATATAAATATTATCATGAATGTTTTACAAGCATTTCAGGTGCAGCATTCTAATGTTTTCAGTATACTTATATAAAACGAGGTTCTTTCCAAGGAGTAGGCCTAAACGGCGGACATATTTTAATATGGTCATCATTAAGTTCAACTTTTACTATAAGACCAAACCTGAAAGCACAAAATATCAACTGCTCCAAAGATTTTGTCGAAAGACAATAACATTTTTGTATTTTAAAAGGAGTCAATCGTATGCAGAAAATTACTGCAATTATCTTGTACTCCTGAAAGTTAAGTTGTACTATTATGAGCAATTTATCCTTGTGCCGCTTCAGTCGATAAACTATAGTTCCAGCTGTGATTTTTCACAGAACTCCAATAAGTATTATACCGTCTACAAACTGGACGGCCACTCACCTCTCCCCACCAACATCTGTTTCCTAAGGGTACAATTTCGTAGCCTACTACTCGGGGCCGGATTTAGAGGTACTATACTACTACTGTACTATATCAGCCTTTTTAATAGTCCACTGCGGGACCCAGGAAGGGTGATTGGGCCAATTCCACCACGCGGGCCCAGTGGTATGGTGGATTCACATACACCATTGAATTTCTTCTACTAACATATGCAGGTGTTTATAACGATGTTTTCCTTCACCGAAAAGCCAGTGGTGTTAAATTCCGTACATAAATTACAAAGAACTCGTTGGTACGGACCGGGATTCGAACCCACGACCTCACGTCACGATTGTAAGGCGGGTGCCATTACTACCAGACCACCACGGCTTGTAGTGTGATTTAGAGATATGAAGTGGAAAAATAAGAAGAGAAGTGGAGTGGAGGCCACTTGGTGAAAAATAAAGGGATAAGTACTTCTTCAAGATGGGTAGTAAATTCCTAGTATAAACTTATCAGGACGATTTGGAAACACGATATTTTACTGATTACCTGATAAGAGTAAACAAAAATGGATTAATCGTTTTGTCAATAGGTATAATTAATATAGGAATCATTTTCTACAAAGTAGTGTAGGTAAAAATAAAACAGGGAAAAAATGATAAGAAAAGTTGTTTGCGTGTGTTTAATCGTTGGAATTTGAAAGTTTTTTTTTTACAAAATCTATTGTTGTGGAGGTGCCCACTATTGTATTGTCCTCCCCTAAATCCAGCCCTGACACTACTGACTTGGATTTCCTAGCTAGCGTCCTAACCTTTCCTTTCCTAACTATCAGCTCTAGGCCAAATCCAACTTCTTGGTGGCTGTGAAGTTAGCTACAAACTGCGGGAAACCCAATCCTCAGACAGCTTTATATCAGCTTCATTCAGGGTTGGGTTTCGCGCAATTTGAAGCTAACTTCACAGCCCTAGCCGGTAAGAAATTTGATTCGGCCTAATAACGATGGTCTAGGTAATGTGCTGGTAGGTAGTCGCGGATTCAGAATTGTACACAATCGAGCGGTCGCGGCGTGCAGTTTTGTTTGGTGAGTAGGTACTACCTATGGCGACTTCTATCTGAAATAATTACAATGTTTGTTTTTCGCTGGTCGACAGCAAAAATATTTTTTCAAGGTGTGCCTCAACTGTCTCAAGTAGTAGCAACTCATTAAGTATATAATAGGGTTCTGTAGGTGATGATGATTACTCTAATGATTTTATTCATAATGATGGTCTTAATCACCCCCTTTCGACTTGGTACATAGTGAGCAGATAACCCTGTATTGTGAATTCCCTGATGTGACAGTTCGTTGGTCAAGGCAAAAATAAAACAAAGGACGATTTCTCAGCTTTGCCCTAAAATAAAGAATTTTTATTTTTGGCTTTGTTATTACAAAGCCGATTCCCCGTAATTTATTTATTCGGAATATCCAAGGCGTGGTTATATTTATTTTTTTGTTTTATATCTTGCTGGCTCGTGAGGTTCATTTATATTATTAGATTTTAAGATAGGATAATTTTAATAAATACCAAACCTAAACATCAAACAATACAGATTCAATTTGAGTACCTACTTATTAACTAAACGAAAAATTTACAATTCAGATAGGTACGCTTTTTTTGTTACGAGGGGGAAATCTTCCAAAGATGCCCGATCGCTTTGGGGTGCAGTCCGGTTATGTGGGATTGTACCCACTAAAACCCACTCGGTGGCCAGCCTTTGTGCCTCCTTGGGAGCACCGGTGCTCCCAGCACTTTGTGTGTCTACTCGCCTGGCAGTAGAACCAGGCTTGTACGGTCCTGTACGACAGCGTTGCCACAAACGCTGCCGTCCTCCTTGGGCCCGCTTGAGTGGATGGCCAGAGCCCCAACTCTGACCACCCACGAGCCCAGGGGTCCCTTTTTAGTAGGCTCTTACTACAGGTAGGCGACACCGATGCCGTAGTCTAATGCCCCGGCATCAGGGCAAATTCAGATAGGTACATACTAGGTAATTGAAATTTACAAAATTACCGGAGTAGGAATTACTTAATAGATATTATTCTATTCTTCTATTGACTACTGCCTACCTGTCTAGGTACTGGTTGACGTCAAAATCGATTTATTGATCTTGATAATCGTCAGGACATGTATTCATGTAGGCGATAGTGTAGGAGGTACGATAAATATTTTTGCTGGGCTAATTATTCTGTTATCTTCAGAATAAAATATCATTTCCGATAAATTGATGACATGACTAATGCCTTTACTTATGATCATGACATTTAATTAAAAAAAGGATATAGAAGGATAAAATATTTATTAAGTACTAACAAATAATTCACATAATTTGATTAAGTGATTTTTATTTTAATTTATCTGGGTTTCCGTAAGCAAGAGGGTAAATTGGCGTATAAAATCCTTTCATTAAAATGATTCTGAACACATTTTCGGCTTAATACTATGACATTTCATCATATAACCCTGTATAGGGGCCTGACTCCGCCTACCGCAAATATGGCATATTTGCAGTTAGGCTTAAGAACTATACCTACTATGCTCTGACTTTGCTGGAGTCTGGACCTTATAAATGATAAAAATAATATGGAAATTATACGGTACGTATACAGGGTTATTTCTAATCAATTAGCATCCCTTTAGGGGCTTATTCTGTACATCAAAACTAACAACTTTTGTTCTGCGACTTTTGACAAAACTCAAAAAAAAATTCGGTTTTCCATGGAGAAATATCGTTCACCCGCGACAAAATGTATGGAACAGCTGATTTCTTTTTTACCCTGTATAACATTCCTAAATAGCTTCACACGCATCTAGTTCCCCCACATGCATGTACTGCTACCTATTCTGTGACTTGGGATTCCCTGTGTCGCGGAAGTCATGGAACACATACAAATACGTAGGTAAGGACAAATTAACACTCAAACTCAGTTCCAGACATACCTACGTAGGTACCATCATAACATCACATATTTATAAATAATTAAATATTGTTAGGTATTGGTGTTAGGTACCTTTAAAATAGCAGCTCTTATATGCATGTAAATATAAGTACGTGTATTAAAATATTTTCCGAACAAAACGCGACTTAGTCTCTATTTGCGCCGAACGCAGCTACGACTAGTTCGCCCTAAAAAATGAAAATCATATATTTTCAGAAATGAAAATCCTGAAAATTTTCGTAGGAGCGGAAGCGGCCCTGGGACCTCCGCCATCTTAAAACAGTACGAGGATGAATACGAAAAGATGCTGCCTATCCTCAACTCCAAGGAGCTCCCCCTCGAGCCTCAGTGGACAAATAAGGCGTGGTCTACGGGTGGATTGAAGCTGAAACTGCAAACTACTCTGGCCAACGCTAAGATACTGGCAGATGCATTGAAGAAGGAAATTGCCGATATTACCGTTAAGGAAATTGCCCTGAAGGATGCCATTTCTCAAGGAAGGTAGGAAAGATGGCAAAATATGAAAGACTTTTTGTTATCAGACACAGACGTCGCGTCACAAGGATGCGTGAAAAAACGTGACACGGTAAGTAGCCCACTATAACTATTTTGGACACCTCACGGTACACTGGCAACTCTAGCAGCGAACTCGTACATAATAGCCATCGAAGTGGCATCGCAGCCATCTTGAATCAATACGAGGGTGAGTACGAAAAGATGCTGCCCATCCTCAACTCCAAGGAGCTCCCGCTCGAGCCTCCGTGAATGAACAAGGCTCGATGTACAGGCGAGCTGAAACTGCAAACTACTCTAGCCAACGCTAAGCTACTGGCAGATGCATTGAAATAGGAAATTTCCAATATGACCGCTAAGGCGATTACTCTGAAGGACGGCATTTCTCAAGTAAGGTAGGAAAATATGAAAGATTTTTCTTTTTTTAGAGACAGACGTTGCGTCACGTCCGTTTAACACCTCTGGCTTTTCGGTGAAGGAAAACATCGTGAGGCAACCTGCAAATGTCAGTAGAAGAAATTCGATGGCGTATGTGAATCCACCAACTCGCACTGGGCCAGCGTGGTGGATATGGCCCAAACACCCTTCCTGGGTAGGCTTACGTCCTGCAGTGGACTATTAAAAAAAGGCTAGCACAGTACAGTTGCGTCACAAGTATGTGTGAAAAAAACGTACCTGGTAGGCGTAGGCGTGCTAAAGTTAGGCGTAGGCTTAGAGTATAAATAACTAAAGTACCTACGCCCTTAGAGTATTAATAAGTAGTTACTTACGTAACCATAGAGCAAAGATGGCAAAATTGTGTTGTCCATAAGTCGCTTTTTCAAGTGAATCGGAATTTTGCTCTTGAAAATATCCTTATTTGCCCAATATTTTTTCCACCCTATAGCAATTCTTCGGTTTACTTCTTTAGCAGTAGAGTCTTGAAAACTAATAATTTGGCCTAGATACAGGTACTCCTCTACATAATCAATGATTAAATCTCCCAGTGTGACAGGTCGCTGCTCTCCATTCGTCATTACTTTGGTTTTTGATTGATTCATGTAGAGACCTATTTTTCTACTTTCCAGATCTAGAGACGTTAGCATATTTTGTAGATCCTCGTGACTTTCTGCTAATATTACGATATCATCTGCGAAGCGTAGATGCGTTAATCGCTCGCCATTGATATTTAGACCGTAGTGTGACCAATCAAGTTTCCTAAACAAAGACTCTAGAATTGCTGTAAACATTTTGGGCGAAATTGGATCTCCTTGCTTAATTCCACGGTTGATTTCGAATGCTGGTCCGATTCTTTCAGTTCTTACTTTTGCCTGGCAGTTACTATAAATCGTTCTAAGAATAGCTATATACTTTTGCTGTATGCCTTGCTCTTCTAGACTGTCCCAGAGGCTTTTTTGTGAAATTGAATCAAAAGCTTTGGTATAATCAACAAATGACAAATATATGGTCTTGTTATATTCGTTACATCTCTCTATGCATTGTGTTAGAGTAAATATATGGTCAATTATAGAGAACCCTTTCCTAAAACCGGCTTGTTCCCGTGGCTGTTGTTCATCCAAGGCTTTTGTAACTCTATTCAAAATTATGGAAGAAAAGAGTTTGTACAGTGTCGGCAATAGACTAATTGGCCTGTAATTGTCCATAACGTTGGGATCGCCTTTTTTGTAAAGTAGGGTAATTATTGAGTAATGCCAGTCTTTCAGACATGGGCCCTTACTAAAGCAATAGTAAAGAAAATAGCCACTTTCCAGAGAGCGGCAGAGCGTTCGATGCTTGGTCTTACTCTCAGAGACAAAGTCAGAAACACAGAGATACGAGAGAAGACAAAAGTGATTGACGCGGCAACAATGCTTTGTCATCTTAAATGGAAGTGGGCTGGTCATCTCGCCCGGGCAGAGGATGGCAGATGGAGCGAGCGCATTATTCATTGGCATCCTAGAGACACCTTAAGAGATAGAGGACGACCGAAAAAAAGATGGAGTGACGACATTACTGAGGTCGCAGGTGCTACCTGGACCCGTCTAGCGCAAGACCGAACTATATGGAGAGACATGAAGGAGGCCTACACCAAGATTTGGGTGCCCTAGTTAAAATAGAGTAATTTTAATTTTAAGTATAAGTTATTGTTAATATTATTTTCTTTCATGTAACTTTCAAATTATGTAATACAAATGTTTTTAATTATCATAAGGGGCTAATAAAGGCTATTTTATTTTATTTTTATTTTATTTACTTACGTAAGGGCGTAGGTTTGGTAAGTAGCTACCATCGACTTGGCATTTTTTATTAATGGTATCTACCCTTTGACTGTACTGTGACATGTCGGAGTCGGAGCACTAACGTTATATTGTAACTAGCGTCTCTAGCGGCATATTCGAATGCAAAATATAAGATTTGTCCTTTCATAGACAGACGTCGCAAGGTCACAATAATGTGCGAAAAAACGTGGTAGGTACTTATGGTAAGTAGTCCCACTAACAGTAATATTTCGGGTCTTTAGCAAACATCAAAACGATGATTGGATAATATGAATTAAAAAATCAAATTCCTTGCTCATTTCATTGCTAATAACTAAATGTACGTTATCTTGATGAATCGCGGAAATGGTAGATTAAGTTAGAATTATAAAGGATTTGGCGAATTACGAATTTGGAAAACTAAGGTATTGACACGTTTAGAATTTGACGAATCAAGTATTTGACGACTGCCCGCGTAATCCTAGTATGTACCTACCTAAAACCTTTTATTTACTCTGAGCCTAAAACTGTAAATCTACTAGCCATAAGCTATCACTATAAGGACCTAAAGACTTCGCTTACGCCTAGTTTGATTGGGCAATTAAAAACGATATATTTTTGCTATTGGTAGGTACATTGAAAGTTGTAAATAAGGTATACAAACTAGTATTTATCACAAAATATTCGATTTGTATTTTGTAACTTCGTGACGTCACATTTTATAGATGAACAGTACCTTCCCGAGCGAGAGACCCGGACGTACGGAGAGCAGATTTCATTTAATTGAATTAGGTATTACTTTGCCCTTCGGTTATGAAACTATAAAATCGAATGGAATGAATACATGTCATTCAAACTTCAGATACGAGAAATGACGATACGAACTAATAAAATGAGAGAAAATAATAATTGTACAATCAACATTATTTCTACTATTTCGAAACTGTGTCATAATTAATGATATGAATAAACAGGGAGACAATTCAGATATTATGATTAATGATACAGCTCAATGGAAGTAATATTGAGACTATACTAGATTTTAGAATAATATTTCTAATTACACAACTAGTTGTGCGAAAGCAGTTAGTCCATGAGGTCCTCTACTACTACTCTAGACTGCGTATAAAAAGTGGGATACGAGTAGGCTAGCCGCCCAACAAGCAAAATAGTCGAATAAGGAAACATTTACTCGACTAAACATCGAATAGTTGTTGAATAGTAGCTACATACGTACAAAATTGTGCAGTAAAAGTGTTTATGTTATGTCTTTTAGTGCAAATCGTATAGAAGTGCCCGTATCTGGCTTATGTCACAAATAAATGCTATACGAGGGCTATAATAGTGTTTGATTTACTATTTAATGTGTAAAAAAAGCTTTTATACGACAATTACCTGACATACTTTTATTCAGCAAATTTGTCGAATACTAGCTACCTGGTGATTAAATAGCAATGTAGTTACTTTTATAACACGGTAAAAACACAAGTCGAATTATAGTTTTCCAATTACGGTTACAGAACCTCAAGTGTAACAATTTTATTATAGCACTTTTATTCGACAAAATATTGAGTAAAAGAGTTTTTGGTACTTTTATTGCTCAAAAACCCAAAACATGGCTGCATATGAATGCAACGCAGTCACATTTATTCGACGAATAGTCGAGTTAGTATGATATAACAGCAACAAATTTACTAGTGTTCGCGTAATGGCTCCCTAGCAGCATATTAATAAAATTAAATGGAATTTATAAAATATATCTACAAAATTATTGCAAAAGACGCGTGGCCCACACAAATATGTTAAATAATACATTACAGTTTGTCGACAAAGTTAAATTGCCAGTAATTTTCTTATATAATTATGTCGATATACATTTAGATACAGAAACTGTATTCTTTTTAATATTTTAATAATTACTAAATGGACATGACACCTCTGTCTTTTATAATATTTATTTACACAAAGACTGGTGCATTTCCATAACGGCACAGAATACGCAATCGTTCTAATTTAAAATGGAATAACAGTGCAAATTTGGCGTTTAAGAGCTGAGGTGGTCTGTAATTTTCCATACAAACGTATTGCGCTGTTTTCTTTCTGGAAAATGCTTTTAGAGTTACAATTTTTTGCCATAAAATTAAATTTAGCTGTTTAAACTACCCTGTCTTTTCATTTTTTTGATAAATTAATTATCAGGCAAAATATGATCCTTCAAAGTCTCAAAAAAATTCACCATTTTTACCGACGTCTTTAATGACCCACCAGAATAAACTTATTAATTTCTAACAAAATATGAAATGACATAATCATGAACACATATTTTTTGTAAATTTTGACATAAAAAATACTTGATTAATTTAGTTTTTGATGAAGAAAACAGCGTAATACAAAACGTTGTTTTGCCAAGATTTTTGTAGGTATAAATTGCTCTGAGCTGCAATTGTCCCTATCGCACGATGCGGAGGTAGGGTCGAGGTGAGGGAGGTTCAAACCTATACGTACACATGCACTAGGGATGTAGTAATAGACGATATTTTTGTCGATGCTCTAGTGATGTCCATCGATATCGATGTTTATTAAAAATATTAGTTAATTTTTCAAATCTTGTAATTTTACTGATGTATCTTTGTTACTTTTGAAGAAAAAGATCTTAGGTATGTGTGGAATATATGCGTTTAGTTACTGCGACTTATTGCAGCGACTACACAAATCTGTGTAGTAATTTTTTAGTTTATATATATCGTGTTGTATCGGCAGACATCATGGTTTAGGTGCAGAATGACCAATTCTCATAATGCCCAACTAATCCGGGAATGATCAATTCTGCGAATGCCTAATTCTATTTAATTTAATTTTAATTTTATGGCAACATAATTTCAATTAAGAATTTCTTTAAAAAAAACTTACTTTAAGAGATTTGTGTATTTGTTTAATATAACTAAAACTACTTTTTTGATAATAAATCAGCTAGATCGCAAATTTACGTCCTCAACATAAATTCAATATTCGTGTAGTACAGGTAAATAATACTTTGTATCATCGAAGTTCATCTAATACAGCCATAAAAGTGTACAATAGTCTACCTCTTCACATAAAATTTTTAGATGCAAACAAATTCAAACATAGCTTAAAAATGGCTCGCTGAAAATACCTTATTTAGCATGAAATAATATAATGAATGTACAAATTCTGACTGATAATTATGATCTCATGTGTTACGGTATATAGGTCTTTATGTCATACTTAGTTATGATAATATAATACATATAATATGTTAGTTGCTTCAATAGTAAAACTTGCCTAGAAATTGTGCTTTAATTACCGGTGATTTTTTATAAGAAAATGTGATTTTTCCATTGGAAATTATTTTGTCATTTTGAGAATTGAGCATTTTTAGAATTAACCATTCATAAAATTGGGCATTCGTAAAATTAAGCATTTTTGGCATAGTTCAATTGCCATTATTCTTACTACTTCATTCATTACATTAAAATACTGCGTCTAAGCCGAAATAATAGTTCTAATTAAGAAAATCACGTGCTCTCTAACATATAAATCTATCCTTAGTCCACCTAAGCAAAAAACGTTCTATGCTTGCCAGTACGTGAGATCCATTCGAGAAAACAGCCCCATCGGCTATCCGTTCATTGAACTATGTGCCAGCTGTCATTTTAACTTGCCAATCCGCTGAGTTTTGCTAAAAAGTTCAATTAGAAGTGCTTTCAATGCTTTAATCTAATAATAATTGTGGATGTTATATCCTGTATTACTATTATATGTGCCCTACCCACTGCTGCTTTAATTAGCTAATAACTAGCTAAACGTCTTTAAAGTAGAACCAAAGTATGACAAGCTGTTCTCTAAACAGTAAACCTCGCATTTGTTTAATTGAATCCTCATTTATTTTTATACTATGGGACTAATTTCGGAATGCAAATACGGCTATACGTACCTACAATATAAAAGGCAAGAAGTTTTAGATTAACGAGACCCTATTACTAAGACTCCTCTGTCCGTTGGTCACTAGGCTGTATATCACGAACCGTAAAAGCTAAACAGTTACAATTTACACAGATGATGTATTTGTTCCCACTATAACAACAAAACTAAAAATAGAGTAAAATAAATATCTACTTCAACCGTGTAGGTACAGAATTCGCGAATAGTTCGCACGGATCGATTATTGTTGATATATCAAAAATGGCTCAGCCCATGTCAATAAAATTTAAATGGGATCAATTTCGAAGTATATTCTTTCCAATGAAAAACATTCTAACAAAGAATTATCAAAATCGGACTACTGTGTAAAAAGTTACGCTTGGTTATAAATAAAAAATATACGCGTCAAATTGAGTACCTCCTTCGTCGGTCAAAAAATAGAATGAAATAAATATTTTTTCATGCCATACAACAGACGTGATTTTTTGCAGGATTTTTATTAATGTACACAAAAGGTAGACGCTTGAAATATTCTCAGAATATTTAGTAATATAATATATCATGTATATAAATGTATCAATTTAAAAAATATATAATTGAATCGCAATAATTGGTTCTCATACGGTATGAAACCTTTCGAGCGCGAGTCCAACTTGCATTTGGGATATTTATTATAGACCGTAGAAGAACGACGTAATGTAAGATATTTCCATAAAAAAATAATTAATTTATACTTAAAAAGAAGTAATTTCAGTAAAAATATATTATGTAAACTGCAGCGCGTACAGATATCAAATATCCAATTGTATATGATGTTAGTTAGGTACATTTTAAGTTTTTGTCAAACAATAATAATTTGAAAGAAAATAAATAAGCATATAAAGAAAAATTAACCCATGTCATAAATAATGTAGCTTCCTAATGGCAGAAAAATAAATAATCTTTAAAATAATTAATCTTTTATCTTTTTGTTTGCTATCGATCGCCTATCTACCATACCTACTAGGTAACCAGAGCATACGTAGAATACGCGCAAGATAGCTCTACGTACGGCCAAAATCAGGAACCAATTCAATGCTGCCAGGGAATACAGAATACTAGTGATATAACGTACGTGGCGCCACGACTCGCGCGCAGAGTTATCTTGCGCGAACCCTACGTAATATCATATTTTGCTACAATTCAAACTAAAATATCGGTCGGCCAGCGAGTTCGTTGGGGCGCAGGTAGGGTGCGGGGAGAGTTCAAGCGCAGTACGCACACAAATACAATTGCATCACCACACACATTGAAGCTCCCTGGTTTGGGCGCATCGCGACGGCAATAGTTAAGTCCAAATACCTATTTCTCAATTTCCTCGTCACTAGTATTTCGCCTTAACGAACAAAAATGTCGAATTGTAGCAAATTACCAGCGTTTACTTCACTTTATTGCTGATTAGTGGCAACATAAACACTTCAACTCTATGAATAAGGGGTACAGTTGCAGCTATATTGCTTTTACTGCACTAAATTGGGATCGTTTTGCTTTTATTCGATGTTTATTCCACATATCATTCGTCCTATTTACACAGTTACTGCACTTCTACAGCACTTTTTAGTGCTATAATCTGCGCCTTTTTCGCGTTGTATAAACGTTGACTCGACGTTTATAGCACTAATTATGGGATTTTTATAGAACTAAACAGTAAAACCAAAACGTCGCCGCGACTGTTATAGCACAACTTTTTGCTAGTTGGGCGGTGACGACATCCTTTTTCGATAAGTGATAGAGTTGATAAATAATGAACATTATTATTAGCGTTCAATGTTTTCTGTGGAGAAAAGTTAAAATAGTACCTATAGGTATGTAAGGAGTAAGGCACTTGTAATTACGCATGCCTTGGACGAAATACCTACACAATAAGATCAAAAATCAAAAATAAACTACGAAGACAGGTGAAAGTCGTTTGCATTGAAATGATGATATGAATTTCCTCCTTTTCCATTTATTTTTTGCGTCATTTAAGGAAAACGTGAAAGTGTCATAGGTCACGGCCCAGCGCAGCTGAAGATTCAAAATCAACGCTGGTCATTTTCATTAATAGTTATTAAATGTTCTTCAACAAATATTGCCTAAAGTGTAAAAGACTGCCTGGAAAGATCGAAACTATACCTAGATTACAAATTAATAGTAGGTAGTAATTATGGTAATAACTATAGTTATTGATCGAGTGACAGCGAAGATCTCCGTTTTAACACGGCGATTTTGCTTTCGTCTGAACAGATGTTGATTTTCGTCTACAGGACGCAGTTTTCAACGAGTCTCGACAAAACTCGGACACAGGTTTAGTATGAGGGATTTTCCTTAAAAGGGGGGGAATTGAAATGATGCTCCACAAAGTTCAAACATCTAGTTAGAGATGAGAGTCAAAACAACTGACTTGATTCTTAATATACTCAATCATTTATTACAACATATTATGTAATATTTACATGCGGTTCTTAATTAACATGTTTTGTATAGTTACATCATTCTAAATCCTTAATTAGTAGATAATAATTAATTATCAACAATATTAATTATCAGCTTCTTTAACGGTCTACAGTGTATTATTTATGATACTCGTAGAAACAATGGAAAACCACAGCTTGCATGGAGAAACTTCAGAGGCCTATTTCTAACGTGGAGATGACGATAATGGTGGGTGCCACCGATCACTGACGCCTTAGAAAATCTATATGGAAAGCCATAGGCCTGCTTCTAAAGCCATGTTTTGTAGGTGATCGCCTTAGATTGAGTTATTCGACGAGTTGTGTTGAATAAGTATTTATTTTTTGCTAGAAATGGCATAACTGACTTCAACCATGTACAGAAACCTAATAGTTCGCACTGATTAATCAAACATCGATGTAGTAATATTTACATAACTGTTGAATTTTCAAAAAGGACTCAGTTAATTTCGATAAAACTTAAAAGGAATTCAATTAAATTTAAAATTCAATGGAATGGAAACCACCTCTGAAGTATGATTCTACCAAATAAAAATAGAATCATCAAAATCGGTTTATAATCGGCGGAGTAGGTAATCGGTGCATACATAAAAAAACATACAATCTAATGAGAACCTCCTTTTTTGAAGTCGGTTAAAATATCAGAATGATCAGACCGGCGTAGACTATAATAGACTAGCGAGCTGAACCACAAGACGATCAATCTTCAATATTTCATGTGATGGTTGCAGAAATGGTGTGTCGACTATCACGGTATCAGTGCTGGGCCAGCCGCCTCGAAAGTACTTCATCCGCGAGGGCGTCTGGACTTTGTGCACCGGAGCCATGCACCCACCGATCGCTGACGCCAACAAGGCCTACGTTTCTCCTGCGCGTTGCTTCGGACAAGAGGTAAACATTTACTGCTTTTACCCAACTGCCAAGGTAGGGTATTGTTTTTCGCGCGTATCTTGTATTTTTGTAAATTTCTTTATTTCCACGTATCTTCCAAAAAATTGGATGAATTTCGACACCTGAGGTATCTTTAGATTCATCTCAAAAACCCAAATGTCTTATCTAAACAGGTATTTAAAAACAAAAAGCCTTATTTGCATAATATTTGCAGTTGGGTACTTTAAACTAAATTGTAATTTTATTTGGATTTACATACTCCATATATTATTATTATATACTACGGGACTACTATAGTCCGTATATATTAAAAAAACGAGTTTTTATTTCATAGTTTTAATTTAAGGTTCCGAGTATCGCTGTAGTTTGTCCTAATTTATGAAAGTTTTCTTTCTTTGCTTAGGCGCTCTAATCAGAAACTCTACCTGCTATATATATTCGTTTGAAAATCTAAAATCTTGCTAAAATAATTTTATTATATTGATTTATGACAATCATCAATGCCAAGACAACGTACCTATATCTACAGTAAGCATACTGCAGTATGCGTACTGTAGACAATACTTAGACTTACTGTAGACTGACAATATAGGTAGGTACACATGTGTACCTATATTGTCAGTAACATGTTTGAAATACCTACTTAAGCGTAAAATTAGTAGGTAAATGCATGCACAGAAAAAATGCCAAGACTAAGATGCTTGCATTTGCATCGAAATGAATATTCCATGATCACCTGACAAATTATCATAATATGAAAATCCATATTGTAATAGGTATCTATTTAACCTGTGTAGTTCAAAGGTTACTTTTTGTTAGGGTTGCGTACCAAAAGTAGCAAAAACTTTGGCTTGAGAACACGTTGGCTTTAAATATCATGACAGTTTTTGCTGCAAAAACTTTGAACACAAGCTGGCCAATTATTGTAAAAACAAACTGCTATTAACTCGTAGGTATCTAAGTTTGCATCTACTAAGATCTACTGACATTCCAATGATCTTCTATAGTATAAATGATCACTCCAAGACACAAATAATCTCTCATCCATAAAGAGCTCATTCGTTCGTTCATCAATAGTTGATTAAAATAATTTCCAATTCGATATTTACGAAAAATTGTGAAAAACGAGAAGCACTTGAAAGATGGCTGTTTCCGCCTGTGTCCACCTTTTTCACAGAGCCAAAAATATTTTCACAGAATGCGAACGTTTTTTTTTCTACTGTTATTAGGTATATAATTAATAAACCAGGCGGAAACAATAAAAGATCTAATTATAGAAAATTCATATTCTAATATTAATAGATACTTTGTTTTTGTTCCGAAATAATTTTATGAGAATTCACAGTGAAATAACTTTTAAGTTATATTTCATTTAATTATTTTTAACAGACTAAATTAAAAATCAAGCTAACAAACCTAATTTTAGTTGAATCCACGGCTATGAGTTTAGAGATTAGAACCAATTAGTTCTATTACTTACTACATATAGAACTCATTGATTAGAACTTGATTTTTAAAACAAATAATCTATCCAAAGATAATACAAAATTACGTGAGAAATCTATCTTCATTAAAATACAATTATTTATTAAATGTAGAGAATCTATTTAAAAAAAATGCGGAGTCGACCACACAATAATACTATGACCTTATACTCTATAAAATTTAACTTGATCTCTGCGACAGCTGTTAGAAAAATCACGCCTATGAAGTCCTGAATTTCTTAATAGTACAGACAGTACCTGTCAATGTCATACTTTATGGGCATGCCGATTAGTGATGGGCGACGAATGATCGTGACCACAGAGTTTTAGATAGAGTTTTATTTAAAATATCGATAGTTTATACTAACGATATTTTAAATAAAACTTAATTTATCATCAATTTTACTGTATATTTTTGTATCATAACATTTTTTACATATGTAATTAAATTAAACCCAATTATATGTTACATTAGCATCGATAATAGTGAAAAACGTCGATAAATACTATCGTTACATTATTATGAGTATTTAATTAATATCATAACATTATTTACATGTGTACATACCTACTTGATCTTAAATAATAGTAAGAAAATAAAATCCAATTTCTCACCTTCAACTACTCATTCGATTTCATAACAAGATTGTTTGAAAATCGATTTTTTCCACCACTATCTCAACTCTAAAAATGTCAATCTTCTATGTCAATGTCACTGTCGCAGAGATCAAGTTAAATTTTATAGAGTATAGGTAGGTATTTATCGAAATTTCGATCTATCATACAAAGACAACATTGGCTTTTGATTTATGTATTTCAAGTGCTAGGCTAGAGAGAGTTGAGTCATAGAGTCATACGTTCATAATTATAATAATAGGTATGTACGTACCTACCTATACCTATCAATAGTATTTTAAATGAGGCTTTTTACTTACCGGCTGCACTACTCAGGAAACCGTAATACCATAATGATACCTATATTATAAGTACGAACATAATGATACCTATATTATAAGTTTAAATAATAATAATTAGGTACCAACTCTCAAATGGGTAAATCTAATTTTATTTTAAAATTAATAAATAAATCCTACTTATATTATAAACGCGAAAGTTTGTGAGGATGGATGGCTGGATGTTTGTTATTTTTTCACGCTAAAACTATTGAACGGATTGAGATGAAACTTTGCTAATATAGCTTATATATCAGAATAACACATAGGCTATAAATTATAATGATATTCCGTCAAAAATCAAAATATCATTCGGGCGAAGCCGCGGGTAAAAACTAGTAATAGATATCTTTATTAATTGTACACCAAAAAATACAGTAACAGACAACATAAACAACGCAAAAAAATATGTACAAGGGCGGCCTTATCGCCTTTGGCGATTTCTACCAGGCAACCTTTGGATAGACTGGACATGAAATATAGAAATATGGTCGGTGGTGTATAAATACAGTGAAATAAATAATGAGAGAGAAAAAATAGTTAGATACAATAGATAATTAAAATAAATAGATAAAGGTATATTTTATATGTATATTATCATACCATATAATCTACATATACATATTATATACCTAGGTACAAATACATATAGGTATACAATTAAGTAGATTTTGAGCAATGCAATTCAATAGTTTTTATGAAGATTCATACACTCCGGTATTTCGTTTGAGCAGTATCTTGATCGATAACGGTCAACAATGATTGAATAATTTATTTTTCGCCAAAAACGGCATAAAATGACCGACTTCAATCAACCGTGAACAGAATTCGAATAGTATAGTTCGCATTCGCATGGATCAATGTATTTCCATATTCATCCATATTTTCCATGTATGATTTCAATAAAACTTATAAGGGACCACATCTAATGTATGGTCTCCCAAACAAAAAAAAAACATACAGACGAATCGAGAACCTCTTTTTTAAGTCGATTAAGAAGTAGCCAAAGGCTAAGATTTTTTTTTAATTAATTATTTGCTTTCCTCCAGGTGACAGCGAAGCCTGACCCGTGTGTGTTTCATTCAGTGATCAAGTACGAGACTCTGCCAACGCGACGGCGAGTGCAATACATAGAAGACGATTTCCTCTGCCTAAAGCCTACCTTCAACACCACCCTGGAGCAGTATATGAGTGTACCTAGGCGGCTTATCAACGAGACTTGTCTTAATGGTGAGATTTATTCAGATTTTTCCCCATGTGAGCGACGGCTCCATTACAAAGAAGACGAATTTTAAACGACTATTCTAAAAAATATTATCTACCTTCAACACCACCTTAGCAGTAGGTACGTGTCTTCACGCGACTTATCAACGAGATTTACCTTAATAAGATTTAGGTAAGTATAGGTATTCTGGAATAAAGTCCCTTGGTTGTGCCCAAGTATTTTTGACAAACAGGTTTTGATCAGACCCTTATTTGACAAATTAAGGATTTCGTGTCGCGAATTTGGCAAATATAGATTTGACAAATATACATTTGACGAATCAAGTATTTGACGACTGTCTGCGTAATCCTCAGAATCTACAAACGCCATCAATATAGAATGTAAAAAAAAAATGCCAAGACGATGACAAACGCGAAGCAATACGTAATCCAATGCCACCGAGCACAGCGTATAAGGTGTGTCAGAGATCTAATTACAGCACTGACTATCAATAAGCAATTTGCTTCAGGAGTATCTTTGTTATCTAAGTAAGTCTAAGTCAGTGCCGTCTTAAGTCTATTCAGCGCCGGGGTGCGGAGCTCAGCTAGCGCCCTATAGTTCTCACGTACAGGCGGGATCTACGTTACACAAGTTAGTGTGTTCAGTGTTTCTACCCTAGTAAAATTATTAATCTAATACATATATATAATACCTTATCAACGCTATCTGAGCTACGCTGGCAGAGATCTCTATCAGCGATAAGGCCGCCCATTGTTACACTGTTTATGTATCTTTGTTTCTTCTTTTTGTTTATTTCTGGGTGTGCAATAAAGAGTTTATCGATAGATATATATATAGATATATCAACGCTACTTTTCTGAGATTCGTGTTGTTGGTAAAAACTAGCCAAGTAAAATATTGAGCTTAAATTATATCTCAAGTGCAATAATTCCATTTTGTGAATTATTATCTGTTAAAATACTTATTATTCATAGTACCTATTGAGTAGATCCAACAAACAAGAAATTGCATACAAAATTATTTTTTATTTTATTTATTTATATTTGGGTTACCAAACGGCCTTCATACAAAAAAAGTCTATAAACAATTCTAAAAACACTTAGGCCAACGAAGGCTAACCGCTTATAGAATAATAATAATTAGTGATTAGAAAACGGGAAATTGAAGAAAATTATGCAATATAAAATGAGCAAAGACTACAAATAGAAACTTACAAAGTGTAGAATGATTGTTATAACAGAGAATAGGAAAAGATGGAATAAAAATAGTTTTGGTAATAGTTTTATACCTACATCAGAAATTCAACAAGAAGCATGAGTTCTGCTACAATTAACAATGGAATGTTTTATGGTCTGGTATAAATAAAAATTGCAACGCACCCCTTGCCGAGTAAAGACGGCCCTGGTCTAAGAAATCAACCTATGTGCAACAACTACGAGTAGGTACCTACCATTTAAAAGGTATAGTCCTACTCTCTTTTTCGCCATTCTTTCTGGACCACTACACGCCTCATTGACCTTTCAACATAACATAACGGTTAATAAGCCTTCGACTTATTTTAAGAAATAGTTCCTCTTTAGATTTTCGTTGAAATTCTCGTATAAAATATATTCTCAGTGCACGATACCGAAATAAAATGAGGGAGTTGAAAATTTCACGCCGGTCACGGATCTTAAGTAGGTAATCATAAGGAAGCAGAATAAATTTTAAACAGGTGTTTTGTGTAATAACCGGGGGTACGACACTTGAATCTTATTTATTTCTTCATCATCTCAGCCATATTACTGGAACTATCTTAGTGGCTATACTTTTTTGATTCAGACATACAAAATAAAACATACTACATCTGAATTGAGGACATCTTTTTTTGAAGTCGGTATTAAATACCGATATTATTTTTTGCAAAAAATGGCATGTCCGACTTCACCCATGTACAGGATTCGCGAATATTTCGCACGGATCGATGTAGCATTTATCACATTATTGTTGATTTATCAAAAATGGCTCAGCCGATTTTGATAAAATTTAAATGGGACCAATTTCGAATTTTGCTTGAGAAAAAAAAGAATTATTAAAATCAACAAAATTACAAAAAAGTTATGAGTGATTATACATAAAAAATACATACGCGTCGAATTGAGTACCTCCTCCAGTGGTTCGTCGGTCAAAAAGACATAGGTACTTATTGGAAAAATTGCTTCAACACTGACTATATGACATACAAACAGAATAACAACAATTGACAATTAGTATTGATTGCAGTGATTACACCATCACAACTTCTCAGGTTTGGTTCCATTCTCATGGATGGGTATTTAGGTATGTATACAACTAAAATAGTAGGTATACCTCTTCATAAAAGGTCAATTATGTATTTATCATCAGCTGCGATGGCGTGTCCAATACTAATAGCACTGCACCAATTTCTCGTATCAACCAACCATTATATCTGATTGATATTGACATAGTACTTAATACAAACTGAGAGTATAAGTGATGCTTGTATTATTCGCAGTTATCCAACTAGGTATCAGATAAAACTTAACAACGACACGTTCACTGTGCACACAATTTGAACAATTTGTATTTCATAAACACTGTGATGTGTATGAAACCGTGGATGATGTGTTTATGTCCATTGCCGTAGCTAGAAATTTTTCTAAGGGCAGCTGCTCACTTTTGCGAAAATAGTAAATACATATTTATAAGACATTTATCGACTAAACTAATATTTTCCATTTAATTTAATGCCATTTCAACTGGCCAATCCGCTAGATTACCTATGTCCAACTTCGACTCTTCTGCAGATCTCCTTATTTCTGATTCGGTCTCGCAGCGAGACTCCAAGCATAGCTTACTAAGTAGGTAACCTATATACTTAGGGTGGGCCTGTCTTTTCATGGATACCCATGACGCTAATGTACCCGTGGTACTACTAGTAGTACATATGGTCGGACCACGGTCAACAAACGAATGAGGCACGGGATGGCATTGCTCGTTTCGAAAGTAGCGAACTTGCAGTTGATTTCCGTAGACTAAAGTATCATCAATTTTTTGGATTTGACAAACAGACTGACAAGCAACAGAAATATGAGGCCGGAACAAAAAACATCATACAAACGATGGATGGAGAACGTCCTCCGCTCCGCTTTGAACTTCGGGCGAAAATTCTGGCAAGAAAATCTGTTTGTTTTTTCTATGCCCATATTGACTGAGTAAGCCCCTGCTAAAAATAAAATCTGTGGTGTTGTGCATAATAAATTTTCCAATTGCCGTCGGTCTGTGGATGGCTAAAGTGGAGAATTGGCTGAGTGCTTTCACCTTTAACTACATTGATATAAGGCTTTTGGCACTTACAACCTTCTAAAAAAAGACCAACCAGTAATCGTATGTGATTGTGAACACTTGTCTGGTTTGCAGAAGGGTTTATAGCCGACTGCTTTACAAAGGAGGGCATCATTCTTTCAGCTAGTACCTCTATAAGATGTGTCTTTAGACGATGGATCGTATTATTCTAGGTCTTCTGGGAAATTAATCTGCTGTACATCATCACAAATTTTATTAGTTCAACCCTGAAATTGCAAAAAAACAATACTTTTTGTCGGAAAATCTCTGAACTTTCTGTAAAAAAATGAATTGTTTTTCTTCGATTTCAGGGCTAGGTGTAGGGTTAAAGTGATGAGTACAATGACATCTATGCATCTATAAGGATGTGTCCGTCGGCGTTATCAAGAGAAACAACCCGGTATGCATAAATGTTACCTACCTACCTAGGTTCATACTAGCCGATGTCACATTCTCCATTCCGTCGATTTTGTATAAGTTGTCCTTTTGCCCGAATTGACATTGGCTACAATTCGCAGTCGAGTGTTTAGATTTTCTTCAAATAATACACTTGTTCAATGACATTGCTCGGTTATTTGATCTAGTTTATTTACATCTCCGTGTAAATACGCACCGCGTACGTTCGTTGATATTTGAGATATTTTACTTTGAAAAAGGTAAGTAAAGAATAAAAATAGGCCAAGTACGAGTTGGCCTCGCGCCTGAAGAGTTCCGTACTGTATGGGGTCCCCCTTAGTTTTTGACCGACGAAACGGAGGATTTACTCAATTCGACGCGTATATTTTTTTATGTTTAACCGCGCATAATTTTTTACATAGTAGTCATATTTCGATAATTCTTTTTTATTAGAAAGAGTATAACTTCGAAATTGGTCCCATTTAAATTTTATCGAAATCTGCTGAGCCATCATCATACTAATAGTTATTATAAATCCGAAAAGTTTGTTCCTCTTTCACGCCGCAACGGAGGTGTGGATTAACTTGAATTCTGGCATAGATATAGTTCAAAGGCCGGAAAGTGACATAGGCTACTTTTTGTCCCGGAAAAATAAAAGGTTCCTGTGGGATAGCACAAAAGATAAAAAAACGCGGGCGGAGCCGCGGGCAAAAGCTAATTTCTGATAAATCAACAAAAATGTAAAAAATGCTACATCGATCCGTGCGAAATATTCGCGTATTCCGTACCCGGTTGAAGTCGGTCATGACCTTTTTTGCGAAAAAGAATTATTCAAGCGTCTATCTGTTGCCGTTTTTAATATCGAGCAAAAACGGCGAGGTTTTAAAACGGCTAGTTTTTAAAACGGCAATAAATTACGTAAAATTTTTGCCATTTTTTGCTTTTTTGTACTATTTAATCCTGTTTTTAGTTTTAACAAAAACTAAAAACAGGATTATTTTATCCTGTTTTTAGTTTTTGTTGGTATAGCGGCAACAGAAATAAATCTTTTGTGAAAAATTTCTATTGTCTAGCTATCACGGTTCATGAGATATAGCCTGGTGACAGACAGATAGACAGACGGACGGACATCGGAGTCTTAGTAACAGGGTCCCGTTTTTACCCTTTGGGTACGGAACGGAACCCCAAAAAACGGTAGCGAGCAAAATATACATAATATATGTATATAGAACAAGAGTACATAAATATAAAGGTGCATTGCAAATTCATCAACATCGATATGAGATTTCTGTAGTATTACTCAAATTCTTGAAGCCGTGGTGGTCTAGTGGTAGTAACACCCGACCTGCAATCGTGAGGTCGTGGGTTCAAATCCCGATCCCGTACCAATGAGTTTGTTTGGAATTTGTACGGAATTTCACATCATTGGCTTTTCGGTGAAGGAAAACATCGTGTGGCAACCTGCATACGTCCGTAGAAGAAATTCGATGGCGTATGTGAATCCACTAACCCGCACTGGGCCAGCGTGGTGGATATGGCCCAATCACCCTTCGTGGGTAGGCCTACGTCCTGCAGTGGACTATTAAAAAGGCTGGTACAGTACAGTACAGTACAGAACTCAAAGTCTAACATTCTTGTAGGTATAGGTAGGTAGGTACATATATATATTATATTCTTCTGTAGGTTTATAAAATAATAATAAAATAGTTCTACTCCTCGCCGTCTGTAGGCCAACCCTGTCTAGGCCAGGGTGGTGGATATGGCTCAATAACCTTAGTGGGTAGGCCTATGTTCAGCAAGTACATTATTCTCTTGCTCTCATGCTCTACTACAGAGCTTATCGCATAATAACTAATATAAAAGATGAATAAAACCAGCAGGCCAATCGCGATAAATTTAAACAGCTGCGTTCCGTCTGTAATCCAGTTAAAGTTCGGTTGCAATTGTAGTTAAGTTTCGATTCAGCTTTAAAGAATTCGGTATTGCGCTAAACTTCATACACCAATCGTTCGTTTGACAGCGGTTACGTTCCAACTCTGATTGAGTTGCGTTTCAGCTTTTGTCAAAATCATTAGCGCGATACGAAAATAGACAAAAAGTTGAAGTTCGGTTAAAGTTCAATTGTGGTTCAGCTGTAATTTTTTAGTGCGATTGGCCTGCTGATTTTCCCGACGTTTCGACCGAGTCACATCATGGGCATAGCATAATAATTACATATAAGAATAACGTGTTCAAATCGCGGAAGTTATATGACTGGTAAAGTGCTATAAGCCGAATCAACAAGTCGGCGGATGTGAAGTTAGCTACAAGCTGCGCAAAACCCAATCAACTCGCAGGATTGGATTACGCAGCTTGAAGCTAACTTCACAACGGCCGATTTGTATGAATTGGCTTAGGTATAATTACGTACGTTTACCTACATTAAATTTGTTAGCTTAGCTTTGGTATTTTTACATACATATGTCATGATTTTTAATCGTTGCATAAAATTTTAATCTTGTTTTTAAATATATATGTCGAATGATATTTTCTAGTACTTGTAAGGATAACATTTCTCTGGTTTATGATTGGCCGATTTAACAACCAGCTGCATTTTAACCAATGAGAACTGCTTCCGGCGTAGTTTTAAAACAGCCAATCAGGAAATGAGAAAATAAACTGAAGAGATGTAAAAATATTAATCTTTATGTGAGTGCATTCTCGATTTGCGCCTCGAGGCGAAAGCACACATTCAGTCAATCCAAGTTGTGATAATATAATTATTTAAGAAACTAATGTATCATATTTTATAGTGACCAAATACACATGAAAATGGACTTATTAGTTTGATTCACCACACAAATCACTTCGGTGTTGCGACGGCGAATAAGATTTGAAATGAGGGTAGGAAGAGATACCTTGGGCTCGGGCGATAGGGCGCTTAGATAAGAGATCGAGAGGTTATCATAAGTTACTTGAGTTGAGGATCCAACTATGATTAGTATGTTTTCTAATGCCAGCAACAAGTTATTTGCCGGTTCTTCTCCCTTGCCAAGAGCATTCCGAACCGGTTTATCACGATTCAAAAAAATTGTGAGATAAACCATTAAAACCTTTTTCCAAGATGGCGTCCTTGCGACAAGGGTGGCAATCCCACAAACTTGGATTTAACTTTACACCATAACTTCCACTTGAAATTAATAAAATAAAATTGCGCCCTCTGATACAGTGAATAATAATAAAAATAAATAAAAGACTTGAAAATAAATGAGGTCGCCACCATCGCATTATTTTTTGCATAACGATACTTTTTTCCTGTTCACAATCCACATAATAACACAAAAATTATTGACAGCTCAGGTTGTGGTTCCAGCAAAAGTGATAATTTAGTTCCCGAATAATTAATTTCATCTCTTTTGTGTCGCACTGTAAATGCACGAAAGTATCATTTACTGAGAAGTGTTTATCGATTTCAGGAATGGTCCGAAGCCTGGACGAGAATATGATAGAATGCGGCATGAGGGTACTATCCGAGTACAACTACTACCCGATCAGAGGATTCACCAGCCCGGAGCTACCGTTACAGTACTGCACGGAGGACGACGGATCCTGCAAACTCTTGGTCGGCTGGCACGTCTCGAATACCACCATTGAGAACTTCGAGTTTCTCAAGAACGAGCCCAACTTCATTAAGTACTTTATGAAAAGCAGTTCTTATTAGAGTAGAATAAATGGTTTTTGGACTGTTTCAGTGACTGTATTTTGTGGAAAGCTATTTATTTATTTAAAACGCATCTACCTAACACGCCCCCTGTAGCTAGAGATTCTCAAGTTTTGGGGTGAGCGAAGAAGTTTCTAGCACGGTAATTGTTTTTAGAGTGGGCAGGTATAAGGCCCATATCACAGACAGATTTTCCGTATTATACCAATTTCGGTACCGATGAAAAGACAAAGAAATAATTTTATACCTGAGGAGGAAACATTGAAAGGCTACTGAAATTATTCAATGAACAAAACTCAAAAGTATTGAAACTGTTAATTTGTGTATAAGGGTAAAATAGGAAAAAAACGATCCACAAATGCGAATAAATCATAGAAACAATAGGTAACTACCTACCCAAAACAATTACAGAGCTAGATAATAATAAAAAAAAATAGCGGTTTGCACTCTGGGAGTGCCGCAGAAGTGAAAACTTGAACATCAATATCACACAGACACACCCGCGCAAGCGCCCTACGCCTGCGCCGTCTTACGAATTTTCGATCAGGTCACATGTCCTGTCGCGAGTTTAACATTTTTTACCCATCCCAAAAAGTGCAAAACGCCGCTTTCACTTCAAAAATTCCAAAAGCCCGAATTGTAGGTTTTCCTCGGAAACGAGAGATTTTCGTTATTACCTAAATACCTACCTATGTGCTTTAATATGTACTTTATTGTACACCAAATAAAAACAATTACAATCACAAATAGGTACATTGCACTACGCGTCTCCTGCCGGTCTCAACGGAAGACCAGCGCCGGCGGCACCATGCTGTGGTGGGACCGGCTGGTGACGACAATAAAACATAGGGTAGTTTGGTTGTTAGTTTAGTTCTAATCTTTGTTATTGTGATCTGTTTTACCTGTGTTTTGTTTTCCTCAAATAAATATATATCTATTTGTCTATATAAATACCTACCTAGTACCTAGATATTTTAAGACAAGACTTCAGGAACACGCTGGATGCAAGCCGCTTCAAAATTATACAAAATAAAATTAGTGTAACAGAAGGTGGCCGTATCGCTGGAAGCGATCTCTTCGAGGCAACCCATGCACGGAACCTTAGAGTATTAATAACTACTTTAGTTATTTATTCGCTAAGCACGAAACGGAATGATAATAAAATATTTTACTGCCTACTTTGAATTTTAGATACAACATAAGCTACAATAAATAATAAACTTAAGATACACCTATGTTCACTTAAAAAATACCTATGTTCTGCAATGGACAGATTTATGGCAGATTTATCAGACGAACTATCAAGGCAATATAATTATTTTATTACATAACTTCTTTCTACATAATAGGCCTAATAATACCTATGCTAATACTTGGTTACTATATATTTTATTAGTTAATTATGTTTGTTTATTCATTGATTTCAACTAACTCACGACACATCCACCACAGTTCACTACACCACATCCATCAAATCTATGTAGTCTAGGATGTAGCACGCACGTCGCACTCGTTTGAAGGTAAAATAATATTTCTTTAACTAAAAATAGTGTCCAAGAAAAATAAAACAAGTAAAAATAAACTGTGTACAAATATAATAAGATCACGCTATTTTTAACTATTCTACAATAGAACTAGACTATTTAGAACGTTGCGAAAACCAGTTACTTATACCTAGAAAATATCTACAACATTTTCACTTCTCATCTACTCACCGCTTATTTCGCTCATGATGGCAGTTTCTTTAGGCCACTGCAAAATGTTAAGTTTTTTCTATTTCATTAGTAAGTTTAGCGCACTACTAAAATAGAGCAACAGTAATAAAGACGAACTTTCACTCGTACTTTTGTAACGGTGATTTGTCACACGTACAAAACGTTACACGACCCAAACAAGACTGGCGCTTAGTACTGCCAGAGTAAAGATCCTGAAAGTGCATACCCTTAATTATTTTATTAACTAGTAACACCAGCTGCGGACCACATTCTATCATTCTCGCCACTATTAAGGCTCCTTTACACACAGGCGGTACGAGCGGTATAGCAGACGGGCGGGCATCTATATTGTACTGGTTATATAAGAAGGGCTCACACAGGTCCGGTCGCGGTACTGCCGTACCGCCCTTTACCGCTCTACCACTCGTACCGCCTGTGTTTGATGGAGCCTTTAGGGCTATGGCTATCCACAGATTCTCGCCATTCCAGCAGCAAAATTTCTTAGTAATTATTGTAATACAACAATATTTTCTCGTCAAATATCGGTAAGTAACAAAACAATGACAAAAACAAAGAAGATAAAGTGGCCTTATCGCCGACAGGGATATTTTCAAGTAACCTAGAAGTAACAGAAGTTTTGTCGCGCTGTACTACGCACGACAAATTCGGCCCACAGTGCGATCTCAGTATTTTTAGCGGAAACTCAAAAAATCTTATCACCATACTCGTGGTGATCACTTTAGTAAAATGGTGAAAAGCTAGTTAAATACCACAGGTAAATACGAAAAAAATAAATTAACTGTTGGTAAACATTAAGTCTTGGAATAAGGACGTTCCAATTTGGTTCAAAATATCCGTCCATCTCACAGACATATAAGATATGTCTGTGGTCCATCTCAATAATCTAAGGTCCATCTACAACCAAATCAGATCATGTGTACGTAATGCTAAATGATTTTTGCTATCTGCCGCGTTGCTTCCCGACTTGGCGGCCAAGTCGGGCAGTTCACGAAGCTATTCAGGCCATTTTCAACGCCCTATAACTTTGTAAATATATTTAGTTGTAAAATAGCTTATCGCGCTTTTTTTCAAACTTGTCAAAAAGCAGAAATCTTCTGTGAAATATGGCTATTATTATGATTCAATAAAAGTTACGCCAAACGGCAAAGAAAAAAAATTAAAAAATGTAATGTCAACAAATAGATAATGTCAAACTCAAAAATCAGTGCAATTTTTCCGCGTATTTGTTTGATTCCTACTTCATTGAGTATTTGTAAGGTATTAAAATGTTGTAATAAAAATAATAATAACACGAATAGCACATTATTAAATATTTAAATTAATACAATGAAATGCCATGTGCCTGGACCTAATGTGAAAGGTTTGATTTTTTCTTTCTGCTATTATAATACAAGCGATGCCAGCGTTTTGTTTCGAATCTCTTACATTTTCATCATAACTCTGTTTTCAACTTTCAGTTTTAGGAAGAACCGTACACGCATTAGCCAGGTTTGGTGATGAATTATATCTAGAATCTCTCCCGGATTGTATATTACTGCGGACTCTTAACGCTGCTGAATCAGCCTATGCCATGGTCAAGTTCAATAAGAACTTCTTTAGCCATTTCAATTACAACTATTACTCTACAGATGACAATGAAGGTTTGAAATGTAAAATATCTATGAAGTCTGCACTAAACACCTTTAAATCGCCCACACATATGGACAAACAAGTGGAGAATTTAGAAATCAAATTGGATCCAGAATCCTGTAAGCTAATATTCCAGTTGAAATGCAAACATGGTATAGTGAAGACACATTTTGTTTCAATTCTTGATTGCAAAGCTATGCAAGCTGTGTATACAAAGGATTTGGTGCCCAACAGGTAACTAAAATGTACACAATAAACCAATAGCTGTGAACATCTATTACATCTCATATTAACTAGGCTCTTTTATACTGGGTTTGACCCTGATGATTATTAATTTTACAGAGGGCCATTTCTAGCCAAGTTTTATTTATGGAGATCATTAGGATCAATTCATGCAAAATGCAAATGAGTATTCCTAATGATTAATATTCCTTGAATCCTGAATTACTATAAGCATTAGTCCCATAGTAAATACTTTTGTGCTGTATCTATATTTAACCATTATTTGACATCCAATATTACTAGTCTTCATAGATTGTTTCTCTTTGGCAGGATAACATCACCTCAAAGAATATTATCAGAAGCTTTAAGCAATTTCCAAAGTTCAGATGACCAGGTGACACTAGAAGCCTCATCACAAGTGCTAATTCTAAGAAATTATATAGACTCCAACTCTGATCTCTCAAAAATAATACGAACTCAGATAAGTTTGAAGCCTTTAGAGTTTGATAGTTTTACAATAGGTGCAGAAACAACTATAACATTTACACTGAAAGAGTTCCGAGCACTGCTTGCTTTTGCAGAAGCTTTAGCACTTCCTTTGCAACTACATTTTGAGACAACTGGCAGGCCTGCAGTATTTATAGTCCATAACGGTTGTACCTTTGAAGCTCACTTCGTATTAGCCACTTCAAAGCCTGACAGCGCCACTCAAGCAACATCAACACAAAACACAACAACCGAACGGAATAAAAGAAAAGAAACAAGCACTAATCAAGGCTCTGTGAAGAAAAAACCACACTTGGACACAGAGGTATCCAAATTTCTAGACGAAGACTCACATCTATTTAACTTTATTGATATACCTGAGGATGTACCAACTAACAATATGAATGGAAGCAAAAATATAGGCGATAATAACAATGAATCAATGGACTGTGATAATGACAACATACCAGCATCTCCAACATCCAAGTCTATGATGAAGTCAGTGTTCAAGAGATGTTTTGAAAGTACATACGACCCGAGGAAATATAGAACTGAAGTTTTTGCTGAAAATTCAGACAGTGAATAAGTTCTAAACATTACAATAAACTGATTGAATGAGCTGTAACTATGAATGTTAATAGAGTAATAAATTTTACAAAACGATTTTTTTCTGACTTTTTGGTTGTAGATTAGCAGAAAGGAAGCAAGAAAGGATATGCACAAAATGTTACTTTTGAGTTATTGTCATTTAAATATTCTGATTGCCTAATATTTGATAGTCTGCGAGATGAAAAAAATCTGTTTTCTTATATGAAAGACCTTACTTCATACACCACTTTGGTATCAGTAACTCATTTTTTACCAGTTTGGTTTCAGCCCATTTTGCTGAACTACGTCCTATTGATGTCCTTCCTGGCTTGCTTCTGAACATCGGGAAAAAATATTCACGTCTGACCAGTGGGAAACACCCTATTTTAGAGCATTCCATGTAAAAGCTGAAGGAGCTTCAGTCCATCTTTTTTATACTGTAGGCGTTTTACTATTCTAGCCCATATGACTAATGCGCGGACTGAAGTGCATTCAGTTTAAAATGCGCGCGATAAAAAGTACACCTATGTACCTACATTATTTTGTTGGATGTAGGCTTTTATGCCATCATTGATACTGAATGCTAACTTTGCTATCTTAGGCCGAATCAAACTTAATGGCGCCTGTGAATAGGAGGCGAATCATTGCACAGTAGCAAATTCATGTCAGCAGTAGTGGGGACTCGCGCAGCTTGTGGCTAACTTCACAGACAACATAAGTTTGATTTGGTCTATATCTTTACATAACTATTTCAAAGTTAGATAAGATCAAAGATGCCTACATGAAGGGAGTAATCAAAATGAAATATAGTCATTACTGCATTATTATTTTATAGCAAAAAATATACATACACGGGTAAAAGTATTATCATATAACACATGTCACAAATCAACGTTCGATGGATAGCAACAGGGGTTTTATAGAGCATAAAAATATCTTTCTACGTAATTCTAAAGCAGTCTAATCTAAAATATATATAAAAAAATTCGGTAACATATTTATTGTGGTTTTTCCAGACTTCATATTATAATGAAAATTTAAGCATATTAATAATTTATTATAGAAATAGTTTACATAGGTACCAACTACCGAAGAAACCAATACTCAAGTTTGTGTGGCTTATAATATATAAAATCATAGGATTAGAATAGCATAGGCTATTTGGATTCTCAATATTGTACAGGGTTATTCTTAATACAGTTTCATTCCACACTACAAAAAAAAATTATAAACAACTTATCTTGTATCCTGAGTATTATCCCCACACTAATTCTTTAAGAACTGTTTGAATTTTTTTTCAGAGCTATAATTTGAGTTAAAAATGCATTTATTTGTATAATATTGTTAATAATATATTGTAAAGTTGTGCAACAACATGCTATATGAAAGCGAACAGGTTTTGGCATATTAAAAATAACCTTGTATATTTTGAATTTACATTTCAAGAGAGTAAAAAAATTGAGAGACAATAAGGGGGCAGTATCAATACAATAGCAATTTACAAAAAAAATGTTTATTCAGTAAAAATTAAAATTAGGTAATAAATTTACTACTAAAATTAGCACTAGAATCATATATTGTGGATCAGAGAAGCGTTACAATACCCACAATGTTCAGTGAATATTCTTTATGTACGGTAACTAACAATTTACATGCAGTTTGCTTTTGCAATTTTTAAAAAAATTTATATGTGAATTGCATGTTTAAAATATTTTACACATCTAGTACAATATCCTCTCTCGGTTCAGGCACATAATAAATAATTCCTGCTATAATATTACATCAGATTTGGTTTCTACTATACAGAGATCAAACTTTAATCATACAAGAAAAAGAAAAAAATGCAGATTTGTTTTTCTATCAAAAATTACCATACACATTTTATTATTATAACAATAGCTAGCTAACGTCTTAAAAAAGATGAAAAAAGACCTTGAACTCTATTTTAATATAAAATACGGCAGCGATACCATTTTAATTACAATAAGTATTTATTTTAAATCAATTTCAATAGTGTCTCTGGGCCGGGTGTTGGGCCGCACAGAGCGTCACAAGGAGCCACCCAACACTTCACCAACACACATCACTAAACAAAAGAGGGCACTGTTAATTAGGAACATTCCTCTTGGCTCTTTCTTACACACTGTGCTACTTTTCTTTTAAACTCCGAATATGATTCTCTCCATTCTTTCTGTAAGAAGAAACATAATGAGCACTCGAATGCAGTGGCTATGTGGTTAGTGCTGCAACCTCAAATGAAATCTCATTGCGATGTGTTTTTTTTTTTGTTCTGGTGTTGATGTCAATGGCCCGTCTCCCACATTGCTCATATACTTTCCCCTGTCACTAAAAGCAATCTTCTTGACTTTTCCTAACACATCTGGCGACTTTCTTTTTGAAATCCGAATATCGCTCTCTCCATTCCTTCTGTGAATGAAAACATGAAATGTGTGTATTAGTGATATGAATGCTAAATGAATAATATAATAGTGTAGGTTACACTACATAATGCTAATTCAGTTAATGTAATTATATTTTTTTTTATCTCTAATGGTTTATATCATTGTTATGAATGTTAGGTTAACAGGTTACAGGGTGATATAGTCTACATAATGATAATTTGTAGGATGGAATGGAGAAGGAATTGTCAAGGGACAATATTATTGGATATTCAGCTTTTTTACTTGGCTGCCACAAAATGGGTCCCAGGGAGTCTCAAATAGTTTTTTTTTTGTGTAGACAGTACTTTTGAGGGATTTGCTTGTATATTGTGGCCAGTTTTGAAGGCGCCATCGTAAATTTAATAGCAAATTAAATATTCTTCTCTATTTCAAATGTCAAAGAAACAGTATTTTAAGTTATTGAATTTAGGATGGCGCCTTCAAAATTGGCCATATTAGCTCCAGACAATTACATTATTCTTCATTAAAAATTGGATGCAATTGCCAATTTTGAATTTTCTTTGGAAAATATGCCAACTCAATATTTGTTTCTAATAGTGAGAAGAAATCCATGCATAGCAGTGGCACGACGCCGACGTTTAATACAGATTCCATAGTAAACATTTGACTGCCTAATACAGGTAGGTATACTAAGCACCACACAAATCGGCAGATGAGACTTTAGCCGCAGATGACACTTCGCCGTGATTGGCTAATTATTGCGCTTGTGTGCACAATTATTATTTCAACGCCGCCTGTCGTAGTGCGTAGGGAGCGCGCGGGAGGCATGAGGTTGGCGGGCGGGTGTGCCCCGGCGTCTCGTTTCTCTGGCTTTCGCGAACGCCTTTATTTCGGCTTTTGCGCAGCGCTCTGCATATAACTTCCCATCCGTCGATTTGTGTGGCGCTCAGTATACCTCAGATAATCTTGCCTTTCTATTTCTACATAATAAATATTAATTATTTAAAAAAATATTAAATATTTAGTAATAAGTCACATCCCTCCATCTTTTCTCTGGTTTTTTAAACTACACAACATATTTGAATGTGGTTTTCATCAATAGAACTTTGTATGCCAAGAGGTTGTTTGAGATATGAGGTTTGTATGAATAGTATGCAAAACATGCTTATTATAGTAGAAACGCCGAGAATTTCAGACTTGTTCAGCTTAGATGAAGTCGAGACAGGCCTCTAATCTTCAAGGCAAGAGTTAAAAGGTATCTTCTAGGTCTATATCTAAATCTACTCCATCTTCGGCTATAACTTCGCTTTTCATCAGGCAAGTTGGCATCAGGCCCTATTTTGCATAAAAAAAATTCATAATATACTTACCGCAGCATCAACATTAGCAGGGCTCTCGTCATTTGGGTCGGCAAGCATAGAGATAACACTGATGAGAATTGTCTCCACAGTGTGCACTGGTAGCCATCTTTCTGAAGCCTTCTCATAGCCCCATTTGTCATCACCAGGCTCATGGAGTATTGATATGCAAACATCTCCATTCTTCTCAACTGAAATTACCACAACATTGTATGTGAAACTTTGTGTTACCACCACTTATTTCAGCAAGCACCCCAAGTTATACCAGCACCCCAAGGGCATAGCATGGCAAAAGGACACTGCCTTTCCACCACTTTATCCCCTCAGAGAGGAAACAAAGTGTTAAATTTAATAGTAATTTAGAGTATTGCTGTTTTAAGTGTTAATATTACTTATTGTTTCATTAATAGCAATTTGGAGTATTGCTCACTATATGTATACATAGGAAAGAGAGAACAGTAGTATAAATTGCTATTAAATTTAGGATGGCGCCTTCATAATTGGCCACATTGACAACTGACATTAAAAATGGATACAATTTTTATCCCATTATATATTTGTTATTTTATCCCATTGCCTTGATAAGGGTGCAGTAGGTAGGTTTGGCACATATTTTTCTTTCTACACCTCATTAGATAGAGATGTAGTAAGTTATGATAGTGATTTTATCTCGTAATTGTACCTATATCCATTTTTTTAATTGAATTTTTATGAAGGATAGGTTATATTCATGTTTCTTCTGTTTCTTGCTGAAGAAATAGTTCAAAAGGCTTGAAGACTTTAATATTCACAACCATAATCATCTAAAAAAATAGGCAATTTTTCATCCTAAAATCAATGGGTATATAATTATTATAATTATGTTAAGTGGTATTCAGCCAGTAAAACTGTAGAGTGTAGCCAGTATTTAGTAACATCTTGATTTGGATTTTGCATTGTTTTTAGGGTTCTGTACCCAAAGGGTAAAAATGGGGATGGCTATTACTAAGACTCCGCTGTCCATCTATCTGTCTGTCTGTCACCAGGATGTATCTCATGAACCGTGACAGCTAGAATGTTGAAATTTTCACAGATGATGTATTTCTATTGCCACTATAACAACAAATACTAAAAACAAAAATAAATAAATCTTTAAGGGGGGCTCCCATACAACAAATCTGAATTTTTAGCTGTTTTTCGCTCGATATTAATAACGGCGACAGGTAGGTGCTTGAAATATTCACAAAATGTTTTATCAAATATGCACTTTATAAATAAATAATTAAATTAAAATAAAGTAAATATTTAAAGGGGCTCCCATACAAGTAACATGTTTTTTTTTGCCCGATATTAATAACGGCAAAAGGAAGATGCTTGAAATATTCACAGAATATGTTTCTTCAACAATAAATAATTTTACTACAATAAAATATATTAAGGGTAGCTTCCATTCAGTACAGAACCCTTGGTGCTCAAGCCCAGCTTGTACTTAGCATTTTTAGTAAAAACCATCATTTGCTGTAAAAATTCAACTTTCCTATGGCATGAATTAGGTTGTCATCCATCAGCCATAGGACGTCCACAGCTGGACATAGGCCTCCCCTATAGATCTCCAATAAGACCGGTTGATAGCAGCTTGCATCTAGTGTGATTCTCCAGTCTTAATGAGGTTGTCCACCCACAAGGTGGACATCATACGTTGCACTTGCCGGTGCTGGGTCTTTCCTCCAAAACTTTTCGACCCCATCGGTCATCGATCTCTGCGCTATGTGCCCTGACCATTGCCACTTCAACTTGACAATACGCTGGGCTATGTTGGTAACTTTGGTTCTTCTACGTATCTCCTCATTCCTGATTCAATCTCGCAGAGACACTCTGAACATAGGCCTCTCCATAGCTTGTTGTGCTACTTGGAGCTTCTAAATAAGGCCCATAGTAAGAGACCATGTTATTAATTAGGTTATCACAGATCTATAAATAGACAGTAGAGGTAAGGTAAAGAAAGTAAACGGAAACATTACTCACTATTTGGATGCCATATTTCAGTGACAAATTTCATCCGTGGTGGCCTCAGTGGGTATTCCTTTGGGAAATGTAAGTGTGCTTTGAAGAATCCACCCTCACTGGAATGCAACAAGATTATGTTAGCAATGTTCAATTATTTTTCTATTTCATGTTTATTTGCCTCAACATAATTATAAGCATTGTTATTTGGCATGGCAATGTCGGACCTTGTTATGACAATACACTCCAAGTCTAAAAAACGCTAAACAAGATAATGAGCTTTAAAAACCGTAAAGCTAGGCAATAGTGTTTTTTTAAGATTTTATAATCTCAGCATAGCTTACAGGTGAAAAAGATCTGTTCAGGTGTATAGAACAAAGAAAAACAAAATGTTTAGGCACTGTTGAGTCAGAACACTGTAACATCACTTACAGAGTATTGTAATAATATGGTAAAATGCTGCCAGCATGCCGTGCATGCTGTCAACTAGAGGGTTTGAGCATTTGAAATAACTTAAGACCTTCATCTTAAGTATGTAATAACGTATTTTGTTGTAGTTGGTAAAGGAACTTGCCCAAAAAAGGGTTTCAATGAAATTATCAAACTATTTGTTGAATAAGATGTTTCATCAGTAGTGTTTTGGGCCCAAGGAAGATTTTTGTGTTTTTAATGGAAATCTGCATAATGCAGTGTTGTTCCAAGTAAATTGTGGAGTGCCATATGACAACTTCAAAAAAGCCATATTTTAGTGAATGGAGAAAATTAGTAAAAAGACCATATTTTATATGGCTTTACAGGGGCAGCCGAGCCGTATTTGCCTTTTTTCAGAGCCTGAAAGCCATATAATACAACAATTGCCATATCAGGAACATCACTGGCATAATGCCATGCAGTGGTGGATTTATTTCTTCACTAAGGCTTCACATTAATGACTACAATAATATTGTTATAAATATAATCAAATTTTACTTATCATGCTAGCTTTAAAAAAAGCCTAGCATGCTTTTGCAGCAAGTAGTTGCTGAGATGAGGCAAGAGTTTTTGGTGTCTCAATTTTTAATTTATTTATGTATGCATCTATGCATTAGGCCTTTTGACTAGGTCCACAGAAACATTTATTTGTTTATAGTCGACCAAAGTATAATTCAATTAGTATTTATCTGTCAAAGAAATGTTTTCCTTGTTTATCCAAAGGTCCAGTCTATTCTTAAATGTGTTTATAGTTCTTGCTGAGATGACATCCTCAGGCAACCTATTCCAATTGTAGACAACTCTATTGCATAGTATGTGGTGTGCAGTGTTAGTTTGTGATGGTATAGGTATTATGTAAATTACAGGAAAAAAATTCTCTAACTAGGACAATTACAAAAATCTTTGTAATAACATTAGTAAAATGATATTTTAATTAATATCAATGAGAACAAGATGCTAACGACAACCACTGCATTCTTAACATTATGTTTGGAATTCAAATGGAATTTTAATTAACACAACTTAATACTTTTAATGTTAAGTAAAATGGGCATAAAGAAATACTATAATTATCAAACTACTAGCTGCCTATCCTGGCTTCGCTATAGCTATAAACCTTATAGAAGAAATTAATATTCTAAAAGATAGTGAAAACCGTATTGCAATCTATTGTCTAGTTTGGCAGATATGCAGATACACATACAAACACACAAAAATAGCGGCTTTGCTTTATACTATGAAGTGAAGCTCATAAAGAGATTTATTCCCATTTACTGCTGAACTACTTATCTTCAGCAGACGGAACCTGGTTATACATTTAGCTAAAATAAATAACATTTGACATCTGTTCTACATTGCATATTGCTTACTCAGATTACCTACTAAAGCAATAAGCTGACAAAAACTCTTATTTAATGTATGCCACCTTTGCATATCTTATTGATGGTTGTACTAAAATTATATAGGTTTTTGATAAATCATCATAACAAATAGTGAAGGAGACCACCACTACATATTACCTTATAATTAAAACTATAAACATAACACTTCTGCGCTATTTATTTAACGGATAGAGGGTGATGATTAGTAAAAAAAATATCATGAGATTGTATTCTAATCAAGAGCATAATATGATTTTGAAATCACACCTGAGAGGTTATGTTTAAAAATAGTTGGCTTTTCATGGTATATTCATGCAGACGTCTAATTTTAGTTATACAAATAGACTGGCACTTACTATAACGTGTCTGGAGGGCCGATAATGAGGACTTCCCATCTGTATATGTCATTGTCATCTATTAGTCCAGCAGAAAAGCCTTCCACTGGATTTTTGTTCAATTCTGAAAGAAGGGACGACATTCAGCACTAACACATTTTTGTATTGATATCAGTTAACAGTTTCACATTTCCTCGTGTGAATTTACATGAAGGTTTGTTCTAAATAAACGGAACAATGAATTGAAATGGTTTTATTAGCACCGCGTACCTGTCACTGCGACGAATGGGTATTGATTTTATTTTATCGAACAGTGCCCTCAAACCACCGACTCTGATAGATTTACTTCTTATATAATGCAAGCAGGTAAATAATAGCATCATTTTTAACGTAAAGGCATTAAAAATTCGACCTGCAGAGGTCAATGATTGCTCAGACAACTAAATTGCCCGACACACGAACCGAGTGACTGGCACTTATCATTTTTTAGCACGGTGGACTTACCAGCTAGTTGCTTTTTTAACAAAAGCGAAGACTGTGGTTCTGACATTTAATTACGTTTGTGAATTTAACCCCGACGACACGAAATAAATGATTTTTCCACAAAAGATGGCTGGCTGAGTTTTGTGCAGATTGTGAAACATATGAGTTGCTGCTTACTTCCGGTGCAGAGTATTGCCACACTATCGCGACACAAAATAATACTATTGATTTTATTGAATGCCGTGGAGTGCCCGTGGTCCTTTAAACATCTGTTGGCCCATTTTGAAAGGTTTTATTCAGTCAGTTGTGATAGATTTTGTAATAAGTAATCATATTAGGTCTTAATTTTCTTGTAATCCAATAAAATTCTCATGGACTGAAATACGCTAGTAACACTGACCGGATGCAACTGCCGCCATCTGCCGAGTCGAAGATAGTATTTTCTTGAAACTGTCAAATAGAATTTACAAATTTGAACGTTATGTCGTACATCTTAGGTCTAAAATATGACGAATCATTGTATTGCATTTACAATGTCAATGTTTTTTTTAATTTTCACAGGCAAATTACTGACGATCATTAAGCCATGCTTATAAATATCCAAAGATACGTAGTATCTATAGTAGTTTGTGATCCAAAGCATGGTATGCAAAGAGAATGTAATAGATGGTATGGATGGACTATGGATATGACTAAAACCTACGTAAAGTAGCCGGTGGCATATTTTCCAGAGGGGTAAATCAAAAAGAACAAAATCAGTGTAGCCACTCGGCTAAACGGATAAAACGGTTGTTTTAAAACAGAACAGCAGAATTTCCTTCTTTCTCTTCTGTTGTTTTAACCGGTTTGCCAAAGAGCTAGTGCATTTAGCCATGTCAGAGGCGTTCAGAGGGGTTAGTCCAGGTTTTCACGTGAATTGAAACTACATATGTTTCCGTATGGCTGGGCGGCCTAAAAACTGACACCAGGGCTAGCCACCCGGCCTATACGAACTTAGTTTTAGTCTAGCCTGTCTAGCCATTCGAACTATCTTAAGATATAAAAATACACATCTATTAAATAAAAGGCTTCCCTGAGTGACTGACTGACAGACAGCCTACAGCCCAAACCGCTTAAGATATGAGCTTGAAATTTGGAATATAGGTACTTTGAACGACGTAATGGAGCACTAAGGACGAAAATTTTGAACTAAGGGGGTAAAACGGGCCCTTTTCGTTTGTATGTAACTTTTTATTCCCTGTACAGATTGACTTGAAACTTTCTTTAGGTACGTGCTTTTCAAACAAAATAAAAGTTACGTTTTTTCCTGTTTTTCCGAATTTTCCTCATCTAAGGGGTCAAAGAAGGTCCCAAAGTTGGTGAAAAAAGCGTCAATTACATCGAACCAGCTGAACGGTTATGGTTGAAAATTGGTATGAAGGAGGCACACAGCATGTTTTAATAAAGGAACTAATACAATCCAGGAAAATCTATAAGGTTCCTTAGGGATACGCAAAATTAATAAGTTTAGGCTACAGCCTAAACCGCTGAAGATATGAGCTTGGGAATATACGTGCATCGTACGACATAATGAAGCACTAAGGATAAAAAACGTACCCAACTCTAACTTACGGGGTAAAACGGGCCCTTTTTGTTTGCATGTAACTTCTTATTCCTTGTACCGATTGACATGAAAGGACATGTTCACAAAATGTATGGAGGCTGGTATAATAATAATCAAAAAATCTAACCACAAGACTCGTTACATTTCGAGAAAGTTCATATTTTTCTGAGTCTATTACATCAATTGAAAACAAAAAAGAGCCCTGCATTTTTTTTAAAATTAATTTTGATTTTATTAGGATAAATAAATATATTTGGCTCAATAGGTAGTTTATCTCTAGGAACTCTGATTAAGTAACCTCCAAATTGTTAAATAAAAGCATTTTTACCAATTAGACACACTCTTTAAGTGATTTTTGTCACATTGTACCTACTAACTGGTCACACTGGTAGGTTATAATTTTCAATTTTAGCAAATTAAGAGGTAAATGTGAAAGAATCAGCTTTGAATGCAAGTAAAATAACGCTAGAAGCACTTTATTATTGTTAAACTAGAAAAAATAAAAAGCTGCATAATTTTTTTCAGATAATTTATTTTTCACTTTAAAAAAAAATGCAGGGATAAAAAAATCTAAATTAAATATTTTTCAGAAGCCCATAAAACAAGCTTTCAAATGATGTAAATATCATCTTGGTTAGATTTTTCTCTGAATAATATACCACTTGTGGACATCACCTTTGTATAGATGCTTTTGAGACTAAATAAAAAATATGGCTGTACCTGTTTTTTTGAATTTTCCTTAAAAAATCCTGAGGGGTCAGATACGTCCCAAAACTTCAATGCGCTTTTTTAAATAATGTAGTATTTAGAATAGGATTATGATAATGATAGTTTATCTTTAAATGGGGCAAAATGGGTCCCCAAAAGTTTACAATTTTTTTTTATTTTTTGAGCCAATAGTCTTAAGCTTAGCTGTAGTATTATTATATCTTCTTTGGCTTAGCGCACATATAGATCAATATAGGTATTTTACTATGGGATCAACCCTGACAAGCGAAAATTACCTACATTTTCCATACATTTTGTCGCGGGTCGATGAACTTTTTGTGTTGAACAGCTGATTTTATCACGTGCTTTTGGGGTTCGTACCATTGTAAAAGTTAATCAAATTATGAGTATAATAGCATCCTTGAACATGCCTGACTAGAATTACGACTTGTGTGCCATTTTTTCATTTGCCTGGAAAATTAAATGGGTATCTAATAACTTAATGAAACATGTCGAATACCTGTACCGGCCTTAATTAATTGTGCACTACTGAAAATAGGTAGGTACTACGGATAGCACTACGGATAATATAAACAGGTGGGTCTTAAGATGAACATGGACAAGACGAAAGTCATGTGTAATTCCCATGTTTTGCCTACACCCGATTTCTGTTGGAAACTCGGTTCTTGAAGTCGTTGACTCGTATGTCTACCTAGGACAAGTAGTCCAGTTAGGTAGGTCCGACTTCAACAAAGAGGCCAATCGCCGAATTCAAGTAGCCCAACGAGCTATGGAGAGGGCTATGCTTGCGGTCTCTCTGCGAGATCGAATCATTAACGAGGAGATCCGTAGAAGAACCAAAGTTACCGACATAGCCCAACGGATTGGCAAGTTGAAATGGCAATGGGCAGGGCACATAGCGCGGAGGGCTGATGACCTTTGGGGTCGAAAAGTTCTCGAGTGGAGACCATGTACCGCCAAGCGCAGCGTAGGACGTCCATCCACAAGGTGGACGGATGACCTCATTAAGACCGCAGGATCGCGCTGGATGCAAGCAGTTTCCAACCGGTCTTATTGGAGATCTATAGAGGAGACCTATGTCCAGCAGTGGACGTCCTGCGGCTGATGGATGACTGAAAATAGGCATATCCGCGAAGGGTAATTGGGCCATATCCATCACGCCGGCCGAGCACGGGTTGCTGAATTCACATACGACATTGATTTTTTCTACGTACGTACAGGTTGCCTCAATGTTTTCCAGCAATGAAAAGTGAAATTTCTTACATAGTTACTCATACAATTATAATTATTGGCTCCCTCGGTGGCTCAGTGGTTGACTCTGACTCCTGGGTCAAAAACACGTGGGTTCGATTCCCAGGGCAATTATTTATGTGATGTTCATATGCGTTTGCTCTGTGTCTGGGTGTTATTCACGTATTTTTATTTATTTATTTAACACTTTCTTGCACACTATTTGTACAAAAGGAGGAGTTAACGCTAAACAGCATTATCTGCCAGTCAACCTACATGTATATGTAGAATATAAGTCTCTGCCAGTCAAATCACAATCTTTGCTTAGTTTGGGATCAGAGACCGTGTGTGAGATGTCCCCCAATATTTATTATATTTATTTACTATTGAGATATATTTATTAAGTGCCAAGAAAACGCGGGCCAAACTGTGGGTTATTATTACACTTACAATGGTAAGTACCTAATTATCAACACAACGTGAGCTATACCGCGGGCTTTTATCATTTTGAGCAAGTACTAAGACAATACGGGCCAGACCATGGGCTATTATCATTGTAAGTAATACGACAATGCAGGCCAAACAGTAAGCTTTTATAATTTTAAGCAAGTATTAAGACATCGCAGTCCATGCTGCGTGCTATAAATAGCAAATACTAACAATACTCGGGCCAAACCGTGACCTATTATCATTATAGGCAAATACTGTTACAATTTTGACCAAACCGTGGGCATTATCCTTGCAAGTAATTTTAAGCAAGTATTAAGACAACGCGGGCCAAATCGCGGACTATTAGATATTATTATAAGCATGTACAAAGACAACGTAGATCAAACCGCGGGCTATTTTCATTTTAAGTAAGTACCTATGTACTAAGACAACGCGGGCGAAGCCGTGGGTTTTAAGCTAGTTTTATATAATAGTAATAAAAATGTGTACTTACAATACTATACGAAAGTATGCGCGGAGCTTCCGTTCCCCTCCTAGACACTTCTTTATAGTCAATGCCACAGAGCAAATCTCTTCTGTGGTCAATGCATATTCTATTCTTCTCTGGTGGGCAAGAATAGCTAGTTGCTCCCCTAAAGAAAATATCTAACTATGCCAACACTACATGCACAAGTGGATTAAGCGGTATACGCCGAGGCCGAATCACACAAGTCGGCGGATATGAAATCAGCTACACAGGGCTGGACCGTGAGTTTAGAGGGCTAGTTAGGGGCCCACCTAATTACTCAAAGTATAGATAGCAAGATAGAAATCAAAGTAAAAATTAGACGATAATGCGAAAAAATCTACAATTTAATCAAATTAAACCAATTGTCAGGTTTTGCAGCTCTGCGAAACCTACGATTAATCAAAATCATTTAATCAAGTCTATGTTCGGGTGTTGGTACTTCGAACAGATAGATTCGATCTCGACTGTCTCTTTCTATTTTGCTATCCTATACTGTGAGTAATTAGGTGGGCCCTTAAGTAGTATTAGGCCAAGGCCCCCTAAAGACACGGTCTGGCCCTGTGTAGTTAACTTCATATCCGCCGAGCTGTACGAATCGGCCAATACAAGAAACCCTGCACAGAAAAGACCTAGTTTTTCCTGCTCTATAAAAGACTGTCAGTGAGAAAGTTTCATTGGCTTATGAATAAGGAATTTAGATGTTATGCTAAGAAAAATGCATGCTATACATAGTCATTGATTGTAATAAAATAATAACATTGATCAACATAGACTAACATAGTTATTCACTTAAATTAGAATCTTTTCTTATCCTTTTTTGTTGTGTTTCTGCATGGCCATTTGACAATTCTAATTTCCGTTTCTTTTTATTTTTCTTGGATTTCTTTTGATTCTGTATATTTTGCGCATCTTTTACTTGAGGCTGTGGTTTGTTTGTTTTAACTGTACCTTTACAAGAGCCTACTAGATCTAGCAAAGCTTTAAAATCTATGTTAGTTTCGACATGGCAACTTTCATGGAACTGTTTCATTGTGTTAATGAGTTTGTTCAAGACTGTGAAGAAATTATTTTTTACAGGAAATTCTGTTTCGCCTTTTAGTGCACTTGTAAGGGTACTCTCAAAGTTTGCCTCCAATTTCTTTAACCTTGGGACAGCATCGTCGAGTTTGCTTTTCTTTAGCGCACGATAAAATCCAGATATTAATGCGATTCCTTCATTTCGTCGGAACTGTCTCACTTCGTTATTGAAGACATTGCTTACAATGATCGGAATAAGTTCATAATTGCCGTCCCACTCCGTCTGTAAGACTTGGTGGAAGAATATAATGGGCAGCATACAATTTCTGTTCTGGAAATAGCTCTGTACCGCTTCCTTAAATATTTCCACAAGAGGTGATGAACCTTTCTTTTTCGGAGATTTCGTACTTTTAGTGTCCAACTTTTGAGAACAGTGGATTATAAATGTCGCGAAGCAAGTGATTACATCGCCGAGCGCCTGGTACAAAAAATGCGACCGACCGCCTTTATCGATAATAGACTTCAAGTAGCCGCACAAAACTTCGACGTTAACATCTTCCGTTGACGTGAATTTGCGGATTTTCGTCAAGTTCTTAATAGTCTTTCGGACTCTATTCTCCAACTCGCTGAATTGACTGTCTTGAATGCAGAATTCGAGGCATCTGGTGAGCGGGGCGATCATTCCTAAGCAGATGTCCATAGCCGGGTCTTTCTCTAGATAGATATCGATCAGATCTACCACTCTGATTCGGAAATCGGACAGAGCTTTTTTGTTTTTGCGATCTTTCTTAGATTTCTTGCCTTTGCCTTGGTTGAACTGCCTGAATGCCTCGGCGAGGGCATCATCTAGTTTCCTTCCTTCCTCCTCATCTATCATATCGGCGTCTATACTTTCAGCGTCAGAGTCTAAAGCGGCGGCACCTAAAGCTTTTTGCACGGCTAATCTGAGCTGATCGGGAGTCTTCATATCCTCATCATCGTCTTCGACATCGCTGTCACTCTCATTTTCATCGTCGTTTTTCTTTTCATCGTCACTTTCCTTCTCATCTTCACTTTTATCCTCATCTTCACTTTTATCGTCATCTTTTTCATCATCATCTGACTCGTTATCATCTTCTTCGTCGCTTTCTGTCAGCGGATTTGATTCGCTCTCAGGGTCTAGTACTGAGACGATCTGATATAGAGAAGATGGAGTGAGGTACTCCCATATAAGCCTAAATACGCACTGAACCACTGACCGAAGCACGCTCGACTCAGCCGAGAGTATCGACAGTAAAACTTCAACCAGCACTTCTATCCATTCAGGCTCTTCCGACAAATCGGCTTGTTTTGATTTCTTCTTACCTTTCTTGTAGTGTTCATAGCAGCTCTTCAATTCCTTGATAGAACTCCTTGCGATCTTCACGTGAGCCGGCTCGGAGAACAAAAATAAACCCAGCTGGTAAAGTAATATCAGGAATACTTTGTCAACTTTTGATTTTGAATCAGTCTTTTCTATTGTCTGACAAACTTCAATCAGCATATCCCAACATTCGACATTTTCTTTCGGGAATTGCTTTTCCAACTTTGTTCGGACTTGTTCTTTCTCCAAGATGCTGCAGATGAAGTTGCATAAAGATGACAGGACAGTCACCAGATTGTCGACGTTGGAGAATTTGGAAGTGAAACAGCGGTAGAAGCATGTTTTTATTGATCCTGCAGAGGAAAAGGTCAGATGTATTAAGCAGGAAAAAACCATGCATTTAATTTCTTAACATTGGAGTATTAAAAAAGTTTTTATTTTATTTTGAAACAACCAAAATTGAATGTGAACCAAAATTATGCAAAAAGGAACATAAAATTGTTTCCATTTATAGTGAATTAAAATTTTGTACAATTATTTTTTGCCAAATACGGCATAACCGACAATCGTGTACAAAATTCGAATAGTTGCCTTTAACTATTGTTGATTTTTCAATGAAATCACTCGATCGGCCGATTTCGATAAAATTTAAACGGGTCCTCTGATGTGTGATCTACCAAACAAAAAAATAATTATCAAAATCAGGTCGTAATTGGCGAAACAATCGCGTAACATACAATAAATAAAACATTCAGATGAATGGAAAACCTCCTTTTTGAAGTCGGTCAAAAAGAGTTGTGGGCGATTCGCCCCGCGGGCCAAACCGCTTGCGGGGCGAAACGCCGCAATACCCGTTTAAAAGAGGCGTTAATTATTCATTAATCATGTTTTACCTGCCAAATCAGTACTGACGGCGACATTCTCATCGCCACCAATTTTGAAGAAGCCAAAACACATCAACAACTTCATATAAGTCAGCTTAAAATCTGTATCATCCTTCACCGTTTCATGAGACACCAGGTACGACATCAACTCAGCAGCTTTCACTCTTTCATTATTGTACCAACTCCTCATACTGTCCTTAACAGCTTTTTGTGACGTATTTAACAGGACTCCTTTGAAAGATTTTGCCAATTTCTTAACACCACTTTTATCTAAGTCTGCTATGATAGACTTTACTATAGTAGTGCCAGTAATTTCTGTAAAGTTCATTTCACCGGGATCAAACAAGAGTTTATTCAGCATTTCGACTCTGATCTTGCTGTCAACCTTTTCAGACTTTACAGCTTTTGCTAGTGCGTTTAAAAGCTCTCTTTGCTTTTTGATCATAAGCTTATTGTCGTCTTCATTATCTCGCTTGTTCCTTATCTTGCTAGCTGTCTGCAGACCCTTGAACCAGTCCATGAATAATTTGTAGAAGTTTTTGCTCAGTAGCTCAGGAAGGACTTCATAGTTTTCCTTTATGTTGTTGACTATGGTAGTTAGAATATTGATAGCCACTAATTCCCTGTTCCGATTGTGCTTGATCAGTTGGCTATCAATGCCGGAAGTCCAAAAGAGCGCCAGGTGAGGCGAATTAGCTATCTGAATGCCAATTTCTTTGTAAATTGGGTGGCCGATAGAGTTGAAGTCTATGCCTGTCTGAAATGATCAAAATAACAAAGTATAGATAATGAAATTCAAACATTCATCATGAGCACAGAATTGGAACTAAGCAATGAAATTGAATCAAGCAAGATTTAGCTATAGGAAAATAAGTTTTTTGAACATCATTAGCATGAAAGCCATATTAAAATTGTTTATCAAGAGGCCATCTCCACAATGTTGAGGGCACATTAAAATGTTAAGGGCTCCTTCACATTAAGCCGCGAGCGACGCGGCAGCGCGACAGTCACGACACTTTCATACTAAAAAGAGCAGCGTGACAGCTGCACGACACGCGATTATCATAGCAAACGGTAGAGTGGTAGATGTGTGCCATTAGATCTTATTATATATTTATTTTGGACATTCACAATTAGTATAACACACAATTGTATCTATGTTAAAATATATAATAAAATAAAAGTAACTCACAAGTAGTTTCTCACAGATGGCATGGATGTTATCCTCACAAAGTATCTCACTTGCTCCCAAAAGTTTTTTCAGTTTTACTGCTCCTGGAAATTTCTTCACAACCGTCATCAGGAAGTAGAGAGAGTCAAGAGTATGCTCTTTGATGTCTTTTTTGAACTCCTCCTTTAAGTTTGGCCATAATATTGATGAAAATTGTTCTTCATTGAGCTGTAAGGAAATTAGTATTTATCAGGCCAAGGCAATGAAAATAGTATTTATCAGGCCCTGGACAACTTTGATAATCATGGCTGCTTAGGTTTATGTCATTCTTGACTGCTAGGCCACAAGTGTTAGCTTAGCAGAAGCAGCGGTGGCTACCTGTGATTACAGTCGATGCGACTAGGTCGAAACGCGGGGATAACGAGGAATTTATTTATCTCGTAATTTTAGTGCATGGTTAGTCCCGTAGCATATAATGATGTGTTCAAGTCGCGAAAGTTTAAAAACAACATATATCTGTGTCTAACTTTAAAATATAATATGCTAAGAGATAAATGACCGATCTATAGCAAAAACAATCAAGCTTACCCCGTTGGCAAAATCAAGCAGCAAAAGGTATGCCACTGTTGTAAGGTACGATTTCTTTTTACTGGCATTTATCAATAATTTGATGATTTCAGCTTGCTCCTCCGACGAACATTTCAACATTAGCTTGGACCGGAATACTGCACCACATAGTAAAATCTGACCGAGAGCAACATCTCCTACTTCCTGTAAGATATTAATAAAATTCATAGCAAGTCATTTTATGACATTAAAATGTTTTTACTGTCTTTGTAGTTTTGAAAAATAATAAATTATGAAAAACATTACTAAACAGCTGAAATGTACTGTTATTTTTTGTTACATACATTAGTTAAATTAGATCTTAGTCATTGTTTTCATGATAGTATTTGTGGCAGTCATGCAGAGAATTTTGTATTAGTAATTTCAGCCAATAATTCTATATTATATCAGATAGCAACTTACACTTTTTGAAGAGCCATTGGCATGTAACTCCTTCTTCACTAGTTCCAAAAGCTGGGGCGCTGTGATACCCTCTACTTTCGACAACAAAGCCACAAGAGTGGCGAAATACCCCGTCCTTTGCTCTGGCACATTGGCGCCCAAACTTCTTACTAACCTTTTCAAGACATACTGGACATCTTTGTCGTTCTGTAATAATAACACCACGAATTTCAAAACTATCAAATCGAAGGATAATTTAGATTAGTTGTAAACTTTAGTTATAAATAAAACTAACCTCATTCCTTTGCAACTGCGAAATAATTTTGGACCCTCCGCTTAGTTTATCAGCATCTATGGGTGCTTTCAATAAAAGAAATGCATCCAAAATAGAAGGTGACAATTTTATCCCTGTTTGGGGATTACTTTCTTCTTTGTCTGGGTCTTTCATTTTATTAATTTCCTAATCGTAAACACAATAACATTACTCCACATGGAATCCACATGAATGTGATGTGGTGATGCCATGTAGACGTAATAATTGCCTAGAACTTTCTTGCCATTGCTATTCGATGAAAATAATATAATTCAACAAATAATAATTACTGTATGCCTTTGAATAAATTTATAAATAATATAACACGTTTTTAACTAACTTATAAACAAATAGGTTTTTTTCAATTCCATTATTTTACCCATGTGAAAAAAATGTTCGATAGCCCCTTGGAAGAGTTATCCTCTTGGAAGAGTTATAAAACGTCCCTGGATAGCCCTGAACCAAGTATTTTGTATTATATGATAAATCCATGCCCAGAACTCAAAGATATGGCCGGACTTGCCCCAATAAAGTAGTTTCCCGTTTTCTAGTTTTTTTATTAAATTACACTACGTCTACAATAGATTATGGTGTTTTTATTTTTTAATTATCTTTAAAAATGACGGAGTTATGAATTTTTAAACATGACCGCACGATTTCAAAAAACCTTGCGACAGATTTACGCGTTTGACGTCATCCGACCCAGGAAACGCACCGTGGGTTCGGCGGGAGTAAGGAAAAAAGGAAATAAAGTGCTTCATTCTATACCGGGTATTTTTCTAAGCCACTAATACTTTCTAGGATATCATTGTACACCCATCTTTATGTTATGATCAACATTTTCTATGGGACTAACCCCCCAATATAACGAATAAAAAGTCAGCAATCCTTTTATCTATTATTAGCTATAATTTTGTCGTGAGTAAATGAACTTTATATCTACAAATGGAACAAGACTTGGTGTATTTATGTAGTGTACTGCAGTTTTTACATCTGTAACTGTTAACTAGTAGCTATTCAAACAGCAGACCTCGCAAGTATACATTTTATTATTTGCTTTGAGGTCACTATCTGGTTTTTAATAAGTTTAGTGTATATGCTATGTCGAAAATCGCCTCAAGACGGACTTGCCTCAATTTCTTTTAATTTAATTCTAAGAATGTTATGTTCACCAATGTAAATTTATGACGCTTCTAAAACTGTTCAGATATCTAAAATTTGGCTAAAGATGGATATATATTAAGAAAAAACGAAAACAATTTTCAAGCTATAAGTACCTATTTATAGAAATGTAGGTATCCCAAAGATTATGGCTTGCCAGGTTTGTTATGTTTAAAGTGCTAAACTGGTGCTCGATTTCAAAAACTAGATGTCATGTATTTTTAGTCAATATTGTCTCAATGATATATTGATTTTTTAATCAGTGCATGTTATTTTGTCTGTAATTTCAGATTACGTTTTGGAGTTCATTAATTTATAAGACGTTATCTCGTCAAAAAAGCTCAATGCTTAGGACTGATATAAAAAGAAAATACTCCATTGATAGATCATATCAACGTCTCTTTGCAATGTAATGTCAAGACAGCAATGGTCTAAAATCGTTAGTTATAGAAATAAACCGCATTTAAGTTTGACAGCTGTCACTTTGAGACCTGATATGTCATCCTAGTATGGATTCTAGAATATGACAGCTGTCACTTTGTTCAGTCATTTCTAGAGTTTTGTAGTAAAACGAGGAACCCTTAAAATTTCGTTATGTCCGTGAAACAATACATTTTTGAGCTATAAAGGAAAATTAAAATTTTTAAACATAAGAGGTCATCGAATTCACAAGTAGGTATATTTCATTCAAACAAACAATAACACTTTATACTACACCTGCTCGGAAAGTACTCGTACCTTGATACTTTATCAAATTTACGGTAGAAAGTACGTCATTGCATATCGAACAAATAATAAAGTGTATGAAAATCCATTTCTTACGTGGTTTTTCTTTTTTAATTTTGGGTAAGACTATGCGCTGGTAACCTAAATATCAAAAGCCAAAAAGTTTTTACAGTGAGTTTTTATCTCCAAGTTCGCAAAATGACACTGGCCACTAGCTGTGTGTTGGATGGTGTCAAACAATTTGAAAAAAGAACATGTGAAAATTGCAGACGCCATTGGTGCCATTTTCAATGTGTGTTTTGTTTGAGGATTCAGTTTTCGTAGAAAAGTAAAATAAAACTATCAAAATGATGAGTAGTGATAGTGATGATGAAGATTTTTTTACTCCGCCGCAGTTGAAGGAAACAGCAAAAATACTGATTGATAACCTTTTACCACAGAAATCAAATAAAAAATATAATAAAACTTATGACGATTTTTTGCAATAGAAAAGTGATAAAGATTTAGTTTTTTATTTTCCTCGTAGGTGTAGTATAAAGCACTATGTATCACTCGAGAGAAAGTGCGATTCCCGATCTCGGGTGTTTCAAACGACACCCTTGACAGTAATCGGTCACTTTCTCCTCTCGGTGAACAATGTACTATTATTAGACAACCACATTACATAACAAATTACAGGGACAAAACAATACAATTAATAGGTTTCTTACTGGTGGCCTTATCGATTTAAGTGCAACCAAGAATTCATACTAAATTACGTTTTCCTAGTAATCAACCATCTTAAAAATTGGTTTTTATCATCATCATAATCACGTCACGTCTACGGAAGCCTATCATACGCATGACTCGACACGCACTTGACAACTTGTTGGAACTAGAAAATAAAAGCCATGAAAAAAAATATCTAAAGTATTTTATTAGAACTAAATATATTACGCTTCACCAGTTCAAGCTAGCTAACCATGTATAGGGAATCAGTCCCAAACTCTAACACCGGTGCTAGCCAACCGGACTACACAAACTAACTTACTTAGTCCCATAGTAAAATTTAAAATATCTTAGTAAAGAACCTTACCATTTTTATGATTAATAATATATTTACCTGTGAAAGTTGTGCATTTTTGAGAACTTATTACAAAAAAATGTATACTTGCAAGGTCTACTGTTTAGAGAGCTACTAGTTAATAGTTACAGATGTAAAAACTGCAGTACACTAGACACATGCACCAAGTCTTGTTCCATTTAGATATAAAGTTCATTTACTCAAGTCAAAATTATGGGAATGCTGACTTTTTATTCGTTATATTGGGGCATTAGTCCCATAGTAAATGTTCATCATAACATAAAAATAAGTACAATGATATTCTAGAACGTATTTGTGGCTTAGAAAAATACCCGGCATAGAATGAAGCACTTTATTTCCTTTTTTCCTTACTCCCGCCTAACCCACGGCGCGGCTCTGGAGCCGGATGACGTCACACGCGTAAATTCGTCCGGAGGTTTTTGGGTTTCGTGCGGTAATGTTTAAAAATTCATAACTCCGTGATTTTGGAAGATAATTGAAAAATAAATATACACCATAATTTATTGCAGACTCGGTGTAATTTAATAAAAATAAAACTAGAAAACGGGAAACTTCCTTATAGCTAAATGAAAGGCTACAGAATACCGAGAACGACCGTAGAAATGAAGATCTGAATGAGTTCCTGACGCCATAATACTAGCTCAATACTTTTTTTCGCCTAAAAAAATTAAACCTATGTTTTTTTATTCTAGCGTAGATACTACACCTAAAATATTCGGTCACACAATCTTTTGTAGGGAAATCTGAGGGTAAAAACATTGAAAAAATCATTATAATTTTTCTGTTGGTTTAATTGTAATTAGTGATATGAAAACAGCAAAAAATCATTACATTTTTGAAGTACTTATCATTTTTAGAAAAGATGTTTTGGAGTTAACTAATAAGAAAAAAAAAAACATTCGATAGTTCAATTCCGTGCATCCTTCTTTAATCATAGACTATGCGGTTTTTTTTACAAAGACCTATAAAGTGCAAAAAAACTGGAATGACCAACTGCATTTTTTCAATTTTTCTGTGCTCCAAGCTAATTCCCCTTCCCTTCCCCATTATTGAGAAAATGTTTTAAGTTATCAATTAGTCCAAATTATGTTCCTACTGCCAGGATGCTTGTCGATAAATTAAAGAAGGTACTCAAATGAAATTAAATATCTGGTTTAATAGTGTTACTATCAATCTTACTACCAGTAGTAAGAACGGTAAATGAATTACCGTTTTTAATACTGCAGTTGAAAGATGTTAGAACAGTGTTAATAAATTACTCGTGTTACTATCGAAAAACTAAAATATCTCACTAGGTACTTCAGTGAGTTTATCGGTTCAAGTTGGGGAAAATGGCAAATCTCCATGGTCATACAAACTATCCACAAACTATCGCTTCTAGAATTTGAAGCGCGCGCGTTCAGTGTTCCATGTTTCTAAACATGGCAGGTCGCAGTGGATACGACGATGTTAATCCCAGGTATTGCGGATAAAATACTGTGAAAAATGCCCCAAAATGTATTTTTAAATTAGTATCTGTTGTTTTTTTAGTTGAAACAATGATTTCCTTCAAAATAGCTACACTTATACCTATTGAAATTTGATGTTTTTCCTTTGCGATAACATTGAATAAAAACGGGATTTTAGCACATGCTTGTTGATTTATAGGAAATTACCAAGTGACTACATATGCAAAACTATAGTTTTGAGTGGTTAATTGCTAGGAAAAGTGAGTTTTGTTGATTTTAGAGGTTATGAAATGTTCACGGTTGCGGCTATGGTTTCAGGGATTTCGGCGGCGGCAGGAGAACTGCCGGCGGCCGACCTCTACCCTCAGAGCCTCCTTACAAGGCGTACGTTGGCAATCTACCTTCTGGCATCATCCAAGGCGATATTAACCGAATTTTCCCTGTAAGTTCTCATTTTCTAATTTTATTGAAAATGTATTATGGGGAAACCCAGTGTATTGCTCATACTGTAAAGTAAATAATTTATATTCATGTTATTTTCACCAAAACACTCAATGACTTAGGATGATCATATTGTTGTAGAAATATTTGTTTATCTCTAATTCAATGAGCAAACTGATATTTCCCTAGATAATAGAATATTATGTCATATGCCTATCATAGTAGCTGTCTTACCTATATTTACATTACATCACCTATTTGAAGGTTAACATGCTCCAATTACAGAGCCATGAAACATTGAACTTATTTGCAAATTTGTGAAAACAATAAGTAGGACCCACAAACTATTTTGTTAGACAACTTTCACTTTTAGAAGACAGATACTCCAAAAGACATTGCCTTATATGAAATCTCAAAGTAAAATTGCTTCTAATATTGTAATTATATGTATCCTAAACCAAAAGTTACTATAACTAGATTTTTTTTTTATTTTGTTGCTTATTATATCTTTAAAAAATATTTAATCAAAACAATAAGTTGCTAGTTATCATTTTCTTTTTTGTCTTACTGCTAAATAAATCTTAAAAACCTGCATTAAGTTCTAATTTCTCAATATATCTAAAGTGCCATTAATAGGTGCTTTAGTATTGTCAATCTATGTATTTTATAATATTACTGATAATGTAGTATGTTTTTTGCATTGATTGTTACTCTGTCATGCAAAAATGGATCATTGGATCGACTTGATTTTTTGCATGGATATAGTAGAATAGTAGAGTTGAGGTCGGAAAGTGTTATAGGCATAGCTTTTCGTAATATCACATTTGCCTAGCTCCAGGTGAAAACTAATATGTAATGTGTTCTAACTTTTTTTTTATTTAATAAAGGTTTGCATTTGACTACATACTGCCTGATCTTAAGAAAATATGTGGTCTAGAGTGTAGCTCTTACCTAGAAAATACCTATTTACTCATTTATAAACAAAATGAAATAAGACTTTAATACTTTATGTGAAAATGATGATGGTTGTTATACATGTTTTTGGGGCTTAACCCACCTACTGTATTTAGCCACCAAACACGCATAAGAAAGGTAAAAAATACAAAGCTGCAATATTGAGTGAACTCTTTCAAGGTCTTGGTTGTCAAAAGTCATTATACATACAATGCCATAAGGTTCAATTTCACTGCACTTTTTTCACATAATTTGTATAAACCTAATACTGTAATAGTACATACAATATTCCTGGCTATACACTGTTTAGATTAGACTGGAACCACAAAAAGAAAAAATCAAAGGGGAAAACTAGAGCTGGAGGAGTAGCAATATATGTCAAGCCAAGTCCAACCACTTGGATGGTGTGCCGATCATAGCTAAACGTAATCAGAGATATATGTGTGAAGATGTGGAAGCACTCTACCTTGACATTCAGTTTGGTATGCATAATTTCTTGGTAGTGGGGGTATATCGGCCTGAGGTTAAGGAAGAGATGGCATGGAGATCATGTGACACTAATCTGATGGAAAATCTTTTTACAGCATCTGAAAACAACACTATAAAAGTGGCCGGTGACTTCAACTACACTAATTTAAAGTGGCCAATCACAACTGATCAGCAGCAGTCCAGAGATGTGTCTGCCAAACCAGAAAATATGTTTATAAATATGTACCTAAACAGCAATTTGCATCAGCTTGTAAAAACACCTACATGTTACCAATCAAACCAGGCACCTTCTCTATTAGATCTTATAATGGTCAATGATGAAACATTAATTACAGAAGTTATCCATAAATCACCCATAGGAAAAAGTGACCATTGTGTCTTGGAATTCACTATTTAGTGTCTAATGCAAAAAGAAAGGACAGTACCCATGTTCTGGCGAAACTATCAAGGCATAAATTATAACAGTTACAATTCTGATTTGTATAAGACTTTGCAAGCTGTATGCGAAACGGATGATCCTCAACAACTATGGAATGGTATCTTAAATGCTATTAATGTTACTACAGACAAACATGCGCCTCTACGGCAAGTTAGATCTAAACCGATTAAAAATAAGCCATGGATTGATTCAAGTGTTCTTGAGCTAATTTCTGAAAAGAAAATCTTATGGGACAGGTACCGAATGTCTAAGGATGATGATGACTATAACAAGTTTTGTGTAGTGAATAATAGGTGTGTTGCCTTGTCCAGGAAGCAAAGGAGTGCTTATGAGGCTAGAATCCTTGACTATGGTGATAAAGCTTTTTATTCATACCTGCGACGCTGTACTACTTCTACTGTCAGTATTCCACCAGCAATTAGAAACCACAATGGAGATCTAGTAACTAAACCATGTGATATTGCTGATGTTTTTGCAGTTGAGTTTGAAAAACCATATTCAGTAGAATCAGCACTCAATCAAAACACTATGCAACTCCCCGTGTAGAGGAAAGTTTGTGTGACATTTCTTTCTCTGAAAGTGATGTAAAGATAGTAATTGCAAATTTGAATATCCAGTCGTCCCCTGGGCCAGATCAACTTCCAGTTTGCATACTTAAAAATTATGTTAATACTATTGCTCCAGTCTTAGCAAAATTAATGAACACTTCCTTTGAAGCTGGATACTTGCCTCAAGACTGAAAGCATGCGATAGTTTTTAACTCCAATTTTTATTAAAAGGTGACAAAACTAAACCGGAAAACTTCAGACCTATTAGTCTCACTAGCATTGTGGTGAAGATTATGGAAAGGATTATCAGTGAGAGAGTAGCATAATTTAAAATAGAAATTGTGTGATCTCAACCAAAGCAATCATGGTTTTATTGAAAAAAGATCAACTGTCACTAACTTATTGACATGTGTTCATTCCTGGAGTGTACAAGTTGATAAAAAAGAACCTGTTGAAGTTGCATACCTCGATTTTGAATGTGCATTTGAGAAAGTACCTCATCAGCGCTTGTTGTTCAAGCTTGAACACCATGGGTTGCGTGGTAAGTTGCTTGAGTGGTACCTGAGCTTCTTATCGGGTAGAACATTTCAGGTTCGAGTGGGGAACTCGCTATCGGACCGAAAAATGGTTTCGAGTGGTGTCCACTCCTCAGCTGTATGGAATTTTCATAATGGATCTGATAGAGCTCATAGAATGTCAGTCAGTTTATTAAGGGCCCGAATAGGCCCGTCTTACGGAAAACGCCAGCTCATCAAGTAAGCAAGTATGTCAGTCAGTTTTTTTTGCAGATGATGGGAAGCTTTTTGCTAATACAATGATAAAGTCTGGAGATCTTTAAAAAGATCTAGACTGCATTCAGAACTGGACCAGGGACTGGTTTATTAAGTCGAACACAACTAAATGTAGTGTGTTACATCTTGGTAGAACCAACCCTAGAGAGACATACACTCTTGATGGAGTTGCCTTAGCATCTGTAGACCAACAGAGGGATTTGGGAGTCATAATTACTGCAGATTTAAAATGAGAAGAGCATATATCTATAATAGTCAAATGGGCTAACTCATTTGTTTATGTAATACGCAAGTCCTTTCAGACAGTGACAATGGATGTTTTTATTTAGATTTACAAAACCTATATAAGGCCTCTGCTAGAGTATGGGTTCCAGGTGTGGAGTCCTTACTTTAAGAAAGATATTGATTTGCTTGAAAGTGCACAAAGAAAAGCCACCAGGATTCCATATGCTCTGTGCAGCAAGACCTATGAAGATAGGTTAAAAGCTCTTCGTCTCACGACCCTCGAAGAACGACGATTGCATGGAGACTTGATTGAGACCTTCAAAATTATCAATGGCTTCTATAATCTTCCGGATATCCGCGACATGAACACCTTGAAGGAAAATATGCGCGATAGAGATAGACAACCGTAAAAGAACAACAGAATATATGGAACAAGAGAGAGAATTGCAAGCATTCTAAGGCTGCTTTCCCCAATCTTAATAGAAATATCACAAATGACCTGTTGAGTTTGCAGCGACAGGACCTTCGACTTATGGTAGGCCTCATTACTGGAATGTGAAACAGCTGGTACCGCCAATTCAACTTGAACTTGAAAAATTGTCACTACAACACACAACACTGACGTTATCTAATAATGTCCTTCTACCTACATTACGCGATTTACATTTGTTAACAACAGGATTCCACGACGCTGATAACTTAAATCCATCCTCCCGGTTGAAATTGTTACGTTTTTTTATTTCCACCGCTTCAGGAACTATTCTTGAAAAAATAGTGTCGATCTGTGGAGAGGACTTTTGGGTCGTGGAGCTTGATCCAATGATCAGTACCTCCGTCAAGCAAATGCTTAGCTATAGCAGCCTTCTGTATCTGGCGGTTTTTGACTGCCGCGATATGTTCTTTGATCCGTTCAGCAATAGTACGCTTCGTTTGACCTATATAGGATCTGCCGCAACTGCAATCTACCTTATATACACCAGGAGTCTAAACGGAATGACATCCTTCGGCGTTCTGACTTGGCCCAGTAGTTTGGATAAGGGAGTATACACTGTCTTGATGGAGTAATCCTTTAGCAAAGTCCCCACCTTATCCGTCACTCCTTTAACATAAGGGGCATGAAAGCCGGCTGCCTCTCGATGTCGAAACCGTTCTTCCGATACTAGCGTCTACCTAGGTCTCTCTTTTTCACACCATAACCATTTCTCTTTAAAATGCTATGCTATGCTATATATCTATTCACATGCGCTTTCTCAGTCGCTACATGTTCAGCGTGCCCGTAGAGGGCATCCGCTCTGTCCAACAGCGCTTTGGGCACCGACTGCAAATGGCGCGGATGATGGTGTGAAGTTGCGTGTAGGTATCTGTCGGTGTGCGTGGGCTTCCTGTAAACTGTGTGTGCCAAAGAGCCATCGAAGGTCCCTGACATGGCCAATTAGTTAAAACAATTTAATCATCTGAGCCCCTGCAATGTAAATACAATGTTACGTTGTAAATAACACATCAGAAGACTGACTATGCCTTGCCTAACTTCATTAATCGCTAAAAACAACTGGCCAAACTACACTACAATTTTGTTTATCATTGCAAGAGTTTCATTACTGATTATTTTTTTAATTTATTCCAGGACCTAGCGATTAAAAATGTGAGGTTGGTTATGGATAGAGAAACTGATAAATTCAAAGGATTCTGCTATGTAGAGTTTGAATACCTCGAGGATTTGATTAAAGCAATCGAAATGAATGGAGCCCTCAATGTGGATGGAAACTTAATCAAAATTGATGTAGCAGAAGAAAAAAGAGGAGACAGGTAAAATCTCTTGAATTTGTTAAAATTTTTCACTTTTAATTTGTCATTATGATGGTATAGTCTGAATCAAACTTAATGGCGGCTGTGAAGTTAGCTACAAGCTGCGCAACACCCAATCCACGCGCATATTATTGTATTTGCAGTGAGACTTGAGCTTTAATAGAAGTTAAACTGCCTTGCCCACCCATAGAAAACTTGAAAGTCAATACTCTTTTCTGGGGTGGCCAATAGTACAAGCTTGCTTTCTTCCAATCTATCTATCATACCTACATTTGAAATACATATTGTCGCTTTCTGAAAGAAGTCCAGAGTAATAGCCTGATATCCCTTAGCAAGAACATTCTGCTCATAGCGTACACGGTTCAAACCAATTTTTAACGTAATTATATGAATAGGAGAATAAATTTAAACAGGGTTGCCTTGCGAAATTTGGCACCTAGTATTTTTGATTGAACAAGTTATATTATTTTTACAAAAAATTTCATTCATTTGTTTTTTAGATACATTACGAAGCTAAGAATACATATTATATAATATATACAAGGTTGCCTAGTGAATTTTATCTTCTAGTTTTTGTCATTTCCTATATTCAATCAAAAATACTCGGGGTCAAATTTCGCAAGGCAACCTGGTTTATATGTGTGTATTCTCCTATTCAATACATTATATACAATAAAAAAACAAATAGAGCATATGTTTTCCTATAAATTAACAAGTTTCGCAAGGCAACCCTATCTAAATATATTCTCCTATTCATATAATTACATAAAAAATTGGTTTGAACCCTTGTACGCTATGAGTGAGAGGTTCTTGCGGTGGGATCTCGGACCATAAGTATTGGTATAAGGTTTTATTTGGGTTGTGTGTTATATTTGAAATTTTCTCTATTATTTGTTCGGTTTGTACAATTTTACTGGACGAAGAGAATCTAATGAATAGATCCATAAATAGGAGTGTTGAAGAATATTTTATTTTTGTGAAATGTCACAACAATGTTCTATTCAATAAATATTTTCATATTTGTTGATGTACCTGATGGAGCCTGGATTGAACTATGTATCACAATTGCCATAATTGCCCCTTACACTATAATGCATAATTATAGTGCAAGAGAGTGCACTTGCACCCCTCTGTCAGGAATGAAAGTTGATAACAGAAAATGCTTAAATATGTATCCAATGAGAAAAATAAATTTAATAGTATACTCGCATGATTTGAATTTGAGATTGCATTTATTAGCATAATGTGGCCAATTTTGAAGGCTCCATCGTAAATTTAATATTAATTTAAAATATTGCTGATTCTTTTTCACTATATGAAATTTAAAGACAGGCCAATATTTAAGTTGCTATTAAATTTACGATGGCGCCTTCAAAATTGGCCACACTGTACGGTATAGTCCTTTTGATATCCGGTATGGTTAAAAGCATCTACAAATACTATTGCATAGATGCACCCATGATAGCAATATTAATACTGTTGTGGGTGATCCAGGGGCGGCGGTTTCGACCGCGGCCGGCGGGACGGCGGCGGCGGTGGTGGCGGTGGCGGTGGCGGCCGCGGCGGGTTCCGGCGCGACGGCGGTCGCGGTACGTACGACTACGACGAGCGCCGCGCGCCACGCCCGGGTGGAGGGTTCACCAACGGTAACACGCTTCGCTAACCACGCTCGCTGAGACCAGATCCGACACTACACCACATTATTTTTGAATCTCTATTTTTGAAATTTCAAACGGCTAGAACGTATATATAACTTTACGGACGACTTTTTTTTAACGAAATTTATTTAAAATTATCCATTTCACGCAGCACTGCGCTTCGTAGTAAAATCGAAAAAAGGGAAATCGTGAAATGGAACGTCAACATATCAAAACAAAAATTGCAAATGGTTATTGAGCTATTAAATTTCCAATCTGTCCAAGTTCTGTGTACGTCCCAGCCATTCAAAGTTCAAAAATAGAGCACCTCATCTCGACACTAGTACCACAGATCTAGGCGATACTGGGGATGGAACCATAGACGTTTTCCGGGTTGTCAATATACTCAACATTATGACCTACTTTTACTATTGGACAAAATGTATGAAACAGTCCAATCCCCACTCAAAAGCCATTAAAATGAGATCTCATGTCGAGTATTACCCACAAAAAAGTATACATTTTGTGTGTAGAGTCTCCACAAATCCCTGACTATAGATTTTAATGAAATATAGATACTTACGTCCCATTCTGAGTAAATTATCTTTTATATGCATTTGTAAGCAACGACGCCATAGACAGACAAACCAAACTTATCACCCCTCTTTTCTTCGGGAGTTCAAAATATACTGTTTCATGCCCCCTCTGACTAATTAGTCCCTCGCTCAAGTTTAGTCCTTAAATATGAAATCATGTATGTTGCTAATAATAATGAATGTATAGTACCATTCTAAGAAAATAATTTTATACTTATGTCAAAGTCCGATCTGGTTTCAGCATAACACATATCCTAAAACAGAAAAAAAAGAACAGATTGTTTTGCTAAATGTATTATATGCAAATAAACTATTTGATTGATTGATACAATTCAGAATCTTACTATTTTACTACTTTTGATTCATAGTAACTTATCGTAATACGTAAATTGATTTCAGGATATGTCACAGCAGTATACAAAATTCGCAAGCATTAATAATTAAAGTTTACCTTTTGTTTCCTAAGTCTTCGTAATTTATGTAATTTCGGGCTGATTTTGGAACAATGTATTTTTGTAATTCGTCGCGCAAAAATATTCCGTAATGCATTACTTTATCTTGCGAATTTTGCTTTCTAATCTATGTCATGTATCCATTAACATTATGTTTGTTTATTGTCGCTTGAACCCACCAGGGATTGGTTTTCATGGTCAGTTTTATCAATTTTCACATGATGATGCCTTGTTATCAGTAAATTTTATTTATTGGCCAGGGGTCGTTTGACCAAACTTGGCCTTTAGCAGCCAAGTTTAAACATTTTCGTAAGGTATAGAGTTTGGTATGGAGTTTAAATTAGATTTTTTTTTATTTCTGGGACTATATTGGATTCTGGTGGCATTGCTATTATGGCTAATTATTTACAAACAAAACTGTTTGAGGCGATAGAACGTAGTTCGGCGATCATTCCACACTGAGGCGTTGAAACTAAATCTTTCATGTCTTTGTCTCGTTTGCACTGATTTAGCCTAGGGAGCGCTGTAGTGTTGTCTCATTCTGTTTTATGGACTCAGCGCCTCAGTGAAATGAATTAAATGCCGTATAATGCCTATAACAAACCGTAATTTCTTGCTCTGTGTAAATATCCATTATTTTATTTCGGTAATTTGAAAATAATATATTAGACGTTGCTTCAATATAACAAGATAAAACTAGAATTGGATTATATTATTGTGGGATTAGATTTGATAGCGATCGAAATCGGGCAGCTCAGTTTTATTAGTGCAGATATAATATGCCTTTGTGTTATTTTCATATAAAATCATGCTTATCATATAACAGATAACAATAAATTAAATACAAAACGATTGCATCGTGTGCTTGAGAGTCAGACAATTAACATAATAACCACATTTAATCATTAACAGATAACTGTCTATTAATGCATAATAGTTAATATTCATATAATCATAATAACAACTACTAATTTTTCATTGCATTTTGCGTGCGATGACGGTTTTGGTGTGGGGACTTATTAAATAAAATGTATATAGCTTAACAACATTTATGGAGAGAGCTATACTCGGAAGCTGCAATATGGATTCAAGAATGTATGAATCTGTTGACTATCAAAGCTACCAGGATAGCACAGCAGATTAGCAAGTTAAACTTGCAGTGGGCTGGGTATATAGCAAACAGAACTGATGGCTGAAGATTGTGTACCGGCAAGTGCATCGTAGGAGATCTACTGACAAGGACAGACGATTTGATTAAGACAGCAGGAACATAAGGGATACAAGCTGCTTTCGGCCGATATTATTAGAAATCTATAATGGACGTCTATATCCAGCATTGAACGCTCTACTACGATAATGATGGTATATCTTGATGGCTATGAACCATTCAAATAAATCAAATAACGTCGTACAATTTTTTTTTCAACATTTTGTATAAATCCGAGATGTATTTGTGTGCGGGCTTTTCCACACAATCAGTAAGTAAGTTAGTTAGACCAGCTAGCTTCTATTACAAAGGTTTAAAATATCATACAATATTAAACATGCTGACTATGCTGACTGGCTGAACATTGCCATAATTTAGCTAGGTCCTAGAGAGTGAAAGTGTCAAATTAGAGTGTGATCAATCCTAACTGAGACATAGAGTCATCATGTTTCTGTGTCGATTACACTTGTTAATTGTAAGGAGCGCTATAAGTCTATATTGTTTTGAGTCTGTGAACTATCTACCCTTCAGTTGCTCAGGTCAGGTTCATGCACAACACACCCCATACAGGACGTCACTGCAGGACTTATCGCCCTCACATCGAATTATAACTAGAACCCTTCAGTTAAAATTGAGCAGTACGTTATAGTCGGGTTATCCGTAGATGTTGGAAATGAGTGTGAATGGTTACAGTAGGGGAAGACCAAAAGGTATGGATGAACTATGTGAAAGATGATGAGTAAACTGGGAGTGAATTCAGATATGAATGTATGATAGAGATCAATGAAAGTTGCCTACTACTAGGTATACACCGAAACAAACTTCTTGGCGTCGTTGATGTTAGCTACAAGCTGCATCAAACCCAATCCTGGAATCTCACTTTACAGCTGAGCGAGGCTGGGTTCTCGCGCAGCTCGTAGGTAACTTCTCAGCCCCTAAAAAAATTCGATTCGGCCTGTACTGTGCCGAACCTCACATAAATAAGTGGGATAAGAGTAAGCGAAGTAGACGTTAAAGTAAGATATGCAGCTACAAGCGTGGTACTATGTTATGGTGGTGGTTCGCAGAGCGTGAGCGTGAGCGGGGCGGAGGCGGCGGCGGCGAGCGGTGGGGCGAGCGCGACGGCTCGCGCGGCTCCCGCGGCGCGTCCGAGGAGCCGCGCGGCGGCGGCGAGTGGGGCCGCATGGGCCGCACGGCGCCGCGAGACGGACCGCGCGAAGGCCCGCGCGACGCGCCTCCCGGCGCACCCGGCGCACGTCCGCCGCGCCGCGCCTTCGACGACATGCCGCCCAGCCGTCCAGGTACCGTACACTTTATACTCAGGAATACATCGAGGAGCGGCGGCGGCGAGTGGGGCCGCATGGGCCGCACAACTCACCGCCCGGTGCGCGCCCGCCGCACCGCGCCTTCGACATTTGTGTGTAACATAGTGAACTTCCACAAATATTTCAAGACTAAAATTAGCCAAATCGGTGCAATCGTTCTCAAGTTTAAGCGAGATTTACAACAACCACGATCCATTTTTATATATAAGAGAAGATAAATGCCGTCCAGATATCAACATACTATAAATTCCCGCTACTACCCCCGAACCCTAACTGCAGGCTTCAACTTAAAACGAGTGTATCCCAACTGGCCCGGTGACAAGTCACCCTGTGGCCCGGCCGGGGGCGATGGCACTTGATGTGTGCCATCTGGCCCGGTAAAGAAATCACCGGGCCAGTTAAAACTTTTTTGCCCATGTGGCCCGGCGCCGGGCCAAGTCACCGGGCCAGATGGGCTACACCCAACTTAAACTGTTGGTGCTAAAGACTTCAAATTCAGATCAAAATTATAAAAAACAATCAACCATTGCTGACATTTTTTTCGAATTATACCCATAACAGCATACAACCAGCTAAAAATGTAAAAAATAAAAATAGTAAAAATCTAAACCACTATAAAAAAAAATAGTCCTGTATGTATTTTAGTACCTATCATGTAATGAGTTACCCCGAATACGAATGTGTTAAACCATGAGAGATGGTGGCCTCCGCAGACACGACGGGGCGGCCCAAGCTGAAGCTGGAGCCGCGCACGGTGAAGGAGCCGGTGAACTCGCTGGCGTCCACGAGCCAGGCCTCCTCTATATTCGGCGGCGCGCGCCCGCGGGAAGAGCGGCTCAAGGAGCTCGGCAACGAGTAACTCGCACTCGGCCGTCCGCACCCGCGCCGACCGCACACACGATCGCATGCTTGCTACACCACGCCAGGACGGGATCTTATCTTCATCATTTTCTAAACTTAGAACAAGGGCTCTATTTTGACTTTCGAACAGCTAGGAACGTATACAGATCTTTATGAACAATTTTTTTTTACGAAATTTATTTATTAGTACTGATCACGGCTATATTAAATGGAAAACTGCAAAAAGGAAATCGTGAAATGGAAATTTAATTAAAAAAACTAACTAATCAAATATGGTGAATGGTTTTCGAACTGTCAAAGTACCATATACGTTCCCAGCCGTTCGGAAGTCAAAAATAAAGCCCCTGGGCCTTTGTCGGTGGAGCAACTTCCACGTCTCGCTCACTTATCTTACTTATCTATATAATATATATTATGCGTATTGCAGGATGATTCTGTTTGAAGACGTGCTTGTTACGTGTCCTAGGATTTTTTTTCTAAAAGATTCGCGTCAAATATATTTATTTTTACAATACTATGTAAACTGGTTTTATAGTTTTTAGGGTTCCGTACCTCAAAAGGAAAAAAACGGATCCCTTATAGGATCACTTTGTTGTCCGTCTGTCTGTATGTTAAGACTCTTTATCTCGGGAACGCGTTAAGATATCGAGTTGAAATTTAAACTGTATACGTATATCTATGGTCTCTTTGGCAGTTCAAGAAATTGACTTAAAATTGTCTGCAGACTGTATTTTTAGACTGTGGATATATTCTAGGATATAATACTATATCCGCCGCCTCCATAATGCTCATCATTGTAATCAACTTTTACTACGGGGCTAATTATGAAACCGCGAGAAGAACAGTCGTTTCATTTATTCGAAGGCCATTAAGCGTTATATGGAACATCTGTTTTTTTTTCGCTATTACAAAGTCCCATAATTGGTTATAAGTATAAGTAAAATGGTATCCTAGAATATGTCCGTCGTCTATAGATACACCAGTATATCCAACGTGTCACAGAAAGGTTGGAACAAAACTGAAGGGTGAATCACCTGTATGAATTTTAAACTTCAAAAGTTATCTTATTTTTTACATATAAAACGAAATAATGTTTTTTTTTTCGTATTATTTTAGACAACCCTGACAAAGCGCGGTCTCCTTTGGGTAAATTATAATTACGTGACCTTACTATTAGGATTATGACATTATACGTTTAAGTTTTTCAACCTTTCTTTGACATGCTGTGTAATAAAACCTTCCCAAGAGTGAGGTGACGTGGATGCGGCCTTTTCGACAAATTACATCATAATTTCTATTAATTATTTATTTTATGCCTATGTTAACTTTAGTAAGTTTCTGTTACACTAAGCTGGCTTAGTAAATAACCATTTTGGCTATAGCCATTCGTCGAACTGAAGTCTTGAGCTTCTTGAATGTGGAAAAGCCTAGTGATCAGTTGGCTGTTACTTCGTAACCCCAGGTCACCTCAGTTTTGGGATGAAAGTCTGTGTAAAGCGTCTGGCAAATTATATATCTAATTATGTATCTTTACAATGATACGTTTTCAGTTGACATAGCTTACTAATATAGTACTGGTCATTATTTGTAAGGGATATAATTGCTAGGAGCTAAAGCAAAATTAAATCTGTAACTTTGAATTAATTATCTATGAGCTGTTAACTTACCTACAGGAAGATTACATATTCAAGATATCTGTTCTATATTAAATTTGGGATATTCAAGAGATCATGGTGCGGCGTTATGACAGAATAAATCGAAAATTATTTCATATTATGTAGTTATTATTATTTACATTTATTTCGCTTTCGTGCTATCCAAGTGACGAAATCTTTGTTATATCTTAATTTCTTAGCGTTTCTATTTATAGTTATGGGAAACCAATAAAAACTTTTTTAATGTTGCATGCTTTTAGCACAACATTTTCATACAAGCCAAAGTGTCTTGTTCGAAGGTATTCTATTCTAACTATATTTTGGGGCAAAATTAAAGATTGTTGAGCAAAAAAATTGACAAACATTTTTCAAATATTTGCCATTAAATATTTCTGTGACAATTAATGTTGTCGAAATAAAGTTTTCGAAGTTAAAATAATATTAATTATACTCGAATGTTTATTAAAATAAAATAGTCGTAAAAAGTACACTATTTCCAAAAATACTCATTTCGTATTTTGGACCAGAGTATAGTATATAAACATAGTTTTATTTATGTCTACACGAATGTTGAGATGTGCATATAATGCATATACATATTATTATGCAAGAAAATGTCGAATTACTTGGTTACGTTGGGCGAAATTGGAAATCGGTACCGTCTTGAAAAATGCTTATTTAGTCTGTGCTATTTATTTTGAACCATATTTTTTAGAAAATAATTTCGATGAATTATATCACAACGCCGCGCCATAACATCTAGAGTGTAAAGTGCATCCTGCATTACACACAAAATAATAACTACTGTTTATTATAATCAATTAACCGATGAATTTGAATGGGATTGTTCTTTGATTGTAGAGTTTAGCTCTGTATGTGACCGAAGGTGACCGATAGAAGTATGAAATTGACAACATAGGCCGAATCGAACTTATTGGCGGCTCTAAAGTTATCTTCAAGCAGTGTAAAACTCAATCCCGACTGAAGCTCACATAACAGCTGCGCGAGGATTGGGTTTTGCGCAGCTTGTAGCTGGTTTCACAGCCGCTAAGAAGTTTGATTCGGCCTATAGCAGTCAACTATATTTCTATTGGTTATCTCGCTACTTCATCTGGCTAAAAATACCCTATTTTATTGATAGACTAATGTGAAAGAATGCATTCTATTTTAACCCTTAAGATCCCGTCCTTATGGTTTCGTGATAAGAGGTTCGAGATGCCAAATGTACTTATTCTCATTATCTTGAAGACTGGTGCTTATACTGAAATTAGTCACCATTTTCATTGAACATTCACAACATTGACAAATTAGCATCTTATTGCACTGTGATCAGAATTGGCATATTTTTGTCTCTAAGAGATTAGTACTTGTTTGGGTAAAATCAATCTTTGATCACGAATAACTTACAGACTATCAATTTCAAATGAAACGTTGCGGCGTGAAATTTCCCTGGTGAAAACTGGATATCCAATCACCGTTCGTGACGTCACAGCCACGGGCACAGTGATTGGCTATCCGACGCCAGTGCGATCGCTCCGGATCGCCAGATTATCTCTCAGAAAACTGCCAGATGAAATACTCACCATGATATTTCTTACCCAATGTTTGTTTAGTTTTGAATTCTTTTATACTTAAACCATCCTCTGTTCTACTTCTTTTAACTCCACTTTCTGCTCTCTACACTTAACTTTTCAGAGTGTGTAGAATTATTATATTACATTGTATGTGTGTAGTAAGTATGTAAATGTGCAGTGACTCGATTTTTAATGATTCCTTCTGAGTTAGTAAAATGTCCCCGCCAAATATAATCCTGGCTGTTACACTACACCTGTTACCAATATGTTGCCGTCTCATTTTATCGCAGTGCAATGAAATGATACAGCAATAGATTGCAATTTAATGGCCTCGTGTGTGTAGCATTTATGACATATGACGGTGCCAAAGAAAGGGTATACATTTTTAGGTGTCGTTAAAAATCGGGTTACACTGATATAGCGATCGTGTCTCGGTAACCGCGCGGTGGAGTCACACACCCATAGCGCTGCCGCTGTAGCGGCAGACGCGCTAGGCACACACCGCCACGACCCGTTTTGGCGACTCGAGCATAGTTTGTGTCAGTGTGTGCTGTGTGGCCACCAGTCGTGGGTGTGCGTTGAATCTTCGCCAATCCGGCCCCTCCTGTATAATGTGTCGCCCTCGAAGCCCGCTAATCTTCACAAAATGCAGCCAAAATTGTACATGAACACGAAAAGATTTCGTTAGGTTATGAGGTTGTAAATCATTATAATATCTTATACTTTTGTTAGCTTTATTATTGTGTTGTTTGAGCCTAATGTTTTAGTGCGGCCGCTACATCTAGGTGACAGATTGCGCTGCAACGTTAATTATACTACACTAACTATTATTCTACATCAAAGTATTGGATTTATTTAGTTGTAGACTTGTAGCGCAATTTCTCATCTCGGTCCTAAAGGTGTCGGTGAGACGCTCCGAGGTTGCAAGCTGCTTCGATTAAGTCGTTGTATTTAAAATGCTAGTATCCCATCCCCTCCCCAACCCCTCTCCGAAATGGGCTTGTGGAAATGTGTTCGAGTGTTGTCGGCTCCCATAATATATTGTTTCTAAATTAAACTCGATTCTATTTTTGAGGTTCCTCACTCATTTTGTATTTGAAATATAATAATAATAGTTATTTTTATTTTGTAATATGTGTCGATAGAGCTTCGTATTTGATTCTCTGTTGTATTTGTTTATGATTTATTGATTGCTTAGTTAGTTAGGTCACGGAAATTAATCGCTGATCGAGTAATTATGAGACATAATTTAAGAGTTGATTATAATATGGTGATGTAACTACGGTGTCATTAATAAAATTAATTTCCACGTACTTGGATTTCTACTTTATTGGAAATATTGTATAAATGTCATAGTTGCGTGGCAAATAAATTATAAAAAAATCGCAAAATTGTAACAGAACATAGAAAATGAATAAAAAGTGAAGTCTTTGTAAACTGAGGGTTTGTCTGGATCACTAACGCTCCTAACTGTTAGGTTTCCAATCGAAATAAAATACAAGTGGTAGTACAAGTGGACAGAACCCTGCCAGCTGTCAAAGGTCAATGCTGCAATCTCTGTGATGCTGCATATTTTCAGTCAAAACTATATCATAACGTAACTATACATGTAGTTAATTTATAGTGTACAATAGTCCATACGAGTACAAATTACTAAGAATGAAAATGTAACACATAACATTTCATTTTCAAGCAATTTTGCATTTCATTTCACAACATTTTGATGACAAAGTCATTTAGATTCTTATGATGATTTACTCCAGGCGCGGATCCTCTTTTTGGGAAATACGGGCTAATTTCATCGAAAATATTTTCTTCAATTTAATTCAATCGCGGTCAAACGCTAGATGAGCAGTTTATCATCTCCTTGTTATAGCCAGTGACAGATTCACGTTTTTGCCGCCAGTGGGCTGTACAATTTTTGCAACACTTTTGCGTAGGCCTACGTACCACAAAATATGCTTCAAGCGCGGTCAAACGCTAGATAAAAATATGCAAATGCTCGACTTGTTTGGGCGCACTGCCGAGCATCCAGATATGGAAAAACTTGAGGTAGGTACCAACTTGATTTTTACAAAGTCAATAATTCCAGATATTTCCCATGGACCAACTGTTTATGCACTAGTTTTACCATCCAAGTTATGTAGGTATCTAGTGGTCATAACTGTTCCTCATGGACCAACTCTGTATACCCTTCTAAGGATCAAAATGCTCATAAGAAAACCATAATCAATTAATCACCATAGTACAGCCGAAGCAATAATAGTAGATTACGTACTAAGAGAACCAAGTCGTGTCTTAAGTCACTGGCGACATATTGGACCCTGAGAGTAGCAAAGGACTCTGTAGTTAACTACCGAGCGGAGCGAGGGAATTATTTAGATTCCTGTCCTGAGTGAAGCGAGGGGTTCAAGTCGCCCAAGACGAAGATAGACTTGGTTCTAGTGATGCATACTCTACTTTTCATAACTCCTGCGAGAAAATAAAACACCAGGAATATGAGTAATACTTACGTAATAAACTCGCTAAGTGTAGGTACTCACTAGGTAACTCGGTATTAATCATTCGGTTAACATTGTTCAAAATATAATAAATTAGAATGTAGGTACCTACTAAATTTCCTAGAAAAGCACACAAATTCGTACCCTTTGATTATTTATAAATAATCTAAGTTCGTACCTAATAAAACAAAGAATATAAACTACGTGAAAAACATAAGACCATGGCCAGTTTTTTATTATATAACATCTAATAAACCTTACGAAGCCCGTTGCCGTGCAACATCATCATCATCATCAGAAAAAAACCTCTTTAGTATGTCCTTAAATGTTCTAAGTTAAGAAATTTTATAAACGGCAAGTAGGTATACTTCCTCTATGATGAACGGGTTACAATGTTCGTAATTTCCCCCTTAAAATGAGCGGCGGAAAAAGTTATATGGAATTTTTAATGCCCTCCGAAGCAGAGCAGGAATGTTGTATGAAAATCCGTTACTGCCCGGCTAGCTTTCTTTTGTTTTTTTAGCAGCGAACATAAAAAAAACAAACGTCAAAAAGGTTTTTTATATCAAATAATTAGAGAAAAGAGGCGGATTTTTTTTTGTTTTCTATTTTTAATGAAATGAGGATGGCAACCTTATTCTGCAATGCGAAAAAAAAAGCGCGGCAATTTGTCGTTTCGTTTTTACTAAATTGATAATTTAACAGTACCTAGCTTTTAATTTTCCAAAATGTCATCTGATAGTGAAAGTGACGATTTAGTAATAATGACGCCACTAGAAATAAAAAATACAGCCCACCAGAAATAAAAAATACAGCCAAAGAAGTTGTAGCGACTAACTTCGCTACATGTGGCGCCACCACACGCGCGCCTCGAGAAACTAGCGTCAGTCAATCACAAGCCGAGAGCTGCATCGATCGCGCAAACGAAATTCTCAGCGGCGGCCGAACCGAACCAAAGCGGAACGATATTAAGACTAAATATTACACTGTCGGATAGCTATCCCCGGGCACAACACCTCGCCCGGTGGAGATGTTTTCCTACCATCATCATCTCGACATGGACGACCACCATGAAGGCCAAAGTGGTAACCCCGACGTGATGAACACAACACCAACCAAGACCATAAAGTCATAAATAACTTACTTCCTGAACTTTAAGAAATATTGTATTTTATTTTCCTCATAGGTGTAGTATAAAGCACTATGTATCACTCGGGAGAAAGTTCTATTTCTGTTCTCGAGTCCTTTAAGGCCGACGCGCAGCGGAGGGCTTAAAGGATTCATGTTGGTAAAAGCCTTTGTCTGTTTAATGATCAACATGGGTCCAGGAAGGTCAAGATCAAGACCCTATATCCCCCGGAGCTGCATCTGGTTGCTATACAAAGTGCAGTGAGGGATTTACATACACATCATTACAGGCAATATTTTCTGTATTGTGGGACCAACTCCCACATCATAGAAGTAAATTTATTTATAAGCCAAATCATACAAGTCTGTGGATGTGAAGTTAGCTACAAGCTGCGCAATATCCAATCAACACCAGCTTTAAGTGAGCTTTAGTCAGGATTTAATATTATGCAGCTTGTAGCCAATTTCACATCCCCTGACTTGTATGATTTACTCTATACACTGCATTTCTTACATATTACAGCATATTTGGAATGGGTAAGAATGGTAGAAACATGTTTGGTAAAAGAAAAACAGGAAATTACTTAAAATAATTTATTCATAAGTCTAAATCTTCATCAGGATCTTCTTCATCCCAATCATCAACAGCATCTGGTTCATAGTATACTTTACTTTCCCCTTCATGTATCTTACTCATGTAAGGAAGCTTCAATTTTGACTTTTCCATTTTTCCTATTTGATCGACTTCAATCTTAAAAGTGGTTAAGCTCTCAGGACTGGGTTTTTCTGGTTCGTCTTCTTTAACTATTTCTTTGACCACGGGAGTAGATGTGAGAGTTGATGTCCGTGAATCATACACCAACATTTCATCACTTTTTGTTACTTTTGTACCTTTTCTTATTCTATAATGGACTTTGCGAGGATTCGATGTGTCATATGAAACTGTGGCAGTTGCAATATGATTCAAATGCATCAGCAGCTTTGAGGAATGTGACAAACAATCTTTGTGCAGGACTAATATCAGCTGTTCTATGTTTGCATGTGAGCTCAATTTTTTGAGATTCCTTAGACATTCATTCCAACCTAAGCATAGAGCCATTTGGTTTACAGAGGCTATGATTACTGTGCATTTAGAGTTGGTGTATTCGTTTAATAATATGGGTTTAAAATCGTCGTGACATTGTACATTTGGGAAGATACTTCTCCAAACATGGGTAGGCTGTTCGTAACTGAACAATGTGACATTCTTCTCAATCGGCACAAGATCGAGTAGCAATGGCACAATGTTTTTGTTGGCATCATCTTCTATTAGAATAACCGATGACGTCTTTAATTTTAATAAAGACATGGAGATGTAAGATTTAAGAAATTGTTTCAAATATTTTAATACCCACGACACGACTCACGAGGAAAACAAATAGTTTTAAATTTTTAATCACGTTTTAACTTTTAGCTATACAAGATCAACAGTTTTTGAAGTTTTGACGATGACATGATTTAATTGATACTTCCATTTTTTTCATAACAAGGAAGTTGGAGCTTTAAGTTGTGTACATTTGCCAGCGAATGCCAGCCACATTCATCCCACAAAGAGCTGCGACCTAGTTAGCTATCACAAAGCTAGTTATACTGAGCGCCACACAAATCGGCAGACGAGATGTTAGCCGCAGATGACACTTCGCCGTGCTTGGCTAATTATTGCGCATGTCTGCACAATTTCAGCGTCGCGTATCGTAGTGCGTAGGGAGCGCACGGGATACTTGAGGTTGGCGGGCGGGTGTGCGGCCCGGCGTCTCGTTTCTCTTGCTCCCGCGAATGCCTTTATTTCAGCTTTTGCGCAGCGCTCTGCGCATAACTTCCCATCCGTCGATTTGTGTGGCGCTCAGTATAGCCTAAGTAGATAATCGACTAATCACATAACTCGAATTAATGCTTGAATCAGATTAAAGACTAGGCTGCAGCAGTCAGTGGAACGCTTTAGTGATAAATCATTTCTGCCAAGCACAGAGATTCGGTTGTAATAGCTCTATGCTGCCAAGTGGTAGCACTGTGATTGGCGAACCGAAGCCATCTAAAAACAAAACCGGACAAGTGCGAGCCAGGCTCCCACATCGAGGGTTCCGTACAAACACGTTGTTAAAATAATTAAAAATCTGTTTTAGCATGTGCTAATGAAGTTCTTTTATATGATACCTTACATGATACGATTTACTCACTTTGAATTTTGAACCCATATTTTGTGAATGTTGAGGCCCTATTTTTTGTGATTTAAATAAAAATGTACAGTTTCCAGATTTATTCTTATATGTGTACTCTGAGATAATGCTCTTCGTCAAATTTCATAGTTCTATGTCAACGGGAAATACCCTGTATGTTTTGATTTTTGTGAGTGTCGAAATATGCTGTTTTTTACGACGTAAACGGCTCTAACTTTTTTAAACGATAACTGAGAAGTTTTTCTTTTACACAACTGCAAGAGATCATAGATATATGGTTTAAATTTCAACTCGATACCTTTACGAGTTCCCGAGATAAAGAGTCTTGACATACACACAGACGGACAACAAAGTGATCCTATAAGGTTTCCGTTTTTTCCGTTTGAGGTACGGAACCCTAAAAATATACCTTTATACACAGAGCTATTAAAACTAGAGATATAGCGCTATTGTTGCTTGAGGCAATAAGGAAGTTTCCCGTTTTCTAGTTTTTATTAAATTACACCAAGTCTGCAATAAATTATGGTATTTTCATTTTTCAATTATCTTAAAAAATGACGGAGTTATAAATTTATTAACATGACCGCACGAAATCAAAAAACCTCGCGACGGATTTACGCGTGTGACGTCATCTGGCTCAAGTGCCGCTCCGTGGGTTAGGCGAGAGTAAGGAAAAAAAAGGCTTTACTTTACCCACGGTGCGGCTCCTGAGTCGATGACGTCACACGCATAAATCCGTCGTAGGTCTTTTTGATTTCGTGCGGTCATGTTTAGACATCCATGACTCCGTCATTTATTAAGATATTCGAGTATTTTTTTCACTGTATCTAATATATTTCTAAAGTCTATAAATGTATATAATTATTTTTAGTTTTTATGACAAAGGAAACTTCCTTATTCTCAACTACAAAAATGTATGGAAAATCTTGCCCAAGGCTGTCAAATACGTATTGGACCTTGACACCACTGAGAGAAAAACACGGCAACCTAGCCACTGAATCAAGATAATTATTATGTCTTTTTCTAACTCGTGCCATATTAGATGTTTGCACCTCTTTCTTTCTTTTCTCGATCGTCCACGCTATCCCTCTGGTATCTCTGTCCCTTTATACCTACCTAGTCTCCTACTGAAGAACTTCGTTTCCATGGTCATGAAAAAAGTATAAGAATGTCGATACTTGACAGTTGTCAAAAATCTGTGTTGTCACTTGTCAAAGCAAGATAATATCAAAACTTCAAATTCGATTCGAGTGCAATTTTGAGTTTTGGCGGGAACGCGGAAAAATCATGTCGCCTCATTGTATTATTTTGTTAAACTTGTGTTTTTATCAGTGATAATTAGTGAAAAATGGTGGTGTTTCGTTGATTATGAGCTGATTTACGTGCATGAGTGTAGGCAAGTGATATAATGTGACGTATCATGTTCTTCCGTGTTGTTACCAAAACTCCAAAGACGCCTCTAGTAAAGTCTCCACTGCTTTACTGAGGTATGACTTGGACTATGATTGGACTTGACCGCGACTTTATTGGACTATGACAGTGACTATTTTGATAAAATATTATCAAAAATTATTAAAACTTAATACTTGACACTGGCAAATGCACAATAATGCGACGCCAAAACTAAGAAGAAGAAGAGTGCAATTTTCCAATTTTATTTGTAATTTCTGTGGATAATTTCGTAATAGGTACATAATTATTTTTATATTTCATTGACTTTTAAATAGTAAATTGTTCTCATAATGTTCAGTCGTGTGTTGTTTAACAACGTGAAACCATTTAGTAGACATATAGTATGTGTACCAAAACATAAACCTCCAGATCACAAAGATATTGAAATCCTCAGGAGCTTTCTTTCTAAACACAAAAAGATACTCATTTTAACAGGCGCTGGAATTTCTACGGAATCTGGTAAGCAGCAGCGATCTTAAAATATTTCGTATATTCTTACTAAAACTCGTTAAGTTGCTAACTGCCAGACATTAATCGCCCTACCACAAAAGATTTAAACACGCATTAAACACAGTTTAACCGTGAAATTTGTACTGTTAAGCATTGTCTAAAGCGTGCGTAAAACTTTTGTGGTAAGACTAAGTTTATATTTTTTTATAATATTTGCTTTTATTGCCAGGAATTCCTGATTACAGATCAGAAGAAGTGGGTTTATACGCTCGAAGCAACCATAAGCCGATCCAATACCAAGAGTTTGTAAAATACCCTAAAGTGAGACAGCGGTACTGGGCTAGGAATTTTGTAGGTTGGCCTAGGTTTAGCAGTATACAACCTAACATCACCCATATGACTATCACCGAACTTCAGAAGGTAATATTATTATGCTCAAAAATTGCTTATAACCTGGATAATCATATGACATAACACTCTACCAAAACCACAAATGCCATCACTGATGTTTTTATACAAATAGTTAGCATGATTTTTTAAACTTTGCATGGCTTGGTCATGTATGGAACTTGTATGGAGTTTTTGCAACTTCCATAGACAATGTAGTAGACTTCTTAGTCGCTACATTAAATACTCTTTACATTATATCTATGATTGGCGGGAAAAGTCATTTGTCTGTAATATCTGTCTTATATATCTCATAATTCTGTGCGTAATTTTTATGTTGAATAAAGCATAATAAATAGTGTAATTGTTATTTCATAACAATTTATTCAACATAAATAACGAAAAATGTATTCTGCGAAATAACCTACTTGAAATCACTAGTTATCATGGAAAAGTATCTTCGACCAATTTTTCTCGACTTGGATTCAGCATCGCCAACAGCAGCACAAGAATGGACCCATTGGTTATTCACTTTCAAAAACTTTATATCTGCTGCTAAAAGTGATGATAAACATATATCAAACGAAATACAGTTGCAGCTGCTTATCAATCACGTATCACCAAAGGTATTTGAATACATAAGTGAGTGCAAACAATATGAGGTTGCTATAGATGTCCTCAATAAAATATTCATTAAACCAAAGAATGAAATTTTTGCACGCCACGTTCTGGCCACACGTAAACAACAAAATCATGAAGATGTGCACCAATACTTGCAACAACTAAAGTTGTTGAGCAAGGACTGCCAATTCAAAGATGTCAATGCGGAGTGTAACAAGAATGACTTCATACGAGATGCTTTTATATCTGGGATAACATCTAATAAAATCCGTGAAAGACTGCTCGAAAATCTAACATTAACTTTAGATGAAGCGTTCAACCAGGCACTATCAATAGAGTTAGCAGAAAGTAATGCCCAAACATTCAACACTTCCAGTCAAAGCAATGATGGATTGGTCATGGCTTTACCAAATACTTCAAATAACTCTATCAGACCAAAAACGGATGGAATAAATAAACAGAATCCATCGTACGAATTAAAAAAATGTTTTTTCTGCGGAGGCAAAGTACATCGCCGCGATAACTGCCCCGCATTAAACGAGATATGTCAAAACTGTCAAAAACGAGGCCACTATGCAAACGTGTGCAGAAGCACTACTAAGAGTAACCTCGTTGCATCTACTGACGGGCCTACTGAGGTGCTTCAAAACAGTTTGAATGGTATTATACTTACTGCAGCTGCGCCACCAAGTCTGAAGAAGTCTGTTGTCACTATAAAAGTAAATGGAAAAATGGCTAAAGCTTTAATAGACTCGGGAAGCTCGAGAAGTTTTATCAATTACGATTTCTTTAAAAATTGCTCTTTTAAAAAGGAAGAATCCAACGAATGTGTAACAATGGCACAAACAACACACACGATAAATTGTGAAGGACTACTTCAAGCAACAATTATCCTTGATGACAATACTTACGACAAAGCTGCGCTTCTCATAGTTAGATATCTATGCGCAGATGTCATCATCGGTCATGATATATTGGAACAACACTCTAAGGTAGAAATTTCTTTTGGTGGTCCTAGAAAACCTTTACAAATATGCAGTGTCCTCGCTGCATCTGTACCACCAGTTCCTCTATTTTCGAATTTAGCGACTGACTGTAAGCCAATTGTAGTCAAGTCACGCAGATACAGTAATGATGATCTGAAATTTATTGAAAATGAAATAAACCAACTGCTATCTGATGGAGTTATCGAAGAAAGTAGATCTCCGTGGCGAGCACAGATTTTGATAACCAAAAACGAGAATCACCGTAAACGGTTAGTGATAGATTATTCTCAGACCATTAACAAATTTACCGACTTGGATGCTTACCCTCTACCGAGCATGGAAAGAATGGTCAATGACATATCAAAATATGATTTTTTCTCAAAAATCGATTTAAAAAGCGCATATCACCAAGTGCCTATCCTTGATACAGAAAAACAATATACTGCGTTCGAAGCATGCGGAAAACTATATCAATTTTGCCGAATCCCATTTGGAGTAACAAACGGAGTGAGTGGTTTCCAAAGAGTCATGGACTGGCTAATAAAGAAAGAACATTTGACTGACACATACGCTTATTTGGATGACGTGACAATTTGTGGGAGAAGTAAATCCGATCATGATCAAAATCTACAAAAATTTATGGATGCGGTAGAAAAATATAATATAACCATAAATAAAGACAAATCGATGTTCTCAATGACCAGTATAAATCTACTTGGATATAGCATTTCGAAACAATCTATCAAGCCAGATCCAGATCGACTCCAACCGCTAGTAAACTTGCCAATACCGACTGATAATTCTTCATTAAAAAGGGCCCTTGGCATGTTTTCACATTACTCTAAATGGATACCAAGATTCTCGGAAAGGATTCATTGTCTTGTGAACCCTGATTTTCCCCTAAACGAACAAGCTAAAACTGCTTTCAAAGACATAAAAAACTGTATTGCAAAATCCACAATGTTTGCCATAGACGAAAAAAAGATGTTTATTGTCGAAACGGATGCTTCTGATAATGCTATAGCGGCTACTTTATCACAAGAAGGACGCCCAGTAGCATTCTTTTCACGCACACTTTCAATATCAGAAAAGAGACATCCAGCCATAGAAAAGGAAGCTTACGCTATCGTTGAAGCCCTTCGTAAGTGGCGCCACTACTTGATTGGGAGATCTTTCCGCCTGATCACTGATCAGAGATCTGTTTCCTATATGTTTGATCGCACACATACAAGTAAGATAAAGAATGAGAAAATTGAGCGATGGCGTTTAGAATTATCTTGTTTTAAATATGACATTATTTACAGACCGGGAAAAGAGAATAACGCCGCTGACACATTGTCACGTATCTGTGCAAGTATTCACTCGGAAACTAAGTTAAAAGAATTTCACAACGATTTATGCCATCCAGGTACGACTCGTATGTTTCACTGGGTCCGAAGTAAGAATTTACCATACTCAATAGAAGATGTAAGGAGAATCACAAATTCGTGCTCAGTATGTGCAGTTGTGAAGCCTAGATTTTTCAAAAACAATAGTTGCTTGATAAAAGCAACTTCACCGTTCGAAAGGCTGAACGTCGACTTCAAAGGACCAGTTCCTTCATCATCTGCTAATAAATATATCTTGACGATAATTGATGAGTACTCACGGTTTCCATTCGCATTCCCAAGCAAAGATGTATCCGCCGCAACTGTGATCAAACATTTATCCACATTATTCTCCATATTTGGGATGCCAGCTTACATTCATTCCGATCGAGGCTCTGCATTTATGTCCAAGGAAGTGAAGGATTATTTACATAACAGGGGTATTTCTACAAGTCGTACGACAGCTTACAACCCACAAGGTAATGGCCAAATAGAACGAGCTAATGGAACAATTTGGAAAACTGTTCAATTAGCCCTGAAATCACAAGGACTTAACATTCAAGACTGGGAAAAGGTTCTCAACCAAGCGCTGCATTCAATAAGATCGCTATTATGTACTGCCACAAATCAAACACCTCATGAAAGAATGTTCGTTCACGCCAGAAAGTCCAATAACGGTCACTCTGTGCCTACATGGCTCCTTACGCCTGGGCCTGTTCTGCTTAAAAAACATAACAGAACTAACAAATACTCTCCAATTGTCGAAGAAGTGGAGCTCTTAGAATCCAACCCAGACTATTCCTTCGTAAGATTGAATGATGGCCGGGAGACGACAGTATCGAACAGACATTTAGCTCCAGTGGGCTTGGAAACAGAAAGTGATGGAGACAGAACTCCTACTTTTGAAACAGAAGAGATAGAAACCGAAACTGACTCATCATTTGTTTCTACAGAGAGCACACCGTCAGCTTCCCCACCAGCACAGCGGCCAACGAGAAACCGTCGGCCCCCTACGTATCTTCAAGATTATGATACGTCTTTCTAGAGCGGGGGTGAATGTAGTAGACTTCTTAGTCGCTACATTAAATACTCTTTACATTATATCTATGATTGGCGGGAAAAGTCATTTGTCTGTAATATCTGTCTTATATATCTCATAATTCTGTGCGTAATTTTTATGTTGAATAAAGCATAATAAATAGTGTAATTGTTATTTCATAACAGACAACATAGAGATTCTCCATACAATATGTCAAAGTTACGTATAATAATATGTTCCCAGGCATTCGAAGTTGAAAAACAGGGCCCCAGGGGCCCCATTTTTGAGATTCATATGACTAGAAACATACGGAACTGACAGATTGTATGGAGAATCTCTGTGGATGTCTATGGAAGTTGGGAAAACTCCATACAAGTTCCTTATTCGTCCAAGCTGTGCAAAGATTAAAATGTATGTGACTTGTATGCAGTGATATTTCTCATTCAAATTAATGACTGAATTGTTGTTTTTATTTTCTTATTTAAGGTTTATAGTCTGAAAAAAATAAATTAATAAAATTATTTTATTTTATACTTCTAATAAAATAAACTCTCAAGCCAGTGTTATGTCGAAATATAGTTTAAATGTTATTTTCTCTGTCATTTATTCATAAAATACTGTGCCCTGCATGTGTAGGGCATATAAGCTGTAGCTGAAATAAGCTAATAATGATCCATAGCTAGTAATTCAGCATAAGAACACAAGTATTTAGAATACCAAACTTGTACTGTTAAGTAATGTGCTTTCTCTGCTGTGAACACTTAATGCAACATTTTATGAAATGTGTCCGTCTTTCTACAAGCTTGTAACATTTCTTTTGATTTTTTATTTATGAATGAATTTAATAAAAATAATTTGTTGTTTTCATACTAATTTTACTAAAATTAACATTTTCCAGATTGGAAAAGTGACATCAATAGTGACACAAAATGTTGACCGTCTTCACCACAAGGCTGGCTCAAAGAATGTTATAGAACTACATGGTACCGGATATATTGTGAAATGTCTGAAATGCCCCTACGAAATAGACAGGCATGAACTGCAAGTTGAACTTATGAGGGATAACCCTCATATGGAGAGCAACTTCACTATGATAAGACCTGATGGAGACGTGGAACTGTCAAAGGTGAGAATTTATTTACACTATAGCACTGTATGTGTTTCTTCATACCATATCCTTGTCAACCTTTGTGAAGAAAACCTATTATTTACCAACTAGTTTTTACCCGCGGCTTCGCCCGCATACGCAATATATCGTTATAATTTATAGCCTATGTGTTATTCTGATATATAAGCTATATTATTGCAAAGTTTCATCTCAATCCGTTCAGTAGTTTTTGCGTGAAAGAGTAACAAACATCCATCCATCCTCACAAACTTTCGCGTTTATAATATTAGTAGGATCATAAATATTGAGACAAAGTTGGCAACATACCTATTTCATTTTATTGAACACTAGCTGACCCGGTGAACTTCATTTCACCTTCCTCTGTCACATTAATTTCGATTGCGTTTAGCGCCACCAATGACCATATATGGCAAATTTTACATGTAGGAACATCTGGTTTATTATTTCTTTCGCAATTTTCTTAAATTTTTCTTTCATAACAACTTTCTCCTGATAACAACAAATTGGAAAAATTGGTCTAGCCATTCAAGCGTGATGCCGTGACCAAGGGAAATAAGGATTAATTTTTAATAAATTTCAGATACAAAAGTTTTTTTTTCGTTTTGGAATTAATTACATAGGTGTAATACCAGGTTACCATAGTTTTAGGCTGAATCAAACTAAATGGTGTCTGTGAACACGAGATGAGTTGTTACACAGTAGCAATTTCTTCATATCAGCAGTGCAAGGAGGGGATTGTGCAGCTTGTAGCAAACAGATGCAATTACAATTCATGTAACACATTTTCTTAAATGTTTCAGGAACAAGTGGAGCAATTCAAGACTCCTCTCTGTCCAAAATGCGAAGGTCCTCTGAAGCCAGATATAATATTTTTCGGTGACAATGTACCAAAACCTATTGTGGAACAAGTCAGAAAAGAAGTATCTTCAAATGATGCAGTGTTTGTGCTAGGATCTAGTTTAACAGTATACTCCAGTTATAGGATAATATTACAAGCAAAGGAAGAGAAAAAAGATGTAGCAATATTAAATATAGGACCTACTAGAGCTGATGAAATAGTAAATACGAAAATATCAACAAAATGTGGTGACATTTTGCCAGAAGTGTGTAAATCTATCAAAGGTACCTGAGAATTGTGATTTTAAATAGATACTACAATATATTATTATTATACATATACCTCATTCATAGTCATATTGGTAGATATTTATTGTTATTTAGTTCCATAAGTGTTCCAGAATTATTATGTGAAATATTTCAATATTATTTACAAATATTTTTGTTAGTTTCAATTTTTTCAAATAAAAGATAATTTATATAATTTGGTATTTCAATTTTTAATTGTACATAATATAAAAAGAAGGATACAAAATTGGTTATCAGTAGTAGGACATATGTCACAAAACATTAAAATCAGGAACATAGGTAAATAAATTAATGGAGATAAGGATATTGTAATACCATCTAGTATTTACGAGTTGTACAGCCAGATTCCTGTAGGCTAGCTTGATATATTCAACTTTATTTAAATACCTTATAAAGGTCCTATAGACTAAATTTAATTCTATTAATCATCTATTATGCTGTTTAAAATAGGTAATATGCACAGATAATTTTACTCTCATATTTTTTGAGCCTTTAGTCTCCTGTCTGACTGTCAGGCTATACCTATCATATTTGTAATATAATAGGTACAGCTTTATTTCAATTCACACAAATCGTAATATATGTCTAGCAAAATTACCACTACTTATGTGCATTGATCATTAATTTCATGATACATATAGGTACTTAGATCCCCCTTGCACTTGAGCCAGTATATGTATAACAATATGTGCATGTGCCTATGCATAGATTATAGTAGAAAGTCAATATTTCATTTTTATATGTATGTGTGTGATGCACTTATATTTGCCAACATTGATCACTGTGGCATCATGATAATAATCAACAACCAATGAACTGCAAGTTTCGCTATCTGGTTTCATGGCAATGTGATAAAATGAGAAAGCAACTTACGCATTCTGGCTAAGTGTGATGCTAGTAGTATGAAGATAAAAAGGACATTGAAATTATAACTGAAACTCGAGTTATGATGATAACTATGCCACAGGAATCTGCTTACAAAATACATACCAAATTGTATCATACCAAATCTACATGCCAGTAAATCCAAATTAATTCAAACTTCACATTACATTACTTTCATTGCAATTCAAATTCAATAGGTAACTTTATCAACAAGTCAAAGGTAAAAATTGCCAAAATATTTATGACAAAAACATAATACCTAGATGGATAGTTTATTTTTAAGGATTTCGACTTTTTTACCTTTAGTTATGTTTTCCATTTGATTTAGAAAATTTAGACATAGTGCTTTTAATTTTGACCCCATATTGTCAGCCCAGTCAATACCTTTATTAGGGTCATCGCAAACGAACGCATCGTCACTGTCGGAATCGCCAACAATAGAAATGCGCGACTGGCAACTACCAAAATTTTGGCGACAGTGTCTAAAGATATCTGAAACGATCAAGCAGCTTGTGGTAAGCACATAATTAATTTTTTTGCTTGACCCAAGCAAGCTGACTATTGCTGACCCTTTATAATTTTCTCTTAATGTTTGTCTTATCTTGATGCTACACTGCAATGTTTTAAAACTGAAAATTGCTATACTGTAACATTCGTTTGCGATGATGGGAAAAAATATGCGCGCAACTACACAAATAGCAATATTAATCTATTTCTATTCATTTACTACCTATACAAACTCGGAATAAGGGCATAGAAGCAGGATCATAGAGTTAAAAAGGACAACCGAAAATAGCTAGGCCAGAAACTTAGATGTAAAAAAGTCGACGTAGCATGGGAGCATTTTTAATGCCCTCCACAGACGGCCCTACTGAGAAGGAATTAAATTCGAAAACTTCACTCAACATATTCAAGATAATAGACAATTCAGTATAGGATAGTTTCCGAATGAGCAGACAATACGAGAGCACTACAGAACTGACTCTATTATAAATCGATGATTTTCGAAAGAAACAATAAATCTGTCTCGTTATTACACACGGCATTTTCCATCAGCAGAAAGTTGATAGCAATATGTAGAGCAGATCAATTGAAAAAAACCTTTTTGAACAAGGTGTAAAGTATCTATTTGTGTCACTAAACCCGTCTTAATCTATCAATTGTTCGTCACATATTCGAAATGTGTATCATTAATATTACATTGTATTTATCAACTATTACATACAAATACATCTATCAATTAAATAGCTAATTCTTGAGGAGGTATCTTAGTTCTAAATATTCATAACAATACGAAATACAATCAAAGTTATTAATACACACAATTTTCAAAGGCCATTGATTCTGTTGTATTATGCATTAGACTAATTATGTTATTTCTTTTCATTTCAATAAGTGAGAAAAGGGTAGCAAACATTTTAATTTAACTAGAAGAATATGCTGCAACATGAATTCAGTTAAGAATATGCTCCAATAAAATTGACGTCAACAGTGGATTTTTTGTTGTTTGCATCCTTTTCTAACATATTTATAAAAATAGAATTGCAGATAATTTCAGTTTTCTGCCATTAATTAAGTTTTAGCGTGTACCATTAAACGGACGTTATTCTGAGTAACTTCTTTGAAAATTGGTATCTAATTGTTTTAAGTTGCAAATTTCGTGTTTATGAATATAAAAAATGGTCGCTATCCCTAGTGTAACATGGGACAAAAAAATTATTTAAATCAGACAAATATATTTAAATAACGCATTTTTAAGCCTAGTTAACACTTGCGCGCATCAAGTGCTTGTTTACAAGCTTTCAGTTACATGCTATGTAATCAAGGCCTTAGAGAACCACATAAAACCATTTTTACTACCAAGTCTAAAATGATGAAATGTGGATTAATTTTACAAATTCTTCATACAATTTACGTAGGTAATAAAAATCACAGAAAACATTGAATGAATTACAAAATATAAGTTAAGCTTTAAAACCTGAATATGGGTGTCGCTACTTCGCTCATATCTTTCATGTTTTATAATTATATTAATTAGAACATAAATAAGAACAGAATTAAATTAAAACCGGGTACACATTATTGGGTCTGAAGAATGTATGAGTAGTAAAATAATTTTGATAAGATTGTGTTGATATATTGCTATGAAATATATCTTAGAATCTCAAACGAGCGACACAGTAGCTCCCCACACTCTGGCCCTTAACTAATCACATATAAAAATGATATTAAAAGGCCCGGCTACACTGAGTTCACTTTAGTTAACCTGAAGGTGTTATTGGGACCGGCCCCCCTACCGCCACCACCGCCGTTGGCGCCGCCTATGTGACGTTAGCCATCAAAGTTGTTCATTCAACGATTGCTTTCGCAATCCGCGCAAAGCAATTGATGGCTAACGTCACATAGGCGGTGCCAAATGACTAAAATGAAGTCATAAACGATTGCTATTGCTTTAGGCGGTAGGGGGGGCGAGCTGCCCACTGCAGCTGCCGGCAGTATGTGTAGCAGCTGATAAAACTAGTAGTGAATCTGTGGCCGACTTAATTAGTTTGGCCACAGTTGCACTACTAGTTTGTATCAGCGGCTGCACGTGCTGTTGGCAGCTCGGTTTCAAATGGCGCCTTTAAACGCAGAAACAATGAAGGAATATCTGTCGTCTGTGCGAGTTCAAAACAAAAGAATTGAACACTATGATATTATGCGTCTGTTGTTTTTACTTAAAACCAAAGCCGGGTGTATACTGGGCCAACAAGAGCCAATGAAAAACATTTGATGGCATGGGTTGCAAACCCAATGTTTTTCAGAGACACATTCCTTGGCCGAAGAAAGCAAGACACTTCTCAGTGTAGCACAGCCATAATTATTCAGAGCATTACAAAAACAGTAAAAACATGATAGATACATTCTTACCTGTTTAAAGTGTCAAACAGACAGCTAGCGGCCTAGTTGTCGACCATTGAGGAAATGGTTAAATTAAGACCTGTGATTGACAGCCGCAGGCCGCAGCTGTCTGCAAGACGGTTAACTAAAAGTTTCATTTCATCACTTTCAATGAACACGGGTTGAAATATTTTTCACTACACAACACAGGTCAATCCTTCCCATAAAGCATATGAAGAACCAAAAACTCCTTATCCATAACACTTAGCAGTCTTAAAATCACATTAAATTATTTCCACGTTGTAAATTGTTTTGTCACTACATTATAGTTAAATCGTAATACTAATCTCGTCACTGATCAAGCTAGACCGATATTGCCCACAAATCATTAACAGGCAACAAGTTTTGCTCTCAGTGATTAACTGGTACAATGAGGTTTAGTATTCAGCCATTGACTGGTAAAATTGAGTTTTGCCATCAATCACTAAGCCACACCAAGTTTCACTCTCTAATTAACTAGGAATATAAGGTTTTGTAGTCAGACATTGACTAGTAAAACTGAGTTTTGCCAAAAACCATTAGAGTTACTTAAGATCAACCAAGACGTCAAGAAGCGAGTGAAAAAGAGTGTTATGAAACCAGTCACACATAACTAAAACTTGGTTTTACCATTGTCATCAATAAGCAAAACAAAGTTTTACAGTAACCGGTACACATCTTAAACCATAGAACATAATATGTAATTTCCTGTCTTTTATTTAAAGCAAAAACAAAATAGAGGAAATTATGTTCTGTCTCAAGATGTTTGCCGGCTAATTACAGTCAGTCAACAAAAACAAGATTAAGTTTTACCATTCATTACAAAGGAGAAAGATCGAGTTTGGCCGTCAGACTAACCAAGGTGACCGTGTCATGTCAATCACTTTCGAGCATTACTTGAGTTTTACAGTCAATAACTATCTAGACAGGTTTACCGCTTATGACCAAGACCGATTTTTGCCGTCAAACAATAACGAATCAGGCCGAGTTTGCCGTCAACCGTTCAAGACATTATAAGAAGTAGTCGGCCTGAGGTTTCTTGGAAGGAACGCCGCGCGACTCCTGCGGCGCCGCTTCGAATATCGTAAACTCGCGTTGAAGATTTTCGTTCAGTTCTAATATAGCCGCTACGTTTCCGCATCTGGAAAATACAGGTGATAATTAAAAAAACATGTACTGATGACATGCCTAGTGCCTAATGTGAAATCACAATAATCCAACTCTGAATGCCTAATGTGAAATCACAATAATCCAACTCTGAATGCCTAATGTGAAATCACAATAATCCAACTCTGAATGCCTAATGTGAAATCACAATAATCCAACGACCAAGTCACATTCTAAAGCTCTGAGATGTTGGTTTGTTCATTACAATGGGGTTGGTACTACTTGGATTCTCATTTTAGTCTCATTCCTTACTAATATTATAAATCTGAAAGTGTGTTTATTGGTTTGTTACTCTTTCATGCAGCAACAGAGCAAAGGATAGTCTTGATTTTTGACATGGATATGGTTCAAAAGTGATATACGCTACTTTTTACTCTGGAAAAATAAAATGTTTCTATGGGATAGCATGAAATTAAAAAAACCGGGCCCAGCCACGCTTAATAGCTAGTAAAGGAAAAATTAAGTTGTTCGTTATATAATTCTCATGTAGTTATTTCAAGTAATTTCTAGTCTAGTGTTCAGAAAGAATCTGAACAACATATAAATCAAAATGCAAACCTAGTAAACTAACAGTAAACAGTTTCTATGAAGTGCTACGAGTACTTGTATCTCTCTATGACGAGATGTCTATATCTCTACTAGTAGATAGTAGAAGTGAGCCATTGCAACATTACCTATAGCAGTAGTTAGGTGCAGACCACACAGTGAGCACGGTCTCGTTGAAGTGCCACTTGTACCCCTCCATGACCAGCTGGTGCGCGCGGCAGATCATGTCTATATCGTTGGACACGTTGAACTGAGCCACCACATCAGAGCCAAATAGGTATCCCGCGCCGCGCGGTGATACTCCCCAGCCTTGCGTGTCTGAAAATAATGCGATGAGGTTTCACTATAATGTATTTATTGTCTGGCTCGTTGGGTCGAAGATTTGAAAATCGGGGGCCAAGCTGGACAAGATTGGCACAGGAACAGAGACTCGCAATAACTGTCAGAGATTCTTCAGTTGACTGCCTCGGTGACTCAGTGGTTAGTGACCCTAACTTCTGGATCAAAGAGGCGTAGGTTCGATCTCCACCCAGGGATAAAATATTTATGTGATGAACATAAGTGTTTGCTCTGTGTCTGGGTGTCATTTAGTTACTATCTATATAAGTATGTATTTATAAATAAGTATACATAGTATATCAGTCTCTGGCAGCCATATCACAAGCTTTGCTTAGTTTGGGGTTAGAGGCCGTGTGTAAGATGTCCCAGAATATTTATTTATTTATTCTTGTGATATACTAACGTTACACAAATCGGCGGATGGGAAGTCATGCGCAGAACGCTGCGCTTAGGCCAAAATATAGGTATTTGCGGGAGCCAGAGAGATGAGACGTCGGGGCACACCCGCCCGCCAACCTCATGCCTCCCGCGCGCTCCCCACAGGTCACCACTACGACACGCGGCGTCGGAATTGTGCACACATACGCAATAATTAGCGAATCACGTCGAAGTGTCTTCTACGCCTAACTTCTCATCCGCCGATTTCTGTGGCGCTTAGTATACCACAACTCCTTATGAATCATTTTGTGTTTCTGTAGTAAAGGTCGTAAACTAACTAATTAGTGGAGTATACTTATCACAAAATAAAAAGCCCGATTTGACATTTGTCTTCCCGACGTAATTAGTGATGTAACTATACAACTCGGTACTCGATACTCACTCAATCAGAAAAAAAATTGAGAAAAAGGAATCTGCAGTCAATCATTTTTTTCAGATGATGATCCAAAATTGTCAGTTGAGTTGAGTTGTCAAATTTGAACCCTCTAGTTCCATCAGAAGGTTCAAATCTCTGATCATTTTACCTTCCAGACTTACTACCTTTTTGAATTTGGACAGCCGAGATTGCTCAATGATAGTTGATGATGATACTCTTCGAAATTACGAAAATTCGAGCATATGTGTATCTTTTTCTAACACCTTTTGAATTTCATAATTAAAATGGGACAAAGTGATGTATTCTCTCGCTATTTTAGTACGGTTTCTATTACTTGTCATTGATTCTGAGAGCCATTCTTTAAAAATCAATATTGCCATTATTTACGGCTTTGAGCTCCAAGCTTATAATTTTAAATAAAGATCACAACACAACTGGTGAAATTCAGTAATTAATTCATCTAAACACCAATATTTAAATAAATAATAATGGCTAAGTGCCAGTCGGCCTTAAAAATATATCTGGATCAATTTTTTTTTTCCTTAACCGATTATTAATAGTCTGTGGACAATATGAAAAAATCATTATGTGCAGCACTTAGCCGAGTGGGCGGTACCCGTCAATGAAAAATGTAATTACCATCTGAACATTTCGATCGGTAAAAAATAGAGAACTTCATGGGCATGAAGTGTCAAAACGGGCCTTTTATTTTGTGATGACTTTAGTATATAGAGAAATTAATTGGAATCCAGCTCAATATCATTTCCAGTTTTTTAAATCACACAATACTAGAAGAGAGAGGAGAGTGAGAATGCACCATCAAAATAATAAAAGCACTGGAATAGCAATAGATTTTCTCTAGGGATGGCAGCTGCTCACTTTTGCCTACCCCAAAAAATATAATGAATTGACTTAAATTTTTCTGGAGTGGGCATCATTCACTTAATGTGTCCTTCCCTATTTACATCTATAGATAAAAGTAAATCTTATACTAAGGATCAGTATTAAAGTAAGTTTGAGTTCAGAGTTTTTAAGCTGCCTGAAGGCCTGACATGTCTAAACAGTGAAAACAACCGGAACCTACAATTTAGTATTAAGGTAAAAATGACAAAGTGAAGGTACCTTCAGGATCGCTCCACAGCAGGTCGCACATGGGTCCGTCGTGAGGCACCTCCTGCTTGCGGTCGATGGTCCGGATCTGGTCCAGCGTCTGTATGGAGGGGCTGAGCCCGCCGTGCACGCAGAATATCCGCCCGTCGATGATGGCCGACAGGGACAGGTAGTCAAATATCTCTGTGCAGTACCTGGACATTTCATAAAGCACTATAAATACTTTGTATAGGCTACTACTTGGCGGCTGTGAAGTTAGCTACAAGCTGGACAAAACTTAATCCTGCCTGAAGTTAAGATAAACACTGCGCAATGATTGGGTTTTGAGCAGCTTGTGGCTAGTTTCACAGCCATCAGAAATTTTCATTGTTGGCTATAGGCCAACTCTAAAAGATTGGCATTGGCAAAGAAAATCTTTAATTTCTCTAGGAGGGGCTGACTACATCTACCCACTCCTTAAAAATCGATTGAGTTTTAAGTTTTCTGGGGTGGACAAAGAAGTTCCTAGGGTGGGCATGCCCCTTGAGCTAATAACTTATGCAGGTATCTTCATGTTTTCCTTTGCTGAAAAGCTATTGGTGGGACAATCCATTCAAAAGTTTCCAAAGCCTAATTGGTTGGACTGGGACCCATGACCTCACATTTTTGAGTTTTCCCACTATGCCACCATGGCTTAATTTACTAAAGATTTATAAAAACTTTAAATTGTGCATCTCCCAATATTTGTTAGCATATTTTCTGACTTACCTCCAAACAGTAATTGAACCATACTTTCTAAGGCATTCGTCATAGAATCCATATACTTGTGTGATTTGTCTGGACTCATGGTTACCTCTGATTAGTGTGATCCGATCTGGGTATCTAACCTGGAATTATATTTAAAGCTTTTTTTTAACTAATACCAGACTATATAACTGAATCTTCATAAGTCTATATATCTCGATTTGTATCAACCAACCAATTACCAATTACTCACAAATATTGTTAGAATTTAGATACTATACAACCTTGCCAAATATTATCGGAATCAGCTAATAGATAAAGCGATAGCACATTTCCCCCCTTTTTAAGGAAAATACCTCCCCCCTATTCAAAGTCTCCGACTATATTTTTTTTTAATATATAGAACCTGTGTACCAATTTTCGTCGAGACTCATTGAAAAATGTGACCTGCAGACGAAAGCAAAATCGCCATGTTAATCTGAAGACCTTAACTCTGCTTTGGGTAATGATAATGAGCACCATGAAACAAAGCCAGATAATCACAGCAAAAGTGCCAGCAGTAGTAGAGTTGGGTAAATTTTGAATTCCTTGGAGGGTATATGGCTTCACTTCCCCACAGTTTACATACTATAGACATGTAGTACCACATTGCATAGAATACCCCATCTGGGATTTAGTTATTTGGAGCAAGCTGTACATACATCACACCATACAAGGAATGCTTCAAGATAGAATAAATATGACTTCATGTGGTAAGGCCAAATCACTTCTTGAAGGCTGTGATGTCAGGGAGGATTGAGTTAAGTATACATATACAGTTGTAGCTAACTTCACAGTTGCCAAGAAGTTTGTTTCAGCTTGAATACCAATATCATTTAAAGATGTAAGAAACGATAATAAGATAATCCTAGTATATTGTTCATGTCATAATTCAATCATACAAGGAAAAAGAGTAAAACCTCTCTCTTTTTAGGTTTATTTACTACCTATTTTTTGCAGATTGTGAATAGAAACATGAATGCTCCGCTCTACAAGATATTTTGACAAGCTACACATGTTTGTTCTTACTGAAAACTGAATGTATACACCAGTCGTAGATAATAATAATCATTAGATTCCATAACCAATTTCAAAATACACTGTTGCTAATTGTTGTTGTAGTCTGAGAATTAATTATTTGTTTACCTTCATTTAACACCTACTTATGGAGCATAGTTTCTTTTAACTCTTACCTTCAAAGCTAATAACAGTAAAAATGTTTCTACAGAATAAAATCCTCGATCTACAAAGTCTCCCATGAATAAGTAATTGGTCTCGGGCACATCTCCACCCACTTTGAATAATTCCTTGAGATCATAGAACTGGCCATGAATGTCTCCGCATACCTAAAACAAGACATTAACCATTCTATGGTATAATAGGTATGTAACACTAATATCTACTGTTGACAGGCTGTTGTTGTTCTTTATCTGCCACAATATCTATAGTTAATCATAAGGATCAGCCATATGATGGATCAGTCATATGCAGTGATTCCTTAGTGTTTACCAGATTGTCTTGAATAATTTGTTGAATTCAATTGTATTTATTTATACTACAAGGTTCACTTTCTATGTTTAAATCTTGGAAATGGCAGGCACAGCTTAGTAAGTTGACCAGTGAATCAATTATATCTCATCAGAGTTCCAAATATATGGAAAATTATAACCAATAACATGTATGGGATCTACAGAACACAAAGGTTATTAAAAGGTTACTGTAGTGTTAAGTATGACTTTTATCACTTTATATGGACTAGTTTTCATACTCGACGAATAATAACAGTCAAAGCTTACCGTTACAGGAGAATCCACTCTTTGAACATTGCTTTCTTCGACTAATATTTCACGGGCCTTGGCACAGAGCGCCTTAACCTCGGCCTCCATTATTATCTCGCATCTTTTCAGTTGCTCGATCTGACGGTCCAAATCACTCGTATCCGACATTCTTGCAACTTAAATAATCTTGCTAAGTCTGCAAAATAATTATGGAAAAATTGGTTGCTCATCAAAATGATTGAGTAACGGGCATGACTGAAAATAGGATAGTTATGAGTTTTAAGTTGCATTTGGAATAGTAACGAATATCGTAAAATACTCACATTAATAATTTGACTAAAATCTACAACTATTTTGGCGTGTAAGCGTAAATAAAAACCAAAAATTCTTTCATCAAATCATCACAACGCATCCGCCATTAAAACGTTTCAACCATAGACTAAATAAATCATAAGTCATAGATTAAATATAGCTTTTTTGTTCATTCATTTACCATTGGGCATGGATGTATTACTTAAACCACAAAGCTATTGCAACTAGAGAGATAGCGCTGCTGTCACTTGAAGCATTTCATTAATTCTCAAATACAAAAATGTATGGAAAATCTTGCCCATGGCTGTCAAAACTGTCATATATGAATTGGACACTACTGAGAGAAAAATCACGGTAAATATACTTTATAAAATTTAACTTGATCTCTGCGACAGCTGTCAGAAAAATCACGCCTATGAAGTCCTGAATTTCTTAATAGTACAGACAGTACCTGTCAATGTCATACTTTGTGGGCATGCTGATTAGTGATGGGCGACGAATGATCGTGACCACAGAGTTTTAGATAGAGTTTTAATTAAAATATCGATAGTTTATTCTGACGAGATTTCAAATAAAACTTGATTTATCATTAATTTTATTGTATATTTTAATATCATAACATTTTTTACATGTGTAACTAAATTAAACCCAATTATATGTTACATTAGCATCGATAATAGTGAAAAACGTCTATAAATACTATCGTTACATTATAATGAGTATATTATTAATATCATAACATATTTTACATGTGCACATACTTGATCTTAAATAATAGTAAGTAAATGAAATCCAATTTCTCACCTCTTTTTTTTAATTTTTTTATTTCGAATAGGTTTGTGTTTGACTACACACTGCCTGATGTTAAGCAGATGTGCGGTCTAGGGTGTAGCACGCTTACCTAGAAGATACCTATTTACTCGGGATTTGAAGACACTCACGTTGTATTTTAACGGGAAGACAGACCCAGGCAAAGCATTCCACATTCCGGCTGTTCGTATGAGGAATGAGGATTCGAAACGCTTGGTTCTAACGCGCGGAATGTCCACCTTAAAAGGGTGGCGCTTTGGTCGCGTCCGTCTAGCCGTACGATAGAAGAAGGGGGAAGGGGGGACCAGATTGTGCAACTCCTGGGCGCACTCTCCGAAGTGTATTCGGTAAAAGACCGACAAACACGCTACCTTGCGACGATGCTCAAGACTTTGCAGCTGCGTCTTAGTCAAGGTGTCGTTGTCAATCAGCCTCCTGGCTCGTCTCTCAATCGACTCCAGAGCCTCCAGTTGATATTTGGTAGAGCCATCCCAAAGGTGAGAACAGTATTCCATGCAAGACCTGACTTGTGCTTTATAAAGACTAAGCAGTTGCTCAAGTATGAAATACCGTCTCACCTTAGAAAGAACACCAAGTTTTTTGGAGGCTAATTGGGCTTTGGACTCTATGTAAGAGCCAAAGTTAAGAGAAGATGAGAGTGAAACGCCTAATAATTCCAAGCTGTCAGTTACCGGAACGGAGACACCACGGAAAGCGGGAGACAATTGAAAGGGTCTCTTTTTGGCCGAAAACAGACAGCCCTGAGTCTTTGTGGCATTAAACTTGACCAGGTTAGCATCACCCCAGTCGGATACCGCCTGCAGACTCAAGTTGAGCCGTTCAACCATAGCCTCTCTATATAACTCGATCTGTGGCCCGCTGGTTCTTGCATCGGATGTGTAGCTCTCCACGACTGTACTGTCATCTGCGTACCCAAAGATCCCGGGCTTAAGCAGATCGTTGATATGCAGTAGGAAGAGTGTCGCAGAGAGCACAGACCCCTGAGGAACACCGGCATTGATAGCCATTTGGTCTGACGAGCAGCCATCAACGACAACTCGTATCGACCGATTCCTCAAGAAATCTGATATCCATGTGCAGAAATCAGCAGGCAGGCCGTAAGATGGAAGCTTGCCAATAAGGCTCTCGTGCCAGACCCTATCAAAAGCTTTGGAAATGTCCAAGGAGACAGCCAACGCCTCCCCGTGCTTCTCCATGACCTCACTCCAGATGTGTGTGGCGTACGCTAGAAGGTCCCCAGTAGACCGGTTTCGGCGAAAGCCGTACTGGCGGTCACTGAGTAAGTCATTCGCTTCCAGGTAGGCCAGGAGTCTGTTATTTAGAACACGTTCCATACTCTTACAGAGTATAGACGTGATCGAAATTGGCCTGTAGTTGGCAGGGTCGGCACGGCTGCCCTTCTTGGGTACAGGTTGCACGTTAGCAAGCTTCCAAGATTTGGGCACTTGACCTGTCTTCAGAGATAGGCGAAAGAGGCGAGTCAGCTCAGGCGACAGCTCAGGCGCACAAGTCCTCAATACAATGGCCGGAATACCATCAGGGCCACTGGCTTTGTTCACATCTAGACTGCGGAGAACTTTGAGGACCTTCTTTTGCCGGATGTGTATTTCACTCATTACAGTGTCACAGTTTGGCAAAGTTGGAGGTCTCACACTACCGGGGTCTAGACGCGAAGACTCAGCAAATTGAGATGCAAATAAATTTGCTTTCTCCACCGCGGTATGGGCCAGTGAACCATTGGGTTTCAGCAACGGAGGCAGTGAGGGGCGGCAGAAGTTCGCTTCAACCGATTTAGCTAGGGACCAGAATGCCTTACTACCCGCAGGGTAAGAAGCAAGCTTTTTTCCTATTCGACTAATGTGGTCAAATCGAGCCCTCCGCATAACCTTTTTGCAGGACTTAGCAGCCTTATTGTATGCCTTCTTCCTCAGACTAACGTCCCTCAACTTACGGTTTCGAGCATCGACCCAAGCCAGGTATGCCTGATGCTTTTGCGCTTCGGCGCGTCCACATTCAGGCCCAAACTAGGGCCGAGTTTTGCTAGACAGAGGCACGTCCGAAAATGGGATGAAGTATTCCATGGCGGTACGAAGCACATCTGTCGCGGCATCCGCGCACGCAGAAGGATCATCGAAGGATGTCCATCGGGCCCTCTCGTCCGGTCGCCAACCGGCACGATGGCGCATCCCTGGGATTTTTCGACAGATGGCGGGGCAGCCTTTCGTGAGTGGCTAGCTCACTACTTGGGCCCCCTACTATCTGCGGTCGGCCAACGACAAACCTTGCCTCGGATCCCGCTGCCCTCCTCGACTAGTCGGCCGATGCGGAAATCAATGTGTGCACCGTATTCGAACCCCCATAGGACGCTACTGTTCCGACCCGACTCCCAGAATGGCGTCACCAAACTTCGCGCCGGAACACGAGCTCGAGAGAGTCGCTTGGCGGCGCGGCTTAGTCTGGTGGGTGGTCTCTCGCCGTGGCTATAGCCTACCACCAGTATGGTTGCTGCCTGGTTAGCACCACCCAGGACCACGTGTGGGGGACAAAAATTTAAAAGGGTTCCTACCCACGGACGAAGGCAGCTCGGTCACCTTCAACTACTCATTCTATTTCATTACAACATTGTTTGAAAATCGATTTTTTCCACTACTATCCCAACTCTAAAAATGTCAACCTTCTACTGTCGCAGAGATCAAGTTAAATTTTATAGAGTATAGCTACTGAATCGAGATATTTTTCATATCTCTTTCTAACTCATGTCATATTAAATCATTGCATCTCTTTCTTTCTTTTCTCGATAGACCACATTATCCCGCTGGTATCTCTGCGACTTAAACAGAAACATTATATAGAAGGTCCTTTCGTTTTGGCGGAAACGCGGAAATGTCATGTCGCCTCATTGTATTATTTTGTTAAACATGTGTTTTTATCAGTAATAATTAGTGAAAAATTGTGGTGTTTCGTTGATTTTGAGCTCATTTACGTGCATGAGTGTAGGCAAGTGATATAATGTGACGTATCAGGTCGTTCCGTGTTGTCATCAAAACTCCATAGACGCCTCTAGTAAAGTATCCACTGCTTCACTGAGGTATGACTTGGACTATGTTTGGACTTGACCACGACTTTATCGGACTATGACGTGACTACGACAGTGACTATTTTGATAAAATATCAAAAATTATTAAAACTTAACACTACTTGACACTGGCTAATGCACAATAATGCGACGCCAAACAAAAGAAGAAGAAGAAGAACTAGAGAGATAGTGCTGTTGTCGCTTGAGGCAATTCTCAACCACAAAAATGTATGAAAAATCTGGCTCAGCGCTGTCAAAACTGTCAAATATGTATTGGAATTTGACACTACGGAGTGAAAAACACAGTAACAAGCCGATACTTATTATATCTCTTTCTAACTCATGCCATTTAAAATCATTGCATCTCTTTATTTCTTTTCTCGATCGACCAAATAATACAATGAGGCGACATGACTTTTCCGCGTTCCCGCCAAAAAAAACATCTCTCTAGTTGTAATAGCTCTGTGCAAAAAAAGTGTCTGTGAACCACAGCTGTCAACGAAACTGATCATAGACAAATATTTCTTTATGGAGATCAGTTCATTCTGTTCATTCATTCGTTCCTATCATTCGAATTTGTTTTCCTATTGATTGTGTTGTTGTTTTTTGTAGTGGAATTGCGAAAAAAAGTGTTTTTTTGTGAAACTAGTGCGCCGAAATTCAAGACAGACATGGGAAACATTCACACCGTTGGGCCGAATGAGGCACTCATTGTTTCAGGTAAACAAGAATGTTTAATTTGGGGTTATTTTCACAATCATGTTTTCCTTTTAGTTCGGGCTTCGGCATTTATTGCCAATTTTTATTCGCTATTGAGAGAGAATCCCATGGAATTTCACAATAATAGTGCAATAAATAGGTACAGTAATTCGTTTCAATGTTTACGCATGAAGTCATTCACAGATGATAAGGATGATCCATTTGACTCTCTTTGATATGGGCGTGATCGGCATTCAAGTTCGTTTTCTTCATCAAATTATTTTAAAGGCCTACTCGGCGATTAGATAACACGAAGATAAATAAATCGTACAGAATTCTCTCCTATTCCACACGGCGGCGCCTAGGTATAGGTATTTGCAATAAGTTCCTATTTGTACATCTAGACTAGGTACATAATTTCGCAAATAGAATACCTACCTACCTAAAGTAGGTAACCTTGGAGCAGTTGGAGCTTCATAAGTGCTACGCTCGTGCTGTGTTTATAATCAGCGAAACGAAATAACAATTGACCCCGGTAACATTTTGTAGATTTTTTGTTCATGTCTACCCACCACAGATTAATAAATAGTAGTCACTGAAACTACTCTACATACGTATAAACTATAAATATAGTAGGTAGGTATTTTCATCTCGGCTATTTGTGGCTACAGCAGTGATTCCAATGGAAATCATCTACAATCATTATGCCTACCAAAACGCAACTAATAGGAATTTTATCTTCGCCAGGCACTTCACTGATAAAACTGATTCAGTTGTTTATGATGACTAAATACATAACTATGCTATTACGCAGCTATCTACTGTATCTACCTATCTGTAGTGAGTAATTATGGACCTAGGTCGGTACTTAATTACTACCCTTTTTATTCACTAATACCTAGGAGTTTACTCTTAGTCTAGGATTTATTTGCAGTCACTAGGTATCACCATAGGTATTGTACCTACCTATTATTATTTACTTAATTGTAACATTCGTCATTAACAATGAGCGACGAGACGAATAAAAAACAATTCACGTGCATAGCGCGGAATGAACAGGAAAATCGTCTAGGTAGGTAATAGGTACGGGATAATACGCGAAATTCATGTTTTTATCGAAAAAAAACCCATTTTAATAAAGCTTGCCTACTTCGTTGAGGTATCGAAGAATGCCCAGCAAATCCTAAGTGGTGATCTTTTATGTATACCATACTACCACCATACACAAGGACATACCTACTCATTGGATCGGCGCGCGAATTTTTGGCATTAACAGGTACCTAGGTAGTTTGCTTGTTGCAAGTCAACAAAAACTCATTTAGTGGCCATGGATAGGTAGTATTAATGAGGTATATATGTATACCTAGAAACCAAAATACTGGTCAGTTTATGTATAAAAATGCATCAACTAAAAATACCAGTTGAAGCACTTTTGTGCACAGGCTGGCCACTATCTTGGATTTTAGATGTATGTGTGTACCTCGTACCTACACACTACCCGCCTCACCACAAAAGTTTTAAACACGCTTTAAACACAGTTTAACCCTGCAATTTGTACTGTTAAACATTGTTTACAGCGTGCGTTAAACTTTTGTGGTAAGACGGTACCTATTTATGGCCGCTAAATGAGTTTTCGTAAACTTACAGTGAGTACGTTATTTGTAAATGACAAAAAACGCAAAAAAAAAATCTGACCGAGAGCATCAGCCTTAAGAATACCCTCGACCCTTCCTTCGTATTCCGTCCAGACATCGGTCAAAGGACAGAAAAAGACCGAAAAAAATGTATTCAAAAGACCAGTTGCCCAGCTGTTCAGATAAGAACCTGCCAATGCTCAGATAATATCATAAAATATGTCAAAAGCAATGGAAACAATGGTGAGAAAGAGAGTAGGCCCAGTATACCCAGCAGTGGGAGGAAACAGGCTAGTACATAGTGTCACACCCATCCTATTATTCAGTGTCCGAGCGACCTTGGCCTGGCTGTTGAAACACTGCCATTAGCCGTAGTGGCTATGTCAATTACGCCGTGAAACATTGTGACTCCAATTATGTCTATTTGATGACACTCGGTTCGGTCGGCGATCGATAAAACCCATTTGTCTAAAAATAGTTTTCAATTCGTATAACACGAATAAATTGTATTTGGAAGCTAAGTATAAAAGACCCAAATCAATGAGGCTTTTGACAGAAGGCTTTTGAAGACATTTTTTTATCAATGTACTTGTACCTACTTCATAAACGACAGTGTAAAACCTTTCTCATCTCTATAATCTGATAGGCTCTGTTAATGTTATTTATTCCGTGATACGTGATCTTACTATTTTGGTAACTAACTTCATGCCAGGTCTTGCCAAAAGTGTTCATTATAAATATAAAATACCCATTAGCCTTATAATTTTTTTTTGTACCAGCAAGTTAATTAGTGTTTTGACTGATACGGGAACACGTCACTCATTTTGAGGTCGTCTTTATTTTACATAACAATAGAGACAAGGCAGAACTAGAGGCATAAACCGACATAACTTGGGTTTACAGAAGCACGTTTACGTGTTTTTATGCGATCGTAAACTAAGATTTTACGATAAAGATCAAAAGTCATCGTTTGATTTTATCCTAGTTCGTTTATTGCAGTCAATATAGATCCATCAAAAATCTGTACATACAACCCTTAATCCTCGCGTTTTTGTGTTCAATACAGCTTCCAGTTAGCCTTAATCATATCAGCAGCTTTTTCACCGATCATAATGGCAGGTGCATTCGTATGAGCTGCTATGGTTCTTGGAATGATGCTGCTGTCGGCAACTCGGAGGTTCTTCACGCCGTGGACTCTAAGTTCAGGGTCTACTATAGCCTCAGGGTCCGACCGCGGGCCCATCTTACACGTAGTTATCTGATGATGAAGCGTAGAAGTCAACGTCCTCACTGCACATTCCCAGTACCCATCACTTCCGAAGTTATACGACTCGCAATTAGGATATTTCTTCGTGTATATCTTTGCTCCGTACTTTTGAAACGGCGCTGTCTCCACCATCTTTATAATGTACCTTATTGCAGCGACCGTAGTCGCAACATCTTTTGGATGAGTCAAATAGTTCCCATACATTTTGAGGTGATCGAAGGGATTTTTAGACTGTAGACGCAGATATCCTTTAGATTCTGGATGAAGAAGCATGAAGAGGATAGTGAACGATTCTTGGTTTTCAAGCGGCTTGTAAACATTATAAAGCCAGTCTGTGAGGTGTAGACCTTTTGCGACCACGACTCCATTATCAGAAGCTAAGGAAGCACACGCTCCAAGGAGTTCTATATCGGGAAAATCGCCCTTCTCTTCAGATATGTTAGTCTTAATATATCCTATCGTTTCGACTCCAGCCAAAGAAGACATGGGGCCATCTCCGTAATTATCATATTGGATCGCGTTCCGAACTGTTGCAACGTTTTTCTCTAAATATGTGATATACGACGTGTTTACAGTAAATGCGAGACCTGGGAAAGAGATGTGGTCGTAAAGTTTCTGGCCCACTTTCAAGTCCTGTATGACAGGGATATCGAACGATTGCAGTTGTTCACTCGGGCCTATACCGGATAACATCAAAAGATGCGGCGATTCGATCGGTCCAGCTGAGAGGATAACTTCCTTCTTTGCTCGTACTTCATACTTGCGTCCATTTTTGTGGAACTGTACACCGATCGCAGTTTTAGTTTGGGGGTCGATGAGTACTTTTGTAGCTCGAGCGCTGGATAGCACATGGAGGTTCTTTCTCTTCTTGTGGTCGTGTAGGAATGCCCTGGCGCTGCTGACTCGGCGTCCCTTGGCTAACGTCGCTTGAATGTAACTAAACCCGAATCCGTCTGGGCTGTTGTAGTCAACTTTTCGATTGCCTAATATTTGCGCCGCGTCCAAGAATGCTTTTGCTAATTTTGACCTGAAATATAATATAAAAAAGTAATACTCTATAATACGATAAATGATGTAATGTAATACGTAATTATATTTAACAACATAAACATTGTTGTCTAAAATATGTCTACAATTAGAGGAAGAGGCAGATAATGCGTGATAGTCTTGATAGACAAGATGTAAATATTATTTTATGAGAACAGGCAGGTAATATCAAATGTTATGAAAATCCTTACTAAAATTATGACTGTTACTCTTTCACGCAGACACAAATCGACTTGATTTTTGTACGAATTTAGTGTAGAGGTCAGAGAATGTCATAATAATATGCTACTATTTTATCCCGGAAAAGATCCTGTGGGAAACCGCGAGTAATGCATTATCAGTATGGGATAAAACTTACTTAAAAGGCACGTATTCGACATTCATGTCACCATTACGCCCGTGGTAAGGAGATCTCTCTAAACCACGAAGAACAGCCCGTTCTGACTTGATGTAATACGGCAGCACTTGATCGTATGACCTGCAAAGTAGCACAATGTGGCCAATTATGAAGGCGCCAACCTAAATTTAATAGCAATTTAGAATACTGTTCTCTCTTTCAAATGCTTGTCGTGAGAAAGAAACAGCAATATCCTAAATTGCTATTTAGGATGGCGCCTTAATAATTGGCCAAAATACAAATCTGCAAAATACCACTTATAATTATTTTAACATAGAGCGAATTTCCCTGATTACTATTATAATCTTCAAGCGTTTTTAATTCTGCAAGTAAAATCCTAATAACTCATAAGAAATATTTTTAACACATTTATGTTTACTAAAAATGCATTTTCAAATGTTTCAGGTATGTAAGGAAACACTTGTCTTCTCTAATTCGGTAAGCTCGAAACGTTTTTACATTTAGCAGTTTTCTGCAAACCGTTGCTGATAGATTTTAAACAGGCATTTTACTGATTTTATTCTAAGTGATATTCAATTTGAACTATAACATCGTTACATTATTCAATCATTTTGTGTGCTCATCCTGATGAGTCCCATTCACTGTCATGTTCTGTAGTTTCCTGCCCATCTGATCGTCTTAGATTTTGCTGGAATAAAGCGATTATGTTCGAGGGTCACGTAACTAGCATTTTCTGCATTGAGCCTGAACTTTATTTAACTGCATGATCATTTATTTATTTATTTTAAAACAATTACTTACTATGAGTACAGCCTAGACTAGTCAACACGCATAGAAAGCCAGAAATATACACTAAGAATAATGAACACAATTACTAATAAAAAGAACTTATCAACTTAAAAAACTTATGCATGCATTTAACATATCATTGAATTTAAAACAAAATATATCGATATCCGGTGTATGAGCAATCAGCCCCCCTACCGCCTAAGCAATAGCAATCGTTTATGACTTCATTTTAGTCATTTGGCACCGCCTATGTGACGTTAGCCATCAATTGCTTTGCGCGGATTGCGAAAGCAATCGTTGAATGAACAACTTTGATGGCTAACGTCACATAGGCGGTGCCAAATGACTAAAATAAAGTCATAAACGATTGCTATTACGATTGCTATTGCTTTAGGCGGTAGGGGGGCTGATCGTTAAGCATATTAATGACGCGGGTCGTAGGAGCATATCATGAATGAGCATGAATCAAAACTTGTAACTGTGTAACGATGTAAGCCGAATCATACAACTTGGCGGCTGTGATGTTAGCTACAAGCTGCGGTTAGCCCAATCCTGACTGAACCTCACTTAACAGCTATGCGAGATTGAGCTATCCTCAGTTAATAGCTAACATTACAACCGCCAAGTTGTTTGATTCGGCCTATAATGAAATAAATAGTAAATGGTTGAAAATTTGAACCAATAATTAACAATTAAATTAGCTATTTTCTATTCCGCTCACGGAGTAGGTACCGATGTAAAAAAATGCCCTAGGCTTAAAAGATCAAAGTAACGCCTGATTCAATCAACTATTAAAAGATCATGCCGGGAGCACCGGTGCGTTCCTTTCGAAGATCCCAGAGCTCCCAAGAAGGCACATAGGCTGGCCACCGAGGGGGTTTTAGTGGGTACAATCCCACATAACCCGACTGCACCCCAAAGCGGTCGGGAACCTTTGGACGATTTCCCCCTCGTAAAAAAAAGGCTTAAAAGATCAAGTTTTAATTCATGATCATGAACTAGTTATAAAAGACAACACCGCTTCCCATCAGGAGAGGATCAAGAGGAGAGTTGGTGGCCAAATGTAGCCCTACTATGTATAATAAAATCAAAAAATCATAAAACCCGACTGCGTAAAAAGTGAACCGAACTACAAAACAACTGACAAAAAAAAAACAAGCACTTGGACAATGGAACATACAGTATAACAACTGAACAGGCAGGATCGATTATTCGACAGCCAATCTAATTTTTCAATGGGTCCCAACTGTTCATTTGTTATGTATGTTTCACTGTCCAAGTGCTTGTTTTTTCTTTTCAGTTGTGTTGTAGTTCGGTTCACTTTTTACGCAGTCGGGTTTTTCGATTTTTTTATTTTATTTTATACTTTTAAGTTAAGAGAACCTAGCTAACTATTTACCAGACTGGATTTCCTGTCAGCATCAGAGTACTAAATCTTTTGAAGTTGGAGTGGGCGACTAGCGACTGTGTCAAAAATTAGATACTTTAGGTAGTCCAATTATATACCTACTAGATGCTATATTATATGTCTAATTGTCTATCCTTATTCGCACGCACAGTCATACGAAGTTTTAGTCTTTTAATGGTAATTTTCTACTGTCTAAAAACCTATATGTGAGAATGGTTGATCCTAAACGGTCAGTCAAACCGAAAAATGACAACAGAAAGCTAAAAATGATTTTTGACCGACGAACCACCGGAGGAGGTACGAGTATACAATTCGACGCGTATATTTATATATATTTTTTTTTTATGTATAACCACGCACACCTTGTTTCATGGTGGTCCGATTTCAATAATTATTTTTTTATTGGAAAGAGTATACTTCGAAATTGGTCCCATTTAAATTTTATCGAAATCGGCTGAGCCATTTTTGATAAATCAACAATAATGTGAAAAATGCTGCATCGATCCGTGCGAAATATTCGCGAATTCTGTACACGGGTGAAGTCGATCATGCTAATTTTTGCAAAAAATAATCTTGTTAAATACCTATCCAACGATACCCCACTTGACATAGTTTGTTAACTTTCATTTTTTTATAATTTTTACAATATGGCGTCCAGTAGTCGCCATATTAATATAGGTACCCATATTAAATTTTCACTAACGTCATGTTTTTAGTGACACTTGCCGAACTAAGAGGAATCGATTGACGTGTGAATAATAAAAATCGGCCCAGGCGTTTGGTCTGTATAGTGCTTCAAAGGAACGTACAAAAATATATAGGCTGATAAACACATTACCACTCCTTTGCGTCGCGCGGTCGGGTAAAAAAGAGTCAGCCCTGAAGTAGTGTTTAATTCCTTACCATCCGTAGTTTCCATCAGCTGCGATCCTGTCCCAATCCTCCTTCTGTCCTCGCGTGTATATCATGTAGTTGACGACACTGGAACCGCCCACGGCACGACCTCGTGGCCAGAAGCACCTTCCGTCTGTCATCCCTGTCAACATCAACAAATATGAAAATCACCAGTATATCTATTGCTTAGTAAATAATAAAAATAAAATCAGTTTATTTGCTAGAATATTGTCTAACGTAGGTCTAATTACATAGTATCAAATATACCTTTGCAGGTGTACAAAGCCGCTCTTTTAAAAATTCATCAGTCTCATAATAGCACTTGCCAATAAGAAATTTAAATAATTTGGATTAAAATCTATTAAAAGTTAATTCCTTAAAACATTCAGGCAGTTTATTGTATATAGTAATAGCCATACAATACACATTGTTACTTATCACAACATCTATCGACAAACAATAAACCTTCGATACATTTTCATTAAAAAATGTATGGAGATTATATTAAATTCTTACTTTCTTCATTTGACACTGGTAAATGCATAAACCATGCGTTGCCAATATTAAAAAGATCATAAATAGGAATATAACACATTTTCATACACCATGCGATCGTCACGCTACCTACACTTACGGAGTACATAAAGTTTGTGCTACGTAGGTATTAGGGTGGGTCACTGAAGTATGGAGAAAAAAAAAGTTGTAGTTTTTCTTCGGGCACAGTGGAAATATGGTGCCAAACCATAAGTATAAGCAAACCGTGAAGTTTAGTAATAATCAGAATCCATCTACTGCCTCCAGTTCCATGACGAAATTTCAAAAAAATGTGGATAAGGGGAATAACATAGCAAATAATTAATAAAACATTTGAAAATATAAAATCTCGCTTTTGCCCGCGGCTCCGCCCGCGTGGTATTTTCACTTTTATGTTATCCCACAGGAACCTTTTATTTTTTCGGAATAAAAGTAGCCTATGTCAATTTCCGTTCTTTGAACTATATCCATGCCAAAAATCAAGTCAATCCGTTGATCCATTTATGCGTGAAAGAGGAACAAACCAACAAACTTTTCAGATTTATAATATTAGTATGATATACTACTTAATGAAAGTGAAGGAGTTAATATGTGGCAAATTCCTTTTTGTTGTCAAATATGGGTATTGATTTTCTCGCATCTATCTAGATTTTTTTTACATTGTTTTTTTGTTTCTACATAAAGTAGTTAAAACTTGAGTAAGTAACTGCTTTTATTACTCTTTCTTCCGCTTGGATGTGCCAAAGGAGATATAATTAATTTAGTTTTCCTTCTCCTTTTAGTTCAACAAATAATTTTATATTTTTTCAGTTACAGATTTTACAATTGATGGCTCGGTGAAAATTTCTTGCTTATTTAAACGGAAATTCACCATCTACATTCAATTTTTCCTTTGATAGCTCAAATTGTTTTGTTGTTATCTATTTAGTTGTGCCAAAGTCAAAAACACGTGAATACCATCATTTTGCCTAGCTATTTGTTGATCTTTGAAGTTGATCTTGCAGGCATTTTTTTTGTTATGATAAGCACATTTGATTAACTTTTGACTTTTGCAAGCTGAAATATTGAAATATCAAATAAAACTTTACTTCCAAGACGAAACTATACTAACTTTTATTCAGATAATGTTTGGTGAGATTTGCAAAAGGTCTCTCACTCTAAATAATAAATTATCATGATTTTATTAATTTTTTAGTATTATTTGACAACTAAAGGATTTGTTTAACAATTTTTCTATAACGATGGCTTCGATTTAGTGTTTATATTGGCTTTTTGTTTAGTTTTTATTCGTATTTTAACTTTTATCAGAATTACTCTTAAAATTCATCATGGTTTCATAGTTTGGCAAAATATTGCCTTTTAAATCCCATAAATCAATCATAAGGAACTTACTATGATTTGTAGTGGTATTTCAATCTTAAAATAAGTAAAACCAATAACTTCACTCTATTTACGCATCGCGCTACTTAAAAGTTTATAAGATCAACTTTGCGCCAATTGTTTCTTAAAAAATCCCACCTCTACCCCATTCCTTACTTCTGTTCTTAAGCTCAACCTAACAAACGTTTTTATTTATCGCTATTAAGTGCTATTACATATATAATCGGATATCAATAACTTGAAAAAAGTATCTGAAACTCGACATAAAAAATCTACTTTTTCGAAAATTTCGTTTACAATCTGGAGGCAAATTTTGGATAAAATAATGAAATCAAACATGATCTATAAATTAATTTAACCATTTGGCACCTTTTTATTTCTGAGCCTCTTGAAAAATAAAGAAAAAAAATTTTTGACCCACCCTAGTAGGTATATCTATTAAATCAGCATCAGCAATTTGGAAGTATTCTTGTAGAAAGTAAGTATAGACCAGGCAGGTCAAATCATACAACTTGGCGGCTGTGATGTTAGCTGCAAGCTGCGGATAACCCAATCCTTGCGCGCAGATGCAAGTAAGCTTCAGTCAGAATTGGGCTATCCTCAACATGTAGGTAACATTACACTGCCAGTGTCAAATTGACTGCCTCGGTGACTCAGTGGTTAGTGACCCTAACTTCTGGGTCAAAGAGGCGTGGGTTCGATCCCCACCTAAGGCAATTATTTATGTGATGAACATAAGTGTTTGCTCTGTGTCTGGGTGTTATTTAGTTACTATAAGTATGTATTTAAAGATAAGTATATGTAGTATATCAGTCTCTGGCAGCCATATTAAAAGCTTTGCTTAGTTTGGGGTCTGAGGCCGTGTGTAAAATGTCCCAAAATATTGATTTATTATTTATTTTATTACAGCCGCCAAGTTGTATGATTCGACCTTTATCTATTACAAATTGTAACGTTTAGCGCAGTCTTTAGGTCTTTTAGGCGAGATGTTTTGTATTGTTGTATAAAATCCGTACTCCTGACTTAGTTAATATTATAAATCCGTAAGCGTGTGTAGTTGGTTTGTTACTTTTTCGAGCAAGGTATAGGCTGATTGATGATTTTTGGCATGGATATAGGTACCAATGTAGTTCAAAGGTTGGAAAGTGATATAGGCTACTTTTTATCCTGAAAAAATAAAAGGTTCCTCTAGAATAACATTTAAAAAAATGCGCCCAGATTTTTTTATTACATAAGCATAATTTTTACATAAGCTTGTAATTTATAGATCAAATCTACGACAATATATTTCTGAATATTTTTTTTCTTATAAGTTAACCTCATTAAAGTTCGTTTACTACATTTAGGTACAATTGATTGTTCCAAAATCAAAAAGATATAGTTTACCACTATTCGTTTTCTTCTACTTTGAGTGCCTCTCCAGCTAGTGAAGGTTGGCAGTCAGCTCGGCATATTTGTTTTTCATTTGTCTTTGGCAAGGCGAAGAAAGAGTTCGGCGGCACTCCTTATCCCCGTCCATTCACAGTACTCTAAACACCTTTTATGAGTAGGTATCGTATATACTTAAAATAATCTTAATCTTCAATTCGTTACTAAAAGCTCCATAAAGAATTTACGTGGACACAAAATTGAAAGCCAACCCGGTTGATATTTTAATTCTACGGCGTATGTACGATAAAATAAAAAACAATAAAAGAAAATGCTATTTTTGAACTCAAAAGTTTACTTCTTCTTATTTGTTAAGCGGTTCCTAGGCCGCAAACACATGACAAAAAATAACTTTGTGAACTGATAATTATTGCTAGCTGCGCCTAGCAGTGTCACCCGCGTTAACCCGAGATAAAAAGTAGCCTATGTGTTAATCCAACTTCTAAGCTACCTTCATACCGAATTTAATCCAAATCCAAGCCGTTGCCGCGCATGAAAGAGTAACAAACATCTATACATACTCACAAACTTTCGTGTATTAGTAGGATTACTTATTTTCCTAGATTGTAAACATATTACAATTCAATTAGTTTACAAGTAAAACGAATAAATAATTAATTATTACGTAGCCTTTAATGTAAACTGATAATTATCTCTACTAGGTTCCTAGATCGTGAATGCATGATAATTTTATATCTCAAGAACTGTTACCGTTCGGTCATTTGCTTTAACGGGTTGTCTGTTTTTTGCTTTTTATAGTGTTATTTTTATAATAACGCTAAAATGTATTTTAAATTGCTGGATATGTTTTCAACTTATCAAACAGACATTTTAGTATGGTAGATGTAATTGCTGAGATTACCTACCTTTCTATTTTTTTTTGTAAAAATTGCACTTAATTTATTTGACCGGACAGATGAACATAAATTGGTTTATATGTCTTAATATAATCATTAAAGAAACCGGACAAGTGCGAGTCAGGCTCGCACACCGAGGGTTTCGTACAAATCCAGAAAAATTCGCAAAATTGGGAAGTACGTTGTTAAACGCCTCCTCATCCCGACGTTTCGGCCGAGTTGCATCGGCTGACACTGTACTGTAGTATATAATAATAATGTGTTCAAATCGCGAAAGTTTAAAAACAACATACGTTGTTAAAATCTCTAAGTATACTAGAACCATCGACGAAAAAGTTTTTTTTTACACCTCTCGTGATACATCGAAAATAACACAAATAGTTAAAATAATATAAATAAACTGTTTTAGCATGTGCTAATGAAGTTCTTTTATATGATACCTTACATGATACGATTTACTCACTTTTAATTTTGAACCCATATTTTGTGAATTTTCAGCCCCTATGTTATTGTGATTTAAATAAAAATGTACAGTTTTCATATTTATTCCTATACTTATGTGTACTCCGAGACAATGCGTTTTGCCAAATTTCATAGTTATATGTCAACGGGAAGTACCCTGTAGGTTTTGATTTTTGTGAGGGTCTAAATATGCGGTTTTTTACGACATAAACGGCTCTAACTTTTTTAAACGATAACTGAGAAGTTTTTCTTTTACACAACTGTAAGAGACCATAGATATACGTATACAGTTTAAATTTCAACTCGATATATCAACGCGTTCCCGAGATAAAGAGTCTTGACATACCCACAGACAGACAGACGGACAACAAAGTGATCCTATAAAGGTTCCGTTTTTTCTGTTTGAAGTACGGAACCCTAAAAATCGAACTACTAACGAGCAATGAAGACTGTACAACCAATGTTTACTAATTAAAATTCTAGCTAATCAAAAAGTGTATTTTTTTAAGCCATATAATCTTCCTTTTTAGTTACGAGACTAAAATCTGCTTTATCAGCCTGTAGATGATAAAGTGTTTCCCTCATAATAATTATCCTTGAATTATCTATCTATTAAGTGGTTCATAAAATGATTGATTCTTTTATAAATATCATTTCAAGGTATTATCCTGCTTTGCAGTGTAACGTCTAAGGTAAACAATTTTTGCACGCACCAACAATGTAAAGTATATGTTTGTTTACTCGGATATATATCGGTACTCTACAACTATATGTACTGATTATGTCTCTACGCACTTCCGTATTGTCTACCTGTTTGTATCTTCTCGTCTTGAGAATTACTTTTAGTGATTTTTAGCTTAATTTTTAGTCGTGTTTTTAGTCGGAGGTTGTGTTCATAATTCGAGTCTTGTTGCTTAGAAAAAAATTATGCATAGTTCTAGTCGTAAAAGTAAAGTTCCCTAGTAAAAATAACTCAATTTTGTGAAAAAAATCCTACCTACCTCAAATTCCATATCATCAAGCGTAGCGCACGATAGGTATAGGTACTGCTTGGCGTTACCATTACCGACCATTATTTTTTTTTAAATATTAATAAGTAATACATATTTTTTTAATATTGTTGGAAGCTGGTTTCTTTTGAAGAGCTAATTAGGAATAGGAAGGTCTAAAAATTAATTGCTCACCAGTGCACACGTTGGGCTGGTATTCCATCAAGTAAGGCCACACATATTCCGTCTGCTGCAGTAGAGGCGCTAAGACCGGGATGGAGGTGAACGCGGATTCTCCTCGACCGGCCTCAAGCAGTAGTACCGAAGCCTTCCGACCCTCGCTCAGGCGGGAGGCTAGCACGCTCCCGGCTGATCCTGCGCCGACCACGATGAAGTCGTATTCAGCTAATGGTCCTTTGAACTCTGAAATTGTAGAACGTGTAGAAATCAAAAACAAAATTTGCTTTATTCTTTAGTCATATAAATGCGCTTAGAATAGTTGATTTACACAGTTTTATAATTTAGGACTTTATTCCAACGTTACTATTTAGGATCTTATATTAGAATTAAGATTGCAACATGTTTGTTCAGGCACGGTAAATATATCATTACCGTGTTTCAGGGTTGTTCCGCATCCACGGGCCCTATAAGTGTTTTTTTTTTGTGTTTTCAGTTTCTTTTCATATTAACAATGCCAGATAGGTAATTTGGTGGTGCTCTGGAATAACTCGTCATAATTTATAGAACCAAAACCCCTAAAATGATAGACAACAGGCATAATTACGTATTTGGATGATAGTCAAATCAAATCCCCCGAAAGAATAAAGAATCCCGCCTGACTTTATTTTTGACAAACATACAACGCTAACACATCATAATATTATCTTCTGCTGGGTCAGACCAAGTCCTTCCATCATACACCTATGTATTGCAGTTGAGATATATTAGGTCCTATACATAACAACTATAAGCTATACACAACGAAGGAAGTGTAGGTAGTAGGTAGGAAGTATTTGTTTAGCACGCATATCTGCTTAATTAGCATTGAATTAAATGTTAAGACTCGGGTAAATTAGATAATATTTCTATGATTAGTAGCAAATAATACATTACGTAAAATGTAATTAACTGAACCTTGACAATAATTTAGTAGTACGACAGGTTCTCTGCTGAACTCAATGCTTGACGGTTTTTTTAACCGTTTAGCCATGTCAGAGGCCTTCAGGCAGCCTAAAAATTCTGACACCAGGGCTAGCCACACGGCCTATACGAACTTACTTAATGCTTAAAAAGGAAGTAGAATCACTTGAAACGGTGCAAAAAAAACTGTTACGTATAAAATATATTCAATGCAGAAATAGCGGGGTATCTAGCTATAATCATTGAACAATGAGAATATTCAAGTTTAATGATGGCACTCAAAGTAATGAATACATATTATATTTTCATTAGAGAAGTATATAGGTAGAGTTATGTCCAATAGACAGCATGATCCAATTTTTTAAGTTTAGTTAATAAAGGATAGGGGCCTATGCCCCTATCCTTTATTGACTAAACTTAACCAGCAGCCAGCCTCTCGAATGCAACCTAGTTATGTACATCAGAATACAACCAAAACTATACACAAGCATTTTTTTAAGCTTTGGAAAGTTTGGTAAGGTTTCTCCAAAGTTTGACGTTGTTTAACTTCAACAGTGTTTTTTTTTATTCCGTCACACTACAAGTTTCGACTGCTCATTGTTCATGAATTTTAAATTAAAGATTGTTTTTTGTAAAAACGTTTAGCATTTTAAGCGTCTAATAAGCGGAATGCTTAGTGCATTGCGAATATAGTAGGTATGCCTATTAGGGTACAAATATTAAATACTGTTCCCGGTTTAGTTATAAAATAAAACTAGATTTTATCTCCAGCTTCTTCAATTTATAGAGTTTTTTTATACGACACTAGCGATCCACCCCGGCTTCGCACAGCTGTATTATACATGTAAACCTTCCTCTTGAATCACTCTATTAAAATAATCGCAACAAAATCCGTTGCGTAGTTTTAAAGAAAAGCATACATAGGGACATACAACGGTAAGCTACTTTGTTTTATACTATGTAGAGATAGTGATAAAACATGATCAACGTACTTCTTTCTGGTTCTTGTATTTTGTTTGTTTTGTTTGTTGTAGTAGCTACGCATAATATCGAAAAAAAAATACTAGGCCTATAAACACTATACTAACCTTTAGGCAAATCATACTGGTCTCTAAAGACGGAGAATATATCCGGCTCATCACGGTCTAAATGAAACGTTTTCGTGGCCAACATGACATCCAAGATCTTGCTCTTCATACTAGACCCTGTAAGCCTTTTTTCTCTGACTCCATCAACACAAAATTCTTTACATGATATGGGAACAGCATACTCCTCCTCTTCTATAGACACGAAATCATCATCATAACTGTAATCACTGTAACTTGTAACGGCATTTAAAAATAATAGAAGGATAAAATGGAATAAATTCATAGTTGTAAACTTGCCGGCTGTCAAACTGACTATGGTAGTAGTAAGGTAAAGTCGCAGCGTGTATAGTAATAACGGAAGATAGAGCTTTGGACGAGTTTGTGTGAATGGGCTATAAAGTTTGGGTTGCCAGACTGATAATCTGAAACGAAGTACTACACTTTCGTATACGTATGTCCCTTTGATTATGTACCTGTCCATAATCAAAGGTATATTAATCTAGTACAGTATAGGTAATTGACACCATATCCCTTAGGACCAAGGATCCTATCCTACCTTGCGATATCTCGGTTGTCCAAATTCAAAAAGGTAGAAAGTAGGAAGGTAAAATGATCAGATATTTAAACCTCCTGATGGATCTAGAGTCAAAGAACATATAATAATACTACATATGGAACGGTCGCTCGTTACCCCCACCCTTTCGAGTGTTCCTCACTTCCACCCCGCGTTTCACGTACCGATCGTGTACTTTGCGCGCGGGCTGCATTGACCGGTGGATTTTCTAATAAAAAATACTTAGATTATGACAGTGGGGAAGACTTGTGCTTGTTGAATATCAATGATACGTAATATTAAGTAATTTTAATGTTTCCCTAAGGATAAATAAAATGAACTTTTACATTATTTGGTAACTTCCTCTTGATATGAAATTAATCTGTTACTTTATTGTAAAAATTCTTCAAAATTAAGTAATTTTTATACTTTTTTAAGCACTAGATTTATATTCATTTATGCAAATTGAATTTGCAACCCTATTTAAATATATTTTCCTATTCATATAATTACGTCAAAAATTGGTTTGAACCATGTACGCTATGAGCGGGATGTTTTTGCGATGGGATCTCGGGCTAGGTGGGGTTGGCATTGGGAGATATTTTGTTTGTTTTATCCGTAGTACAGTTATAATTTTTTTGACCGAGCGAACGAAGTGATTTCCGTTTTAAGTCGACGATTTTGCTTTCGGCTGTCCAGATGTTGAGTTTCCTCAACAGGTCACATTTTCAACGAATCGCGACGAAACTTGGTACACAGATTTGTCGTCCGTCGGCGATTTTTGATTGGCGCTGGGGGTATTTCTCTCAAAATGGGGGGAAATTTGCTGTCGCGTTATTTATCAGCCGATTTCGATAATATTTGGCAAGATTGTTTAGTATCTAAATCCTAACAAGATTTGCGAGTAAGAACCAAATGGTCAAGAGCGAATCGAGATATAGGCTTATGAAGATTCAGTTTAAAAAATTGGGCTGCGAGGTCTACTGTTCGGAGAACTACTAGTTTTAACTTTTACTTGTCGTGATTAAAACAGGTACTTAGAAGAGCTTTATTAGCACAAGATGAAAGATGATTTAAGATTTAACGTCGTCTAATTTTCGTTACAACTTAGTTCCTGGATTTTTGTGAATCCTCGGTGGGTACCCACCCACTGTGACTCGTAATACTTGTCCGGTTTTTTTTCGCTTGCCTACTCTGGCTATTTATGATAATATATTTTATTGTTTACAGAATAAATTGGCAACTCTAATTCAACCAGAATACGTCTACTTTAGTTATATTTTTTGCTGTCTTTGACCTCAGCAATTATTTCTATAGGGAAGTAGGTATATGAATTTATACCGATGTCTTCTACGCATAGGTCGTTGCCCCGTAATAACCTATGGAACTGTATATCGGCGATCATTTATCATTTTGATTTTTTACAAATTATCCTGTAGCGTCGATGTAGATCTATTCGAGATACTCTGCTTCTCTTGACAGGAGAGGTAGGTATTAATCTAAGTTTGTATAGGCCGGGTGGCTAGGTAGTAGGTAGGTACTTACTACTTACTCTGGGTACTACTCCTTTGCCCTGATGCTATGGCGCTAGAATACGGCATCAGTATCCCCTGCCTGTAGTAAGAGCCTACTAAAAGGGGACCCCTGGGCTCGTAGATGGTCAGAGTTGTGGCTCTGGCCACCCACTCAAGCGGGCCCGAGGAGGACGACAGCGTGTGTGGCAACGCTCGTCGTAGAGGACCGCACAAGCCTGGTCCTATTGCCAGGCGAGTAGGCACACAACGTGCTGGGAGCACCGGTGCGTTCCTTTCGGTGATCCCGGAGCTCCCAAGAAGGCACAAAGGCTGGCCACCGAGGGGGTTTTAGTGGGTACAATACCACATAACCCTACTGCATCCCTATGCAGTTAGGGCATCTTCCGAAGATTTCCCTCTCGTAAAAAAAATGGCCGGTTGGCTAGCCCTGGTGCCAAAGTTTTTAAGCCGCCTGAAGGCCTCTGGCATGACTAAACGGTAAAAACAACCGGGACTTATAATTTACCGTGTCATCCGAGCCACGGCAGCGTTCAGTTGTTAATGCCACCCGGGGCCACCCATCCAAAGCTGACCGTGCTACGTTGCTTAAACCTCGGTGATCGCTGACAAACACCTAGTCAAACTATGCTATGAGCAACAACAAAAACAAAGCCCAATTAACTATAAGTAATAGGTATGACTTGTCATGTAGTAGGCCATCATCTTAATAAGTTTGGGTTTGTGGTAGGTTACACAAGACAATAAAGTACCTGGGTTCAAGGCGCTACATGCAAGGTGAACTTGGGTTAGTTTCTGCATGATTGAATGAAGACTAGCTTTTTTTATTGGAAACTCTACAATTAGGAATACGTTCGACCACATCCTTCTCCACGAGGGTGTTAGGATCATAGAGATCTTGTTAACATGGAGCTTAGATGTTATGGTAAGTAACTACAAATGTTTAGGGTTTATTTGAGCTTGCTACATGCAACTACAAACACTGCCTATGCCTATTCCGGAGCCAATGTAGAAAAACCAAATCAAATAACATTATTCTATAGTTTTTAATAGTCCACTGCAGGACATAGGCCTACCCACGAAGGGTGATATTCTTCATTCTATAGTGCAGAGCTAAAATATCAAAAACCCTACTGTATATGACAATTTTAAATATGATTTGATATGATGAGGGCGGATATTTGTGATTGTGCTTTTGATAATAATTATAATTAATAAGCGCAAGAACTGACAGCCACTTTTTACCTTACGTATAACTTATATACCTACCTATATTCATATAATCTTTATTATTTATTTATATTGATTTGTTGTTACGTAAGACATATTGCTAGTGTCGCCGTAAGTAAGTACTCTGTCCTTGAGCTAACCAATGGAATGGAATTAATTCAGTAATAAATACGGAAGCAGGCTGAATTTTGTGGTAGAGTAGTAAATATAATTAATGACAGTATTTAACGGTGGCCATAAGAAAGAACGCACGACATTGGTGTTTAAACATTTTATTACCCATTGACACATTGTCTATCACTAGGTATATATGAAAACATGTATACCTTATTTCTCAAAATTGAAATAATAAATACAGTCTTAATCGTATTTTGTACACTGGCACGTACATTCGTTTATACTTATCGATAGATAAGATCTACATTAATCTATATTATAACTATTCCTAGTTTCTATTGAAGCCACGAAGAAAGTTTTAGTTTCCTCAACTACGCGATCTAAGCCGGATATTTAAAATCTATTAGCAACATAACTATTAAGCGCGGTGGCTGAAAAAACGTCCCATGATACCATCCTTTTTCCCAATACCCCAAGCCGATTTTATCATGTCCGCAGCTTTTTCTCCAACCGCCATAGCTGGAGCGTGCGTATGCGCAGATATTGTTCGGGGAATCACGCCAGAGTCTACCACGCGTAAGTTAGTGACACCATATACCCGAAGCTCAGGGTCTACGACCGCAAGAGGATCCCCGGGTGGTCCCATGCGAGTTGTAGCCACCTGATGATGCAAAGTTGCTGTGAGAGTTCGCAACCCACACTCCCAGTACGGGTCAGAGTCAATCTCGTGACCGCGGCACTTTGGAAAATCAACCTTTATCAACTTAGCTCCATACTTTTGGAACGGCTCTGTGGCAGCTATTCGCTGAATATAGCGAATAGCCGCAATGAAAGTCGCCACGTCCTTTGGATCCGTCAGATAGTTCCCGATCATAACTGGATTATTGAACGGATTGGTGTCCCTTAACTCTATTCTGCCGTATGATTTCGGATGCAACAACATAGGGAATGTACTCCACGTTTCTACATCACGCGTCATATAAGATGTACTGGCAAACATTTGGTAGAAAGTTTCATCTGTTATTCTCATTCCTTTGCGTATAGCTTGACTGCCGCCAGGTCCTGCGTCGGATAGAAGAGAGCCTCCGAGATCGATGAGTTCAATATCTGGAACTGGTTCAGGGTCGTCCGAGACAGGTGTCTTGATGTATCCTATTCCTTCTACTCCTCCCAAAGATCCCAGGAAGTTGTCTCCGTATTGCAGCCAGTTGATGACTTCGGGTATGCGCAGAATTCTACTTTCTACGAAACTAATACCTGTTACATTGAGCTCGAACGCAAGGCCGGGGAAACAGATGTGGTCGTAGAGCCGTTGACCCACAGGCAGATCCTTTATGACCGGTATTCCTAAAGAATTGAGGTGTTGTTGTGGCCCAATTCCCGAAAGCATAAGAAGTTGTGGCGAAGCAATCGGTCCAGCTGATAGGATGACTTCTTTGCGCGCTCGTGCCGTATATTTAACTCCATTACGAACATATTCTACTCCGTACGCAGTTTTTGAGTCGGGTTCGATCAGAACTTTGGTGACTCTAGTGTCTGGTAGGATGTGTAGGTTTTGTCGCCTCTTATTTTTGTGGAGGAAAGCCTTGGCAGCGCTGTACCGTTTGCCTAGTTGTACTGTGGCCTGTACAGGACCAAATCCTAACACATCAGGTGCATTGTAGTCTACTGTAGGATGACCGAGAAGAGTACCAGCCTCTAAGAATGAGCTTAGAAGTTTTGTTCTGAAATCAGAAAAAGAATATTCTAATTAATCTTTTAGGTATACTATATCTCGTAGATGGATAAACTTTTTATTGTTATCAAAAATATGTAACTAAAATTAAATTGTTTAAAAGCCTTTAAGATACCTAATAGCAAAACAACTGGCGAATTCGTCACTCCATACATGCATTTATACAGTTTCGTTCACAAATCATAATAAAATCTTTTGGTTTCACTGACTTATTTCCTAACCCATTAATAAAATATTTATTTTTTACGACAGCGAGCATATAATCATCATCACCTACCATCATCATTAACTATCTATGATATATGTTTATTGAGTTTACTATCGTAATAAATATTGTTTACATACATATGTCTCACCTTCTAGATATAAATTCAACGGGGACTTCTCCTTCTGTGTTTCTGTAAGGATATTTTTCGTATCCTTTCAGTGATGCTCGTTCAGATTTCTTGAAGTATTCCAGGATTTCGTTGTAGGACCTGGAAATTAAAAGGAACGGTAAAAAAACGTTTTCTTTAATATATTGCAGTGAAACTGTCTCAGGCAAGAGGTGTAAGGTGCTGGTGTCATATAACTTAGTTCTGACAAATAAGGGGAAGTTGGTCGGTGTATATTTTTTCTTTTAAATTTTGTCTTATGTCATGTCATCTATTATATAAAAGGCTTCCCTGAGTGACTGACTGACAGACAGCCTACAGCCCAAACCGCTTAAGATATGAGCTTGAAATTTGGAATATAGGTACATTGAACGACGTAATGGAGCACTAAGGACGAAAATTTTGAACTTTCGACCTCTAAGGGGGTAAAACGGGCCCTTTTCGTTTGTATGTAACTTTTTATTCCCTGTACCGATTGACTTGAAACTTTGTATACATGCTTTTCAAACAAAATAAAAGTTACGTTTTTTCCTGTTTTTCCGAATTTTCTTCATCTAAGGGGTCAAATAAGGTCCCAAAGTTGGTGAAATAAGCGTCAATTACATCGAACCAGCTGAACGGTTATGGTTGAAAATTGGTATGAAGGAGGCACACAGCATGTTTTAATACAGGAACTAATAAAATCCAGGAAAATCTATAAGGTTCCTTAGGGATACGCAAAATTAATAAGTTTAGGCTACAGCCCAAACCGCTGAAGATATGAGCTTGAAATTTGGAATATACGTACATCGTACAACATAATGAAGAACTAAGGATGAAAAACGAACCCAACTGTAACTTACGGGGTAAAACGGGCCCTTTTTGTTTGCATGTAACTTCTTATTCCCTGTACCGATTGACATGGAACTTTGTATACATGCTTTTCAAACAAAATAAAAGTTACGTTTTTTCCTGTTTTTCCAAATTTTCTTCATCTAAGGGGTCAAATAGGGTCCCAAAGTTGGTGAAAAAAGCGTCAATTACATCGAACCAGCTGAACGGTTATGGTTGAAAATTGGTATGAAGGAGGCACACAGCATGTTTTAATACAGGAACTAATAAAATCCAGGAAAATCTATAAGGTTCCTTAGGGATACGCAAAATTAATAAGTTTAGGCTACAGCCCAAACCGCTGTAGATACGAGCTTGAAATTTGGAATATACGTACATCGTACGACATAATTAAGCACTAAGGATGAAAAACGTACCCAACTCTAACTTACGGGGTAAAACGGGCCCTTTTTGTTTGCATGTAACTTCTTATTCCCTGTACCGATTGACATGAAACTTTGTATAGATGCTTTTGAGACTAAATAAAAATATGGCTGTACCTGTTTTCTAAATTTTCCTTAAAAAAATCCTTAGGGGTCAGATACGTCCCAAAACTTCAATGCGCTTTTTTAAATAATGTGATTATGATAGTTTATCTTTAAATGGGACAAAATGGGTCCCCAAAAGTTTACGATTTTTTTTTATTTTGTGAGCCAATAGTCTTAAGCTTAGCGCACATATGGATCAATATATACTGAGCAGATACAGCTGATTTTATTCACGTGCTTTTGGGGTTGGTACCATTGTAAAAGTTAATCAAATTATGAGTATAATAGCATCCTAGAATATGCCTGACTAGAATTACGACTTGTGTGCCATTTTTTCATTTGCCTGGAAAATTAAATTTCTAATGACTTAATGAAACATGTTGAATACCTGTACCGGCCTTAATTAATAGTGCACTACTGAAAATAGGTACTACGGATAGCACTACGGATAATATAAACAGGTGGGTCTTAAGATGAACATGGACAAGACGAAAGTCATGTGTAATTCCCATGTTTTACCTACCCCGATTTCTGTTGGAAACTCGGTTCTTGAAGTCGTTGACTCGTACGTCTACCTAGGACAAGTAGTCCAGTTAGGTAGGTCCGACTTCAACAAAGAGGCCAATCGACGAATTTAACTCGGCTGGGCAGCGTTCGGAAAAGTGCGTAGTGTCTTTTCGTCCGACATACCTCAGTGCCTCAAGTCGAAAGTTTTCGACCAGTGTGTGTTGCCAGTGATGACTTATGGCACAGAAACGTGGTCTCTCTCTATGGGCCTTATTAGTAAGCTCCAAGTAGCCCAACGACCTATGGAGAGGGCTATGCTTGGAGTCTCTCTGCGAGATCGAATCATTAATGAGGAGATCCGTAGAAGAACCAAAGTTACCGACATAGCCCAACGGATTGGCAAGTTGAAATGGCAATGGGCAGGGCACTTAGCGCGGAGGGCTGATGACCGTTGGGGTCGAAAAGTTCTCGAGTGGAGATCATGTACCGGCAAGCGCAGCGTAGGACGTCCACCCACAAGGTGGACGGACAAGACCTCATTAAGACCGCAGGATCGCGCTGGATACAAGCCGCTTTCAACCGGTCTTATTGGAGATCCATAGGGAAGGCCTATGTCCAGCAGTGGACGTCCTGCGGCTGATGGATGACTGATAATAGGCCTATCCGCGAAGGGTAATTGGGCCATATCCATCACGCCGGCCGAGCATGGGTTGCTGAATTCACATACGACATTGATTTTTTCTACGTACGTACAGGTTGCCTCAATGTTTTCCAGCAAAGAAAAGTGAAATTTCTTACGTAGTTACTCATACAATTATTATTATTGGCTCCCTCGGTGGCTCAGTGGTTGACCCTGACTCCTGGGTCAAAGAGGCGTGGGTTTGATTCCCAGGGCAAATATTTATGTGATGTTCATATGTGTTTGCTCTGTGTCTGAGTGTTATTAATGTATTTTTATTTATTTATTTAACACTTTATTGCACACTATTTGTACAAAAGGAGGACTTAACGCTAAACAGCATTATCTGCCAGTCAACCTACATGTATAAATAAATAAATAAATATATCTTTATTGTACACAGAAACACAGTACAGAAACTATACAATATACAATATGCTGCACAATGGCGGCCTTATCGCCTTTGGCGATTTCTACCAGGCAACTTTTGGATGGACTGGAATTATTCTAAAAATAGGAGTATGGTCGGTGGTGTATACAATACAGTACATACATTGAAATACATGTATAATTATGTAGTATATCAGTCTCTGCCAGCCAAATCACAAACTTTGCTTAGTTTGGGATCAGAGACCGTGTGTGAGATGTCCCCCAATATTTATTTTATATATTTATTTATTATTGAGTTAATTTCAGAAATTCGGCAATTTATCATCCAAAAATTCACGTACTCCGTAATAAGCTTTAGATACAAGTAAATTAAATAACCAAATACTGAGACAATTCAGGCTAAGCCGTAGGCATTATTTTGTAAGTAATACAATAATAGGCTCAGTTATGAAGACGCCATAGTAAATATAATAACAACATAAAAAGTGTTTTCTCTATCGAATGCTTAAAGTGAAAATGAAACAGATATAATTATGATAATTAGCTATTATAATTACAATGGCGCCTTCATAATCGAGCCTAATGCGGGCTTAACCACGAGCTACTATTATTTTAAGTAAGTGCCAAGAAAACGCGGGCTTAACTGTGGGTTTTTATCATTTTAAGCAGTTAAGAAAATAACGCGGGCCAGACCGTGGGCTATTATCATTACAAGTAATACAAAAACGCAGGCTAACGGCATGCTATTATAATTTTAAGGATTTATTAAGACAACACGGGCCAGACCGCGAACTATTAGATATTATTATAAGCAAATGCCAAGATAACGCGGGTTGAACCGCGGGCTGTTAATTTAATTAAGTAAGTATTAAAACAACATGGGCCAAACTGTGGGTTATTATCATTGTAAGTACCTAATTATTAACAGAACGCGAGGTAAACCGCGGGCTATTATCATTTTGAGCAAGTACTAAGACAATACGGGCCAGACCATGGGCTATTATCATTGTAAGTAATACGACAATGCAGGCCAAACGGCAAGCTTTTATAATTTTAAGCAAGTATTAAGAAATCGCAGTCCATGCTGCGTGCTATAAATAACCATCTTAAGCAAGTACTAACAATACGCGGGCCAGACCGTGACCTATTATCATTAAAGGCAAATACTGTTTCAATTTTGACCAAACCGTGGGCATTATCCTTGCAAGTAATTTTAAGCACAACGCGGCCCAAATCGCGGACTATTAGATATTATTATAAGCATGTACAATGACAACGTAGATCTAACCGCGGGCTATTTTCAATTTAAGTTAGTACCTATGTACTAAGACAACGCGGGCGAAGCCGCGGGTTTTAAGCTAGTAAATTTCATAAAAATTAGGTTAATAGGTGTAGTTAAAAAAGCAGTTGCAAGATTTGAAGCAAAGATACGAACAAACAAATTGATTGTGCACTAATTAATAAACAAATATTTTTATAAATACAAGCTAAAATATTGTAGGTAAAAGTTATCGTATTTACAAACAACTTAATAAAAACAATTTTAATTACTGGTTGGCCTGGTAATATTCAAAACTGTTTCTGCAAAATTATTTAAAAAAATACGAATGAACGTAAAAAGTGTAAAAAAAATCTGATTGACATCAAGGCAATTGTGAAATTGTTGATTATTTTTTGTTTAAAAATGGCTTTAACATTTTAATTACATTTGCAATTTAAAATAGAAATCAGTGATCGTCTCGTAACTATTCTACAATTGCTGCAAAATCACGTCGGGATATTATATTAATTTCGTTTGAAGTATGGTTTAAAATTTTGGGTGGCGCTAGCCTGTAGAGCTAGGTCTAATTCAGTTGAAAATCACACAAATCACACGTATTCGATTTTTGGAAAGCTCTCTAATGATAGGTTCAGTAATCGGATACAATAGATTTTGCCATTAAATGTATGATGAAAGGTTTTGCCGCATTTCCGATAAAACGATACACAAAAGCGATGTGTTGAATATGGTCATTAGTGCAACATGTATTGCCTTTGAACCGCTATGAATCTTGGGCACGATTTTTTTCTACCGACTTCAAAAAAAGAGCAGGTTTTAGTCTGTACGTATGTTGTTGTTTTAATGCTATCTGATTTTTCCGCCATTTACGGGCTGATTCTCGTATAAGAAACACGAGAATTTACAATAGTTATGTATCTAAAGGAAGTTCGCGAGATGGTCTCATAAAAAATACTTTTGTTCTGTAGTACTGAAGCAGTTCCCGAAAATGGATGAAATTGCGGCGCATATAGAAATCGAATAGGAAAATACTTTTGCTCTTCTGTCGATTGCTTGAAGTCAGTTTTTGACAAAATACATTATTTTACTTCAAATGACTCAGTGCGGTGTAAGGCTGTAAAATGTAGCACGCTTACCTAGTAGTGATTTTGGATTACCGATTATAAAACTGTATTTTATGAAACTGTACCACCATTATAAAACTGTATTGTAACTGTACTGACCATTATAAAACTGTATTTTTGTCTAGAGAAAGTCCTTTGAGGATACCACCATATACTCAATTACTCACTAATACCCACTCCCTAACACCCAGGACTCCAAGGAGCGTTCACTATTGCGCTTGGTCTCGAGGCTACGGGTACGGGTGCTTCATTCATTACCAATTCTACATTTGAAAGCAGAGTTGGAACAGATTCTAATGATTCTTTTTTGTTTGGTAGATCATACTTCAGCGGTGGTAACATTTTAATTTTATCAAAATTGGCTGAGATTTTTTTGAAAAACCAACAATAATGTGAAAATTACTACATCGATGTTACATATTGTTCCGAGCAAACTATTCGAATTCTATACAAGTCGGTTATGTAGATTTGGCCAAAAGTAATGATATGGTTTGCTTGACAAAAGAACCATACCACCCATAGTTGCCGTCGCTTGCAATCCTGTCCCAATCCTGAGGCCGGCCCCTGGTATAGATCATGTAGTTGATGACGCTGGTTCCTCCGACGGCCTTACCGCGTGGCCAGTAGCATCGCTCGTTGATCATGCCTGGAATATATGATTGGAATATCTTTTTTAGGCGTCCGAGAAATAGTAGCCTGCATAGAACTCTATAGAGATCTTATCTTTACCCGGTGAGCTAGATTTATATGTACGTAGTAAATACGCATTTACCAATCGCAAAATACGTGTTTACGAAACATTCATATAATGTGGCATGCAGTGTAATGTGATTTGTTGTGCTTTGTGAGTAATAATTGTGAAATTATTGGTGTTACGCTTAGTTGTGATTATAACCTTTTGACCGCCGCACTTCATTTTTTTAGTTTCATATTATGGGGCCCGGTTTTTTGACGACTATAGACATTGTTCGCGCCTGGAAATGCTGGTCAAGTATCTAGGCGACTTTGGCGGTTAAAAAGTGAAATATAGTTTCGTAAGTTCTCGCTATATTGAGACGACATGTCACATCTGGCGAGATCTGTGGTGGCCTACTATTTATGGTGCTCCTAAAATCGAACATGTGACAATTATAATTGTGTACGTGACATCTTTGTTCTTATTCTGGTCAATGTCAATACCACAATAAAATCAATATCATAAATAATATGATACCTTATAGAAAATGACCTAGCACACATATATAGATTTCCTACGACTAGCGTTATGCTTATGTGGATGCGTTATATATGTTTTTTTTTCTTGCCTATGTATTGTTTGAGACCTTTGCCCAGCAATTGGATAGTACAGGTTAAATAAATAAAAAATGTATTGTTGATTGTAAAAATCTAATAATTAAATCTAATGGTTAGCTTATTTCAGGCCACTTAAGTCTCCTCCCTGTTTTGTGCCAATTTCGCTAGATCACTTTACTAGTGATACTTTATTTGATTGGTAAGATAGGTAACGATAGAGTCGGGATCGGGATTTTTCATGATCTGATAGCACTTTTCTGAAGTAATGCTATAGACCGAATCATACAACTTGGCGGCTATGATGTTACCTACAAGCTGCGGATCACCCAATCCTCGCGCAGCTGAATGTTACGTGAGCTTCAGCCAGGATTGGGTTGCTCAGCTTGTAGCTAACATCACAGCTGTCAAGTTGTATGACCTATACAAGTCACCTACCGGTACAAACTCCCTCCTGCGGCTCCATATAATACGGCCAAGAATATTCCGTGGATTGAAAGTACGGAGCCATAGCAGGAATATCAGTGAGGATCATCTCTGGCTTCCCCGCCTCCAGCAACAGCACTGTAGTCTCCTTGTCTTCAGTCAGTCTCGCGGCCAGGACGCAGCCAGCAGACCCTGCGCCTACTACGACGAAGTCGTATTCATGGTACGGAGCTTTTAGACCTGGAAACAGGCGACATTTTACTTTATTAAAAAAATAGCACACTCCTTTTTGAACTCGTTTAAAGCGTCCCGCTGACAGCCGCGGCCTGTGGCTACTGCCAAGTGTTCGACCTATAATACTGGCAGAAACGGGCTATCTGCAGGACTTTTCAAAAGGAAAGAAAAAAAAGTCTTTCAGAAACTCATAAAAAACCATAAAAAGCAACAAAATGATTTAGATTTCTACCTAAAGCTTGTGATAATCCCCTAGGCTATAAAAATGCGAATAAAATGGTTTGGTCTGGTTCTAAGTGACCGAGATAATGTTACGGTTTTGGTAACAGGTTTTATTTCAAACTAGCTCAGATTTTTTTCCACATATTTGTTTCGTAACATAATTCAGTACTTACTAACGGTCTAATTTACACATTTAAGTTTTAAAATACATAACTGTTTTATTGTTCGCAAAACATTAACGGTTCTTGAATATTTAATTTACTAGACCAGCAAAATTTTAAATTTAGTGGGTTAGCAGTTTATACTTATTTGTTATTTTACATTCAGTGATATTATTATAACGGATTATACTCGTAAATCACCCAGGTTTCGTTTCGTAGAAACGCTTTTGGTTAATTTTGTTGAAAAATTAATTCGACAATCAATTTCGATATCCAAAAGTTTCTTTGAATTCTGGCGGGAAACCGAAAATTGTCTTGTCGGCGTATGCGCTTATTATGTTGCCATGTTAAATATGAATAGAAAACATGTTTGTATAAAACGCATTTTTTGCTGGCATAAACCCGACTCAGGTAAAATTATCATTGTAGGAAAATACGGTAAATAGCGGCTACTGTTTTGTTTTATTTTAGTTTCAATGATGCATTCAGTTAAATCGCTAAATGACCGCCCTTACAGCTTTGCTGACATTTACTTCAAGCTCCAATGTTAATCAACGGCTTCAAACGACTCCTACTGTTTATCTCAACCGGTCCATAACGAAAGTTTAGCCTTATAGTAAGATCTAAGACTAGAATGCATCTAGGTCATGATCATGATTACTAAATTATCTAAATATATTTTAATTTTATTGCTATCTGATAGCGTTGGCTCCGTTGACGCTTATTGAAGAAACAGGTATAACAATTACGGCAAAACTGAAAGTTTTTAAATTTTTGGTCTTACTTTTAGACTTTGTTATAATTTATCATAGACTAGCAAATGTAGCGTAGAATGTCTATTGTCTACCTACGAGTTGAATTAATTTAGTCGAAATTAGAGTACAATGAAAGTCTGAATGAATTAAAGAAAATGGGTTGAGTGGAAGAGATCGCTTCCAGCGATAAAGGCCGCCTCGAGCTACACTAGTAAGTTTTTCTTGTATTACTGTTAAGCCGGAAACATACTATCGGACGCGGCAGACGGACGCGACTGACAGCCGCGACTGATAGGTATCTAGATTATGAATATACACTGAGCCGTGCACACTATCGTCGGACATAAGTTGCGGACGTCACCTTGGGCTAACCTTGAGCGTTCGGATGTCCGAGAGCGATCTGGCGCGCCGGATGTTTTAAGACTGTGCACACTGCTAAGTCGCGGCTGTCAGTCGCGTCCATCAGCCGCGTCCGATAGTATGTTTCAAGCTTTAGTCTTATATGTTCTGTGTACAATAAAGTGTTTTCTATTTCTATTCTTATCTAAAGTCTTTTTGTTAACTGGGGCCCACGGGGTAGTGTCATTTCGTAAGATAATCGACTACTTGGGTCCAGTGCAGGTTTGTTTGGAATTGTACTAACCTACTTTTTGTCGTGTTGAGTCCTCAAGTTGATCAATCTAATCAGTAATCATCAGAGCAAGTGGCTACGGCAACTGCTGCAGCATATACCAGCCTACTAAAACCGAGCATTTCGATATCTAATAAAACACAATGGAACCCACTACAAATAGCACCCTTTTCAACTCTATTCATTCATTCAGAATTTAAGAGCGCGGTTGTTGTCAGTGGAGCAACTTCTACGTCTCGCGGTCCTCGGCCAGTGTCTTCACCTCCATGTACGACATGACATCTATCTTCTCTTTGATCTGATCTAAAAATACCCTCTGTGGTCTTTCCCCTTCCTCTATTTCCTTCTATTATGATTTTCATTAGATTGTCCTGCTGTGCAAGGTGGCCAAACATCTTTCCCCTTCTATTTTCAACTCTCTTACTCTCTTGATTACCCTCACACCTTCGCGATGCTATGTATCATGCAACTAAATATGATGAAGTACTTACTTAATGCTTATGTAATTAAAAATAAATTGCAAAAACAAGTAATCACTAATCGAGATTATCGACACGAAATTAGCACCATCCGGTCTATCATCAGATTGCTCAGACATTGAACGTGCAACTTACTCAATTACCTAAGTATTTCAAAATTTATTGTTTGTTTCAAATCATGCTATACTTACTTCAAATTTACAACACTATTAATCAATTTCGATGAAGTGAGGAATCGAAATTAAATAAATATTTTCCAGGGCGTGGAAACGTAGATTTCCGATTTAAAGGAAAAATTTCGCAGTTGGTTGGCGTGTAGTTTTCTGGAAAGCTTTTGAAAAGTTTTCTAAGCAACAATTATATATGTATGTATATGCATGCATAACACCATAAAGGGCCCAAATTGACTTGTTTATCCCATTTTGTCAATCCCGACTTAAAACCAGTATTTGATAAGTAATACTCTGGATATAAGGAGAACCTTACACACTCTTGTAAATCTCCGGACATACCCGAACTGAATAAGCTATTGTAATTCAAAATACCTAGGTCAATTCGTAGTTGTTTAGTCGTAGAGTTAGATCGAACAAGCATTCCTAATTTCTAGGTCATTACTTACAAAGATAAATAAACATATTGACCAGGAACGTTACGATTAAGATTAGTATTTAAAAATAAAATTAAAGGACTCACCTCCAGGCAAAGGATACGAATCCCTCAGAAAATCGAAGAAATCTCCAGACTTTTGCGGCACATAATGCAAAGAAGCGCTCTGTAGCATGATATCTATCACGGGATTCTGGATCCTCGAAAGTAACCTGCTGCTTCTTCCAGTTTCTTCAGGCTGAAGATTCTGATCTTTGGATTCACTAAACATAATCTCCACCGGTTCATCTTCATCATATGACAAGCTCACTGCTAGGCTACTTATGAAAAGTATCGTAGCTAGTTTAAAACTAATCATGATGTTTTTTTTTAATTTGTTTGGCCTATTCAGATATTGTTTTGAGTGCCAGAAAGAGACTAGTATTCAAGGCGGAGGCTCGCGAGGCTGTGCAACAAGAGCGAGAGTTTAAACGTAAAAATAAAGCATGCCAAACTACTTATGTTTATGTATGTATGATCCGCTGCGTTTTACGACCGGTGTTTTGTTTGAGAGATGCACTGTTTACTTTCAATTTAACGGAAAATGCACTCTTAAAAATAAGCTTTTACCTTAATGGTAAGCGTCCGTGATTTCATCGGTCAAGGAATAACGAAGTAAAAGGAGCATCCTGTTGTGTTGGACTTGTTAGTTAGTATCACTAAGTAGTAACTTAAAATTGATTAACTACAGATTATACAGGGTTATATGCTTACTCTATACTAAGCCGAAAGGGGGTGATTCAGCTCATCATTGTGAACAACTTTTACTGTTGGGCTAACCCGGAATACAAAAAAACCATCAGCTGCACCATACCAAACTGCAACTCGGAATGGACTCGTTTTTCCATCCATTTTTTTGTTGGCCCCATAGTAAAATTGTTCTTAATGATGGTCTTAATCACCCCCTTTCGGCTTAGTCTAGGAAGAACAGATAACCCTGTATAATATCTTGACGATTAACATATTCTAGCTTATCGTTGTACTCGGCATTATGACTAACTGTTACTACAGACCCTAAATTAGCAAAAAGAAACAGCTGTTCCATTTTGAATATTTGGTATGGAACAGCTGTTTTTTGGGGTTTCGTAGAAGAAAATATAGTTCTACTCGTTCCGTTTTCACTAAGCTTTCTAATTTCCACATTTATTAACCAGGTTGCTATTTAAGGGTTGGTCCTGTAGTAAAAGTTTGTCATAATGATGAGTATAGCGATATCCTAGAATACGTCAGCTATGTAGAAATACATTCTGTCTTCATCTATTAGATAAGGTTATTAGTAATGTAAATGGTATCTACTTATTGATATCCAACAGGTCACAGGATTATTAATTTTATAAATACTTAATCAGAAAATAATGATCCGGTTATCCTCTAATAATACACCACATATAGATAGCATCGGCGTAGCTAGAAATTTTCTCTAGGCGGGCCAACTGCTTAGTTTTTGCTACCCCAAAAAAATAGAATGTATTGACCATTAAGTTTTCTGCGGGGTGGGCAAAGAAGTTTCTAGAGTGGGCACTGACCACCCGTAGGGGGCACGGGTACGGCACTTGGCTACGCCCATGATAGACGCTAGAGTCTACGCGAAAAATCATTGTATTTTATGTGTTTTTTGCTATATGTTGCTGAACTACTTTACTACTTTAGATTTACGAATACTGTTTTTGGGGCAATGAATAGCTTTTATCAAATTATTATCGGTCTGTCTTCGGATGAGTAACCGCGGGTGGCAATTAAAACTGAGCGCTACCGTGGCTCGGATGAAACCTTAATTGTAGGTCCCCGGTTGTTTTAACCGTTTAGCCATGTCAGAGGCCTTCAGGCGGCTTAAAATCTCTGACATTTGGGCTAGCCACCCGGCCTATACGAACGTACTTTAATACTGATCCTTAGTATAAGATTTACTTTTATCTATAGTTGTAAATAGGGATTACTTACTATACTTACTGATTAGTTGCTTACTTATCAAATTATTATGGCGACAATTATTACATAAGTTAATATTAATTTATCAGTTTAGTTTAACTAAAGGTGTCAATTGGGTGAATGAAAATCATTTCATCGTAAATTTAGTTGATTAGACCTTTTTACTTAGACTGAGTATTAGGTATATTGTTTTTTGGTGTAAGTAAAATGTTAACACTACTTTTACATTGGCGCAAAGTTAGTTTCCTAAATCTAAGGTGAGTAGTACAGCAGCAAATTGCAAAAAAAAATAATAATTTGGCGCTTTGACTCTAGGGTTGGTCCTTAACCGACTGACCAGATTGGCGATAGTTCTGTAACATTAGTAGTATATCTTAGTGAAGGAGTGTGACGACATTGAACTTAACAATGTTTTTGAAGAACGTAAGGCTGGCATTGAATTTAGTTTGTACGCGTTTCGCATATTTTTGCTTTATCGTAATATTTCTTTGTTCTATTTAGTAACGGTGAGATATGCATGTTTGGAATGTCTAGGAAGATTTAGTATTTAATTTTTTTTTATTTACCTGTTCACAGTTTGAGGTTGAGTTTGAAATTTTACCAACTCTACTGTCTCTATATTCAATCTGTAATTTTCGCAAAAATTGTATTTACACAAGGATAAAACTCAAATAATATATTAAGTAGGTAGGTAATTACGGATACGCACATCGCGTGGTCTACAATATACTTACATCTTTTATTTAGCCTTTCCATCAAACGATTGAATACTTTTAATTACGGGAATATTATACTGGAAGAGAATACTTTTAGCGACAAGGCCGCCAGTTATTACACGAGTTACTTGTTATCCATAGGTTGTGTAAGTCTTGGTTTTTATAATAAAGAATCTATATTATCTAATAATATATCCAAATAGTGAGTGACCATTGTATCAAACTTTCCGTAATAGAACGGAACGACTTATTTTTGCATTTTAGATTTTTAAATCAGTTAGGTGTATGTTCAATAAAAAAACAACACCCTTCGTGACCTTTCAGTTCATTGGCCTCACAATGAGATTCTCAAATAACGGTATGCAAAAAAACGTGCACGGTTTCTTAAATGTCTTAAGTTGTTTGACCTGTTCAGAAATGTAGCGAAAATACTTATTCCAAAGTACTTGGCTACATTTAAGTGGCAGATTTTTGTCAGGCGTTAGTAAGAAACTCTGATCGCTTAGTTTGTAAGTGTTCGTTAGCGATCATCGAAGTTAAGTAACGTTCAGCATGATCAGTCTTCGGATGGGTGACTGCGGGTGGCATTTCACCTGAGCGCTACCGCGGCTCGGATGACGTTATATTGTAGGGTCCGGTTGTTTTAACCGTTTAGCCGTGTAAGAGGCCTTCAGGAGGCTTAAAAACTCTGACACCAGTACTAGCCACCCGCTCTATACAAAATTAGGCTTATATTTTATTAACAACTGACAAATAAAACAGCGTTTTTATTTTATCTCCAAGTAGACTTTATCATATCCGCAGCCTTTTCTCCTACCATGACGGCCGGGGCGTGGGTATGAGCCGATATCGTTCGAGGTATGACGCTCGAGTCCACCACGCGCAGTCTTCGAATGCCGTGGACTCGTAGCTCAGGATCCACCACTGCTAAAGGATCTTCTACTGGCCCCATCCTACAAGTAGCTATCTGATGGTGCAGAGTAGCTGTGAAAGTACGCACAGCGCATTCCCAGAACTCGTCCGAATCGAATTCGAGCCCCCGACACGTCGGGTACTCTGCCCTGTGAAGTCTGGCACCAAATCTCTGAAAAGGCTCCGTTGCCGCCAACCGCTGCAAGTACCTAATAGAAGCAACGAACGTCGCGACGTCTTTTGGATCTGTCAAATAGTTCCCGTACATTTTTGGGTGACTGTACGGGTTGTTGTCTTTTAATTCCAAGTAACCCACGGATTTAGGGTGGAGCAACATCGGAAAAGCACTCCATGTGTCCGTATTGTCAATAGAGCTGAAGATACTGTTGAAAATATTGTCGTTAAGCATCATGCCTCTTCTCACAGCCTTGCTTCCGGTGTTACCTCCGTCTGACATTAAAGAACCTCCGATACATATGAGTTCTATGTCCGGTATACCCTCGCCGTCCTCGGAAAGCGGAGTCTTAATGTATCCGATGCCTTCGACAGCGCCCGGTGAAGCCAACATGTTGTCACCGTATCGCAAATATCTGAGTATGTTTTCTACATTGCCGTCTCTGTTCTCATTTAAGCTTACATTTGTTGCGCTTAGAGTAAATATTAACGTTGGGAATGTGATGTGGTCGTATAGAGTGCGAGCCACAGGTAGGTCTTTTATCACAGGTATACCATGTTTGCTGAGTTGTTCTTTTGGACCTATACCAGAAAGCATTAGGAGTTGCGGAGAGGCGATAGGCCCCGCTGATAGGATCACCTCCCTTCTTGCTTTCACTTTATATTTCAATCGGTTCCGAACATACTCGACGCCAGTTGCTGTTTTAGTCTTACTATTTATGAGAACTCTAGTGACTCTGGTCATAGGGAGTATGTGTAGGTTGGGTCTTTTCCTGTTATCGTACAGGAATGTTCTGGCGGCGCTCAGTCTTCTGCCGTTGCGCGTTGTTGTTTGAACGTATCCGAAGCTAAGTGTTTCTGGATTATTGTAGTCCCCAGTCGGCGTTCCCAGTATTCGTCCAGCTTCTAAAAAAGCGTCGATCAGAGGTGTCCTGTAAATGTAATAAAATTAAAGCGAATGTGTGCTTTTATGCTCCTAAATGAGTTTGTGTAACACAAACTACGATTTTCTATAGGATATGTACAGTGCCCTCTATTAGCGCAGTTCCAATTCTATACTATTGCTAACATTAATATAAAGGAGAGTCGATTATTTTGCTAACGTAACGTCTTTCGAGCAAGTAAAAACTGTGTACCGATTGACTGCGCATTTTTTAAAAAAATTTACTGTTTTCAGTATTTAAAGTTTACCTGAAATTCACGTGTTCCACATTCATGACCCCACTGCGACTTCTGTATTTGGAATGTTCTATTCCGTACAAGTTGGCACGTTCAGATTTCTTGTAATATTCCAAAACGTCTTTGTATGACCTGAAAATTGAATTAGCAATCAACCACTATAAAAATATCATTTATCTAAACACTTTAGCTATTGAAACAAAATGATGATGATGATTCAACCAATGAGATACAAGGTCTCGCTTTTCCGAAATGCAGGGACTTTCATCATTATGCACAAGTTTTACTATAGAATTTATCCCGAAAACGTCAAAACAAATCAAATACTCCATATTATTATGTCTATGTTATATGATGTCGAGATAAACTTTACGGATCTCATAATCGGGATGGTCTCAGTAATACTCAGTAACAGTAAAATGGCTATATTTTTACAAGGCGTTGCTTAGCAACAACTTTTACTGTGATAATTGCGAAATCGCGAAAACATCAACCGTTTTCCATACTAAAGTTCATTGACTCTTGTTGAACAAAATGTATGTATGGAGCAGCTGATTTTTTCAGTGATTTTGCAGATGGGTCCGTAGTAAAAGTTGTTCATAATGGTGTGCTCACCATTATGAACAACTCTCTGCACTTTGCAATAGAATACCTTGTAGGCATGTTAATTTGTAAAGCTCAAAGTACTCGTAAAGTAGAGACACAAACTTCGGTATAGTATAGTTATCACATTTATAATGCGTCATACAAATTTAATCTATTCAATCACACAATTATATTCAATAACAACGTTATAAAGTCAAATGTCATCGACATATGCTGTTATATTATAATCGGAAATAAGACCTTCGTCTTCTACACAAGGTATCTTAGCTGGGAGTTATGAATTTGAAACGCTATTTATTTGTCATTAACAGAATTACGAGTATTATCCTTTAGTCTTAGTTGGCATCATATAACCTAAACCTTGATCGATTTATAATGACCGATTGAAGTAAAATAAGTGTGATTAGTTACAGCTACACGCGTAGCATCAGCTGTAGCTACTGCGCTTACGTCCATCCTTTTACGTTTAGGTTAGGCAGCCCTTGTAAGTTACTTTCGTAAGATTTATGTAACTTAACTTACGTTGCATTAAAAAATTGCGAAAAGCGACTCCCAAAGAGTGTTTACATTTGCAAATTTACCGTAAGTTAATAACGTAAGTCACTTACGTGCCTAAAACTTACAAGTATAAGGGCGGCCTTACGTTGGCCCCTTATTTTGGCCTCTGAAATGAACGAGGACGTATCTATCTTCCTTCCGATGGACCACTAATCCCGCTTTCACGTTTGCTTGCAAGCCGTCTTTAAATTACGTCAGACATTTTTCCTGATTTTTGACCCCCTTTTCCCGCTTGGTGAAATTTGCCTTGACCTCCCCCCACCTCTAATACTATTAAAAGATGCAGTAAGAATAAAGTTCGTTTACCAGCCGTAGTTGCCAGCGGCTGCGATTCGGTCCCACTCTTGTGCTCTTCCCCGCGTGTATATCATGTAGTTGATGACGCTGGTGCCGCCTACGGCCCGTCCTCTTGGCCAAAAGCATCTACCGTTAACCATACCTGAAAAAATACGTTAAAATGCTTTTTTAGTATACAAGATGTTGCCTGCTCTTTTCAAAGCAATGGTCTGTATATTTTTTGGTGTTAAAGCTGTAGCAATAAGAGTGTTCATCGAAAGTTTGGGCAATACAATTTGTCGGTAGGTACGTGCTTCACAAAAGGTCTTGGAACAGGAGCCATAACTGCAATAGAAACGTGCGGCATTTTCATGGCGTTTCACTGTTGCATTTCGATCGCCACCAGGCTGTCCTTAAGGTTGGGATTCGCTCAGGATAATTGCGAGCGTATCTTACTGACTCGGCGCCGCCTATTAGTGCATGCCGAGTAGTGTTTTAGAGATACACTTTTGTTTCTATTTGTGTGAATCGCTTAACTCCTAACAGAGGCTACCGTGAGCTGAAAGAAGGGTGCGATGGAGGATGCGTCGGTCAGCGCTATCTTTAACCGGCCTATTTCTAGACAGTTCATATCCGGGTCTTAGCTGCAAGCGCATCCTGCTGACTCGGCTCCGACTATTAGGATACACCGGATCGCGTCTTTGAGACGTTGATTGTTGTGTCAATTCGTGTGAATCGCTTTGGCCCCAGATTTTATTTAAGTGGAAACACATAATTACCTAGACAAACTCCCGGCTGCGGCTCCATGTAATATGGCCACGTGTAGTCCGTGAGCTGGAAGTAGGGTGCGATGGAGGGCACGTCCGTCAGGGCCATCTCTGGCCGGCCTACTTCAAGGAGCAGCACGGTCACACTGGGGTCCTCGGTTAATCTGGCTGCGAGGGCGCATCCTGCCGACCCGGCGCCCACTATTACGTAGTCGTACTCTTTTAGTGGGGACTTCAAACCTGTAAGGTGGTAGATACGTATAGCAGATAAAAATTTTGTTTGTTAACTTTTCGACCAACATAATGTGGTAAAATAAAATATGATCGAAGTGTTTTCAAAAGTATAGTCGAAGATTCTCACCTTTGAGTCATACTAATTATGCATAGCATTTATACATAAAATTGTTAAAAACTTTTTTAAATTAAACGGTTTTGTGTACCAAAAGCTATATTCGGACATTATTTTATTGTATTGACAAATATAATGTTACGAGATGGGTTCTTGGATAGTCAGTTAAAACGCCGATTATTCGCTTTGCACTTTATTGCACACAATCACTTCACAAAAATCACAAAAACACACGACACAACTGGTTCGCACAAACACTTTACACTGGCACTGATATTCACACAAGCTAGTCACTTCACAATCACTGGTATCGCACTCTAACCCGAGTAGTTATCGCTTCGACGGTAAACGAATAAACTGATCCCCAAGGGTCGGCCGGCGTATTTATATCCGTTATTTCCTACAGTCTCGAACCTACGAGATATTTCGCAACATTACTCGATCTCAATAAACGCTATTGTGTTAACAAGTAAACAACTTGAAAGTTCGAGAATCCCTATTGTTTTTCAAATACGTAAACACCAAACAAATAAACTCGAGTCATAAAGCCATAAAACCGAATACAAAAGGCACCAATAAAAACACAATAAAGCTTCACAGAACAATAGGGCTTCCCAGAACCGGATCACGTAAACACCGCACTCCATACCTACAACGGGCGTCTACTGCGTTACACTACCCCCTTCTAAGACATGCTCGTCCCGAGCATCGTTGCACCCGTAATATCGCGCCAATCGATCCACATGAACTATCTTAGGAGCACCTCGATGTCCCTTCTGTATGCGGAACGTCACGTCGTTGATCTTGGTCACCACTCGGTATGGTCCATCCCATTTGGCTTGTAGCTTTGGAGATTTCCCTTTTTTGCGTATAGGGTTGTGTAGCCATACTAGCGAGCCTTCCTCGAACCCAGGGTTGTTAGTCCTTCTGTCGTATCTAGTCTTCATTCTTTCTGATGTTTGCTGGCCATACTCTCTAATGTGCTCATAGATGTCGTTCATCTTGTTCCGGAGGTCACTGGCGTACTCAGTTATGGGTTGTGGAGAATCCGGTGGGACACCAGTTATTAAGTCGGCGGGTAGCCGTAATTCACGTCCAAAATTGGCAAAAGCAGGAGTGACATTGGTGCTCTCATGAACAGCACTTCGGTATGACAGCAAAAATGGCTGGATATGCTTGTCCCAATCCCGTTGTTTGCTTTCGACTACTTTTGCCAGGTATCTCTCCAGAGTTTGGTTGAATCGCTCCACCATTCCATCTGATTGAGGGTGGTGTGACGTTGTCCTTGTTTTGTGTGCACCCATTAGCCGACATGTCTCTTGAAACAGTTGAGATTCAAAATTTCTTCCTTGGTCACTATGGATTTCCAATGGTACTCCAAAACGACAGAATACTTCATGGACCAATTTGTCTGCTATCGTCGATGCCTCTTGGTTTGGAATTGCGAAGACTTCCGGCCACTTGGTGAAGTAATCCATGACGACAAGGAAGTACTTGTTGCCACTTTCGCTCACAGGAAATGGTCCGGCCACATCCAGTGCGATTCGCTCCCATGGTGCTCCAACATTATACAGCTTTAGTGCTCCTCTGCTGCGGGTATGCGGACCTTTCACTGATGCACAGCTCGTGCATTTCCGTACCCAGTCTTCTACATCATCTCTGCAGTTGATCCAGTAAAACCTTTCTCGAATCTTCAACAGTGTCCGTTTCACACCCAGATGTCCTCCCGAAAATCCTTCGTGGTACAGCTTCAAAACTTCGGGAACTTTTGCTCTGGGTACAACCATTTGGAGATGGCACTGGTTTCCTCGAGCATTTTCCCATTTTCGGCACAGCACTCCCTCTTGAAGCACCAGGCTATCCCATTGCGCCCAATAACTCTTTGTCGTAACACTCAGTGACGCAATAGCACTCCAGTCAGGCTTACGGGCATCTGATTCCATCCATTCAAGAATCGGCTTGATGTCGACGTCTTCTTTTTGTTCAGTCTGAAGGGTTTCTTTCCATTCGTCGCCGATGTCAGCTTTGAGCATTCTGACAGGTACTGGATCTTTCGACTCTTGTCTTGAGCAATGCTTGCAGTCCTCTGAGCAAGGCCTTCTTGACAGTGCATCTGCGTTGCCATGAGATTTTCCACTGCGATGTTCCGTGGTAAAGTCGAACTCTTGTAGTTGCTCAATCCATCTTGCCACTTGGCCTTCGGGATCTTTAAACTGCAGTAGCCACTTTAGAGCAGCGTGGTCGGTCCTCAGATGGAATTTTCGCCCAAGCAGGTATTTGCTAAAATGACGCAATGTCTTCACCACTGCAAGTAGCTCCTTTCTTGTCACACAGTAGTTCCTTTCTGGCTTGGACAGGGATTTGCTGAAATACGCAATCACCACTTCTTGGTCTCCTTTTCTTTGCGACAATACTCCTCCGATGCCGGTGTTGCTGGCGTCAGTGTCCACGATAAACTCGTTCTCGGTGTCCGGAAAGCCGAGAATAGGCGTATTGCAAAGTCGCTCCTTTAGTCCTCGAAAAGCTGCGTCGCAATTTTCATCCCAGAGAAAGGGCCGTTTTTCCTCAGTCAGTCTATGCAACGGCTTAGCGATATCAGCAAAGTTCTTCACGAATCGCCTGTAATAGGAGCATAATCCCAAGAATGCTCTGACTTCCGTCTTGTCTTTTGGCACAGGCCAATCCTTCACAGCACTGACTTTACCTGGATCCGTCTGTACACCAGCTTCGGAAATCACATGTCCCAAGAAATTCACTTGCCTCTTGAAGAAGGAACATTTCTTCGGACTCAGCTTAAGATTGGCAGCACGTATTTTTGTTAGGACTCGTTCCAGGTTTTGCAAGTGGTCTTCGAAGGTTTTTCCCACAATTATGATGTCGTCTAAGTAGACAAGGCATGCGTCACCAATTAGTCCCGCAAGAACTAACTCCATTAACCTTTCGAACGTAGCGGGGGCGTTGCACAACCCAAACGGCATCACTTTAAATTGCCACAGGCCTTTTCCCGTAGAAAATGCGGTCTTCTCCTTATCTTTAGGGTCTATTTCCACTTGCCAGTACCCGCTCTTCAAGTCCAGCGTAGTGAACCACTTCATGCCCGTCAGTGTATCCAACGTGTCATCAATCCTCGGCAAAGGGTAGCTGTCCTTCTTCGTTACGTCGTTGAGTCGTCGATAATCAACACAAAACCGCATACTGCCGTCCTTCTTTTTCACTAGAACCACTGGCGAACACCACGGACTGGATGAAGGTTCTATCACACCATTTAGCGCCATGTCTTCAATCATTGACTCAACTTCTTTTTCTCGAGCCACTGGTATCCTTCTTGGCCGCTGTCGTATCGGTGGCACGTTTCCTGTATTTATCGTGTGCTTCACTAAGCCAGTCTTCCCGTTGACAGCATCATCGAGGGCAAACATGTCGGTAAAGCGCTGTAGCATCTTCTTCGCCATCAGAAGTTCTTTTTCAGAGAGATCTTTCCGGGAATCTTCCAATAGTGTTGACACGTTGCAACTCCCAGCACAGTTGTATTCCTCCTTTGGTTGTTCTTGGCATCTGCGCATCCAGTCTACTTCTTCGCATGTACCAATCGGGGTTCCTCCTTTGATGAGTTGTTCCTCGTTACTTGTGTTGAGCACACGCACCACAGCAGTATTAGTAGTCCTCACCAAAGTTCGGGCCACTAACCATGGTTGATCACCTTCCGATTGTTCTATTAGAACACATCGTTGTTGATGTCCCAACTTTGGCGGTAATCTAACTGCCACAATGGTTTCCGATCTAGGTGGAAGGACTGTTCTCTGCAGACAATAAACCTTTCCTGATATGGCGCCTTCCATAAAGATTTCTTCTCTTCCACACTTCAAGATTCCTTGGTTGACGTCAATCTCACAATGATGTTCTCGCATGAAGTCAAGACCCAGAATGCAATCGTCAACTATATCTGCCACAATGACTTTATGTTGGAAGGTTTTCTCACCCAACTTTAACTCCACCAGCTTCTCTCCTTGGACGGATATGTGCTGACCGGTCGCTGTCAGAAGTTGAACTGTTTTGCAGCTTTCGAAGTTCGGAAGAAAGCGCTTAGCCAAACGGGAACTGATGATAGTGCGAGAAGCTCCAGTATCCAATGTCAGCTTGCACGAAGTTCCGTTGATGGCACCATTGATGATCAGGCTGTTCCCATCGTGAGCTTGTGATATCAAAATCTTTTGCTTTTCTGACCCGGTTAACACTCGCCAATTTCTGCTTTCTTCAGCAGGTCGTTTATTCCTCCATAGTGAATGCGTCGCCTCACGATCCGTCCGTTCTTCCAATAGTCGATCGTCCCTGGTTCGGCATGGCTTTGGGCAATTCCGCAATAAATGGCCTCTTTCGTCGCAGTTGTAGCATCTAGGGCCAAACCTTGTACGAAGTGATGCGTCCTTTACCTCCCTTATATGTTGGATACCCTTCGCTGGATTTCGTACAGCCTCGACTTCTAAGGCTTGAGCCAAAGCTTCCTTTAGTGTTTTATGATGCCCGAGTTTCACTGAAGTTCGTACTTCGAAGTCTGCTATCCCGTTAGCAAACGCTTCCACTAGATGTTCGTCGTTGGGTAATGGCGCGGACTGATAAGCCTTCCGGAATAGTTTCTCCACCTCGACAGCCCACTGTTGAAGACTTTCATTACGACGTTGCACCCTGTTCTTCAACTGCGCTCGGTACACACGTTCCAGGTGCTCATCACCATAGCGACTCTCCAGCGTTTCCATTAATTTATCGTAGGTCACTTCCTTACCCAAGGCATCCAGAATACTCAGGGCTTCGTCACGAAGGCTCATGATGAGGGCGTTCTTGGCTTGGTCCTTGTTCCATCCATTGGTTTGAACGGTGGCGTCAAATTGAATTTTGTAGGCTGACCATGATGATGTCCCGTCGAAAGGCGTCACTTTGATCTTCTGTGAGGCTTGCGAGAAGGCAGATGCGGCGGTTTCGCCTCCAGACTTGATAACGTTCAAGGTCCTCCTGACATCAGCAATTTGTGTTTCCGCCTCGAAGATGCGAGATTCATGCTCCTTCATCTTTTCATTGTGCTCTTTTATGCTGGCGTCGTGCTGATCGACCGTGTCCTTGACCTCTTTTATCTCTTTGCCCAAAGTAATCTGCAAGCTTGAAAGCAGATCTTCTTTTTGTCGGGCCTGTTCTTCTCTGTTGCGGTCCAATTTTTCTTCAAGCTGGCGAGCCTGTTCTCTGTTACGGTCCAATTTTTCTTCTAGCTGGCGAGTCTGTCTTTCGTTGTTGCGGGCCTGTTCTTCCATTAGACGAGCCTGGTCTTCTTTGTTGCGATCGAACATTGACTGCATCATGGACATTATTGCAGCCATATCAAATGCCACAGGGATGGCTGGTGCTGCAGCAGGTGTCGCAGCAGGTGCCACAGTAGGTGCTGCAGAAAGTGCCGCAGCAGGCGCTCCCGGGTTCCTGGAGTCGTCTTTGGTTGCCTCGGACTCGCTGGCTTCCATTAACAGCGAATTGTGTCCGAAGCGCCTTTGGTCAATCTCTTCCTGGCGGCGCTCCTGCTCTTCTTGTCGGCGCGCTTCCTCCTGTCGGCGCTGACTCCTTGTGCGCGGCGTTTCTTCGTCGTATGGTGTTACCGGCATTTTCAATTATCCCACTTCTGACACCAAATGTTACGAGATGGGTTCTTGGATAGTCAGTTAAAACGCCGATTATTCGCTTTGCACTTTATTGCACACAATCACTTCACAAAAATCACAAAAACACACGACACAACTGGTTCGCACAAACACTTTACACTGGCACTGATATTCACACAAGCTAGTCACTTCACAATCACTGGTATCGCACTCTAACCCGAGTAGTTATCGCTTCGACGGTAAACGAATAAACTGATCCCCAAGGGTCGGCCGGCGTATTTATATCCGTTATTTCCTACAGTCTCGAACCTACGAGATATTTCGCAACATTACTCGATCTCAATAAACGCTATTGTGTTAACAAGTAAACAACTTGAAAGTTCGAGAATCCCTATTGTTTTTCAAATACGTAAACACCAAACAAATAAACTCGAGTCATAAAGCCATAAAACCGAATACAAAAGGCACCAATAAAAACACAATAAAGCTTCACAGAACAATAGGGCTTCCCAGAACCGGATCACGTAAACACCGCACTCCATACCTACAACGGGCGTCTACTGCGTTACAATAATGTGTAATTTACCGGTATGCCAAAAGCTAACTAAACTCAAAAATAAAATCGTGGGTTTTCGCCTGAAAAATTTCATTATGTACGTTGCGCCTCACGATTTTATTTTAAAGTTATTTTACCTTTTCGTACATAACCGTTTAATTTAAAAAAGTTTCTTTTAAATTTTGTTTTTTTATTTTAGTTCTTATTTTTTTTTACTAAAAACTATTCTATGTGAAAAGCCCTTTAATTTGATACCCATATTGAGAGGATTGTGTGAAAAAAATGTATCCGCCATGTTGTGGCGGTGGCCATCTTGTATTTACGTCAATACTGAATACTTACAAAAATTTGTATTGTCATCGAAACTAAAGCTGTGTATCAAATATCATATCAATCTGTCCACGGGAAGGGATTCAAATTTCAATAACTAGATTTTACCCAAAAAACGGGAAAGTGAAGTTAAATAAAACCGTTTAAAAATTAAAGGCTAGTTTAGGCTAAATAGTAGGTGTTGTAGCGAGAATAGCCAATCCTTTTCACGACTTGTCCAACCCAAGCCTGTTGATCAAACTGCAACGGACTTGTGTTGTCGTCTAGTGCGTTCGAAGCCAAAGATAGGGGGAATATAATCTACTAGTTTTTACCTGCGACTTCGCCCGCATGATATTTTGATTTTTGTGCTATTCCATGGGAACCCTTTATCTATCCGGCAAAAGTAGACTATGTCACTTTCCGTCTTTCAAACCCGAGGCCCTACCTTACTACCACCCTTAATAAAAGAGGTGGAAATTAAAAAAAAATAAAAACGATTTGTCGGTCGTTCGATTCGACAGTTGTTTTTTTTTGACATTTCTTAAAGCGCACTCTAGAATAGCTCGCAGATTGCAGAATTTTCCCTACTTAACACTTATCGTTATATTATGGAACATTTTCGCAGTATCATTATAATTTATAGCCTATGTGTTATTCTGATATATAAGCTATATTATCGCAAGGTTTCATCTCAATCCGTTCAGTAGTTTTTGCGTGAAAGAGTAACAAACATCCATCCATCCATCCTCACAAAGTCACAAACTTTCGCGTTTATAATATTAGTAGGATTATATTCTGACTTATCATAGTTGTCTACAATTATTATCTGTATCTGTAGTCAAACCTCAAAACACACTAGGGACAAATTAACTGTCCCTGCTATCATGTAAGCCTCTGATTATTATTTTGCTATCTTCACAAAAGTTGAACAATTACATAAACACATGACATTGCAACGCCAAAATGAATAAAGAGAAAACGAATTAATGAGAGTTGAATAAAACTGTAGATTTTCTTATTTTTTAGTACGATTTTGCATTCTTGTTCAATAAGTATTTTCCTGGTTTACATTGTGATACCTCACGCAGGCATGAGTACTTAATTTTTATTTAAAGTTCAAGGACTCGAACGACAGAGAATGAAATAGCCGAGTAATTTTCCGAGTAATTTTGCAAGAACTGGTGTAACATATAAGAATAAATCCTGACCTAGCTATATTACTAAGTTGTAAGTTTTATAAGCTGGGTGGTATCAAAGTTTATAAGTCTCCTGAAGGTTTCTGACATGGCTAAAAGGTTAAACAACCGGGGCGTTAACTTCTGAGCGTTATATAACCGTGGCTCGGTGTGTGAAAAGTTCTCGAGTGGAGACCACGCAGGCACGCACGTATAATATATTTAATTAATATTAATTAATCATTCATTGTTAAATTAATATGCGCAGCGTAGGACGTACACCTACGTTCTTGTGTTCTTATTGGTCTTAAAGAGGAGATGTATGTCCAGCAGGGGACATCATTTGGCCACATCATTTGACAGCATTAGGATGATTAAAAGTATTTAGGTTCCAGAGACAACAGACTGTGTACAGGGGAAGGGAGAATATAATGCTGTTCGAGCAGAACTTGGTTGCTTACTTTATTAGGGCTTAGTTAGGGCATACCGTATGGGCGTGCACCTCCTGGCCCCTAGCCAGATACGCTTTTGCTTGACCAGCTATTATGTTACCTTGTTAGTTAATTAAGGTACAAGTCGTTGCCCCCTTAATTGCTTGTAACTCGGCGTGCAAAAAATCTCAAAGTAGGTAGAGTCGTCGAGCCGCCTAGCGGGTCCAGTTATTAGATTTAATCAAGATTCTGGATACCTACTTCATACTTGTTTTATTGCGCGATAAGTCCCGTAGTATTTGGATAAAGTGCTCAAATCGCAAAAGTTTAAAAATAATATACCTACTTCTTATTATAATTTTCCTTAGAAAAACAGAATTACATGATGTCTGTATGCTCATGATTTTATTTTTTTATTTTTTTCTAACGGTCACAATGACAGTCTATTATTTTAAATGTTCCATACTATTATTATAAATCTTACGTGTGTTTATTGGTTCACGTGCCTCTTTCAAGTAACAACGTTTGATTTTTTGCATGGATACAGTGTCAAGGCTGTTCAGTGTCATAGGCTACATTTCTTCCTAATATCGTGTGGGTGAAAAGTAGCATTTTTATAATTTGGCACTGGCAAATATTACAAGACATGCGGCGCTAGTAAACAAAGAACATTAAATAATACACGTATTATCTAGATTCTAGTGTTTTTTTCGCTGTACAAAACTGTGTATAGAATCCGCCTATGGATATCAGTTCTTTTTCCCCAAATCGCCTTTGGCACAGCGCGGTCGGAGCATTCGCCAATGTCTCTTTCGAGCTGCTCTTTACACCACATTTTTCTACATTTCTTACTGGCGTCGCATGTCTTCTAATATTTGCCAGTGCCAAATTATAAAAATACTACCTTTTTATAATGTACTTTAAATCTTAGATTGTTCTGTCTATGTTAACCACTTATCATGGAAGTGGATCTCCTTCATTTGTCCAAAGCAAGGCTAATTATTGCAAATTGACATGCATTCACGTATAATAACTTGTAATTAGATCGATTTTGAAGGCCTTAAGGCGAAATACTAGTGACGAGGAAATTGAGAAATAGGTATTTGGACTAAACTATTGCCGTCGCGATGCGCCCAAACCAGGGAGCTTCAATGTGTGTGGTGATGCAATTGTATTTGTGTGCGTACTGCGCTCGAACTCTCCCCGCACCCTACCTGCGCCCCAACGAGCTCGCTGGCCGACCGATATTTTATTTTGAATTGTAGCAAAATATGATATTACGTAGAGTGCGCGCAAGATAACTCTGCGCGCGAGTCGTGGCGCCACGTACGTTATATCACTAGTATTCTGTATTCCCAGGCAGAATTGAATTGGTTCCTGATTTTGGCCGTACGTAGAGCTATTTTGCGCGTATTCTACGTATGCTCTGGTTACCTAGTAGGTATGGCGGATAGGCGATAGCAAACAAAAATATAAAAGATAAATTATTTTAAAGATTATTTATTTTTCAGCCATTAGGAAGCTACAGTATTTGTGACATGGGTTAATTTTTCTGTATAGGCTAATTTATTTTCTTTCAAATAATTATTGTTTGACAAAAACGTAATAGGTATGTACCTAACTAACATCATATACAATTGGCTATTTGATATCCGTAGGCGCTGCAGTTTACATAATATATTTTTACTGAAATTACTTCTTTCTAAGTATATTTTTTTTTTATGGAAATATGTTACATTACGTCGTTCTTCTACGGTCTATAATAAATATGCCAAATGCAAGTGGGACTCGCGCTCGAAAGGTTTCATACCGTATGAGAGCCAATTATTTTAATGCAATTATACTTATATATTTTGATTTGATACATTTATATACATGATATATTGATATATTATATTACTAAATATTCTGAGAATATTTCAGTATGGCATGAAAAAATATTTATAATTCATTCTGTTTTTTGACCGACGTAACAGAGAAGGTACTCAATTTGACGCGTATATTTTTTATGTATAACCAAGCGTAACTTTTTACACAGTAGTCCGATTTTGATAATTCTTTGTTAGAATTTTTTTCATTGGAAAGAATATACTTCGAAATTGATCCCATTGAAATTTTATTGAAATGGGCTGAGCCATTTTTGATAAATCAACAATAATCGATCCGTGCGAACTATTCACGAATTTTGTACCTACACTGTTGAAGTAGATATTTATTTTATTCTATTTTTCGTTTTTTTGTTATAGTGGGAACAAATACATCATCTGTGCAAATTTTAACTGTTTAGCTTTTACGGTTCGTGAGAAACAGCCTAGTGACCAACGGACAGACGGACAGAGGAGTCTTAGTATTAGGGTCTCGTTAATCTAAAACTTCTTGCCTTTTATATTGTAGGTACCTATAGAAAGAAATTAGAATAAGAAATTATATATAAGAAATTAGTCCCATAGTATAAAAATAATTGAAGATTCAATTAAACAGATGCAAGGTTTACTGTTTAGAGAACAGCTTGTCATACTTTGGTTCTACTTTAAAAACGTTTAAAAAATTGAAACAATTAGCTAATTAAAGCAGCAGTGGGTAGGGCACAAATAATAGTAAAACAGGATAGAACATCCACAATTATTACTAGATTAAAGCATTTAAAGCACTTCTAATTGAACTTTTTAGCAAAACTCAGTGGATTGGCAAGTTAAAATAACAGATGGCAAGGCACATAGTTCAATGAACGGATAGCCGATGGGGCTGTTTTCTCAAATGGATCTCACGTACTGGCAAGCATAGAACGTTTTTTGCTTAGGTGGACTAAGGATAGATTTATATGTTACAGTTATAATACATTTTTAGAGAGCACGTGATTTTCCTAATTAGAAATTTAGAACTATTATTTCGGCTTAGACTAATATAATGTAATGAATGAAGTAGTAAGTATAATGGCACATAGTTCCAAGAATGCTCAATTTTACGAATGCCCAATTCTATGAATGGACAATTCTAAAAATGCTCAATTTTCAAAATGGCAAAATAATTTCAAATGGGAAAATCACATTTTCATGTAAAAAATCACCGGTAATTAAAGCACAATCTTTAGGCAAGTTTTACTATTGAAGCAACTAACATATTATATGTAAGTTAGTATAATCATAACTAAGTATGACATAAAGACCTATATATAAACATGAGATCATAATTATCAGTCAGAATTTGTACATTCATAATATTATTTCATGCTATATAAGGTATTTTCAGCGAGCCATTTTTTAAGCTATGTTTAAATTTTTTTGCATCTAAAAATTTTATGTGAAGAGGTAGACTATTGTACACTTTTATGGCTGTATTAAATGAACTTCGATGATACAAAGTATTATTTACTTGTGCTACACGAATATTGAATTTATGTTGAGGACGTAAAATTTGCGATCTATCTGATTTATTACCAAAAAAGTAGTTTTGGTTATTTTTAAAATTCTTAATTGAAATTATGTTGCCATTTTGATAATTGAGCATTCCCAAAACTAACCATTGTGAGAATTGGGCATTCATAGAATTAGGCATTCGCAGAATTGAGCATTCCCGGATTAGTTGGGCATTATGAGAATTGGTCATTCTGCACCTAAACTATTTAGATGTCTGTCGATACAACACGATATATAAATACTAAAAAATTACTACACAGAATTGTGTAGTCGCTGCAATAAGTCGCAGTAACTAAACGCATATATTCCATACATAAGATCTTTTTATTCAAAAGTAACAAAGATACATTGGTAAAATTACAAGATTTAAAAAATTAACTAATATTTTTAATAAACATCGATATCGATGGACATCACTAGAGCATCGACAAAAATATCGTCTATTGCTTTGCTACATCCCTAGTGCATGTGTACGTATAGGTTTGAACCTCCCTCACCTCAACCCTACCTCCGCATCGTGCGATAGGGACAATTGCAGCTCAGAGCAATTTATACCTACAAAAATTTTGGCAAGACAACGTTTCGTATTACGCTGTTTTCTTCATCAATAACTAAATTAATCAAGTATTTTTTTATATCAAAATTTACAAAAAATATGTGTTCATGATTATGTCATTTCATATTTTGTTAGAAATTAATAAGTCTATTCTGGTGGGTCTTTAAAGATGTCGGTAAAAATGGTGAATTTTTTTGAGACTTTGAAAGATCACATTTTGCCTGATAATTAATTTATCAAAAAAATGAAAAGACAGGGTAGTTTAAAAAGCTAAATTTAATTTTATGGCAAAAAATTGTAACTCCAAAATCATTTTCCAGAAAGAAAACAGCGTAATACGTTTGTATGGAAAATTACAGATCACCTCAGCTCTTAATTGACAGTTCTAAAAATATATCTGTCTTTTTCATTTGTAAGAAATTTATTAGACAAGGACATCAATATTTTGAGTAAGCTTAAGGTTGTGAAATAAGGCCTACATAACTAACTCAATGCCTTATATTTTGTTTGACCGACGAAACGGAGAAGGTACTCAATTCGACGCGTATACTATTTTTTTTTTGAAGGGAAACTTCTAATGCCTCTTCCAACAAGGTTGCGTTTGAACACTACCATGTTTCAGGGAGGAGGGGGGTATGAAAGCACTGTTGCGTCGAAGTTTCACATCTTCCGCGCGGAGGGACTCCACGCACTATCTTTTTATTTAATGTATATAATGACGCATAACTTTTTACGTAGTGGTCCGATTTCGATAGTTTTTTTGTATTGGAAAGAGTATAATTCGAAATTGGTTCAATTTACATTTTATCGAAATCGGCTAAGCCATTTTCGATAAATCAACAATAGTGTGAAAAATGCTACAACGATCCGTGTGAAATATTCGCGAATTCTGTACACGGTTGAAGTCGGTCATGCTATTTTTTGCAAAAAATAATTATGTAGTAAGAAAACTGAATAGACTACAAGGATGAATTGTGTTCTATTTTAGTTAAAATGATAATGAAACATCTTGGCGGCTGCGATGTTAGCTACAAATTGCGGATAACCGAATCCTGAAACTTACTTAACAGTTTATTATTATATACTACGGTACTAATCGAGCACTAAAATTACGAGATAAATAAATACCTCCTCATCCCGACGTACGTTTCCACCACCACTCGTGACCACGGTCGATGCAACTCGGCCGAATCGTCGGGATGAAGAGGTATTTATTTATCTCGTATTTTTAGTGCGCGATTAGTCCCGTGATATATAATAATAATGTGTTCAAATCGCAAAAGTTTAAAAAGAATAGAAAGTTTTAATTCAAAAGGCATAAATAGTGTGTTTACGCCTTTTAAATTAATACGTGTTTGTGCCAAGAAGCTCAACTACGTGAGTATTTTTGTCTTAAAAAGTACGTATTATCAGGCACGCATCGAGCCTTGAAGCTTTTTCTTCTAGCCACCTTGTCCAATACGATAACTAGTGACAGTTATAGTATTTGGAAAAATAAATGGAAAGAGAGTGCAAGAGAAAATTAACAAGATATTTCCTAGATCAAATTAAGGGAAATGTATAGTATAGGCCGAATCATACAACTTGGCGGCTGTGATGTTAACTACAAGCTGCGAATAATCCGATCCTCGGAGCTTTAGTCAGTATTGGCTATTCGCAGCTTGCTAACCTATCGGCCTTTCCTTAGAACTCACGTCGTATAGGAAGGAAGGTAAAAACACTAGCTAAAGCTCATAACTTATAACAGACTAGTTTTTACCCGCGGCTTCGCCCGCATTATATTTTGATTTTTGACGCAATATCATTATAATTTAAAGCCTATGTGTTATTCTGATATATAAGCTATATTAGTGCAAAGTTTTATCTCAATCCGTTCAGTAGCTTTTGCGTGAAAGATTAACAAACATCCATACATCCATCCTTCCATCCATCTATCCTCACAAACTTTCGCGTTTATAATATTAGTGGATGTGTAATGTTTCGCGCAGCTTGTGGCTAACTTCTAAGCCGCCAAGTAAGTGCATAGTTTCGGTCAAAAACGATTTTTCAAGATGGCGCTTGAAGCTCCATCTGGTTCTGTCACCATTTTGTGATTTTATGCTCAGTGAGTGAGCTTACTTGAAAGGTTTAGGATCACTCACTGTAAGAAAAAAAAATGGATCGGAATTTTAGTGCAAAGTTGACCAAAAAAAAACCTCTTTTTTACTGAAGTATGTTTCTGTCGCGCTATTTATCAGCCGATTTTGATGATATTTGACAAGATTGATTAGAATCTAAATCCTAACAATGAACCAAATCGGTCAAGAGCCAGTCGATATACAATAGGCTTACGAAGTTAAAGAGATGTATCGCGAGGTCCACTGTTCGGAGAACTACTAGTTATTAGTCTTAGCAACTTACCATTCGGTAACGGATAAGAATCCCTCAAGATATCGAACAAGTCACCGGGATTTTTAGGCGAATAGTTGGGCGCTACAGACTGCATCAAAATATTCATCATCGGACTTTGAGGAAACGATCGACTTTGTCTCGTTTGCTCTATCAGTGATTCTTCTAGAACATCTTCATAGGGTTCTGGTAAACTCTCTCTTTGTCGATCATTGTTGAAACTGTATTTGCTGCTCCTTTTCCCTTTTTCTTTTGGTATGGAATCTTGATTTCCTATTGTGGCCTCTAAAGTTAGAAGTAGTAACAGCCAGGCAGCGAGCATGTTGCCGATGAATTTTAAATGGCCTGAAAAAATAATCCATTCAAATTTATATAATTTGAAAATGCTCGTATGCGTTAAGAATAAACAATTTAAATATTTATCGTTTATTATTACGAATATCCACGTACTATAACTATAGTAGATAGAGATTTTAAATGGCCTGAAAAAATAATACATTAAGTTACAATAGTTTGAAAAGGACTCGACTAGAATCTAATACTAAAAATCAATACGTGGCCATTTTTAACAGGATAAATTAGTCTGAAACCTGTCTATCTATGAGAGCAAAAAATAAAATAAAGTAAGCTAAATAAATATACTTTTTTAATCTGTTTTATTTAACAATAAAATCTGTTATGCATGTATCTAACTACATGGTTTTTGCCAATTAGATATCAGCTTAATGCAGTAGCTTCCTAGCATCATACATTATAATTAGCATCAGTTCTGCGAATTGTAACAATTATCATTTATTTCTTTTATCAAACCTCAAAACGCACTGATCAACGAATATATTTGAATCATTTGTTGTTTTTAAACTATCGCGATTTGAACACATTAATATTATATACTACGAGACTAATCGCGCACTAAAATTACGAGATAAATAAATACCTCATCATCCCGACGTTTCGGCCGAGTTGCATCAGTCTACCCGTGACCACGGTCGATGCAACTCGGCCGAAACGTCGGGATGATGAGGTATTTATTTATCTCATAATTTTAGTGTGCGATTAGTCTCGTAGTATATAATAATAATATTTGAATCAGCTTTATTTAGCCATTAAAAACTTCATGCAGTGTCCATGAAAAATAACGTGAGGTTTATTTTTCATGGACACTGCATGAAGTTGGGCTCGTGCAGAGCACACCGGAAAATCATAATCCACTCATGCCAATGAAATATTTGTAAACGAAAAGATCGTGCAAAAGTTTACATGAGTCACAAAATAAAATATAACAAACTGGGCTAAATAAAGATCTTTGTAAAAATGTAGTATGTACTATTTTAATAGAAATATAAGCAAATGCGAAAAATTGTTTGGGAAACGTTAATCCCCAATAAAAAATAAGCATATTTTACTATGGAAATTAACGTGGTTTTCACACATTTTATACTATATATAACGGGACTGAACTCACGTGTGGGGATAGTCGTAACAACTATAGTTTCGGTCGCATTCGGCGACCTTTCTCAAGTTGGCGAGTGCTAGCACGCGGAGCCGTCTCGCAATGCACTATTCAGTGCATTATTATCAGTGCATTGCGAGACGGCTCCGCGTGCTAGCACTCGCCAACTTGAGAATTTATTGTTCATCGATATTTTCGCCACTTGTGAACAGAGTTAAAAAAAAATTTTTTTTATTTAGAAAGGCAGGTAGTCCCGAGGTAGTCCAATTTCAATTTTATCGAAATCGGCTAAGCCGTTTTTGAAAAATCAACAATAATGTAAAAATCACTACATGAATGACTCAATGATTCGTGCGAACTATTCGAATTCTGTACACGGTGGAAGTCGGTTATGACATTTCTGGCTAAAAATAAAAATTTTGTTTAGAGTTCCTTTCTATTTACAGCGCACAGATCGAATTAAATAAAATACCTACTTCCCAAAAATAAGTATTGGTTAGGTTAGATAGTACCTACCTGACAAGCTGCGTTCCACGGTTTTGCTTGCCTAGGTTGTACTCTGATATGAGCTGCCTTGTCCTTACTAATATGTATTATAAACCCGAAAGTGTGTTTGTTGGTTTGTTTGTTACTCTTTCGCGTAGCAACTGAGGGCGGGATCGACGAGTTTTTGCATAGATATAGTTTTAAGGTCGGAGAGTATAAAAAATTCTTAAAAAATAAAAATTCTTTATTTGGCACAAACACTTAGTTCTAAACAAAGGAACGATACTACCTGCAGTAGCCAGAAAGACTGTCGCGGGCAGCATCGCCCACCTCCGGCAAAAGAATTTAGACAACATTATGCATTTGGATACAGAAAATTATCAAATAAAAGACAAAACTATAATCAAAATTACATCATTTAGACAACAATAGCCGTTAGAATTGTGTGTGTATTACTATTTATCCCGGATAAATAAAAAGTTCCTATGGAATAGCACAAAAATCAACGCGAGCGATGCCGCGGGAAAATAGTCTAACTGGCGTTTAAACAACAATTAAAATATCACAGGACCTAATCAGTTAAAAGAAAAATCAAATCAAATCTACGCAATGTGAAATATACAGGGTTTTTGGTAATCAATTAACATCCTTTTAAGGGCATTTTCTGTACATCAAAACAAACAACTTTTGTTTTACAGCTTTAACCAAATCTCAGCGAATACCTCAAAAAAAATTTACAAATGATTGTTTTAAACATACCTACCTAACTAATATTTTACACTTGTTTGCATATTTACACAGTATCTCCTCTGAGATCTAAGTTTTGCGGGTGGAAGCGCTGTTTACATAGAGTTAATTACTCTTATGTTTAAACCGGTGAAATTATTTTTTAATACTTGTATGGAAGAAAACAAATATGAATTTTTGAAAGTAGAACAAAAGATGTTTGTTTTGATGTACAGAATATACCCTTAAAAGAATGCAAATTGATTAGTTATATACCAGTAATTTTGTATACGAAAAAAATATATATACATAAGTTACTTAATTTGCTCCTGAAATAAAAAATATTGCAAAATCATAAGATGTATCTGTATAGCTTTAAAATTACAGTTCTATTTTACGAATAAAAATAATCTAATAGAAATCATTTAATTTTGCGACAAAATACCATAATGTGTGGGAAAGACTAAATATCAACTTAATAAAGTTGTATGAAAAGAAAAAATATGTTATGTTCTGGAAAAAGTTGAGAACAATAATTATTTTTCGCCAAAAAAGGCATAACCGACTTCAACCGGGTACTTACAGAATTCGAATATCGCACGGATCAATGTTCAAAAATGACTCGGCCGACTTCGATAAAATTTAAATGGTACCTCTGAAGTATGATCTATCAAACATAACATACATATAAAATAACGTACAGTTGAATTGCGAATCTCCCTTAAAGTCGGTTAAAAAATATTTAAAGGCACTTAAAGATCAAATGCTTACCGAGTTGTAACGTCACATATAGGTTACAATAGTGCACCTTATGCTACGCAGGCTATTTGGTCCATTCGCGATATCCACTCAAGATCACAATTACCGGCGGTCAATTTCACGCAGATATGACCGGCACACTGCCACTTCAACTTGCTAATGCGCGCGATTCGATATTCGTTATCAGTGAGGTTTAGCCGTGACTGGGCGCGTAAAGCTCTGAGTTCGTAGGCCGGGTGGCTAGCCCTGGTGTCAAAGTTTTAATCCGCTTGATGGCCTCTGATATTGATTATTTTTCGTTCCCCGTTGGGGGCATTTTGCTTCGCGAGGTCAGCGCATTTGCCAATTTTCACTTAATAATTGTATGAACGACTTTTTAACCCTAATCGAAATTCGTGTGTGTGCCCGTCGAGTGTTTATCGACTTACGCATGACCCGCGCAGCGTAGTGGAGTATGTTCGGTCTAATCATAGAAAAAATATAATATACCGCCCATAGATAAATAATAATTAATCCATGGAGAAATAATAATCTAAGTCATCAATAAAGAAATAATATGATAATAAGAAACAGTGGGAAATAATTTAACTGAGAACCAAGAACAAGTATTTTTTTGGTATTTTTAAATGTCCAATCAGTTTCAGTTGATTGAACTTCAATTAATAAAATTGTATCATACGAAGGTATCCAATTTAGGACCCTGCACATTTGCACAATGCATTGTATCGTAATATCAATTTTGTATACGAAGGTTGTTATTAGGTCAAAATTAATTTAAATACAACACCCATTGTTATTGACATGCATGAAAATTATAATGTAATGGTGATTGTATACTGCACCACCGTTGCCATGCACATGTTGGGCCGTTTTCACTTATGGAATCATGTCAGATCAGGGATTCAATTTGATTCTTTATTTCTCGTATTATATAGTACTCAAGAAACTTTACAGTTTACAAAAAAAAATATAAATCAAACTTTTGAATTTGTTGAATTCTTGACTCATACCTTATATGGAATGATTATATATAGTATATGTAATGACTAGATATAGTTTCAAAACAAACAATTAAATATACGCGTTCGCGTTGGCTAGAATACTTTCTCCGTTTCGTCGGTCAAAAAAGTTACAGTATCAGTCTTGTTACGAGCTAAAGCAATCGTTGTTGTGGAGGCGCGTGCATTGCTTGCAGTATTAGATTGAAACGTCTCTTTATTATTATATACTACGGGACTAATCGTGCACTAAAATTACGAGAAAAATAAATACCTCATCATCCCGACGTTTCGGCCGAGTTGCGTCGACCGTGGTCACGCGTAAACTCCCTCTCTCTCTCTCCCTCTCTCTCTATGTAACGAACGTCTCTACCGCCATCATGCGTTCGTTCTGTGTGTGTACGCAGTATTATACACTTAAGTGACGAAACGTACTGTAGTTTAGCGGCAAACATAAATAGTGCCTTGATAAGCGTCAGCATACGACTATGCTAATGTTCGTCAATAAAATACAGCTTACGATAATATTTCGATTTTCTAAGTATTATGACGAGCTTCGTGGATACATGACCTTTGTCAATGCAAGGCTTCTAGACTTTTTCTTAGACATTTATAAAAAAAAATTGATTGAATTTTGATACAGCTTTGTTACGATCTTTGACTATGGTATTTTAATAGTAATTTTACCGCGAGATGTTTGTGAATTCTCAGAAAGGAGTTATGATGTCTCAGTTGTGATACAATATGAAATAATACACTTTGGTTTTGCGTCGCAACTCGACTCTTTTTTTATATGCACACGGAAGCGTTAATTAATCCTGTTTTCCTATAAACTGGCTCAGATAAACCTTTCAGTAAAATTGTTGTTATGTCTGTACTTAACATAGTGGTTTAAAAGAAAACATTTACCTGCTATATTATGAAGTGTGCGTACCTACTTATCAACGATATCTGTAAGTCGCAGTATTTCACCCTCCTGTCGAACTACTTATCTTTTTGTTGTAATTCCAGTTTTGTTTAATTTATTAGGGATAGAAAACAATGGCTCAGTTTATATCTTAGGCAGTGGTCCGTCCGCCGGCGAGAAAACGACTAACTATCGGCGATTTTCTCTCTCAAGAAACGAACAATAAATGTACATTCCGTGTAAACGAAAGAGATGCATATATTAAAAGTTGCTCTCTGACTGTTCACATTGCCGGCGACGACTCGCTTTACTAGTTTTGTCGCTGAGCGACGAGCTTTCAAAAATAAACTCGCTCAGCTATACTTGTTCAGCGATGCTCGCTCGCTTAATCGCTTCTTTACAGTGCGGCATTGAAAGTATGCATATAGCGCGAGTAACCGCTCGTCGCACTTGTACACTCGCTTATAGCCTAGCGACAAAACTATCGAAACTACACACTCGCTTCCTCCTGATCGCTAACTCGTTTATAGTTCTAGTTCTACTCGTTTCTCGTTCATCGTCGGCGGTCGGACCACTGCCTCATTCTTATCCTTTATCTGTTATTTTTCTTTTCACCACGATTTTCCTTTCTTTTTTTCTCACCTTTACGTTCCTTGCCGCCAATTCGCCGGTCCGTTCAGTACTTGTCTTTTTGCCTCATGGCCACTATCCGTTAATATGCTTTCGGCCGCGTTGCTTATCTAAACTTGCGTTTACTAGCGAGGTACATGAAATCGTTAACTTATGTTGCTAACAGACTGTTGTTTTACATTCTTGCCGAATGTACAGAGGTAGATACACTCATTTTTATGAACAACTTTTACAATGAGGTCAACGTAAAGTCGCAAAATAACACGGCTTTTCCGTACAAAAAGTTCAATCACCTTGGACAAAACGAGTGGATCAGTTTTTTTTTCGCAATTTCAAGGTCTATGTTATAGTAGAAGGTGGTCAAGACAAAATGAATATTGATATCCTAGAATATGTCCGTCGTTTATAGAAACATCATATAAGATAAATAATAATCTGACGTCGGGACAGGTGGCATTGTCGTGATGGTTGATTTCAAGATCAGTAGAACCGGTCACTGGATCTACTTGAACCAAGTAGATCTAACAACTATTTATTATAAAACCCGATGCTATAATTTGCAGTATGTGCTTATTAAACTCCTAATATAAAAACGATATTGCAATTTAAGATGAAAATTAGTTATGGCATAACAACTTGAATATCATGGATTTTTAATCTGTAGTTTCTGGTCCCCAATCCCAAGACAATATCTTGGTAGTTTGTTAAATACTACCTTTTTTACTAAGTTTGTCTGTGGAATCCTTCTATCCCAAGCGAATGGATCTATTTTGATGTGTTTTTTTTAGTTTCCAAATCTGATGAGGCAGAGTTTTTGGTTTTCAAAAGAACTTCGGGACCTATTTTGATGCGGTTTTTTAGTTTCCAAATCTGAAGAGGTAGAGTTTTTGGTTTTCAGAATAACTTCTGGACCTATTTTGATGCGGTTGTTTAGTTTCCAAATCTGATGAGGTAGAGTTTTTGGTTTTCAGAAGAACTTCTGGACCTATTTTGATGCGGTTGTTTAGTTTCCAAATCTGATGAGGTAGAGTTTTTGGTTTTCAGAAGAACTTCTGGACCTATTTTGATGCGGTTTTTTAGTTTCCAAATCTGATGAAGTAGAATTTTTGGTTTTCAGAAGAACTTCTTTTCAGAAGGACCTATTTTGATGCGGTTTTTTGGTTTCCAAATCTGATGAGGTAGAGTTTTTGGTTTTCAGAAGAACTTCTGGACCTGTTTTGATGCGATTTTTTAGTTTCCAAATCTGATGAGGTAGAGTTTTTGGTTTTCAGAAAAACTTCAAAAAACAATGACAACATTTCTTTAAAATTATTTTTGTGTATGTATCTCTAAAAATAACAAACTCGAGAGCCAGCGCGCCTTTTTGGCAGAGCTTATCTTTTTAAATCCAAATCACGTTTTGTAATTGCACTGAGCACAGTAGGTAAACAACACTTAATTTTGTTTCAAGTATAATTATTTTAAATATGCATGATTCAGTCTGAGTCAGAACAAAAGAGAATTAAGCGACGGTTATAACGAGATGTTGTACGTACTAACAAGGTTCTAGGTCACTGTCAAGAATCAAGATCAAGAGAGGTCGACAGCAGTGAGCATCAGTTATAACCATATTTCTTATGTAATAAAGTGGTAAACAGGGTTATTATTGAACTTTTCACACAAAGTGGTCTGTTTCATATCCACAACCAATATTTGACTGTTCTAAATTTCTTTAACGAAATAAATAATCGAATGTCAGAACTTACTTCGCAAAAATTTAATTTTCTTCAGGGTTTTTGAAATCCCTTGTTTCTTTCCTACACAATATTTTCAATTACTTACCATGCGTAAGGAAAACATGGCAGCTGATACTCAATGTCGCTCAAGAAAATGATTAACTGATGTAATTTTATAAATAGTTTTACTATTGCAATTATTTAGTCAAGGGCCACGTTAAGGTTAGTAAAATATTCTTTATTTTTTAACCGACTTCCAAAATGGAGGAGATTCGTCTGTATTTATATTTTTTTGTGTTTGTTCGTCTATATTTTCGCCAATTGTGAACCGAATCAAAAAATCTTTTTAAGTTTGAAAGAGTATACTTACTCTTATTTAAATTATATAGGTACATTAATTCGAGCGAACTATTCGAATTTTTACACACGAAGTCGGATGGAAGTCGGTATTGCCATTTTTTGCGAAAAATAATTGGTTTCCTTAAGATTTTTGCAATTTACTGCGAAATACTCCACATCGGTTGTAAAAAACTAGTTTTACTGCAATATTTATCAGATCGTATTAAAGAATTACGGCCAAAATTATCACTTTGAATCTTTAGTTTTAAGACTTGTCTTTCAGCTGAAGTTTACAAATTAAATTTTAGCTGATGCAATTCGCCTTTTTTCCGTCGCGTTGACTGACTTATCTTGTTTTTTTGGAGTGTGCGAGTTGTAGTTTTATTATTCATTGTAGCAAAATCAGGATTCGTAAATTTATTAGTATTGTAGCATAAACATAAAGGGCAATAAAATCTGAGAAAATTTAAACTTTAAACCTATCGGTCAGCACACGAAGTTCAAATCCACGAAGTTCCATTTTAAAGTTTAAAATGGAAATAAAATGTGTTGCGAAAATTACTAACAACCATATTAGGTACATCTAAAAGTTAATAAAGTATTTATAATGCTACATATATAGATCAAATAAACTTTATAAGCCCGGCAAATATCTTGAAAACACGTACAATGTACATAATAGATTTTAGATCTTAATGCAAAGGGGTTTGCTGCACGAGTGAGATTTTCTTATAAGTGCGCAAAGAGAAAATTTTCCCTTCTACATTGTTTATTGTTCAAGTAGTTTGCCCTTGTTTTCATGATCTGTGTTTGCCACTGTAATGTCGGTCTTTACGTTTCCTTGCATCCAAGGGAGGTTGTCTGGAAGAAATCGCTTATAGCGATATAAGACCGTCTTTTGTGCCTTTTCTGTCTTTGTTTCGTTTGTTATGTTTTCTAATTTGTTGGTGTCAATAAAGTGTTGTTGTATTGTATTGTACTTCACTTGGTGTAGAATTTAAGAAACTAGATTTAACCCGCGGCTTCCGCGTAGTATTTAGTAGCCGTTGATCCTCCCCGGCCTTTAAACTACGTTATATCCATGCAAAAAATTAAATCCATATATCGCACCGTTGCTTTTTGAATTGTGAAAGAGAAACAAACAAACAAACCAACAAACACTTCCGGAATTATAATACTAGTATGGATAATAAATTACACGAACTGACAAATATTTCGACGAAAACGCGTTTTTACTGTTGCCGTTATATTGTTACTGTTCTGAGGATTTTTTACAAATAACATGTCTACGCGTGACCGGTGTTGAAAAAAAAAACAATTACAATAAATGTTACCCATTACGTATTTTGTTCATTTTTGAAGATAAAAAAAATACTGAGAATAACTACGACTAAATACTCTAGTAAAGGTAGAATTCATTTCATGAAAGAAATCCCGCAGATACGTTACCACAGTCGCATGGCCGATTTGTAAAATTTTCACATAAGGGTATAAGACGACGGACAAGCGGGACTTCTTTCGTTAGGCAGGTTTTATGACTATAACAGCTATACTCTTGTCGGTAAAGCAATTTCGCGGTCTTTTTCTAATGTTTTACCTCCCTGTATGATGACATCCACCTTTCCTTATAGTTGATCTAGAACTATTCTTGGCCTTCCTTTTCTCTATCCTTCGACTTTTCCTTCAATTATAGCGTTCATTAGATGTATCATGTCGTACAAGGTGACCAATCATTCCGCTTCTGAGGCTTTAGTATGAGTTCATAGTAAACAAAAATTGTCATCGTTTTTGTGTGGCTCTGTTTACTTATAATTATATTTGTTTGTGCTACTTCATTTCTTCCAGGCGCCCTGTACGAAAATGTATGGAACTATGGAGACACACAAACTACTGTGGTTACCGTAGGAATCAACTTTTTTCTCTCATAATGTCCAGTTACGGTTGATTTTGTTTTAATGGACCCTTTTGGAGTATAACATTTGCTTTGCTTTCGTCGAACATGTGCTTTGCTGAGTTAGGTGCCGGCATTACTTTGGCGAAAGGGTAATATTTTCTACACTATACTTATTCTGTGGTAAGGGTAACCGAACTTTAGTGGAGTAACCTAATGTAGTTTGGAAAGGTCACGACGGTCACTTTGTACGTCCCTCAAGGCTCAGTAAGTAGTAATTTTAGCTTTTTATACATACCTACTTATGCATTGTCTTTTTATCGTAGCAAGTTCTAATATTTACATTATTACATATTAGAAACATTGAGAAGTTTAAAATTTTCTTTGATAACGCAGCCCTATACTAATTCCGAAACGTCATATCCAGATGCCATATGTTGAAACTCACATACAGTAGGCGCGAAACGAAAGATTTGCAAAATAGCGACAAAAGATTGATGATAACATAAAAGCTAACTATTGCTCCATTTGTTTTGCCATTTTCATTAGTAGAGATAGATTTGCTAGAGTTCCTATTTGCTGGAGTTGTGTGGTACCTACCTACATAAATATATTGAATTTTAAAATATTATGAAACAATACAAAAAACAAGAACAGTATTAAAAGCTCAGTACTCTTTTTTGGCAAAACCGACTACCATCGTGTACAAAATTCGAATAGTTCGCTCGAATTGACGTATAGATTTTTTACATTTTTGTTAATTTTTCAAAAAAGGGCTGAACCGTTTTGTATAAAATTTAAATGGGACCACTTCGGGAGGTCACTCTTCGTAAGTAGGCCTACGTCCTGCAGTGGACTATTAAAAAAGCTGGTACAGTACAGTACAGTACCTCGGGAGGACCATTTCGAACTAAAACTTCTTTTAAAAAAATATTTTTTTGATTCAATTCACAATTGGCGAAAATATCGATGAACATACATAAAAAAAATACATACAGACGAACATAGAACCTCCTCCTTTTTGGAAGTCGGTTAAAAAGAATCCGCACGTGATAATGTTTCTACAGAACACTTGCTAAGAGCGTGGCACGACACACATTTGTTATTTTTAGCAAAGCAGATAATGACAATATGAGTAATGGACTAAGTTATACCAGGGCGTTGCTCTTTGAAACTACTTTAAAATTTCGCAGAAGGTAGTTGGTACTTAGATGTTATAACCTTCGCCAGCATCATTATTTTAATCCAAAAAGTTTCTTGTGCAATTAAACAGTTCACACTTACGTTTTAACAGGTAGTCAAAAAGAAGTCGAGATTCTTTTGATCCTTTGAAATTCGTGAGCTGGCAATAAAAGTTAGCTTTTGTGGCATTTTTACGAATAATTGCTGACAAAACCCATCCGTGTCGTTGACATTTTTGGGACAAAATATACATTTTGAATATTTAACTTTTAAAAAATCTACAAACTCAACTAATATAAAAAATATATAAGGTAGGTGTGCCGGTTGTGGCCACTGACCTGGTTTTGGCCATGTTTGTCAAAATTATTGCATAACTGATACAATCATAAACAATATAAACAACATATAACATATAAACACCATAAATATTGTTCGTGAATCTCAAAATTTGAAATTAAAAAAAAATAGCATTAAATTGTCTCATTAATAATTAAGATTCTAAGTGGCCACAAATGAGTAGTGTCATTGCTGTCATTAGATTGCCACAACCAGTGCATGTACCAAGTACAATCTGTTCTTAAAAAATCGGCCAAATGCGAGTCGGACCCGCGTACGAAAGGTTCCGTACCGTGTTGGAGCCCCCTTAGCCTCATTCCTCTTGCCATTATTAATAGCGAGTAAAAAATCCCCTAATAACACGTTTTTGTTTGGGACCTTAAATATTTATTTTATTCTCTTTTTAGTATTTATTGTTATAGCGGCAACAAAAATACATCTGTGAAAATTTCAACTGTCTGGCTATCACGTTTATGAAATACAGCCTGGTGACAGACAGACAGACGGACTCTTAGTAATAGGGTCCCGTTTTTATTGATTGGGTACGGAACCCTAAAAATTTAATTAATCCGTCATTTAGTTAGTGTCAAAAAATACTGGACGCGTATTTGTTATTTTGTCAATTATGAAAAGCCTATTATTTTCCAAAATTTTTTGAGGTGATGTCTGTCTGCAATTTCGTAGCTGGTAATAAGTTATGCTATATTGTTCTGTTAAATTAATTTTAATGCCAAACACAGTTAACCTTAGAACGTATCGCGAGATCAGGATTAACAGGTTACGCAGTTCCTATTTCTATGATATATGACCGACTCATTGCCACTAATATAATTTATGATTATGGCTAAATAATTTTAAAATGCTAGCGATAGAATTAAAAAAAAAACTAACTGGTTGCTCTGAGTTTATTTACAGTGTTTCCGCTAGTGGCGGCCAGTTACACACCGAAAGCTTTAAAAAATGTACCTACTACTTTTAATGTGTGATTGTTCTCGTAGCATAAAATATCTATAAATTATTAGGATCGACCTATACATCAAATTGAATGTCTCAATATAGCTGCGGTTATTACGTTAACCTATGAGTTCGATTCGTTTTGCATCGACATGCTTTATTCAGTTTTTGACCGACGAACCACCGGAGGAGGTATACAATTCGACGCGTATATATAGGTATATATATTTTTTTTGTATAACCACGCATAACTTTTTTCATAGTAGTCCGATATCAATAATTCTTCTTTTTTATTGGAAAGAGTATACTTCAAAATTGGTCCCATTTAAATTTTATCGTAATTGGCTGAGCCATTTTTGATAAATCAACAATAATGTGAAAAATGTTACACCGATCCGTGCGAATATTTGCGTTCTAGCGATGCGCCCCGGCTTCGCACAGGTGTATTATACATATAAACATTTCTCTTGAATTACTCTATCTATTAAAACAAATTGCATCAAAATCCGTTGCGTAGTTTTAAAGATGTAAGCATACATGGGGACAGACAGCGGAAAGCGACTTTGTTTTATACTGCGTAATGATTCTGTACACGGGTGAAGTCGGTCATGCTATTTTTTGCAAAAAATAATTATGGAAATATAATTTTCGCATTTCCTTAAGTGGTAGATGTATAAATCACCCATTCACTTCGAAACCACATATTTTTTTAAGATTTTCACTGTATAAAGCAGCGGCCGTATTGTGTACACGTTCGCTCTCGGCTTCGCTTTTCCTCCCGCTCACTCTCGTGGTGCGAGTTAGGCTACGGACTCACGGCGCGGTTTTTGCCATGTCGTCGCGGGTGCGGCGGTTTTAAAAGAATAAAGCAGATCTCACGGCACGTTTTAAGCTATAAATATATTTTCCAATTCATATAATAACGTAAAAAATTGGTTTGTACCGTGTACGCTGTGAGCGAGATGTTCTTGCGGTGGGATTTCGGGCTATAAATATGTATTTAAAATAAGATTGGCATACAACAGCAATACCCTGGGCAGCAACTTGTCAGCACCAATAAAATAGCTCTACATCTATCAGTTGTACGAATAAAGTATACATAGCTTGAATGTGTTATTTGTAAGCATTTAGAATAAATTTATCGAACAGAAATATTAAGTACTGAATACTATAAATACAATCCACATTTGAAATGGACGCACTTATTATATTATTTGTGTTTATATCACGAGCTTAGCGCCTAACTAAAAATACCCACGTCTAAAGATAGTCGATTGCCTCCATATTCATTATTGTAGTTTAGTTATTCTACTACAAGGATAGTCATACGTTAGGCGCAATAGGTCATCAAACTATCTATCTATCTACATATTTTTGAAAACGTACGCAATTTTACCTACTTGATTGCCAAGTAGCCAAAAAAGCCGTGGTGGTCAAGAGGTAGTGACACCCGCCTTACAATCGTGAGGTCGTGGGTTCAAAACCCCGGTCCCGTACCAATGAGTTCTTTGGAATTTATGTACGGAATTTCACATCACTGGCTTTTCGGTGAAGGAAAACAGCGTGAGGCAACCTGCATACGTCCGTAGAAGAAATTCGATGGCGTATGTGAATCCACCAACCCGCACTGGGCCTGCGTGGTGGATATGGCCCAATCACCCTTCGTGAGTAGGCCTACATCGTGCAGTGGACTATTAAAAAGGCTGGTACAGATCGCCAAGTAGGTAAAATCTATCCGTAACATATTGATATATCAATTCAGGCGCTAAGTTACGTTATAAATACGAGTATGTAAATAAATGAGCAAGGATCTATGACATCGTTGCTTATCGTTCAATGTAGGCGTTTGTGATACTAGCGCACCAGAGTATCATGGCTCCACCTATGGCTCGGTATTCAAATTAGCCTTCAGATGGGGATAAAGCTCCTGTAACCGAGGGGCACTTGATCTGCCCTTACTTTATCCCCTCCTAGAGCCACCTAGAATGAAGTACCTTTCAGATGTGAAACGGACCGACTTGTAGGAAGCCTACTATTTTATTTAGAGTTTCTAGATATACAGCTAATTTTTATCGCATTTCGGGGTCAATTCCACAGTAAAATTTGTTTCTAATGTGTATGTTTAGTCTTGCATGTCTCTCTGCATTTTGCCGAGCAACATATCCGAGCCGTCCCTAGAGATATAATGTAGAAAAATATATGTAATATCCATGCAATTGATATGTATAGCTACAGGTAGGTCAAACTTATCAAGCTAACGCGAATATTCGAATTATTCTGATGTACTAGTGCATGCTAGATACGACATACAGCTGATGCAGCCCAATCGCCGCGAAATATTTTCATAGCAACAGCATAGCAAATGCAACAGCAAAGCACGTGTCTTGCGATTATATTTGCGAATAGTTTTATCCCGAGGTCGCAACGTACCTATATGTGGCCCTAGGGTAATCAACGTATTTATTATATCAGGAAAACAGCAACCTTAAATATCTTCTCAAATCTGCTACTTTTATAAATTCTGTACAAAACTTCCATTTTTCCGATACCAATCTGCAGTTCTGACTAATTTAAACTTTAGCTAGGCGCTTTTTGTGTAAAAAAAATAGAATGAATTGCTTTCTACGTACGGAGTACGTAAGGAGTATTCACCATGATAAATATAAATCTATCTCAAACCTAAAACAACGTAGAAGCTTCTCGCTACTGTCCATTGGGTCAACGGTCATACAATGGCTTGTCACAAAAAGTTTGTCAAGGGTTGTCGTCAAGGGATCTTTGGTGGCCATAATTATTAATGTTGAAGAGATACCGAAAAATATCAAGTATATGTTTTTTTTTGTAAATAACTAAAAATCGTTGATCGAAGTGTCGCTATAATTATGTGATCGCCTTCAGTAATTTCTGGACGCCCACTCATACTCTCATAGTGCATCTCAAAACCACCGGTAGCTTTACTCTGCCCCACTGAAGGTGGAACTCTGGGTTAGGTGTCTTATGGGTAATATTGTAAAAATGTAAACCTAGCAATAAATTCAAATTAAATTTACTAATAAACATAATATTTACATAAACACAGAATAAGTCAAATAACCCGCCCCTAACTGTCCCGGCGCAAGGGTTCTCAAAAAGCTGGCAGTATTACTGCGTTCAAGGGCAATGACCAACCATTGCACCAAGAAACAGCTGGAGCGGGGTCACCATACTTTTTAAACGACGAAACGGAGGAGGCTATCAAGTCGAAGCGTATTTTTATTTTTTATGTATGAATACGCATAACAGAGTAGTCTCATATTGATAATTCGGTCTAACCACTTCAGCTGTCCGAAATCAAAACCTATCAAGTGTATTGCCTTTCTTATGATAAACAGCGTATGTGTCATATACGAGCTGTGCGCAGATATACGCTGTTTATTATTGCTGGGGACATACACTTGCTAGGCTTTGATTTCAGACAGCCAAAGTGATTAGACCGATTTTATGCCGGAATTAGGCCCGATTATAGAGGCGCCAGCGTAAATTTAATAGCAACGTAAAAAGCGTTCTCTCTGTCGAATGCCTAAAGTGAAAAAGAAACAGAACTATGCTATTTAGCTATTATAATTACGATGGCGCCTCTGTAATCGGGCTTATTGTGATTTTCAATATTTGATACGAGATCAATCAATGCGTGCATTTTGCTCTAATTATTCATGCTCTGGTGGCGGTTTTAGCTACAAAGTATCAGATCAGATTTGGTTCATGGAAATAATAATAATTATTGATTAGTATCATTAACTCATCTGCTTGTATTTTATTACTGCATGTTTTTTTTTATTTCCAACGCTTGGCTTAATAGTTTTTACAAAGTAGAGGTTCTGGACTATTCTAGAGCATTCGTCGAGTCCACCGACATAAACTGAATTGCAGGACCTCACTGGATGCAAACCGCTTCCAATTGTATTAATGTTTATGACCACGACTATTAGAAATGTATAGGGGGGACAAAGGTGCAGCAGTGGACATCAAAACATTTCTACTTTATATCGTGGATTTTTTGTCTCATGGAATTTCCAAGATTTATTCATGTCTTAAAGAATTAATTGTTTTATTACAGGTAAGAGGAGGAGGTGCATAACGTAGATACACATCTATGTGAGTACGTCACGGTATGTACACTAGGTACTAGATTTAACTGAACTAAGTACCTACTGTTCTACTTAGTCATAATACTACACATATTCACTATTTGAAAATTACAAATAATTTGTGCACATCACGCTATTTTTTTAATGAATGTCTGTAATTCTTGTAAATCAAACTCACTTTATTCTTCGAGATTTCATGTTTGCTAAATAAAAACTAGAAATTCAGTATTTTACTTTGTATAGTGTAGGAATTTTCGTCATTAATTTTGCAAAACGACAAACAACAATTATTTGTTTATTTGTACAATTTACAGAAAAAGGTTTGTAACCTTTTTTCTGAATAAATAAATAAAATACGCTATACGCCAGGAATGCGCGAAACATTCGGCTATTCCCTAGGAAAAATCTATTTTGTTCCTGGATGGAATGTTATATTTTTTTTATATGAGCGCAGAAGTTCCGGAGACGTTCTTGTGTGTTCCTGTTCGGACCCCGGTCCCATACCAATGAGCTGTTAAGTAAAATTCAGGTAGGTAAATAAATGGTAGCATTCGGTCATGAAAAAAACATGTTTTTTCTTCATTGTTCACTGCAGACAAGTCGTTTCAGTTACAAGAAATAATAATAGCTATGTAATATTACCTCTCGTAACCTTATATCCCTCGCAACACTGTCAAAGAATAATTATAAGAAAATATCTAGCTCTATGAAAAATTAAATACATTGTCTTGTGCTACAATACGTTACCTCTATCGCAGTGTTAGTTAATTGAATGACAGATGTCAAAGATCGAAATAATACGTTTTTGTTGTTTTAAGTCTCCTGAGTCAATAAAACAAGCTAGTAATTTTTTCCATTTTCTATCCCATGTTCGACATAGACATATAGTAAAATTTAAAGTCATGCCAGCCAAACTAAATAAAACATGTTTTTTTAAAAGTAGCTTCTTCGATGATGCATCGTAAAATGTAAATAAACTCAACATTTGTGTGTGCATCTAAAACATCTAATTATGTATATCAATGTTTCTAACGACCTGGCAACAGATGACTAAATAAAATTATAAAAAAATACTACTATACTTTGGCAGTTAAATGCATCTAGTACTAGTGGTCCGGATCTGGACTAACTTCTTTATTACCGACTTCCAAAAAGGATGAGCTACTATGTTCGTCTGTATTTTTTTTGTATGTTCATCGATATTTTCGCCAATTGTGAACCGATTTAAAAATTTTTTTTTTGTTTGAAAGAGTAGGTATACATATTTCCAAGGTGGTCCCATTTAAAAAAATTATCGAAATCATCGAACATGGATGTCACATGGATTCGTGCAAATTATTCGAATTCTGTACAGGGTGGAAGTTGGTGTTGCGATTTTTTGCGAAAAATAATTATGGTTGTAGAATTGGCTTATTCTATTCCCCTCAGGCTTTATTTCTAGCCGTAGGGCACATTCTAGCATATTTTGTAATCCTCATAATGATGAAACTTTTACTAATGCCAAGCTTGAATTCGCGAATATACTTTTTCTGTGTCTTAAAAAAGTTTTGAAAGGCTTTCAAAAAATGGAATCTTCAGCTGTTTTTTATTCCGCGATTGTATGGTTGGTTCTATAGTAAAAGTGGGTCATCATGATAAGTACAATGATATCTTAGAATATCTCCATGGTCTTCAATTCAATTCAATTCAATATTTCCTTAATAAATTACATTACAGTTTACATCAATACGGTCTTAATGTAAGCCTTGTGTAATAATATATCTGTAAAAAATCAATAAAACACAAAACTTAATACAATACTTTTTATTTTCTTGCATAATAAGATGGTGTATGTACCAAATCGGATTACTTACTACGTGAATTAAGAATATTTAAGTATTCTGCCCAGCCGGTTGGGCTTCAATTTGGTTTTTAAGCTATAATCTCTTAGTAAAAAAAGATCGGTGGGCAAACCGTTATGCCAGTAAGTAAACGAAGATACATACAGTTATATTCTCCTAACAAATTCTTATAAATTAATACCCATTTACTTAATTACGACAATTCAAGCCAGTATCTTAAAAACTACTAATTTATTTACATCACAGATTGCTTTAAATATTACGCTAATCACCTTTAGATGACACTAAAGTACGAAATAAATACTGAATCTTGTATAAGAAACGAAAAATTCAGCTCATCACCATTATGCATTATTATCTACCCCAGTCTTGCTTGATCATATCCGCTCCTTTTTCTGCGATCATGTATACAGGAGCATTTGTATGCGAAGAGACAATTTCTGGCATTATACTGGCGTCTATGACTCTCAGGTTTCCTACACCGTGAACTTTCAGTCTTGAGTCCACTACTGAAGATGGGTCATTCTCGGGGCCCATTTTGCAAGTGCCACTTTGATGGTATATGGTGAAGGTGAACATTTGAGCTTGACACGCGAAATACTCGTCGCTACCGAACGGTCCATACTTCAAGCAGTCCTCGATAGGCACGTCGTATAATTTCGTTCCTATTTTCCGCATCGCCGGCTGTCTCGCTATGTCGATAGCTACCTTGATGCCTTCTACAATCTTCTGCAAATCTTCCTTGTATTCGAAATAGTTTGGTATAAGTACTGGATGTGCCTTAGGATGTCTGCTCTGCAACATAACTCTTCCTTTCGACCTTGGTCGCATTAGCATAGGGAACACCATAAATACTTCATTTTTACCTAGTGCTCCGTAAGTGTCTGCGTATATTTGTTCATCGAAGCCGAAGTTTCGAGGTAGTAGAGGGTCAGAGTTGAGACCGCCTCCAATAAAAAGCAGTTCCATATCTGGCCATCCAGTAGAGTTGAACTTGTCCTTGAGATCCATAAATACTAAAGCTTCGCATCCACCAGGAATAGATAATGGACCTTTGTGATTTTTGAACCATTTGAACACAAGCTCTAAGTGGTTTAATATGTATTCAGTGTTCAAACTAAAGTTTTGTTTGTTCACCATAAACTGTACACCACCTGCAGCGATATGGTCCATCAAATTATAACCCACAGGCAAATCTTTTACTACTGGGATTTTCATTGATTCTAAGTGGCTTTTTGGTCCGATTCCGGATAACATCAGAAGTTGTGGCGAGTTTATAGCTCCAGCTGACACGATTACTTCTTTTTTGGCTAATATTTTGTATTTTTTATTCATTTTCTCCATTTCGATACCAATCACCTTAGTGTTAGTTTCGTCTAACAGTAATTTCGTCACCATACTATTTTTGGATAGATGTAGATTAGGTCTACCATTAATGGGATGTAAATAAGCTCTGCTCGAGCTGTGACGAGTGCCGTTTTTCATCGAAAGTTGTAAAAACGACACACCCGAATGGTCAGCTCCGTTATAGTCCACATTTTTAAAGCCTAGTTCTTGGGCCCCTTTTACCCATGTCTTCGCTTTATTAGTACGGAACGGAGCGTATTCAACATTCAGGTTACCGTCACTGCCGTGATATTCAGGATCATTCTTAGACGGTATGTTAAAGTTTTCTACCTTTTTGAAGTAGGGAAGAACGTCGCTCCAACTCCATCCTTCGTTGCCCATTGACTCCCAGTTGTTATAGTCTGGAGGGGCTCCTCTCGTGTAAATCATGTAATTGAGAACACTCGATCCGCCGACTACCTTTCCTCTCGGCCAGCTGCATTGCTGATTCTCGAAGCCAGCGCAGTATTTACTGGAGGGTTTGGTTTTGTATCCCCAATTGGCTGCTGTGAATTGAAGATAGTTTGCAACGATGGGAATATCCATGATGTAGTTTTCATTGGTACCCGCTTCGACGAGTAAGACCTTCCAGTCTGGGACCTCGGTTAATCGATTGGCGAGGACACAGCCGGCGGTTCCAGCGCCGACAATGATAAAGTCGTATTCGGAGAGCAGGTTGATTTGGTCCGCAGGTTCATTGTCGAGTTGGTTGGAGCCTTCGTTGAGAAACCTCATGAACGATGAGATGGGGTTGGTGAACTGTGTGTCTGTCGGGAGCAGGAGGGCGAAGAGGACCCCCAGCGCCGCCGCCAGGGAAGGCGCACGGTACTGACGTCTCATCTGGAATTGAGACAAAAATTATTCAATTACTTTATTTGACGTTCTTAGCATGGCTTTTATTTGTATTTAGAAGTTTTTACAATATATTGCTGGCACTTCACATATAATTAAACTTAGGTTGCACTTTTGAGTTCCGGCGATATTGCGGTTCCGTTGAATTATATTAGTCTATCAAGTATATTACTACCGTTATTATACTTGCAACTACGCCAAAATATCAGGAACTGATGCAATTGAACCACGAAAAAGTCGCAAGTGCTACCTATTCTAAGTTTATCATGACATTTACAAATTAATTATTGATTAAATAATTACAGACGGAAAAGATTGGCATTTTGATTCTGTCAGATGTAATTTTATGTAGCTGCAGAGCGCATAAAATAGACACAAAGCCGGTCGCGACAGGAAGAAAACTAGCGCAGCGGCCCACTTAGTAGCAAGATCAGGTTGTTTATGATAATTAGGTATGCATCACAAGCAGTATCGATCAGGCGAACTTAGAACAAAAGATGCTTCCAGTGCTGTTCGCGTGACTGCCATAGCAATCATTCTTGGAACCTTCATCGGTCTGATCTTATTAATGCCATAAGGCTGTTGTTTTTTTCCTGTTGTCACTGTTTTATTCGTTTGTTTTACACTTTTGTTAGATAGAATCGAGAAAAAATTGTAACACAATTATGTTGTATCATTTCTTAATTAAATTAAATTTAATACTACTTACGCGTAACAATGTCAATTGAAAACAGTACCATAATTGCGTTCGAACTAAACTAAATTTCTGAAAAGTTGCGTACCTATTATAAAAACTATATTGCACCAAACAATGCATTTATCAGATCGCAATTATTGCATATTATTGTCACATACCTACATATTTCTATAGAATCAACATTATTTATCTATCTATTAACACATTAGTTTACATAACGTGTTTTATGAAACATGATGCTCTAAAAATAGTTTTTATCGTAGTTAATATTTTCACTTGATACTTGAGCTCTATTGTTCTCGTAACTTACTTTTTTAATAGTAAATAGGTTGATAATATACATAATTATTGCCTATGATGTAGCAGTCTATTTTAAGGTGAAGCACGATTATCTGTAGGTATATTATTACTAGATAATAAACAAAATATATGAAAAATAAAATCAATTTCATCTCTTATTTAACTATAAATCCGAAAATATTGATCGTGGAGTAAAAAAAGTGCGAGAACCAAAGTTGAAGAAAATAAAATTCCACCCATTACAATTTTTTGATAAACTTGATAGTACAACTCTGCAAATATTGATCCTAGCGTAAAAATGATTATGACCAAACTTGTGAGAAATTAAATTTCCAACAACTTTGGATACCACCATTTTTGCTCTAAAGTTGATAATTAACGAGTTATTTCAGAAAAACGAAAAAATTTGACTTTAAAACAAGATGGCGGCGAATCCTCTACCGGGATTAGTTAGAAAATACTTTTATGTCTCCTCCGACTGGACTAATTTTTGAACCGTTTTTCGGATTTGTGGATATAGGTAGTATGTACTTAGTTGTATCCCTTCAAGAATCTAGACTGGTTAGCATAGACTGATTGACTGGTGTTTGTCGACGATCAATCGATCACTGACATAAAGTAATATTCAGTATGTTCCCTCTTCAGATGGGAGACCGCGAGAGGCATTTACAACAGCGCTATCGTGACTCGGATGATCTGTTAAGTTTTAGACTCCGGTTGTTTTAACAGGTCTTGACTTGGGACAATGATCCAAAATCACGTCACGATTCCACCACTTCATAAAATCTCATATTATTATTTCAGTACAATGTTTGTTAAAGGACCGGAAAATAAAAATAAAACGCTTAGTGCAGGCTAAACGTGATTAAAAACTGGTTCTAAAATGCCGTAATGCATATTATGGCAATCTCGTTCGGCTTGCATATAAGTATTATTTTATTACTATTTTATATTATGTCATTGTCACGGCCACTGTAATTCACAAGTTTTGTTGTGATATGATTGTGATCCGTATGCGGTTATTATAATATTTCTCGCAGGTTTAGAATTCCCACGTATTACGTACGTATGAAATCAGTGTTGAGAACTCTTCGTGCTAGAAAAATGTATGGAATACAATGTCTAGTTTTAGTACCTGTGGGTAGTTGGTAGTGGTACCTAACTGTCAAACTGTGGTCAAAAATGTGTTGAGATTTGACGTTTCATACCATAAAATCTGGAATCATTAACCCAAGATGGCGACTAAAAAAACATCAATATATCCATTCATTTGTGACAAACAATTTGTTAATGCCGATTTCCGATTTTTTGTACCACATGTACAAAAATAGAGTAGAAATCTGCATTGAAAATGTTTGCTACATTGCAAGTTAATTTTAGAGTACTCAACGAAGCGTAACTATGTGTCGTCATATACCTGTAAACTAAAAGCGCGTGAAGACCATAATTACTTTGTCGTACTAGGCAAAGAATTAAAACAAATGTGGTTTTGTTAATAGCTGCAACCCACATAATCCATCTTTACGTCCAAATATGTGCAAAGGTCTAAACATGTGGTTATGGTTATACTCGTAACTATGTAATTTAGGTATCGTACAATTCCGGTAGGGGCTATTCCTCAAGAAGACAAATGTAACCAACGTTTGTAACCAACCCCTTTCAGCTCGATTTTGACCTACTTTGGGCGATCAGATTTTCTTCAAACTTTGCACACCTATCAAAGACCGATGACAAAGCATTAAAAAAAATTGATGACTCATGCGTGTTTGTTAGTTTTTGTCGCTAAACGTTCGTTTGTCGGCCCTATAAGGCTGGTGCCACAGTGAGACCTCTTGTTTTTTTAGGGTTCCGTACCCAAAGGGTAAAAAAGGGGCCCTATTACTAAGAGTCCGATGTCCGCCTGTCACCAGGCTGTATCTCATGAATAGTGATAGCTAAACAGCTGAAATTTTCACAGAGGATGCATTTCTGTTGCCGCTATAATAAAAAATACTAAAAACATAATAAAATAAATATTAAAAGGAGGCTCCCATACACCAAACGTGATTTTTAGGGTTCCGTACCTCAAACGGAAAAAACGGAACCCTTATAGGATCACTTTGTTGTCCGTCTGTCCGTCTGTGTGTATGTCTTATACACTTTATCTCGGGAACGCGTAAAGATATCGAGTTGAAATTTAAACCGTATACGTATATCTATAGTCTCTTGCAGTTGTGTAAAATAAAAACTTCTCAGTTATCGTTTAAAAAAGTTAGAGCTGTTTATGTCGTAAAAAACCGTTTATTTCGACACTCACAAAAATCAAAACCTACAGGGTTATTCCCGTTGACATAGAACTATAAAATTTGGCGAGAAGCATTGTCTCAGAGTACATGTATAGGAATTAATCTGAAAACTAAATTTTTATTTAAATCACAATAAAATGAATAGGTTAAATTCACAAAATATGGGTTCAAAATTCAAAGTGAGTAAATCGTATCATGTAAAGTATCATATAAAAGAACTTCATTAGCACATGCTAAAACAGGTTTTTAATTATTTTAACAATATGTTTGTACGGAACCCTCGATGTGCGAGCCTGACTCGCACTTGTCCGGTTTTTTTAGGAGATTTTTGATCGCTATTAATAACGGCAAGAGGAATGGGGCTAAGGGGTTCCAACATGGTACGGATCCCTTCGTGCGTGAGTCCGACTCGCGCTTGGCCGATTATTCAATAATACTAGAGTTCTATGCGATTAATTTTGCGTAAGGTTTCAGGAAGTCCCAAAGTTCCGTCTGGGGTAGAACTCTAGAAGGTCAGCTAATACTGTATAGGTGTTAACAGATTTGAATCTGCCTGTTGGACCTTTTCGATCAATCAATATAAAATATTCTAGGTAATCTTTTTTCGTGTGATCATTGAAATAATCATAACAACTAGACTCAACGTCGACTATTAACAACTTAAAATGTTGCACAAAAAAGTTACTGCTTACGTATACTGCTTGGTCGTCGTCAGTTCAGCCATAGGACGTCCACTGCTGGACATAGGCCTCTCCTAATGATCTCCAATAAGACCGGTTGGTAGCTATTTTGCTTAGTGAGTGAGAAGTCAGTCTACGGAACCTGCTTCAAATAAGTAAGTTCGTATAGGCTGGGTGGCTAGCCCTGGCGTCAGAGTTTTTAAGCTGACATATTATTGCGCTTATTTATATCTACATACATCTCGTGGGTAATTTATTGTAACATTTTGCTTGTTTTATATGTCTTTCTTTTTACTCATAAATAATGCCTATCTTAACCTTGGAAACAAGTTCACCTCGCAAAACACATCCCTATGCCTTTTGCGGATGATTAAGATAAATGAAAATTTATACATATATTATGTGTCGTATGTTTTTTTTACCATTTTTTCTTTGAGACTGTTTTTGATTTTACAGAGTTGAACGCTCGCGGCTCGCGCTTAGTTCTAGCGCGATTTAGTTATATTCCAATTTATTATTCAAATATTTCATTCACATGTCAATACGACAGGATACACACTATCTAGAAAATTAACAATTTTTCACAATTCGTAACTGACTTTATCTACTTAAAGAAACTTCGTATATAACTCTATAGTAGCCATTTGAAGATTCAAGACTCCCGTCCTTCTATCTTTGGCTACAAATATTGTGTATAAGATGCTTATCTATTTAAGCAATAAGGTAGATAGAAAGTTGTTGAAACTGACAAGAAAATTTTATAAACGATTCCTTTTCATATGTTTTGCTTGGAACCTTAGAAAATAAAATGCTAATATGTATAATGCTTTGTTCTAATCTATTTGTGTTTTATGAATGAGATCCTCCTCATTCACGTATTTCCTTCCACTACAAGGAAAACCTTGGCACATTGTTTTGATTGTAATGTGTTTGCAAATTAGATACTTACCAGCTATCTTTTTTTTGTTTGAATAAATGCTACAACTCAGGTTTTATTTTAGTTCAGACCTTGAAATAGATAGATAATTCTTTATTAGCTTAACCACAATTACAATACAAACACATGAAAAAAAAAACTTTTTTGAAATAGGTACTTTGTAGTCATATTCATGTAAAGTCAGGCGAGTTGGTGGCAAGCGCGGACTTATTAGCTATAAAAAAGTTGTTTTTAAGCGACTACTCAAGGAGGATTTTTTTGAGGTCTGTTTCTATATTTTCTTATAGCGGGACCGATTGTGATGGCTGGATTCAAGCTGAATGGCAAAGTAAAAAGCGCCAGTATTTCAAATGTTTATTTAGATTACTCACTAGGTTCACAAAAACGAGCTAGAATCTAGAGCTATAAATACTAGTGAAATATTCTATCTATCCGTAATATAAAACCTGCCAAAACCCGTTACACTAGAACGGCTACGTGACGATTTGATACGTAAAGTAGGTGTAATTTATTATGAATTATATAAATGATAAAGACTTGATTTGTATACTTTTGATAAGAAATTGAATAATGCGACATATTTTAATATGACTTTATGAATAAATGATACTATGTAGGATATGTAGATGTTTTAATGATTGTGCCAAGTAGAATTTTATGTTATTTCCTAGGCCCAGGTAGGTGGGACCGGACCATATTTTGGAATTTTATTTCATTGTTTTATCGCTGTTCACTTTATTTCAATCTCCCTTTTACTGTGAGGTCTACCCACAAAGCAACTGTTCCGTACATTTTGTTTGAAAATCATTTTATCAATTTTTATATAGGACATCTATTTTTCGCTTAAAATGATTTATAATGACCCGATGTACGTGAGTGGTTGTATTTATTAAGTGCTAAAATAATTTTAATTTAAATACGTATTTTTAGAATCTTATTATATTAGTATACTTCCGTCATGAAATAATACATGCTCTCAAAATATAAGAAAATATCTACACACTCGACTATGTATTACACTTAGTGTCTCGCTTGAAGAAATCTATACGATAGGTATCAGAAGGAAATCAACAGTCAACACGCAAATAATGTCTAAAACAATAACAATTGAATGCAAATTAATTCACGGCCTAGAAGATGCCTGAAAGATCACTGATGTAGGTATAGTATTTAATAAAGTAACTTCGTGTAAGCCGGATGTCTAGGCCCTGCGTCGTAGTTTTTAAACTGCCTGCAGGCGGTTTGTCCCGTTGCACTACAGTTGCCTTTTGTTTTTACCTTTTTATAGAATTGTTAGTTGTAGTTGTAGACCTTTAAAATAAAGTACTCCATTAATTTAAAAATAAATCTTAAAAACTCTGAAATCTGCCAATCTAAAGAAAATGTCATGCGTTCTTCGCAAAATGTATGTAACCTTTACTATCGCGATTTTAAGGTCGGTCTCGTAACGATAAAATTTATGTTTTGCACATAGTTATGAGTATGTTGATATCATAGAGGCTAGAACATGTTAAGTGTACAAAATTTCAAACGTACGGGTAAGTTCGTATAGGCCGGTGGCTAGCACTGGTGTCAGAGCTTTTAAGCAACCTGAAGCCCTAGGACCTTTTTTTTTTTTTTTTGTTTTTGTTTTACGAGGGGGAAATCTTCCAAAGATGCCCGACCGCTTTGGGGTGCAGCCCTAGGACCTAGTTTAAACGGTTAAAACAACCGGGACCGACAATTTTTAACGGTTATAATTGAATAATTACATATTAAAATATTCCTAGACGCCGAAAACAAATCAAATAACTGAATATTAATCACATTCTACGATTCATAATAGTTTTATAGATAGACTGTTTAAATAACTAGACGCTATTATTGTAACTATTTCTATTTATAAATATCTACGCACCTTTTCTCGTTTTTCCTTACGTAATACCATCTAAAATAGGTAAACATGGGCGATATACCTTTTTTATCGTTTCTAGACTAGTTATAGCTCGTTAATCTTTTTTGAGTGCTTTATTAATAGATTTTTTTTATAGAACTCTCCTTTTATTGCTGTTTTTTATGCATAGTTATTCGTAGGCGACGCGTCTGTTTAACATTATTTTATAATTGCAAATGTTGATCGCGTACAAAAGCTTTATCTTGTCAGTGAGGACCGGACGTACACACGGTTTTAAACCGTCCGGTTGTCAGTTATGTATGAAACACTATGGAGGTCTGTTAACGACTCCGGTGTTAGTGAGTCGGCACGAGCTCGTGGTGCAAAACTAACCGTGCACAAACTGTAGTCGCGGACAGGCCTTGCCGGCACCGGTCCGGCACCGGATCGAGTTGAAACCTTCTCGTTAACAAGAGATTTCGTTACGGCAGATTAGATCTATCTACATTGAAGATATACAATTCTACACTATCTACTTCTACACTACATATACATTTTTTGCAATATCTACAGTTATAAGTTACGTTTTTTTTAAACTTTCTGGACTGGCTTAAAAAGTTGTATTTAACGATGGTCTGAACTACATCCTATGGATTATCCTTTCTCAATAACAATATAGTTCAGTTGTCAAAAATATATTCCTATAATCACTGAGTACGGAGTATTTAGAATCAAATACTTAACTAAAAATAATTTTCGTAAAAAATGGCAAAACCGCTTTCGATTGTGTACAAAATTCTAATATTTCGCTGGAATTGTTTACATTATGTTGATTTTTCAAAAACGGCTCAGCCGATTTCTGTAAAATTTAAATGGGACCTCGAGAAAATTTCTATAAAATTGTATTCACTTTTCTTGGGGTTCAAGACAGAATTTTCTCACCTTAGCTTATAACTTCTTTAATTTTAAATTTAGGGCAAAAAGTTATAAAAAACATATATTATTTGTAGGCAAAGCAATTTTCTACAAATTATGCCTTGTCAATTTTTTGTAGGACGCATAGTTTCCGAGATATCGCAAAAAAAAATATTTGCACCTCTTTTTACAAGATGGCAGCCGAGGGACAAGGGCGGCAACCCCACAAACTTGGGGTGAAGCTTCTATTGACCTTCCACACATGTTTCAAAAATAAAATTGCGTCCTCTAAAAAATGCAATAATAGGTGCTTAAATTGTAACATGTAAATGGACTATCATGGATGTTTTGATCTAAATTTTATCACGGAAGTTTTGTAACTAAATGTTATAACTAAACGTAATTTTCTTGTTATTGATATTACTTAATTTATATTTTAGTATTTTCGGGATATTGTTGATTATTCAAAAACAGAAGTATACTCTTTCGAAGTAAAAAAATTTTTTGATTCAGTTCACAATTGGCGAAAATATCGATGTTTCTTTTTCGAAGTCGGGTAAAATGCCATTGAATGCATCTGGTGCGATTCAACCGTCATTTTCGTTATAGTTTCAACTTAGATATCTAAATCCAAAAATAAATTCACATGTGAACTTACATTTTTTTTAATGTTACAGTCACTTCACGAAAACGTCACTTCACAACCGTTCCACAGTACACTATGCGTGAGATATAGGTCTCAGGAGACGATTCGATGATATGCGAGAGCTATAAGTTCGTGAGGTTATAGTAGATCATGCGCAGATGGTTATGTGGTGCAGGTCCTTGCGCCACTGCGGCTTGTAGGGATCAGCTACTTGTTATATTGTTTGGAGGAAATCTACCGGCCTGACCTCTGCCGCGTTCAAGTGCGAGAGATCCTTTGATACGATACTAGTTTGTTTGAGTTAGCTGCGATTGTGACGTACTCGTTTAGACTTGCGGTTTATATCTTTCACTGGTGACGTATACGTGTGTCTTTGTTGTCTAGCTTTGTTTGGTGCTGCCGTTTGTAAATGGTTTTATTTAGCGTGAAATATTTTATAATGAATTTTACTAATTAGAGGAAAGAAATTTCCACGCACAATGATAAGTACTTAGTGTTCGTACTAATTTAGTAAATTTTGATAAATCTAATAGCATAAAATATGGAATCTGTTAGTTTTTCTTCACACTCGCTGGTTTTTTTATTTTTTTTTTATTTATTTATTAAGGCTTCACATTAATAACTACATTATTACATATGTTACAAACACTTACAATATAATATAACTTAATGTGCTATTTTTTTTTTAAGCACAGCATGCATTTAACTTTACATAACAATAAAGAATGTTATTAAAAATAAGATTTAACTAGTATTTCATAATCTTCAGATAATTTACTAGACTAAACTAATCCAAAAAATAAATTAAATTAACAGTTTCTATTTGGCTATTTCAGCATTTATGTAGTTATGAGCTCTTTAGTTAGGCTTTGAAAACATGCAAACATATTCAGCGGATGTTCAAATTCTATCAAGTGTTTTGGCATCTAACAAAAAAACTTTGTTTTCGAGTTCACATAGTTGCTGATAAAAACATATTATTATGATGTACTGAATAGTCTTTAAAAAAATTAAGGGTATTTAACCCCAGCAAAATATCTAATAAACAAGTATTTTTATGCCGAAGAATGCATGACCGTCGGACAGACTTGGTAAAGAACAGTTTTTTATCGTGAATTTGTTGTCGTTGAACAAAAAATGTGTGTTATTATGTAGGTAGGAATGAAAAGGCAGGTGATCCGAAATAGCCTCTTACGAAGTTTTAGGGAAAATTACAAAACCCTTGACAAATTACAAAATATTTTTGTCTCAAAAAACGCATGAGCGTCAAGTCATAGCGAAAGAAGAACATTGAAATCGTTGAGTCAAAGATATTCATTGCCATAGTTTTCTAAAGTTTTCACATTTACCCTGAACTTGACCTTCTTAAGCTGTGTTTATATTTATGACACAGCTAATGCCGTGTAACTTATTTACAAACAATGCACGCTGTGTAACAATCTGGATTGCTCACAAATCCGATCCGTAAAGGGTGGGTCTACCCTCTGCGGAACTATTCCAGCCTTACACCCTTAAATTTTTAAATGAATATGGATATAACTTGACTTTCTTAATTTGAATTGTTTTACACTATTTTGATTGTAATTCTATAATTTGTAATTATTGTATGACAGTGAAATAGTTTGTTTGTTGTTGAAAAGCAATGAAGTTTAGTTAGGATATTATGTTTAATATTTTCATTTTACTCTAACACTTACTAGTTTTATTGTTTTGTTTCATTAGGAGCTTGCATTTAGTTTTAATAAATTTTTCGCTACCCTACTTTTTCAGTTGAGTGGCATGTCATTTGGTCAAACGATACCTAGTGTTATTTATTGATTTTCATTACAACTTGTTACAATATAATATACCAAGCTCAGTAGAAATTAGCTTTTACCATTTTTAAAATATAAACTTTTAGTATCAAATGCATAATAACTTTTAAGCTTTACCTATAATTGTAACATCATTAAATCGTCTATTCGTTAACAAAATTAAACTAGAGCTGGTTCTTTTTAGTATGTCCGATTTTTTTTGGAAGACGTAACAATGTTTTTTGTATAATTTGTATTGTATTTTATTGCTTGGGAACAACATGAGACCACGCTTTAAACATAATTAATAATTAGACTTTTAAAATTATTTTTATCACTTACGCACATCGTGCGTATAATAATTACTTATTTATATGGCTCATCGTCACGTAGCCACGTGATTTTCATTAAATTATATTGTAGTTTTGCCTTGCGTCAATAAGAGTAAGAGGAACGAACTTTTAACTATGTATTTTATTAATTAAAAAAATAGTTAAAAGTTCGTTACCTCGACTTACTCGCACTCATTTAGGCACGGAGCAAACGTGGACAATTTTGTGTCTTGTGTCAGACACAAGCTACCGATGAATATTTGATTTCAATTATAGTATAGAACTAGTATGTACCCTGCGCATACGTAAACTTTTTTGTGTCCAGTTGCTTGCACTTAACACAACTCATTGACAATCAAAAAGTGTTCGGTGTCGGTAACTGAAAACTAAAAGTCGTCAGTTGAAATGAACACACAACATCAACAAATTTCCTTACGATTGTACTGAGTTGTGCATTATTGTAACCGTTACTAGTGAGTCCAGTAACCAGTAGTAGCAACGGGCGACTGTGTCCGATCACATCACTGCTACAGGACACAGCAACTATGGCTCCCTGTGATGGTGTGGCGTGTCGGAAACAAAAAGTGTCTACATTTACGCAGCTCCTTAGTTATGCAAGCGAGAGGACATGAACTTTTAAATCTATTCTTGGTTGATAAATGTGGAATCGAAGCGTTTAGAGAATGAGAGTTAATGAATGTCTGGTATGCACGAGTGGCGCTCTAGGTTTTTTAAATAAATAGGTACATATTTAAATTTATTGACATTTTGTCCTTGGATTCGAAGCTCATATATGCAGACTACCGCTACATCTACAACAATACCACACCTTCGATGCTGGCGGTTGAATAATCTCATAACATCTCACAGCGTGCTAATACAGTGCGGTTCCTCATACTTGAAGTTAGGAAGTTTAAATTAATTCTATTGCCTATTCTAACAGTGTCCTTGCTTGCCAAAACAGTAATAATATAATATTTATACCTTGCCAAAACTATGAACCTGAGTCATTATAGCTACACGCCGACCTGCTGAGGTTTCATTTTAAATGACAATAGTCAAAATACAAAATGTTTGTTGGAGTAAATGAGTTACATTCGATATTTTATATAATGCCTAAAATCCTAGATACTGCATGCAATGTCATTAGTAAGATAAGCAACGCATAAATAATATTTAGCTTAGCACAGTTTAGTTTTAGTTATAGGTATTTTAGTCATACTCGTAACTAAAAGTAAAACCATGTCAAACCATGTATCACTTGTCATGATGACAATGACTTCTTGCCAGTGCTGCAGATATTATAATTATTGTCTCCGAAACACAGCTATACAAGTAGTCGCCTAGTCGGTCAGAGGTTTCGCTATCATTTTTTATAATAGGTGTTATGTTAATAAACGATTAAATAAACACGAACCGCTTTATTAATAAACGCTGAGTTAATTTGGATACAATACAATAAAACTACAATCGTCCGTCTTTTGTCTTTTACAAAAGAATTAAAATTATGTCAAAGAAAGAAAAAGACAAAAGACATAATAATTACTCCAAAGCTACTCTGAGTTTAAGGCGGGAAGTGTAATAAATTATAATATAATCTATTTGTACAACGATACTAAAAACTACGTGCTTAGTACGTGGGCGTTGCAAATAACTCTTATATTTCATACTTTTCCGGTAACATAATTATGCATTATTATATCATGATAGTAGGTATGTAACACTTGTATCTTTTCACGTCTTTGCAACTTCTAATTTTAATTTTTATGCATTTGTAAAATTGTTTATTCAAATATTATTATTACGTTCAACTGGAGTTTTAAAAACATCTAGTGTCGTATATTTAATGTTTATAAATGTCGTGAACATATAAAAAACCGTAAATGTGAGTTTCCAAGCGTAGTGAATATGAGGTGCTTAGTTATCGTTTTCATTTCTGAAACTTTTATATATATTTCGGAAGCTAACCCTATCAAGATTTTGATGCCGATGTCCTAACCAAACAATGCCAAATGAATGCCTCTACGATGACTGAGGTTCACGACCATATGAGGTTCACGACCTACCTGTGTTTATATGATCGTTAAAAGGATTTTATTCGCTCGCACAATCCCGCATTAATAAATATAAATAATTTCCAAAAACTTTATAAAGCAATTATTTATCATAAAAATTACACACGTAGTAGTATTTTTTGTATTTAAATCGATACAGTGGAGCCAAAAAAGGAATTTAACTGTTTCTTTCGGTCTCTTATGTTAAATCAAAAGCAAAAGATAACAAAACGACTTATATTTAATACATTGTTAATTGATAAGTGATCAAATTGCTCAATAAACTTTTAAAAATTCAATGCCGATGTACTAAAATTTGCAAGTGTGCGAGAGAGACAACTGTGGTCAGGTCAAAAGTCGTTAAGAGTTATAGTTGTAGTGCGAATAATTTTAGCTATCGCCAAAAAACTTTGATAGACATTTAATTAGCTAGTACTCTTCGGAAAGCAATAACAATAATTATTTTACATGACTTCCTCGACATGAGCAATTTTTTTGTGCTTTATTTTTTGCGAAAAATATTATGCGCAAGTCATTTAAGGTGTTTCGCTTACGTAGGCTAGCCCAAAAAGGTTCATGTCTGTTTCTTTTGAAAGTTTTTACGACTTTATTATAATAGAAACTTCTGCAGAGTTCATCTGAAAAAATAGTATTATTACACCGTTGCCAGTGACACGAACAATCGTTACTGTATCGCCCACTGATGAGCATAGGACTCTTTTCTTGTACGCCATTCATCTCGGCCTTGTGCCAATCTCCTCCAGGTTGGACCCGCGACTATACAGAGTTACTGGTTTTTGAACCTATTCCTTCTAGTGGGTTGTTGTCAACAAATTTGACCCCATAAACAGTAGGGCAAAAGTTAACCATTTCTGAGAAAAATTGAATAAAAGTTTATTTTCCATTTATCGACGCAAGGTTACTTAGGGGTTAATAAAAAAAAGTTTGAATTAAAGATATAAAAAAACAACAAAATTAACAATGAAAATTTTTTTATGTTTTCATGTGATAATTATCTAATGTGGGCACCGAGTCGAGTTTTGTTAACTCTTAATGATAGCCTTATGTTTCTTCTAAGTAAAAAGTGTGCAAAAATATCATACTTTTTTTTACTAACCCTTGTCACCTTGCATCGATTAATTCAATTTTTCTCAGAAATGGTTAACTTTTGCTCTACTGCTTATGGGGTCAAATTTGTTGATAATAACCCCCTCTATAACCCACATGAAGGAATAGGTTCAATAACCAGTAACCCTGTATACGATACTATGACGTCGACCCAAGGAGCTGGTGAAAAAATAATCGTTCAGTCATTTTGAAGTTGTTTCAAAAGATTGATCATAATAGCTTTGCTTAAAAAAGTTTCATAGCTAAAATCGACATTTTTTGACCTACGAAACGGAGGAGTTACTCAATTCGACGTGTATATTTTGTTATGTATAACCACGCATAACTTTTTATTTAATAGTCCGATTTCAATAGTTCTAGTTTTTATTGGAAAGGGTATACTTTGAGATTGGTCCCACTTAAACTTTATCGAAATCAGCTGAGCCATTTTCGATATATCATCAATAATGTGAAAAATGCTCCATGGATCCCTGCGAAATATTCGCTAATTCTGTACACGGTTGAGTCGGTCATGCCATTTTTACAAAAAATAATTATACCAAAGCAGCTTGGTTCAAAAGAGCTTGAGATCAATTGTTTGCAGTCGGTAGTTCTGTTTTTTTTTTTTAAATAATGTTTGACGATTTGAATAATATTTAAGTTCCTTGCCTGATGTAAAGCATCACGTAGGTCCATAAAAGGGTAAGCCTATCGGCTAAGCGCGATGGTATCGTAGAGGGTATTCGTAGATGAAACGCGTAGCGAGTACGATAGAGATTGTTCGTTGTGTTAACAAATTAGCTAAGACTACGTGCCTGGTCATTGTTCTAAGCTGTGAATGTCAGTCGAGAAATATGTATTTGGTCTAAAATATGTAGATTATTTTATGTAATTTGCCATACTGGCAACACGACACTCGTTAAGAAAACGAAAGTATTAAAATGCAACGCGATTCTCTTTAAAATTTGAAGCTTATTCCTAATGAATTCTGGTTTAAGCGTATATGTTACCTACTCTTTTAATATTATATGTATCTCGTACGGCTTTATATTTTTATGCTCTTAATTATTATTAACTTAAGTATATCTAATATAACGGCTAATGACATAGTTTGTGAGTGTTATACTGTTAAATATTTTTACTAAGTGGTTCATCAATTCCTCGTCTAGAGAATTTACATACCTACTGCTAAAATATTTATTACCTAGCGTCGTTTCAAAAACTAGTTTTATTTAAATAATCATGATCTATTTTATATTCGGTACCTACTGTCTTATTGTGTTATAAAAAAAGAAAACAACTTTCCGGAACAAGCAGGTCACGAAATAAAGTAAAAGTCATTATACTACGGGACTAATCGCGCACTAAAATTTCTAGATAAATAAATACCTCGTCATCCCGAGTCTACCCGTGACCACGGTCGATGCAACTCGGCCGAAACGTCGGGATGATGAGGTATTTATTTATCTCGTAATTTTAGTGCGCGATTAGTCCCGTAGTATATAATAATAATGTGTTCAAATCGCGAAAGTTTAAAAACAACAAAGTAAAAGTTGTCCAGGTAAGGTATAAAATGATCTAGAAACATAATTTCACACAATAGTATTTCTTAATATCAAACTATATCAAACATAAATTCATCTCCAATACATATATATATATATATATGTATTATATATTCCTTTCGAACATACAATACAAAACAAAACACAAAAATAAACATTAAACACATAATTACAATTACCAAACTGAAACTCGGCTCTGTAATTCTGTATCTTGAGGTCCGATGTGAAATCGATGCAAATGGATTTTGTTGCACGCGCTTATCAAGAAATATTACAAATTATTACAGTAAGACTGGGATCCACTTGTGTCACAGGCATATGATTATGTCAACTCAACAGTACGCCCCAATCTTCCTTGATCATGTCCGCTGCCTTTTCTGCGATCATCATAGTAGGGGCGTTGGTGTGAGCAGCAGGAACGTGTGGCATCACACTGGCATCTACCACTCTCAGACCGATGAGGCCATGCACTCGCAACCTAGGATCTACTACTGAATCAGGATCTTCTCTAGGCCCCATTCTGCATGTACAACAGTGATGATAAATAGTATTCGTTATAGTCCTCATAGCACAAAACCAGTAATCATCCGAATTAAATCTATATTGAGAACATTGCGGTAACGGTATATTATGTAGCTTGCTCCCAAACCTCTGAAAAGCTTTAGTTTTTGATAGCTCAATTACTTTTCTAATACCATGTAGAATGACATTTTGGTCATGGCCATCGTCCGAGAAATAATTCGCATATATTAAAGGCTTTCGAAACGGGTTCTTGTCTCGTAATTTGATTCGGCCTTTCGATTTCGGCAGCAACAGCATAGGGAACACCATCCAGGTGTCTTTGTCCCTTATGGGTCCGTAAACCTGTTCATATAGACTATCGTCTATTGCAAACGCTTGTTGGTACGCCGATTGTGAGACTAAAGAACCACCGACGAATAGTAATTCCAAATCTGGATGTCCGTCTTCGTTGTTCGCGTTCTTCGTGTCAATAAATGCTAAAGCTTCGGTGCCACTAGGCGCTGTAAGTGGGCCCGTATGGCGAGTGAAATACTCAAATATGTTCCCAAAAGTTGCTACACGTTCCGATCGAATTGAGTCCGTTGTGTTAATGACAAAAGTCAGGCCTCCCAATGCCCAGTGATCTTGTAAATTGTAACCTACTGGTAAATCTACGACAGTGGAAATATTCTTCTCCGTCAGATGATCTCTAGGTCCCACACCACTAATCATAAGTAGATGTGGCGAGTTTATGGCCCCTGCTGATAAGATTACTTCTTTTCTCGCTTTGACTTTATATTTTTTACCATCCTTCATAAATTCGACGCCGTAAGCTTTCTTTTTCCACGGGTCTATAAGAATTCGAGTAACCATGGATCTTTTGGTGATGTGAAAGTTTTTTCTGCTTTTAATAGGGTGAAGAAAAGCTCTGCTGGCACTCATTCTTGTTCCGTTTTTCATCGTGAATTGTATTATCGAATAACCGATTTGTTTTTCTCCGTTATAGTCGACAATTTTACCTCCCGTCTCCACGCCTGCATTTAGAAAAGCTTGAGATAGACGAGTGCGCCAATTTGGGTACTGCAATGACATTTCTCCGTTTGTGGAATGATATTTTTTGTTCTTCGCTAGCTTTGGGATTTGCATATTTTCTGATCTCTTGAAGTATTTGAGTACTGATTGGTAGTCCCAACCTGTGAAAATTTAAAAGGTTAATGTAGTGTGTTTAGTGTTTAGACAATAGAACAATAGGTTTATTCACGTTTCCTTTAGTGTGGTACATACATTAGCAATTACATAAATACTGTTACTAAAAGTTGAAAGGTTACCTAAAATAAAGAAATATAAAAATAAACACCGGGCTCTTACTGTCACAGCGGGTGCCATTCGTTTAATTTCTAATATTTACATTTATGTATTTAGCATTAATTACATCTACCATTACAGTTGAACCATAGAAGCGCACATAGGAGGACCGTAGTCCATAGCTGAACATAGGCTTCCCCCTGTAGGTTGTGAGCTGCTTGCATCCAGGAATATCCTACGGTCTTAATCAGTTCATTTGTCTACCTGCTATGTCTTACAATACGTTTACGCGGTCACCGATGGCAATAAATAAATACCGATATTTTCATTAATGGCCCACCTATCGTAGTCCCTGCGATTGCCCCGAGAGTGCATCATGGGGTAGAGCACTGCGAAAACCCTACGATCTACCTGCGCCGCCAGGCGTATTTCCTAGCTCGTATGTCCATTTTCTTAGAAACAAGTGTCTCGTCATCTAGGTATAGAATTCGTAAAGACCTATCTTTCTGCAAGCGTCACTTGTACCCCCTTCTTTTTGGCGCGAGGCTCTGACCACTCTCATACGCTTAGCAACGTAACTGTCCAGAATTCCAACAGAAATATGCACATACCTGTGTTCCCATCAGCAGCCCACCTATCGTAGTCCCGTCGGTTTCCTCTGGTGTGCATCATAGAATGAAGTACCGAGGAGCCTCCTACCACGCGCCCGCGCGGCCACGCGCACCTCCCGGATCGCATGCCCATGCAGCCAGACTTCTGTTGACAATAAGTAAATATTACAGAGGTATCATTTAAGTTTTATGGAAATCAGTTGAGTGGTTTTTGAGAAATCAACTATAATCTAAAAATACATCGATTCGAGCGAACTATTATTTGAATTTTGTTGAAACGTAAATTGATTGAATAATTGAAGTCGCTTGTGCCATTTTTGGCGAGAAATAATTTTGTTTAAATGTCATCATAGTATAATTGACCTGATCCAAGTTTGTAGGTGCTAGGTCGACTTTCTTCTCTCGCATAACATCTTTCTTTGTTTACCAATTACAGATAATCTTTTGACTTCAAGTAGCCGAAATAGCTCTCAGAAATACGAGATTTCTATACTATTCTATGGTCGGAGACAATACATATTCTGTTTTTACATAAATGGTCCTGTAGAATTATATCTTGAACGAAACTGCGTCACAAAATTTGCAATCTATGTAAATACTTGAAATTGTCATTAAAAGTTCCAGTGCAAAAAGCTAACCTATGACTATTAAACTCGGGTCAGCACATTACAATTGTGTCTAAAGTCTAGCAAACTCCTAGTTTGTAGAGGAACTACAACTACGACAAAAAAAGTAGAAATCTTAACTTGACTTTATTAATGATTATTCAAATATTTCGAAGTTCTCTGTCTTTCCTTTACACCGACTGTAGAGTCTCAACAGTCTACGACAAACATTTTTAATCATACGTACACATTTGCTATTTCTAAATAAGTTCTTTTATTTTTCTTTTGTTACCTAGGATTTTTTATTTACATTATTAGAATCAACTGAAATAACAACTACTTACAAGCGATTTAGTGTCATAAAATCTCTTGATTGTATAGCCGCAATTCTTTTGTATCTATTTTGATCATGAGAACAAATAAAATTGTGTAAAATAAGTGTATTAACTATATAACTATTAAGAAGATAATCGTCCGATTTTAATCTAAACTATAACAGCTCCGAGTTTTCCGTTCCATTTCACTGTTATGTGGATTTGTGGTTAGGTATAAGAATTCCTAGAAGTTGCTATTAAGTATTGTGCATGTAATGTCTAGACATTGATTAACTTTTTTTTTAAATTCTTTGTGTCTACTAGAATTGGACTAATCCAGCCTATTAGACTTAGTCTAGCACATCGCTCTTCGCGGGTAAGTATTATTAATTGTACTATAACATAATGTATATTAAAGTTTGAATTTTTGAACTTCAAATAGTATCTCCATTTTGCTGTCGAGTATGTGACGAAAATTTTTCGTAGATTTTCCGATAGACATACTCTGGCGGAAGACCGCGAGACGTGGAAGTTGCTCCACGGATAAGAGAGCCGTGCTCTTGAATTCTGAATGAATGAATACTTTGGTAACCATATCTCAGGGTTTGCCCCGAAATATCAGCATTTTTAGTACATATGTAAGTAAATTCTAATAGGCCGGGTGGTTAGCCCTGGTATCAGAGTTCCTAATACGTCTGAAAGTTTCTGACATTTTTAACAGTAAAACAACCGGAACCCACAATTAATTACGATGGTTACTTAGGAGTAATAATTACACGGTAGTTGTACCGTGACCATGGAACATAGATAACTAGATAGTCTAGTAATTGGTACAGTGAACATGGAAGATCCGATTCTAAGGACTGTAATCCATTGTTAGGTACTCGTATCTGGCCATTCCAGACGTTTCATGTCTAATGATCTAATGGCACATCATCTAATTGCCCATTACTGTTGTGACGCAAACTGGTTGTTTATTGTTTTGAAAATGCTCTGGAGAGCGACCGCTTTGCTCGGTAGGTAGGGTACAAACATTGAAGAAAAAAAAGTCAAAATCGCGCTTTCTCGAAAAAAAGGCAATCTTTTAATATCTTTACGCGTTCCCGAGATAAAGAGTCTTGACATACACACAGACGGACAGACGGACAACAAAGTAATCCTATAAGGGTTCCGTTTTTTCGGATTGAGGTACGGAACCATAAAAATAACAATATTTGCCTTTTCTTGTAAAAAAAAAATACCTACACCGATAGGTACTGAAAAATTTAGATTGAAAACCTCTATTCAAATACTAACAAACAAACAAACTGTTTCCATAATCTGAATAATTTTGTACAAACAAATATACAAAAATCGCTCGTGTATAAGAACAAAATGTTTACATCTGAATCAAATAATCTCTTCCAGTGGAAATTTTAGTTCGAGAAACTTTTCCACTAATTTATATTACGTGCAGATTAAAATGTATCATTAACGATGAATTTTAGGTAAGTAAAGTTAAGAATCGTTGAATAAAATAGTACGACTTTATGCCATCTCTAAGGCATTAGTCATCGAGATGGTAGGTACTAGGTATGTTATTAATTTGTTTGTCTGGGATAATTTTATAAAATTTCCACTGTCTCATATAATTCCGGCTAAACGATATAGAATTTGAAAAAGTTTGACGTCACAAGAGCGATTCCATCTTTACGTACGTCATTATAATTTTTACTGCTTTTAGGGTTCCGTGTATAAAGCCCCCAATAGCATACTCGGCATTCAGCCCCCATTAGAAAGGTGATGGTGTGTTCTTTTTTAGTATTTTTACTGCCTCCCTATCTCTTATGATCTGCCTTTATTCAGGGTAAAGCTCCCTGAATATCATGCAGTCTAAAGTGGCTTCCGATAAATTGTATCTTATCTGTGTTTATAGATATAGAATAATAGACATTTTGGGGGTTGAAACAAAGACGGATGTTTTTAAGAAATTTCATCGCACTTTTATGAGCGAGATTTTCCAGATTCCAACTCTTTAATGTTATAAATTCCATACAAATCTGATATCGAGTTCTTTGAAAATAATTTCTCAGATCTCGAACGCAAACTTATTTTCCACCGACCAAAGCCGCAGAGATTTGCCAATCGTCTGTATGTGTTTTTTCATGTAGTCTGTTGTGTTTAAAAAATAATGATTACTTACACGTTGGTGTAAGAAAAAAATAGGTACCTATTTAGCTATATACCTGACGCTTTTATGCCATTTTTGAAAACTACGGAATCGGTCAAACTTGTACCTCATCGTGCAGTTGACAAATTTATATTTTATACGAACTCTCAACCGCATGGAATTTCACCAAAATTACTTATCGATACTAGTATAATTATTTTAACAGATGCGTTTTTTGCGTTGCGGTTAGGTTCATGGGTTTTAACCACGGCCGCAGCCCAAATATCAGCTATATTGACCGCGGTATCGTTTTGCATTGTAATTAGTTATTAATATCCGTTAGATGTGTTTTCCTGTGGTTATCTAGGCGAGGCTTTATTTATTGCTTTAATAAAATCTAATTAATTAAAGACTATTTGGTTTACACCATGGCATTGGAAGCAGAAACTAATTCTACCTCTAAGGCCTTTCCCCCATTTGGCGTTGCGTTGGCACAGAATTGGTCAAATTTGATTCATTGAATAATTCGTGCCTTCGTTTGTGGGAGTTTTAATACCACCGACAGATATACAGGTCTTTTGATTTAGAAGAAATGTTTTATTGTACATCTACAGCTAAATAGAGCCAAAATTTAACCGAACCACAGTTTCATTTTTTTGCGGGCATTCGTTGCGTACGCGGCTGAAAGCAAAAAAACAATTCCAAGTCGATGAAAATAACTCACATCATTTCTCAAATTTAAAGCATGATGTTGTTCTGCTTATAAGGGGGTATAAAGCAAATATATCTACGCCAAATTTCAAGTCAATCGGCCCAAGGAATCGTGTCCTCCCATACTAAGTTTGCCTCGCTATTTCACCACTATTTCGCAAAATCCGTTCTTAGTGAGCACCTAAAAGGATCCCATGTAAAATTTGAGACTCCTAGGACTTGTACTTTTTGAGATTTCGTGATAGGTAAGTCAGTGAATCACGATTTTATATATATAGATTTTAGGTTCGCAAAAGCTATCAAGAAACATTCTAGCTATTGAATGATGACGTAAAAGCATGTGATGTTGAAATTTTCCAATGTGGAAATCAGATAGGGCTCAATTCTGATACGACTGATCTTATTGGTATATTATTGTCCTACAGTTCAGTTTCGCCTCTGACAAGTCGATTTGGCTTGCCGATTTGAGCTTAGTTTTTTAGTGATGTTTTCCGGCGGAATGTTGCCCTGCCGTCCTCGAACTTTCGCGAGCGATTCAGAAGGCATTGATCGGAGTCATCTCGAACACTTACCGCCGATTTGTATGGGAACCGGTTTATAACTGATAACTTTGCAAAATCCTAAATGATGTAATAATGTGTGTTTATCCTTTTAGGGCTTCGCAGGAATACCAAAAATCGTTGGTAAGACAGTTTTGACAATCGGGAATTCGTTTTTTTTTATTTTCCAGCGCTATGCTTGCCCATAACAGACTAATGTCGTGTAGAAACGTGTATTTTTTATATCTTTGACTTTTTATCTTCAGTAGAATAAATTAAACACAGAAGTACCTATAATTTTATTTCAAAATTGTGAGACTGATATTCATGGGGATGTGTTGTTGTTCACGAATGATTGTATGAAAAATCGTTAGAAATTAATTACTAGAACTTCTACAAACACAAGGAATTATTTTATGGTTTCTTTATAACGAAATACTAACTTTGTGAGCCATAGTAAAAATGTAGGTATTTTATGGCGATAAAAAAAATAAAAATTCATTGTAGTTAATAAATATCAAGCGAATATCGGAATGATTCAATAGTACTATCTAATAAAACATAATTAGGTAAATACCATCCATTTACATGCAGTAAGCGAAAAGCACAAAGATAATTTCAACGTAAACCGACCATTTACTTATTATTCTAGAAGAGTAGAAGTGATGGAATAATTTCAGCAAGGATTTAACTATTTACCTTACTAACTTTACCTACTCTGGTAGCTTTTATGCGTATAATGCCAAAAAAACTTTGATAGCTAGATGTGGTTTTACAGTTGAAAATAAACTCAACAATATCAAAAAATTATAGGTGTCATTTGAATCTGTGAGCTTCATCTTGGGTTCTTTTGGGAGTCAATATTGTTTAACTCTAAAACTGCGTAAACATGACACCAGCCTGCAGGAAAATGTTTACGCCAAACCTTAACCAGATTATCCTGCCTCGTCACGAGCGCCTTGCCTGCAAAGATTTATCTATCTGCGAAGACAAATGACATGCTTAGAATGCCAAATGACACAGGGGGCCACATACATGACTCAAGCAAAAGCTTAGTTTACATCTGATCTTGTCCAACTGGTCTGTAAAGAATGGCACATTACGTAATGTGATAAAAAAGAAATCAATTTGAGTTCAGAAATCACTACTTCATTTACAAGTCGAGTGTAATGAAACTGATAAGTTGATAACGGTTTTATTTGAAACCAGATGTAGTCTAAATGTCAAAAAATAAGCCGCTATAAATAAGTATAGTAGTAATAAATAACTCATTGTGGCAAACGGTAACATATGTAGAATTTCACTGTTTACCTATTGACTATCATCAAATCCTTGGTAACAAATCAAAATGATCGTAAAGTATTATCATAGCTACTCAAAACAAGTATAAAAGTTTCTTACGAATCAATGTAATGAAAGTCACACTCAAGATTTGACACAAAAATTAAAACGAACATAAACCTCTTCATTAAGAAAAAGGTTAAAAGATAGTCCACCACTTACACATGTGAGTTGGCAGACTTTATAATTTTATCATTTACTACCTGACCCTCCCTGGTTCGCTCACGATCGTTATGACTGTAAACCTTCTCGTTGAAACACTATAATAAATAGTGAAAACCGTATTCGAATCTGTTGTGTAGTTTGGAAATATAAGCGGATACAGCGACTTTGCTTTAAAGTATATAGTGATATCTTCACCAACATGAATAACTCTTAAATACGCTGGCTTTTTATAGAATACTAGCTTAAAACCCACGGCTTCGCCCGCGTTGTCTTAGTACATAGGTAGGTTGTACTTGCTTATAAATAATATCTAACAGTCAGCGGTTTCGCCCGTGTTGTTAATAACTTGGTTAAAATTAGAATAGCCTGCCATTTGGCCCGCGTTGTTTTAGTACCTACTTACTTGCTTAAAATAATAGCCCGCGATTCAACCCGCATTATTTTGACACTTGCTTTTAATAATATCTAATATTTCGCGGTCTGGCCCGCGTTGTCTTCGTTGTTACTTCCTTAAAATTATGATTGCCTGCTGTTAGTTTGCGTTGTTGTATTACTTGCAATGATAATAGCCCACGGTCTGGCCTGCATTGTTGCGTTGTCTTGGCACTTACTTAAAATAATAATAGCTCGTGGTTAAGGTTCAATAGAGAGTACACTTTTTACGTTGCTATACAATTTACGATGGAGCCTTCATAACTGGGCCTAATGTCATATTACTTGCAAGGATAATACCTACGGTTTAGCCTGAATTGTCTAAGTATTTGCCTAAAATAGCCCACGGATTGGCCTACATTGTTTCCATCCATCCATTAGCCGTAATAAGTCTACTGCTGGACATAGGCCTCCCCAAAGGATCTCCGATAAGACCAGTTGGAAGAGGCTTGCATCCAGCGTGATCTTACGGTCCTAATGAGGTAATCCGTCCACCTTGTGGGTGGGCGTCCTACGCTGCGCTTGCCGGTACGTGATTTCCATTCGAGAATTTTCGACCCCATCGGTCATCAGCCCTCCGTGCTATGTTTCCTGCCCATTGCCATTTCAACTTGCCAATCCGTTGGGCTATGTCGGTAACTTTGGTAATAGATCTCCTCATTTCTGATTCGATCTCGCAGAGAGACTCTGTGCATAGCCCTCTCCATAGCTTGTTGGTGGGCTACTTGGAGCTTACTAATAAGGCCCATAGTGAGAGACCACGTTTCTGTGCCATCAGTCATCAATGGTAACACACACTGGTCGAAAACAGCATTGTCTTAGTATTTGCGTATTTAATTTACTCGTACTTGTATCTAAAGCTTATTACGGAGTACGTGAATTTTTGAATGATAAATTGCTGAATTTTTGTTATTAATTCAATACTAATAATAATTGTATGAGTGCCAATGTTAGAAATTTCACACTATTAGCTTTTTATTGATGGAAAACATTGAGGCAACATGTATAGGTACATCCGTAGAGAAAAATCAATGTCGTATATAGATTCCGTAACCCGCGCTCGGCCGGCGTGATGGATATGGCCGATGGCCTAATCACCCTTCGCGGGTAGGCCTACGTTCAGTAGTGCACTATTAATTAAGGCTGGTATATGTATTCGACATGTTTCATTCAGTCGTTAGAAGTTTAATTTCGATTATTCTGAACTCATTTTTCCCGAGAGATATTATGACAATCTCGCCCAAAACCGTTCACTTAAAAGTGATTGAGACAATTGTAGGACTTTCAGACGTTGTCTGACCCCAGGCAGATGAAAAAAATATATTTTATTACTGTCGAGAAACACATAGTGTATGTCTAGACAGTCAGTCAGTTCAAGGATGCTATTATACTCATCATTTGACTAACTTTTACTATGGTACCAACCCCGAAATCACGTAAATAATATCAACTGTTCAACACAAAAAGTTCATCGACCCGCGACAACATCTATGGAATAGGTAGGTAATCTTCGCTTTTTGGGGTTGACCCCATAGTAAAGTACATATATTGACCCGTATGTACCCTAAGCTTAAGATTATTGGCTCACAAAATAAAAAAAATCGTCAACTATTAGGGACCCATTTTGCCCCATATAAGGATAAATCATTATCTTAATTCTATTCTAGATATTTCACTATATTATTAAAAAAAACTTTGTGATTATTTTTTACGCTTATTCAGAGTTACGATTGGTCTAGCGCACAAGGAATACGGGACTTTTCCCAGAAAGTCAATAGTTAGTAATTTATTAGTTAAAATGGTGGCTATTTTAACATAAAAAAGAATTCATTGAGATTTTCAAACAGTTTTTAGTGATTTTTTTTCTAAGAAATCGACATCATGAAGGGCCCACTCAAATTTTCCGGGATAGCAGTACCCTAAGTAGTAATTTGTGTTATTGTCTAGCTTCGTTCCAAATTTTGTTAGAATTCATTTAACCATTTTAACTTAGCTTTACATTATAATTATAACTGATTAATTTTGGCTATCCCTAAGAAACCTGAAGATTTTCCGGGATAATAATAGTTCCAATAATAAAACATGTCGTGTGCTTTCTACATACCCGTTTTCATTCGTAACCTTTCAGCTCCTTGGCTGTAATCGATGCTTTTTCACCAACTTTATTATTCCTTTATCTGACCCCTAAGGAAGTTTTTTATGGAAAATTCGGAATAACAGGAAAAACCATATTTTTTATTTAGTATCAAAAGCATCTTTACAAAGTTTCATGTCAATCGGCACAGGAAATAAAAAGTTACATGCAAACGAAAAGGGCCCGTTTTACCCCGTAAGAGGTCGATTTTTCAAAATTTTCATCCTTTGTGCTTCATGATGTTGTACGATGTACCTATATTCTAAATTTCAAGTTTATATCATCGACGGTTTGGGCTGTAGCCTAAACTGATTAATATTGGCTATCCCTCAGGAACCCTACAGATTTTCCTGGATATTATTATTTCCTGTATTGAAACCTGCTGTGTGCTTTCTTCATACCAGATTTCAACCATAACCGTTCAGCTGGTTTGATGTAATAGACGCTTTTTTCACCAACTTTGGGACCTTATTTGACCCCTTAGATAAGGAAAATTCGGAAAAACAGGAAAAAACGTAACTTTTATTTTGTTTGAAAAGCATGTATACGAAGTTTCAAGTCAATCGGAACAGGGAATAAAAAGTTACATACAAACGAAAAGGGCCCGTTTTACCCCCTTAGAGGTCGAAAGTTCAAAATTTTCGTCCTTAGTGCTCCATTACGTAGTACAATGTACCTATATTCCAAATTTCAACGTTATATCTTTAGTGGTTTGGGCTGTAGGCTGTCTGTCAGTCAGTCACTCAGGGAAGCCTTTTATATAATAGATAAGCTTGCGTTTTACTACATCCTGCCTGTAGATACTTATCTACGGGATTTGAAGACAGCTACGTTGTATCCTAGTGGAAAGACGGACTTAGGCAAAGCGTTCTACATTCTGGCGGTTCGTACAAAGAATTTCGAGTAAATAGGTATCTTCTAGGTAAGCGTGCTACTTCCTAAACCGCATATCTGCTTAACATCAGGCAGTGTGTAGTCAACGTACGCAAACCTATTTGAAATAAATAAAAAAAAAATTGGCTTGGAACGCAGGTTTTCTCACGTCAAGCAGATATAGCAGATAATTTCAAAACCATTATTATGAATTTTGTGATTAACAGGTCTGAATCATAAAACGTTAACTTGCTTAATAAGACTTAGGTATTACCCAGTTATTCACCTCAAGGCTCTGACCTAACGCTGCCTACTAAGTCAACCTCCTGTATTAGATAGAGGCCCTCTGACTAATAATAGTGTTGAAATCCTGTACGTGACCTACAGGTTCCGCATCGGTCTACGAAGTCATGGTGAAGGTTACAACGATTATATTATAAGTAGTTTTTCTACGATTATTTTTATCGTTTACGAGTGTGGGGTCGACCTTTGCCAAAATTCGAGTACCTACCTAATAATATAGGGTTATCCAGAACTGGTGTATTAAGCCGGAAGGAGGTAATTTAGACCATCCTTGAGAACAACTTTTACTATGAGACCAACTCGTAATTCGAGAAAAATAATCAGCTATTTTATACATTTTGTCGATTCCGAGTTGCAATTTTCTATGGACCATATGATTTCTTTTTCTCGAATTCCGGGTTGGCCCCACAGTAGAAGTGGTTCATAATAATGCTCTGAATCACCCTCTTTCGAATATGTGCAGGGTAAGCAGATAACCCTGTATAAGTGTTAGATGACCATGTAAAGTTACGCGTAATTGTACTTTGTACTAGTGCGCAAGTCTAGTCCGTATAATTTAAGCCTAGTGTTCCGTGTAGTTGAACATCGACCATCCATTATACGTACTATGTGCCCTGCCCACTGCCACTACAACTTACTAGTAAGCTGGACAGTGTCGATAACTTCGGTATACGAATTTCCTAATTCATGATTCGATCTCGTAGAGACTCAGAGCATAGCCCTCTATATTGCTCGTTTGGCTGCTTTGAGCCTATAAGACCTTTAGTGACATAGTATTCATTGAGGTCAAATTGTTTAAATATTTACTTAGAATATTATAATTTTATTGTCTTTGCTCAATCATTTATTCATATATTCTGTCGATTCTGATGACAAGCTTTTGTTTCAGTCATATTTAAATTTGATGGTTAATTTTATTGATTTCAAATATACATCTTTCTAATCGTAGGTATGGGTCGAACTTTACATAAGAAAGGGTTATCAAACGGTAATCAGCTGTCTTGATTATGCATTTTAATGATATACGGGTATAACCCATAGTAAACGTTGTTCATAAAATATAGATATAGGCCGAATGATACAAGTTATTACAATAACTAATCCTGACTGAAGCTTACATTAAGCTGCGCGTTGATTGGGTTTCACTTCCGCCGACTTGTATGATTCGGCCTATAGCTGTAAGTTACACATGTAACAAAGATGTAACATTTCGTCCAAACCGTCACTATAAACACATAACATCTGTACATACCGTTACACAGCACCCCATATTATTATATACTACGGCAGTAAAAATTCAAATCGAGAAAGTTTAAAAACAACAGCACATCGCATTTACACCATGGATTGATCAAAAAGTCGAACACGATTTGTTCACAAATTGCCACATTATAAAAAATAAGTGCTATTTGTATTCAATGTGATCATATCAGAAACTATAGGCTACTACTATATTGCAGTGTTTGAAATATTGAATATTTTTTGCGTCAATAACTGTATTTTTATCCACTAGCGTAATATTTGCTTAGCATAACTAGATATGGTATTTAGGATATAATTTAGTCTAGACTGGTTTATTATAAACCTAGAGTTGATGTTATAGAACATTGGCCTTCCTGAATTCATATACTTAGCCCAACAGGAAAGAATTCCATTCAAAATCTGCATTTAAAAACGTTTCTGTGTGCTAATTACACTGTTATAGAGAAATTATACAAAAATTTATTGTCAAGATCGCGTCGCAATATCATCATCTACGGACCCTGTAATTACGTGTGTCTCGACTCGTTGTTGACAATTTATTTCAATTTTGGCCACATATATCTCAAAAATTGTATATTGGGCAGACAATTGTTATAGGAAACTTTACTTTTATTGTAAACACCCTATTCATTACCCCATACGTTTTTTGTTAATATCACCAAAAACTCGTTACTTTGGATACATGAATAAGTATCACATCAATAAACCAATGACTCCCGCTTTGGATCGTATTTGGTGTAAAGGATGACCATCACCATACAGCGGGGCAATGCGGCCGGCATTTTTGGCTCCCTCGCACCAGGTATGATCGCAGATGTGTTATGAGTTTAGTTTTTTTTTAAGTGTAAGACTATGAATTGTATCTACTATTATGACTTCATTAAATTCCAGTTTTAGCTTGTGCTAATCAAGTTCTTTAACAGAATTGTAATACCATGTATTTACGAAAAAAAAAACAATTTTAAATGACCACAGCAACTGTAGCCCTATTCCTATGAAACGTATTGTGTTTTAATTCTACTCTGTTGAATAAATGTATAACACGACCATAACATTAATCCATCAATCAATCAATCAATAAATAATTTGGTTAAAATAACTGGAATAATATTTAACTAACTTAATTGTACATTACTAGAATAAAGAAAAACGTAAAATATAAAGAAGATACCCATAATTATCAAATCAAACAATAATTTTGATTCAAACAAGTTGAAATATTTATCTGGAGACTAAATTGCGACATTTATTTCTAAAACAATGAGAGTTAAGTAACTAATTAGTGGGAGTCTCCAGAGAATTCTAGATGTCATGTAAAAGCGGCTATTCTCGGAAGCTGTTACAGCTTTGTTTTTTTAATTGACGTAATAGTGGTGGTTCTTATTCTTAGCAATTATCATCCTCCACAGCCAGCCATCTTTACCCCACTGCTGGGTAATGGCCTCTCTCTTTTCATCTGCCGCGGTCCTGTGCCAGTCGGGTCCAGGTCCGACCGATTTTGATTACATCGTCGACTCCTCTCGATGTCGGACTACGAACCCTCCTCTTGCCTACAACTTCTTTTTAGCAATACCTCAATCAAATCTCTTAGTCTTTTGTTTGTCTACGTATTTGATTTAATTCCCTTGTGAATTGTAAACTTGCAAACACTTAGGAAAGAAGAGTCTTTATTTTAAATCTGAAAAAAGATTAAAATTAAACAACAATAGAACGGACGAATTATAAAAATCTTTTCAATTTATAATTACGTAATTAAAACAAAAGCTCGGAAATAAAGATATAGGCATTTGTGATAAGTATCTTGTCATTTAAATTACGCATAATTGTTTTGTGAGTCGAACGAAATCTTATTAACATGTACGCACTTTCATGACGTTGGTAGGTAATTACGTTACATTACGTACATTTTAATAAAGTGTCCTTGAAGAATTAACTAGAATATATTCGGAGCCACACAAAACGATCTTAGTTTTCGTTTACCATAAAAAACTTATGCTGAGGCACATATTGTTGGATTGCTAACTACAATAGTTTGTAGTTATATTTGTTACCTTATTGTTTTAATACTTAAATTAACTTGTGGGAATGTCCAAATGAAATTGTTAAATCGACGATTGTTAATACTATCTATTAGGTAAGAATCGCCAAGTTGTATTCGTCATATTAACAAGTTCAGCCTTGCGTGTGTACAGTACAAGTTACATTATGCAGGATACATGACCCACTCAAACTCTATGATTGACAGATCCATGACACAGCAAACTCCAGTGTTAAATTGTCGTTCGAAATATTTGATAGTCACTATAGTAAGTTGGTACCACAGAGCACCTGTACCTTCGCTTTACCTGGTGCCCGAGACAACTGCACGTTTATTCTATGAAAAAAAAAACGCGCTTTACGTGCCTCAAGTTGTTTTGTTTTCGAGACTTTCGAAAACAAAAACGAGAAAAAAATTGTTGGGAAGTTACGTTACTTTATGGCCAATAGATCTTTACGGAGAATAGGCCAATCAGGGCCTTATAGTATGAATCCAAATATGAATAATTTTAAACATAATGGCGATATCGCATCGCAGAATGTAGTGTTCTGCAAACACATAATATATGAAGAAGCGATTTGTTGTGCTGTGTGAGTTAATCATTGGCGATCAAGAAGATCGAGTTATGTCCCATTTCGCGAGATCTGTGGTAATTTCATACCCTCAATATGATCAGGAACCACAAAGCTAATAATATATTAACAGACACGAATGTGAATAATATCAAAACAATAAACCTTTGAACTTTTAAAATAAAATATCTGCACCAAAAATGCATTTTGCTTTTGTAAGAATTTTAAATGTTGTATTTGATTAAGGATTATTTATCATTCTAATTTAACATTTCGCACCTTGAGAATGAAAGTGACTTAATTCAAAAATTTGGGTAATCGAGTTTATTACATAGAACGACTTTAAACACAGTATTTTATCACGGAAAAATTCAAAAACAGACCGAAGAGCGGTAGATCGAGCAGCATGCTATTTTCGGTCCCTTTCATTTCTGTGCTCCTGGGCGCCCCGCGTCATTACAATAGAGACGAGTTCAGTCATGCACCGCAAAGGTTACCGAGTGAACGTGTGTACGTCGATTGTTAAGAGACCTAAAGATGATTGGGTCACTTTACGAATGAGCGCAGGGTAAGTTATTAATTTTTTTTTTAATTATAGTGACCTATTGTGTATTTGAGTCGTGTTACGATTGAAATGCTGTTATTCTTTGAAGACTTGAAACATAATGAGGCAGTCTTTGATTTTTTGATTCTTAACGTTTTAAGACGAATAATGTATTACGTCTGTATTTTATTGACGGTTAGTTATTTAATTTGTTATTATTTGTGAATTGGTCTCTCACTGAATAACACATTTCGACACTTATAAGACTTTTTAATATTTTTTGTTTTCATTTTTCAGTGTAAAGTTTTGTTTTGTGACGAGATGAAGGGAAGGGCGGATTTTATTTTAGAAATGATAGAAAATAAAGGAGAGGTACAAAACTGATTATCATTTAGTTATAAGCGGTCGTTATTACTTTTTGTCTAAAAGGTGCATTAATTTTTGTTTTACAGGACGATGTTTGTAATGATAATGAAAATATTTCACTGCGGATCAATTTTGAAAATAACACAAATTTTGATAAAGATACGATCCAAAGCACAAAAAAATCTCTTAAATTTATGTCTACTCTTTTCTTTTGAACAAAATTTGTCGGAAAGAGATAATTATTATTACATACTATAACTATTGTGACATACATAACACTTAGGTGGCTACCTGCTTTCTGAAATACTTAATTTTACAATGTATATTTTTTACAGAAAAATACCAATAATGAATGAAATAAAGAAAATATTCCATCAATATTCAACATAGACAATGTTGCAGATGTGGTCCAATGCGATACCGCAAAGGAATTGGCGGTATAATAAAATTAATTTATGTATTAGGTATTATAATTAATAATAATCATATTTTTATTTTTAATAGTTAGATCTGAATAACTGCTTTCTTAAACACTTAATTTTACCATATTTATTTTTTACAAAAAAGTACAAATTGTGATAAAGAAAATAGTCAATTAATACCCAATATAGACAATATTGCAGAAAAGGCCCAATGCGATACCGCACATAAATTAGAGGTATAATTAATTTACGATTTATTGTTATTTATTATCTTATTTTTAATATTAAGATGTAAATACATATTTAATTTTCATATTTTATTTAATTTTCAAATTGAGCTGGACGCCATGGACACAGTCACGCCAGTCTCACACTCCGTCGACTGCTCACATCGCATCGCATGCTACACACACGCTCATCTGTCATGAGACTGTACATTCCGCGGAAGTGTGGTGGCCGAGGCTTTTTAAATGACAAGGACCTCCACAACCGTGAAGTGTACAGTCTCCGGGATTGTTTCCAGCGGGCGTGAGATGCAATGCGATATGGTGGCAGTTGACAGAGGCCTCACCCCGCTCTCCTTGGCGAACGAGAACTGGCGCAGGCCATCGGTGCTCAGCACCGATGATCGCAGGGCGGTGTGGAAGAGCAAGGAGCTGCACGGGCGGTTCTATCGGGCCCTAACAGGACCCGATGTGGTCCTGCTCGCGTCGGTGGCCTGGCTACGCTTCGGTGACCTCTTTGGGGAAACCGAGGGTTTTGCTTGTGCAATAGCGGACGAAGTTGTCTTGACGAACAACTACCGGAAGTATATCCTGAAGGACGGTACGGTCGATATTTGTCGGGCATGCCATCGTCCCGGAGAGTCACTCAGGCATATTACTTCCGGTTGTTTTTATCTTGCCAACGGCGAGTGCTTGCACAGGCATAACCAAGTAGCCAGGACCATCCATCAGCAACTTGCTCTTTGATACGGCCTTGTCAAGTCCGAGGTGCCGTGCTATAAGTACGCACCGGCGCCAGTTCTCGAGAATGGTCGTGCGTTGCTCTACTGGGACTGCACTATCATCACGGATAGGACTATTGAATAGGGCTGATATCGTGGTGATCGACCGGTCCCAGCGCCGGGCACTCCGGGCAGTGCTCGTTGACGTCACCATCCCGCATGACGAGAACCTCGTAAAGGCCAAGAAGGACAAGCTCAGCAAGTACCTTGACTTGGCTCACGAGGTTACCGCCATGTGGGATGTGGACTCGACGATCATTGTCCCGATAGTTGTTTTGGTAAACGGCTTAATAGCGAAGAGTCTCGACCACCATCTTAAGAGGCTCTCGCTAGAAGGTTGGGTCAAGGGTCAGATACAGAAGGCGGTCGTCCTGGACACGGCGCGTATTGTCAGGAGGTTCCTCTCTCTGTACACCCAACCACCGGTAGCTTGAGCCCCGTCCCGCCGCTGGCGGCACTTTAGGTTTAGGTTTTTTATAGTATTTTATTCTTTTGTATAAATATTGTAAAAAAATTTACAATTTAAGACAATGAAAATGAGATAATTATTAATTAAGATTAAAGTTCCAAAGTAATAGTTAAGAATAATGTTGCTCAATTTTTGTGTCAATTATAATTTTTGTAATAGTTTAGGTACTTGAACATAGAACATGATTTCATGGCTTATTAATAACTTTAGGGCTATTGAAAGTATTTCTAACACAATAAAAATATTCACCAAATTTCATCAACTTTTATTTTCCCTTAATGATTGAGTTATGAGTAAAATGAAAGTGGTGCTATAATCAATAAGGCTGAAAAATAACTTTGATGGTGAGAATGTAAAAGACCTAAGTCATAACAAGCCTTTTTTATATTTGTCCGTTTAGTACTAAAGTGACCTACTTGTGGAAGGTTTTTTTTAAAGGTATCATTTTATATATTTAATTAAATAAATATTTGTTAAATGTGATGAGTTTCTATAGCTAAAAGCACAGATAATGCTTTTTTATCAAAAGTATAAAATAAAACGTTACTATTATAAAAATATAAACTAAAAACCAAAACATGTTGTTGATTGCAGATACATTTTGCTCATTATCCGAAAATCAGTCATTTTGGATTGAGCCACTTACATTCTCAGGGTGCGATTTGTCGTGTTAAATTATTTTAAAATAATAATTTATTAACTTATAGACACCGTTTTCAAGTATCGATGATTTAGCAAAATAAAAACGCTAGCGGATGGAGAATTGGAATCTAATTGAACTATAACTTATAGCTTGAGTGTCAGAAATACATGTTCCCTTTAAAAAGTTGACAAAAAAAACATCTAACAATCTGACGTTTGGTCAAACATATCTGACGTTATCAGATTTTTCACAGTAAAAAATAATGATAATAGTATAATTTGCTCTGTCAATGTATAATTTGTTCGACTAGTCTGCTTTACTAATGAATGTACGCATTCTACGTTACATGCCAAGTTTTTTAATTAAAAGCCAAGGTGGGCGTTAAGCTGAATACGAAATTAGATGTTGTTTTCCCTCGACCCTTTAACCATCCTTGTGTCAGTTTGTCACTTAATACGCGACCGATTGTATTGTCTGTGGTTCAAAGAATTAACTATTAAATAAAAAAACATGGCTCTAAGAAACACAGAGATACCAGAGTCATAATGTGGTCGATCGAGATAAGAAAGAAAGAGATGCAATGATTTGATATGACATGAGTTAGAAAGAGACATGAAAAGTATCTCGATTCAGTAGGTAGCTATAGTTACCGTGATTTTTCTCTCAGTAGTGTCAAAGTCATGGGTTGCTTGGTCCAGCGATAAGGCCGCCTTGAGCTACACTAATAAGTTTTTCATGTATTACTGTTGTCTTGTATTTTACTGTGTACTAAAGTGTTTTCTTTTCTATTCTATTCTAATAGTCTAAGATCCCGCTATACAATGACCTTCACCGAGATGCTTATTTAATGAGACGTATTTTTTATGTTATTAAATATGCCAATAAATATATCCTATATGGGTTGCCTAACAAATTTCAGTCCAGAGTATTTTTAATTAATAAATAAAAAAAAATTTTTTTAAACATTGCACCGGTGTGATTATTAAATTAATTTGATACCAATCGAAAGTTTGAAGCCCATAGAATATGCAAACGTTAGGTTGCCTATTTTTTTCCGGTCACAACCACGGGTTGCCAGGTGTAAACAGGTAAATCTATACTAGCATTTTGCAACGGTCTGATTATTGAATCAAACTTAGATAAAATGAAAGATTGTTTCATAAGGAACACGGTGGTATAGGGTTGCCTGCGAAAAATCAGTCCCGAATTACGGTTGTCGAATTTTAAATAATAAAATATCGCTGCGAGTGAATGTGTGTGAGAGAGAGAATAAGCCGTGGTGGTCAAGAGGTAGTGATACCCGCCTTACTTATCGTGAGGTCGTGGGTTCAAATCCCCGATCCCGTACCAATGAGTTCTTTGGAATTTATGTACGGAATTTCACACCACTGGCTTTTCGGTAAAGGAAAACATCGTGAGGCAACCTGCATACGTCCGTAGAAGAAATTCGATGGCGTATGTGAATCCTCCAACCCGCACTGGGCCAGCGTGGTGGATATGGCCCAATCGCCCTTCGTGGGTAGGCCTAAGTCCTGCAGTAGACTATTAAAAAGGCTGATACAGTACAGTACAGTATAATAGTCATTATTTATATTTCTTTTGTTCGTTAATTTCAACAATCGAGCTTTATTTTATGTATAGTTTACAAATATTAGACAAATGTGCAAAATATACAACTCTTAGTTTTACTACTAAGCTTAGCAGAGACTGCCGGGCTAATGTAACGAAACACAAGATTATTTTTTGCAAAAATTATCATGACCGACTTCACCCGTGTACAGAATTCGCGAATATTTCGCACCGATCGATGTTGCATTTTCACATTATTGTTGATTTATCAAAAATGGCTCAGCCGATTTCGATAAAATTTAAATGGAACCAATTTCGAAGTATACTTTACTCTACGAAATAAGTTATGCGTATATTATTGTATACATAAAAATGTAATAAATACGCGTCGAATTGTATACCTCCTCCGGTGGTTCGTCGGTCAAAAATGGCGGCGGTCGATAGCGTTTCGGTCAAGAAGAGACAAAACGCGACCCATTACGCTTATAACGCTATATACACAGCGCTCGGCCTGTATCATACATGGAAAAAGTCTTCGTTCGTATAGCTAGTATAGTTTATTATTTCACTGTAGTTTAGAGCAACTAGATAACAACAATGTATTTTATTGCGAAGGAGAAAGTTAATGTGTAAATTTAAAAAAAAATGTGGAATAACCGAAAAACCCGAAAAAAAACGGTTTTATAATTAGAAAAAACCGAGTTTCTAATGCGGTCGGTTATCCGGTTTTTTCGGTTTTCGGTTAACCGGGTTGCATGCCCTAGCTGCTACGCTGCGTCCTTTTCTACCGCATGGGATGGTTGGTCTGGGACCTCTCTCTCACACACATTCACTCGCAGCGATATTTTATTATTTAAAATTCGACAACCGTAATTCGGGACTGATTTTTCGCAGGCAACCCTATACCACCGTGTTCCTTATGAAATAATCTTTCATTTTATCTAAGTTTGATTCAATAATCAGACCGTTGCAAAATGCTAGTATAGATTTACCTGTTTACACCTGGCAACCCGTGGTTGTGACCGGAAAAAAATAGGCAACCTAACGTTTGCATATTCTATGGGCTTCAAACTTTCGATTGGTATCAAATTAATTTAATAATCACACCGGTGCAATGTTTAAAAAAAAATTTAAATTATTAATTAAAAATACTCTGGACTGAAATTTGTTAGGCAACCCATATAGGATATATTTATTGGCATATTTATAACATAAAAAATACGTCTCATTAAATAAGCATCTCGGTGAAGGTCGTTGTATAGCGGGATCCTATACTATAAAGTCCAATTCATATTTGACAGTTTTGACAGCCATGGGCAAGATTTTCCATACATTTTTGTGGTTGAGAATTGCCTCAAGCGAAAACAGCGCTATCTCTCTTGTTGTGCTAGCTCTGTGCTAAGAAAAAAGAAAATGCGACAAAAGGTTAATAATCTGTAGCCCTCGCTCTTTTCGCAAAAAATGATTTTTGTCCGTTTAACAGTTATTTTACTCGGACATTACTCGCTGTATTTCTTGTCTATCCTGTGATGGTGTATATATATGTACCTATACAATAACTGTGAACGGACAGTAAAACCGATTTTTTGCGAAAAGAGCACATCATCATCATTATTGCCATTTGTACATCAATGAATATTTGAACTGCTATTTAAATGTTACAATAGTCGCCGCAATATGACGGAAATTTACAAGGAACATATCTACTCGTATTTTTCGAAAACTTATAGCTTTACACTGGATCTTTATTTAACCATAAAAAATAATGTCTTGAGACAATACATGAATGAGAAGTTGATGTTCTTTTTAGTAATCAAAACTAACCTACTACTACTATTTTTGTTTTCAATTTTCATTAAACCATGTTTAAATATTTGTAATTGTCTATGAGAAAAAAAGCTCTACTCATGTTCTTATTAGAACATTTATATCACGCATTTTATGGTCAAAAATAATGATTTGCATTAATTCATTGCAAAGGTTAATTAAGTCAATTTCGTTATGTTAATTTTTATCAGAGCAAGAATTTCGTAATTGTAGAAAACGGATTTGCGATTTGACACGCATTTTAATCCCCAATTTACTCGTCTAAATCATAGGTCACTGTTATTATAATCATCATTTTCATCATTTCAGCCATAGGAAGTCCACTGCTGGACATAGGCCTCCCCTAATGATTTCCAATATTACCGGTTGATAGCGGTATACTCGTATATACTCTATTATAGTAGTCATATTCCAGTGCAATACTCGTATAGTTATTATTATAGCTATTATTTATTCTTATTTAAACCTGACCATAAATTGTGTGTTTAGAGTTCTAAACTCTAAACACACAATTTGTGGTAACAAAAGTAGACTTGTTGACGAAAACATAATGTAAATATGTTAAGAAATGGAACATCTATTTTAATAATTTATAAATTTATACGTATAGATTTATACATTCATATTTGATACACAATATTAGGACATGACGTCGCTATGCAAGACTTAGGCTAAATATGTATTCAGCAGTTTTATAACAAGTTTTTCACATTACAATACATATTTCATCCTAATATATTAAATTTTATTCTGGCTCGTATGAGGATGAGGATTATTCCTCACACGAACAGCCAGAATGTGGAATGCTTTGTCTAGGTCTGTCTTCCCGCTAAAGTACACCGTAGGTGTCTTCAAATCCTGAGTAAATAGGTACCTTCTAGGTAAGCGTGCTATAACCCAGATCGCATATCTGCTTAACATAAGGCAGTATAAACGCAAAACTATACAGAATAAAAAAAAACATAATCGTAATATTTTTGACTAAGCGAGCGAAACGAGCGAAGCGCCGATGCTTAGCATTAGCAAGCGTATAAAGTGGAACGTAGCGTGGAACTTACACCTTACGAGGTGTATAAATGATCTAATTAAGGCAATTGTGAAGTGCTAACTTGGCCATAATTTACAAAAATATTATACGATTTGAGTGTTTTTTTTTTCATGAAATCAGCACTTCATTGGCTAGGTTTATACGTTTTCGTTTTTACAGATTTTAAATGACCTAACATGTAGTTGTAAGCCTCTAAAAATCATGATTTTACGCAAAACTTGGGCCGAAAAGTATCCAGAAACTAAAAACTTTTCTGAATAAATCAGACGTAAGAGCGTCCAATATTTCTTACTTAAGTGATTGACATCAAAAACATATAATTTTGTTACAATTTAAGGGGTGAAAAGAGTTTTCTCCCGGAACGTAAATTTTATCAAAAATGTACCGCGATATTTCTCGATGTTCTACAGAAATCGCGAAAACACTGGTCGATTCAGAATCCTCTTAAGACCACAGGAGCGCGCGGATAGGGGATCTACTATGGGGGAGGCAAATGTCCAACAGTGGACGTCATATGACTGAAAAGAAGGAGATGGCCAGCTAATATAAACTGACCTGTGGCTGTGTGTAGTAGTTCCAGTTAGCGTCTGTGAACTGCAGCATGGTGGCCAAAACTGGGATATCCATGTAGAAGTGCTCGTTATCTCCCGCTTCTATCAGTAGCACCTGTTGGACAAGAATCAATCTTACACATGATATCTAAATAGTAATATTTTGTTTTTAGTTAAAATCAAGCGGAAACCATCTCTACATGCCATACAACAGAATTAAGATCAGAACTTTTCATACAAGTATTTTCATCATGTTCGTTTGATCATGAATTTTTAACAACCGACTTCATCCTATCAACCTTATGCCCAAAGCAGGCAGCAAAAGTGTTTGCTGATCGTTTTTCTATAGGCGCTGCCATTTTCATAAATTTTCTATTATTGGTATAAAACTGCTGAACCTAAGTAAATGATAACTACTGTAAATAGATGTCTGACGTAAGATGAAGTCGAATAATTTCTTCAGTAAAACGGTTAGTTGTAGATATGATAACAATCAAACAGTGGAAAAATAACTTATAGCTACTAACCATAACGTATTTTACGGTCACCTTTTCGCAGCCCAAAACACAAAGGTGAACAAGTCTAATTGGATAAAGGAAAGAAAACAAAATGAAAAAAAATAATAATAATAACATTCATTAAAATTCTCATTAGCTAAGGTATGTAGCGTTGTGACTGTGCCCACTTAGCTATGTAGCGGTGTGGCTGTGGTCCTTCAATACTCAATCATTAATTGTAACATTTGTAATGTTCACATGCGGTTCGTAAGTTAAAGCTGAAAAACACATCTTCTCGCACAGCACACAGCACACATCTCCGCTTCGGTGGAGTCCCGCCCTAATGGTAGTATTATTATATCTTCTTTGCTAATGGTGTGGTTGTGAACACTTAGCTGTGTGACTGTGTCGACTTAGGTAAGTTGTGGCATGTCCACTTAGCCAAGCTGTGTCGCTACACAGCTTGGCGCTTTTTTGCGCTTACGTGCCTCAGGACGTAAGCGCAAAAAAAAAAAAAAACCTGAATTTTTGGTATTATGTTATTATCATGGTGGTATTGGTGGTGTACAACAATAGTGTACAATGCCCCGGAGTCAGCCAGCTCGGTTCCTTAGCGTTTCGAGGGAATACCCATACGATATTTTTAAAAATAAATGAGTATCTGCAACTACTCAAAGCTTTAAGTTGCTGTATGCGTAGCAAAATATTAATTAACTTAATTAAAAAAAGCTTGACAACAGTCAATTGCCTGAAACATGTAACAGGGCCTGTCAGTCAGGCTTTATAGCAATAGAAAGAGAAAGTAGTTGCATTTTTGCGCTTACCTCTCGGGCTATTAGCTAAGCTATGTAGCGGTGTACTTGTGTCCACTTAGCTGTGTAGCGCTGTGGCAATGTCAACGTAGCTAAGCTGTGCTTAGCAACTTAGCTAAGGTAGTTTACCCCAAGAGGCTCTTTTTATCTTTAATAAAAACTTTACCAAAATATATCAGTATTTTACACGTGCGTAGTGTGTTCGTGAGTTGCAATGGACTCTACGTATATACACTTTCTTCCAAAGCGAGGCTATATACATGTGCATAGCATGTCTCTGTTTTCAGCGGTGGGACAGCGTCTTTATGCGGAATCACGTGGGTCTGCATATTTTTTCTCACCGACTTTTTATCCGGTACATTACCATTGTATTTATCTTGGTAAGGTAGTATTTATTTCTGGTATTCCCCACTGCGATCAAAGGTGATTATAAAAACCACTGCGGTTAGATAAAATCGGGCACATCTAAAAATCACTTTTTATTAGTTTATTATGCACCTATAAAAGGTTTAGGTGTTTTTCCGGAGTTCATCCACAGAACAATTAAGTTGGAAATGATTAATCATGCTCATATCAATTGTTTTCGGTGTAATACTACTTTATATCATCGTTAAGCCACTAAGGCACAAGGCGTAAGGCACAGCTCGGGAGTTACTACCTCTGTTATAGACACTATACACCTACTCGTAAAATACGCGTAATTATACCCTATATGCGTAAAAATACATAGAGTAGGTTTTGAGATCTCGAAATCAATTCTAACAGTAAAATTAAATATGCTATCATTGGTAAAGCTGAAACAAGAAACTATCTAGTAGAATAATGCTCAGTCCGGGAGTTACAACCTGTGTTATAGACACTATCTACATACCTACTCGTAAAAATATATGTACGCGTAAATATACTCTACGCTGCATCTAGTGGTGCTAGAACAATTTACACCCACCCAAGGATTTTGTACACTATGTGGATTGCGCACAGACGAAATTTGGCTTAAAGTTAGCTTAGGAAAATTCAATCTTAATCCGTTGCAACAAAACATATATTCCTTTGAAATGGCATAAGAGAGACGCTGTGCCGAGTGAGACTTCCCAAAGCGATGCGGGTGTCCCGCTCGCACTATTGCCATTTTGAAACGACACTTATACATGGTAGAATTATTACCAGTAAAGCCGCGACTGTCTTAACCATTACTTAGTTTTTATAACAATGTAGTTTGATAAGATTTTAGTTATAATTGCGAATAGATAATAATAAAACAGAGTTTGATATTTATTTTGTATGAATATACCTACCTCTTTATGATTAATGGTTATTTTTTATTACAAAGAAGTGTGGTAGGGTGACTATGCTGGACATATTTCTTAAACATGCTGGTTGTACAATAGATGTATAGTCGTGGGTGTCGTTTTTAATTTTTTTGGGTTGTAGATTTCAAAAATGGCATCCATTTTGAAATTAAATATGGCGGATGTCACTTTTTGTAAAAAGTCGTCATTGGTGCCGTTTTCTAGGTTTTTAGGGGCGTAGACTCGTGCGAACGCTAATTTTACCCATATTTTTGTACGCCTCTGAGACGTGGACGTTACGAGAAATAGAAAAGAAGAAAGTAGATGCACTAGAGATGTGGTGCTGGAGAAGAATGCTTGGGGTATCGTGGACTGAATTTCGTACCAATGTCTCGATACTACAAGAACTCGGCATCAAGCAGCGTCTATCATCCGTAGTACAGTCTCGAATACTCGCTTACTTCGGACACGTCTCACGGCGAGGTAGTCAGTCCATAGAGCGTCTTGTCGTCCAGGGCAAAGTTGAGGGCACAAGACCACGCGGAAGGTCGCCCATGAGATGGACCGATCAGATCAAGTCTGCTGTGGGCGGGCCCGTGCATGAATGTGCCAGATTGACGTCCAATAGAGAGAGATGGCGAGACATCGTGAGGCGCATTACATCTGCCCCTACCAACAATAATACTGCGTGATGACCACGACCGTTCTGTCAAGAGCGCAACGATCAAGAAGAAGAAGGGGCGTAGATTTCAAAATTGGCATCCATTTTGGAATTAAAGATGGCAGACGTCAGTTTTTTGAAAAAGTCGTCTTGGATATTATTTTCGAGGTTTTTGGGGGTGTAGATATCAAAAATGGCATCCATCTTGAACTTAACGATGGCGGATGTCACTTTTTGCAAAAAGTCGTCATGGGTGTTGTTTAATAGGTTTTTGGGGGTGTAGATTTCAAAACTAGCATCCATTTTGGAATTAAAGATGGCAGATGTCACTTTTTGCAAAAAATCGTCATTGGTGTCGTTTGATAGGTTTTTGGGGGTGTAGGTTTCAAAACTAGCATCTATATTGGAATTAAAGATGGTGGACGTCACTTTTTTTTAACGTAGTAAACAACTACGGAAGTCTAAAAATAATTGTGACTTTTCGTAATAAAGTCTATTAAGATTTTTCGTGACAAAGTCTATTCTTGGAAAAGTTTTCGTGATTAAGATTTTTCGTGATAAGGTCTTTTCGTGATAAAGTCTATTTGTGACAAAGTTTTTCGTGAAAAAGTCGTTCGTAAAAAAGTTTTTCGTGGTTAAGTTCTGACACGGGTTGCGTGATATGTGTCAAGATTACATCTATGAAACTTAAACGTGTTTAAAACACCTTTAATATGTATTCCAGACCATTACTGTCATCACAAAGGTGAAAAAACTCTTCGAGATCTACATTTCAGATAACAGCTGTCAAACTTGAAACTGAATTGTCTCCGTATATATGAATTATAGACTATTGCTTTTATGGGGATTAGAGATCTTTAGGGAAGGCCTATGCCCAGCAGTAGGCGTCCTATTGCTGAAACGACGATGATGACGAAGGACAACGAGTTAAGGGTAAGATAACTGCGATTCCTGCGTGCAGTAACATTTCAAAGAAAAATTGAGAGATGATCGAGATGTTTTGGTCATCCTACTTGGAAAAGAGACACAATCATCTGATGTGGTATCCTTGTTGGAACGTTTTTCTTTGCGAGTACTCAATCCTGTTTATATGATAAACCCATGCACCCACCGTATGCGCCCGCGCCGCGCATGTACAATCCCGTCGCACGCGTCCACGCCAGAGAGCGCTGCTCCAACTTATCTTTCAATACATACGCGCGAGGCGGGTACCCGCCGCGTGCCGACGCTTAACGTAGCGAAGGCCCTAAATGTGGCATACCTAGATTAGGTTTTCAGATGTTAAAAACAATTCTAGCAGTAAAATTAAATATGCTTTCATTGATAAAAACTGAAAAAAACATTATCTACTAGAATAACATAAAATAAAAAAAATCATAAATAAGTAATGATGTTGTAGTAAGTATAATTTAGAATAATCAATACTATACGCATGTTTTTTATGAACAAGATTATAATTTAATAAATTTACCTGATATTTTTTAGCTTCCGTGTTGTCAGGCAAAAGTTGCCTAACCACACTTGGTACAGTCCTAATATTGAGCAAAAAATCGATTCGCGGTTGACGTACGCAATTTCATAAAAAACACCATAACGTTAATCATATTTTTTGCTCATTATCATAAATTGCTAATTTATTGATGTCCAGTATTAAATTAATCATTTTATTGTCTTCTACGTCGCGTCGGCCTAAACTAGTTAATTTCAAGGAAATGTTAAACTGTAGTCAAAGACATATACAGGTAGGTATATAAAAGGAGGGAGTAACTGATATACACGTGCTATAGCTCAAAATAACTTTGCAAGTTTCATTTTCAGAGACTTCAATCTTAATAGTCCTCAGAAGTTAAATTGAGCCCAGTAAGCAATGTAGTAGTGTAGAGCCACATCCCGGACACTCCGCGATTTTTCAAACCAAATCTGCTGTCTTACGCACACTACACAGTACTTCCTCACAGACAACACACATACGCACGGTCGCTACACGTGCATTTGTGTGCGGAACGTCTATGGCTGTCAGCGACCACCACGACGTGACGACATGCCGCGTGAGTGAGACAGTTGCGTTTTCAATTTGCAAAAATTAATATAAATCTAGTACTTAAAAAGTATAACAATTACTTAATTTGGAAGCATTTTAACAAAAATTAACCGATGAAAGAAATGTATTTTTTTAGAAAATACACCGGCCAGTGCAGCCCGGACGCGATGTACAAGCTCTGTCCGTGGACGCGTGGTGGAAGTAAGGAAGAATCAAACAGGTGGAGGGTAACGAGTCGCCATTCTATACGTAGTATTATAATATCTTCTTTGGTAAAGCTAAATAAACAATGTTGTCTGATTTAGCAAACTTATTCTTATTCTATGTGGGGCCGATAAGTCCTGCACTGACGTCCCGCATGGGGTGTATTGTGCATTTCCCCCTCCAGCGTCTACCCAGCCAGCCAGCTCCTTAAAATAACGGAGCGTGGCTATAGGCCGCTAGCATAACTGCTTCAGTGGCTTGCAAGGTTTATGAGATTGCGATGAGGATGTCGATGCTGATGACAAAGCAGTAGCGTCATGAAACCCGCAAGCGATCCTAGTTCCTTCTGTGACTTTGCAATAACACAGAACATGCTCCACCGTTTCGCTTTCCTGCATGCAACCACGACAAAGTGGGCTGTCAGTGGCTCCCAGTTTGTACAAGTGACTATTTAAGTTGTAGTGACCAGTGATAAGCCCTACCATAAGTAGGAAGTCTTGTCTCTGCAACCTCAATAAATCGTTAACTTAGCAGACTTATTGAACAAAAGAAAATCAGTACTATTGCGAGTGCGCTGATGTATTTTTTTTTAAATTCGCTCTTGTGGTCCTCATTTTGATTCCACGTTGGGAGATTTCTTCTTCATAAATATACATTTCCATCGGCGCACGACGTTCTCAAGGAAAGACATCAACGGCGCTTCGAAGGATGCAGTTGATGCAGTATGAGGCTGCAAATGTTACCTTATTATAATAACCTTAAAGTCCTTGATTTCGGTGAGCCTGTTGCTGAGCACGCAGCCCGCCGTTCCTGCGCCGATGATGATGAAGTCGTACTCCGTTAGCACTTTAGCTCTATCAGGAGGTTCCCCGTTGTGCAGCTCGGTGACGTCTCGAAGAAAACCAGCCACAGCTTCCAGGAAAGACCCTCGCTGTGCTGAACTGAGCGTTACCGTCCACAAGATGCTGCAAATATTATAAAATTTATCGTTATTATTTTATTCTTGCCATGTGATACGCCCACGACATCTGTCATTATGGTCATGAGGCTCCGATTTCATTGAAATCGTACTATTAAATAGTTTAATCTAGTGCAGTCGGTAGGATCTAAACCTACTATCCCAAGGGGATCGCATCTAACGCAGCTAAACCTAGTCTTCAATTCTAGTTTACTGATCTCTTACCATTTTTGCTTAGTCTATAGAGAGATCTCCTCATCTTGATTAGATCTTGTTTTGTTAAACAAAGTGCGAATGTATCCTTTTTGTTTTCTAGGGAAAATCCTTTATGGATACCACCCCACCCTGGGGGAAGAAGGGTGGTTATGTGGGAATCCCAACTTAGGCGATGTTCCTTCTCTGCGTATCTTAGTCGATATTGAGAGAACCCTTGTGCACACTTCCGCGACAAGTGCGAATGTATTCTACATTAACCAGTTTTTATAGGGTTGTTATTATCAATCATACCCTTTATAGATTAAGTGATCTACAATATATTTTAGTAAAATGGATAGTTTCCCACGGCTCCAAAATATGTCCTCTCAGATAAATAAAGTAGGTATTATGAGATATTAATAAATTCAAAGATCTTACGATCGTTTTCTTAAATTATTATTTAAAAAGAAATGGCATAACCGACTTCAACCGTGTACAGAATTCGCGAATATTTCGCACGGATCGATGTAACATTTTTCACAATATTGTTGATTTATCAAAAGTAGCCAGCCGATTTCGATAAAATTTAAATGAGACCAATTTCAAAGTATACTCTTTCCAATCAAAAAGAATTATGGAAATCGGACCACTAAGTAAAAAGTTATGCGTGGTTATACATAATATATATATATATATATACTCGTCGAATTGAGTACCTCCTCCGTCAGTCTGTTTGTCGGTCAAAAAGTTAGAATAAATAGTCAGACTGACCAGTTGGCATTTTTTTTAATGATTTGTTTGATCAGCTGTCACCTCAAGGGTAATAAATTAGTTCCACAGAATTCGTTAAAACTTCCTTATGAAAATTGAATATATCTAATAATTAGGTGTTTTATTGTTCAAATGTGTACAAAGGTGGGTAAAAGTAAATATAGTAAAGTAATACACAACCTTTAGTAGCCGATTTGCTTACATTAGGTACTTAAAATTGCGAGTTTGCGTGAGACTCCGTACATTTTTGTTAGTTCGTCCTCGTTAGCGCCAGGGGCGCTGTGCAAAAATGTATGAAGCCATACGGAAAGTACTATTGGTTCAATTTACGTGTAAGCGTGGTAATGTTGCAAAACAACCTCTTTGTATCATTTACAACTGGACTTGAATATTTCTATCAATAAAATCTTCTAATCTAATTCACTTATTTCTGCTAATCACTTTATATGCACAATTACTATGTTAAAATAACGATATATACTCGTAGGTACGTGATGATACACGTGATTATGTTTACATATTACTTTACAATATTTCAACTACTTATAGCATCCAAAATGGAATGTGTTACAATATTTGAATGTTTTAAGGCTGATTGTCTCGATCAGCGTACTCAGCGTGCGAAATTCACATTTTTTATCGTTTACAGATAAACTACTCATTTTAAATTTACGGTAACTCAAAAATATTCGAATTTTGGTCCCGTTTTTACCATTTGGGTACAGAACCCTACAAAGTTTTTTTTATATAAATATTTTGGGACATCTTACACGTGGCCTCTGAACCCAAACTAAGCAAAGTTTGTGATATGGCTGCCAGAGACTGATATACTACATATACTTATTTTTAAATACATACTTATATAGATAGTAACTAAATAACACCCAGACACATAGCAAACACTTATGTTCATCACATAAATATTTGCCCTGGGTGGGGATCGAACCCATGCCTCCTTGGCCCAGAAGTTAGGGCCCCTAACCACTGAGCCACCGAGGCAGTCAAAGCCGTGGTGGTCTTGTGGTACCTAGCGAGACCCGCCTTACAATCGTGAGCTCGTGGGTTCAAATCCCAGTCCTGTACAAATGAGTTCTTTGGTATTTATAAACGGAATTACACACCACTGGCTTTTCGTTGAAGGAAAACATCGTTAGGCAACCTGCATACGTCCGTAGAAGAAATTCAACGGCATAAGTATGTGAATTCACCAACCCGCACTGGGCATGTTGGATATACAATATGGCCCAATCATCCTTCGTGGGTAGGCATACAACCTGTAGTGGACTATGAAAAAGGCTAGTTCATATAAAGGGATACAGTTTAAAAAATTGCATTCCCAACGTAATGTTTTTATATTGGCGGATTTTTAAATCGCATACCAGACTGATCTTACACATCTTCATCTCTACATTACTCAAGTTTTAGATTCTGGTCAGACTAGTCTAGGAGCAGTTGTCATCCCAAATATTAGTTCCTTATGTTCTGCAAATACTTCCTTATGATTCAACTGCACTTACCAATTCTTTGCAACCGGCTGGCATGCACACGAATTAATTAACGAGATAGATTTATCGAGATACATTATAAGCCCACGTTGTTTATATTAGATCGGATATTTTAATGTTTTTGATTGCTCATAAGTATACGTGGTGTAGCTCTAGACGAAGACATATTCTAGGATATTGTGATTAAATATTGTATCCTCCTATAAAGGCTCTCATGAGACCTAGTGTAGTAAGGTCGAAATATCATGAGCCCCTGATCGACGTACAAAATAAAATCGCGGTATTTAAGTTTTCTTTGTGGTTATACCGTCACAGCTAGCCATGGTGTCAGAATTTTCAGGCCGCCTGAAGGCCTGATGGCTTAACGATGATAACAACATGAACCTACAATAAATTTAAATAATTAGATTGTCATAACTCAATTTCGATGGCTATGGCAAGGCTATAATGTCTATGAAACACACTAGGGACTAAAGTGATTTGAATTAAAAAAAAAGTTCATCATGGCCAAATTGTTATCAGACCAACTCTAAATTCGAGAAAAAATCACCATGGAACATTTTGTTTTAAGTCCGCTTTATGGAACAGCTGTTTTTTTTTCAGTATCCTAGTTAGTCCCAGTTGAAAAGTAGTCAAATGACGAATACAATATAAGTACAATGATATCGTAGAATAATAATAATACTATCTAGAATTCACTCTGTATACGGATCTTTGATACCTAACGGAATACTCAAATATGTGCGGTTTCATGACGTCATTAGAATCAACATGGAACGAATTAAGAATATTTTTATAGCTTTACAATACATATTTAACCTTTTTAATACAAAGAGAGTACGAGTATATACGTAATAGCAAGTGGGCGTAGTTTTATATACCTACCTAGGCTGTACGTTTGTAGCCAGCCCAGATATGGCGCTGCTAGTATTCAAATACTGGCATTTTGTTATACCTAAACACAATTCACTTGCAAACAATAATAGTGCCAAATGATGAAACTGAACTGAATTTATAAAAATATTCCAGCCATGGGTATTTGTAGTAGAAATATAGTAATAGTATTAAGTTCTTACATTGAAACATTTTTGAAAATCTAAAAAACTTCAGTATGTTGTACAACAATTAAGTGTTTTGTTATTATAATTGTAGTGTTGTATAGTTTGTCCTTATATACACGCAATTAATTAGATTTGCTTAATTAAGTTTTAAAAAAACTGAAAGATAATACATATTGTGCGTTTCAAGATTTATGATTTTCAAAGTTTCGTGCCCAATGTTTAAAAAATGTTTCGTGGCAAACCGCATCTTCTATAAGATTAACACGCGTGTGTTTATCCGTGACATCGTAGGCACAAAACGAATAATTATTTATTCTAAATCACTCCTTCTCATTCTACTATCGGTTTTGTAAAGATAGGATTGTCTGAAAATTGTATGGAAGAAATTTAGTTCAATGTTCTCTTTCATATTTTGTGTACTAGGCTGAAACTACAGAATAAACATACGGCGTCAACTTTCTATATAAAATCACCCACTTGCAACATACATACCACCATACATACTCGTACTAACTGATAAATACATACTTAAAAATACTTACGAATAATGTAGAAGTGATTTTTTAATATTCGATAAATCCATCATTATTATTTCATATTATTTATTCGATTAATCAATCATTATTATTTAGGGAGAGTACCTACAGATAATTATTTCGAGAGTACAGATAATGTCTAATTTTTATATTACGTAACTATCGGTGCTGAGCCCGACTCCCTCTCAACTAGACTTTGCGATTTTTTACGTTTTCTTATAAACTTGAGGAAAAACTGTTTCTTGTGGTTGCTCAATCAGGTCTTATTGGAATGGTAATTTTATACTTTTGTATAGATTTTTTGCAATAGTTACTAGTGTCCGATTGAAGCTACCTTGTTATCAGGATGTTGTTTTTACATGCTCATTATTGAAACATCTTATGCCTAACTTGTTAAACAAATTGATATTTTTTGTAATTCTAAACTACGTATGCAGTATGCAAGTCACCATTCACCTTATTTTGCTTAAGTCGTCACAATGATTTTTAATTATAAATAGGTATACTAATTTTAAAATTATTTTGGCGTTTTTAGCGTACCTCGCAACGCAAAAGATATCTATAATTTTAATCTCACAGGCTTAAATTATATTTTACAAACTTAAATAACTCACCTAACAATAACGTGAAAAGACCGCATAATTTTTTTTTAACACTAAAATCACTTTAGGAAAAACGAACTCAATAAAAAACATCCACAACTGTCTATACTGAGTCACTAACTGCGGAATATTACTGAAAATTAATTAAACGATCTCCTTAATTGACTGCCAAATTCAATCTGGTTTTCTAATAGAAATTACTGTACTACAAATTACTATACTGATGACAATATGATTGTTTATTAATTGTGATCAGTACTTCCTTTATTTTTGCTCTGCTTAGACTTCAAAAGTATAGAGCTACTAGCAGACAAGGCAAACGATATTTTGCCGTTTAAATAAATCTGAAGAAGCTCCCTGGTCATCCTTACCTACCTCATAGGGGTATAAAAAATAGCTTACGATACGACCCAATCTCAAATACCTATACAGAAAATAAATCATAATAATGGGTCAAGCCATACATACCTTCCAATTATGACATTCCAAATTTAAATCACTTTAAACCCTAGGGGGTTTCATACGACATTGTCGTCCTGCGTAACCATCGATAATTATTATTTTAATACCATAGTTACGTTGGGATTGTGTGACCATATCATTGGTCATTGTCGAGCAGGTGATACGCAGAAATCATTTCTATCGTTTCGAAAATCAGTATTTTTTTATTCCGTATAGTTTTGCGTTTGACTACATACTGCTTGATGTTAAGCAGATACGCGGCAGCACGGTTACCTTGAAGATTATTTACTTACCTATTTACACGGGATTTGAAGACACCCACGTTGTACTTTAACGGGAAGACAGACCCAAGCAAAGCGTTTCACATTATGGCTGTTCGAATGAGGAATGAGGATTCGAAACGCTTGGCTCCAGCGCCTCCAGGCAGTCTAGTATACGCACCACTAGACAAAGTTATGGTAAAGTACGCAGAAGAGAGAAAAAAGCCTAGTTCTTCTGTTCTGTGGTGAAGTAAATTATATCTGTCACTTTTTCTCACATCGACAACTTTTCGTAGTCGTCTGCTAAGCTAGCTTAGCTGGTGACATCCCGCTTCCGTCGAATCCCTATCGTATAGCACTTCGCATCCGTTAAGCCGCTTAGGTATGACTGTAATTTAGAGAAGGACATAAGCGCAGTGCAATTAACTACTATATTAATGGCTGTAGTAGCACAGAACTGCCCGTGACTTCTCTTTTTGTCTTGACCCTCTCATGCTTAATATTTTCTAATAACTACTATAATTTATCTAAGTGCATAATAAGCCCGATTACAGAAGCGCCATCGTAATTATAATAACTAAATAGCATAGTTCTGTTTCTTTTTCACTTTAGGCATTCAATAGAGATAACGCTTTTTACGTTGCCATTAAATTTACGCTAGCGCCCCTATAATAGGGCTTATTGTCTACAAACGTAATTTTGTCGCAGAATATTGTCGTGTAGTTTTTTTGTTGAGTGTGAGTTTTATCGTAAACATGACGCGCTCTTCGGCGAGCGCGTAAGCATGTAATTTGTATGAAGAAATGTACAGCGTCACTAGCGGCGCGTTTTTGAAACACAACAAGTTCATACAAATTACATGCTTACGCGCTCGCCGCAGAGCGCTTCATGTTTACGACAAAACTCACACTCAGCATATAGGGTTTTTAGTTTCTTATCATTTGCCCTCATACTAGTTGTATTATTTAAGTTCCAAGTTATTAGCCGTTGAAACAAATACCATTCAAGCATAATATCGGCTGTTTCTCTAAACGAAGGAAATATTTTAGGTATATAGCTAGGTATAATTGTAGGTATTGTACTAATCATTATGGCTATCTTTTACAATGGAACCAACCATTAAATCTCGAGGCGGAAAAAACAGCTGCTCTATACTTCCTCGATGTACTAAGTCTTTTTGTATGGCACCTATAGCTATTTTTTTTTGCTATTTACCATAGTAACAGTTAATTATTAGTGCAATAATATCCTAGGAATGTTTCGATTACGAATATCTATCGTCTAGGAAACCAGCCAGTAAAACAGGATACAGTAACAGTAAGACGCAAACACGTTTCAAAGTTTATGAAAAGGTACATGGTAGGTTAAAACAGTTCATGCAATAATTGACGTGTACCTATTACACCGGATCATCAATAGTATGATTATTTTGTTTTGCTTCTTACCAAACTTTTTGTCTAGCATCCGGTAGTTAAGTTTGGGTTTTGCGAAGTTTTGTGGGTGGTAGAGAAAAAAAACCATTGTTATAAAATGCGCATTCATAATTTGTAATTAGTATAATTATGGGATTCCCGTGATCTAGATATATAGCTCTACACTTAGTAGGTACTTACATAAAAACACAACCATGTGTTTGAATAACTTAATCACTGATGGTTCCGTATTCCACCCATTTGTTTTTATTTATTTGAATATTACTAACCTTTATTAACCATTATCATCAGCATCAGCCACTGCTGAGCTTAGCTATATTGTTGTAGAGTATACTTAAAGGTAGCAATAAAAAAACTAAAGGTTGAATGATTTCTTGATTTGGTCAAAAAAAAAATGCCCGAGATAAACACTGTTAAGTATTTGTTTTTCTACTACTATACTAGTAACAGTAAAAAAGCCGTGGTGGTCTAGAGGTAGTGACACCCGCCTTACAATCGTGAGGCCGTGGGTTTAAATACCGATCCCATACCAATAAATTTGTAGGAATTTATGTACGGAATTTCACACCACTGGCTTTTCGGTGAAGGAAAACATCGTGAAGCAACCTGCATACGTCTGTAGAAGAAATTCGATGGCGTATGTGAATGCACCAACCCGCACTGGGCCAGCGTGGTGGAAAAAGCCCAATCACCCTTCGTGGGTAGGCCTATGTCCTGCAGTGGACTATTAAAAAGGCTGCTACAGTACAGTATACTAGTAACTGCCAACTCAAACTTTAAAAGACAAAATTTTGTGGATTTTTACAAAAAAAATCTAATGTCTTCGATGATTTAATTCCAATTTTGCTTTATGCTATCAAGTCTGTCCCTAGATTTTACCTTGTCGTATTGGATGGAATGTTTTGCATGAAAACGTGTTGGAGCGAACAAACGTTGGATATTTTAGGCAGGCGCTAGCTAAGTACGGTAAAATCGTAGATTTATATATCATTCAACACTCAAATCTTTTAAACGTATGTAGGATGTACCCAAACAGGAGCTATTCCCTAAAAGCTTTTAAGTGAGAAAGTCATACCTATTTCCTGAAATTCTTGTTTCCTATTTGTAGTCACGGATCTAACCCAATAAATTAACATCAATAATATTTGAAGTACATAGGAACTTCCTAGAGATATTGATTTTGAGGTATAAACTAAACAAATAAAAAAGACAACAGTTCAAAATCTCAAACTTATTTATTTTTACGAAAAAATAATGTTACAATTTTTTAATTAATGTATGCTTAAATGTGATTTTTAATCGCACTTGTACTGTAATTCACATTCGGATTTGAATAAGTCAGAATTGGAAAATTGTAGTTTGGCACATGATGTTCTATCATTATATTATACCAAGGTATGTTACTTGATTTACGATAGATACTTATACCTTGTTAAATTTTACCTGGGAATACAGGTTGTTATCAAAAATCCCTGTTTTTATCACCGACTTTGAAAAAGGAGGAGGTACTATAATAGTCTGTATGTTTTTTTGTGTATGTATGTTGATCGATGAACATACATACACAAAAAAAAACAATTGTGAACCGACCAAATGCCAATTGTGATCCGACTTATATTTTTTTCAGTTTGGAGGAGTATGCTTCTGAGGAGGTCAAATTTAAATATTATCGAAATCGGCTGAACCGTTTTTGATAAATTAACATAAATGTACAAGAATATCACATCGATTCGTGCAAATCGTTCGAATTCTGTACATGGTGGAAGTCGGTGTTGCGATTTTTTGCGAAAAATAAATATTTGCGAAAATGTACAGCAATTTATCAACTGTAGCAGTAACGTGCAGTGCAACAAGTGTTATAATCGAACTATAAGATATGGCATTCTAAGGAAATAAATAGAATTTTTGTATTAAATCTAAAGTTATTGCATATTTACAAATGTACAAAACTTATCTAAAAGTCCATTCAATGTTGTTAACACTCGAATGTAAAATTTGACATAAAAACTAAATAACCCTTGAAGTGGTATTTTAATATAGTAATAATATAATTACTGTAAAACAAAATCTTTGGGTATGACATAATATGAATATTAGGCAGGTCATTCTTATATCATAGTAATAATATCAGCAAACCATGAAATAAAGTCACGGAGTAAATTTAAAAAATATCTACCTAAAAAGATGAAAGAAGCTATATCTCGCTGACCATGGAGAAATGATTTTTTGCTCATAAATTCAGAGTTATCGTTAGCTATTATTATTATCGATAGATATTTCGGTGGTTAATGATCTGCCTTTGATAAATAGAATTGGTAACTTAGAAGTTAAATTAGGTACTTTATTAAAGTTACTGTCACCGTTTATTCATCCAGTCTTCTTTGATCATATCTGACCCCTTTTCACCGATCATGATAACGGCTGCATTTGTGTTACCACTAACTATTGTAGGCATTATACTAGCATCTATCACTCTAAGGCCTTCTATACCATGGACTCGCAATCTGGGGTCCACCACGGCTTCTTTGTCCCAAGACGGTCCCATCTTGGTCGTCCCACTTTGATGGTATATCGTCATCGATATATGCCTCACTTGGCACTCGATATACTCATCAGACATGAACTTAAACTGCTTACAATTCGGCAAAGGCTTCAAGTACAGTCTTGAATTAAACTGTTTGAAGGGAGACGCATTTGCTACTTGGACGGCTATCTTTATTCCTTCGACCAGCCTCGCCACATCCAAAGGATCCTCGTGGTACCTCGGATTCATTATCGGATAGTGGAAAGGATTGGAGCTCTTCAGTCTCACGTACCCTCGCGTGTTCGGTCGCAGAAGTAGAGGCATGATCGTCCACGCGTCTTTATTCGCTATCGGCTTGTACACAGAATCGTAGATCTCATCGGTCAGCCCTAGAATCTTACGAACTATCTGCCCGTTGTCTGAAGAAAACGACGCTGGAGCCATGTGGAACTGAATATCGGGCCATAGCCCAGAACTGTTCGCGTATTTTGTATTTACAAAAGCGATTCCTTCCAAACCTCCTAAGGTCGTCATGGGACCTCTCTCATTCACCACGTAGTTCATCGTCACAGGGAACGCTTGGAATCTGTTTTGGACTATGGCAACAGGTTTATCGACTAGGAATGTTAGTCCACCGACTCCGACGTGGTCTTGTAAGTTCTCTCCGACCGGCAAATCTTTCAGCACTCGAATACCGACGTCTTTAAGATGATCTTTCGGCCCTATTCCCGATAGCATCAGCAATTGAGGACTGTTGATAGCTCCGGCTGACAGTATGACTTCTTTTCTGGCATACACGACTCGTTTTATACCATGTTTGACGTACTCCACCCCGTACGCTTTTAAAGTTACTGGATTGATCAGGATACGCGTAACTTGCGTATTTAATGAGATATCGAGGTTTTTTCGTGTTCGTACTGGTCTCAAGAAGGCTTTGGCTGTGCTGCATCGAGAGCCTCTTCTGATTGTGCCCTGAGCTATCATGAAGCCGGTTTGAACTGCTCCGTTGATGTCTCTGTTTTCGTAACCGATTTCGACGCCAGCTTCGACGAAAGCCGCGACTAGTGGGGTTCTCCAAGGCGCTTCTTGCACCGTCAAGTATCCCCCTCGACCATGGTACTTGCTTTTGACGAGGTAAGGGTTCCTGTTGTCTTCTGACTTGATGAAGTATTTGAGGACGTCTTCGTAGCCCCAACCAGGGTTGCCAAACTGTTCCCATTGGTCGTAGTCGTGTCTGTTGCCTCGCACATATATCATGTAGTTTAGGACACTAGAGCCGCCGAGAACCTGGAAAGACAAAATAAAATATAATCAACTAGCGCACCCGCTGCATTGCCATTTGCTGATTTGTGAATCTAAAACATTCATGGCGCCATCCAAACACATACAAAAAAAATATTTATCGGTCTAGCCGCTTAGGAGGACTTAAGTAACATACACACGTACAGTAGAATTATATATGTATATAAAGAAGATAAATACTCATGAACTTACTTAAAATTAATTTAATGTATTTAATAGGAAATCGAGTTATCTCTAACACAGGCAGAATTCTCCCATGTTTAGAGAGTATGCGTTATTGCCTCCTGAAAAATATATTATAGCAAATACGCACCTTATTTTGCTATTTAATATTATAAGGCGTTGTTCAAGATGTCCTGTTTAACAGGGGTTATGACTAAATTCAACATGAACAAATTTTACGAAACTGTGCCAGAAATCTGTAAAAAAAATCTGTTGTCGTCACTTAACAAATTCTCTTGGATCACGGGTAATGATGAAGTTCTAAGCATCCGCTCAAACCTTTCAAAGTTAAGTGGCCTCGTCATAGGCGATAGTGTTAAAAGCCGAATTTTAAGTCATTAAGGAACTAAAGCGTACTACTGAGGGCTCTGACGTGTTTTTCTAAAGAATCCTGACACGCTAGCAGAGTTGGGGATCAGGGGCGCAGTTGTATTAGATTACAAGCACTAAAGTTGCTTCTTGCTTGTAACCTGTCTTTAGTAGCTGTGCCTGGCATTTATGTTGTACTGCATGAGCTCGGTCTTGTACTGACTGCTTAACTTCGTTAGTTTCAGGTAGCAAGTACATGAGTAGGTTTCTTTGTCCCTCCGAGCGTTGCTCCTGTGAACCCATTGCACTATGGCAGATAGATGAGTGGATAGGTTACCTTGCCCGGAGGCCAGCTGTACCGGTGCTCCTTGACGTCGAGGCATACTGCGTGACTCAGTCTTGTACTGCCAGTGCAGATTCGTTAATGACTTTCAGTAGCTATAATGAGAAGGTTACCTTCCTCCGGGGCTAGCTGCAGTGGTACTTCTTGAAGCCGAGGCAGGCGTGCGCGTGACTCCGTCATGTAACACCTATCCAGCTTCGTTAGTGGCTTTCAGTAGCTATAATAAGAAGGTTACCTTCCCCCGCGGCCAGCTGCAGCGATGCTTCTTGAAGCCGAGGCAGGCGTACTGCGTGGGTTCCGTCTTGTACTGCCAGTCCAGCTTCGTTAGCTGCAGGTAGCCCGCTAGCGAAGGGACGTCCGTGATCTCGTTCTCATCTGGACCTGGAACGGTACAACGTTCGGGTGAACATAACAAACTTTTCCACATTTTACACGGGGTCTCTTCACGTAGGACCTATTTTCGTACTCATCATTACGACTATATTTTAATATAAAAATAGCCTTGAAACCGCGAAAAAAATCAGCTGCTTCACACTATTTGTCGGGGGTCAATGAGTTTTTTTGTGGAGACGGTGATGTTTTTTTCTCGTCATTTCAGTGTTGGTCCTGCCATGGAAATTGACGATAATGATCAGTACAATGATATTCGTCACCTAATTGGTAAAAATAGCAAGTTTTCCCTTGAAAATACTCTCGCTAAATTTTTATTAGCAAGAATATGAAGATATTTTAACGATTGCAAAATACGTACTTGAAAACAAATAAACGAGTCAATAAAGACGTTAAATGCCACAATTTATTGCATTGTCATTCTGTCACTAAAGTAATTAAATTTACAAAGGCTAAACTGTACTGTTCGTTTTAATTGAGTTTAATAATATCGTTACAATCTTCATTATTACAAATTAAACTTTGAATAGTTTTTTAACTCTTTATTATTCACACCTATTTATTACAAAGAAGGTTTTTATTATGAGCCCATATTATTTAAATTGGCCGAACTGAAGTCATGTCTTGCTCTGCTTGTGGTTCCGTATACGAAATTAACATCTACAATATTCAATTTAACTTGAGCTAATGCTGAGCTTCCATTAGATGATGCATTTTTGAGATAAAAAGCACGTACAAGTTTGTTCTGGTAAACAAATTATGCAACAAATGCTACGTTGAGTATTTAATTTTGTCGTTCAATTCGTTACTATGCCATGTCAAGTCTCAAACACACATTATCATTCTTACTAATCATATAGGTTAATTCAGTGACACTTACCACTTTCCAACAAAAGCACATTCCAAGTGTTGACCTCCGTCAGCCGATTCGCTACCACGGCCCCCGCTGACCCTCCCCCCACCACTACGAAGTCATACTCCTTCCTTGGCTCCTTATCCAACACCCTCGCTTCAGGGTCATACGAGTTGTAATTATGATACGTCAGCGCTCCAAGCAGTAAAGGAATCAGCCACAGTCCAGTCACGCTGACGGTCTTCAGCGCTGTCGACGCTAAGAGCACGTGTATACCCATTTTATGTAGGTTCTTTTTCTCGTCTATCACAGTTGTTAGTGGCCAGTATCACAGCATTATGGGACGCTTTGGTGCGGACTAGTCTGTTCGTTTGTGGCGGTCTGGTGGTTTGTTTTTGCGCATTGGTTTGGTGGTTGGTGTGTGCCCACGAGGCATGTTAGGCGTAGCACTGGCTGGGGGTGAGCGTCCTTTGTAACTGGAATTGGAGATAAATTATTATGTAGTTTTGGATTTTAATGAACATAGGCTCTAGAAAAAAAACTACGTTAAGATATTTTTGTTATTTAAAATGCTATAACAATGAAGATATTAAAGGTTTAAAGATATTTTTATTCGTACAATATCTTACTAATTTCTTCTTTGGATGATTTTTGAAGTTACATTTTTCTGGTTAAATTTTATTTTTGTCAACAAGAAATTAACAATTAGACTTATTGAAGAACTTAATCACTATCGTACATAACGTTCATCAACAGTCTTAAATATAAGTTAACAAGTTAAACTTTACTTTTGTAAAATTAAAAGGTGTCTGTCCGCGTCTACCTACAGTATCGAACAAAATATACCTAGAATAACCTAACTACCTAAACTAAAGTAAGTAGATCTAACTAAAACAAAAGAAAATTATATAGTAACAATAATTTTACTTATTGAAGACTTATTGAAGAACTTAATCACTATCGTACATAACGTTTTCAATAGTCTTAAATATAAGTTAACAAGTTAAACTTTGCTTTTGTAAAATTAAAAGGTGTCTGTCCGCGTCTACCTACAGTATTGAACAAAATATACCTAGAATAACCTAAATACTTAAACTAGATATAGTAGATCTAACTAAAACATTAAAACAAAAGCAAATTATATCGTAACAATAATTTTACATAACTTCTGCATATTTTTTTAAATGCTTACGTTGTTTGGCTAACGCTCGGTATATTTTAATATAGCAACTACTTACAGTACCTAACTTATTTTTTACATTCACCGTTCTAAAACACTTGAGCGGGGCAAACTCCCAAATTACAATTTATTTAGCACGTGAATTTTGAATAACGACCTCGATAATCACTTAAACATGACATTATGATTTCTTTATGCAACATAATATAATTAAAATGAGTGTATTATAATGGATCCACAAGGAAAAGACTTCAACGGGGGCGCGCGCGTCGATGTCTTTTATTGGTAGCTACTGAAAGTGCGAAAGCATTAATTTGATTTTTTACTTTTTGAGTGAATGTGCAATTATGTTTTAATATTTGGATCTTTTCAAGAATGCTATTGTTAAGATTTACTATGATAATCTATCGTAGCAAGAGCAGAGTGAGAGACGCCTCACGCCAGTACAGCCAGTAAGGGATAACACAATTTTATCCACTTTTAATGTTAGTTCTCACTGTCAATTCGCTTTCGGCCACATACGCAACCAATGTTCGCAACTGATTGCGTACGAAGAATTTTTCCTTTGCGTAGGCAACTAGATACAATTCGACGTGTATATATATATATATATATATATATATATATTTTTTTTTTTTTATGTATAACCACGCATAACTTTTTGCATAGTAGTCCGATTTCAATAATTCTTTTTTTATTGGAACGAGTATACTTCGAAATTGGTCCCATTAAAATTTTATCGAAATCGGCTGAGCCATTTTTTATAAATCAACAAAAATGTGAAAAATGCTACATCGGTTCATGCGAAATATTCGAGAATTCTGTTCACGGGTGAAGTCGGTCATGCTAATTTTTGCAAAAAATAATCTTGTTACATTGTTTACTACACTACGTGCAATAGTGCTAGTAACGGTGGTTCGTTTATCCCCCATAGCACCACTGAATTTAGGAATACAAGTCTGAGGGGATATATTGGCGGAAAGACAAATTGTCCTTTTGCTATGTTAGGGGTGCAGGTGTGCCCTTGATGCACGTACTGACGAAGTGGACTGATGATCTAATGAAGACCGTAAGGACGCGCTGCATGCTAACTGTTAATAATGTGACCGTCAATAAATAAATGCCTACATTTTTAGCCGGATGTCCGGTGCGTCAACACACGTTCTTTGTAATCCATACACCACCGCAAATCTGGTGAAAAAAACGGCCCGTTGTCCGGTGAAACAAATTGCCGTGAACAAGCGCTCTAAAGCGGCCGTCTTACGGCTGTAAAACGCCCACTGCTGCATATAGGTCACTCCTAAGAAAATCCTATAATACCGTGTAGAACCGGACTGCATACAACGTGTCCCTACAGTTTTAATTATATTCACGTGTACAAGTTTGTATACACAAATAAGTATGAGTACGAGAATATCTCTGTCTACATTCCGGGCTAACATACACATCCTTTTAACGACTTATCGAATCCTTAAGACGCTGTGAAAAGATACATCTTTCCATAGCCTTGTACCTAGTTATATATCTGATACGTCTTCATATGTTAATAAAATTATATTAGTCGTAATGCTACTCGTGATTTTCAGTGAGCAGTGGACGTTACACGTCTGATATGATCATGTTGATGATATAATATTCTGATATTTCCTCATAATAATAAGTAATAACTGACAAACCATTCAACAGTTCGTCAGAGCTGAAGAACGAGCCACCACCAAAGTAAAAGTAACTTTGCATATAATGAAGTGATAGTCTAGCTTTTTGTGCTAGGTATTATTATTGCATAATATTATGGTAATGTGTATTGTATTCCCCTTTGCTAATAGAATAAATTTGTTTCTCAACAGGTAAGCGACGTCTTTCTTCTACGACGTACTTCTGAGCGTAGGTAATGTAAATTTAATACTAGTGGTAAAATATCGGATAGTGATTCGATGTTGCCCAAAGAAAACAAGATTTATGTAAATGATGTCCGAGACTATGTCTTCTATTTTTTCATTTCATTTATTTGTAAATAACAACAATCACTTTAAAAAATTTAATGCGATAGTGTAAGAGTTGGTTCATTCGTCAAAATTAAATTTATAAAATATGCGATTCATGAATTTATTGTGTACCTACTGTAGGTTAGAATACTTATTTTTATTATCGCGAAAAGGTTCTGTTTGGCCACCATTTCGTCTGAAGGAAAGCAACGATGTGGTTTAAGATGAAGCACGAGGTGCCAATGTCATGGGTAATATGGGCGTGCCCATAACTTAAATTCAACAGTTCGGGCGCCTTCAAATCTGCCGCAACGTGCAGCACGGTCGCAGCGCTGGCACCGTGCTGCTTTGTACATCCTTATAAAATAAACGCGCGACTACAGCGCTGCATGTTGCTGCAGATTTGAAGGCATCATTATGTTCGTTAGTTATGTGTCGACCTTTAATCGGGTGGCTATTGATACGATAAACAACGTACTTTAGAATAGTTCGTTTCGTACTTCGCCGATTTGTGAGTGGCCATGCTCGTAATCTTTCTCAAGAGTTTTCTTGATACGACCCTAAAAAGCATGTTGATTTAAAACATAGCAGTATGTACCTATTTACTCTGACATAACTGAATGTTACGGGAAACCCAAGGCCTAACCCACATACCGTGCTAAATAGCTTACATAGTCGGAAGCACGCGACAAAAGTGACATAACGAGATATCTCAATCAGATCAGCAGCAGCTAGAAAGGGACACAGAACTAGGGTTACCAGATGGAAAATATAAATATCCGAAGACTGATTTCCATTGAAAAATCGTGTGATTTGTTCTAAATTTTCAAATGTTCATATCGTACGGAAGTCCGCCAGGTGTTTGAGTAATCTTAAGTCGGCCATCAATAGCGATTGAGCTTTTGTCTATCGCACGATCTCTTAGTGTAAGTAATCTGGATGATCCTTATTGGAGTATTTGCCCTCCAGTAAAACCTAAGCATTATATTATTACCTCTTTATTCTTAGGACCTCATCAAAGTAGCTTAACCCATTAAAGCCTGAATTATTTTAATGTTCCAGAATTGTTTAATATTTTAATATATTGTTATTATAGGTCCATTTCATCATTTTTTAAAGTTATTTGTTTGGTGCAACTTTTACTTTTGAAAAAAACCATGGGTGCCGTTTGGCACCGCTAGGCTAATGTGTTGTCTCAGGTCACATATAACTTAAATGAGAAGATTTGCTATTTATTAGCATTTTGCATTACTAACTACTGATTTAACTCTTTTAGGGTCTTACTATTTTATAATTGAAAAATAAAGTCAGTAAAAAACTTTTTTATTTTCAAAATGTACTGTATATTTCATGAACAATTAAGTATGGAATCGTAAGTTGCAAGCTGCGCTGCGCCACATCACATTTTTTTACATTGTAGTCTACAGGTCTCAAGAGCACATTTGCGACAGGATTCACTGGGAACCAATGAGTGGTTAAGACCATCATAACACACGTCATCGAGGATCATCAACTAGACTGAAACTTAACTTTCCATCATTTCTTTCGATTTCACAAGACGTCCCCCGTGAGGATGCAAGACGACGAGATGCAGCGTGTTCACGTGAAGTGCGAGTCCAACGGGACGGCTTATGAGAACCAAAAGATAACTCAGTAGAAGGTCCAGCTTCAACTTCATTGTCAGAAAAGCGAAGGAATACAGTGGGTCTACGCGAAGTACTAGACTGGCAGGACGGCTTCTGAGAACCATGAAATGATTCAGAAGGATATTCGGCCTCAGATTCACGTCTTTGATGCGTCGATGTCAGTACTACGTTACATCCAGCATTGAGTTGCTAATCTGTCAGATTATTTATAAAACCACCTCCATCTTCTTTAGCTGAATCCTCGTGTGATTGAACAACAGGTTCTGGAGGTTCAATATATAACAATCGAGGCTCAAAATCTTCGTCTTCTTTCGGTATAGCTAATGCTTAATGTAATGAATAAATCCTGAAAAAATAAAAAATAAATTTTACACGCAAACGCACTCAAATTATTAAAAAATTAGAAAATATTTTATGAAAAATGCATCTGTGAAAAGCATACATATCAGCCTACGGGTGCCGTTTGGCACCCGTCACATTGCGGGTAGGATAAAACTAACAAATATAACAAAATCGCGTAATGTTATTGTATTATAGGAATAAACATTGTTTTTATACAAATAAAACGTATAAAAATGTAACAAATCATAGTAAATAAAAGAATTATGAGCGACTTACTTGAATTTAGCATCCATTTTTTGAATATTTTTCACAACACCAAATAATACTCGTCCTTGACGGTTGCATCATGTTTACTGGTTGACAAAAAGTAGTTGAAAACAAAGCTAGCTCTGTCTACTGTCTAGTACCGCATAGACAATTGAAATTTTGAATATATCAATTACTATAAGCGTAAAGCGTGAAAGTTCAAATACATAAAACTGGGTGCCAAACGGCACCGCTAGGTCATAATGGGTTAAATTGGGACCAGTCACTTATAAAAATCCCGACTTTCCTGTAATTTATAACCTCTAAACAGAGTTTAAAGCCCTGATGTTTCAGGATATTGTGAGATATGGTAACCCTGCACAGAACGTGGTATTTCCTAGCTCGGCGAAGATATGATCGGTTTCCTGAAGTACTGTAATATGCGATAATAATTTGCTCTCCGCCGTTCGAGAAAGTAATCTCTGGTCTCGATCGTTGACAATGTTATGTGACGGCGGTGTAACGCTTTTGTTATTGAAGCTTTGGGCTGGTGGTCTCATTGAAAATGTTATCTAGGTTTTTGACCGACGAAACGGAGGAGGTACGTAATTCGACGTATATATATATTTTTTTATGTGTAACTACACATAAAAAAAATATATATACGTCGATTTCAATGAAACCACCAGCCCAAAGCTTCAATAACAAAACGCATAACTTTTTACATAGTAGTCCGATTTCAATACATAATTCTATTTTTATTGGAAAGATTCTTCGATGTTTGTCCCATTTAAATTTTATCGAAATCGAGCCATTTTTAAATGGCTAAGCCATATTTGATAATTCAACAATAACGTGAAATTGCTACATCGATCCGTGCGTACTATTCGCGAATCCTGTACACGGTTGAAGTCGGTCATGCCATTTTTTGCTAAAAATTATTATATGGTTGCCCTCGGCCAGCGCGCGAAATTGATCTATTTCTGGGTTTTGGTATTTGTTTACAGATTAACTACGATTCTTATGAAAATTCATTTGGCGGCCATGAATGAAACCAAAATAGTGATCAGTTTACTTATGTGCAAAATGAAATCAACTAAAAACTGTGGTGAAAATCAGTTTATGCACTTTTGTGCATAGACTGACGACTTTTTTCGATTTTTAGATGTATCTATCTCGTAAACACTATCTATTAATGGCTGCCAAATGAGTATTCATGAATTTACAATGAGTAGTTTATCTGTAAATGGCATTAAACCAAAAAAAAAAAAAAAAATTCGCGCTCTGACCGAAAACATCAGCCTAAGCAAAAATTCGTAAGGCGAGCCGTCCGGTGGCGAGATGGATGGACGTTATCAGATAACGCTTGCAGGTGGTACCATAAGAGAAGCCTATACCGAGCAGTGGAATAAAGGTGGCAGAATGTCGTCTTCGTTTTAGCCATAAAATTTTCACTACTGGACATAAGCCTCTTCTATAGATTTTCAATAAGAACAGTTAGAAATGGTTCAACATGCACGATCCTGCGGTTTTAATGAGATTATCTATCCATCTTGCGGGTGGATGTCCTACGCTGGGCTCGCTGGTGTTCTTAAGCTAATATCTAAGTGAAAAACGTTGAACTACGATCTGCCCTTGGCGGATTTCTCATAATTAAACTTTTATAGAGTCGAGCTCAATTTTAACGTCGTGCATTGTCAAATTATTCCGTAGATTGTACGGAGAAGCAAAACTGACGTTAATCGCTCATAAAACGTAGTTTTACGTTGTTAACTCGTCATTTAGGGGTCATTAGCATCATAAGTGTGGAAGAAAGCCCTAATATGCTCGCATAAAATGACTGTTTCGAGAGGAAATGAATGTTTAATACTAGTTTTGACGGTGAAACGTATTTTGGATGAGCAATTACATGTAGTGGCATGGGCATTGTACGCTTACGTGATTTGTATTTGACATGCGGCACATTAGACAGATCTAAAGTAGGAACTGAACGAGAACAGTACTCAGTACACCTGCTTAGTATAATAGACAAGTAAGTAACGTTTTATTACTCGCGAATAAGACCACCCTTGACAGCCATCTCGCCTGATAGTGCGGGGTGCGCTTCACACTCTGAGCCTCCCAGACTTGTATTCTATGTGTCAGACAATGACAACTAGCATCTAGACTTAGAACAGATATTTACAATAAAATTAATTTTAATTTTCACTTAAATATCTGCCTAGCCGGCAATCGAACGCCAGAAGGGCTTACTTTTAACCAAAAATATTTTTATTACGTATTACGGTGCATATAATTGAAAAGAGAAAATCAGGTATTTTATTTCACGCTCTCGAAAAATCAGTAATTCTTGTATCAAGATAACACGTAATTGCGTTATGAAATTGACCCATAGGCCATAAACCAAAAACAATTTATCTAAAACCAAAATCTACAACTTACATAACTAATGAGGTGCACGGAATATAAAATGCACATATTTTTCGGTTTGTTCGGTTCGGTTTCGGCCGCACTGCCGCGGTTTCCTAGGGCACTGATTTAACCGGATAGGTGTATACTGTAGTTTAGGTAAATAAAAAATTAGAAAAGGCATGGTTGCTAACAAGTCTAGCAGGTGCGACTTAGCACAAGAATCAACAGAAATGAGTTGAAGAAAAATGTCTACTGGGTAATGAAATAGTTTTTTGGTCACTGAAATGCATTATATGCAAAGAGTGGGTCGGTAACCAAACGAAATTGGTTGGTAATACATATCATTATTTGCAGCTCGATAAATAAATAGGACGTAATATGTTATTCAGCGTGTAATCATCATTTCAGTCTTAGTAAATTTACTATTGGAAACAGGCCTCCTCTATGGTCATAGGAGCTCCGCGATAACAAAACATAACTCTAGTAGACATAACTCGAGTTTGGGCTCAACTGATTCGTCTTGACAAGCACTTGAAGTCGATTTCGATGTCGATGCCGATTTCGATGTCGATTTCAATGTCGATATCCAATGTCGATGTCGATATCTATGTCGATGTCGATTTCGATGTCTATTTCGATGTCGATTTTGATGTCGATTTCGATGTCAATTTCGATGTCGATGTCGATTTCTATGTCGATTTCGATGTCGATTTTGATGTCGTTTTCGATGTCGATAGTTAACCTACTTTTTGTTACACACCTAATCTACAAAAGCGATTGGTTTCTGGCACGCCGGCCGCTTCCGCGCCACGCTCGCTTCGCTCGCTCGGCTCGTGCGTTGGTTGTCATGTTCCAACCTAATCTGGCAGTTCACGGTCAGTCTTTCGATTATGGCATCGATATACTGCTGTCCATGTTTATATGTCTCATTAATTTATCAACTACCTAATAATTAATTACCTTCCCGTTAAGTAATTCACCTGATCCTAATAACTTTCCAAATATTTTGGGAACATCCCAAAAAAATATTTCCCGTTTCTTAGTTCTATGAAACTGTAACAGATTTTGTGGCAGATACTCATATATAATTTATTGAATTATTTTATGTGCGATGGCAATACAAGCTGCACACTTTTCATTAATGTACATTATTAACAATGTCGTAAAGTGCTGTGCACAACGACAGCACTGATGAATAAAGTGCAGGCAGTGTGTAGTCAAACGCGAACCTATTCGAAAAAAAAAAAAAAAAGATCAACAAATGGAATTTGAAAAAAAAAAACTTGTACTAATTCACCGCTATTTGTGTGTCTACCAATTACAGTTTCAAAAAAAGTTGACTGTTTAATGACAGTTTCCCTTTTTTGAGACTGTCAATAGTGTCTGCTGCGTATGTGCGAATAGGATTCCATGCTACAGAAACAAAATCAGCACGACCGAACTCGAAACATAGAACTCCAGCATGGAGCCGGACTTTAAGTTATTTTCTCACGAGTTACAAAACAGCTTGGCCACGCTGAATAAGAACAATACCGTGTTTGCGTCGCATCAATCAGAGCATGATGTGTTTTGGTTACACGTTCGTGGCTAAACGCCGAGACGCCATTGTGCTGAGTTTACTTTTGTTGTAAATTTTAATAGAAAAAGACATTATTTTCTTTGTATTAGCTGTGTTGTATCATCATCCATTTATCGTTTGATTTGTTATTTTTATATGCTTGTTGAACAGCCACGTCTACTCCACGGGAAAAATATAGGTCGGGATATCTGAAATTCTCTTTTCAACCTAAATTCAACAAAATTTCAAATATCCCGAGCTATATTTTTCCCGTGGAGTAGACTGGCCATGTTTTCTAATCCCTGGATTAGAAAATAGCAGATATGCCTGGAATAGCAAATAGATTTACCGCTCTTTAAAAGTATGATTCTAGTTACTACTGAAGTGTGCCACTAGTCACTAGAACATCTTGAATACTGTATTCTAAATTAAGATACTACCTGCCCATCCCGGCTTCGCCACAAATGCGATTATGAAGTGAGATATTTATTTTATTTTATATAAACTAACCTATCTCTAAGGTTGATCAAACTCCACAGAGTGTGCAAAATTTGGTTAAAATCGGTTTAGTAGTTTAGGAGTTCATCGCTACAAACAACGTGACGCGTAATTAAGATTATTGTACTGACCAATTCTTGTATTAAGCACTCTAATTGGAGCCAAATAAAATTTACTCTAAATCGTTATTATTGACAATTTACTAAAAAATACAACCACCTTCTGTGTATGTAAAAAGTCGTAGGTGATTACATTGCATAACGATAATTTAATGGGCTGCTAAATATAACAAAACCAAATACCTGCGGTCAGACACATGATCTTCATTTTCCCTCCATCGCTTTACATTCCAAGCCAGCCGGCCTTAACTAATGCTAATAAACAACATAACGTGGAATTATGGCGAGACATCGAAAACAAATGTGATATAACAGTGTGGCAAGCCGGCAATGGGTGAAGGACGTTTCTCGAACTTTTGGCGGCGTCGTGTTGCCACCTGTTGTTAGTTCATTCAAACCGCTTATTGTTGATGAAAGAACATAAATGGATTGTTTATTCACTTGAAAAAGAGGACAACAGACATCATCATCAGCATTTTATAGAACTGCGTAATGCCTACATTGTTTTGGAAGTTCATATTTGTTCCTTGCTTTGCATCTTTTATCCTAGTTCCATGGCAGTTAGAGATTTTGGTATGAATTACTTTGTTTATGCAACCACTATATTACTTTGTATTAGAGTTTGATTGAATATCCAGTCAAAGCTATTTCACAAAAGTGGTTTTCCATGTCTGAAACTGAACACGACTGAAATTCATCAACGAAACACGACTGAAATTCATCAACCCAAGTTGGGCCAGCTTGACATAATTATACGCGTTGGGTCAACTAAATGATGAAAGTGGTTCCAAGTGCTTCACACCGGGTGAAGGTCGCACCTCGAACTACCTACACTGTTGTCACGACATAACCCTTATTTAAATACCTTAATCCGAATACAAACTTGACTGTATCCAAATTCGTTAACCGGGCCAAGTTCGGGCCAGAATGGTATAAATGTTAGGTCAGCTAAATGTGAACCGGTGAGAGTGGTCCCAAGTGTTTCACCGGGTGAAGGCCGTCTCTCGCTTGCGTACGATGCTGTCACGACATAACCCATATTTAAATACCGTATTTCAAATACAAACTTGATTATGTACAAATTAGTAATCCGAGCCAAGTTCAGGCCAGAATGGAATACATGTTAGGTCAGCTAAATGTGAACCGGTGAGAGTGGTCCCAAGTGTTTCATCTGGTGAAGGCTGTCTTTCGCCGGCGCACAATACTGTCACGACATAACCCTTATTAATATGTTATTCCAAATACAAACCTAACTACCAAACTGGCAATAAATTAATGAGTTTTTAATGCCAAGATCGGGCCAGAATTGTATACAAGTTAGATCACTTAAATATGAACCGGTGAGAGTGGTCCCAAGTATTTCACCGGGTGAAGGCCGCCTCTCGCTTGACCGCGATGCTGTCACGACGTAACCCTTATTTATATATCCCATTCAAAATACCAACCTAACTACCAAAATGGCAATAAATAAATGAGTTTTTCAAGCCAAGTTCGGGCCAGGATGACATACATGTTAGGTCAATTAAATGTGAACCGGCGAGAGTGGTCCCAAGTGTTTCACCGGGTGAAGGCCGCCTCTCGCTCGCCCGCGATGCTGTCACGACGTGTTGTCATCGACAATTAGTATGCGAGGACGATGTAGGTCGAAGAAAGTTGTTCTCAATACATACATTATTTATTATACTATGGAGTAATGTAAAGGGCTTGACAACTTTTGCGATTAAGGGCACAAGGTTTTTGTTAAGATTGTAATGGGAATTAACTTTCGTTGATGCTTATTGTGTCTGTGATATTTATTGCTTATTTCTCATGGCGCTTTTAAAGTTTAATATCAAAGGTAGTACAGAGTAATCTTATAGAAATATGGCTATCTGTCACTTATTTCTATTAGAGTAAAAAAATTTGGATGGTCTACAACAGGTCCCATTGCGGAATTTTCTAAAAGGACAGATTTACGGAAACTATGTGCCGTAGTTAATACCTTTACCATGAGCGGGATATAAATAAATTCATATTTAAAATTGTTTTACCCGCGCGGTATCTTAATTTTTGTGGGATAACACAAAATGGGAGCATATATTTTTCTGGGATAAAAGGTAGCCTATGTCACTTTCGGTCGTTAAAATTATGTCCATGCCAAAAATGAAGTCAATCCGTTGCTCCGTTACTGCGTGAAAGAGGAACAAACAAACACACTTTCGGATTTTTAATATTATTAGTAGGAAGTAAGGATAAGGATATTATTTTATTTGAATTTCAATAGAATACAAAGTTATTTTTATAGCTTTAGTTCAACAAAATTGTGATATGTTTCGAAATATTTGAATGTTTTCGTGCTCTGTTGCTAGGTCAAAGGGCAAAATTCATTTTTAGGTCTCCTTTAAGAAGGGGCTAAAGTAACACAGCCTAAAATTCTCATGCGTAACATACAAATTGCAATCGTTTTACTTACATTTTTTTTCAATGTGCCACAGTCAAATACAACATTTAGAGTCAGTGATATGTTTAATGGATTTCTAGACAAATCGCCACCGTGTTTCAATGTCATCATAGTAATATATAAAGAAGTCACACTGGGCTAGTGGACAGTTGCGTAAGAGAACGAAAGCAGTTTTCGGCGGCCTTCACCCATTGCGCTGGTTGCCGGGCGGCGATCGGTTGCGATAGCGCCGTGTGCGGCGGTTCTTATGTGGTTTGTTTACTAACAACTGGGCATGACCGATATCGGTATTTTGTTGAGAAAATGTTGATGATACGTTACATGGTATTTTTGACCCTTGTGCGGCTAGCATTTGCACTGTTTATATTAATTATAATTTTATCGTGGTGTCACAAAACAAGACTTAGCAAATGGAGAGGTTTATACCTGTCACATTTTCACACGTTGTTAAAATTGGGGTGTAGTACATACCCATTACAACACAGTATACACATACTGGCTATCTACTCGTAGAGTACTATAAGTGTAAAGATTTTTAGTTAGCTCCAAAAACGGCTAAAAATTAAAAGTAAAAAGGTTGGCGTTGGTCTTTGATGGAAAATTATAAAAAAAATCATACATTCAGAGTCATTTAAAACTTTGCATGCGCACCATATGATGCTTCTATGAGATTTGTATTAATCCCATTCCGATGGCCATCTATAGCATGGCTGATCTAGTGAGCCATGACTCATTTAATAGTAATAGAATGTTGATAAGTAAACAATAATTGTTTTAGCGGTAATGATGTAAAAATAGTTCATTCAGTTACCTAAAATTGTGAATAATGTTCAGTTACCTAAATTCAAAGGATTGAGGTCTAAATAATATGTGGTAACGGCTTTAAAAAATCGTCTCTTTAGTTTGTCATCAGTATTTGTGATGTAGCAATTATACTAAAAGCTTATAATGCTGCACCCATTTGACCCAATGCTAAAACGAACTATGACTCACTCGATGAATAAGAATGACACAAAATAGTTTCGCCAATTCTATTGGTCATTTGCTAATGTATTGCAATTAGCAAACTATTTGGACTAATTACTTGCTTTGACAGTTGTCGGATTGTAACTTAAATGGCGATTAACTCGTTGCTTCATTCAGGACACGGTAACATTATATCATATAAGAAAATTGTTACGATCTTTTTAGTATGTTGTTTTGTTAATTTTTAATTGGCTTGCGATTTATCAGATACTGCTTGACGTAGTAATGTAAGTTGTGATACTGATATTATCTACAATTCTTGAGCTTTTACTTTTGGTCGATCTAGTAACGTAAGGTTTTACCATCTTACAGAGTGAACCTCTTTGAAAACACGCGCGTTACGTGACCCAAGTTAGTTTTGTGTTCAAGAATTTCGAGTGATATTTCTATTTGCAATTTTTCTGTCATTCGGCATTAAAAATATTATTCCAAACGAAATTAGCGAAAATAAAAAATTATACATAGAAAGTTACGTAATGTCGATAGGGTATTAGGGCCCTAGTGTCAGATTCCACAATTATGCTCTATGGTATTACTTCGTGGTATTTTTTGCGCTCTGCGTCTCGGCATGGTACAGCACTGATATTGGCACTGAATTGACCCTCTTATGAAACTTTAGAGATGCACTGATACACTCCCGAGAAATTTGCCGACGGTACTAGTCACAGCCATGAGCCTAGAGATTTCTTTGATTTGCTTTTACGATAGGCTGATGATCCAAAATAACCAAACTGAACTTCATCGGGTTCTGAGTCAAAAGCTCTCTCACTAAGAAAATATCAACTTTAAGTTCATTTGAAAATTCGTAGATATTTTGTGGGAAACATACGATAGAGGTGGTTTTGTCGGTTCCGCGCTGTTTGTTCGAATTTATGATGTGTATAACAGATTAAACTGATACAGCTCTACCATTTCCACCATTCATTCATTACCTTCACATTCATTTTGTGCTTGGTATGAAAATCGTTCATCATTTTGAGAAAATATATTTCGACTAGATCTACTTTCTCTGCGTGTTTATTTTCGGTTTCAGTTTTTTCTCTGGGTTGTTTTTGTCGAAGCTTTGGAAAGATTAGATGAGATTATTGAAATAATTATATTAAATTCAAATAAATAAGATAAGAAAGAAGGACCGCTTACCATCAGGCAAGTCGGTGGGAAGTGCGGACTTATTCAAGATAGAAAAAATTGGCATCGGGCGCAAATTTTTCACGGGTATTTTTGCTTTGACGTAATACTCACAAATCTCATGATGTTGGAGGAAGAAACTCCATATTCAGCTCTCCTCTCATTAAGCAACGTACATCTTACGAATACGACCGTAAAATAAGCATATAAATCGGCTCTTTTACCCTCATCTCGTCAGCATTTGCATTACAATGTAATTTCACGTAACGAATGGCATTACACCTCCGACCGCTCTCGTCTATACTGCTACGTCGAAGTGTTTATGGTCTTATGGTCACCTATAGCTGAGTTTGTTCCGGGTTGTGCAATATTTTTGCAAATATTGTTTTTTTACACAACTAAGTTACAACGTCGTAAGAGTACGTCGCGTGTTGATAAGTGAAGCGACCCATTTATGTGGTACCGACGCGTACCTACTAGGCAACTTGTTGCGGTGATTATATATATATTTTTCGCAAAAAATGGCACAACTGACTTCAATCGTTTACAAAATTCGAATAGTTCGCTCGAATCGATGAATTGATAAATCAAGAATAATGTGAAAAATGTTACATAGATCCGTGCATAAAATTTGCGTTCTAGCGATGCGCCCCGGCTTCGCACAGGTGTATTATACTAATAAACATTTTTCTTGAATTACTCTATCTATTAAACCGAACTGCATCAAAATCCGTTGCGTTGTTTTAAAGATATAAGCATACATGGGGACAGACAGCGGGAAGCGACTTTGTTTTATACTATGTAATGATTCTGTACACGGGTGAAGGCACTAATGGTTTTATTAACCTAGGGAAACAAAATACACAATAGCATTGGTTTATTCGGCTGCATAGTAACTACTTGCTAAAAATTATGCTTGCACAAAATACTGTGGCTATTTTGCAAAGTTCACCAAGTACACAAGTAAATCACGCAGGGACAGGAATATCGCACTTGAAACCCACGACTTTGCAATTCCAAGGCGATTCTACGGCTTCTCCCATTACGTAACCCCGATTTCCACCTATATGAAGTCACCATCATCTTTTAAGCCGTATATGACGTCCAATGCTGGACATAGCGCTCTAGGCATAGGCAAAGGCATCTCATAGGCCTCTCCTTTGGATCTCCATAAAACCGGTCGGAAGAGGCTTGCATCTAGCGCGGTACTGCGGTATTAGTCCACGTCGAAAATGACGTCCCACGCTGCACTTGCTGGTACGGGGTCCTCAGTCGAGACCGACAATTTATGCCTGATTAAATGGACCAATTCTGGACTCTTTTTGTTCAAAACCAATGCAATCGAGATGCTATTTTTTTACTCAACTCCTAATGATACTTAACTGTTTTTCTTCAATAACATCTATTGTCAGGGTTTCGAAATTTTTGAACTTGCTCTTGTCCATATTTATGCAGCTGTAAGATTAGTTATCCCAACAGATCCGAAGCCGCGAGTGATTCGGCTCGCAAATGGCTCGGTTGTTGGCACGTGACGTAACGCGCGTGCGTTACGTCGCCGGTAACTCACGCTAATGTTATGCAGTGTAATTGAGTGCCCGTTACCTAAGGTAAACGTACGTAACTGCGGACGAGTCCCAATACGCGGACGTTACTCGGTTTTCTAATTTTTGTAATTTTCTACGAAAGTTTAACTTAATCTTATGAATGACAATAAATTCTTGGTTATATTTCAAAGTATTATACAGGCAAAACTGTACACGTAGTGTAATGGTGTCCAAACCAAATTATCTCAAAAGTGCGATGTCGTAAAATTTTCGTTAGTCTGATAATTCAGTAGCTGAATTTGGTGCCTACCCTGTCATCAACTTCAGTTCATTTCTTAGTTGTCTAATGTGATACAGTAAGTGTGCTATTTTATTACGATACTTAGATAAATTTCCTAATATTATAACCTATAATCTAGACATAATATTTATGATTATTTATAATATTTGCGTATCCGCCTACTGGTACATACTAAACCCGTACTTGTCCCAATGCACGGACAATAATCACATTTTCCGTCCGAGAAGTGGGACACACATCAGTTCTTTAATAACCGTTGTACCAAAGTTCGGATCTTGACCTTATTGCCTTGAAATAAGTCTCATTTTTCCTTGCATATAATAAAATCGTTTTCAAAATCGTGCAAAATGCAATTATTATAATTCGTTTGGGTCTTATTCCTTTGAATCAAGAATTATTTTGGGCTGGTCCAAGCAATAGTCGTAACCAGTTTGCTTTAGTATTGCTTAAACTGTATTTTTATACATGAAAAATAAATTTGTTTGATTTTCAACGTAGGTAGATTTAAAACAATATTATAATATTGAAGTTTATGCTTCAATATTTTTATATTATGTTTAAAGATTGTCTTAAGTAAGATTTTTCGTGCTCAGATTTTGGCAAACGACTCTCTTAGCCCAAAATTGTTCTATGCACCATCTGCGTATATGTTCCAAGATAGCAATATATCGACAGATACATCGTTCTCTATGACTAGCTCATACTTTTCTCTGTCGAGCTGTATTCTAGCTATAATATCCGTACCATTTTTTGCTTTGGGAATGATTGTCATCGCCCGGTTGACTATTTTGCAGTGGGTTGTCGTGGCACTCATATTCTTCCACATATTTCTAGATTTAATTCATAGGGCAGAAGTCATCGATTCCTGCTGTATATATGCAGGTGCAGCGGTGTGATATCTAAGATTATTTCAACAGCAGCTAAGTGTGTCTTTTTCATACATCTGTTAATTAAAGAGCACGCTATTCTGCGTTTCTCGTAGCATAGTTGTATTTTGCGCGTGTTGGTATCTGATTATTGGTTAGACTTCAGTCTTTTCCTACCGCTTTAGTGCATTGCCATAAAATTTTGTTGCCTCCGTGGTGACATATTCGAGTATTTTTTCCACAGAAGTTAATGGCCTAGCCAGATACCTAGATATTTAACTTCCTTGGTTAGTATTAACCTAGTAGTATCATACATAGAGTTCCTAGTAGTATCATAATAAATCTGTTTTGTTGGTTTTTTGTGTGAATAACACTCACTCCATTTCAGTGGTGGATTCACGGAGAGTCCGTGGCGTTGACATCATTTTTTATTTTATCTCCTAACACGAAGTTGGAAGTCAAAAATTCCAGACACTATTATCACCAGGTTTTCAGCATAATATGCCACAGTGACAATGCCTTCTTTGTTAAGGAGTGCGACAAAGTCGACCACTAGTAAACTAGTAAAAAAACTTTTTGCTAGTGGTCTCTTATGTGCTCATTGCAGATTATTTCTAGCGTTTTCAATAAGAAACAGCTGAGGTTATTGGTGCATACGACCTTGGATTTGTGTAATCGATTTTTCTTGGCTTTGGCAGTAAGACCACTTTTAACTTCTCTCCAGGCTTTAAGTATATATCTGAAAAATCCCCGCCATACACGAGCTAAATATGGCGATTAAATGTATTTTATCATTTTTAGGCCTCATTGGAAAAGAACTGGATATATTTCACACAGTTTTGGCGCCTTGTGTGGTTGAAAAGTGCTTATTGCCCATAAAAGAGTCTCCTATGTGACAATAAAGTCTGCAAAATCCTTTGTCTTCCATACCAGATTTAAGTGGTTCCTATCCCCCTGTGTAGTTCAGTTAACAGTCGGTAAAAGTACGTTTGTAGAAGCAATTTAAATTGCTTTTACATTTTATAAGTACTATCAGGCTTCTTCAAATGCCTAGCTTTATTTGTGAGTCACTCGATATATTTTTTCTAAGTCACGTAGTTCCACTCTTAGATTGAATAGAGTTGCTAAACGTTTTCCGTGAGTTTTTCTGGCTTTTTTTACCTTTACCTTGAATAGGTGGTGCATATTTGTATACTCTTGTCAGTTTGCTGGTGTATCAGTGCTTATAGCTCTATTGAAAAGATTTCTAACCTTTTATTTGAGCATGGTTATTTTTCCATCATTGGTTTTTAGAACTGAAAAACTAAAGTTCTCATTTTTCAACGGGCAAGCTTTTTCATAGCTCTTTCTTAAATAATGTACCAAGACTTCTGACTAAAAGCATTAATTCTTTGACTGCCTGATGTAGTGCCACTTCTGTCATATCTTGGTATGCCGTGTTCTAAAGGTAACTATACTACTGTGGTTAGTTAGAGACTGTGGGATATTATTATATAAGAGTACGCATTTTATTTTGTATGGGAAGACTGAATACATTACATTACCTTGGGAATCATTTAAACCGCTTATCTTGCAACGGACAAAATACGGTTCCTTTACCAGTGCTATTAGTGTTAACTACCTAACGTTTCAGCATTTTTTTTCATAATGTGATTATTGTTTGTTTGAAATACATTTTATTGCATGTAAACATTATTGCATTATTATGCATTATTATTTCTTTGATTTACGAGAACTTAAATGGCTTGAACTTAAATATTCTGTAATAATACAATATTAGGCAATATAATTTCTAATGTAAAGCAAATAGAGTTCTAATTCGTATTGCGTCCGGGAATTGGGTCGATTTCTCCAAGATTCGGGTCGATTTTAAAGTTCATATAAATAATAATACAATAGAAAGGCAATTTAAATTCTAATATAAAGCAAATAGAGTTTAATTTCGTATAGCGTCCGTTAATTGGGACGACATTCCGCGCATTAGGACAATTCGTCCGCGGTTTGGTACATTTGGGTATTTTTTTACATTTTGGATATTAATTCCCATTAAAGCTCAAACAAATTAAAAAAAGTTTAATTATTATAAATCTTAGATAAATGCCCTACCTGGTCATATTCACTTTGTTGTTGTAAGTCTATTAGTATAAGCGTAGTATTACTTCAAAGTCAGCAAAGTTCAAAAACGTCCGTACATTGGTACGTTTACCTTACTTTACTGGTGCGCACTTCATTTAGACCGCGTACTGGCAAGTGCAGCTTAGGACGTCCACCCGTAAGAAATAGACGTCCCATTAAAAAACACGGAATTGCGCTGAGTACTTCGAGCAAATATCTACAGAGCCACAGTCCCTAATTCAAAGTTCAAAACACTGTCACATTATTTGTAGGCTCAGACCATTTTAAACTTAACATTATTATTATTTTTTTTTAAATTAAGAAGTCAAGAATATTTAGATACCATTAATTATAAAACTGTACAATTCATAATGATGTAATTATTAGGAAGCCTATCCATCAAAATACAGGTGTTCTCACACCTAGTTTGATGGCCATGGCTACATGTCTTGTATTGTACTGAGAGTAATAAATTATTTTTCATTTTCCAAAAGAAAAAAAAAGTAGTAATAAAATGTCCGAGCGCCGTCATACACACTCAGATAATATTTACATTAAATAATTCACAATGACCCGTATTTTCGAATCTCGACGTTATCTCACCTATATAATTAGTGCTTGTAACCGAGCACTTTGGCATCGCGCGGCGTTGTAGTCGGCTTGCAATCGCCTTACGACTAACAAAAAAGCCTGCCCACTAAGTAGCTTGGGCAGAGTTTTGCCTCGGACACTTTTTTTGCATGATTGTGACTCCATAGATATTTTGCTCGAAGGCTGAGTACAAGGTTTTATTGAAGATCTATTGGGGAAGCTAATGTCCAGCAGTAGATGTCCTATGGCAAAATGACGTCGCCGGTAACTCACTCTAAACCTAAAGTTATGCTGTGTACTTGAGCGTCCCTTACTTACTTCACTGGTGCGCACTTCATTTAGACCACGTACTGAGAAGCGCAGTGTAGGACGTAAGGGAGAGATGACCTCATTAGAATCACGGAATTGCGCTGAGTACAAGGTCTTAATATCTGAAGGGGAAGCCAATAGTAGATGTCCTATTGCTGAATGACTTTGCCGGTAACTCACGCTAATATTATGCAGTGTAATTGAGTGCCCGTTACCTACTTTATTGGTGCGCACTTCATTTTGACCGCGTACTGGCAAGTGCAGCGTTGGATGTCTACTCGTAAGAGACAGATGACCTCAGACACCATGATTGCGCTGGTTACAACGTTTTATTGACGATATAAAGGGGAAGCCAATGTCCAGCAGTATACGTCCTATGGCTGAATGACGTCGCTGGTACTCACGCTAATTTTATGCAGTGTAATTGAGTGCCTGTTACCTACTTTAGTGGTGCGCACTTCATTTAGACCGCGTACTGCCAGCGTATGACGTCCACCCGCAAGGAACAGAATAGATGATCTCTTTACGAGACGCAAGAACGCGCTGGATCCAAGACGTTTTCTGATTTGATCTGGTGTTCTTTACTGTCTTTAATTGGTCTTAAAATACTGGTCTTATTGCAGATCTATAAGGGAGTTCTATGTGAAGCAGTAAAGGTAATATGAGGGAAATTATGATGATGGCATTCAGGTGGAAACCGCGGTAGTCTAATAGGAGAACTGTCGGAGAGTCGTCTGGTATAGCGTGGCCGTGGAATAAAATCCACGCAACTAATATTGCACAGGTTTCTCATATTTAAATCTATGTCAACTCTCTCTCTCTCTCTCTCTGTAGAGGAGAACCATCATCCGGACAGATGAAAGAAAATTTCACCAATCTCGGAGCCTACGAGTAGATGCTTCGCTCGCCACGCTTGCTCGGTCATTAAATTGGACGAACTAATTAAAACGCGGGAGACAATAATAAGTGCTTGTACGAAATCGTAGCCATTTTAATTTTGCTTTTATTAACGAATTCCTATTTTGTCTGTACAATTGCACACTATGCTTAGTTTAGGCCTAGCCTGGCTTAGGCAAAATAGTAATCAAAACTCAACTTCTATAGTCTAATAACTTCTATAACTTTTATAGTCCACTGCAGGACGTAGGCCTACCCACGAAGGGTGATTGGGCCATATCCATCACGCTGGCCCAGTGCGGGTTGATGGATTTACATACGCCATTGAATTTCTTCTAATGGCGTATGCAGGTTGCTTCACGATGTTTTCCTTCACCGAAAAGCCAGTGGTGTGAAATTTCGTACATAAATACCAAGGAAATCATTGTTACGGGTCCGGGATTTGAACCCACGACTTCACGATCGCAAGGCGGGTGTCATTACTACTAGGCCACCACGGATTCTATGCAACACACAACTTCTATACAACAGTACAATAGTAGATATTAATATTGTTTTAAAACTTCATGTACGCTTAAAAATCTCTTCAATGGAGTACTAATTCATTAAATTATGTAAATTTTTAAGTAGATTAACAGATGCAATAAAAATTCACTATTTTACCTTGCGAAATCTAAACTCGTAACTTTTCATACATTTTTATAAAGCGCTTGAACTAGTACATTAAACTTAAAACATTAATTTATTGTATCGTCCTAGTTGGAGGCTATAAAAAACGCGCAGATTTTGAAACGTCAAATTAGATGTAACCATAAAAATATGTCAATGTCAGTGAACTGCTGACTCGTGATTACAGAACGTTGTACTCGAAATTACACAACGGCAACGGTCATCTTACACATTCGTCTACCGGCATGTATCAGCAATGCATTTGGTGTTGCAATAATGTTACACGTTACGTAATAGGACTGGTGAGTATAGCAACACTGGCTATGGTGTTGCAATGTTGGCTGCCTTGCAAGGATTCGCGGTCGTCGGCGGCGCGTCGTTCTAATTTTGAACCAGTGAATTGGAACGGTCATTATCGGACTGAACTGGATTTATGGAATGAAAATGAATGACAAAGGCACTTTTAGAGCGATTCATATTGATTCAGAATACCCGGATTCCGTATAAGAACAATTTGAATGGCGGATAGAGGTCAGGAGATATTTTTGATCAAAGAAACTTTTAAATTTTTACTAAGCCAACAACCTAAACATGTAAAACATCCGTGTATGATATTCAATAGCTAAATATTCATCGTATAATTAAATATCTAATCCAACCGTAACTGGCGTGCTACATCTATTACCTTTAATTTTTTACAGACCATTAATGAAGTATCATTAGTGTGATGTTGACTTTACTCTAGCTCATAGTGCAATCTGTTGCAATAAAGCAGTGAAACAGCTGAGGGCGCCACTGCAGTGTTATGTAAGAGCCGGCACCGGCCGGTTATGGTGTTGTAATGTTGGCTGCCTTGCAAGGACTCGACCGCGTCGCGGCTCGCAGTGTTCGCACCGCTCCGGTGCGTCGAGAACGAGACCTCGTTTGAATTTGGAAGGCATGGCCAAGAACGGTTGATGGCTTATTGCGTCGTTAGCATGTTTTTGGGTTTCTTTCAAACTTATAATTTGACAAAGCAAAGCACATCTCGCTGAAAATACTCGTAAGACAACACGTGGCTTTCCGTGTTAAAAATCATCATATGTTATGCAAGTGTTCTTAAAATAGTTATCGGATTCTGAATTGCTCATCCTATTCTAGACTAAATGCACTCTGTTGCAATAAAGCCGTGTTGCAGCTGAGGGCGCCACTGCATTGTTATGTAAGGCACCGGCGTCGGTTATGGTGTTGCAATGTTGGCTGCCTTGCAAGGACTCGACCGCGTCGCGGTTCGAAGCGCTGCGTCGACATCAAGACCTCGTTTGAATTTGGAAGGCATGGTCATGAACGGTTGTTGGCTTTTGCCGAGGCCAAAAGATCTTTTTATTAATGAATAAAAAATTAAACGTCTCTCATATTAAATTTTAATCTGCAATACATCGAGAGCAAGGTCTCGCATACATTTTGAATAAAATGACCTGTGGTTTTCTACAAGGTTTACATTTAGGGCTTATTTTATTTTTAATTCCCGACGCACAGAGACATGTTTTAAGTCTAACGTCTATGAAACTGCGATAGTTTCTAAACGCGTGGACTTTTAGTTTTAAAACTCATGGGATTATAATGTAACCGTTGTTGGTGAAGTATATTATTACTATGGTCAAATATTTTTGCCGTGGTTATTAAAATTCATCATTTAGTTTATTTTTTAATAAAATAGAATATAGAATAGGATATTAATGAGTTCGCATGTTATTTAGGTATTATTCTGATGACAAGATTGAAAATTGCGATAGTGTTCTGTTACTGATTGCCACTTTCTGCTTTGTCGTTGGTGATCTGATATTATGCTTATTCCGTAGCTTAGTCATAGACGATTGTGTAAGTAGTGCAGTTGGAGGTTTACATTCAATTCAATTCAAAGTATATTTTATTGCCACAAAAATTAACACTTTACAAATATATATATGACGGAGTGAGACAGCATAGCTGGTTTTAGTTGAAAGCAATAGTGATGATTTTAAAGTGGGTATCACCTGAATGGGGTCGCACGTGGCAACACTGCGAGCTTGTGTCGGAATGAAATGACTTTGACAGTTGACGTCATGCCATACCGAGCGCGAGGCGGGTTGCACCCGTGCAAATCCATTGACTTTGAAATCGGTTTCCATCCTCGATAATTCTTGTTGAATTGATTACGAAGTGATCCTAGGTCAATAAAACCACTACTGCAACGCAGTAGTACAGAGTGTTTATTTTGGTGAGATGGACAACTGGAGACCGCCGGCGAGCTGTACCAATGAATGACCCACAAATAACGATGTCGGGTGATTGAGACGAGGTGATTGAGACGATCACTCTCAGACCCCGACATATATAGCATTTACATAATTTATAGTATTAGTAAAATAATTTATGATAATAGTCGATCCTTCTTAGTGTCATATACTACAAATTGTTACAATTCAAATTAATAGTTACATTTAAACATTTTAAATTTCATAAAAGCTTGGGAAAATATTATCTTGCAGTTTATAACATATCAAATTAATAGAATAAAATTGAAGAATTCTATCGTATTTAAATTAAAAGTCCATTTATGTACACTAGTTTTGGTGAATTTGGATGAATGGAAACAATTGAGTATTAGGTAGGTATGTCCGTATTCTATAAATCAAAATTCTAGGAAATTAAACATTTTAGGTTTTTTAAAATTATGAGAATTCAACATTTTGCGAAACCTAAATAAATCAACACTATGGGAAATCATACGTTTTAAGAATTCAACACGAAAGGCTACCTACTACAAGGTGTTGGTCTGCAAAGTGCGAAGACTTAATGAGTTGTATAGATATATATGCTCATCATTAAAATCAACTTTTAGTTCGAAATCAGGAAAAAAAATCACCTGTTCCATACATTTTGTCGAAAGTCAATGAACTTTTTGTATGAAGCAGCTTATTTTTTTCGTGATATCTCTGTCGATCTCTTAGTAAAAGTTGTTCTCAATGATGAGCATTACATCTCTGCAAGTCCACGCACATTTTAAAATAACGCTTGTATAATATTATGTAGTTGCTCTAACAAATAGATTTATAAGTCATCTGTCATCAAGCAATTAGTAGTTTGTTTAGACTATTACTATTGAAATCGCAATGGCCAATAAGTCAAGGGTTACCATTTTACGACCAGAACGTATCTAAAAGTCATAGACGACCTTGAATCTACCATTAATTACGTTTCAAGGCTCTTATGGTCGGTTAGTTACTCATAGTTTGATTTTGCGACACCCCTTTTGAAATGGCATACGGGTTAAGGTCACCAGCCAACAGCAGCGAATATTTTTTCTTTTTTAAGGTTCCGTACCTCAAACGGAAAAAACGGAACCCTTATAGGATCACTTTGTTGTCCGTCTATCCGTCTGTATGTATGTCAAGACTGACGCGTCTCGGGAACTCGGGAAATCTCGGGAAAGCGTAAAAATATCGAGTTGAAATTTACACTGTACACGTATATCTATGGTCTCTTTCAGCTGTGTAAAGGAAAAACTTCTCAGTTATCGTTTAAAAAAGTTAGAGCCGTTTATGTCGTAAAAACCGCATATTTCGACACACAAAAATCAAAACCTACAGGATACTTCCCGTTGACATAGAACTATGAAATTTGGCGAGAAGCATTGTCTCAGAGTACACATATAGGAATAAATCTGAAAACTTTACATTTTTATTTAAATCACAAAAAATAGGGCCTCAAAATTCACAAAATTTGGGTTCAAAATTCAAAGTGAGTAAATCGTATCATGTAACGTACCGTATAAAAGAACTTCATTAGCACATGCTAAAACAGGTTTTTAATTATTTTAACGTGTAATTTACGATGTATGACGAGATAAGTGAAAAAAAAAATCTTTTTTGTCGATGGTTATAATATAAGTAGAGATTTTAACAACTTCCTTCCCAATTTTGTGAAATTTTCTGGATTTGTACGGAGCCCTCGGTGTGCGAGCTTGACTCGCACTTGTCCGTTTTTTTATAGGTATGTAGAATATGGCTACATTTGGCCGCTAACTCGCCTGATGAGACCTAGAAGATGCCTATTCACTCTTGACTTGAAGATATCAATAGATAGAATCTATGCCCGTTATTACCCGGCGCACAGCGCGCGGGATATATTTTATACTAGCTGAACCGGCGAACTTCGTTTCACGCAATATCTTTATAAATTATAGCTATAATAGTTTTTGCTAAAAGAAGAACAAACATCTATCCATACAAACTTTCGCGTTTATACACATAATAGTAGGATTAGTGGGATGAATAAACTAGCTTTTCTCGCGCTATCTCATAACCTTCTATTTGTTCTGCGGTGAAAAGTAACCTATGACACTATTCGTCCTTTAAACTACATATATACGTGCAAAAAATCAAGGCGATCCGTTGCTTGTGTTCCATATCGGAGATATAACGACACTTCATTGACATCCCATGAAAGAACATAAGTAACAGAAAAATAAACACAGAAGAAAGGCACAAAAGGCGATCTTATCGCGAACTTTTCTAGACGACCTTTGGATGAATGGAAATGTGTCTCCGACGAAAGTGGTGGTGGTGAAGAACTGTAGACTCTATGTATCATTAGTTTCCACCCAAAGTTGTAATGGTTGGTTATCTACATCCTTACTAATATTATAAATTCGACAGTGTGTTTGTTATGTTCCTCTTTAACGCAGTAATAGAGCAACGCATTGACTTGATTTTTGGCTTGGTCAGATTGAAAGAGGGAATGTGTCATAGGCTACTTTTTATCCCAGAAAAAAAAACGTTCCAAAAATTAAAATACCATGGGAGCGCGAAGCCGCGAGCAAAAGCTAGTTAGGTATAATTTGATTTTGCGACACCCTTTTGAAATCGTATACGGGCTAAGGTCATCAGTCATTGCCTGAACAACTAAATTATCACCATACCGCAAATCACAAAGCAAAATGTGAACAATTTTGAAACTTGTTTACTTTGTGTTTAGATAAATTGCTGCAATATACAGCTATTGTGAAGTTATTAGAGTTGCTCATGTATTGTGAGAGCAATTTGTCGGCCTATCACTTTTGAAGGTGATTTGGCGATGTTCAAAGTTTTAAATGTTTTATTTGTCGTATTAAAGGGTCTTGAGTTTCAGAACGGCGATTAGCTAAGTATCGTAGTTACATTTCAGGGTTCTGTAGTAAAATAAGGAACCCTCTAGGAGTTCCTAGACGCTCGTTGTATCTCTCGATCCGTCAGTCTTAATGTCAGATAGCCCTCTTAACTCCTACATTTATTTAAGTTTATTATAATAAACTTCTTTAAATGTATTTTAAATGATTCACTTGCTTAACACTATAGTGTTAAGCAGTGTGTTAGTGAATCATTTAAAATACCCAATGTTGATGCTTCTAAATGAATGAAAGGAATGGAAATGGCGTCCATTCCTATTTCAATTCTATTTGGCAGTTGAAACTTGGTACAGGTTCTATGATTATATCTATGGGTTTTTTTGTCGTCGGGATTTTTGTTTGGGAGGGTATCTCCCTCAAAAAGGGGGGAAAATTGCTATCGCGCTATTTATTGATTGCGATTGCAATGATAAATAATTGGTAACATTGTTCAATATCTAAATCCTAACAGTTATTTACCTAGTAACATAATATTTACCTAGTAAATATTATGTTATCAAAAACCTTTGTAAATCGACGATTCTAAGCGCATTTCTATAAGTCCAAAAAATAAAACAAATTTTAATTTTGATTGATTTGATTTTACCAAAACTTGCGAGTCTGGATCAAATCGTGAGTTTAGATATGGGTACATATTTATATAAGCTTAAGACGACTCAGTTAAATATATGCGATCTACTGTTCGGAGAACTACTAGTAATAAACTGATAAAACATCTGAAATTCAAGGTTCACAACAGATTACTCAGTTACTGCAGATTATATCATCAATATTAGCATCAGCAATTGGCTTCACTTTCCACGGTCTTGAAGGACTTTATTTGCATGACCGAGCTTGAAATCCGTTTCGAAGTTTAAAGAGACCATCTCGATTACGTAGCCATTCATTTTGGTTTGTTTCAATGTATATTGTTGCTTTAATATCAAGAATTTGTATCGATAATTGGTTTTGTAATGCGTTTCACTGTTTCCGGGTGGGTTGCGCAAGGACACATTTGGTTTTATAGCAATGTATTATTACTGTGGAGGTAAGGATCTCTACTTTAAGTAAAAGAAAGATATTTTGTAGTAGTTGTCCGTCCCGGCTTTGTCCGGCTACGAATTAATTTTAGCCAGAAACCTTCAGAAAGAAATATTCTAAAACATCGTCACCTCCATGGTAAAATTACGAATCTGCCATTATAGTGAATTTGATATTTTTGTGTAAAGGTGTTCCTACCGGAGTGTTACACATCATGGCAAACCTTCGGGAGATAGAGATAGACGGTTACACAGTTCCGATTGTTCGAATTTGTATAATATGTTAAAATGTCCACTATAGTAAAACAAGATTCAATACGCTGTAGTAAATATTTTTGCACTTTTATATCTTTAATATGGAGGTGACGATATATTGAAAGCAGTATTGCGATCTATTAAGTAGTTTAGAAAATCTAAGTGGATGCACAGACAGACACACAAAAAGCGACAAATAGGTATACATTGTTTAGAATATATGTACCTAATAGATATGAAATTAAGTGTTCTAGATATTTTTATAGTTATAAAAAAAAAAACCATTTATTGCAGGCATAGAGACCCAGAGTTACATAAATATTGTTATACATATTGTTGAGAGTCAACCATTTTTTTATAGAACAGTTTTTTTACACGTTGTAAATAGCATAGTAAAAGTTATTTATGATGATGAACTACACTTTGTTTATACATACTCTCTTAGAGCACAATTTACTCATCCAAACACATTTTACTCATTTTTAAAAATTCTTTTCAAGTTCGATGACGTTAGCAGTATTAAAACTCTGTATGTTGGTGTTCATTACTGTTAACGAATAATTTATTTATCTTAGGATAGAGGCAATGGAATATCCTCTATCCTAAGATAAATAAATTATTTGTTAACAGTAATAAACACCAATATAAAAACGTCTTAATATTGCTAACGCTATCGAACTTGTTACAAAGTTTTAAAAATGAGTAAAACGTGTTTATCTTAGCGCTACAGTTTATTTGGAGTAACATTTTACTCTACCGAATATTTAAAATTTATTTTGACCAACTAGCTGATTAAACGACCTTTATAGCGTCGATAACAAATGATTTCCCCTACATTGCAACAGTGTACCTCACAAAAGGTTTCATGTCATGCCACATTGTTAACTACATTGTTAGCCATGTCATTACTTTAACGTATAAATTATAGCAAAACGTCCAATCAATCTCCCCGTGGGTATAACATTACTCATCATCCCGCCAACCTGTTAGCAGTTTTGACAGCATCGTTATGTAACTCGCGCATTGGCGTTGCATTTTAATTTTGAATGCCATTATGGCTCTGACATTGACACACATTCGCCGATATTATGCCACCGGGTGTTGCCATGATAGATATTAATTATTGCCGTAACATGCCATGGGGTTCGTTGATCTAAGATTATAACTTTCAATCTCTATAACATTTGTTTTATGGTCATTAAATGCTGACATTATATCGATTACTAATCGCATATTTGTTTATAGTTTAATGTGAAACGGTTTCTTTTTTAAACAGTACGTTAGTTTAATTGTGACAGTTGTTTGTTACAATAGAGCTGTTTCGCCGAAATTTATAAAATTACACTTTTTTTTTTAAATTAAATAACAGATTCACTTTATAAGTAACACTATATGACTTTCCAAAAAAATACATAATACGCGTTAATCTTAAGTTGTTAGTTAGTTTAGTTACATAATAAAAACAGCTAAGTATCAACTTACGTTCATTTCTGATGATTTCCTTCTCGACACTTCCAAAAACATAAACTAAGTTCTTTTTAAATGATAAAACACTCACTAAATGTCAACCCAATTATTTCTTCACATTCACTATTTACTACATCAATTCACTGTTTATTATAGTGACGCAAAAAGTTTCGAAGTCCTGTACAAATAGAAAATAGAGTTGTAGGTACTTTTATAGGCACAATGACGGGGTAAAAAACATTATAATAATTAGTCCGTGAATTAGATTATCACCTACTTTTTCTTTTGTCAATCAAACAATAAATGACAAAGATAAACCTTGTCAAAGTTCGGGAGTGGGGGTCGTCACGTCAATTCAGGCAAATAGTGATTCATGACGTCACGCGGAACTTTAACGGGCTATTTTTTCTTCATTAATTTTTGTTTGAGAAAAAATACGTGTCTTATATTTTTTGATAATTTATCTGACGGACTAATTATATTTTTTTAGTCATGATGTCTATTATCGTTGACTTGTTAATGATTTAATACAATTTCACTGTTGAACTCGTTGGAAAGTAATACTATAATCGCTGTTATGACTATTGTGTTAGTCTCTCACGATGTTATATCGACGCACTCTGACCTTGCTCGCCTACGATTACAATGAAGTTAGGAAAAGATGGCACGAAAGACTTTGTAACCAATTACTTGCAACAGAAGTGTAATTTTAGTGTGAATTGGGAACATAAAATACTGGGCCAGTTATATTTCTTTTGGGCTTTTAGCTAAGACGTGACGTAGGTATAGGGGACGACAAATCGTCATATTCTGTATACAAAGAAAAATCCTTAATGATGTTGATCGTGTTCCTTTAGGATTGTGAAGAAATACTATTAAATCACTGTATTACATGAACTATTCAGATGTATTGTTTAGAGCTGTCCTCTGAGCTGTTAGCTGACAAAAGACAAGATACGCAAAGAATAGTCTATCATGAAAAAAAAACCGGACAAGTGCCGGATCAGGACAACCGGTCAGGCTCGCACACTGAGGGTTCCGTACAAATCCAGAAAATTTCACAAAATTGGGAAGTTGTTAAAATCTCTATACTATATCATCGACAAAACCTTTTATTTTTTCACTTTTCTCGTCATACATTAAAATTACACATTGTTAAAATAATTAAAAATCGGTTTTGGCAAGTGCTAATGAAAACCTTTTATATGATATCTTACATGATACGATTTACTCACTTTGAATTTTCAACCCATATTTTGTGAATCTAGGCCCTAATTTTTTGTGATTTAAATAAAAATGTACAGTTTTTAGATTTATTCCTATATGTGTACTCTGAGCCAATGCTTCTCGCCAAACTTCATAGTTCTAACTACACATATTTCGACACTCACAAAAATCAAAACCTATAATATAGTTCTATGTCAACGGGTACTTCCCGTTGACATAGAACTATATTGTAGGTTTTGATTTTTGTGAGTGTCGAAATATGTGTTTTTACGACATAAACGTCTCTAACTTTTTTATTAGGTAACTGAGAAGTTTTTCTTTTGCACAACTGCAAGAAACCATAGATATACGTATTTAGTTTAAATTTCTATTAACTCGGTATCTTTACGCGTTCCCGAGATAAAGAGTCTTGACATACACACAGACGGACAGACGAACAACAAAGTGATCCTGTAAGGGTTTAATTTTTAATTTTGAGGTATGGAACCCTAAAAACGAAGCCCCTGGGCTATCAATCAGAGTAGTTACGGGTTGATATATAATTTAAATGAAAATCGTGTATATTATTGTAAAAAAATAATATAAAATTGAACATAATATAGTGAGGAAAACATTATAGAGCTATCTGTTTTTTTTTTTAGAAATAAGATGCAGGAGTTGCTAGCTAACCATCTTAAGACAGTAGAAAATAAACGTTGGTCTAAATGTACAAATTATTATATTGTCTTATACAAGAACAAACTAAAGATCAATCAAAGCAAAACATTCCAGTTTTTAGATGGCAGGAAGTTACATCTGAAGATGAATCACGAAACAAGAAAGAAAATTACAAAATTAAAGATCAATAAAAATACGACTACGAAATCGAGAGGACTTGATTTAAGACTCCAATCAGCTTAAGTAGTATTTGGAATGTAAAAACATTTGCACGTCAGAAATGACAGGATGTAAGGAAATTCGTAAATTATTATAACATCTTTATTATATACATCTTGTATGTACTACATTCTGGCAAATAAATAAATTCATTCATTCATTCATTAAAAACTGGGGAAAAAGCAACGGGTCATACTTTAATGGTCAAAAATTCTGTAACCAGTGTTTACAGTAAAAAAAAAACTTTTACAACTCTTTGTTTATGGCCACAGAGCTGGAACCTTCTCCAAGTTATATTGCCAGTATAAACTTCGCTTAATAGCAATACACAACGGTCATAGAAACAACGTTACGCGAAATCTCTCACGCAATTTCGTACACCCGATTTTCAAGAAAAAGTCCCCTAAAAGCTTTTAAATTGCCTCGTTACAAACCACTTTGTTTAAACAACAATCAAATATCAATCGCTGTAATGTTGGTAGCGATACAACATCTCAAAATAGCTAGTAAACGCCAGTAAACAGTTATCTAACATAACTAATTGTGGTCAATGATTAAGCACAGTTTAAGCCGAGGAAGATGGCCGCTTACGTAATAGGTCAGGTATTATTGTATTGTGACAGGTCACTAAAGGTCTTCACTAATCACTGATCATTAAGTCACAGGAAGACATTATGAACTAATTTGTTTCGAGTAGGCGATAGTAAATTACCGTAAGTAATAACGAAGACATTATGCTAGGGGTTATGGACCACGATTGTAATGAATATATTATGAACAATAGACGTTGAGATATTGTTGGATTAAATAATAAAGACATTGCGGAGTGAAAACATATTTTCTGACTGTGGTTTGAGAATATAAGTACAATTTAGATAATAGCTGAATTAATTTCATAAAAAATAGAAGTCGATGAGTGGAAATAAATAAGAATAATAAGTAATTAAGCCTGATGAATAAATGCCACTATTGATACTAATACTATATGTACAAAGCAAAGAACATATTATAATAGTACGATCAAGGTAAGATGGGATTAGTGTAAAAGCTTAAGAATGATTGTTTTGATATCATTAATTTTTTCCAAAGCTTTAGGAAAATGGAACGATCTTTTCGTGCAGATGTGGCAATATTAGCCGGAAATAACTAAGTTTGAGCTCAAGATGAGCAGGATTCAAAAATTTGTTCTTTTTTTGTGAAATTGGTGAAATAAAAACCGAGAAAATATATACGTACGGGAGTATAAGTATATATCTCGGTACAGGAGCAACGAAACGAAGATACATTAAATATTGAAATTATTACCAAGCTTATGAAAGGTTAACTTTTATGTTTTAGCTGAATCCGTAATTAAATAGCTACACTAATGCCACAGTTCTGCTTAACATGTTACTAGATCAGTAATACAGATACAAAGGCATTTTATGTCGTTTTTATTATGAAATTAGGCTAAATATATTTAGACAGCGTCTTGATAAAAATAGAGTAAAATGTATGAAAATCACGACACCGATAAAGAAACAGCAGAAATCGTTTACGAAACGACTTTTGTCCAAGATCAACAATCACAACAGGTAACTAGTCCAACTTACTACAAGTCACAAGATGTTCCACACGAAAGAAATTGCAAAACAAACCAATATAACGAAGAAATTATGCACATCTAATTATAACAGTGAACTATTACGTTTTATCGCACAACACATTACGCGAAACACGTAATCCAAGGGTGAGTCGGGCATTACATGACGTAATATTAATGTTGCCAACAGGAATATCAGGTTGTATGTTACGACAAGTTAGGTAAGGAGTTAGAGATACACCCGCGTTGATATAACTGGCCACTTAAGCTAAAAAAAGAGTAGTATAGGCGTGAAATAGACTTCGATTTGTTTTTTTTTTTTTTTGGAATACACTTATGCAGTTGTAATTGGCCACATACTTTGAAGAAAAATGACACAAAAATTGGCGCGAACTATTTTTAAGGAATCCGAACTAGATCCTGTCAACATTATGTAAAAAAAAGTAATGATGGAAAAAGTTTTGGCGCGAAGTGTCAATGTGTCAAATTCCTTTTTTTTTGTTTTGGAAAGTCACAGACGTTTATTAATATTGGTATCGGTAGGTATAGAGAGGTGCGCGCGCGCCGCGGGTCCGCGTATTGCACTGTGCTTGCAGCAACCGCGACGGCGACCCTCCCCACGCCGTAACAAGGGATTACAGAATCGGAATACTGAACTGTGTTACGAGATACGCCTTATGTGGACTTGTGGGTCGACGGGGTTGGCTATCAGGGCCGATTTTACGTTTTCGAACATTTGAGTTATTCCGATTTAGAAGCGTTTATGTGTAGGCATTGAGAACATATTATGTAATATGCCTACATTGATTTGGCCTTGGTACTAACACAGCAATCCGTTAATCCATAGCTATTTTACTACCTATTAATTTACTATGTGAGTTTCATAGATTAGACCCCGCTTAATTTATAATACGAGTTGGTCTTAGGTTTAGTATTATTTTAGGCATCTATTGGGTCCAAAGTCTAAACAGGTGCACAAACACACTCACTTTGAATTTTGAACCCATATTAAGTGATTTTTGAGGCCCTATTTTTTGTGATTTATATAAAAATGTACAGTTTGAGATTTATTCCTATATGTGTACTCAATGTCAATGCTTGCGAAATTTCATAGTTCTATGTCAACGGGAAGTATCCTGTAGGTTTTGATTTTTGTGAGTGTCGAAATATGCGGTTTTTACGACATAAACAGCTCTAAGTTTTTTAAACGATAACTTAGAAGTTTTTCTTTACACAACTGTAAGCGACCATAGATATACGTATACAGTTTAAATTTCAACTCGATATCTTTACGCGTTCCCGAGATAAAGAGTCTTGACATACGGACAGGCGGACAGACGGACAACAAAGTGATCCTATAAAGGTTCCGTTTTTTCCGTTTGAGGTACGGAACCCTAAAAATAAAAGAACTTCATTAGCACATGCTAAAACAGGTTTTTAAATATTTTAACAATGTGTAATTTTCGATGTATGACAAGAAAAGTGAAAAATAAAAACTTTTTGTCGATGGTTATGGTATAGAGATTTTAACTACTTACTTCCCAAATTTGTGAAATTTTCTGGATTTGTATGGAACTCTCGGTATATGAGCCTGACTCGCACTTGTCCAGTTTTTTTATTATTGGTTTATGATTATATTATTCATCACACTCATGTAGGTAGCTATAATCTTTTACCACTCAAGGCATACTAAGTAGAACTTAAAATTTTAAACATAGTCGAACTCTAATATTATATTTTCCGATCCGTGCGCAGCTAGATAGTGACTATAAGCTCTTTCGTTGCGTTAAAAAATAAAAGCTTTCAACATACTCTAACGACACAATGACAAATGCATGAAAGTGCGACGCTAAAATATAACTAAGAAGGAGGAAAAAAGTATACAGAAAATTAGAAAACTGGAAGCAAAATCAATGCAAAAGGCGCGCGTGATGAAGGCCTCGTACGAAAACGTTATGTCGTCGGTTCAACTAAACTTCGATGTCGAAAACCCGCACCTTAGTGGCATATGTTGCAAAATAATATGTCCGATATGTCGGTGATGCGTTCCAAATCCTCGATAGTCGATTGCGAAGTATCGATTAGGACTTTGAGACCGATTAGTAGAGTTGTAAGTCTTCCTTGTACGTGATATGATTGTCAATTTAAAGATGGAAAATAGAACTATGTAAGGTCAACTCGATTCGCGCTTATAATATTAGTAGGATTTATATTTGTAATTTTTTTTTATTATTCTTTTTAAATACAAGCTTTTGAGAACCAGGATATCATGTAGCAACAGAGTGCTACCCAAGACAAGTAAAACAAGTCCAAACACGACGGGTCTATCTTGTTTGGTACAGGAGTTCCTATGGCCACTTTCCGACTCCATCATCAATTCGGCTCCATGGTATCATATTATAGCATTGTCACGTGATATACATATGCGCGCAAATTTTTCAGCTCAATCGGAAACCGGGAAGTTGTTCAAATTTAACTTGCAAGATTCCACCCGAACTTACATAGGTACCTACTTACATACATCCATTGCAAGTTAGGTAAGAGTTTGTAAAAACAAAATGAATCCCTAAAAGCTCAGATTAGCATTAGTTGTATTGTACAAGAGATTATGAAACAGAAATTGAAAAAGTCGTATTTGTAAACAATTGTAGCTTGTATTTCCGTCGTCGTCGTTGTTTCAGTCATAAGAAAAGAAGAGTCCACTGCTGGACATAGGTCTCCCCTACAGATCTCCGATATGGTCGATTGGAAGGGGGTTGCATCCAGCGCGATCCTGCGGCTTAATGTGGCCTTCTGTCTAAAACTTATCTTTACAACATTCAAAATAACTGGCTAAGTAACCATTAACATTCGTGGAATTTATTTTAGAAATCAATCAGTCAGGGAACTTTTTTCAAAGTAGGTAGAGCAGTTTTCAGTGACAATTTCAGAATTGACATGCTTATAAAACTTACTGCGTTATAAATGTATAATGCGTTATAAACATGACAAAAACGTAGACGTTAATATTCTAGCACACACTTGACATTTGCTGAAGCCAAACATTACTATCACTTCCTACTATTAAAGAAAGATTCTGAAATATCACACGTCCTAACGAGTACTAAATTGAAACGTAAAATTTTAGCGGACGGAAGTTATAAAATATTATATTTGTATGATTCTGTGCAATACTGTTTAAATGCATTGCGGCATAACTTTGAGTTAACTATGTTTACTCTATGAAGATGTTTGAATGCGCATCAGATTTATTTAACGCGCATCTCTTCTCTAATAATCTAATTTTGCGTTTGTTTGATAAGTTTGTCGTATATTTTACACCTTATTTCTCAAAAAAATCAATCACAAAAAATAATTTAAAGGTTAATATATAACTTCCTTAAAATTGTGCCCTTATAACGCTTTATGCCCTTGATACCTTTCTAGGCAAAGGTTTACCTATTTTTTTCCACCTTTTGTGCTTATGCACACATCAAGTTTCTAATTGAGATCAAACTATTGTGATACGTTATAAACAATTTATTGATTTTTGGATTCCGTTTTTCTAAATTTTTTTATAATGTAAGAAAGAACAAAATATTTGATATATATGTACTCATGCGTACTACATCTACTCGTATCTATACTCATGTATACTCATGCATGTATCCTATCTTAACTCACTATGTGTTTCATCCTACTAATATCATACTTTTTTTTTTAAATTATAAATCCGAAAAGTTTGTTGGTTTGTTCTTCTTTCACGCAGCAACTGAGCAACGGATTGACTTGATTTTTGGCATGGATATGGTTCAAGGGCCGGAAAGTGACATAGGCTACTTTTTATCCCGAAAAAATGAAAGGTTTCTGTGGGATAGCACAAAAGTCAAATTCCACGCGGGCGGAGCCGCGGGCAAAAGCTAGTAATATAAACGCGAAAGTTTGTGAGTATGTGTGGATGTTTGTTACTCTTTCACTAACAAACGGCTGAACCAATTTTGATGAAATTTGGAGATAGCTTAGACCTTGGATTAACACATAGGCTACTTTTTGTCTCGGGCTAACGCGCGTAACGCCGCGGGGCGCAGCTACTACTTCATAAAGTAGAAGTTTTATTACGATAAAGCGAAGGCATTGTTTTGATGTGCGTTTAATTAGTATCCATTCTAAATTAACTAATCTGTATTAACTGTGCGTCTAATCAGTTTATCTTACCTAATTACCTACTTCGAGTGTTACATCATTTGTTCACTTTTTCAACTATCTGTATGTGTCATCATTGCCTCCACTTATTTCACTTAATTTGTGTGCTTTACAGGTAATAATTTTGGTAAATACTTGTATAGGTATCATGGTCTATGATTTTAACAGATTTATTGACTTAGCGAATACCTACGCGCTATCGAGTACTTTTTTCATTTACTTTGAAACAGGTACTAATAAAATAAGAAATTTTAAAAAGACCCGACAAAATCGTGTCTATCATATCTTATATGCCGTGTATAGGTATTATGTAGTAAGTGTCATTAATTTGACTATGAAATTACACCAATAGATGTATTATGTGTATAACTATTACGAGTATCTAATGGTATGGCGCTTTTGAAGATCATGTACGTAGTATTACGCGTTCCCTCGATATTTAAATGAAATAGTAGAGTGCAAAAATTACTATGTTCCTAAAGGTACATAATTATGGTTCCAATGAAATAGGACAATAGGTCATATTCATATAGGAACGTCCGCAACGCTTCTTAAATCTTACACTGAGATGTCTTCTGCAATAACGGATATAGGAGATGTACCGATTGTGGCCATCTTAGTGGCATATTTGGCCACTTTGGATTTTAATGGTTGTGTAGTTCAATTTTAATGTTATAATATGTTTAATTCAAACTTTTACCCAAACTATATTTATGGTGCTACGTTGTTTATAATGTATTTATGCAATAGATTATAATTTTGATATCAAATAGCCAAAACTAGGCCAATGTCCAAAACTGATACTGTGGCCACAACCGCATCTACTATACTTACGGCCAAAATAAGAGACATCCGCAACGATTCTTCTTAAATACTCGTATTACTTTGTGATGTCTTCCTCAATTTGTGCAATAATGGAAATAATACTTGCCCAGGATATCTAAAATCATCACTCCATTCTATGAAAACAAAATGTGAAGGAGCTTTAGCTTTCCGAGCTTTTTATCTATGTGGTAAATATAGCCACAGTGTAGTGTTTACACTAATAATCAACGTAAGCAATTGTAAGGAAGTACGCGGCATCCAGAAATCGAAAGTGGTGCCGCAATGGGGCCGTTGCGTCAGCGCGGGCACAATGTGAAGGCTTTCGTGTACTTGTACGATCTGGGAAACTACTGCATGAAAATGCAACTAGCTTCTTAAAATACATGACTAATTTTCATTATTATTATTATATACTAGGGACTAATCGCGCACTAAAATTACGATTTTCATTAGACTTCATTGGATACTTTTAAAAAGTCTATTTCCTAGTACAAGTTTTAATCTAGATCTTTGTGCAGGGATGCCCTTTTGTTTCCTTTTATAAGCAATTGTAAGGAAGTACCAGGCGTCCAGAAATCGAAAGTGGTACCGCAATGGGGCCACGTTGCGTTAACGCACAATGTGAAGTCTTTCCTGCACTAGTGTGACCTGGAAAACTACTAGTATTTTGTTGAAGTTAAAATTGAGTTGAGGCATGGATAGTGCTTATAATTTTATTTGTTACATATCATAGTGATAGGTATTTAATAAAGTTCGTATATTTCTACAAGCTTCTTTGTATTATATAGGGGGACTTCCTTTGTTTACGTTAAAAATTAAGGAATAAATAGTAATTGCGAAGAGAAGTACCCGGGCGTCCAGAAATCGAAAGTGATGCCGCAATGTGAAGATTGTGAAGGTTTTCGAGTACTTGTGTCGCCTGGGCAACCAAGAGCTTCTTATTTAGGGTAAATGAAAGACTATTTTTCATCAAAAACTCTTTTAGAAATTAATAGTTAAAATAACCTACTTAGCTATTCTTATAATTTTGATCACATTTGTGAATAAGACCAATAAATAATAAATTATTAAGATGTTCTCATAAACAGGCCAAAAAACTGACAAAACATTTTTAATAACATAAAAACCTAACATAGCTTGAGTAGCTCTACTGTCCCCATTCCTTGACCTTTCATACGTTTTTCTCACATCCTAGAAAACTATATTTTGCAACCGAATTACGCGGCAAGTATGCGGAAAACGGAGGAAATCACACTTGCCAGCGAAACCTACGCGGTTTTATGCAATTACATTTGCTCGTAGGGTATAATGTAATGGACATGTAATAACAGATGAAGGTGACATTTAGTTTTTGTAATATAGTAAGTGAATTAGTGCTAATGGAATGGCTGGCAGTTTTAACCTCGTAGAAGTCGTAGAGCAAGAGCAGCGGGGCTTTTTAACTTTCAGGCTGAAATTGTCGAAGTGCGTAGGAAATTTTCGCGTACTCACACGTGGCCCATTACATTTTTAGTGGTTCATCTAACGTAGGTCGGGCTGTGGCGATGTCGAGTTGATTGTTTAGATTGGCCGATGATTGCGACGACGTTGCGCTCGCAGGCCATAGTCTGGTAGTGTTATGTTGCTCCCCTGATAGACTATCTCTTTTACTTTTTGACCGACGAACCACCGGAGGAGGTATACAATTCGACGCGTACATACGAGTATATACCTAGTCAGGTCATAAGTATTGTCACACAGTAAAAACTTTTCTTTTAGAATGCTGGCCATAAAAAAGTACTTCGGCCATATCGAAGAAAAACAGGTCATCGTTTAAATGCTCGTCTAGTGGTCCTGAGACTGAAGAGATGCCGCGCTTTGTTGAAGCGGTACGCGGGAAAAAATATCGGGAAAATCTTTTTTTGCATGAAAAAATTTTTACCGTAGAAGAGAGCTACAACAAATAAAATGATAGGGTGTACGCACATAGTAGTGAAGAAGCGAGCAACCGTATTCCGCGTGTCCAACGAGGTCATTTTCCATCCTCGCTCATGGTATGGTTGGGAGTTTCTTATTGGGGCTTAACAGAGGTACATTTTTGTGAGAAAGGTGTAAAAATGAATGCAGTTGTGTATCAAAATACTGTCCTGACGAACCTTGTGGAACCTGTTTCTCATACCATGTTCAATAACAGGCACTGGGTATTCCAACAAGATTCGGCGCCAGCTCATAGAGCGAAGAGCACACAAGATTGGCTGGCGGCGCGTGAAATCGACTTCATCCGGCACGAAGACTGGCCCTCCTCCAGTCCAGATTTGAGTCCGTTACATTACAAGATATGGCAACACTTGGAGGAAAAGGCGTGCTCAAAGCCTCATCCCAATTTGGAGTCACTCAAGACATCCTTGATTAAGGCAGCCGCCGATATTGACATGGACCTCGTTCGTGCTGCGATAGACGACTGGCCGCGCAGATTGAAGGCCTATATTCAAAATCACGGAGGTCATTTTGAATAAACTTTATTCTCATAAGAATCTATGTTTTGTTAAGTTCATTTTGGTATGGTATATCATAAATGGTTACATAATGAATAAACTTGTTTAAATTATTTTATATTAAACATGTGACAGAATTTATGACCTGACTGTGTATATATATTTTTATGTATAACCACGCATACCTTTTTTCATAGTAGTTTTTGTTAAATCAATAATAATGTGAAAAATGCTACATCGATCCGTGCGAAATATTCGCGAATTCTGTACACGGGTGAAGTCGGTCATGATATTTTTTGCAAAAAATAATCTTGTTTGAAGATAAAGCAATTAGCGATTATTATGTACCAATTTTACAAAAATAAAGTAAAAAAATGTATGCCTAAAATTTAAATGCCAATTGGCGAATCCATGAGCAATGAGAATTAATTGACAATCTCTCCAGACATACTCGTATTTCAGTTTCTAGAAGAGATTTTTTACAGTTTTTTGTAAACTTACTGTACTTGAAATATATCAAATTTTAATAGAATTCTGAGTGTTTACCACCTAGATGTGTAACGTTACGAGTGAGTAGATATCTTCTAGGTCTAAATTCTCCATCTTCGGCTACATCCCTTTCATCAGGCGCTTTGTTGCCCTTTAGTGTATAATAAAAAAAGATTTCCTCTCTACTCTTTATTTCGTCTATGTCGCATGGCGTGTGTTATGCAGTGTAACTCAGCACCGCGGCACCGGCGAGATTTACGGAAATAATAAGAGGTGCTTGCGGTAGCGTAATAAAACGGTCCACAATTTCATAATGGTATGTAAACAAAGAGAAATATTTTGTGAAACAAATTTTTAGTTAATTACTTTATTATTTTATTAGTTTACCAACTAGATTAGGTCTAGTAGTCTAGGAATCTTTTAGATGTTTATACAGCCTTGGCCAAAAGTAATAGGCCACTTTAAAAAATCAAAATGCATGTTTACTACTTAACCAATAACTGAGTGCTTATCTTAAATGACTTACCGGGGTCATAAATAACTTCTTAGAATATCAAGCGGCTCTTTGTTAAGGTCATAGAACACCTGGTTACCGAAAACAAAGGAATCGGTTTTCTTTCGGTCTTATCAGTCAATGTTTGGTCACTTGTGTTCTGGACTCTAACTAGTAAACAAGCTTTCATTTCTATTGATGTGATTAAATTGAAACCTAATTTTGTTAAAAATGCCAAAAAGGAGTGAAATTAGTTTAGAAGATAGAGTGAAAATACAGGATGCCTAATACTTTTGGCCAAGGCTGTATATCTTACATCTAAACGAGTGAATTTCAGTTGACTTATTTCTTCAGTAACAAGTCAGTAAAACTAAAAAACATACCTACCCTTTTCAGTTATAAACCAAAGGCTTAGTAGGAGAATTTTGTAAACGAAAACTACAGTAGTATTCGTATGAGTATATTTATACATAGATTTATTTAAGTTGAGTAAAAATGTAGAGTCGCTTGCCGAAACTATGAAGAACGGTATTTCCGAAGAAACACGTATTTTGTTATATTTTTGTACTGAGCGAAGCTCTGCACCCTCTAGTGATTATTTTCATTTTTTTAGGTACTTTAGGACAATAATTGGTGTGCATTTACATGTTGGGGGCACCAATGCGCCCACTTACATAAAATTAACAGCTTAAGGAAAAAATCTAATATACTATACATTAAATATTATTCAAGTATTATTATTTATCTTATTCGAGTTACATAACACCCTAAATCTTATCGAAATATTGATTTATCATAAAGTATTGTAATTGTAGGCTAGCTAGTCGCAACGTATGATTGTACTGTACAGGTACCGAATAATGTACCTACTCCATCTGTTGTTCACAAATCGATCCTAACCGTACAATTTGTATTCGGAAATCCCGCCCTACATTGCGTTTTCAATCATTTTGCAATCGATCACTTAAAGTAGGCATAAACTATTCAATTTACATGAAATTATGTTTACGAAGCCGTGTTACCGCGGACCGCGCTATATCTCCTTACGTAACGAAAACTGGTTGACTTGGACCACAGTGTGCAAATATTCCAGTAGGATATCTTGGCCCCATAGTACAAGTTGTTCATAATAGTGGTCTGAATCATTTTGTGTTGTTTTTAAACTTTCGCTATTTGAACACATTATTATTATACAGGATGATTGGTAAACAATTATCATCCTTTTAGGGGCTTATTCTGTATATCAAAACTAACAACTTTTATTTTGCGACTGCCTAAGCATACCCGTACCCCAGTGTTAGCGAGTAGTAGGAAACACCCCAGGGTTTTTGGTAGGTATACCGTCTAGGCGGGGACTTCCATATAACCACCTTGCATCATCATGGTGGGATCATCTTGCTCCTTGTTGCTGGCAGCGAGGTTGCAGCCCCGAGGAATCCCTCTTTACAACGGCTGGACGCTGCGGGAACACTGCCCGCAGGGCATTTGTCGGAGGGTGCGAGCGTCCGACTCACCCGCGAGGGCGAGTAGTGCTTCCAGCACCCTCTCAGCTGATTGGCTGGTGGCCTTCTAGGTAACCACCTTGCCTCCCCCGGGGCGGGGTGGTATCCATAAAGAATTTTCCATAGGCCAAAAAGAAAAAAAAGCCTGCTGATTTCAAACGTTGCGTCGTACTAATTGGATGTTGCGAAGCGCAACACTGCGCTCGAGACGTACCTACTTAGATATACAGGGTTATCCAGAACTGGTGTACTAAGCCGGAAGGATGTGAGTCAGACCATCATCAGGTTATTGACGTGATAATGGTAGTAGTCTTACCTATAAAACGATGAACGGTGGCTGCACCCATAAAAAAGGGTCACGTTCCGCCTGAGCCGAGCGTGCAAGCGAGAGCGCGGATCAAGCTATAGAGAGGCACGATCGGCCTAAACATTCGACTTGTTTCAGTTGTTGATTCAAGTGTGTTCTTATGACGTTATCACGTAAAATTATTGTTCGTAAACCGACTTTATAGACCACCAATTTTTCGTTATATATATCGTGATATCGCAATGATTTTTAACTTGTAATAATTGTATTGCAATTACATACTGTAGTCGGGAATATTCAAACTTTTTCCGATGCTTTCCTTGGTGTTAGTTTTCTTTCTGCATATATTTAACTGTGTCGGTGGCGTACGTGCGCCCAGCTTTGTCAGCCCAACGAGAAATTGGAACCTGATGATGGTACAGCTTGTACGCATTAAATTGCGATTGACACGGTTAAGTAGGAAAATAGGTCGTCCGTGGTTAACTTCATTTATAATCTAACCAGGTTCTAGTTATTGAATTTATCTAGAGAATATTCTATTTCATATTCTAAACGGAATTAATACAACCGGAGCCTACAATTTAACGAGTCATCCGAGCCATCGTAGCGCTCAGTTGTAAATGTCAAGCATCCGAAAAATTACCTTGCCGAACGGCCATGTCAGAGGGCTTAAAAACTCTGACACCATATATCATGACGCCTGGCCCATACGAACTTACTTATTTCATATTTTAGGATTTTATTGAAGTCTTCACTTATTTTTTTTTCTCATTATTTTACTATGAGATGAACTCCGAAATCGTAACAAGAATTTGATATTATTATTATGTAAGTTTAACGGTTAAGTAGGGAAAAATCGTCCGTGGTCAATTTGCTTCATAATCACTAATCAGATTCTAGTTCTTCTCCTTATAATATTATAATTATTTACGGGAATAATTTGGGTGTTTCTCTAGAAAACAGAGACATTTTAGGAAATCATTGTACCGTTCAGTTCCTAACCTTTTGGTTAAGTACATACTTAATGCATTGTACGCATCGTTGTGACCAAGGCTTACTGTAAGACCAATCACGGAATCGTGAAAAAAAAAGCTTTTTCATATAAAATGTTGCTTGATAGACGACAATATTTTTATGAATGACCAACTTCTACTATGGGACCCGAGAAAATAGGTATATCAGACATATATCTATTTTCTCGGGTCCCGTAGTAAAAGTTAGGGTAATATTCATGAAATTTTAGAAATGATTCTACAATTAAGTAAGACCAAAAAATTGGTTTCTAGGCCTCTACTCCAGGGTCGTAAGGCTTTACACGTAGATATCGAACACATATATATCCGAAAATAAATAAGTTCCTAGCATCTTAATTTGCTAAGCCGCTAAAGATTTAATTGTATTTTTCGGTTCCGCATTTCTTACTAAGAACTGTTTGTTAACAAATGTGGCTGTATGTTGTCTCGGTGGAGCCGCGCCTATATGTTAATCATTTCAATGTAATTTATAATTATTTCAAATTTTTGTACCTGTTACGCCATCTTACAGTTCTTTGACTACTTTCCTACCAGGTATCTTTACTGTGATTTATCACACCGTTTATGAACGCCGTCCAAGTATTGCCTTTACGTGGTTTTGCTACTCCACACTAGATGGAACTTTCACAGTTATAATGTTCTTTAATGTACCATTAACATTGAACGTTATAAATTCTACTGTTCAATGATGATGGTCTCACTACTCGCCAATAGATGTCGTTGCAGTACTTTGACATTACTTAATTGTACAAAAATGGCAATGAATACAACAAATTTGTTAGAGCAAGCAAAACGACTCAAACGGCTAGCAAAATTTTAGTATGGGTTTTTCAGCATAATTGATTTTGCTTATTTGATTTCAGAGTATTTATGAGGTAGGTACATAATATATATCAGATAGTACAATCGATACCTGCTATGAAGTCTATTCTTTAGCTTTCGGCCGCGTACGCAACCAATTAATTTTGGCTAGGTTTTTTTTATTGACCCTTTCGTGTTATAACAATATTGTTTGATAAACGTGTCGTTCCCATAAATTGTATGTATAGGCCGCGCCACACAATTTGGCGGATGTGAAGTTAACTACAAGCTGCGCAATATCCAATTAAAACGCAAGACAAATAATAAGGATCCCTAATTTTTTTAAACAGGGGATTGGTAGTATAGCTTTCCAACAGTAAAATATTTTTTCAAATCCGTTCAGTAGTTTCGGAGCCTATTCGATGCAAACAAGCAAACAATAAAATATTTCCTCTTTATAATATTGGTATAGATGGTATTATTACCATCCATTATTATTGGATTAGTAGCAACGCAACTAACCCGCTGCCACTATACATATTTTGTCTGATATTATTTGAGTACCAAAAAGGGTCATAGGCCTTGTACCATGTTGCATATCTTAGATAAAGCGGGGAATAAAACAAGATTTAACTAAAGCGTTTAATTTTATTTATACATAAGTACTCCTTTTCTACATTTATTTTTCTTACACTAGCAAATTCATATGCAGGACTGATCTTAAACAAGTACTAAAATCAAATAATTATCCACCTAAAATTATTGTACATAATAAAATTATCTTTACATAACTTTATTTACAAAGCTTATAAATAATAATAACATTAAATTAATGAGCTCGCATTTTCCTTTTAGTCACATTTGAATCACAACACGGCTAAAACAGGAACGGCACTCAATGGGTCCATATTCGATAAAATAAGTCATTCAATGTTCTCACTTTCAACACTATCATGTCATAATACGAGCCAGTCTTCCTTGATCATGTCTGAAGCCTTTTCTGCTATCATGATGACTGGAGCATTTGGGTTTCCACTGATAATCGTAGGCATTATACTTGCGTCTACCACCCTCAAGTTGGCCACTCCATGAACTCTTAATCTGGGATCCACTACAGCGTCTTGGTCATGCTTCGGCCCCATCTTACAGGTACCAGTTGGATGGTATATTGTGAATGTGAAGTGTTTTAGACTGCATTCCCAGTATTCGTCACTAAATAAGGTCAAATGCTGGCAGCCTGGCATTGCAATGTTGTGCGGCTTGGAGCCATAACGTTGGAATGCTGTTGTGTTCGAAATAGCCATGGCTATCTTTATTCCTTCGGTTAGAACTTGGAGGTCTTCTTTGTACGCGAAGTAGTTCGGTTCTATCGACGGAGCATGGAACGGATTTCGGCTCCGCAGCTTGATCCAGCCTGAGCTTTTTGGACGCAAGAGTAAGGGCAATATAGTCCAAGTTTCAGCGTTCTCGATCGGCTTGTAGACCGTGTTATAGACTCTGTCGCGAAGGTTCAGAATTCTTCTGATTTGTTCTCCACCGTCTGAATTAACCGAACTGGGTGCAAAATGGAACTGTATGTCTGGCCAGTTCCCAGAAGACGGAGCGTACTTTGTGTTGACAAACGCGAGGCCTTCCACACCTTGAGTCGTCATCGGACCCTTCTCGTACAAGATATAATTCATAGCAACTTGGAAAGTCTGGAAACGGTCCTTTTTAAACGTCACTGGTTTATTGACCACAAACGTTAAGCCTCCCAGTCCGACGTGGTCCTGCAAGTTGTGGCCAACTTTCAAATTTGCAACAAGAGGGATTCCGTGCTCTCGCAAATGATCTGCTGGGCCGATACCGCTCAACATCATCAGTTTTGGCGTGGCCAAAGCTCCAGCAGACATGATAACCTCTCGCTTTATCCGTACCTTCTGTTTCTGTCCGTTTCTGACAAATTCCACTCCGTATGCCTGCTTCTTGACTGGATTGACCAGTATCCTCGTAACTTGTGCACCGAGAGCTACGTGAAGGTTCTCTCTCTGTCTGACAGGTCGAAGGAAAGCCTTGGCCGTGCTGCAGCGACTCCCGCGCCGCATCGTCGCCTGAGTCAGCATGAAACCAGTCTGTTTCGCTCCATTTATGTCACGATTTTCGTATCCCAATTCAATCCCAGCTTTTAAGAACGTGACCGACAACGGAGTTCTCCATGGAGCCTCTTGGACTGTCAAATATCCTCCAGCGGCGTGGTACGGCGTATTAACCAAATACGGATTCCGATTGTCTTCCGACTTAAGGAAGTAGGGCAGAACTTGATCGTAGGACCAGCCGGGGTTTCCGAGCGCTTCCCAGAGATCGTAATCGTTCCGGTTGCCTCGGACGTAGACCATGGCGTTTAAGACGCTGCTGCCTCCGAGGACTTTGCCTCGGGGCCAGTTGCAGCGGTCTCCGTTCATGGCGAGGCAGTAGGAGCGGTTGTTGGAGGGTGTTGTTTGGAACTTCCAGTCCATGTCAGAGAGCTGCGTATAGCCGGCGAGGGCGGGGATGTCGGAGATCTCGGTCTCGTCGTGGCCGGCCTCTAGCAGCAGCACGGTCCAGTTGCCGATCTCGGAGAGGCGCGACGCGACCACCGCGCCCGCCGACCCGCCGCCTACTATCACGAAGTCGTATATCGGCAACACCTGGAATGTGGAAAAATGCATTGTTACTTGTTAGTTAGTCAAAATAAGCAAGCACAATACATAATAAATAAACATAATAAAGATTATTTTCGTCTTTGGCGTATTACGGTACTGTACTATAATAGCATTTTAATAGTCCACTGATGAACATAGAATCCACGAAGCTTGTCTGAGCAATATCCACTACGCAGATTCAGTGCGGGTTAGCGGATTCACATTCGCCATAGAAATTATTAGGCAATTTCAAAATTCATTTTTCTGTTTGATTGTTCTCAAACTGGTCAATTGTGTAACTGACATTGTGGCCAATTTTAAAGGCGCCATCGTAAATTTAATAGCAACTACAGCTCGACTATATTAGCTCGAATAAAATATTGCTGTTTTTTTCAAATGCATGTAGTGAAAAAGAAACAGCAATAGTTTAAGTTGCTTACAAATTTACGATGGCGCCTTTAAAATTGGCCACATATGCTATGCTCTATGTTGTAATTTTTTTAAATCAAAATTGGTTGTCGGCCGTATTCACACCAAACGCGCAATGATCAATTCGTCGCTGACAAAATTAATATGCGATTAAGAAGTACCTTTCGGATATACATAAGCACGTGAATTGTCAGTTAAGGCTTAAGGATCACTTTCTACAAGTACGCAGAATGACAGAAATAATGCAGTATACAAGCTGTTGCTCTGCAAAATATGTGTACTCATTATTATATACGACTTTTTCTATTGAACCTCGAAATTTTCAATAACATATTCAACTGTTCCAAACATTTTGTCGATAGTCATGAATGATTTCCCTTAATTGATTAACTGCTGAGTGATTCGCACATACACACAGATATTACAAAATACTAAGATATAAAAGCTTACATTAGTGAAACAACTAGCGTCCTTATCGCTGAATGTGATCTCTTCCAGGCAACTCTAATATAGAGAGAGACTAGTACAGGAAGAAATATGACGATGAGTGGCTATTGACTAGACAACTGATGACACGACAGTCTATTGACAAATAAATAGACGTCAATTAACTTTTTATTTGAAAAATCTGATGTTTTGTCGTGGTTACAAGGTTAATCCCAGTTAATTGTAAAAGTGATCCATGATGCTATACCTCTTGAAGTTCCTGCACTTTACAAAGCAACACACCTTGTATATCCATGGTGTGCTTAAGTAGCATTGCATGCAATTTTATTGGGGAAAGTGGACTTTCCATCGAGAGTGATGTAATACGCTTACTGACTTTTATTTCCTAAGAAAAATAAATTAAACTCAAGTTATGGATGTGTATTACGTGCTGGGTGGCCCACTGTAAGTTAAATTTTGTTTTTGCTGGCTGTATCTATAATCTTAGTTTGTTTACCTAAAACTGACTGCCGATAGAGCAGTTCATTTCTAAAATACATATTATCTAAGCTTCTGTACCAGCCTTTTTTTGTTTTTTAATGTCCACTACAGGATGTAGGCCTACCCACGAAGGGTGATTGGGCCATATCCACCACGCTGGCCCAGTGCGGTTTGGTGGATTCACATACGCCATCAAATTTCTTCCACGGACGTATGCAGGTTGCCTCACGATGTTTTCCTTCACCGAAAAGCCAGTGGTGTGAGATTCCGTACATAAATTCCAAGGAACTCATTGGTACGGGACTGGGATTTGAACCCACGACCTCACGATTGTAAGGCGGGTGTCACTACCTCTAGACCACCACGGGTTCTCTAGACCACTACGGGTTCATATTGGTGTGTATTTGAAGTGATAAGTCTACCTTGCTCTGGATGCAAGCTTCCAACCGGCGGCCTTGAGGAGATACTGATACTTATCCTTTTATGAATAACTTCTATCATCAGACCAATCAAAAAGAAATTGGCTGTATTGACTCTCGCTCTGCATGAAACAGCTGATTTTTTACCCGATTGCCAATAAAGGGTATTGTTTTTTCTATATATTTCCTTTGTATAGGTGACGTATGTCCAGTGGAGGTTATCGTATACTGAAATTATATTGATTTGCATACTCACAGTGTTGATATCCGATACATAAGATTCCGGGTCGAACTGTTGGTATCTGAAATACGTGATCCCGAGTGCCAGGAGTGGTATCAGCCCCAACACAGTGATGGGCGACGGAGCCAAGCTCGCCAGCGCGCCTGCCGCCTCCATCCTCACACATCTACCGCTACACTAAATATTTACAACCTATTCTACCGCCCTCTAACGCTTCTACACCCAATTCTTCCTCTGCTCTTCTTCCAATATCTTCGGCGTGTAATTTCGTATACCCGTTTTCTTTTGCGCTGTTCCAGACCCCGATTTAAGCTTCGCCGACTCCGCGTCGCTTAAGTAGCTTTTCAACCGAGCGCTTTTCAACTCGTCCTTCTGTAGATCGAAAAGCTGCAGCTTGTAGCGTTTCTCTTTGGGTATTTTGACGGGTTTATACAGCTCTTTATTGATGTCTTTGTAGTGATCGTTTTTGTATAAGGATGTAGTGTAGTAGTCGCTGGTTGATCGACATTCGCAAGCGCTTGAGCCGCTTCTATAGCCGCTGCTTTCTGTTGAGCTGTTGTCGCTTCTGTAGCTGTCTGCGGATCGTCGGGGCTTGTGCCGTTTGTACGATTCTTCGTAGTTGGATCGGTAGTCGAGTTGGGAACGGTATTGCGTTTCGTATTTGTCCTTGTAGCGGTTCGGTTGGCCGACGCTAGCGTGTGAGTAGGATTGTTCCTGGCCCATGGTTGCAGGCGCGGCCGCGCTCTCGAGTTATTTGGTTCCTGGAATGAAAGAAATTGTGCAATTAGGAAAGGAGGAGATAAGTTTTTCATAGCTTTCTCAATCATCGTCTCTTATTCGTGTCAGTTGCAAGATGTCCGCTACTGGACATAGGCCTTACTCATTAGATTTACAAAAAAACTGGCTTTTGTCCAGCGTGTTGACCAACAAGCGTTAGGTGTATCCACTCTAGAGTGCACAGATGAATTGACAGTGTATTCATTCTGGTATGATATCGAGTTACTTTGTTAAATTATTTCGGCAATTAAAGAATAAATGTAAGTATAATAATATTAATTATGTTCAAAATCATTGTTCGTGTAACATCACACAGCGTTTTGAACACCAGAGTTCATACAGTAAAAACTGACTAATACAGCTCAGCCACTCAACAGTCTAATTATTTTAAATATAATAAGCAAATATGTTTGTGAAGATTATGTTCTTCTTGTTCCGATTAAAACTTTTCCAAAAAATTAATATTAATTCTTTTCGATACCTATGAATACTAATTTATAATTTTTCTTTGACAGGTAATGATCCATGCTATATCCACCATTTCGCTGTGGAAGTATAATTTGAAAACGACGACATAATCAAGTAAGTATTAAATAAAATAGTGATGAGTAAATTAATCTTAACATTTTAATGTGATTATTATGTACATTGCAATTACATTTTTAAAAGTAATTCATCTAAAATCCGAATGCTACCCACATCACGTCTGCTAATTTTATATAATATTTGTTACATCTCACTGCCATACCGCATGTTTTTGAATATCTTGAAGTATTTGATGTAACTAATTATTACTGAACAATTTCGACATGTTAAATTAGTAGATTTAATTTAATATTGTTTAAAAAGTGGCCAAAAACAGCGTCAGATCATCGACATGCAAGTCTGCGATAGTTGACTTGCAAGCGAGCGGAGTGGAATCACAAGGAATCATTTCCATATTCATCACTCGCTGTTCAGTCGAGTCAGTTAAGACCCTTCTGATGGCAACGAGACATTCCGCCATTGATTCACGCGCCCGTCGCCGCAAACGAAACGATTGCGCGTTTTAAGACCGAACAACGCCATCTATTTTTGCTCAGCGGAGTTACCCGGTCGACGACCTTGGCTTTGAAACAGTTATAGATAAAAGAGCTACTGCTGCGATAACGATAGGCGTGACGTCACGAGCATGTCTAAAGCTAATAATAGCTGTGTTAAACAGTTGATTGTTATTTGTTTTCTATGTTAGTAGAACGGTCATCTTGAGACTGGGCGAAAATGTAGCGCGAGTGAAACTGGTTCTATAAACCTAAACCGCTCGTGCTGTGTTCTTTTCTACAAATAAACCTTTTTGTCTGGGACTCATTTTCTTAGTTTAAGAACTTTGCTGTTTACTAGATCTTTTTTAAAAAGGCATCAATTTTTAGGGTTCCGTACCTCAAACGGAAAATACGGAACCCTTATGGGATCACTTTGTTGTCCGTCTGTCCGTCTGTGTGTATGTCTAGACTCTTTATCTCGGGAACGCGTAAAGATATCGAGTTGAAATTTAAACAGTATACTTATATCTATGGTCTCTTGCAGTTGCGTAAAAGAAAAACTTCTCAGTTTTTGTTTACAAAAGTTGAGCCGTTTATGTCGTAAAAACCGCATATTTTGCACTCACAAAAATCAAAACCTACAGGGTACTTCCTGTTGACATAGAACTATGAAATTTGGCGAGAAGCATTGTCTTAGAGTACACATACTCGTATAGGAATATACTGTAAATTTTTATTTAAATCACAAAAAATAGGGCCTCAAAATTCACAAAATATGGGTCAAAATTCAAAGTGAATAAATCGTATCATGTAAGGTATCATATAAAAGAACTTCATTAGCACATGCTACAACAGGTTTTCAATTATTTTGACAAAGTGTTTGTACGGAACCCTGGATGTGCGAGCCTGACTCGCACTTGTCCGGTTTTTTTTTAATTACTGGGATTGGCCAAGTTATTTTCGCAATGATATAACAAGATTTGAGCGTTACTCTATGGAAATAATTCGTTTTTATTTCTTACTTTATAGACGTTACGTGCGATGTGGTATTTATATAATACCAAAAGTAAAATACTTTTTACTAACTACTAATAACAAATTAGCTATGGAAATCATTATTTTTTTATTTTGCACATACGTATGCTATCTCAAGTGTCGGTCACTTAGAGCTTAAGAACTTTAAGATCAGAAGGCCAATCGCGGTAATTTTAAACAGCTGCGTTCCGTCTGTAATTCAGTTAAAGTTCGGTTACAATTGTAGTTAAGTTTCGATTCAGCTTTAAAGAATTCGGTATTGCGCTAAACTTCATACACCAACCGTTCGTTTGACAGCGGTTACGTTCAAACTCTGATTGAGTTGCGATTCAACTTTTGACAAAATCATTAGCGCGATACGAAAATAGACAAAAAGTTGAAGTTCGGTTAAAGTTCAATTGTGGTTCAGCTGTAATTTTTAGTGCGATTGGCCGGCAGATTGGATATGTTTAAACGCTCACATAACTAAATATTAAAAAATATTTTTCTAACGCCTTGTACTCTACGATATGGATTTTGAGATATCTTTTCAACCTGGCTTATACATAGGAAGTTGCCATTAGATCCAGTGTCTGTTATCCATCCGCTATACACTTTCACTCGTAACGTTTTGTCTGAGGTCTCTGGAGACTGGGCTGTATAATACTTTCAATAATACCACTTTTTGTAAAAAGGCTCAGCATCCCTACTTAGCTTGACAAGGGGATTAAACATTTTATCCACACAATGCGCAATGTGGCCAATTTTGAAGGCGCCATCGTAAATTATTAGCAACTTAAAATATTATTATCTTTTCCAAAATGCATATAGCCGTAAAGAAACAGCAATATTTTTATGATGTTAGTTGTCAATGTCAATCCATACTTTCCTAATACCATAGAATTAGAACTAAAGTAATAGAATACTTACTAAATTTTGCTCAAAAACTATGTTACAGCTGTCTTATTCATATCTGGTTATACAGCATACGCGAGAGTGAGTGGAACAAGAAAAACGCTCATCTGTCGGCATACGTCAAAATCACAAGTTGGAATGTCAAAATGGTTAAAAGTGGTTCCACTTTGTCTTTCGCGATATGATCGGAAACTCCAACAAGAAGTTGATTTACTAACCATGGACCAATGTTGTCCGCAATACATAATTTTTGAATTTGTTTCCTCTTCGAGGTGAAAAATTAGGGCAAAGACAATTTGTCCATTTGCCATGATAATGCAACTTCTCTGCAAGAATAGAGTCCCTCTCTGTCTCCGTTTTCATCGAATACAGTATTCTTTTGTTATTATATCTAGTATTTATTTCTAATATCTACTATACATGGGTTTATGGAATATTTAAAGAATAGAGGAAGTACTTGGACATAAAATCCAGTCTCTGTTATCCACCGGCTGTAAACTTTCACTCGTAATGCCGTTTTGTCTGAGGCCTCAGGAGACTGGAGTTATTCAATGTTTTCTTATATTAACTATACAGTTTTTAAGTCTAGTCCTTTTCTTAATGTATAAATCCTTTTCTTACTAATGAATACAAGGAATCGTGTAGGTATCTATCTCTCTCTTTGTCTCAGGAGGTTTACTGAAGCGCTGTTTATCGGCATATTGATAATTTTACAAGATCGTTTACTATCTAACCCCCAACAAGATTGTCGAGTATGAACCAATTTGTGGGGACTTAAGTAAACCTAACCTCATCACAACACAGTGTTGACATATGAGTTATAGAAACCTACCAGCTGGTTTGGTTGATAGGTTTACATACATCACTCAAATAATAAAGATGAACTAAAACGAGATTAAATTGAATTAGATTTGCTTAGTTATGTTTGAATATTAAATCAATTTATGACTATCAATTTGGATGAAAGAAAATTTCTTTTAGAGCATTTAGAATTTCTTTAGTATTTAGTATGTTCAACTACATGGATTTTTGGAATTTTCGACCCAGTCTCTCTTATGTCTGTGTGTCTCCTCTATAAACTTTCACTTGGTGTATACCGTTTTATCTAAAACCTCAGTGGAGTTATTCAATACTTTCAATTATACAGTCTCGCTTCTAAAACTCTGCTAATTATTATATTTTAGAGAAACGTGATGAGAATAAATTAAATTGTTAATGTTTATGTAATATTACTAAGTGAGCTTAAGTTGTAGGGTTTTCTGTCGTAACTAAACTGAGTTTCACAATAGTAGTAATAGTATAGAGATACGATGAAATACCTTGTAATGATAACTTGTTCAAATTGATAATACGTTGTTTTGACTAGACATATACCGTCTTGTCACAGAAGTTTTTCGTATGCTCTAGACAATGTTTAACAGTACAAGTTGCAAGGTCAAACAGTGTTTAAAGCATGTTTAAATCTTTTGTGGTTAGGCGGGACTTGTACCTATAAAAATCTCAATTTCCCTCACAGTGTTAGGTAATAAACTCTAAAACAGTTTTATCGATTTTTGACGTCTGATAATAATTGGTCGTGGGCTATTTTTATACCCGTAGGGGCCTAGGTGATAAGGATGGCAACATTTTTTTTACATGGCAAAACAAAGTTTCTCTTTCAGTCAATTAGTTAATATTCATGAACGTAAAATGTGCAGTACATTTATAATGATTGATTGATTGACAACACTTTATTAAATCCACTTAGCAAAATTAATAATGTCCAAGGATAACACTTTACATCTAGGTTTTTAGTTTGCGGCCTTATCGCTTAGTTAGAGCAATTTAGCCGAATCTTTATAGATTCTGTCGCCATCTTCTAATTTTCTCGTCAAGCGTTATGTCATAATAAGTTTTGAAAGTTTTAATAAGTACTGAATTTAATTAAGGGTTAAAAGTTTTTCACGTCGTTGGTATCGTTCTACTCTGTTCCATTATTCTTACAAATAACTTTAGGAAATGCTTCGAATACACAGAGGTCAACATTATGTCAAGTGGTTAGTTATGCGTTCCAAGTTCCAATAGCTTCATTTATGTTATGGGACATTAAATTTAATTCTCTTTCGGTATGTACGGAGCGGTTTGATTCAAAGTTTCTGTAGCCGAATTTTCGAAAAACTCACATGGCTGATGTACCCAATTTTAGCGGTGAATGTCCTAAGTTCCAAGGTCTAAGGACTCCATTTATGTAATGTTGGACGGCGGGCGCTTTGTTTTTGAGATGGCTCTTTTTAGGACTAAATCACGCCTCCTTTGGTCCTCTAATGCGTACACGTTGGTATGTACTTGCTGTATCCATGACTTACGGTCGATAGCCTGAGATTCTTATGATGAGAGTTCGATACTACACCGATTCATACGCCTCTTCAGGGTATCTGTATATCTGATACTTTACACGTGACCATTTACGCATACGCTCAGCCGATTTATTACTATCCGCACGGCCAGGGAATGGAACACATTGCCAGCTTTCTGTTTCCAGATATGTACATAAAATCTCAAGCTTCTCAAAATCATAGTGAATAACATCTTTTAAATCTGCGGGCTTCATATTCGAATATAATATAAAATAACGTTACGTCGCTTACCACCAGGAGAGTTGGTAGTAAAGCGCACTTATCCGCGATAAAGAAAAATACTATTTGGCTTTTACTTGAATGAATAACTAACCCACGCACACAATTACTTGTAGTGCAGTGGGTTGTTAAAATTAAAGTGCGTTGTTAATTAAAATGAAAGTCTATTAGTGTTTTAATTGTTAATTTACTAACTAGTGAGGTCGATCGTGGAAATCAGACCTTCCACAATACTAAAACTGTTATTTGAACTTTCCTAAACATAAAAGCGACAGTGGTTCCACCAGTTCACACTTCAGTGGTAATTTGCACTTACGTGTTCGGACATATATATTAGAACTAGCTGACCCGGCGAACTTCGTTTCTCGCAATATTATTATAAATTATAGCCAAAGTGTTATTCTGATGTTTAAACATTACTATTGCAAAGTTTCATCTCAATCCGTTCAGTAGTTTTTGCGTGAAAGAGAAACAAACATCCATACATACAAACTTTCGCGTTTATAATATTAGTAGGATTTCGATAGTGAAACCTTTTTTAAACCATTTCTATACAGGGCTTAATCCTAGACTTATTCTAGCTAGAATATAATTTAATTTTATTTTACTCATCAGTTTGACCAACTTCTAATAAGAGACCAACCCTGAAATTGGGAAAAAAGTAATTGCTCCATAAATTTTGTCAAAGCTCACTGAAAATTTTGTATTGAACAGTCGATTTTTTTTGCGATTTAAGAGTTCGTGGTCCCTTAGTAACAGTAGTTCATAATAATGAATATAGCATTATCATCAAAAAACTCGCCATTAATTTCAGACAATTTTTTCATCTATCCGCCGAGAAAGGATCTTGCGACTGCGAATTTTTAACAAATATCTTAAAGTCGCAGTTCTTAAATTAAATTTGCATGTAGAATCCTCGGGTAAATATTTGTTACGCATTCGCTGCAACTCTCTCAAAAGGATGTGCGATTCGATTTGTTTGTGCTTTTAAAAGGTGAACATATTTGCGTTTTTCTTTAGCGTTTAAAACAAGAATTAATAATAATTTAAAGTTAACAATGTTACGTACAAACATAAAGTCAGATATCCGTAAAGTGAACCTAATAATTTAACTTTGATATGTTCTTCTACTCATTTGCAAATAGAGATGGAACATAAAGGAACCAAAATGAACGAATGAATCAATATAATCCAATGCTATTACCTACCAATAAATCCATACAATGTTGTATCTCGTAGACGACAGACCAGCCGTCTATGGCCTGCGTTCTCAACTAAACCTGTTATACATTCTACACTATGCCATATACGAATATGTATAATTATATTTTCAGTGAAAGATGTGGGCTCATGTGGGTGCGTTAGGAACCGATCTAGTGTTTACTTGTGCTTGAAACTTGTAGCAGCGATCAGAATACAATGTGGACGAACGCATCACTACTGAATGACATACAATGACTAACCTAGCCCCTCTATCTGTATTTAGGGCTATAGAAGTAAAGAGTTCGGTTCAGAACTATCAAAGTAGTTTAACAAGTTATTATATTCGTTAATGCATCCGAATAGGTGACTAAACAGCGTTTACTGCGAAATTTAGAGTACAGGCATCTCTTCTTACATAGCCTTGGACATCAGTTAATTAGGTAGTTTATGTAACTCTTGGAGTACAGTTGATAATAGATATGATAATTCCATCCGTCATATAGAAACTATTACGTAATGTATGTAAGAATTTACGACGATCTCACCCGACTCGACGACTTCTCTATTTAAGACAGACTAGCTTTTTTCCGCGTTATATTCACATAACCCTCACAAATAATGTGTCTTTCTATTGGTGATATAATTTTCAAAATCGGTTCAGTAGATCCAGAGATCCATACAACCTTACAAACTCACTACATACTGATGATTTTATACAATTCTTGAAGTATAGGTAAATATAGATATGATAAATCCATCCATCATAATAGTAACTGTTCCATAATATCTATCTGCAAGAAATCTCTACAATCTTATATTAACTTCACTCCACCTGACGACCTAGTCATCTGCGTGAGATGACCCAAGTAGACAAAAGCCTATCGTGTCACTAATTAGTGATGATGTCCAAACCCTAGGACGACTTTCATAACACTATCATGTTACATCTACGAAAGAACACGAAATACAAATGATTACATTTATAATGCATCTAAAGGCCGGTCAAGAGTATGTTGGGAAACTGCCCAGTAAGTATTTGCACAACCAATAGAAGTTGTTAGAACCTGTCGGATGGTGTAATGTTTAAGTTATTGCAGTGCGTGGTTTGTCAACGTGTTTGTTTATTTGCCGACTTCCAAATATCTCAAGGATTTAACGTATTCATCAATGATCACATCTGAATTGTCTGAGTTAAAGAATAGATCGTTTATTTAAACGGATCAGCTGTGCACTGTGTTCACATGTGGTTCTTGAGATGGCGGTTACTGAATATTGATGTTACTCAAGTTGATATTTTGTTTATACTTATTTTGCTGCTTCTACTATTGTTTGCTACTTATGGTTCGTATCAGTCAGGTAGTTCTTGATTTCATTGGTCATTTGAAAGGTTCCTAAAATATGTCAAGACACGTTGTATTTGTGAATGGTGTTCGGAATAACCCACCCATACATTAACAATGAGATGCAAATCCCAGATGTTATTGAAATCAAAACAAACAATATATTACTCCTCATGTATCATCGAGTCTATTCTATTACAAGTGTACCACGAAGCTCTACCAGTTGCAATTATGAATCTCAAAAATACAAACAATTTGAAAGAGAAAGGTAAACGTTTCGGAGCGGTGCACCGAGTTGAGACGTGAAGGCTAACCAAGCAGATTGATAACAGGCAGTTACCAGTAATGGTCACCATTACAGCTCGTTCTTTACCCAATGCGATTATTGAAAGAAACTCGACCATGTCACGGCAGATGGTCAAGAATGGGATGATAGAAAACTGGTTGTAGTCACCGAAAGCAGATAATATCGGCCAAGTGCGAGTCAAACTCGCGTATGAAGGGTTCCGTACCGTAGGGGAGCCCGGCCCCCTTAATTTATTTTAATTTAATTATTTACTGTAAAGCGAACATATATACTCTGTGAATATTTCAGGCATCTTCCTGATGCCGTTATTCATATCGAGAAAAAAACGGCAAAAAGCACCTTTGTTGTAAGAGAGCTCACCTCGAAAGATTAATTTTGTTCTATTATTTATTATTATATTTATTTGTACAGCAACATCAGAAATGTACACCATCTGTGAAAATATCAGATTCAGACGGACAACGGAGTCTTAGTAATAGGGCCCTGTTTTTACCCTTTGGGTGCGGAACCCTAAAAATGATATCGATTTTAAAGGTTAATGTACTAGTTCTAGTTACACATTATAATAGCATGACTAACCTTTTAAAACCGTAAATGGATTTTATTTCAAAAGATATTAGTTACTGTGATCTATCAATCAATACTGAAGTCTAAAAAGGAAGTACGACACGCTGACCATTTGCAGAAATCTTCCTATTTGATCTCGATGTCAGAGATATTAGGTATAATATATATATATTAGGCCTTTACGATTAGGTATATTGGATTGTTGTACCTAGATAGTAGGCATTTACCTATCATCAGATAGAGACAGCAACGAATTGTTAGAAACTTTAGCATGATTTAACTTGTGTAGGAGTGCTAGTAAAAGGTTGGTGTTAATACTAAGTCGCGCACTAAAATTACGAGATAAATAAATACCTCATCATCCCGACGTTTCTACCGAGCTGCCACGGCCACCACGGACCACGATCGATGCAACTCGGTCGAAACGTCGGGATGATGAGGTATTTATTTATCTCGTAATTTTAGTGCGCAATTAGTCCCATAGTATATAATAATAATGTGTCTAAATCGCGAAAGTTTAGAAACAACATCACGTTAATACTATAAGCTTGAGTACTTTACAATATTATTGTTAGTGGAGCCGTTTTCACACACATACCACCACCATCGTGACTAACCTCTTAAAGCTATATGGATTTGAATTGCCACACCGGCTAAGAGGATAGATTTAAATGCCTCCCATGAGAGAAAAGCTCCACAAAGCCAGAACCGGAAACGATCTGGGTCAGGGTCCAAAGGTCGTTCATAGTTTGCAAAAGCTTTACGTTCTTTAGACTAGAATGACTAGATGTTACCTCTGTGGGTATTCGTATTGTCTACATAAGTTGTTTCGAAACTGGTTAATTTTAGCCGAAGAGTTCTTCTAGTCATCTCAATCTGTTTGCCTTAGTAATGGTAGTTATTATGTTAGTGAATGTCGATTCAATTTTTTGACAGCTTGAGTGGGTAAGAAGGTCAAAGTGAATGAGTATTTTATAAAGAATGCATCGTTCCTTGCCGTCTAGATGAGATGATGGCTAAACGCTGATTTATACGCCATAAGAAAACACGAATATTTGTGCTGATGTCTCTAAGATAGTGTCTCAGTTAGATAATTTCCTTTTGAAAATAATTCATATTATTAATCATCACCTACAAATCTACCTATTCAACCAACCGTATTGTTTAAGATCAGACAAGATGGTGTCAAACTCAAACCTACCTAACATAAAATGTAGAAATGTTGATCTAGAGCCGTGTAAGTAAATCGTATGTCATATTTGATCACCGTGTGGAAAATAACTTGATTTGTCATGGATTGTGGAGCACGACAACCTTGTTCGTTTTTCACAATCGAGATGTAGACTTAGTTTGTTTCTAGACGAAATAAATCTAAAATAGGTAAAACGAAATCATAGAATTTACTCTACGCAATCACTGCGAGATTACACATACATTTCATTCAAAGATTTCGAAGCAATGGATAAACAGTGAGTAAGCGTAATTTTGTCAGCTCTGGATTAGTGAAACTTTATAACTGTGAATAGGATAATTAAAAGTAATGTTAGTTTTAAAGTTAAAATTTCGAATGAGATTAAAGTTCATTGAAAAGCCCCTGGGTAGTTCGGGAATCAGAGGCTTCAATAATTTTCATGTACCTTATTTTATGTCAAAGAACTTTTTGATTGATTGATTGATTGAGTGCGGAAAAATCTTTCTAATACAATATCATTCTGAATATTCTATTCAATCTGTGATACAAACTTTACTGAAGAAAGTGTATCCATTCAAACTAATTCCACTAAATGTATTCCTTAGGTCGCTCATGACGACTCATTTTGTAAAAATCTTGTATAGAGAAAGGAATGTCGCGAATGAGACAATCACAGGATCGTAGAAAGTGGCAACAGCGAAAGGTGTAGGCACAAGTACAGTTAGTTTGGCTAAAGATAAGGATATTTTCTCAATGAAGCAAAGCAACTTCATTAGAACTTGAAGGGTGTAAATATTTATAAGTATTGTAGACACGCAATAATAAATGTATGTCATGAATATGACAAAGGTAATTTCGATGCTGCGGTCACACCCGGTAACGCTTCGAAACGTGAAAAGCATCCACAATGGAGTAAGACATCTATTGCTATTCTTTCTGAAGACAGACTGAACAATAATACACCTTTTGAGTATCAACACACGTCGGTGAATTTAACAATGCTTACACGCATATATATCTTCCAGTATAAACTCGACATTGCCACGTTTACAACAAAACTGAGTTTGAAGTCTATTTGTATTGCATATAATCTGACTGAGTTAACGAGATTTGTATTTAGAGTAGTGTCTATGTCTGCGTCGGTAGATTTGTTCTCAAACCGTGGTATTTCTAAAACACGAATTGTTTAAAGTGTGCCAGTGTACCGTTTTCTGCATTATTCTGCCTGAGGAGTCACAACCTGAATAAGCAATTGAGCATTTTTATTCACGCCCAGCTTTGGGCATCGGTGACCCCGTGTTATGCAAATTTTCGAATGGGTTTGACCACAAACGCAGCGCGTTCGAGCCTTTTTGCGTAAGTCAAACTGCATTCTGCGGTTGTAACATGTTTATAGCCTTGATAGCTCGTGGCTATTTTTTAATTTATAACGGTGTCTTCATTTGGTCTAAATGTAAATTTCAAAGCAGTTCACATTTATATAACATCAAACGTGCATCAAGTCACACGCTCGTCCGTCTTTATTGATTCCACGTCGATTTCATTGCGATCTTTATTTGGTACGACCACCTCACCAAGTGGGACGTCGGCTTCGTTTCCACAAGCCTACGTGCTCTTTTGGTCGTCTCTACTACCTGTCACGTCATTGGGGTCAATACCAATCTTATTGATAGCTGTGTAAGGTGCACTATTGGCTGTCGTATTTGTTATTCAAGGTCTATCGATGATCGATTCGCGTCTGTCCACCCGCGCTGGGGAAAGCTGAAGATTGCTCGTCTCTTTGTTTTGTTAACTCAGTGGTTAGCTGATTTAGCCGGTGCGCGTGCTTCAATGGCGTAACTGACGCCAAATTATGTTTGGCACTCTCCTTTTCTATTGACATGTACAATTTGGATCGAAGTTACGTGGGGTTGCGCACAAAGTTCTTCAATATGGCAAAGAATTTTATATGAGCTGAATATTTATATCGATTACACAATACTCGGTTATGTCATAGTGATAGCTAAATTTGTATCGGTTAGCGAATATTGTTTTAAAGCATATTTTGTCTTCCCTTTTATGCAACTATAATGTCACTTACAAGCCGTAGTGCATCAGCTTAAACACAAGCAAATCGCTGGCGACGTTACCGTTCTGAGATACTATTTAGAGATAATCTCTTGCGTTCACGCACTGTATTTTCTCTGTAACTTCCTTCTTAATTAACGGATACTAACAATTTGTCTTGATAATGTAATCAAGGCAAATCATGGAGTAAAATGGAGAGGCACTTTAGATGTTTAGATAGATTTTAGATAGATATAGTAGAATATATTTATTCATTCATAGATACTCCTGTCTTACCAAACGTACACTAATTATTATTTTAGTGAAGCTTTGGTGTCAAAAATGTATTACTCTCAGCTTCTGTCATAATCGTTTTCCTCTCCGGGTCGCTTTAATATCTGGTTAGTAACATCTTAATATCCACTTGTTGACATTCAACTTCATGACGCGTTAAATTGAGGTCCCGATTGTTTGAGAGCCATGTCAGAGAGACATTCAGGCGGTTTAAAAACTCTGACACCAGGGCTAGCCACCCGGTCTATACGAACTTACTTAATATCCGCTTGGTCACAATACAGATCTCCAGTTGAAGGTTGCGTGTCAATGATGAAACTTAACCACCGAAGATTACCCTGGTTGCCCTAACGACTACTAATGTTCCTAAAAAGCGGACAAACCAGTCGCTTAGTGTTTCATAACCGTATCGGAAATATGCGCTTCGCCAGCTTCGCCTGATATTTGAGCATGCGAATGGGTAAACAGAAGTAACAGTAGAGCACGCATGGTTGATTTAGGAAGCTGCAAAGCTGATTAAGTAAGTGTTTTACTTAAATGATGTGTTAGTGACCGTCTAGTCTAATTACTAAGGTGTGTAATGACACTCCACTCTGGCGCTCACGTCGTGTTATAAACAAAGCAGCGTATGACAAAAATTGATGGATAAACTGTTTCAGGATATCAGGATCAACAGGACAGAATCAAGGAAAATCAGTTAAGACGATGCATCAAGTTTTTATTCCTTGCGATTCTTGGCAATGCCTGTTTATTTTATTCTCTAAAGTGGTTATGGTAGAACTTATTTACGGTAGACTTGGTGAAGACAACCAATGAGATAAGTACTTCATAATTTTGTTTTAAACGTTTTACACAATGCGCTCCATAAAACACGTAAGGTGTCATTTAAAAGTTACGCTTGAACGTGCGTGCCACACGACCACGCGACCCAAGGGCCGTCAATTATTTTTATTATCTTTGGCGTAATGGCTGTGGTTTTTTGCAGTGCTATTAACGTGGCGGGTCAGTGCAACGGTGCCAGTGGGTTCAAGCTCGGTTGCTTTGACATTTGACACCAGTTGTTGCATATTAAGTGGTTTCGTTTGACTCAAAAAGAGGGGGGTTTGTTGGGAAGAGATCATAAAACTCGAGTGTACATTCAGAATTCTGTAAATAATTTGTTTTTAGAAATCTAGAGACATTTATATGTAGAAAATGCGGTATATGAGATACCGCGAAATGCAACTGTTCGAAATTCGCATTGCAAAATGCTGTAATTTTTTTTCTATACATAATAGGTCTAACACTACTTATTCATTCTTGCCCTAATCCAGATAGTAATTGTCAGGATTCAGGAAACAATGACGGGGTAAGGCATTCCAGTCCCTGGCGTAATGTGTAATTTGTTTTGATCTATGAGTAATAATTTTGTACTTAATTATTACCATTATGCATGATATTTTAAGGAGAGATTGTCGTGCAAACTTTATCACAAACAATGTACTGAAGTGGTATTTACAATCGATTACAATTAATTAAACAACAAGAACATAGGTGTCATCAAAACGGTATTTTCGCTTAAAAACATCACAATTATAGTAATCTCATATTTCTAGGGCGAGCCGTTATTCTTTGCGGTGTTTTCCTTGACTGTTATGAGAACTAGTTCTGTTCAATTAAAACATGATGAGCAGGATTTTGAGGTCAAGTTTTGATGATGGGTCACATACAGCCTAGTTTGGTCCTCGGTGGCCCAGTGGTTATTTAGACACTAACTACTGTGTCAAGGAGGCGTGGGCTCGATTCCCACCAAGGGCAAGCGTTTTTGTGATGAACGTAGATAGGTGTTTGCTCTGTGTCTGGAAGTTACTATCTACATAAGTATGTGTTTAATAATATGTATAATTGTATATGTAGTATATCAATTATCAGTCTCTGGCAGCCCTAACACAAATTTTGCTTAGTCATAGTCATAGAGCGTGTGTAAAATGTCCCCAAATATTTATTTATTTACAGCTGTACGTACCCAAGCAGTAACGATTAGGGGCTGCAGAACTTTAGACGGTTACAGAAGTTCGTACTTATAGGCAAGATGGCTATCCCTGGTGTCGTCAAAGTTTACAATATTAGATGGTCAATCAATGATTGCGTACCTTTCGCGTCGTAGTTAAAGTTCTTTTGCTCGATTTTAAGAAGTAATTAGAAAATATTTTTTGGATCTGGTTTAGCTTTTCACATACGGAAAAATCAGTATCGACTGTACATTGCTTTTCGAGTATGCAAAAGCTATTCGAGCAATTCGAAAATTGAACCCCTGGAATCGCTAAAAATCTTTTATTTTTGCGAATAAGTCCGCGTTTGACCAGCCACTCGCCTGATGGTAAGCGACAATACTCGTATATTATGTCTTTACGTCTTTGCCTTACATTATATTTTACTCGGTCTGGTCTTACGCGTGTTTACAAAAGAAAGCGGTATCTGTAAAGGTAAACTAAGCTACGTTCACAGGACGAAAGTAGTCGGAATCCAGTCTGACGGGTAGAACGGGAAACGATCAATGTTTACAGTTACAGGAAGCAGGGAACTACAAACTCTATTTCCTTATTCGTATTATTCAATTTCGATTGTAGAGACCTCTATCTGTGATAAAGACAGTGTTAATTTGCTTCTAAAGTAGACATAGACAAGACGAAAGGTGAGGGTGTTTTTTACATTGTTATACGCAGCTGTGAAGCGTTAGCTGTTATCTGTAGTAGAAAAGCGTTCAACGAAGCTTTGTTTTTTCAGTCGACATCCAAAAAGTTTGCATAGTCGCGAAGCTAGTTATCGTAAACTCCAAATGAGTAGTTCAGCTGTAAATGGCAATAAACCTTAAGAAAATTTGAATTTCGCGCGTTGACTTAAAAGTTAAATCTTATACTGAGTTATCTTCATATATAGATAGAACATATCTGTTACACCACACCGCGTAAGGTGACATTTGGAGAGCTGCCAAATGCAACTGCACCAGCTGCTGCCTTTACAAACTAGTAATGCAGCTGTGGCCAAAACTAATGAAGTCGGCCACAACTGCACTTTTAACACTTTTTGGACATAAAAATGGAACTATAGTCTATATCAGCCGCTCCAGCCGCTGCACGTTCTGTCCGCAGTTGCAGTTGGCAGCTCAGTTCTAAATGTCACCACATTAGCACTTTTAGTTTAGTTTCGGCCACATAGTTTCATAGCCTAGCTTTGACCTTTGGACAACCGCGCTAATGCTTCCTGCGTAATGGCGATTGAGACACGCAGCTCGATGCATTGTAAAAAAACGTGCAAATGTCTCAATCCTAAACAAACAGTAATTAGGTACTCAGTAACAGTAATTTCTAACGTCGACTAAAACTACTGAATAAGTAATACGTTATGTAATGTTAGTCTTTATACAAATGAATGGGGAGACCACTTCGCACGCAAGTTAGCAAGAACATAGATATTTTTGATAGATCTTCAAGATTCTGCATATTATCGAAGCATATTTTTTAAATCAAATTTTACATATAATATTTTTATTACAAACACGCGTATGATGTCCTAGCTTGCCTATCGAAAAATGACAATAAAGATCAAACAATTTCCTGGAAACTGCTCTAAATTCGAGATACCTGCAGATATGATACCATCATCCACTGCTTGCATCCAACCTGCGGTCTTGATGAGGTTACACAGATATGATAAGAATTACTAAAATACTTTTCAAAGATAATTGAGATGCGACTTTCCACTGAATTTTTACCTGATGTTTAAAATTTTCTTGCGTTGTTGTTATTGTAATCAATTTTGTTGTAATTACTACTTTTAGTATAATTGTTTACACACAGTCAAGGTAGGCCTCGTAAGTAAAAAGTGCGTCATAGTCTTAATTAGCCAAAATTACTCACTTTCTCTTCAGGGAAGTTTCGAGGTGGCTTGGAACTGGTTTATTCGACTGGGGAAGTCGCATGCGAGTTAAGATCGTTGTAAAGATTCAATTCAATTCAATTCAATCATTTATTAATCAAATAGGTACACAAAAGTACACTTTTGAACGTCAGATACAGTTAAAATTACACAGAAGGTAATAAATAGTAAATATATCAAATTCATGTCAAAACTAATAACTACAAATTAATACTATCTAATGTCACGTGCTTCCATGCCAGTTTATCCCTCAAAAAGTCGTCAATAGAGTAATAAGCTTTCTTTATTAACATTTTCTTGATAATTGCTTTGAAACGGGTGTCATTTACACTTGTCAAACTCATAGGTAAAATGTTGTAAAAACGTACACAATTATTTTTGAATGATTTGTCTATCTTGCTTAGCCTAGTCTTGGGTATAATAAATTTTGACTTATCTCTAGTGTTATAATTATGTGTATCACATTTTTTTAGGTATTTATGACAATTCTTTCGAGCATACATAATATTTTCCAGAATATACTGGCATGGCATGGTCAAGATATTTAGTGATTTAAAAAGTTCCCTCAAGGAGTCTCTGGGCCGAAGCCTGTAGATATATCGAATCGCCCTCTTTTGCAATACAAAAATAGTTCTAACAGCATCAGCGGCATTGCCCCAAAGTAATATCCCATATGTCATTAATGAATGAAAATAGCTAAAATAAACTGTTCTTGCAGTGTCAACATCGGTAAGGCCTCTTATTTTACGTATTGCGTAAGCCGCTGAACTTAGTTTCCCCGAGAGTTCTTTTATATGCGGTCCCCATTGTAGTTTATTATCAAGCCGTAAACCTAGGAACTTAGCAGTAGTATTAAAATCTATTATGTCATTATCAATATTTATGTCATTTAAAGTTCTGTTCCTTGCAAGAGAAAAATGAACACAGTTAGTTTTTTTCGTATTGAGCGCTAAATTGTTAACACTAAACCAGTTGTAAGCGTGACTTAAAGCTAAATTGACATTATCAGTATTAATTGATTTCCTTTCAATATCAAACAGCAATGAAGTATCGTCAGCAAATAACACGATTTTTGTAAACTTTTCCATCAGGAAAGGGAGGTCATTGACGTATATCAAAAACAGGAACGGACCCAGTATCGACCCTTGGGGCACCCCCACATCCACACCCAAGGCATCAGACAGAACTCCATCTATATTAACACTCATGGTTCTAGCAGAAAGATAAGACTTAAGTATTAGTAAAGCTTCTTTTCTCACCCCGTAATGAGATAGTTTTGACAACAGTATACTATGATCTACACAATCGAACGCCTTCGATAAGTCGCAAAAAATTCCAATGGCGTCTTTGGATTTTTCCCAAGCCTCGTAAATACTACTCACAAAAGCAGTTGTTGCATCAGTTGTCGAACAGCCCTTCGAAAAACCAAACTGATTTTTGTATAATATTCCCCTAAGATTAAAAAACGAACAAAGTTGATCAAGAAGTATTTTTTCAAATATCTTACTTAGTGTTGGAAGGATAGATATTGGTCTGTAGTTTCCTGGGTCCTTTTTGCTGCCAGATTTATGTAAGGGCAGTATTTTACTGTATTTCATAAGATCCGGAAAACAACCTTTTGAAATACATTCGTTGAATATTTGAGCAAGATGAGGGGCTAAAGATATTACTAAGTTATTAACAAATTTTACAGATATGCCCCATACATCTTCTGATTTTTTAAGTTTAAGTGATTTAAAGGTTTCAATAATAATATTATGCGTGACTTCATGAAAACAAAATTCAACAGTAGTGGTAGGTACATTTTGTGCTAGTAGCTCTTCAGCTTTCGTCCTACAGGAATTAAGATTTTTAGTAGTTTCCTGGGGTATTTTGTTGAAGAAGTCCACAAAAACATTAGCCACCTTTTGCTTATCATCAATCAATGTATTTTTGTGCATAATTTCTATCTTTGGCTCGTTTTGAGTAGATTTTCCAGTTTCCTCTTTTATAATTGACCAAATTGCTTTGATTTTATTAGTTGACTTTATAACTTTGTTCCTAATTAAAATCGATTTTGCTTTCTGACATACTTTCTTGAAAATTTTACCATATTGACGTACATAGTTCAAAAAGGGTTCATCATGTCTGTAAGCTTTTTCACTTTGGAGGTCATATAATTTATCTCTACTTTTACGAATGCCTATTGTTGCCCATTCGTTGAATTGTAGTTTTTTATTACAAATTTTTTTCTTTATTGGAAATATTACCTTGAAATTATTTTTTATAACGTCAAAAAGTCGAGCATAATTTACATTAGGATCATCATCATTTAAATCAATTAAATCTAATTCAATCATTATTTTATTTTTGTACGTGTCAATTTTTCTCTTATTCATATGTCTACTATTAATAACTTTATAGTCTTTCAATTTATTATTAAAAAATGGAACTCTTATGAGCTGCCCCGTGTGGTCCGAGGGTAATCGGTGTATGATGGTCTTGTCAAGAACTTTGATATCACAAAATACATTATCAATACAAGTTGCTGAAGTGCTCTTTATACGGGTGGGTTCACAGAACAAATTAGATAAATTGAAACTTTTTAAAAGATTGGTAAAATCTGATTCTACTTTTGATTTTCTTAGCAGATCGATGTTAAAATCACCCAAAACTATTACGTGCTTGTTTTTATTACAAACTTTATCTAAGATTTCTTCCAAAATAGCCAAGAACTCCTTATGTCTAGAGCTTGATGGGGGCCTATAAACGTTTAGAATTACGTAGTTTTCAATCTCAATACAAGAAAGTTCAATAAGACGTTCTACAGCTAAACTAACAATATCGTCCCGGTTTTTAAAAACTAGATTTTTCCTAACAATAATCAGAGACCCCCCTCCAACAGCAGTTTTTCTAGAAAAGTAGCTCCCCACAGTATGTTCCGAAAAACCAGTTTGGATTTCAAAGTCTTTAATCCAACTTTCAGTTAAGCATAAAATATCTATGTTATCTTTATCCATGAACAAATTTATTTCGTGTTCTTTTGATCTGCAACTTTGAATATTTTGATGGACTATCGTGATGCCCTGTGTGGATGTGTTATGCACAAAAAATTTTGGTTATTATCAGGCAATGATTCGACACTGTTATCAGTATCAATGTTTACAAATGTCATTTGATTATCATAATTTAAATTTACAGCTGATATATCAATAACAGTTGTCCTCGATCCAATAGGTGAGTCAAGATTATAAACTATTAAATTACACAAATTGTCAAGATATTTCTTACTCAATAAGTAATTTTCTAATCTAAAGTCAAAATGGTTATTAATGTCAATTACATGGATATTGTCATTGTAACAGGTACTATTATAAATGTCAAGATTCATTTTATACAAATAATTATTATAGTTCATATTTTTGCCATATGGAATTGTGCATAATATAATCTTATGAGATTTAGAAATCTCATTTATTAATTCAAGACTAAACCTAGTGTCTCTACGGTTTGTAAATATTTTTTCTCCCGTAACCAAAATAAATGTCGTCGACTTGTCATATTTGTTTCGATCTTCGTATATGCGCTTAACAAGAGTACTGAATGAAGAGCCGTGGTTGCAGAAATTAACTACCTTTTTCATGGTGTGGTTCGAAAGCCGACTACCAAGGCCAGCTCCACATTTGTCCGAATAGATACAGATTAACTCAGTTTTTGGGAATTTCTGTGACGTAGTATGACGTACGGTGCGTTTACTTTCTTGACAAGCTTGAGAGACTTTATACGTGGACATCTGAACAGCGGACAAAGTCTTCTCATCACTCGTTGAACATGAAGTTTCACATTTATTTTCAATATTTTCAACTGTTATTTTAGTTTGCTGAGGTGTCTTCTCTTCTTCTGCTACGGTTTTTTCTATGTAGTCTTGAAGTTTATTTATTTGTTTTTCTATATAATTTATGGTGTTGATAGTTTTATCATTATTCTCCAAACTTGTTTTGTAGTTATTTATAATTTCTATGAGATCCTGGTTTTCGTCAATTTGGGACTGAATAATTTGGTTTCGGTTTTCAATTTCTTTCATAGCTAATGCGTTTTCCTGGGCAAGCATTTTATTTTCCATACAAATATAATCTTTATTGCTCTTCCTCAGTTCCTAACTTTTATGTATGTCTACATTCATTAGGTTTTCTTTTAAATTGTGTATGCGTCTGTTAAGTGCAGGTATTTTTCTTTTTAGCCGTTTAAGCATTTTTCTTGACTTGGTTATTTGTTTGCTCTTAATTTTTGATTTATTGTTATTCAATACTTTATTAACGGAGTCAGCTAATAATTTACTGTATTTCAATTGTAACTCGTTATAATCACTAGTCACCGCCTTAAGTTGACTATACAACGTGTAACAGAACGGTTCAACAATACTGAACGGCATGTATGTGTATCCTGTCACGAATCACCTGTATGAATTTCAAACTTCAAAAGTCATCTTATTTTTTCCATATAAAACTAAAAAATATTTTTTTCATATTATTTTGGACAACCCTAAACTAGTGAGGTCGGTGGCCTCGTTTCAAAAGCCGCTGGCTCCGCGCCCCGCTGCTGGTTCCCCCGCTGCCGTCGGCCTGACACGCTAACTAGTTAGGCTACCTAATGCTGTTGAAGGAGGCTACTTACCTACAGATTCTCAGACCTAGTCCCTTGACCTAGTCGAGACCTAATTCAGTTTTAAGAACAGCTATAAATTCGTGGATCGCAAAAAGAAAGTAGGTAACGTTTTACTTTAGTGCGTAACTTGAATATGTACCTAGGAATTTTCATGAGTAGATAATCAATTTAGGTATCCTGTTTTTGGCAAATATCTATTTACTTACCTAATTGTAAGGTTTCTTGACACTACTTAGCTTGTACTTAAGCATGTAGGTACTTACCCTATCTTATCGTGGCGTTTAAAATGACCTACATAGGTAATTAGGTCCTATGGGCACTCAGAAATGATAGAAAAAAACAAATTGATACATTTTTTTAAATTCACTATTTTTATTTGCCACATACCTACTTAGGAACCTACTTAAAATTAACACACACAAGGGCGTCCACAAACACTCAATAAAAGTCAAAGGAAAGGCTCGAAATGCAAACCTCCCCGGTCGCAGCACAACCGAGTAGGTACGTAGGTACGAGTACGTCGAGCCGTGGTCGAGCCATAGATTTTCTCACGTTCACCACATTTAAATTCCGCCACGATGCAAAGGGTTCATCTTCTCTCTGGACTGGAGTCGCACGGCACAGAATAAACAACATTTTCAATGTACCATGATCAAAGGTCTAATCACGTAAAGTCCGGAGACCTGGGTGGTCAGCACACCGCGCCTCATGTAGGACCACCGCCCCGGAAACCGCTCGTCCAGGTGCTCGCGGACGCGGCGCGCATAGTGCGCGGGCGCTGTTGAACGTCCTTAGGACCTCGCCGCTCCTGCCCGACGCGTGCTGGTCCTTGGGCTATCTTCAAAATACTGCAGAATGCGCGTCTCGCGATTTGAACCAACTCGAGCACCGGGTCGTTTCTGTTTTCGTGAAAGTTCCCAGTAGGTACTGTGCAGACGTAAACACTAGACACATCCATCTAAGAAGTCCGCGTCCGCCACCGCCGCCACCGGCGCGCCCGCGTCGGTTAGAAAGCGGCCATCTTCAAAATGTTAGCTCGTGCGCGGCACCGTTGTTGCCATTCATATCACCAATATCATAAAAAAACATTTGAGAATGTTAGGTATCCTAGACTGCCTGTCTAGGCATCGCGATCGTCGAAAGAGTTGATAGACAACGTCTTCACTTCCGCAAGGTCAGAGAGCGACTGACTAAAATATTCCGATTATTTCTATTAAAATTGGAATCAATTTTAGGGTTCAGTAGTATTTCGGATTTCGTTTTTAGTGAAAGTTTTTTTTATGCGCACAAACTTCGAAAAACGGATGGCCGACGGGACCATACAGTTCTCAAATGGAGACCACGGACCAGCAAGCGCAGCGTAGGATGCCCACCGACTAGGTGGACTAACGATATAATAAAGATCGCAGGAACGCGCTGGATACAGGCCGCTTCCAACTGGCCTTATTGGAAATCTATAGGAGAAGCCTATGTCCCGCAGTGGAGTCTTACGGCTGTTGGATGGATGGATGGATTATTATTCTTTAAACTGATTTCAACGGAACCAGAACTTAAAGTAGATCAGGTCACTAGGTCAGCAAGCGAAATTCATTTTTTTTTGTACAATTGTACTGACGACTGAACTCACGCACGCACACTACGGCTCAAAACCGTGCGTAGCTCCGGCGTAACCTCCTGGGTAGAAACATTCTCGTTAACAAGCGCCCGCAAAGTACGAGTACGACGTAAAAGAGAGATGTTGTCTGGAAGAAATCGCTTTTAGCGATAAGACCGCCTTTTGTACCATTCTTCTGTCGTTATTTCTTCTTCTGTTATGTTTTACTTATGGTGTCAATAAAGTTGTTCTTGTATTGTATTGTAAAAGTTTCACGTGAAAGTGGCGTGACGTGGTACTTTATTAATAAACGAGCTATGGATATGGCTATGCTTGAGTCTCTCTGCGAGATCGAATCAGGAATGAGGGAATCCATAGAAGAATACACAAATAAGGCACATATCACGGAGGACTGGTGACCGATGGGGTCGAAAAGTTCTCGAGTAGAGACCACATACCGGCAAGCGCAGCCCACGGCAGCCGGACGTCCACCCACTATGAAGACGGACGACCTCAGCAAGACCGCGAGACCGCGCTGGTTTCAAGCCGCTACCAACCGGGCTTATTAGAGATCTTTTGGGGAAGTCTATGTCTAGCAGTGGAAATCCTATGGCTGATGGATGGATGCATGTAGCAAAAACTAAATAACAAAGCTTTAGACATTTTACCATAATAAAATAATACTAGTACAAAAAAATGTACGGAACCCATATTTTTAATTATTCATATTTTTCGCTCAAAAAAGCGGCGGAGCTCAAAGAGCCGCCATATTACCCGCTCATTCGTGATTAGTGCAGTGTTTGTTTCGGCTCGTTTGTCGGCTCGTTTGTTGGCTCGTTTGTCGGCGTGGACAGTCCACGTGGACTTCAAGCCGATAAAAAAGAATAAAAATAAAGATGCGTAATTGAAATGCTCCAACTTTGGTTTGATATTGATACCTATTGTTACGCGTGACTTCTATTTTAATGTAGTATTTTTGTGGTAACTAAATCAAGCAATTTAATGTATTTGGGGAGTGAAACTACCACAAGCTCTTAAACATTTTTACTTTAATATTACCTAGGTACTTGGCTTCTCTGCCTCGCTCTTTTTACAGTTAAAATAATACCTAGGTATTTCCGTGTCGTGTTTAAAATTTTTTCAAGCTATGCTTTGTAAGTTAAATACAATTTAACTTTCAATGCAGTTAGGTAGGTATGTATTTTTTATTTTGACATGACTTGGAGCCGGTGGAATAGGCAGAGTGCTTAGACGTGAGAAGAAAAAAAATAACTTTGTTAATCTTTTTTTTACAGTCCTACTACATCGGAGAGGGTGTTACATAGACGATGTAATAATTTTATGCGACAGGTAGTACAAACTTACAACATGTTCTAGTCTAGGCAGTTTAGATGAGTTAGGTAGATCAATCTAGGACCTTGTAACTTGTACCTATGACCATGTACCTACTTACCTAAATGTTTGTGTGTAAAAGCCCGTCCACGATTACGTAGGCAAAAATAAAATATTTCTGTACACTTATTAGTCTTTGTCATTACCGTCAGCTGATAAGTTTAGGGTTGACATCAGGTTATTTTACGCAAAACTTTAACTTGGTTTATCTCGTAATCTAACATACTGAGGATTGTGAGACCTTATGGGGTAAGTTTTAAATATGTCTGAGCATGCGTGGTTTAAGTATTGTTGAACCGTTCTGTTACACGTTGTATATTGGGTCAAAGTTTTCTAAAACCTCAGATTCATAATCTTCTTTTTCTTTGCGAAGTTCTGAAATTTTCTGCTCGAGAGTTTCTTGGTCAGCTAGCAAAAGATTTTTATTTTTCTCATATGCAGTTAATTTTTTAATTAGGTTGTTATTTTCAACGCAGATAATTTCGAATTCCTTCATATTATTTTCATGTTCTTCCGACATTCGCTTAATTAATTTATCTTTTTTTAATACGTCCTGTTTCAGATTTTCTATACATTTCTCATACTCCATAATAATTTCTTTGCTGTCTAAGTTTTCGTCCTTTGAATCAGTATTGTCTTCATTTAAAATCCTTCTCTTTGATCTAGTAGCCATGGTTTATATTTATCGTATTTATAGGTATTACAGAAATCACTAAAATATAGAATTGAGATTTTTTGATTATAATGTAGAAATCAGTGGGTATTGACAGTGACGAGGTGACGTTACTTTTCGTCAGTCATCAAGCCGACATTATTTTTACTCTGTGGTCAATTTTCTAACTCATCAATATTATTTTTACTCTGTGGTCAATTATTCACTGTCAGTGTCACTAGTATTTCATTGACACTTTTAATGTAGTGTTGTTGTCATTTTGAGGTTAACTTTAATGAAGTTGGTTATTTCGAAATTCGAGTCTAATGTCGTAGCGGATATGAGATAATGTTTTTGTGATTATCTTTGAGTTTACAGCCGTTACAATATTCAATTTCGTTAAAATGGATCCTTCAAAGTATTCTAACACAGTGAAATTGATGCCAAAACAGATCAGGGCGTTATTGTGAAATGTTGTAAAGCACAGGTATGCTTTGTGATATCAGCCAAATTGAATCTTCCTGTGTAGTTCAGGTATCGTATCGTTTGATTATAACATTTTTATCACAATAAATAACGAGAGACTAATCAAAACAAACTTTTCGCTTACTGGCGCGAACCGGAAGTCCAAAGATCAAACATTTACATTCATAATTTGTAATTATTATGTGACAATTAGTAGACTTTTATTATTATAACGACAAGAGTGTGGAAAATAAAGAAAGTAGGTACTTATTATTGAACTGTTAAAAACTATGATTTCTTACATCTAGAATCTAGATCATCTTGATTCGAAATGGATCACATTTCTTTAATACTTTTGATGATTTTGACAGCTGTGATTTAATTACATACATTTGTGTAGAGTAAAGAGCCTTCAACCGGGTAGACACATTAATTAGGTTTCTGCAAGTTTTGCTCTAACAGTTCAATCATAAGTACCTACTTTCTTTATTTTCCACACTCTTGTCGTTATAATAATAAAAGTCTACTAATAAAAATATTAGCAAACAAACCAACGAACACACTTTGGGATTATTTAATATTTGTAAGGTTCCATCAAAATCGATCCATTTATTTGGGAATGTCAACCACAGTCTTATGTATAGACACGAACTTCGAAATTATAACACCCCGTCTTTCACCGGGGGCTAAAAATTATTATGTACTGAATAAATAACTATACTTTTTTTAATAATGAATTAGCTGCACGTATAACACCGGCTAACAAGTGATTTACGCCTCGGTCGCGTGATAGACACGTTTTACGATCGTTCAGGCATTGAAACTTGAAAATACTCTTTAGTTAGTTAATTGCTGAAAAACTAGTATCATTGTAACGATTTCGAAGATATGATTCCAAAATTATCTTAATTGTTTTGAAAGGTAAATGTTGTCATTTGTTTTGAACTCTTAATCGTTCACGATTAAGAGTTCAAAACGAAAATTTTCACGACGAAAAGGTTAACAACATTCATGTTGTTAACCTTTTCGTCGTGAAAAAACATGCACACATCTGCGGAAGAAATTCGATGGCATTTTTAGTTTAAGTATAGCACAGGTGTTACTTACGCTTTATTGTAGATAACTTCTACCATAGTTTCGATCGCATTTGGCGATCTTTTTCAAGGTTGGAGTACTATACTGTGCTACACTTTAGTTAAAATGTGCGAAAACCCCCCTAGTTTCCTTAATTAAATTCGATGGCCTACGTGACTATCAAACTGTATTGGGCCAAGGTCTTGGTTATGGACCAATTTCCCTTCTAGGGTAGACCTGTAATGAATGTTCTACAATGAAAGAGGCAGGCATGGTTATAGACGTTTATTTAAAACTCATCATCAACATGTCAATCTTACGTAGGTACTTTAAACTCTCGTAATAAACTCGTAAATGAAACAAATTACTTTCGAACTAAATTATCTAGGTAATATGACTCTTACCACTAAAAAGATCACAGAACTACATGGCCTGAATAACTTCAGAGAAGGAAGGATCGCATCAAATGGCTCATTTTGATTTCATCGATCTTTCGATTTGATGGTAAAAAGGTTGGATCTCTTGGACTCAAGTTGGATCGAAATCCTATTTAGTTACGGTCAATAAATCCAAGTTAACATCAAATATTATTCTGTAATTATATTTACTCATTTAATTAGCAAAGATCCGCCAATTCAGTATTGTAGTCTGCCTTAATAGACCTATTGTGACGTAATGATTACCCTTCGGTCTGTTTGTTGATGACTGCGTTAATATTTAGCTAAAATTACCATGAATTATGCGTAAAAAATGAATAACTTTACTAAGCCATTACTGTTGTCTAGCAAAAGTTATGTAAAATGTATAAAGTAAAAAGATGAGAAGTAGGAGTATTATTTTTCATTTATTTTTTCAACTAAATAGTTTCTTTTCAACTATTTAAACTATAGAGGCCACCAGGCACCATCAGGCGAATTGGTGGTCAAGCACAGACTTATTCACGATAAAAAAAAACAGGGCTCATTAACTAAACCATGTGCTTCTTAGCGACCACCGATTTTAAGTAACGGTTAGTACGGATAGTTTATAGATGGGTGACTGCGGGAGGTATTTACATAGCGTATTAACAATTGAGCGATACCGTGGCTCGTAAGACAGTCAATTCAGGAAGGTCCGGTTGGTTCGTAGTCACTAGCCAGTATGGAAAACTTATCCTCAACCGTAAGCGTAACTAGTTACGAAGCTTCGGTTTCATAGATGTCCGAAGTCGTTTTTAACCCTTTAGCTGTCATATGCATTTAGATGACTTGCCCACCCTCTACACAAACATACTATTTCGACTAACTAGTGACATATAAAAATAAACCCTTATTTCTAACATTTGATTCATAAAGGAAACAAATGTTGCCATAGTTAATTTAGAAAACAATTTAGGTCAACTTGCAACTTTCCACGATCAAATTAATTCTGAGCGTGCCTTCGCTGCTCTGCAGAATTTATTTACTGCTATTCAGACGGGGCACCGTTAATTTATGTTATTATTCGATTAGGTAACACTGGCCAGTAGCCGAGTAGAACGAGTTTAAAATTAAAGAGGTTGAATATTTCTGACCTTATACCCTAACCATTGTTGCAATACAGGAACTTAGCAGCTAAGGACTTCTTGATCAGATTTCAAACAGATTAACCGGCATTAAAATCGAAATTAATTTAATCACAGACACGCAGTCTAACACGTCATACTTTTAGCTATTTTTTTCATCGGGGATTGAGACTTTAAACGGTAGACGATATCAGACTTAAAGATTCTTGCGCTTGCTTCAACTTCAATTTGTTGTTATTGTTTGTAATTCATGTCTACTGTAGCAATAGGAATAATATTATGAACATTAGATTTCGTCGTGTTACATAGTCTGAGCAGATTCATTATAGTCCAAAAATTTAAACAAAAACAATCGATCTATCATTAAATGATTTCGCAATAAATTATATCTAATTTGAGATTAACGTTGGTGTGGTAATTAGATACAATTAAGAATCATTAAATTAAAGAATGATGATTACCTTGACCCCATTTTAAAATCCAAAAGGTTGAGCTGCTTTCGAAAAATCTTCTGACCCACAGACACTCACTCAGACACTAAAATACCAAAAAAACTGCAATTTATAAACTATCATCTGATGAACTGATTCTCACATCACAGCACTAATAAAATTAAAAAGTTAGTTGTCAAAGTTTGTGACGTTTGCTTTTTGTAACGTTTTATTTTTTCCGAGTGGCCAGTGCGTCCAGTTTATTTTTCTTTTTTCTTCTTAATGTTAGCGGCCAGTGTGTCGGTTGATAGAAAGCCGTGTTCCGTGTTTCCGTGAGAGTTGATGCGTGCGTTGACGTGGTGCGGTCCGCGGTAAGTGCCGCTCGGTGCCGATGCGCCATCTGTGCCGGTGCTTATAGACCGGTTACTCAATTTGAATTTATTGGATTCCATGTTTAATTTTAAGGGTTAGAATGACAGTGTTAGCTTTTGAGGTAGGTCAGGTTTTTGTTGGAATGACTGGACTGGACTATATACTTTTGGTGACCCTTTTTTGTGAAAATCATTGGTAAATGTATGTAATGTACAAGGTGGGATTAAGTGCAGGGACTTTCATAGGCGTATAAAGTTTTACAATAGGATCGCATCGCAAATCGCGAAAAAAAATTAGTACTAAAGCAATGATTCAATCGAATACATTTTGTCGAGAGTCAATGAGCTTTTGTATGGAGCAGCGGATTCTTTTTCGTTGTTCCCGTAGTAAAAGTTATTCCTGGTGATGAGTATCTTTGAAAGTTCTGATTTTAATTTCATCGTTGTGTCGTGCCTGGCTATATTGAAACAACTTTGACAATAAAACAGATTACTGTAATATACGTTCGGGTCGATAAAACCCTCACTGGGCCTGCGTGGTGGATAAGGTTCAATCACCCTTCGAGTAGGCCTGTTCAGTAGTGGACTATTACAAAGGCCGATACAGTTAACAGTATTGTTACTCTAATTAAAAAAACAAAACAAATTGAAACTACAATACCGCAAGGTGGCATTTGTGGCACCACAACATTTCTTATAAAATTGAATATCAAAAACGAAAAAATATTTTTACGATCCTTCCGTTTGTTTCATGACTTTCAAGTTGATCTCATAATAAAAGTTGATCATGATAACGAGTACATTGATATCTTAGGATATATCCGTCGCGCGTCGTCTAGAACTGCGCCTTGCGGTTCGTTATCGGAATTACGGGTATAAACAGATCAGATAGACTGCTCCGTAGATATTAACGCTATCACAGGTTTTGTATCAGAATCACCGTGAGAGCGAGAGTGACCGATATAATCTCAACCAATGCAAATTGCCTCGCTAAACAAAACTTGATTTGCAGTCAAATAACGCCGAAATCACACTACACCGAGTCGCGTTCGATTCGAGTTTAAATTTCGAATACCTAGTTGTTGAAAGTAAAATCTCTTGTAACGTGTATTCCGATTTGGTTGAAGCCAACCTGTTGTGTGTTTGGAACATATAGGATGGGGAAAGTCTTTTCGCATTATAGTATACTTGTAATAAAATCTCTTTGGCCATATACTATTTGTATCTGGCTGGTTTTGGTATCGTTGAAAGTTTTAATTTTAAAGAACGTAATTCCAAATTCAAATTAAAAATATGTGTGATTTTCATTTGATTTTCGTACTGTCAAGATGAGGAATCTAATGAAGAAATTCGAGTCCTGCGTCGTTTCGGCACGCAAGCGGTTCAATACTTTTTAAAATTTTACTACAAAAAAGGTAAAAATGCAACGCAAGCCGCGAAAAACATTGCGATGATTATGGACCTAAGTGCAGTGTCTGTGAGAGTAGCACAAATTTGGTTTAAGCGTTTTCAATACGAAAAATTTTAACAACAACACTCGTTACATTTCGAGAAAGTTCATATTTTTCCGAGTCTATTACAACAGTTAAAAATAAGAAATAGCCCTCCGATTTTTTTGAAATTAATTTTGAATTTATTAGGATAAAAATAAATAAATATATTTGGTTCAATAAGCAGTATATCTCTATCAACCCTGATTAATTAACCTCTAAATTGTTAAATAAAAGCATTTTTACCAATTGGACACACTTTAAAAGTGTTTGTTTGTCACATTGTACCTACAAACTGGTCACACTGGTAGGTTATAATTTTTAATTTTAGCAAATTAAGCAATGTATGGGGAAGAATCAGCTACGAATGCAAGTAAAATAACGATAGAAGCACTTTAACATTGCTAAACTAGAAAAAGTAATAAGCTGTATTGTTATTTTTCATACAATTTATTTTTCGCATTTAAAAAAAATGGAGGGATTGAAAAATCTAAATTAAATATTTTTGGGAAGCCCTTATAACAGGCTTTCAAATGATGTATATATCATCTTGGTTCGATTTTTTTCTGAATAATATACCACTTGAGGACTTCACCTTTGTTGAACAAAAGTTGTTATTTATGTACAGAATAAGCCCCTAAAAGGATACTAATTGATTACCAGTTGCCCTGTACGAGTATATTCTAGATAACAATGGTACTCTTTAAATGTACCTGTAATCGCAGACCAAAATAGCTATTACACACGTTTAGACGAAAATTAATAAACTCATGCTAGGTTATCCAGAACTAGTGTACTAAGCCGTAAGGGAGTGATTCAGACCATTATTTTGAAGAACTTGTACTATGGGACCAACCCAGAATTTGACAAAAAAATCTGCTGTTCCATACAAAATTGCAACTCGGCATCGACAAAAAGCCGCTACCAACCGGTCTTATTGGAGATCTATAGGGGAGGCCTATGTCCAGCAGCTGATTTTTTTCTCGAATTCCATGTATTCAAATACATGGAATGTATTTGAATACATGGAACTGGACAAACATGGAGCTGTTGATTGTTCGTCCCGATTTCAAAGTTAGTTATCCTAGAAAATGTCCTAGAGTACCTTTGTAGAATTAAAGAAGCATCCGTGTTACAAGTACTTTGTACTACCGGAAAAACGATAGTAGCGCCACACATACACGAAACAAAACCTACTGTAACTAGTTTTCAATCTAAATACAATACACCTTTACAACAGTTACTACAATCAAGATACAACCTTTCACAATGTTTCCTGTGAAGTTCTTAAATTTGCCAACATAAATATTGCCGTCTTTGTTTATTGTATATAGGAGAAAAGAAAGAGTAGATAATTGTTATAGGTGGCTTACGTGATTATTTGCTATAGTATCCTTATGAAATTTACTTAGTACTAAGTTATTTGTGCAATTGAGGTGGGTGGCGATACTTATGGATAGATATCATTTCAATAATTTTTTTTGGTATCGTGTATCAATATTTGAATGATAAATTTAAATTGCCATGTATATTTTTTGAGCAGAGCGTATTAAAAATACATTAGGAGTGGTTTCAGGATTATGCGTATTTTTATCATTTTACCGACTTCCAAAAAGGAGGAGGCACTATGTTCGCTTGTATGTTTTTTGTGTATGTTCATCGATATTTTCATCAATTGTGAACCGATTTGAAAAATTCTTTTTTATTTCAAAAAGGTGTACTCCCGAGGTCGCCTGAGCCATTTTTGATAAATCGAAAATAATGTACATGGATGTCACATCGATTCGTGCAAACTATTCTTATTCTGTACTCGGTGGAAGTCGGTGGTGCTATTTATTTGCAAATAATAATTATTTATTTTTGATTTCAACTCAAGTATGTTATCAACTTTATCGCATAAGGGTAGCACTTAACCGAGCGCCTATTCGAATGAAAGGTGTATAAAAATTAGGAATGTCGTACGGAATACTGAGTGGGCGACAAAAAGCTAAATATGCCTCCATCAGGTACTTATCTAGTAGTGCGCAGAGCACATAGTTTGTTTAACAGATGGCCCGAGTTATTGGTCAAGCAATTACTTATTTGCGATTTAAAAACAATGGTCGTGAAATATGTCCCCACGTTAAGTTGCTCTTATGTATAACTCAAACCCCGTAAATAGTTACTCAGTTGATATAATAGTCGCCAATATATGATATTTTTCGCCCGGTTTAACATGATCAATCTCGTAATAAGTAAGTAAGTTCGTATAGGCCGGGTGGCTAGCCCTGGTGTCAGAGTTTTTAGGCCGCCTGAAGGCCTCTGACATGGCTAAACGGTTAAAACAACCGGGACCTACAATTTAACGTGTCATCCGAGCCACGGTAGCGCTCAGTTGGAAAATGCCACCCGCGGTCACCCATCCAAATACTGACCGTGCGGAACGTTGCTTAATTTCGGTGATCGCTGACAAACACCTAGTCAAACTACGCTACGAGCGCTAATCTCGTAATGGCAAGCAACTACATTATAATAATATAATTAAGTACTTAGAATTGCAGTCAACACAAAATTTACGATTGTAGCGCTGCTTGTGTCTGCTTCATAGTAAAGATTGAATAAAAATAATTATGTTCATAGCGCGGCACATTCGAATGAAAGTTTTATGCCATCCATATAGCAGCAACTAGCTTTATGAGCACGCCATCTATCGCCGAGTAGCCGAACTTGGTAGCTTTTCCCTTCACATTGAAACCACTTCGAAAAACCTTGGCATCTACTGTCGAGTAGCGGTATTATTAGTTCTTTGAATACCCGCTATGGAGCGCTAATTAATAAAATGGAGACTATTTTTTATGGTTACATATTTGAATTGACAAAAATAATTAACGTAAAAAGTTAAAAAGTTATTGAATAAATTAAGCTATTACTGAATAAAAATATGAAATCTCAGGTCATGTTAAAAAATTCAGTAATGTCACAAGTAAAGTGGGAAACATTTTTTTTTCTTGTAAAAGACATCAACGCGTTCGAGAAGTCGTAGAGATAGCCAAATAGATAAAAAGTTTTAAATGTTGTTTAAACTTTTATGTTAACTTATGTTATCCTTATGTTTTGTTTGTCAGATTTTTTTGTTTTAGGGTATTTCAGAGCTTGTTATTTTAAACCCTATGGAGAATAAGGTGGGGCTGAGATTATTAGTGTATACATATATGTATGTATTTGCAATAAATAAATAAAATAAAAATAAATTTAATTATGATTTAGACAACAAATGTTAATGAACCAGTGAAACAAGAAGCTATGGTGGTCTAGTCTTAGTAACTCTCACCTTACAATCTTGAGGTCGTGTGTTCAAACTCTGGTCCTGTAACAATAAGTTCTTTGGAACTTATGTACAATTTTACGTTACTTGGTTTTCGTTGAAAGAAAACCTAGTGAGGGAACCTGCTTTCGTAGAAAAAAATCTATGGCGTGGCTCAATTCAACCTTCGTAGGTAGACGGGTAGTCCTACGTTCAGCAGTGGACTATTACAAAGGCCGGTATAGGCCGAATCAAACTTCTTGGCGGCTGCGATTGTTGCTGCAAACCTAACGCAGCTGTAAGTGAGTTTCAGTTAGGATTGGGTCTCGCGCAGCTTGTAGCTAACTTCAGAGCCGCCAAGAAGTTTGATTCGGCCTGTACAATACAGTACAGTAAGACATAAATAATCAGAATGATTCAGAAAACGTACTCGATGCGTAATCGAGAAATCTAACGGAAAGATCGATGCTCTCTGCAAAGTTAATTCGGCATTACGTAAATCGAAGTCACCGCGAGCGGCGCTTGCGCATTGCACTTGTGACGTGAGTTACTTCTGTTTGGTCATCGTTCGTCGTTTCAGCCACAGGACGTCAAGTGCTGGACATAGGCCTCCTATATAGATCTTTAATAAGATTTACAGGTTGGTTTTTACCCTATTTACCCTGCGGTCTTAATGAGGTCATCCGTTCCACCTCGTCCTTCTGTTTGGTAAATATTCGATTTTTTCATTCATTTTCGCAATAAGGAACCAACCAACTCCTAACTCGGGTGAAAATCAATTGATGCACTTTTGTACGTAGTTGTAAATTATTTAGTTTTTTGTATGTTGGGTATGTACCTCGTTTACACTATCTAATCTTGGTCGTAAAACAAATTATCGTTGTCATACGATGAGTAATTTAGCTGTGAATGGCAAAAAAATCGAAATAATCGAGTTTCCTGCGCTATTCTTTGGTATTATAACGACCTGGATTCGTCTGCTTTTGGCTGCTTTTATGTTTGATATGTTATAGATAAAGCAAATTTTTCTCTGCCTTAATGCTTCCATTTGTTGCAATTTTTAAGTCTTTTTATGTCCTTTATTATAATCATTATAATAAATCGGCGGGATTGGTTTCTGAAATTAATGTAATTATTGAATTTTTTATTTGCAGTTTTTTTGCATAGGTAGGTACAGTATTCATCGACCATTCATCTTGTACATGGTGGTCAAATATTTCTGTCTAATCAAACGCCATTTAATAAATAAATTAACAAATATTCGCATAACATTAGTATTCAATATGCATAGACATTATAATTATATACCATCGAATTTGAAAGTAGGTATCTCAATTTAAAAGCGATAAAAAAAACAATCGCATACCAAAACCTACTAAATGTGTCAGAGTTTAACCTATGCCCATAAAATTGATGTAATAAACAAATAATACGATTATAAATCTCGCTAAATTACCAAGGTATTCTGATTTATTGATAAGGAAATGAGAGAGAGGTAATAATTTTGCATGTTTAGTCTATAGTGATCGATTATTTTAATGGCTGTATGAGGTGGACCTTAGAAGCCATAAAAACGTAGATATTATAAAATCGCCATAAAGTTACCAATACAAAAAATTATGCAATCTGTCGGCGTGAATGATTGGTTAACAATACAATAAGCGGAAGTTAGAATTTTGTGTCGATTTTTATTGTCTTTTGTAAATTAGTCTCAATTTCAAATTGTTTAACACGGACATATATTAAAAATGGACAAAATAAAACTACTTTGATACTAATTCTAAACCAAACTAATTTTAATTGGAGAAACTGGGCGCAGGCTAGGAGACTTCTCCCTTAGCCTGCGCCCAATTTCTCATAATGACTCGCTCTGGCTCGTACTTGGCGCAAAGGGTTGCCATCATCGCCATCCACCGAGGTAATGCGGCCAGCATTTTGGGCTCTTTTGCGCCGGGTACGGGCGGAGATGGGTTGTGTATTTAGATTTTAATGTTGACTATGTTCTGTCGTATTTATTTAAATTATGTTGCAATGTAAAGTACAATAAATATATTTTAGAACTTTAAAAATATATTCTAAACTGCATTTGTCAAACTAATGGTCTTTCATAAAAGTATATATAAAAAATCTTAGTTTTGTTCGAATGATAATTACAAATAAAGTACTACAAATAGTATAAATTTAATTATAGAAACGGAATATTTAGTTTTGCTGAAATATTAACTTATACTAATAAATAATCGTTTTTTTTTGTTACAGGTACGGTTTTCTTCACGGTGTATACAGGGTTGAATTGAAAGGTATTAATAAATAAATAAAATAAATAAGTATATTTTGGGACATCTTACACACGGCCTCTGACCCCAAACTAAGCAAAGCTTGTGATATGGCTGCCAGAGACTGATATACTACGTACACTTATTTTTAAATACATACTTATATAGTTAATAACTAAATAACACCCAGACACAGAGCAAACACCCATGTTTATCACATAAATATTTGCCCTGGGTGGGGATCGAGCCCACGCCTCTTTGATCCAGAAGTTAGAGTCACTAACCACTGAGCCACCGAGGCAGTCAAAAGCCCACAGGAGGTTCTTACATCGTTAAGTTCGGCGAGCTTTGGGGATTATTGAGACACGAATTCAAGATAATTATGTATAGGCTGAATGAAACTTCTTGGCGTCTGTGAAGTTAGCTACGAGCTGCACACATCCCCGTTTCACGCACAGCTGACATAACAATTTTGCTACTGTTCAATCAATGACTCGCCTCGTGTTCATAGCCTCGTTCACAGGCGTCAAGGCGATTAGGCCTATATACCTGTGTAAAATTGTTATTCTTTTTGACCGACGAATCGGAGGAAGTACACAATTCGATGCGTATATTTTTAGCAAACAGAAAAAACAGAACCCTTAAAGATCTGTCCGTCTGTGTGTATTTCAAGACTCTTTATCTCGGGAACGCGTAAAGATATCGAGTTGAAATTTAAACTGTATACGTATATATATAGACTATTGCAGTTGCGTAAAAGAAAAACTTCTCAGATATTGTTTAAAAAAGTTAGAGCCGTTTATGTCGTAAAAACCACATATTTCGACACTCACAAAAATCAAAACCTACAGGGTACTTTCCGTTGACATAGAACTATGAAATTTGGCGAGAAGCATTGTCTCAGAGTACATATATAGGAATAAATCTGAAAACTGTAAATTTTTATTTAAATCACAATAAATAGGGCCTCAGAATTCACAAAATATGGTTTCAAAATTGAAAGTGACTTAATCGCATCATGTAAGGTATCAAATAAAAGAACTTCATTAGCACATGCTAAAACAGGTTTTTAATTAGTTTTACAATGTGTTTGTACGGAACACTCGATGTGCGAGCCTGACTCGCACTTGGCCGGTTTTTTTTTACTGTATAACCACGCATAAGATTTTTCATAGTTGTCCGATTTCATAAATTCTTTTTATATTGGTAACAACATACTTCGAAATTGGTCCCATTTAAATTTTATCGAAATCGACTGATCCATTATCGATAAATCAACGATGCTACATCGATCCGTGCAAAATATTCGCGAATTCTGTACACGGGTGAATTCGGTCATGCTATTTTTTGCAAAAAATAATCTTGTTGCAGTGTAGAGTTCCTAGACAGTTTTTTCATAGTGCATTAGACGCGAACAAAGATAAAATTAGCTCCTAATTTTGAACACTAATATTTATGTATTTAATCTTCAAAAAACAAACGCGAACAGCTGATGCAAAAGCAAATACATGATTGAATATTCAATCATGTATTTGCATATAACGTGTAAATCATTCAGAAGTGAGTGAATAGCGTGATGTTTGAAAAGAAAACTTAATTAATCTGTTATTTCAAAGTTGTTGGAAACACATGTACAATATATTGTGTGTTATCTAGCTTTTGTTTATTTATTTATACATACAAAAAACAATTTAAAAATAAATAACACTATTAAACCTTGATAAGGTTTGGCGTAGTGCCAGCATCCTCTATTAACTATTAACTGATGCACCATTTTTCATAGTGCATTAGACGCGAACAAAGATAAAATTAGCTCCTAATTCTGAACACTAATATTTATGTATTTAATCTTCAAAAAACAAACGCGAACAGCTGATGCAAAAGCAAATACATGATTGAATATTCAATCATGTATTTGCATATAACGTGTAAATCATTCAGAAGTGAGTGAATAGCGTGATGTTTGAAAAGAAAACTTAATTAATCTGTTATTTCAAAGTTGTTGGAAACACATGTACAATATATTGTGTGTTATCTAGCTTTTGTTTATTTATTTATACATACAAAAAACAATTTAAAAATAAATAACACTATTAAACCTTGATAAGGTTTGGCGTAGTGCCAGCATCCTCTATTAACTATTAACTGATGCACCATTGTCAAAAATAAAAAAAAATTGTTCCATAGAAAAATATCGTTCACCCGCGACAAAATGTATAAAACAGCTGATTCTCTTTTTTTAGGACCAAGTACAAGCAGACGTATACAATCTTTATGTACATTGCAATTAAGACCATTGTTATATAACCTCACCATCTGCAAATCTGTTATCTCGCAAATCTGGCATTCGCATATTTGTAAAGATAATTTCTACATAACTATTATAATGTTTATAACCTTTTTGAACACATTAATAACTAGGTAGACTGAAAATCTTATCTGTGTGTACAATTTTAATGTAATTAAATCTATTATTTCTTTTCTCTGGTGTACAGTGCACTAATTGGGTTCGTTAGGCATCGCACATTTTAGTGAAAGTACTCATATACAGTTTTAAAATATTGTGAAGTAAGACAGCGAGTCTGTCTTGACGCTTTGTCTGGGAAACTATGAGAAATTGAAAGATAAATATTTGTGTTGGAAATGTAGCTAGAAACTTTGTTTCAATCCGGAATAATAACTTTGAAACGTACTTCACACACTAAAAGCCGTGGTGGGCTAGTGGTAGTAATATAATTGTGAGGTCGTGGGTTCAAATCCCGGTCCCGTACCAATTATTTCTTTGGAACTAACGAGTATGTACAGAATTTTACACCACTGGCTTTTCAGTGAAGGAAAACATCGTAAGGCAACCTGCGTTCGTCCTTAGAGGAAATTCGATGTCGTATGTGAATCAATTAACCCGCAGCGTGGTGGATATGGCCCAGTCACCCTTCGTCCTCCAGTAAACTATTAAACAGGCTGGTACAGTAAGTACCACTTTCTTGGTAGTAGTATTTAATAACTGTACTGTAGTGTACCTGTCTTTTTCAAAGTCCACTGCTGAACACTGGCCCACCCACGAAGGGGGATGTGCACCAAACTGGCCTAGTGCGGCTTGGTGAATTTACACACGTCAGCGACATATGCAGATCATCTCACGATGTTTTTTTGCACCGCTGCGTGTTTAATTTTATTGTCAAATAATTAGCAAAAATATCTTTCAATATTTTTTGACTCCAATAAGCTTGGTGTGTGGTTAAATTGACAAAAAAAGAAAAATAAAGTACCTATTTGCTCACTATTTTATAATAAATCTAACCAGTGAACTAATTAAATTATGTCGGCACCTAGTCAATGCCAAGTTGATGCACCTAGATAGACTAGGTGCATCAACTTGGCATTGGCACACCAGCTAATTAATGAGATCAGCTGTGACAATAGTGTCACAGCTGATCTTATTATTTTGTGAGCCTCCTCTGCACGGCAAAGGGGCAAATAGTCTTTCCACTATTATATCCCCTTAAAAAGGAAATAAAGTATGGAATATGGATTGACAATGACTATTATCCACTATTAATGACAACTGACATTAATAGTGGATAAAATGGTTTTCGCCCTTTGCCGTGCTACCCGTGCTACCCGTCCTGACGTGGTAATTACTCGTACGTGTGATAATTTGAAATTCGCGAAGCGGAAAAACGGATACGATTCAGTTCAAATTTTATATCATTGAAAAGCGAATGAATTAGATAAGATAAGATAACGTTTATTAGCGAAGCGTCTCAGTTTTGACTCAATAATATTTTGCTTTTAACGGTTCGGATGTTTATTTTCCTCTACAAGTGTCATTTTTAACGAATCTTGACGAAACTTGGTAAACGAGTTCTATAAATATATTTTGTCGTCTTTCTTTGTCGATTTTTGATTGTGGGAATATTTCCCTCAAAAAGGGGGAAATTTGCGGTAGCTGTATTTATCATCCTATTTCAATGATATTTACCAAGATCGTTTAGTATTAAAATCCTAACAAGATTTGCGAGTATGAACCAAATCAGTCAAGAGCGAGTTGAGATATAGGTTTAGAAAGATTCAGTTCAAGAGATGTGCCGCGAGATCTATTGCTCAGTGAACTACTAGTGTTAGCAGAATTGTTCAGTTGAAGTCCTGAGTTAATTTCGTCTTAGCGCGAGCTCAAGTCTTTGCAAATAAAAATAGCTATGTACACGGATTTAGCAAAAACTTCAATTCCAAGAGCTTTCGTCACACGTTTCATATTTACAAATAATACATGAATTATTCATACCGGCATGTAATACATCCGAAAATGATTATTAACTTAATTGCTACGAAAACGTCTACACTGACCTGCTTCATGTTTGTTAAACCTCAAATTATGTAAGCAAGGTAAATAATAGGATGAATTTTGATGAGAATGTAATCATCATTTAGATAATACGTGATATATTTCGTGCAATAAGGAACACGAAAGTAAGTTAGGGATCTGGGTTATAATTAGGCGTCGAATGAAACAAAGTTTTACATGAAAAATGAAACGAAAATGAAATTTTAAACGAACACTAAATCAATTAAAACGAATGTGACCTACACTTGTTTTGAAGACATCCGTAAGTATATGACGAGTAAAACACCAGAGAGAAATTGTAGCAGTTCGTCCTATTGTAAAAAAAAAATAATGATGAATGTTTAGAATCGGGATGATAACATTCATTATAATTATAATTTTCCAATATAGTTGATTTATTATTTTATATTATATAGCTATTAGCTATATTATATTAGCTTATTTTATATTATGTAAGTAGGTTATTATTAGAATTGATTATATAATGTTTATACTATATGTTGTTTCAGTAAGTATATTTGTCACATTCATGCACAATTGCACCCCCCGTCGCCTAAACCTTTTTTGTTAAGCCTTCACAAGTAACGGTTGCCTGGAAGAAATTGCTTTTTAGTGATAAGGCCGCCGATTGTAACACTAGCTATAAGTTCCTAGTTTATTTAAACAATTTATCTATCTATATATATCTATGTTATAACTGGATATAAAAATCATTAAGTAGTACAATTAGTCCGTGAGTTTGATTATCAAAAAAATTTGGACACGTGTTTTTTCTTTTGTCAGTCAAACAGCAAATGACAAAGATAAACCTTGTCAAAGTAGGAGTGGGGGTCTCTTACACCTCTCACAGATGTCTATACATTTGTATGGCACTTGTCGTCACACGGAACTTTAGCGGGCAATATCCCCATCAATTTTTGTTTAATTCACAAAAGAAAAATACTTGTCTAATATGTATTTTTGATAGTCTAACGGACTTATTATATTTCATATTATTTTAGGCATCATGCCTATTGAGAATATACATCTCAGAAAGTCCCTGCACTTTTCAAAGCATCACTCTGTATACGGAAACAGTTGCTATTTTGGTATTTGATAGTCTCTTGCTGATAACAAAAGTAGGTACCTATACTCTATAAAATTTAACTTGATCTCTGCGACAGTGACATATTGACATATTTAGAGTTAAGATAGTGGTGGAAAAAATCGATTTTCAAACAATGTTGTAATGAAATCGAATGAGTAGTTGAAGGTGAGAAATTGGATTTTATTTACTTACTATTATTTAAGATCAAGTATGTACACATGTAAATAATGTTATGATATTAATTAAATACTCATAATAATGTAACGATAGTATTTATCGACGTTTTTCACTATTATCGATGCTAATGTAACATACAATTAGATTTAATTTAATTACCAAAAATGTATGTAACCATGTATGTAAAATGTAACCATGTAAAAATGTTATGATATTAAAATTTACAATAAAATTAATGATAAATTAAGTTTTATTTAAAATATCATCAGTATAAATGATGTACCTTATTAAAATTAATGATGAGAAATAAAAGGCTTTTTTATTTTTATTTTATTTTATTTATAAACTATCGATATTTTAATTAAAACTCTATCTAAAACTCTTTGGTCACGATCATTCGTCGCCCATCACTAATCGGCATGCCCATAAAGTATGACATTAACAGGTACTGTCTGTACTATTAAGAAATTCAGGACTTCATAGGCGTGATTTTTCTGACAGCTGTCGCAGAGATCAAGTTAAATTTTATAGAGCATAAGTGATAGAACAACCGATAAAAAACCATTATTATTTTCGTCTGTGACATTTCACTCTTCTCAAACCTCTAGCTAAATCATAGAAACAGATTTTTTTTAAACTTGTAAATAAAAAGAATAACAGCCATAAATATGTATGATATTCAAATGCCAAGGTTTGGCTAACTCGCTAATAACTAATGTTATAATTTCAGCTGTTGCAACGCGATAGGTCAATCGTTTCGGTTGCATTTTGCATCGTTATCAAACGAGTTTCGGTTTTATTTTATTTTTCTATTAATAATGTTATTATTGCTATTAATTTGGATTTTTACGGTCATTGATTACAGCCATGTAGCCTTGACCGGTGAGGTAATCTATTAGCAACTCTTTCACATAAGTTTTTTTTAAACATGAATGAGTCCATGCTTGACAGCCAACTTGCCCGTTGCTAACCGAGGTTGTGGTCAAAGATGAAGCATGCAGACGTAGATAACTTTAAAAAAAAACAAAATATTTGTTGTCACAGAATAAAATAAAATATTAATTGTTATTTCATACATTTTAAGGCACCCGTTCACTTTTATCATATTTCTCAGGAGATAATTAGTTGTCTGTTTAATCTTTACCAATATAATCGAGTGAATAAACAAACCTAAAAACGTCACGTACTACCAATTTCTATTTCAAATGTTCCACCACAGCAGCTATAAAACTTACTAAGCTAATATTATTATCTAATATTTGGTACTGAACTGTACCAGACCTTTAATAGTCCATTGCACGTAGCACGTAGGCCTACCCACAAATGGTGATTGGGCCATATCCACCACCCAGGGCGGGTAGGTGGATTCAAATATCCCATCGAATTTTTTCCATGGATGTATGCAGGCTGTCTTAGGATTTTTTCCTTCATCGTAAAGCCAGTGCGGTGATGTAAAATTTCGTACATAAATTCCAAAGAACTCATTGGTACGGAGCCGGGATTTGAATCTATTACCTCACGATTGTAAGGCGGGTGTCACTACCACTGGATCACCACGGCTTCCAATCTGTGATAAGACGGCCTTTGCTCTATAGAGGTTTGATAGAGATTTCCAGTAGGACCGAAGCCGTAGGCTTGCATCCAGCACTATCATGCGGTTAGTTCATAATATCTATCTATCAGCCGTAGGGCATCCACTGCTGGACATAGGCCTACCCCACGGATTTCCAATAAGGCCGGTTGGAAGCGGCCTGCATCCAGCACGTTCCTGCGATCTTCATTATATCGCCAGTCCACCTAGTCCGTGGACGTCCTACGCTGCGCTTGCTGGTCCTTGGTCCATTCGAGAACTTTACGGCCCCATCTGCCATCCGTTCTTCGAACTATGTGCCCTGCTCACTGCCACTTTAATTTTAATAATTATTTATTTATCGCCAAAATTGGCATAACCGACTTCAACCGTGTACATAATTCGAATAGTTCCCTAGCGGCAGTACGGATGTTAGTCCGGTTGACCGAACTACTGAAACTTCCCAGTAGCAATAGTTCGGTTCTAACTTTACTAAGCACCGAACTATCGATACCGCTAATCGATGTATCATCGATGTAGTAGTTTCATATAATTGTTAATATTTCAAAAAAACCTCTAAATTATGATCTACCAAATAAAAAATAATCACTAAATACGATCTATAATTGGCGCGTAACACACGTACAAAAACATACAGTATAGTTAAGAACCTCTTTGTTCCTGGGTGTGGTCTTCGACAGAAACCCGAAACACCAGTAGCGGCCTTATAAATCACAAAATGGCGACCCCAATCGACACTCCTTTGAATTGGCAAAATGAAGACGTCGTGGGTAGATCATTAAAAAACAATAAAACTTTTACGTATATATTTAGATAATTGCTGGTTATATAAAAGCATGCTTAAGAAAATTTATTATGCCTAGACACGAAATTCTGGTTGATTTATTACGTTTTGGGGAACAAATAGTTGTGAAAGAAATTCTTTAAAAGAATTTTATATGCGAATATAAAATATTTCTTACTTTACTTTGTCTAATATTGAGTTAGAGTTATTTGTAGAGACTTTTGAAACTCTACGACATTTAAAAAGGTACAATAAACTCAGAACTGTGTACTCACTAACCAAATCTAGGTAGGTAATTAAAACAAAGTCAGTTTTGTTACACCGTTTATTAGGTACTCAAAGATAGGGGTAAACTCATTTTTGACCGACGAACCACCGGAGGAGGTATACAATTCGACGCGTATATATATTTTTTTTATGTATAACCACGCATATCTTTTTTCGTAGTAGTCCGATTTCAATAATTCTTTTTTTATTGGAAAGAATTGGCCGAGTCGTTTTTGATAAATCAACAATAATGTGAAAAATGTTACATCGATCCGTGCGTAATATTTGCGTTCTAGCGATATCTATTAAAACAAACTGCATCAAAATCGTAGATCGTTGCGTAGTTTTAAAGATATAAGCATACATGGGGACAGACAGCGGAAAGCGACTTTGTTTTATACTATGTAATGATTCTGTACACGGGTGAAGTCGGTCATGCTATTTTTTGCAAAAAATAATTATTATTATAGATAATTTTTATTTTACTGGTTTTGTCGCCGTACCGAACAGCAAAGTAGGTAATAATTATAATCGGAAAAGTTCATGAATAAAATTTTCTCTTGCATTTTATTGACCGAGCGTAAGTGAGGTCTCAGAGTCTACTGGGACGAGCCGGCACTTGGGTGTATGTTTGTATGTATATTTGTTCGACGATTACTCAAGTACCGCTTATCCGATCTCCATGAAATTTAGCATACACGTAATTTATATTTATAGAATTTTTAAGTTCGAATATGAGCATCTTCTGTATAGTGGTTGCGAAGATACGAGGGCCGTGGTAAAAAGAGATACTTTCTGCGGGTGTTGCGGATGACTATTTTAAACATTTTACTGAATGTTATCTAAGTCTTTCAACATTTGTTTAAAATAAAATGCTAACTTTCATACAAATATTGTTACAATTATTTTAAATCCCAGTAAGTATTTATGATATAAAATAGAAATAGCGTGAGGTCCAAGTCCGGCCCCTCGACCGCCTAAGCAATAGCAATCGTAATAGCAATCGTTTATGACTTCATTTTAGTCATTTGGCACCGCCTATGTGACGTTAGCCATCAAAGTTGTTCATTCAACGATTGCTTTCGCAATCCGCGCAAAGCAATTGATGGCTAACATCACATAGGCGGTGCCAAATGACTAAAATGAAGTCATAAACGATTGCTATTACGATTACTATTGCTTAGGTGGTCGGGGGGCGGGGCGGACTACTAGTTGACTTAGAGTTAAGATTCCCAAACTATTTTGGGCAAGATACCCCTTTTACAAAATGCAGGGATAAGTCAGATCCCCGAACGAACTTGTGCATGATTATCGGCTTGTTGAGTTTTTATAATAATTGTTTTTCGCCAAAAATGGCATAACCGACTTCAACCGTGAACAGAATTCGAATAGTTCGCATGGATTTTCATATTATTGTTGATTTTTCAAAAGCGACCTAGCCGATTTCGATGAAATTTATGTGGGACCACCTTTGAACACTCTAAAGTATGATCTACCAAACAAAAAAAAAACATCAAAATTGGTTCATAATTGGCGGAGTACTAACTCGCGTAATATACAAACAACCAAAAAACATACAGACAAATTGAGAACCTCTTTTGAAGTCGATTAAAAAGTACAACAATGATAATTCGTCACTACATAGTATACAACAAATTCGCTTCCCGCTGTCTGTCCCCATGTATGCTTATATCTTTAAAACTACGCAATGGATTTTGATGCGGTTTTTTAATAGATAGAGTGATTCAATAGGAACGAACGTTTATATGTATAATACACCTGTGCGAAACTGGGGCGGGTTGCTACTTATTAAAATATAACCAGTTTACTACAATATTAGCCAGTCCTATCACAAGTTGATTCATGTAACACTATCAATCGATGTGGGGTCGATTTTTAAACCTCGTCGACTCCCAAAATTAGTCTCCGTTTATGTCCACCCCTATGGTCTATATTAGCCCTGACGGGTGCCGCAGAGGAGTGCGGAAGCGTGCCCGTACCCCAACACCAGGCGCAGTGGTGGAATACCCAGGGTTTTTGGTGGGTATACCCACCAGTCGGCTGGGATTCCCACATAACCACCCACCTGCCCTCGATGTGTGGTACTCCCTATAAAAGATTTTCCCTTTTAAAAAATAGGGGTCTATAGTAGCCACTATGGGACACTCTGATTTAGAGGGTCTACAACTTGCGCCAGAGCACTTATTAATTATCTAAAATACCAACACAAATATTTGTAAAATATACTAAACTGAGATATGATCTAAGACTTTTGTAAGTGATACTATCTCACACATACCCCAACTTAGTCTCATCCGCTTTATTATTTGCCGACGGAAAGTGAAAATTCAAACTTCAAAGTAAGTAAGTTAGCCGCCGAACATAATAACGTTGCGCAACCTAGCAACTTATGTAATAACTTAATAAATATGGCATACAACATGCGCCCTTTGTAAAATTACTGCATTATTATCTCACTGCTTATCTATAATTGTAATCTAGTGGGTTAATCAATTTTATGCCGACTACCGGTTTCGTTGAAAACTATTTATACGCATGTTATAATTATGGACATGTTCTTTTTTGCGTCCGACAATGTAACAAGTGTGTCGTCTGTGGCATCGTACTCGTAATTTGGAATAAACTGCTAAATTTTGATATGGCTTTTAACAAGTAATCTTAATAAATGATTATAAAAATATAACTTTTTAAATACAAGCTTTTGAGATCCTGGCTTTAGCCAAGACTAGTAAAACGAGCCCAAAGACGACGACGGGTCTATCTTGTTTAGTAATGGAGTTCCTATGGCCACCTTACGACTCTATCATCAGATCGGCTCCATTGTACCATATTATTGCATTATCACGCGATACATATGTGTGCAAAATTTAAGCTCAATCGGAAACCGAGAAGTTGGTCAAATTTAACTTGCAAGATTCCTCTCGAACTTACACACATATTATACCTACATAGGTACATCCATTGCAAGTTAAATAAAAGCTTGTAAAAAAGAGACATTGCGAAAATGTATAGAATTTAGCCCATGACCTGGTACCGTACCGAATATTGGCTTTAGTTTTCTATATTATTTCGTTATCATTTTCTTTAACGGCCTGCAATTTAGGTAGGAAAATGTTTTCCGATCGTAATGTATTATTATGAGATTGTTAAAAAAACATGGTTTCCATACAAACAGAAATCATCATTTTGCAAAAAAAATCTACTCTGTAAATAAGAATGAAATACATTTCTTTTTCATATTTTACGCTTATTTTGAAGTATGATGTAAAGTCTGCGCCTACGATGAAATATTTTCTTTAAATTTTCACATTCTTTTATATCTTCTGTTACAATGAAAAGCGTTCACAAAAAGCAAAGTTATAAAATTAAAAAAAAAAATTAATATAAAATAAGCTGATATAATGTACAATTGTATATCTTCGTGACTTTACCACTTATACCAATTAAAACAATGATGTATTCATAACTATACAAGATAAGGAGAGTACAGCTTATTATTTCTCTATGGCACAGGCAGATTGTATGTCAGTGATTTTAATTTATAACAGTGGGCTGGCAAGTCGGTCGGTGGTTACTGCCCACTTTTACTCATTACCGAGTTATCTCCTTCTAACAATGGAGATAAAGCAGTCTTAGGTTTAACCTCCACTAAAACAGAGCGGAGTAAAGTACGAGTCCTACGTTCTATTAGTTTACTCGTGGTTACCACGAGTAAAAAAGTTTACTCGTAGTCACACTGGTGTAACAAAGCGGTGTAACCACAAGTCCGGAACCAAAGTGGAGCCAGGTTGAGCACGACCATCTGAAATTTATCAAATGCGAACCGGACCATACCGTAGCAAAGAATCGTGTTGAGAGAAGATAAGTTCAAATGAGACTTTGGGAAAACGTCATCCTTGCACTGAATCCGCGCTTGATGGATGGCCCTGAGCGGAGCTGTTCTGAGATACATATGTGTGTACTATGTAGTCTTAAAAGCTCACTAGATTAATGCTACATTGGCTAACTTTTTTTTTTTTGTTGACGGGGGGGAAATCTTTTACAGATACCCAGCTGCGTTGGGGTGCAACTGGGTTATGTGGACTTAACCACTAAAACCCCCTCGGTAGCCGCCTTTTATGCTCTATAGACATTGGCTTACCTTACCTAACTGTACAGTACCTGACTTTTGATAGTCCACTGCTGAATAAGGCTGCCCAAGAAAAACAATAGCATATTTGATTAGCGAGAACTAAACGACTGTGCATAATCTGCGATTATACAGCCTATACGAATTTACAACATTGATGTTTTGATCTCTCTAAGCAAATATACCATATCTATTTCTGTAGTAGGCTGACAGACTACAAACCTCCGCCCATCTCCGCTTCGTTTAGGTGGAGTTTGGGCCTAACAATGCAGATAAAGGCGTCTTATTGTTTGACGGGAATAATGAGGTCAACCGATATGGAATCAAATCATATATCTGTTCGTCTCAATGGATTAGACAAGGAACAGAAGGTCAACTTACAATAACAACAAGATACTTCGCATCGGAACCGACTGCGAAATGCCGGTTTCAAAGGAAGAAGGAACGGGCAGAATAAATATATTGCCTAATCAATTATAATTTGGGAATGCAACGATGAGCTGTAAAGCAATTTATTATTAGTATAGCTTTGATGAAAAAATGATTCCTGTTTGGATCGCTATTTGGATTTCGTATCGCTCATACCGACTTACTGTAGATACAATGTTTTCTAGAAATGTGATTAAAAGAGAAATATTGAAGCTATTTCTTAAGTTTTTTATATAGCCTACAACTACATGAATGATTTACGTATATAGCTATCTATATATGTAAATAATTAATGTGTACGTTTGCGCAACGTTTCGTGCGTCATTGTATATTTTAACGTTATTTTGTTTAGTCATATCTATGCCTAATCATCATCATCATCTGGAGCCTTCTCGATCCCACTGCTAGGTATATGCCTCTCTTTAACGGTGCCACTTGTCTCGTTCCTAAATCTATATGCCTAATACAAGTGAACATTTATTTTTAACAGTTTTCGCAATATTCTCTATCAATCCCTTTGTTCTTTTCTAATCTGCAACACAAGTTTGCGAATGGAGAGCGGTATTGTATAACGTTTGTTTGAAAAAAGTTTGCTTACAACGGTGACTGTGTGAAAATACGAAATGTCATTGCTTATTATGAGTGCGTGTGCCATTTTCGGTTGTTTATTAGTAGAACTAGCTAACTTCACAATGGCCAAGAGGCTAATGGTGAATAATACTGTAGTATGTCTCTTGCAAAATAGCTAATACCAATTATTCTTACACTACGGGACTAAGCGCGCAATGAAAATACGAGATAAATAGATACCTCATAGTTACCTCGACCTTTCGACCGTGTTGCATCGATCGTGTTTATGGGCAAACTCAATGTCTTTAGTATATACTATTAGTCAAGTCAAGTCAAAAGTTTAAAAATGCTTAAAACTAAAATCCAAATGGCCTGTTCTGCGTACCTGTAGTACAATACGTATCTGTAGTAAATATTTCGTGGAAGTGTTAAATACGTAAAGCGAACCACATCTACAGTGTTAATTACGTAAACCGAACCGCATCTACGGTACGGCCTTTAGACGACATAAAAACTGATATAGGTACACCCTAATCTGTTTTTTGATCGTCCAACGGCGAAAACTGATATACTTACAGCTTATTTACCTATTATGTACTCGTAGGTTGTCCAACATTGAGATGAATCGACGATTTCGTTGTTATCACAGTACCTATTACAGTACCTGTTAGCAACGTTCCGCACGGTCAGTATTTGGATGGGTGACCGCGGGTGGCATTTTCCAACTGAGCGCTACCGTGGCTCGGATGACACGTTAAATTGTAGGTCCCGGTTGTTTTAACCGTTTAGCCATGTCAGAGGCCTTCAGGCGGCCTAAAAACTCTGACACCAGGGCTAGCCACCCGGCCTATACGAACTTACTTACTTACAGTACCTATGTGGAACGCTTTACCTGAGTCTTTTCACTAAGGTACAACATAAGTAAGTGTCTTTAAATCTCCATCAAATAGGTACCATCTAAGTAAGCGCCGCATCTTAAATAGGTATCTTCTAAGTAACCTAGATCGCTTATCTGCTTAACATCTGCCAGAATATAGTCAAACAAATGAAAAAATATATTTTAGTAGATCGAAAGTGGCACAGAATACCTATCTCAGGACTGACTTGGTGTAGTGCTTTAAAAAGGCCCTTCAGTGATTTTAGACGTGTCTGTAGTAGCTTTTAAGAGCAGTTACTTAGAAGAGTCTAGATGACGATGATGATGAATAAATAGTAATACTGACTAAAAATTAAGACATTTTTTTTAACATCGTCAAATAATATTAACAGTTTGTGCATCAACCATCCGGCAGCAATATAAAATGACCTTAATCCAGATCGAGATCCCAGCTCATTGAGAATGTTCGGTAACGTAACGTAACGCGGCCGCGTTTAACAGAATTAACGATTCATTATTTCCGTACATTACTGCCGGCGATGACGACATGATTGTCATAATAACTATGGAGACGCGGTTTGTACTGGCCAGTCCAGATCGAAAATTTAACCTGCCATAACGCTTAGTTCTGTATTAATTAAGACTTCACTAAATAGTACAAAAAAAGTCGCTTACCTCTGTTTGTCTGTCCCTAGGTATGCTTATATCTTTAAAACTACAAAACGGATTTTGTTGCGGTTTTTTTCAATAGATAGAGTGATTCAAGAGGAAGGTTTATATGTGTAATACACCTGTGCGAAGCCGGGGCGGGTCGCTAGTAAATCATATAATGAATTTATCTCACTTTTAGTGTGGAATCGCTATAAATAAAATAGACTTGAAATGAAAGAATCTGCCAACCAATAAAGTTCAGCCTAAAGTTAAAGGCCTGCTCGACCATCTGGCCGATGGGATAGCAAAGGTTTCATATAAAGAGCACGTCCCGTCAAGAGCAACGTAAGACGTCTACTGAAATATTGGTCACATGATCTGGTCAAGACTGCAACAGCACGCTGCGCGCTGTGTACGAACAAGATGCGAATTGATCCACAAGGAAATCCTATATGGTAGCAGTAGACGGTCTTACAGCTGATACGACGACGATGATGACAGTAAGTATAGTAATATCTTGTAATATATACGTAGAAAAACACCGAGACGGTATATATGTACGGAAAAACTTTAGGTATCTTGCCACACGAGAGAGGTTGATGTTTATGTGACATACTTATTCGTTTCGAGCAGCGACTGCCGACTACAGTTGGCTAAGAAGATTTAATATGCATGCAACTACACCAATTTCTCCGGCCTATGCATAATATTTACACCGTTTCGGACACGCGGTCAAGTTCAGCCAGTTTTTGGTTTTCAAAACATTTTGCATTCATGTTTTTTCAAAAGCCAGTTTAAGTATGAGATTGTTTATCGTAGTAACATAAAAACATTGTAGGCATGTCAACATTGAGTATACAAATGGAATTCAATCCTGAAATCACAAAGAATGTACATCTAATTCTAATTCGAGATGGGGGCGATAAGTCCTGCATTGACGTACCGCATAGAGTGTTTTGTGTATTTCCCCCTCCAGCGTCTACCCGAGCTAGCCCAGCTTCCCAAAATAACGTAGCGCGGCTCTGGGCCGCTGGCATAACTGCTCCAGTAGCTTAGATGGTGAATGAGATGATGGCGATGTGGGTGACAAGGTTGATGATAATGCATAAGGATCATGTAATCCGTTAGCTATTCTAGTGTCTCCTGTGGATTTGCAGTGCCACAGAACATGCTCTACAGTTTCGTTTTCCTGCAAACAGCCACGACAAAATGGGCTGTCAGTGGCTGCCAGTTTATACAAGTGACTATTTAAGTTGCAGTGACCAGTTATGAGTCCTACCATAAGTCGGAGGTCTTGCCGCTGCAACTTCAATAGGTCGTTTGTGATGTTTCTATTTAGATCGGGGAAAGCAGCCTTAGAGTGCTTGCAGTCCTCCCTTTTATTCCACATATTATGTTGTTCTTTTTCGGTATGACGACGCAGTAACTCGTGCACTTCCGCCGCTGTTGGCTTACAATGTTTTGTTGCCACGTCTCCTACCTGTTTTTTCGTGCCCTCTTTGGCAAGGGTGCTATATTGTTGCCTGAACATGGTCCGTGACTCTTTGTCCGGCGTACGATTGTTCTGTGTTTACTTGAAAGAGTTTGAAGTGCCGCATGACACTCAGCGACAAGACTAGACAACTCTAGACCTCGTTACAGGTATTTTGAGTGCGTAGATAGTAGCAGCACTGTCAACCGAGAGTGTATATGTATGCTGTATAAATACAGGGCCAAAAATGTACTGAAGTACAAACAAATTTAATACCAAAATGTTATGGCTGCCTCTGTAAATATGGCAATGATGCAAAGCAACAGTGTTTACTATGATCTATTAAAAAGTCGTTTTTAGATATCGGGCTAGAGTAAACAAGTCTTCAGTTTTCTAAAGCGCGCACGAAGCGAGCCAAAAAATGTAACCTCGGGGAGTTAGATTATTTTTTGTACACACCAAGTTTTGCACGATACTCATATTGTGTAAACACATAATCGGCATCCGAGTGCGCTCGGATTACATATTTACACAATACTAGCAAAGGAGATATAATAATACTACGTAATACTAGTACCACAGTATAACATACAATAAAATATTTTCATACAAACGTGCCGCTCTCGGTTTGAATGTGTGCGTGCGTGCCATACAGTAAAATATCTTCATACAAACTTACAGTAAACTATCTTCATACAAACGTGCCGCTTTCGGTTTAAATGCGTGCGTGCGCGCCGCGCGCCGTGTCGGCACACGATTTCACGCACACGCTAGCATAATATATGCGGGAATAAGCTGGCGGCAGTACGGGCTGTGCAGCGCGACTGTGAGCACGTGCGTACGTTACATGACCGCTCGCGTTCGTCAACTCTCGCCGGCCACTTACCATAATATTAATTATTACGAGTATCATGACTTCAAAAAGGGGAAAAAAATATTGTAGTGTTTTCGGGTGCCTCAATAACGATTTCGCAAACCCGGACTTATCATTCTTCATAATTCCTACTGAACCAGAAATGTAATTACCTACTTATACTTAAATCTTATTAGAAAATGTGGTATTGTTTATTTCACAGTTTATTTGCTTTATTAAGAGCGTAGCCGAGTCGCATTTATACATATAAATGTATTCCCAAATTTACTTCCTGAATACCTACTATGTTTAGAGCTAAAGTTTATTTTAAGAAGCATAGTTTTACTATAAAACAGAGGATTGAGTACGAAACATCGTTTAGGTAAACGTATTTGTCGCGTATAGTGTAATAAGGGCAATTTCACAATAATTAATATTGCAAATTACTATTGAATTTTTTTTCTATTGTCTTATGTGTGAATAAAGGCTTTTTATTTTTACTAAATTTATTAATTGGTAAAATATTCAATCATAATATGCTTTTTATTGCATAAATTTAGGTCAAGTGCTGCTTGTTATAAAATATTAACTAAAAGTAAAAGTGACAACCCTGGGGATCAACGCAAAAGTAGGCTAATAACTCGGCGGGCGGCCTTAGATAACCTACTGTTATGTACTTACTGTGCTAGTACCATCCAAGTAGCCATCTATGTGAACTCGGTCCGAGACAACACGTACTGTGAAAACGCGGCTTTAAACAAAGTAAGGTGGAACTTATAACTAGTGTAATTGGCGGCGTTATTGCTCAGAAGCAATCTATTCCAAATGGTTAATTACGTTAAACCCATCACTAGGCATTTGTTTTGTTTTACATTAATGGTGAAACCCCATAAACACCCCACTGACGTCACTGACGTGATCTATCTGTGCACAATAAAAGTAGTTCAAGAAATCTCTAGAAAGAAATTAATTGAGAAGTGGGTCAACATGAGGTAATTGCGAATTTTATTGGCAGTGAAACCATGAACGTTGCAACTTTCCCGTATTGTGATCAATTTCAAATCAGATCCAAGCGGTAAAAAATATCTATTCTGTCACGATTTTTGTGAATTACGAGTATATAGTGACAGTGGTGGCTTAGAAGGAGAACACTCGCCTTGGAAAACCGAAGTCGCGGGTTTTAATTCCGGTCCCGTATATTGGTGGAGTTCTTTGGAATCCTTACTTCACTATCACTTCATAGTATAAAACAAAGTCGTTTCCTGCTGTCTGTCTCTATGTATGCTTATATTTTTAAAACAACGAAACGGATTTTGATGTTGTTTTTTTTAATAGATATAGTGATTCAAGAGGAAGGTTTATAAAATACACTTGTGCGAAGCAGAGGCGGGTCGCTAGTAATATTATAAATCGAAAGTGTGTTGGTTAATCTTTCACGCAGCAACAGACTGATTTTTGGAATGGATTTAGTTCAATGGTTTTAACATAGGACTTTTTAACTCAAAAAAAGAAGAAACTTAAATTTTTTATCGACCAAAATTATAGTGTACTCGAAAATCAGTTGATTCACTTCTGTACATTGACTAATAATCTCTATTATGTTTTTTAGGGTTCCGTACCTCAAATGGAATAAACGGAACCCTTACAGGTTCACTTTGTTGTCCGTCTGTCCGTCTGTGTGTATGTCAAGACTCTTTATCTCGGGAACGCGTAAAGATATCGAGTTGAAATTTAATTAAATATTATATAAATAATAATTTAATTTTGCTTTAATAGTTAATGATATAGTAAAATAGTAAAAGTAAAAAAGCCTTTATTTCAACTACATTATTATTACATCATTACAATCAAAATTAAAATTCCAATTTAAATTTTACTAAACATTATTTCAATTATTATTTAGTTTATTTTTGTTCTTCATGTCACGTTTTGTACTCATCAATTATTTCTTTAGTCCGTAATATGTTTGTCAATTTTACTTCTTATATGATTTGTCAATGAAAGATTAGTTTGTCAATGTAGTGGTCGCCTCTCTGGCGTAGGCCTCCCCCAGTTGTGCCCAAACTTTCCTGTATCTTCCTATTTTCATCCACTGATGAAAAGATTTGCGCCGCCAAGCGACTCTCTCGAGCTCGTGTTCCGGCGCGTGGTCTAGTGACGCCATTCTGGGAGTCGGGTCGGAACAGTAGCGTCCTCTGGGGGTTCGAATACGGTGCACACTTTGATTTCCGCATCGGCCGACTAGTCGAGGAGGGCAGCGGGATCCGAGGCACGGTTTGTCGCTGGCCGACCGCAGATAGTAGGGGGCCCAAGTAGTGAGCTAGCCACTCACGAAAGGCTGCCCCGCCATCTGTCGAAAAATCCCAGGGATGCGCCATCGTGCCGGTTGGCGACCGGACGAGAGGGCCCGATGGACATCCTTGGGGGGGCTCGGGCGTCCCCGCGGTCTCCAGGCTAGTCTACCGTGGATGTGTGTGGTTTTTGTGTTGTGCCACTGAATCTGCAGAGTGACGTCTCGTTCCACTTCCGACTTTCTACCTACTTTACTCCGCCATTATTAACCATGAGAAACACTAGAAGAAAAAGAACGTGTACACAGCGGCAGCACTCCCTCTCACTTAAAGTGCACCTGTGCAATATTCGGGGCCTGCACTCCAATCTCACGCCTGTCCATCATCATCTCGAGACAGATCGTCCCCACCTATTGTTTCTCACGGAGACGCAGATTGCTGGTCCATCCGACGTGTCGTATCTTTCCTACCCAGGGTACTCCCTGGAGCACCGTTTCAAACCACGTGCGGGTGTATGCGTGTACGCCCGGGATGACATTTGCTTTCTGCGCCTTCGTAGGTTTGAAGACCCTTCATTTTCTGTGCTCTGGGCTTTGGCGGACACTGGCGTAGAGAAAATTATCTACGCCTGTGTATACCGATCACATAGCGGAGACCAGGAGACGACCAGACTCACCGAATACCTTAGTGAGGCGGCGGATGCTGCTCAGCTCAGCTACCCTTCGGCCCAATTAGTGATCCTGGGGGATTTTAATGGCCACCATAAAGAGTGGCTTCACCCATACCTGGACACAAACCATGCTGGGCTTGAGACGCGCAAGCTTGCCTTGACACTTGATCTCACCCAGCTGGTTCAAGGCGCCACACGGGTACCTGATGTTGACTCGCACACGGCCTACTGCTTGGACCTTCTGCTGACTACCGATCCAGACCGTTATTCAGTGGCGATCTCCCCACCGTTAGGTACATCTGACCACTGTCTGGTGAAATCTGTATCCGTCTACTCCCCATCAGACCCCAGTCCCAAAGGGTCACGGCGCGTGTGGCGGTACAAGTCAGCAGATTGGGATGAGATGCGGTGTTTTTTTGCTTCTTATCCTTGGCAGCCTGTTTGTTTTTCTTCCGATGATCCTTCTGCGTGCGCGGATGCCGTGACAGATGTGCTTCGTACCGCCATGGAATACTTCATCCCATTTTCGGACGTGCCTCTGTCTAGCAAGGCTCGGCCCTGGTTTGGGCCTGAATGTGGACGCGCCGAAGCGCAAAAGCATCAGGCATACCTGGCTTGGGTCGATGCTCGAAACCGTAAGTTGAGGGACGTTCGTCTGAGGAAGAAGGCATACAATAGGGCTGCTAAGTCCTGCAAAAAGGTTATGCGGAGGGCTCGCTTTGACCACATTAGTCGAATAGGAAACAAGCTTGCTTCTTACCCTGCGGGTAGTAAGGCATTCTGGTCCCTAGCTAAATCGGTTGAAGCGAACTTCTGCCGCCCCTCATTGCCTCCGTTGCTGAAACCCAATGGTTCACTGGCCCATACCGCGGTGGAGAAAGCAAATTTATTTGCATCTCAATTTGCTGAGTCTTCGCGTCTGGACCCCGGTAGTGCGAGACCTCCAACTTTGCCAAACTGTGACACTGTAATGAGTGAAATACACATCCGGCAAAAGGAGGTCCTCAAGGTTCTCCGCAGTCTAGATGTGAACAAAGCCAGTGGCCCTGATGGTATTCCGGCCATTGTATTGAGGACTTGTGCGCCTGAGCTGTCGCCTGTGCTGACTCGCCTCTTTCGCCTATCTCTGAAGACAGGTCAAGTGCCCAAATCTTGGAAGCTTGCTAACGTGCAACCTGTACCCAAGAAGGGCAGCCGTGCCGACCCAGCCAACTACAGACCAATTTCGATCACGTCTATACTCTGTAAGAGTATGGAACGCGTTCTTAATAACAGACTCCTGGCCTACCTGGAAGCGAATGACTTACTCAGTGACCGCCAGTACGGCTTTCGCCGAAACCGGTCTACTGGGGACCTTCTAGCGTACGCCACACACATCTGGAGTGAGGTCATGGAGAAGCACGGGGAGGCGTTGGCTGTCTCTTTGGACATTTCCAAGGCTTTTGATAGGGTCTGGCACGAGAGCCTTATTGGCAAGCTTCCATCTTACGGCCTGCCTGCTGATTTCTGCACATGGATATCAGATTTCTTGAGGAATCGGTCGATACGAGTTGTCGTTGATGGCTGCTCGTCAGACCAAATGGCTATCAATGCCGGTGTTCCTCAGGGGTCTGTGCTCTCTGCGACACTCTTCCTACTGCATATCAACGATCTGCTTAAGCCCGGGATCTTTGGGTACGCAGATGACAGTACAGTCGTGGAGAGCTACACATCCGATGCAGGAACCAGCGGGCCACAGATCGAGTTATACAGAGAGGCTATGGTTGAACGGCTCAACTTGAGTCTGCAGGCGGTATCCGACTGGGGTGATGCTAACCTGGTCAAGTTTAATGCCACAAAGACTCAGGGCTGTCTGTTTTCGGCCAAAAAGAGACCCTTTCAATTGTCTCCCGCTTTCCGTGATGTCTCTGTTCCGGTAACTGACAGCTTGGAACTATTAGGCGTTTCACTCTCATCTTCTCTTAACTTTGGCTCTTACATAGAGTCCAAAGCCCAATTAGCCTCCAAAAAACTTGGTGTTCTCTCTAAGGTGAGACGGTATTTCACACCTGAGCAACTGCTTTGTCTTTATAAAGCACAAGTCAGGTCTTGCATGGAATACTGCTCTCACCTTTGGGATGGCTCTGCCAAATATCAACTGGAGGCTCTGGAGTCGATTGAGAGGCGAGCCAAGAGGCTGATTGACAACGACACCTTGACTAAGACGCAGCTGCAAAGTCTTGAGCATCGTCGCAAGGTAGCGTGTTTGTCGGTCTTTTACCGGATACACTTCGGAGAGTGCGCCCAGGAGTTGCACAATCTGGTCCCCCCTGCCCCTTTTTTCTATCGTACGGCTAGACGGACGCGACCAAAGCGCCACCCTTTTATGGTGGACATTCCGCGCGTTAGAACCAAGCGTTTCGAATCCTCATTCCTCATACGAACAGCCGGAATGTGGAATGCTTTGCCTGGGTCTGTCTTTCCGTTAAAGTACAACGTGAGTGTCTTCAAATCCCGAGTAAATAGGTATCTTCTAGGTAAGCGTGCTACACCCTAGACCGCACATCTGCTTAACATCAGGCAGTGTGTAGTCAAACGCAAACCTATTCGAAATAAAAAAAAAAAAAAAAAAAAAAAAAAACTGAACTCCGTGTCTTTGAGTGAAAATGTGTTCCCATCTTCTATTCGGCCTTCCTCTATGTCTTTTTTCTCCTCTTGGGACCCATTCTATGACCTGTTTGGTCTATCTGTCGTTATTCATCCTGCATATGTGACCCGCCTAATTCCATTTTAAAGTTCTAATAGTCTCCTGAATATCTTTTACCTTGGTCTTTTTTCTTATTATTTTATTACTTACCTGATCTGATAATCTTATTCCTAGCATACTTCTTTCCATTTTCCTCTGGCACACAGCTAATCTACTTTCATCTTAATTTCTTAGGGCCCATGTCTGACAGCCTATAGTATGCTAGGAAGGGACGGTAGGATAGCGACATTGTAAACCTTCTTTTTTTATAGCTATGTCAATATCTTTGTTTTTCATTATTTCCTTCATTCCCCAGTATTTCTTCCATGCTATTGCAATCTTTTTATCTACTTCTTTAGCAGTGTGGTCCTCGAAAGATATGGATTGTCCAATAAAAGTATAGTCTTTTACATATTCTATTACATTTTCTTCTACTTTTATTATTTCTTCTTTTCAGTCATTATTTTAGTTTTTGATGATGAGATGTGTTTAATGTGAGCCCTACCTTTTTACTTTCCGTTACTGTCTTTTAGCATTTGCTGAAGTGATTCTGCAGAGTCAGCGAAGATCACGATATCGTCAGCAAAGCTCAGGTGGCTGAGATATTCTCCGTTTATTTTGATTCCTTTTTCTTGCCAATCAATATTTCTAAAAATCATTTCCAACACTAAATAGAACACCTTTGGCGAAAGAGGGTCACCTTGCCGTACACCTTTTCTAATAGGGAATTCAGGACTATCTCTTTCCAAATGTATTTTTGACGAGTTCTTTGGGTATATGTTGTGTAGGACGTTTATGTACCCTTTATATATACCTTGTTGTTAATTATATATTAAAGTTTAAAATCGGGGTTTCATTGACTGATTCACTAACTCACTGATTCATTGACTTATATAGATCAAAAACCTAACCCACTTCCAGATGACCTAGAAACGTGATATTTGGCATCAAGGTAGATTATTACGCATATACAAAGGAAAAAATCTAAAACTTCGAACTTTTACCCCCCAACCTCTTGAACTAGGGGATGAAAGCTTGTATGAGATTTTCACTAATTTTCATGCTGGAAGTTTAAAAATTGATATGAAGACTCTTTGTTATAAATAATAAAACAAGTATTTCAGGGTTTTTAATAAATCACCCGAAAACCGGGGGATGAAAGTTTGTATGAGACTTACGCAAATTTTGATGCTAGATGTCTGAAAATTGATAAAGGCACTCTATGTTTTAAAGAATAAAACACATACATCAGGATTTTAGTAAATCACCCCCCAACCCTTTAAACTGGGAGATAAAAGTTGGTATAAGACTTCCGCAAGTTTTGATGCTACGGATCTGAAAATAGATTAAGTACTTCTTGTAATATATAATCTACAAAAAGAAGTGAAATCCAACAAAAACATTTTCATGTGAAATATAGCCAAGACCACAGTTCGCACTTTCAAAAAGTTGTCAGATCTTATGTAGAGCCAAGCTTCTAACTTTGCACCCCTTAACTCTACAAGTCCTTACTTTACAAACAACACCTTAGTCTAGATATGTGCGGCTTGGCTGTTTCGCTAAGTGCACACGGGCGTAAAGTGAAGATTAATTATTAACTGTTTACTAATTCTGTTATACAAATAGTTCTTGTTGTAACGAAACGGCCAAGTCACAATATTGACTAACTTGTAGAGTTTGTGGAGTAAGGACTTGTAGAGTTAAGGCGTTTAGAGTTAGAAGCTTGACTCTACATGAGATCTGACAACTTTTTGAAAGAGCGAACTGTGGTGTTGGCTATATTTCACATGAAAATGTTTATGTTGGATATAACTCTATTACTACCTATTCATGGTCGCTTATCTAGTTTTCGTAGAGCTGTAAATGGTAAAACCGGGGGGGGTTTTGCCATTTTAAATAAAAAAAATAAAAAAAATCAAGAAAATATTGCCTTGATGCAGTATTTTGGACAGAGCGTGCAGACTAAACAATGTGTCATTGTTTGGACGCTATACACTACATTTTCTTCATAAATGCAACTAACGAGTATTGTACATGAATTATTACCTTCTCTTTCTATTTTAATACGCGAGAGAGCAATACAACAATTGCAGAGTTTGCTCAAATCTGACATTTAGTATGTTACAAATACGTTAATAAAATAAAACCGCTACGCAATTTATCGTTGATGTAAGTACGTAACTTATCATCGTCTCTTATTAATTCATTGCGAAAAAATAGTAAAACTATTTCGAACTTTAATATGACTTTTGATGTATTCTACAAATAGTACCTAAAACTCAACACGATAGTAAAATTGAAATGATCTACAATTTTACGTCAATACAAATTTATAATTAAATCTCCTTCCACTTTTATACACGAGAAAGAGATACACTTAGATTTAATACATTACTTTATTGTTTCAAAAGTTAATGTTATAGTTTCAAACCATCTTACAATATAAATACTACAAAATACAGTTCCACTACCGACCTACAACACTAAATTTGTTAACTATTCAGTTACCTTGGTCTTGAATTGAGAAATATTCGTGGAAATTTTACTATAGTCAACTGTGCTATATTATCGGGAACTCAATACATATTATAATAATTAATGTACGATCAAATACAGTTCGTTACAAAAAGGTATGATTTTTCAGAAAACACCTACACAGTAAACTTTATACTTATCTATACCGGTATCTAGTTTGACGGGTTTCCGTCATCCAAAATGTTTAATAAACAAACATTACGTTGAACACGGTATAAGATGAGATGCAATTGTATGCATTGTTGACTTACCAAATGAATGAAGAGCGCTTTTCCGAAAAGTCACCTTGTAAGTGAGAAGCTTGTAGAGTTGTTTTCGAATATGAATTTATATACATACAAGAATCGATCGATTATATGTATAAGCTTATATAAATAGTAGGTGTGTTATTAAAAGAGTCATAGCCTCAAATAAAATGACATTTAAATGTGGGCTCGGTATTAAACGTCATTCAATGCGCGTGCACAGAAAATATCTGAAACTTTCAATCAAAATCGGCCAACTCTTTTTTTAGTGGCTATCTTTTGAGGCCGTTTTATAAAGCAGGTACAATTGTTTTTTTTGTAACTTTCCCTAAAGGCATCTTTCTTCAAAACTACAAATATGAATTATACATAATTATCAATTATAAATTTACATTTTAGATCTTGGAAACGGCTCTACAGACTTCTACGTACAAGGTATAAGTACTGATCTTTTATGTATAATATTCGATACAAATAAAAATGTTGTTAACTTACCAAATGAATTGAGAGAGCACTTTCCCGAAAGGTATCCTCCGTGAGAAGTGTAAACTGGGCACAAGTCAGTGAAGCCACATGGTGCCGTGCGAAAGTCGTGATTCGCGGGCGCGCGCGTCGCTGCCACTGCGCGCGCGCCGTGCCGTGTGCCGTCTCGTCGATGGGGAGTTGGCCGGGTGGTGCACTGAGCGTCGTCAGATAGCTCCCGGTTTTAGCTATATGGTAAATAGTATATCCATATCAGTTGACACGCAAAACTTTTTTTTGCTCTCTAAATACTGAAGAAAAACCTGTAAAACTATTGTATAATTTTTTTTTTCAGTTTTTATTTCATGACTAGCTTAAAACCCGCGGCTTCGCCCGCGTTGTCTTAGTACATAGGTACTTACTTAAGATGAAAATAGCCCGCGGTTTGATCTACGTTGTACAAATGTTTGTGTTTGTACTTGCTTATAATAATATCTAATGGTCCGCGAATTGGCCCGCGTTGTCTTAATACTTGCTTAAAATTACTTGCAAGTATAATGCCCACGGTTTGGCCTGCGTATTATTAGTACTTGCTTAAGATGGTTATTTATAGCACGCAGCATGGACTGCGATGTCTTAGTACTTGCTTAACACCGCTTAATAACAGAATACGGCTAAAACTCACTTGAGTTTTAGCCGTATTGTATTGGATGTATACAATTCGACGCGTATATATATTTTTTTTATGTATAACTACGCATTACTTTTTTCTTAGTGGTCTAATTTCAATAATTCTTTTTTTATGTGAAAGAGTATACTTCGAAATTGGTCCCATTTAAATTTTATCGAAATCGGCTGAGTCATTTTTGATAAATCGACAATAATGTGAAAAATGCTACAGCGATCCTTGCGAAATATTCGCGAATTCTGTACACGGGTGAAGTCGGTCATGTTATTTTTTGCAAAAAATAATCTTGTTAGCGTGCACCGGTTCTTCTTATGTGTTATACATATCTAAAGAGGTCCAGTGTGCCACCAGCCGTACGCACGGTCGCGTGCTAACAAGGCTTGATGTAATGTCAATCGACGCTCGTCGATACAAATGTAATCCGATGTTCCGGTGACCGGCTCCGTGCTAGACAGTTTTTTTAACTACTCAAAACCGTTTAGTATAGTTAACACGTTAACAGGAGCGCTACCCACGCATTTGTATATTAAATAAGGGTGATTTATTATGTCGTTAATTTTCCAATAAAAATAATTGTTTGTTTTCGCCGAAAATACTGCAACCGGTTTCAATCATTGCAATAGGTATAAGTACAAAATTCGAATAGTTTGCTCGAGTCGATGTATGCCTTTTTTAGATTATTATTGATTTTTCATTAAACAACTAACCCATTGCGATAAAATAAATATATGGGACCAAACCAACATCGGCGTATGCCCTTTCCAATAAAAAAAAATCTACTACTCTGTAAAAAGTTATACGATGATTATATATATAGATAAAAATATATGCATACATACGAGTTGACTTGAGATCTTCACACGCGGTGCGCTCGTTGGGTCGACGATATTGTCAAAATTGTTGATCCAACCTTGACGAGATTGACACATGACCGAGATGAGTGGCGTACAAGAAGAGAGGCCTATGCTCAGCAGTGGGCGATTACAGAGTGAAAATAATGATGATGACATTGACACCGCTCATCCTTAATCTCATCTCTTGTAGAAAAGAAGCTTAAAACCCTCGTTTCAACGCTTTTAAAATTAATCTTCCCGCTGAGATAGATGAGAGAAACCAAAGTCTCGTTTTTCATTCTGCTACCCCGAGCCTACTTGTCAACGTTAAACCCAGGAAATAATCTAGCCTAACTTCTAATCTAATCTAGTCATAATTGAATGCAGTGTGACCAGATTTAGTTGAATGTTGCTATTAAAAAAGAATTAAATCCGTAAATTGGGACTTAGCAGATTAAATCATGGCATGTCTTAAATCATTAGCTGGATTAGAACCTGACCAAATAATCTGTTTTACTTAGGTATTCATATTAGGCATTCGTATAGGAAAGTCGCCTAATATGGATTTCCAATAGAATCGTTTGGAAGCGGCTTGCATCCACTGGGTTCCAGCAGTCTTAATAAGATCGTCGGCACACCTTGTCGGTGGACGTCCTATGCTGCGCTTTCTGGTACCTGGTCTCGATTCCAAAACTTTGCAGCCTCATCGCCTTCCGTTCTACGTACTATGTGCCCTGCCCACTTCCACTTCAGCTTGATAATTTGTTGGGCTATGTTGGAAAACGTGTTCATCGTTCTTCGGTATTTAATTAGGTATTTTAATTACGCGATATGTCCTGTAATGTAAGAATACGTTAAAAAAGCTTCAAAAATTTAACAGAATATATGCGAGTACCTAGCATAATTTATAATTTAAATATGGTCACACTGATTAAATGGCACAGTCTAGCGAGGTGATACCCGCCGGGGTGAGCGACCATTGCGCCATAAAATTACGTTACTATATTAGTTTTTCAGTTTCCCGTACCGTGAATTGTGGGGAGATTAGAAATAAGGTTGCCATGTTGCGGCATTTTACTCACACAATTACTAACATTGATTTGATGTAAGAACAGAGGCTAAGGGGATTCTTCTAATGTGTAAAATTGTCGTGTCAAGGGTTTATTTTATATTTCTAGTGCTAAGAGTAATCTCTAAACAACGTTAGCCGATCAGCAAGTAGGTATATTCCTGGAATACTTGTCAACTTTACTATATCCTAGACTAGGCTAAAATACAAAACAAATAAGATTAGTTAATTCAGAAAAAAGCGTGGCTCTTATCGGTGAAGCAACTTCCATCTTTTTTGGTTAGATAATCGAAAAATATTGGCTAGGTACGTATTTTTTCGAAGAATATTCTAATTATTAATATAATATTAATATTTGCAATTATAATTACCATGGCGCCTTCATAATTGGACCTATTGTCAAACTAAACATATTATGAAACTTAACCTAATACTAATTTAATACATCGGGATTTCGGGTTTAGAGTCGGCGTGTCTTGTGACTTCTGACACATATGCCCCTTCCAGATCAGCATCTGTTGTTGTTGTTGGAATTTCTTAGCCACAAATCCACAATGCTTAAATTCTCCACTATTTATTTGTCTTTTATTTCCATCTTTTTATTTGTCTTCCCCGTCTTCTTTTACCATCGCGTGGAATGTGGATGCCATTCCGTAATAATCTTTTTCCATTTAATCTCGCTGTCCATGTTTTTGATTGACTACAAATACGAGTCTAATATTGTTTTTACCCAGGTTGTCTTCGAGAGAATACACAGACATAGAGCGTCATAATCTGGTCTCCCAATGTTAAATTAAGCACCTTTTTTCTGAGGAGTATCGCGACAGACGCCTGGCAACACTGAATAGAAAGTGCAATAACTCAGTTAGAAGCGATCTTGATCATGTGCGTACAGAATGCGTACATAAAGCAGATTGGCATCGTCGGTTCGACTTCGTATATTGTAAAGAGCGAAAGTTAGATTATTTGCTCGTAGCTGGCAAGCATTTGTGCAGAAAATGGGGTCCTTCCTGGTTGTTATTTACATTTTATGGGAATTTATGGAGTGGGATCGCGTTTGGGAAGTTGTTAGGAGTTTGCTGTTACTTACTGTAGACCGTTACTTACTGCTACAAGGTATATGATTATTAAGATTGGTCCTGTACATATACCGGCTTTTTAATAGTCCACTGCATGACGTAGGCTTACCTACGAAGAATGATTGGGCCATATCCACCACGCTGGCCCAGTGCGGGTTGGTGGATTAAGATCGATATTTTTTTAAATTACTATTAAATCACATGGCGCTTCTCTCGACTATGGACATTTTCTAAGGTATCATTGTACTCATCATATGAACATCTTTTATTATGGGGCCAACCTTGAAATAGCGTAAAAAAACAGTTGTTACATACAAACAGTCATACACAAGTCAGTCATCGCGTTTCTTTCAAATGTATGAAACAGCATTTTTACGATTTTGTGATTGGTATAAGTACATAATTTAAATGATTTATTTTTATTATCTTAAAAATACTTACTTTGATAACATTATGTATATCATTGCATCCAAAAAGACTGATGATAAATTTTAAAATTTATTATCTGTAATCTGAGATATTCGAAAACTTTGGCAACGTGCGTGTTAATGGTACATTTGCTCTGTTGTTCAATGTATAGGTGATGAAACCTGCTATACCTTCAACATATAAAATAAACTCTATTTTCCATGTTTTAGGTGTAATTTGCGATGGGGTATCAGTTTGTCAACGCGCTCTTTTTGATTTATATTGCTTTAGCTAAAAATAATGACTTGTCTTTCCATTTTGTTAGTACATTTTTGCGTAGCCGATTTCATTGTTACCTGTTGCTATGCACAGAAGCGTGGTCTCTCGCTATAGATCTTATTAGTAACCTCTAAGTAACACATCGAGCTAAGGAGAGGGCTATGCTTGGAGTCTCTTTGCGAGATCGAATCAGGATTTAAAAGATCCGTAGAAGAACAAAAGTTACCGACTTAGCCCACCGGCCCGGGTAGCACGGCAAGGGGAGAAAACCATTTTATCCACTTTTAATGTCAGCTGTCATTGTCAATCCATACTTTATTTCCTCTTAGAGGAAATATAATGATGGAAAGACTATTAGTCCCTTTGCCATGCTTCCCGTGCTGATTGATAAAATGAAGTAGCTGGGTAGAGCACAGCGCGCAGGACTGATGACCGATAGGGGTCGAAAAGTTCTCGAGTGGAGACCACGTACCAGCAAGTGTAGAGTAGGTCGTCTATCCACAAGGTGGACCAAAGACATCAAGACCGTCTTATGAAATCGAGAAGGGATCGATCGCTTATGACTATACTATGAGCCACAGATGTAGCCATGTGGTTCAATAAACTATACTTTTTTTGTTACTCACGCGTAACCTACAAATATTAAAGTATTTTTCTTTTTCCAGGTATGTTGCTTGCTCTGACTGAAGAACAAAACTGGTGAGGTGTAATATTACTGTTAATTCCACTTTATTAAAACATTTAAAAATCTATCTGCCTATTCCACCTAAACCTGTGAATTGCAATTGTCTGGTACAAAATTGCCTATGACATTACTCAGAATCCTTTTCTTCTTTGACGTGCCAGTTGTACCATCATTGGCAATTCCTGATGGTACAAGTGGTCCGGCGGGGACGTCCTACCTAAGTTATAATACACATATAAGTTATTACCTTTTCTCACAAGTAAGTTATGGTAAGCGTCCTACGTCTTCGACAGTGAAGTAGGATGTGGAGACACGAAACTATTTTCAGGAAACAAACTTAAGTATTCGTTTTTAATTATTTTAACATGGCTAAATGTCATAGATAAATGTAATGTAATGTATGGGCTAATTTTGTGTTTATGGTTAAATGAAGCGTGGAATATCTCTACTCGGAACTAAAAGTAAGGAAGAAGTATGACAAAATAGTGTTATAACGCAATCGCGTAATGTTGACCTCTATCCGCTCTAGCCTTACAAAGTTTCCATTTTATTCGATCCATAAACTAAGTTATATATCCTTAATACTAAACTAACTGTAATCTGCTGGCCATTAGTTGCATATATTTTACGAGTTAGCGAGAAATTAACCGACAATGGCAATTTCTTTAGCCTTTATTAATTTCTACCCGAATTGTCGAAATAGGAGGGTTCCTGTTAGCATAGCATACGACCATAATTCTATATATTTTACTTTCGGAGTAATATTAAATATTTGAAATCAATTTTAACGGACGTACGAGTATGACTGCCTGTAATTGTCGAAAAACGGATAAAAATATTTAGATAAGGATCTTAATTTTTGAGGTAAAAACCCCTTCAAAAAACGGTCAGTAACTTCGGTCAATTTTTTAAATACATAATGCTATTGTTAACCACGAGCGAAGCCGAGCGCTCAGCAAGCTTGTCTATACATTATAAAATACCAAGTTTCTTTTATAATCCATTTGTTTGTTAATTAACCAATTCAAACTTTAAAGCTTTCCGATAAAAGGTAAAGTTATGTAAAAGTTTTATAGATATTTTATAGCGGTAGAAATCGGATGATGAACTAATTTGTCTAAAACAACGACAAAAGCGCCATAAAATGGATTAAGTTTATTATTTCACACTTATTCAAATTTGTTATATCTCAATTTTACTACGTATTTGGACTAGATAATACAAATATACAGTCGTGTTTATGATTTGGATTATGTTTCGATTATGATTGTTTGATTATGTTACAACTTCGAATAATATTATGTCGATTGTTATCTCTAGCCCTAGCCGTATTTAACCATTTGACTTGACACTCTGTCGTCACTGCAAAAAGCCGTAGACTATCAATAAGTAAGTAAAGTAAGTTCGCATAGGCCGGGTGGCTAGCCTTGGTGTCAGATTTTTTACGCCGCCTGAATGCCCCTGACATGACTAAGCGGTTAAAACTACCGGGCCCTACATAAAAAAATATAGTTAGTCCGTCAAACAGATTATTAAAAAATATTAGGCACTTTACTTTTTACTTTTGTCAATTAAACAAAAATTGATAAAGATATAGCTTAAAATTGATGAAGAGATACCTTTTAAAGTTCTGCGTGACGTCACGAGTGTCATACAAATGTAGGTATAGACTTTCGTAAGAGATGTAACGTCACGACCCCCATTCCCAAAGATTGTCAAAGTTTATCTCAGTGCTTACCCACCGTCCACCTCCCGAGACCACCTGGGTTTTACGACGGCTCACCTTTGTCCACCTGGGTGTGCCTTGGGAAATATTTAGTATCCACCGTACACATAGTTATGAAATCTCTCTTCAATAATGAATAATTTAAGACATGTGATTAATAATATGAAAAGTGTGATGAATGGCTAATTACATAAAATAGGTTTAGGAACATATTTTATTTTTTCATCCATAGATGGCCAGCACCAAATTTTCTCAGGTGTACCGTCACCAATATCACATTAGGGGCTTTCATGTTTTATCTGAGAGGTGAGCCGTTGTAAAAAAAAACTTTCCACGGTTCACCCAGGTGGTCTTAGGAGGTGGACGGTGGGAAAGAACTGGTTTATCTTTGCCATTTGTTCTTTTATAGACAAATGTCCAATATTTTTTGATAATCTAACTCACTGACTAATTTTGATCATGTACTATATTATGTGATCACTTTCAATCAGTATAATATCCCTAGGTATAGCTAGCTGGTCACACATTTTTTAACAGTTTAGACCTACCTCAGTCGTGTACGCGTTGTTTACACGTATGTTAGTGAGTAACGAGGTTAACGAACAACGCGGCAACTTCTCATTGTGCGAGCGGTAATAATGATGTAAATATTACAATGAAGTTACGAGATCGTGTGTAACAGGTTTAGTACGTTGTAAATAAACAGCAGTAAGATTTTATGCTTAGAAAAGCAGTAGGTCAGGTTGGTATATTCTTAACTGTACTTGTATTCCAGAAAATCTGGTGTTTATCTAAAAAATAACTTACTAGGTACTTGTTTGGTAGTGGACAAACAGGCAGAAGCGTAGGTAGTACACTGTGTCTCCAAGTACTGGAACTCTTATTTTGCTGATATTTTAATTCTTTACATCTGTAAATTTAAAAATGAATCGTTGTTGTTAGATCGCTAAAACTCGGCCGGACTGATTTGGCTAATTTTGGTCTTGAAATATCTGTGGAAACTAAGGGAAGGTTTAAATGACGAGAAAATTTATGTCGATAAAAAAAGTTGGGGCAAAAACGATAAAAACATGAATTTCATTTTACCATACAAAATGTTCCTGCATGTAAAAGTTGTCATTGACAGTTGACAGATGGTAAGATGAAGTGCACCGGTTCAGCTAGTAAAATATAAAGAAAAACAAAAAAAGCGTCATGAGGTAACGCTTACAGACTAATAGTGAACTTGTTTATTTTTGTGTGAGTCGACGCGTTCACCAAAGTAGCAAATTTTAGTCATCCTAAAAATCGTCGAATCGGCTCGCCAAGAACGGTCACGATGTTTATGAGGGGGTCCCCCAGTACATTTTACCGCGAGCCTGCAGGCAATGAAAACTCTACCGTATTCCGTATGTTACCGTAGCGTGCGGTTACATCCTTCAAACGTCTACTATGTGTGTGTTGCCAGCGAATGTCAGAGGGCTGGGACCATAATATGCAGATAAGGTGATCTTTAGAGTCCTACATTCACAGATTAAAGTAAGAATCGGCACAGATATTACTTCGCTGGTGCTGACCCAACTCCGCAGCGCGAGTTCTCTTATTCTTGCAAGTAACCATGACTAATGCCGATCCGTGATGTAATATCGTCAGCTTAATGTTAGGGCCCCTGTTACACTAGTTCAATTAAAGTATGTTCGTAAAATGATGATGACGTTATTTTAGCCATCATTCTGAACAGCTTTCAATATAGTCCTAAAATCGTAAATCACGTGGGCGAACATGAATCAGCAGATTTAAAAGATACTCATTCCTGTAGCAGCCGGTACTTTTGAAATTAAAAGAGCTAGCACTAAATCGTCCCAGATTGTGATTAGTGCTTTTCTAAATAATTGATAGAGTACATCACAATCGTTTTTTAATAAAAAATATTCAACTACACTTACAAGCCAAAAGTAACGATTTTTGTTTTTCGATTTTAATATGAGCTAATAATTTCATAAGTCCGAATTGCTTCATAACTACTGAACAAAAGTAAATATATTTTTCATGTTAACATCTCGCAAAGTTTCTCTACAGATAATACCAAACTCGCAAATCGGAACGAACGGATAGAGAGAACGGAGACAGGTAACATCGGAACATCTCCTTTTTGGAAATCAGTTGAAAACACATTTATTCTCCACCGCTTAATCTTAACGTCTAATCTTTCAAGGAAACGTGCGTACATAGGTATTCCATACCCAGTGTGCAAGCTCTCTTACCCATAGCACAGACCTTTGGTCAGATCGGAGCTTCCTACATTTTGACCCGTATTTCTCATTGACAGGCGCATTGTGATCGCCACGTTTCCGTATTTTGTAACACTTCTGATATTATGGCTTTTTGAATACAACTATAAACTTGAGATTATGATTTGCTACATATAGCTCTGTGTATTGTGTCTTACTATAAGCCGAATAAAACTTAATGGCGTCGATGTAGTTAATCACAAGCTGCGCTTCCAAAAAGGAGGAGGTACTAAGTTCGTCTGTATGTTTTTTGTGTATTTTCATCGAAGTTTTCGCAAATTGTGAACTAATATAGAAAATTATTTTTTAGTTCGGAAGAGTATACTTCCGAGGTGGTCCCATTTAAATAGAAAATAAATCAACATTGATGTAAATGGATGTCACACCGATTCGCAAACTATTCGAATTCTGTGCACAGTGGAAGTCGGTGTTGCCGTTTTTAGCGAGAAATAATTATATACTGTTGTTGTTTTGCAGCAACACCTGGATAAGACTGGCACGGGACAAGGATATTTGGCGTAAGGGGGAGGAGGCTTATGCCCTGCAGTGGGTCGAAATAAGCCGATGATGATGATACTGTTGTGCAAAAACTCGTCTCGTGTTCACAAACGCCTATAAGTTTAGAATGTTAAGAAATATAATGTGAACAATATTTGTAGATTCTAAACATTACTTGTTGAGCGCTGCCGTGGCTCGGCTGACACGTTAAATTATGGGCCCCAGTTGTTTGAAAAGTTAGCAGTGACCTTCAGACGGCTTAGAAACTGACATCAGGGCTAGCCACGGGACTTATACGAACTTATTTATTTCATTTGCTAAAACTTGTCATCAAAAAGATCTTGTCTCGCATATACGTGCTTTGCTAACTGCATATGCGTAGGAACCTCACCAGTCTGATAGATAGACTCCAGAAAAATACCTGATTTCTATTGCTTTTGAAAATTATCAAATAGATATCACACATCGTTGTCGGGCCCTTGATGAAAAATCCAGCCGGAATAGTTACAAAGTCATCCATTCCTCGTTCCAGCCATAGGACGTTTACTGCTTGACATACGCCTCCCCTATAGATCTTCAATAAGCCTCGTTGGAAGCAACTTACATCCAGCGCGACTCTGCAGCTGTAATAAGGTCATCCGCCCAACCCGTCCACCTTGTGGGAGGATATCCTACGCTGCTCTTGCTTAGATCTTCAATAAGACTTATTGGAAGCGGCTTGCATCCAGTGCGACTCTGTAGTCTTAATGAGGTCATCCGTCCAGCACGTCCACCTTGTCCTCCTACGCTGCGCTTTCCGAAATATTGCCGGCTTTGTTTTAAATACTAAATATCAAAAACCTAAAAAAACGAGACCTTGCATTTGCATTTAATGCAACAGATAATTTTATATTGCAACAAATTATTATAAAAAGTGCATACTACTGGAAAGGGTTTCATTACAATATTGTGCGGCATCTGTAATTTTCCTACTAAACTATAATACAATCATTTCACCACAAACTTCAACTTTCCCTTCAGGTACTCTGATTCACAGCATAATCAATGCTTCAGAAACAGTTGTAAAGGCTACGTAGCAGATGTCGCTGGTAGGTATACAATAATTATTTTTCGCCAAAAATGGCATATCTAACGTATGCCAATTCAACCGTGTACGGAATTCGAATAGTTCGCACGTATCGACATCATTTGCGATTTTGACCATTCGCGATGGAACCATATCATCTATGTAGATTATGTTAGGTTATAGTTGAATTTTCAAAAATGACAGCCGATTTCAATAAAATTGAAATGGGTGCTCCCATTTAAATTTTATTCGGAATCAGCTCGGACTCTGAGCAATTATATTATCTACCAAACAAAAGAAGAATATCTTTAAAATCGGTTTATAAATGATGAATTCATCGCGTAACTATTTGCAGAAAAACATTGTCTTATTATTAAAAAGTGCATACTATTGGAAGGTTGTCGTTACAATATTAATGTTACATAGGTCTAGTATCTAAGGTCAATAGGTCAGCGCGTATTTTTTTATGTTAATTGTTTATCTGGGATTTACAGATAGCGTCGGCTTTAAGCGGTATCTGTATTTTTTCTAGTAAACTAAAAACAGAATAATTTCACCACTAACTTGACCTTTCTCTTTGGAGAAGCTTTGTCACAGCATAATCAATGCATTAGAAACAGTAAAGCCTCCACAACAGATGTCGCTAGTATACAGAAATAAGCACTATTCAAATGCTTTTCAAACTGCAACTTGTGTGTGGTGTGGCATAACAGTACAACATTCACCTAGCCTAGGTATTTTGCAAAATTACACGTTTATTCGCTGATCGACACGATGTTGGCACAATTTCTAAGCTACGCCATTGTATCAGTTTCGTCACAAGCAAATTAAGGTCTACTAATCAAAACTAAAAAATGTAGCTCTTAAAGATGTAGTTTGTCTACATTTCATTAGTTAAATGGTTTACTTTCTAATTATGATCTTTGCATTAATTTTTTTATGAGTAACCCCAATTACTAAATACTCTTGACATACTAATTAAGGTTTGATTTTTAAGAATTTTTAAATATAGTTAGGTATTTCTATTTCAAATATAATTCAAACTCAGTTTTAATTTAATTTTAAAGTCGTAATTGACATAAAAACATTTTTTTCCTAACGAAATTAACTTACGTTGCCAAATTACTGGGCCCTATGATGATAGGAAATTAGGCCTACCCACAGTGAGCGAGGTAAGTCTAAAAAACACGAAAAGTATTATAAACCGTATTTATTTACATAACTTAGAAAAATAAAAAATAATTCTTAGAACTACATTCACTTGAAATAAAAATATTTGTGATATATTGCAGAAATATTTGTCAAATTAACAACCTTTAAAAGGACCCTTAATTGTGATTTCATGTACTTATACCTAATTTATTAGTTATCCGTAGGGACTAGATTGGTAAGGTAACTGTAGTACGTATTTAAAACTGACGTAAAGGTGTCATTTGGAACCGAGTTGCCAACTGCAACTGCCTGCAGTCAAAAAGAGTCTTGTGCGATTCGCCCCGCGGGCCCAACCGCTTGCGGGGCGAAACGCCGCAATACTCTACAGTACGTGCAGCAGCTGATATAAACTAGTAGTGGAGCTGGGGCCAAAACAAATGAAGTCGGTCACAGCTGCACTACTCTAGTTTGTTGCAGTTGGCAGCTCGGATCCAAATACACAGCACCTTAGGGGCGCGCTTACATCGCTGGCGCAGACCAAGCAGGCACACGGATAAAATAGATATAGTGACATAATTCGGTAATGTGAACTCTGGGTGGTTAGTATGAGATTACACGTAAACGGAAACTACAGCAGTTTACTCCTGGCTTTACATTTTTGTACGCCCCGGCGAAACGATAGTTTTCGTTTACTATGTAAATTCAAACTAAGATCTGTGTACATACGATGTTAAAAACTTTAAACTGGGGCGAAAATGTTACTGTAACATTTTATCCCTGTGCGATGTCTGTGTCCGTTGGTAAATGTAAATCACCGTTACAATTTACACCTCTTTTATAATCTAAAAAGCTCATTTTTGTGAACACTTTTGGTATCCCTTTGTGTAATATGCCTAAATCACTTAAACTCTGGTCACCTCCTAGCTCTACATAGCCTTTTTCGAACACTTCTTAATCCTAATAGCTCTAATTTAGAACAATTTAAAGATCTTCTACTTCGTCTTTTTGATATCCAAGTTTCTTTAATCATATCTGCACCTTTTTCCGCTATCATTATAGTAGGGGCATTTATGTTACCGTTGGTTATAGTAGGCATTATGCTTGCATCAATAACTCTCAGACCTTGGATTCCGTGTACCTTTAGAGTGGGGTCTACTACAGCCGCCGGGTCAGTAGAAGGACCCATCTTGGCTGTGCCAGATACGTGGTAAATAGTCATAGTGTACTGTCTGATGAGACAGTCCCAATATTCGTCGGTGTAAAGCGGTAAGTGCTTACAGTTCGGTAGAGGTTTGCTGTGGAACCTAGCACCCAACCGTTTCATAGCTTGCGTCTCCCCAACGGCCACAGCTGCTTTCACACCTTCCCGTAAAACGCCAACGTCGTCTGGATGCGTCAAATAATTATGTACCATGATCGGATAATCTAAGGCATTTTTGGAGCGCAGTTTTATAAAGCCACGGCTTTTAGGACGAAGCATCATGGGGAATATGCCGAAGACATCCTGATTGTTGATTTCTGAGAACACTTCATTGTAGAATTCGTCCGTCAGACCGTGAGCTTTCTTCACTTGAGTCCCGCCGTCTGACGGCGTTGATGCTGAAGTCATCATGAACTCGATATCAGGCCAGTCGTCTGAAGCATTCGCGTATTTAGTGTTTATAAATGCGACGACTTCCAAGCCTATGCTGGATGTCAAAGGACCGTCTTCAGAAATCGCGTATCGCAGCGCCGAGTTTATGTTGACAAGTCTGTTCATAACCAGACTCACAGGATAGTCTATGCGAAACACTAAGCCTCCGACTGCGATGTGGTCTTGCAAGTTCTTCCCGACACCGGGAGAATCGTGGATCACGTCAACTCCTACTTCTTGGAGATGTTCTTTGGGGCCAACTCCTGAAAGCAGCAGCAATTGTGGAGAGCCAATCGAACCGGCAGCTAAGAGAACTTCTCTTTTCGCATATACGACTTGCTTAGAGCCGTCTCTTAGAAATTCTACTCCGTAAGCTCTCTTCGTGTTCTTATCGATGAGTATTTTGGTAACGTGTGAGAAGAGAGCTACGTGTAGGTTCTGACGTAGACGTACTGGTCTTAAAAATGCTTTAGCAGTGGAGCATCTAGTTGCTCTTCTCATTGTGAACTGGTACCAAGCGTAGCCAGTCTGCTGAGCTCCGTTGACGTCGACGATGTCATACCCCATTTCTTCTCCTGCCTGCAACAGAGCCGCTCCAATCGGTGTATTATAAGGAGCGTCCTGTACTGTCAGGTATCCACCTGAAATGTATATTACAAACTCTGTTATACGCTGGGAAAATTTCTATGTTTTTACTGTTTTGTAGTCAAATGGTAATAATAATCGGTCAAGTACGAGTCCATCTCGCGCACGAAGGGAAACACGGTATGGAAGCCCCCTTAATATATTTTATTTTAATTTTTTATTTTTGAAGTGATGATGTAACTAAATATTCTGTGAATATTTCAAGCATCTACCTATCATCGTTATTAATATCGATCGAAAAACGGCTAAAAATTCAGGTTTGTTGTATTGGAGTTAATATAATATTTATTTATTTCTGTGTTTAGTATTTGTTATAGCGGCGTTTTTTTTCAGCGTAATTTCAACGTTCTAGCTATAACCGTTCATGAGATACAGCCTGGAGACAGACATACGGACAGTGGAGTCTTAGTAATAGGGTCCCGTTTTTTACCTTTTGAGTTTAACCCTAAAAACCGATGTCAGTTATCAAAAAATTTGTATATTTGATCAAATTTACCTGTATTATGATATTTCTTATCCTTTGCCAAGTAAGGATTCCTCTGGTCTTCGGATTTTTTGAAATACGGTAGTATATCATCAAATCCCCACCCGGGGTTTCCAAACGATTCCCATTGGTCGAAATCTCGTTTGTTCCCTCTGATGTACAGCATTGTGTTCAGAACTGAAGAGCCTCCGAGTACTTTGCCCTTAGTCCAGCAGCATCTTTTGTCTACCATGGCTTGGCACGCCGTGTCTTGCGGTTGAGTGCTGGAAACATGAAAAGGTATTTCAATTACAATAACTTAGTAATTGTCGTCCCTCACCGCAGATGTGACAGAAGTTGAATGACCATAATTCAAGTACTGTCGATCGATAGAATAAGAGTTCAAACAGGCCTTAGTGTGAGGACATTATTCAAAAAATAAAATCTATGATAATATGTAGTTAGTTTTCGGCTGGCTCCAAATATTTTTTCTAGTTCTCCTTCGTTTTCACTTTTTAGACAAAAATATATATAAAATATGTATCTATAACTTTATAATAAGTACCATAGTTTGAATTGGGATACCTATTCTTATTATAACATTCTACTAAAGTTATATAATGACATGCTTATAAGATTGTTATTTCGTTTGCAATGGTTCATCCAGGATGTCATCACACGCTAGAATATACATTCATATGAGAATTAGTTACATATGGAACACAACTGTATTAATGCAAATGTCGATAAAATCTATTTAGAAAAGATTAGAGTACCTAATATTATTTTTTCTACAGAATATTATTGTACGTGTACACATTTCGGTAATTTTAACATTTAGCTTTACGCAAAACAGTAATTACACGACTCTTGAAATTTCAATGATGCGTCCGCCGTTTGTGTACATCACACTACACTCGTAAAACTTACGTAAGCGTACTCACTATTATTTCCAGTCTAGTTTGCTTTTGTGCAAGTATAGGGAGAGGAGACGCACATCGCTGTTATACGTTTCGTGACCACCAGCTTCAGCAACAGGACGTTTCAGCCTTCGACTTCTTGGAGTAACTGATGAGTCCAAAGTTTGTGTAGGTACATCATACTACACTCGTAAAACCTACGTTAGCATACTATACTGTACCAGCCTATTTAATAGTCCACTGCTGGACGTAGACCTACCCACGAATGGCTATTGGGCCATATGCACCACGCTGGCCTAGTGCGGCTTACTGGATTCACTTAAACCATCGAATTTCTTTTACTGACGTACGCAGGTTGCCACAAGATGTTTTTCTTCACCAAAAAAAAAAAATCAGTGGTAAGAAATTTCGTAAAAAGGTTCCAAAGAACTCATTAGTACGGGACCGGGATGTGAACCAACGCCCTCACGATTGTAAGGCGGCTGTAACTACCACTAGACCACCATGGCTACATAAGCGTACTCACCGGTATTTCCAGTCTAGTTTGCTTTTGTGCAAGTAGAGGGAGAGGAGAGGCACATCGCTGATATCCGTTTCGTGACCGCCAGCTTCTAGTAACAGGACGTTCCAGCCTTCGACTTCGGAGAGTCGGTTTGCGAGAACGGAACCCGCTGAACCCCCGCCGATGATGACGAAGTCGTAGGTCTCTCTGAGAAGTTTCTGGTTGAAAGGTCGCTGTTCCGGGTCAAGGAGCTCGTAGTTGAAGTAGGCCATGACAGCTAGCATCACGGGAATGAATGTTAGTTTGCTGATTCCAGCGATGGTAAGCGCGGACTTGGCCGCCGCGCCGGCTACGGACAGGATTCCCATTGTTGGTCAGTGTTGCATCCTTTGGACTCTGGAAATTGAAAGGAAATCATATTTAGAATTCGTCCATTAATATAACAGAGTATTGCACTTGCTGCGTCTACGTGTAACGTAGCGTCGATATAATAATAATAATAATATAGCCTTTTATTCAGATCTCTTACAATGGTTTTTAAACTTATGTAAAACTATATAAACTTATTTAACTTATTTTACTAACATATAGACTTGTTTAGCTAACATTAACTATATAAACTTATTTAGTTTCTAACTTTAAAGACTTAAACTTAATATATATTAATAAAATTAAACTAATATTTGGTCCTTGGTTATTTTGCCAAGATCTGTTTGCCAGTCGGCAGCGTCGATATACAAATAATAATTACAAGATAAAGTGCGTATGAGCGCGTTAGGTGTAGAGGACCGCACAAGCCTGGTTCTAGTACTAGGCGAGTAGTCGTACAAAGTGCTATGAGCAATGTAATCAACATAAGAACATTATAATCATTGTTTAATTAACAAAATATATTATAGTTTGTTTTGCAGACAGAAGCAGTAGTAGACAGAAAGGTTAAAATCATCAACAATAGCTTTGTACATGTTTTGATAGTAGAAACTACTGTAATGAAGATTTATAATAATTATATGATGCGGATTAAAGTCGTTTAACAAACAAAAGCGTCGTGATTCATTAAATTAATCCTTCACTCTCGGTAGAAGTAAAAGTTCAGTGACCGACCAGTGTGGCCAGATTTAGCACAATTCTGCAAGTGTAGCAGAATTCAGCGAGTGTAGCAGAATCCTGCGTGTGTACCAGAATTTTGCGATAATAGCCTAATTAGATTTATTTTATCAGTATAGCTAAGTAGATTATTTCGCAGATCTTAAAAATATAGCTGTTTTTGCTGAAAATTAGCAGTATTTTCGATCTTGATCTTGATGCTTGGGTGTTCTCTTGGGTATTTGATGTTTTGGTGGACTAGTATTATCGACTTGGTATTTTTAGACGTGGACGTTGCAAAGAAATAATAGTTATTGTTTGTTACAAAATAAGTATGTTTGAAGATTGGTTTTGAAACACATAATTGTAAAAAATATTAGCAGACTTAAGCAGAATTTTAGCGTTTACTCGTATTGTAAAAAACAAGTTACCAGACTTTTGCAAACTGTAGGCTAGCTTCTATAGAATAATTTTAAATCTGGCCACACTGTGACCGACTATTGCGAGGCTAAATCGTGCTTTTAAGAATCGGAAGTCAGATTATATTTTATTTATAGCCATGTTTGAAAGAGATATGAAACTAAATCTGACCTACATCTTAGCACGTAAGGTTTAGAGACGAGTCTGCTACTAAAAGCCAGTAAAGACTACAAAAGTAGTTCAACATAATATTGCAATTTGCAAATTGTTACGGAATAGTATATCTAATGTAACTAATAGCAACGTGACACACAAAATCATGTCCTATTACCAAATTGGGCTTCTCCGCTTACCGCAAAAATTTGAACTCGCGACACACATAATCGTCAATTTATCATTTTTATGGTGAAATAGTTGAATGCAAAATGAATTGCGCTTCTGCAGCTAAGGCAACTGTGAAATAGCCAAGGATATAGCGAATTTACTTTTTAACCGATTTCCGAAAAGGAGGAGGTTCTATGCTATGTTTTTTTTGTGTATGTTCATCGATATTTTCGCCAATTGTAAATCGACTTTTAAAATCTTTTAAATTCGGAAGTGTATACTCCCAAGGTTTATTTAAATTTTATCGAAATCTGCTGAGCCTTATTTGAAAAATTAAGAATAATGTATAAATTGTATACCTACATCGATACGAGCCGAATTATTCGAAATGTGTACACGATTGAAGTCGGTAAAAATAATTATTGAAGATGTTACCACGGAAATAGAACTAGGTAAAACTTACTCAAGACAAAATAATGGTGAGAATATCTTTCACATTTTCACAAATCAATAAAGTTATGACGTGGTGCGTATGCTAGCCGTGCTGTAACGAAGGTAGACGAGCTAAAGTTTAACATAGGCCAGGGGATTTGCAAGTTAGTGATAGTAAGTACGTAAATCGATGACCGTTAAGTTCTTGAATAGGGACAACTTACGTACGTCAAGATTGCCAAAAGCGTACTGTAAGACTTCTATCGACAAAGTTACTCGTAAGTTTCAATGATATTTCAATGATAACGGTGTTTGACATTATCCATAGTTCTGGGTGTTTATTGTAAGGTATGAAAAGTAGAGTATGCAACGCTAGAACAAAGTCTGTCTTTGTTTTGGACGGCCTAAACATCTCGCTTCACATGGGACTTTACATAAAAAAAAAAATTGAAAACAATTACATTATTGACGTTATAACGTCTTATAGATCAATGGAAGCCGGCTGCACGTACGAAACAGTGTCACATTCCGCCTGAGCCGAACCTGCAAGCAAGAGCTCGGAACAAACGATAAAGAGGCACGCGCCCTAAGCGTTCGGCTTGTTTCATTTGTTGATTCAGAAATGTTTTTTTAAGACGTTCTCGTGAAAAATTATCGTCCGAATACCGACTTTACAGCCAACCAATTTATTTAACATAAAAGTATTATCGTTCTCATTCTGTTTAGTACTTGAATTTGTTTGCCTTATAAAGGGTTAAAGGTAGTAAAGGTGGGACGAGTTGCATCGTAAGTGCATCAATACGAGTACAATGTGCACGGCGGTAGATCTCTCAGATTCTTGCATAACGCTTATGTAATGAACGTTATTCTTGGGAATGTGTGTCGGGTTCGGAATCGAGGTGAATGTATCTACTAACAATGCAAAGAGATGCTTCAAGCTGGGTGCTTCGAAGGTTGAAGGCTGAGCTGAAGGTCATTGAATAATTTGGCCTCGCTTCTAGTCAAATTTATTTGGCGATATTTATTTCTAACCAATGCTAACCTACCGCTGGGCAAAGGTCTGCCCCATTTCCTTTCATGAATCGCAAACCCTACAATCCCTGTCGATGGAGTCAAGCTTGTGCAAATTTCATTTCTGGAAATGCATCAAAAGCTTCCGACCCGAAGTAATATTTTTTATAGATCCTAGCATCCCAATGATTATAAAATTACAGATTATAAAAATGATCTTGAGAATCTTAGAATTTTAGAAATTGAATTCGTAATTTTTTTAACATTAGACCACAATATATTTGTACCAAAAACTTTGTTAACTTTAACGCGTCGAGAAGAAAGATGTTTAAAACTAAGCCACTTACTTACGGACAGTACATGGTATGTCAAAATACTGGTACATTAAACAACTACTTATTGAAGTAGGTAACGTCTTGAATAGGATATCGTATTGCTATAATAAAAACTATGCGAATGCGTATTTGAAGTACTTGAGCGCCGTGAATGGGTGAGAATTAGAACATTTCTGTTAACCTACGCCTAACCTCTTTCAATACTGACAGCAGTAATTTTATATGTACCAACTACTTTTATATATATATATATGTACTAGGTATGTATATTAATAGAATCAAACAGGTTCTTCTGTAAAACTGTCGATTTTTGCTTTACTACAATTTTTAATTTACTGGCCATCAATATTTAAAACCAAATTAAGATGTCTTAATAACTGCTATTTCATATTTGATTTAGGTACTTCTTTCAATTTCTATGTACGACATTATATTATCGTCTTTCGTCAGCAATGCAATGCTTACTCATTTATCTTCATCGTTAACACGAAAAAAATAAGTTTTAGAGCCTTTCTTTCTTTCCCGTCTATCCTTTTATTTGATGAGTGAATCATTGAAGATTTCGCTTTATTTCACTCTTTTGCCTTTTTATTGAAACGTTTTAACCCACATAATCATTATCATAATTTCCGTCCTTGGCATTGACAACTTCATCCTTCCTTGTTGGCTTTATCGCATCCGTAATATATCACAGCAATTCAATAGCTCCTCTAGACGCCTCCGTCTGATCTACTCTCTTTGTATCCGTAATAGTAGCTCATATATTCTCATCGTCGATTCGACTAATGTCACCAAATACAATACCAATCTGATGACTAGCATCTGTTGTGAGGTCGTCGGCAAGGCGTAGGCATTTCAAACTGTATACTGTATTGAGATATTTTGACATACGAGCAGCCGTTACTTCACTATTGCTTTAGGTGGTAAATAAAGCAATTGTTATTTGTCTGCTGTCTGTCGTGAGTCGGGATTCGTGAACTATAGTAATCTGGTAATAGAGCTTATTTTCGTATGTTAGGAGTAACTTTCTCTGGACGTCTTAATGTAGGCATCTTAGTCTCTCCTAGGTTAGTCTTATGTTTAGTTGTTTGTGCCAGTTGAGTTTCAGCAGTGATGGGGGAAGGTCGTCTGGTCAATTCTGTTGTGTAGGGCATTAAGTAATGCTTCATTGTTCAGCTGTTCTCAGTCTAAGGGTATTGACCTATACAACTTGTGTGAATAGTTTATAATCGTATGCTTGTTGCCAGCTGATGTACTACACATGTAAATTATTTGTTGCAATCATGTTTTGTTTGTCCCAGGAAGTCTTTTTAACTAATGTACAATGTGTGTTAGTTGGAATATCGATTTTAGTATATTTAGGTCAAATAAATCAATTGCGATTTTATATTTGATTTCTGGATCAAAGAGGCGTGAGTTCGATCCCCACCCAGGTCAAGCATTTATGTGATGAACATAGATGTTTGCTCTGTGTCTGGGTGTTATTTAGGTATTATCTATATAAATACTAGCTGACCCGGCCACGCGTTGCTGTGGCTAAATACATTAAAATTGCGACTATAATTTGAGATTTAAACTATCCTATCTCTCAAGTTGTATCGAACTGCACATGGTGTGCGAATTTTATTATAATCGGTTAAGTAGTTTAGGAGTCCATTGAGGACAAACATTGTGACACGAGATTTATATATATTAAGATGTATCTAAAATATGTATAATCTAGTATATCAGTCTCTGGCAGCCATATCACAAGCTTTTCTTAGTTTGGGGTCAGAGACCGTGTGTAAGATGTCCCTCAATATTTATTTATATATACCGATGGTACACTGGTTTATGACTTTTATACATCTATATAAATAACTGTTACTATGGGACATAACTCGAAATCGTGAAAAACCAAATCAGCTGTTCCATACATTTGATCGATAGAATGAACGTTTTCTATGAACCAGCCGAAGCTCGGAGTAGGTCCCATAGTAAAAGTTAGTCGTATTGATCAGTACAACGATATCCCATAGTAATTACGGTTGTCGTTTAGAGAAACCTGTATAAATATGAATGTAAGCATTCGAATGCTTAATATTTTTTTGAATATTTCTACAGGGATGTCTGCTTGCCCTGTACTAAGGCGAAAGAGGGTGAATAAGACCATCATAATGAACAACTTTTACTACGGGGCCAACCCGGAATTCTAGAAAAAAAAAACAGCTGGTCCAATCGACAAAATGTAAGAAACCACTGTTTTTTAGCTCCAATTCCGAGGGGGACATCCCTTGGTAAAAGTTCTTCGTAATAATAGTCTGAATCACCTCCTTTCGGCCTAGTACGCCAGTTCTGGATAGCCCTGCATTCTTATATTTTGTGAAATATGAGATCAAGATAAAAAAAGAGTTCTACAACAATTTATTTGTCTTAAACTATTTAGCGATATACAGAGTTAAATTCCTAGGCTCCAAAATATAAGGAAAAAAAAGAAAATATCATTTTCGAAAATAACTCAATCTGGAACCGTTTTTCTAGATTGTAATTACTGTCAGAGCAATCGTTACGTTTAGAAATGCGTTGCAAAATTTTCATACCAGTTTTAGACCGTACAGTTTCGAAAATATTCATATTCATTTATTTCATAAAATTAATTTACATGTCAACATACGAGTACAAAATTTATAGTACATATTTGTAAGTCATATATAATAAAATTCAATAATTAACATTACCTCATACCTATTTGGTAATATTACTTATACATAGTTAGTTACTTTATATATTTATAAAAATCATTAAATTGATAGAAGGTTTGCTCAACAAGCCAACGATTCAGGCGAGTTCTATAACTCTGCTGCGTAGGGGCTCCTGTGATATGTTCTGGTAAGTGGTTGTACACATCGGGGCCCATGACGTGAGTGAGCTTGTCTGACTTTGCCAGTGTTCGCTTCACACTTGCAAGTTGATGCGCGGTTCTTGTGGGGTAGTCATGGTTCCTTCCGCGCACCTCGTAGGAGTCCAGGTTCATCCTTACGTACATCGCTACTTGTTGTATAATTATAGATGGTAGAGTCAGGATGCCTAAGCTCCTGAAATAAGGTTTGACGGATGTTTCCTGACTCAACCCCACAATCGCTCAAATGGCACGTTTCTGCAGGCGAAACACTTTTTCCCACTCTGCGCACCTCCCCCACAGTTCAGCACCATATTGAATCAGTGAATGCACGGTGGCAAAATAGCAAGCTCGAGCCACATCCAGTGGTACAACTCGCGCTACACGCCGTAGCGCAAAACAAGCACTTCCGACTCTTCCTCTTAACTTATTTACATGATTCTCCCATGTCATCCCAGCATCGAACTCGAAGCCAAGAAATGTGGTGGCACTTACTTGACTTAGTGTAATTGGTCCAACCTTGACCGTTAGGAGCCTAGTTTTATGACCTGGGAGACTCACGTGTAGATAATGTGTCTTTTTAAGATTCAGAGCCAGTCCGTTAGCACTGAACCAGTCAGCGATCTGCGCCACCGTGTTGTTTAACTTCAGTTCTAAATTGTCAATAGATGTCGCTGTAACTATCGCTGCTACATCGTCCGCGTACAATAGGATTTCAGCTGCTTTTACTGCATCTGGCAGGTCATTAAGCAGTAAAGAGAAGAGCTGGTTTGACGCAGACGATCCCTGGGCTACACCCATGGTAGAGCGCAATGGATCCGATCTTACTTTGCCCCCAGCCCCTTCAACGACTTGTTCTCTATCTTGAAGCAAACTTTCGAAGAGGGAATGTGATGGTCCTCTTAGTCCATAATGCTTCAATTTCACGGCAAGAACAGCATGATCTGCGACGTCAAATGCCTTGGAGAGGTCACAGCATAGGATAGCGACCTGCAGCCCAGGGCGACAGTCACGAGCAGCCATTATACTGCGGACTAAACTGCGTGTTAACTCGGTAGTAGATCGTCCCTTCCGGTACGCATACTGTCTATCAGAAAGGAACACGTGGACCCCAAAAAGCTTACAAGTCGACTGCTCAGCCCGCTCTCCAAGACTTTTGCAATCGCAGGAATTATGGACACTGGACGATAACCGTCTATATCACTCCTCTTCCCCTTACCTTTGAAGATAGGGACGACTTTACTAATTTTTAGAGGGGCGGGACAAGTACCTTCTCTAAGGCAACGGTTGAACAGTTCCGTTAGCACAGCTGACAGCGGGTGGGCAGCAGTTCTTAACAGTTTCATGTTTATGCCATGAATGTCTCTGGAGACTTTTGGTGGGATACGAGACGAAATTAATTTGTAAACCTCCTCTACACTGAATGGCTGTAGCCTGAGCGAGCAGTCAGCCTCCGGTCTCGCCGCGCGAAGCAAGCTGAGGGCGCGTGCCGGGTCAGCGCGAGGAGCTTGGCAAGCCAAAGCTGCTCCCAAAAATCTAGTGTTTATAGAATTTACGGCGGCTTTCTTTGTTGGAAACTTTAGGCCGTCAGGATCTAACACAACATCGGTTACATCTACTCGTAGATAATTATTTTGTCCTCTTTCTTTATTAACGACGTTCCACATTGCTTTGGAGCGGTTAGTGCTAGATATTATACTATTCGAGTAAAAGTTCGCTTTATTACTTCTTATTAAATTGTCATATCTAATTTGCATGTCAGTTATGATATTATTTAGTAGTTCATTATCAGGGCAATTTTTTCCTATATTTATAACGTCAAATAACAATGTTTTAAATTTTTTAACATCCTGGGTTACCCAGGATGAGTCATGTTTTTTTCTAATCAGTATTTTTTTTACTGGGAAACAAATTTCAAATTTACTTTTTATTATGTTAATAATAGATATTATTAAATCTGTCGAGCTGACATACTTTGTCAATATCTCTTCCCAATCTATACTTTCCAGCGCCGCTACAAAGCTTTCGTTGTTCCTGTCGTTATAGACTCTTGCATAACTATAGGACGACGGTTTCGATGTGTTCCGACTACATCTAATTTCAGCTTTGATGGCGCAGTGGTCACTGAGGTTCGTTACCAGGGACGTTGATTCAATCGAGCCGTGCGCAAGATTTGTATACAAGTGATCAAGGCAAGTCGATGTGCTATGAGTCACCCGGGTGGGAAAATCGATTTCATTCGTCATGCCGTGTACTGCCAGTACCTCAGCTAGATTTTTTGAAGCGTAATTAATTTTAAGGCAGTCTACGTTCGAGTCACCGAAAAGAACACACTGAATACCTAACTCATTGACCTTATTGAGCAAACGTTCTAACGTTACTAAAAAATCTTTTACACTAACTAAATTAGTCCGATAAATACAAATAATTGTCACATTAAATTCCAACAGATCTACCGCAGATATTTCGCATACTCTTTCAACTGACAGATCCACCAAGTCGACGTTTTCGATACATTGTACGTCTTGTCTGACAAAAATGCACGATCCACCGTGCTGTACATTTGTTCTGCAATAACTTGATGCTAATCTATAGCCATGTAGACTAACGCATTTTAGTTTAGGCTGCTGCAACCAGTGCTCCGCTAACGCTAACACATGGCACTTCATTTCACTTAGTAAAAGTACTTCGATCCGTGCAGGTTTTATACCTCCAAGTGAAGCAATATTTTGGTAGCATACAGTAATGTGTTGATCGCTCGGTGTTGACGGATGCCGCAGCGCGGTGAATGTCAGATCAGGTTCATAACTTTTGGTAACGGCTTGCTTCAGACACTTATAAAATTCACGCGATGAATATCAGATCAGGTTCATAACTTTTGGTAACGGCTTGCTTCAGACACTTATAAAATTAGACAGCAATGTTCATTATATTTTAATTATACAGAATAAAATGATGATGTCGTTTGGTAATCTATCTACCGTGTCAATGTCACAAAATTCGCAAGAGTTAGAGAGGCCCTTGTTTTCTCAACTTTTTTGACGATGAATATTACGCGCTAAAATTAGATTTAAATAAAACCAAACGGGTTGGCTATAGTCGTACGGTACCTGATTTCGATGAAGATGTGAGTTTAGGGTTATCAAAGGAGTTCACCTAAAGTCCTTTCAGCAATTTATTTTTGCCGGAGACGAAGTTAAAATTAATTATGATCTTAGTAAAATTTCAAAAAAATACGTGAAACGAAACGCAGTATTGATAAATATGATACAATATTAAACATTGTGTTGTCAAACTATGTGAAACAAAATGTAACACTAGCATAAAAAAATTGGCATGGACTGATACAGACAGTGACAGTTGTGTTGTGGCTACGACTACGAGTATTTAAAACGGCGGGAGCTATAAACTCAAAGGAGGTTCTGAGTGTAGCAAGCCAGACGAGGTATTTTTTTTGTTAACAACTTAAAATCTCGTCTGCTCATAGTGAAATGGCCGAAAGTGAGGTTAAGTACTAAAAAAAATGGCAGGAGGGGATTGCAGGAAGGGCTTCCCCTACCCCTCCCCACCCCCCTCCACCCGTCTCAACCCCCGATGTAGGTACCGGGCGACTATAGTTTAACCTAACTTCCTTTCGGTTTATAGCCCATGCAAATAGCCCTGCACAATTTAATCTAGGCCAAGCTGTTCAAAGGTAACATTTTTGCAATATCCTTTAAACAGTCATAGGAGTGCCCCGCTCCGGTGTCAAAGTCCATATTAAGCAACGTGAAAAAGGAAGGATCCATGTTAATGAATCAGCAGTGTGCTCAACTTAGTAAAGGCCGAATCAAACTTCTAGGCGGCTGTGAAGTTAGCTACAAGCAGCGCAAAACACAATCCTCGTGCAGATGTTATGTGAGCTTCAGTCGGGATCGAGTTATGCGCAGCTTATAGCTTTGAGTAACTTCACAGGAGTCGAGAAGTTTCAAGTTTGATACCATCAATACAATCATTATAAACAACTTTTACTGTGGGTTCAACCCGAAATTCGGAAAATAATCTGCTGTACCATACAACATTTCAACTCGGAATCGAGAAATATATGGAACAGCTGATTTTTTCTCGAATTCCGGGTTGGCCCTATCGTAAAAGTTGTTCATAATGATGGTCTGATTCACCTCCTTTCGGCTTGGTACATCATTTCTGGATAACCATGTATTAAACAAGATGGAAAAGGAAGGATCCATGTTAATGAATCAGAAGTGGGCTCAACTCAGTTCGTCGAATCTTCCAACCGGTTTCATGTTGCAATGAACAGAAACGGATAGTGGAAATGCTGGTTTACTTGAACCTGCCGAACGAACGCTAGAAAAGAAAGATAAAGATAACGTAAGAATCGTAACAAAAGCTTTACATGGGGCAACGACATACCCTTTTGTGATACATTGTATTGGGGGTCATATGGCAGATGTAGTCTAGTACTAGATGATAAAAAGTATAAAGTTCTATTAAAAACGTGATAATGAATGAAGTCATTGTTGTTATTCGTATTCATAATATTGCGTATAATAATTATATACATTAAGTATTGAAATGTACCTAATTTATATAATGGAAGTGGAAGAATATTATACTTGTCAGTGCCATATCCCGACTTTCGGAATGCAATACAATTGCATAGTTAAGGGGTGATAATAATTATCAGTAATTATTATTATTAACAAGCCTCCACTGCTGGACATAGGCTTCTCCTATGAATTCCATTAGGACCGGTTGGTATAGCGGTCACTATAGCTTGTATCACGCGTTTTAATCGCGGTCTTGATTAGATCATCAGTCCACCTTGTTAGATGTCCTACGCTGTGCTAGCCGGTACGTGGTCTCCATTCGAGAACTTTACGGCCCCATCGACTATCCGTTCTACGAACTACGTGCCCTGCTCACTGCCATTTAATCTTGCTGACGCACTAGGCTATGTCGGTAACTTTTCATTTAGGAGTATTTTTATTCCTGATTTAATTATATTACCTATAGTAAACTATGTATAATATTTGTGGTTTTATGATAAAATAGAAAAGAAAGATAAAAGTAGACAACTGAATTAATACACAATACATTTAAAACTTTAAATATGTTTTGAATAATAAATAGCAAATATAAGAGTTAACATTACTGTGACAGTAAAGATATTTATCTCTTCAGTCAACAAATTATCTTACATACAGTATTCATGAAATTTCATAATTATAATGCCAGAGCCTTGTACTCGTATATGCATCATCTTGACAGTGTAACATTACTTGCAATTTCAATGCGTATTTGCGAAATTAATGTTTGAATTGAATCATTGATTTTATATTTAAAAAAGGTTAAAGTGCACCAGCAAATACATCTTGCTCTTGTCATCATTAATTTATTTAGAAAGTACGTACCTAATAATAAGTCTGTATATACGTCAGAAATATTGCTATGAAATAGCTTTAATATTTTGCTCATTAATTTGAAGGCTATTTCTGTTTTTATCTATTTTTATTTCCTATTAAAAGTCAATACTTTTGCAATTAAAGAAAATTACTTTACACTTGCAAAGGTTAAAAATACACTAGCAAAATCATCTCGCTCTTGTAATAATTACTTTACTTTTAAAAAAAAGGTAAATGTCATATTATGTCGGAAATATTACTTTAGCATTTTGCTCATTGGTTTGGAAAATAATCAATAGTAAATTATTTCATAATTGCAAAGTTTAACTTAAATATTTACATCACTTGTCTATTTAGTATTTATTATGAATCACACTTTGATCATAGAGATAGAATAATTTTGCAATAGTGTAATCTTACAAAATTTTGTCTTAGTCATACCTAATAATTGCTAAATTTGGGTTTATATACGAGTATTTTCTAATTTACATGAAAGTAGAATTTGATGCCTTTTCGATAGTAGGTAAATACATAATTGCATTTTTTATTATTCAGGAACCTAAATAATCCATTTTCTTGCTTAATAATGTTACCAAACTTATAACGCTTTATGCTAGGTTTTTTAGCCTAGTCGTATTTGAGATTTATTGATCTTAATTTAAATTTTATCGGCATTTGATAACCGTCCAAAAATAAAATAAAATTGGTAGTATTATATATGATCAAAAATAGAATAAATTATTTAATTAAAAACTGCAACAGTGCAATCTTTAAATGTGTAATTCGAGAGGGTTCTAGAGGGTCTTGTAATTCTGAGGTTTTAAAATGATGATTTTGCATAGCTGTTTTTACGGGATTTTGTCTACAACTTACTCGTACGTTTACTACTTCGGTATTTAAAGACCATTTGCAATCATCAAACGATACATATAAAAAATGGGCGTTATTCCCTGAATACTTTTACCTTGAAAATCTGATGTAGCCCAACGAGCTATGGAGAGCGCTATGTTCTGAGTCTCTACGAAATAAAATCAGAAGTTAGATGACTCGTAGACCAATCAATCCCACCGACATAATTCAGCGGATTAGCAAGTTGAAATGGCAACACAACGTCCCTATTGTCATTTAACACAAATACTGCCACCTAGAACCGGGGCCATATAGTTCTTAAATCGAGATCACGTACCGTAAGCGCTGCGTAGGATGTCCACTGACATGGTTGACAGTTTATTGGTTTACTTATTTCTTACTTTTTAGTGCAACAATAGAGTAGATTTTTGGCATAGATCGAACGAAGCGTGTCATAAAAAACCTTCATACGTCCGTAGAATAAATTCGATGGCGTATGTGAATTCGCCAACCCGCATTGGGCCAGCCTGGTGGATATGGCCCAATAACCTTTCGTGGGTAGGCCTACATCCTGGAGCGAGGTATTAAAAAGGCAGACAGGTGAGAAGCCGCGGGTAAAGCGAGCTAAAGCTTCTTCATAAAATGTATGATAACATAAATTGATAACCTTCCCATTGAGAGTTTGATCATAAATCGAATAGTTCGATGTAACAGCTCCAAGGCCGGTGTGCCAATCTCCTTCCTAGCAGTTACTACACGCTCGTAGGAAAACAAACGCAACAAATGTAATTCTCTATGAACTAATGTAATGCTTGCATTCCGCCGCCGAATTGTAATTATATCATAGGCTTTGGTAACTGGTTTTGTTTTTTAGTTGCACTCTAGTTTCTGTTCGTTTTTTTTCTCAAACGTTTTTTACAAGGTGTAGTTTTGCAAAGTGCGTGGACTTCCTATGAACAACTTTTACTATGAGACCAACTGCGAAGTAGAGCTCATAGCGTAATTTTATTGGTTTTTCTAATGATCATCAGTCTTTGAATGTGTTACGGTAGCTGGCATTTACAACTCAGCGCTACCGAGGCTCGGGATGACTCTATTTTTGGTTGCTTGGTACTGTACAAGGAGATAGGATAGTTTTGTAAACAAATCGCTCCCGAAGCCGAAATTGGTTCTTTGTCCTCATTACTCCGAACAAGTTTTTCTATGACTAATATGTCACCAATCATAAAATCGCAAAACAAAATCAACTGTAGATACGTTTTTTTTCAGAGTCCACGAACTTTTGTATGGAACAGCTGATTTTTTTTCGAGGTTTCGCAGTTGATTTCCATAACGAAAGTTGTCCATAAAAATTACTAAGTATAGGTATATCTCTGAAAGTCCCTGACTTTGCAATGCAACACTCTCTATATTAATAGGAAACTACTCACAAATTCATGAACGATTAGAAATTTTGAAACTGGTCCCTAGTTCATCAATGGCTATTTTCTTTGGGTACGAAACTCCAAAAACAAACAAAATTTTCGTTGAAAATTCAAGCAAGATATCGTCTTTACGGTCTACGTGCCCCGAAGTGGATACTCTATGGCCGTTACGTTACGACATGAATAAATTTTATTTAGTTGCGTCAACTATGCTTTGACCTCGACTGCTTAGGGTGGTGTGAAAGAATGCTATAGCTTGGGTTCTAGTCTGCTTGCTTGTTGTGTGTTGCCAGATACACGCCTATCGCCGATGTACGAAATTTTTGGCAAATACACAGTACATATATGGTAATTTTTACTGATATTATAAAGAAAGTGTGTTTGATGGGATTGCTTGTATCTCTTTCACGCAGTGCCGTAGTGCGCGAAACAATAGATCAAATTGATTTTGTTGTATGGAAATAATAGTGGTGTCTATACTACTTTTTGTCCCGGAAAAGTTAGTCCTGTGGCAAGGCGCGGGTAAAGCTATAGTTATATAAAATAAAACAGTTTGATTAAACCTCTATAAACATAAGTGTTAGTTAAAAAGAGTCCAAAAAGAAATAGTTATTATAAATTACGGACAAAATAGTTTTTTTTTATTTATGATAAGCTGCGTTGGACCACGCCTTGACTAGGATGTGAAGCAAACATTGCAAAGCAGTGTAAGATATAACACAATTTCATGTAGCTTTTTTTACATGTCAACACGGTAATTTCAAATTTTAATCTGGTAACATGCGTGAGGTGATTGGATAGTCTTTAGAAGGTTTCGCCTGCAGGCGATAGACATAAACTGTCTAACGAAATGTGCGTGTGTTCCAATTACATTCGAGTTTATCCTTGAACCTCCGATTCGGAATGATAATGATCTTATGGTATAAGCTCACTGCAAAAAGAGTGCTGTGATGAAACGTGAATGTCAAAATATATGGACGTTATTTTACGATACAGGTAAACAGCTTGTAACCGGTACCGGTAAAAGGTTGTAACCTTTTTTCCACAATTTGTGAGAAGTTTGTTTTTTACAGAGCTGCAAGTAGATATTGATCTGCGTACGTGGTTTTAATTTCAACTCGATAGTTTTTCCTAGATAAAAAGTCATGTCAGACGGCCGGACGGACAGAAGGGCAGACAAAAAAAGCGATCCTTTATGTGTTCCAGTTTTTCATTTTGTGCTACGTAACCCTAATAACACAGTTGCACAGACACAAACTTATACAGGCCTCTTTTTGAGTCAATATTAATTAGGTTTATTGGTATTTTATAAAAAAAATAAACAGATTCGCACGTGTGTTTTTCGCTTGCCCGCAAACCAATTTGCCAAACTTGTTTACCTATGTTTGTTATGAAAATTTTTGAGCGGAAAACGCACATGCTCGGTCATTATTTCATTCATCGGTGATGCAACTTTACTCGAGTAGTTACTACTCGGATAATAATACAGAACCTGTTTTTTGGCGCCAACATTTGTCTCGTTTGTCTTTACTCGTAATTTATGTGATTACGGAGAGTTGAGAGTTCACTAGAACATAGTTCGAAGAACGGATGGCCGATAGGGCCGTATAGTTCTTGAATGGAGACCACAGACCAGCAAGCGCAGCATAGGAGGTAGACTGACGATTTAATAAAGATCCCAAAAACGCGCTGGATGCAGGCCGCTTCCAACCGGCCTTACTGGAAATACATGGGGGAGGCCTATGTCCAACGGTGGACGTCCTACGGCTGGTATATAGATAGAATGATAGCTTTTGCGGGAGAACTAACGATTGATGGGGCTATAAAGCTTTCGAATGTAGAGCACTGCACCGACCGATAAGCGCAGCGGAGATGATATGATGATGCCAATGATAGATTTTTGAGCTACTAATAGCTTCATAGTTTAAGTTGGAAAATCGATATGGTCTAAATAGCGGTAGTAATATCAGCTGTTTCATACAGAAGTTCATCGACTCTCGATAAATTGTATCTATTTAAGACGGTATCAAAATCATCACCATTATCAGCCATAGGATGTCCACTGCTATAGGCTTCTCCTTTAGACTTTCAACGAGACCGGTTGGAAACGACTTGTATACAGCGTGTTACTGTAGTTTTGAATAGATCATCGGTCTACCTTATCGGTGGACGTCCTACGCTGCGCTTGTCGGTGCCGGATGCTCTTATTTAGTATGACCTCCTACGGTCTAAAAGACTTGACAGACATTGCAATAGGATGACGTTAGATTTGTCTTTGTATCCGGTGTATAATAGGACACCTCTCACGGTAGGTGCAAAATAAGTGTCTCACGGTGGGTTATTTCTCACGTAGGTGCTCCTGAGTAAGAAGGTATCTTCTATCTTCCTTGATATTATCTTCTAGGTAAACGTGCCACAGCACGTTTACCTAGAAGATAATATCAAGGAAGAATGTAATCAAATGCATAGGTACCTATCCTGTATAGTAATATGTTTAAAAAAGTATTTTATTGCAGTTTAAGGAACGGTAGAAAAACAGTTAGCCGTCTTTCAATAATAAGTTACATTGCAAAATATTACGTATAAACATTTGAATGTTAATCATAAAATCATAAATAGTAAACATTCCATGGCTTTTCAATTTCATAATTTCATCACCTCTATAATTTTCACATCAATCGCTTGTTTCCTATCTTTTGCTTATACTGCTTAATAAAATTATTTTAACTAGGTATAGTAATCTAGAGAGAAAGAAAGTGTAGGAGCTACGATCATCATTTTACTATTTATTCGAAGTTGTGTGCGACATTTTATACATATTACGCAAAAAGTTGTTAGATCATGTTATAACATAAGTCCTCTAGTATGTTATATTAGAAAGGGGAGTCTATACGAAGGAGGGGGGGTCTCCATACAGAATTAATATATTTTTACCGTAAAAACTCATACGACAATCAAATCTTGGAAAATGCGTATGATCATTAGCGCGAAAAATGTCCAAAAAGCTCAATACCGTGTAAAAAATCGTACGATAATCAGTGTACCGCGAAAAATGCATATTTTCATATGCATTTCATCTGCACCTTATCACTGCGGCAGAATATGCACACAAATCCTAGCACTGTGAAAGATGTATACGTAAATCGGTACTGCGAAAAATTCATACGAAAATCATCACTGCGGATAATTCACACAAAACTCAATATCTACCTTGAAAAATTGTTATGAAAATCAGTACCGCGAACGATGCACACAAATCCCAGTACTGCAGAAAATACACTCGAACATTAGTATCGCGAGAGATGCACACAAAGCTCAGTACCGTGACAATGCATACAAAAATCACCACCGCCGAAGATGCACACAAATCCCAGTACCGCGAAAGATCCATACGATAATCAGTACTACTAAAAATGCACCCGAATCCCAGTACCGCGAATTACGCATACAAATCAATATCGCAAAAAATGCACGTAAAACCAATACCTGATGTATTATCTCCTCAGTCACACCGCACAACACACACACAGCACTGAACCGAGCGAAGAGCCAGCCAGAGAGGCACTGGCACCGCCGCAGCCTGCGCCCGCGCAGCGAGCTTGCACAACCCGGCAAGTCCGGACGGTCAATGTTAATAGGTTACGCTAACGGTGTAAATGGGGACAGGCGATTGGTGGTCATGCTACGATTAGACATTACATTAGCTGGCGATTAGTGCGCTGGCATAATGGTAATTGCTATGGAAATTTGAGTTTGTTATGTGAAAGTGTTTTATGTGTGTGATCTAGGCGTGAACTTGTACCTGTAAACAATATAATCCCACCAAAAACAATCTGTAAAAAAACTAGCCAAGTCTCGATGGAACTGCTTGTTTATCTCTAAAAAGTAATTAAATCTAGACAAAGTCGTGCCAAGTCTATGTTTCCTTACTGCGATTTCTTTATTATTATAGTTAATGTTGTGTGACTTGAATGGTTCCAGTAAATGGATGGTACGGCAGTGTTTGCTTCGCGCTCGACTTGGCGGGGGCACTGCCGTGCCCCCCGATTACTAGCGTTTTGATTCCACGTTCCCAATACGGACAGATAAAATGTTGGAACTCTTTGCCTGACTGTTTTCCCGTCCATTTATAAAATTTAGGTGGCTTCACAAGTAAACAATATCATTTCAATAGACATGCAGCTTCTAAATAACCGTGCTACATCTAGACTTCATCTCTGTTTAACACATCAGACACGATATTCAATTGCAAACTTTGTTTCTATGAAAAAATTACCGTCTTATCACAAAAGTTTTACGCACGCTTTAGACAATGTTTAACAGTACAAATTGCACGGTTAAACAGTGTTTAAACCGTGTTTAAATCTATTGTGGTAAGGCTGTAAATGTTCAGCATAAGTAGGTACGTTTTAGCCCCCGTTGTGGCCTGTGACATAGTACTTCTTCAAATTAATCGTAGCCAGTGGCAGCTCAATGAGGCGTGCGTTCGAGTATACCAACTACCTAGCACGCTCCCCTAGAAAGTATCCGTTTACTCCAAATCAGTACTTAGATGCTTAAACTGAACTTGGACATTAAAACAGACCCAGGCAAAAAGATCCACACCATAGCTGTTTGCTATATGATGGATGATCAAAAATTGAAATGGCTTTCAGTGAGTGGTGATAAGATTGTTTTTGCTCATGTCGGTGTGGTCTTAGAGGATATACATATTTGTTTTGGAAACTGACTCTAGAATGAGACTATCGAAATACGAAGAATACGTCCGTAGAAGAAATTCGATGGCGTATGTGAATCCACCAACCCGCACCTGGGCCAGCGTGGTGGATATGGCCCAATCAACCTTCGTGGGTAGGCCTACGTCCTGCAGTAGATTATTAAAAAGGCTGGTACAGTACAGTACAGCCAAAGAAGTTATTTTTAAATGGGTGGGTCCTAGTAGTAGTACCTAGGTCAGAGGTATCGAGAAAAGGGGAGGATTTTTATTCCTTTTAGTGGGCTAAATAAGCTGTTAACTATATGATAGTACTCTTACCATATCATAAATATTATGTAAAACCTGTCATTTTCTTATTTCCCAAAACTCAAACTTTTAACAGTTTTAACTATCGTCGATTGACTTGGTGGTCGACTGCCCTAATTTGTACCGTGACTTAACATTGACCTTTCACTGTTAGCATCAGTTGCGCAATAGAGCGTGGAAGTGCACACGACTGGGCACTACCTTAAAAACAAGTGAAGCACACTAAAGGGAATAATCCTACTAATATTATAAACGCGAAAGTTAGGTGTGAGGATGGATGGATGGATGGATGTATGGATGTTTGTTACTCTTTCACGCAAAAACTACTGAACGGATTGAGATGAAACTTTGCAATAATGTAGCTTATATATCAGAATAACACATAGGCTATAAATTATAATGATATATTGCGTATGCGGGCGAAGCCGCGGGTAAAAACTAGTTTTAAATAAAATTACGAAAAAGTTAATGAATTTACTAAAATTAAAATGGGTAACGTTATTGTTTAGTAAGTAAGCTCGTATATTATTATTATATACTACGGGACTAATCGCGCACTAAAATTACGAGATAAATAAATACCTCCTCATCCCGACGATAAGCTCGTATAAGCCGGGTGGCTAACCCTGGTGTCAGTTTTTAAGCCGCTTGATTGCCTTTGACGTAGCTAAACGGTTAAAACAACCGGAACCTACAATTTAACGTGTCACCCGAGCCACGCTAGCGCTCAGTTGTAAATGCCACCCGCGGTCACCCATTCGAAGCCGCGACCGTGCTGAACGTTGCTTAACTTCGATGATCGCTAACAAACACTTTCAAGTCAAACTACGCTTTATTATTTTATGAACAACTAAATTGCTCATAAAATACTACTATTATTGTCATGTAGGTGCAAAAATTTATTTGAGTGTGCAAAGAAGTTAAATTATTGTAATTATTTTTTGCAAAAAATAGCATGACCGACTTCACCCGTGTGCGCAGAATCATTACATGTATGCTTGTATCTTTAAAACTACGCAACAAATTTTTATGCAGTTTGTTTTAATAGATAGAGTAATTCAAGGGAAATGTTTAAATGTATAATACACCTGTGCAAAGCCGGGGCGCATCGTTAGAACGCAAATATTATGCACGGATCGATGTAGCATTTTTCACATTAATGTTGATTTATCAAAAAAGGCTCAGCCAATTTCGTAGAAATTTAAATGGGACCAATTTCGAACTATACTTTTTCCAACAAAAAAAATTTATTGAAATCGGACTACTAAGAACAAAGCTATGCGTGGTTATACATAAAAAAAATATACGCGTCGAATTGTACACCTCCTCCGGTGGTTCGTCGGTCAAAAAATGATTGGGACCCGAGCTATAAAATTGAATCATAGTGAAGCATTTCGATTACTTCCATTCGCCTAGGTCAATACTATACTACTACTAGGTCAATAGGTTATGTCAATATAACGAGATGATCAGCAAGTTGAAGTTGCAGCGGGCTGGGCACATAGTTCGTAGAGCAGATTAACGACAGGGGTTTAAAAAATCTTTGAAAATGTTTCGGAAGAATTTAATATTTTGACAGCAAATCTATTTGCCAATAGCCATTTGATTTAAAATTAGATAAGTTTAATTCGTAACACATTAATTACAATAAACCTTGTGTTTTAGTACAAATGGGCGATTAGAGCAATTAGCACAGTTTATATGACATTGGTTACACTCAATAAAATTCTCGAAAAAGTAAATTCATATGGCCAGCCCTGGTGTCAAAGCTTGAAAACCGACTGAAGCCTTTGACCATCCTAGACGATCACAACAACAGGGGCCTACAAATTAACATGTCATCCGTTCCACGGTAGCTGTCGGTTGTAATCCTCTCACCGCGGTCACATATCCGAAGATTGACCACGCGGAACGTAAAATCCTTATCCCTACTAATGAGTAATCCATACTTATAAATAATCCTTACTACATAATAAGTAAGATCTTAATAAGATTTTACGTTATAAATATCATAATATATCCGAATGTGTTTTTGTTGGTTCGTCTGTTACTCTTTCACGCAGCGACGGATCGTCTAGATTTTTCACATAAATATGATTAAAGGGTATAATTAAATGCTATTATTAGCTTTCACTTTTATTTCACCTACCTTTGGATGAAATTCCCTGGCAATTTCGGATATGATCGAAATTTAACACATTGCACGAGTTACATCTACGACGGCGTTATGCCTTTTAACTATTACAATGTGGTAAATTAGTGTAACAAAAATATTTTTTTGAACTCAGTTGGAACGGTGCTAGCTGAAAGGAGCTTGGTGTATTCATAATTATCAACTTTGTTATCAAGATCAATCAACTTCTGAAATCGGCGCCACTGGAGAATAAACTACTATTTTACTATTTATTGTAATAAGAATTTTAAAAAAATTGGTTGTCTGTTTACGGACCATAATTTTACGTGATGACGTCATAAAAACATTGTATAATCAACAAGTGAAACAAGCCGAACGCTTAGGCCCATCGTGCCTCGTTATCGCTTGTTCCGTGCTCTCGCTTGCATGTTCGGCTCTGGCGGAACGTGACACTTTTTCGTGCGTGCAGCCGGCGTTCATAGATTTATAAGACGTTATCACATCAGAAATCTTATGCCTAAAACAGAGAGACGGCACCTCTTTGGTGTGATTGCGTTTTGTTCATTGTGTATGTGTATACCAGATACTGTTACTAGTTTATTAAAAATATTTTCACTTAATACATATTTTTGAGTCATTTTTTGTCAAAAGCCGGAATATAATTTTTAGCACGCAACATCGACTCGAGAAAAAAAAGACTTTGGCACAGCGAGTTGGCTTGACCAATTAATGGAAATTTCAAAATAAGCTCTATGATTCATATTTTGTGTGAAATATATTTTGTACTAGCTTTAGCCCACGTGTTATTTTGGTTATTACCATGCCAACAGGTTTGCGTTTGACTACATTCTGTCTGATTTTAATTTTGCCTTACGTTGATATTTAAAGTATATCCATCCAAAATATCAAGTTGATCCGTCTCTCTGTTGCTGCGAGAAAGAGTAACAAACAATTCAATAAAAGCACTTTCCGATTTCTAATATTAGTAGGTACTTACTTAAGGTTTTGATCTGCCGCAAAGGAACACCTTATTTAGTCAACTCTATATCCCATGACGAGTATAAACCTCTTTCGGCTCAATACCGTTATATGAAACCCTAAATACGGGGTCAATCTTTCAGCGTTATTTACTACCCAAACGCGATAATCAGTCTGATAATCCTCCTTATTTACTCACCGGAACATTTGCAACAAAATAAGTTCAAACGGAACTTCATTATCAATTACTCAAATCAATTTGAAACAATGTGAATACAAATTATTTAGATAATATTTAAATAGATGTTGCATTTTCCGACCAGTTTGCTTGCTTTGTCCTTCAGTATTTCCAGGATTTTATGCCTGCCTTCCACTGCAAGCGAAACGGATCCATTACGGACACTAATGTTTTGACCACCAAAGTCTCGTATACTTGATCAGGATTTCTGGGCGTCAACGATATATATCTATAGTCTTGATATCTATATTAAAAAACATCGAGGCGTGACGATCAAAAGGTTAACTTTAACTCGCAAACACAAAATGTATACAAGTGCTTCTACTAAAAAAGAGTATTTAATTCATCAGTCGGTGTATATGTGGTTTATGATACATGTTTAGTTTCTTTCGAAAGTTCAATGCCTATGTACTGAAACTTGTGTCGAGCTGAAAGGCTGTTAACCCACATCCCGGTTTCCGACTGAGCTGAAATGTATGCACAATTATGTAAATCTGATAATATATTTGCATTCGGATCTGGAGATCTGGTTTGTATGCAATACATGACACTGATTTGATAACCGAGCCGGAAGGTGTTAGAACTAACCTAACAAAAAATTGTAATTCTGTTGTGTCGCGAAAAAAATCACCTGCATATATTTTTTGTGGAGAGTCAATGAACTTTATGCTGTTGGTCCTATCGTAAAAGTTGTTCGTAATGATGAGCATTTAGGTACATCTCTGCAATTCATGCCCTATTCTCTCTTGGCTCTCGCCTTGGCAAAGAGGTTTAAACATTTTTGTATGGAAGCTGGCATAAAATATGCCATATTATCCGCCCGCCGTTTTTTTTTTTTTTTTAATATTTTTCCGCGCACAATGAGAGTAGTATATGGGTATATGGTTATACAAACGATAGATGTTCAGTACTATAATAGCCTAAAGTGTCACGTTCTCGAGATATTTGGATGTAAAGATCTCAAAGTTCTCGTACAGCCATCTTTACATCCAAATGTTTCGAGAACGTGATACTTTAGGGTACCATAGTTACGTAGTATTATTATATTTTCTTTGCCATAGTACGAAATATACATATTTATTGAATGTATACTGTACTGTATTGTACTGTATCAGCCTTTTAATAGTCCACTGAAAGACGTAGGCCTACCCACGAAAGGCGATTGGGCTATATCCACCACGCTGGTCCAGTGCGGGTTGGTGGATTCGCATACGCCATCGAATTTCTTCTACGGAAGTATGCAGGTTGCCTCACGACGTTTTCCTTCAGCGAAAAGCCAGTGGTGTGAAATTCCGTACATAAATTCCAAGGAACTCATTGGTACGGGACCGGGATTTGAACCCACGACCTCACGATTGCAAGGCGGGTGTCACTACCTCTACCTCGCCACCACGGCTTCCATGAATGTATAAGTGTCCCCTATTCATATACAGCAATTCGTACGAAATTGTTCCCTAACCACTCCAAAATATTCAAAAATGCAAACGTTAATGTTCAAGCTTTCATTTCTGCCGGCATTCCCGGAGTGCAACCTGATGTTTTTTTATGTAATATCGGATATCGAATAATGTAAACCGACACTGGAGTGGAGTGCATTCCAGTGCCGGATTTCATCGCTGTACTGGAATAATGTCAACAGGTCATAAGGCGAGTGCCATCAGCAGTTGGTTATAATATGAAGAATTTTGTATTTTATGCAAAGGGCATGAAAACCGAGGTCTTTCGTAACAAGGATATCTTCCGCAGGATACTCTGAGGTTGAATCGCTCTCGGTTAATTATTTGCACTCACCCAATATAATTAAATCAACCGTAGGTAGTGTTCAAGGTGCTGCTTGAAAGTTGTTCCGGTAAGGTCGGGCATTAGGTTCTAACGCGTTTATGTCTTTTACAGTGTCTAGATTTTATGACAAAGTGGTACACAAACTTACCTTATGATACTGAAAGGCTAAGGCCACCTAAGGGTGAACGCACACATAAATAAACGCGCCGCAAGAGTCATACTCACTGTGTATATAGAGCGTTAGTCAAACATGTGCGGTGTGGTTGCGCGATGTTGCAAATGGTTTCACATAAAGATCGATGATTGTGGCGCGTGATGTTCCTACTGCGCATCTAGGTGCTCGACAACTATATCGTTAGAGGCTTATCCAGTGCAAAAGCTTTTCTTTACGGTGACGTTCTTTACTTATCTATTTCTTAAACTGTGACCTCCTCATTAATTACGCAGTTTCTTCAGAGTAATTAATCCGTATTTTGTTGTATTTTACCAGTACATTTAATTTATAATTGTCAATGAATTAAAAAGACAAATAACTACATCGAAGTAAATGCGCTATTATTAATGAAGCGGTTAGTGTATATATGTCAGTACATTATTATGAGCCTCAAAAACTCCAGAAAAATATTAGAAGCCCTGCCATTCATCTGATTTCTCATACATCAGCGCACCAACTGCTCTCTTTCAATTTAATTATCAGTCTACAGTCTAGTGTTCTTTCTACGGAGAAAACAAGAAATGTACGATTTTATTGCAATTCGTGCAAGGACAAAGCTAACTTGCATTTAATTACATCTCACTGATGATTAAACAGTGGTGTTTTCCAAAGTAGATCTGGTTCCAAAACTATATGCAATATTTTATAATTACGTACATTCGATTTACTCAATTTTCTTATTTTTATTTATTTTATACTACCCAATTTACACAATTTCAATAGCATAATTTGCAAGTAATCATCTCTCGTCATACATCTAGTATTTCAAAACAAAAATTAAATAAATATGCTAAGAAATATATAACTACTAGCTTTTGCCCGCGGCTCCGCCCGCGTGATTTTTTGACTTTTGTGCTATCCCTTAGGTACCATTTATTTTTTCGGAATAAAAAGTAGCCTATGTCACTTTCTGGCCCTTGAACTATATCCATGCCAAAAATCAAGTCAATTCGTTGCCCCGTTGCTTCGTGAAAGAGGAACAAACCAACAAACTTTTCGGATTTATAATATTAGTATGATACTACGCTCTAACCACTTCGCAATCGTGTGTCTTTGCTCGTAATCATTTTAGAGTATCTATTATGCAAGAGGAAGTATTTTTTATATTATTTTAAAGAGATTGCTTTTATTATGTAAAGAGAGCATGGCCGTTTGTCAGGATATTTACTTCTAATTATTCCGAGCGGAAAATAACTTTCGAGGACTTTATATGATCTTATTTAAACGATTTATCGTGATGAGCAGAATTATTAAAAATATTAAATAAGTAATTCATTAATTATTGTGGCGCAATAAAACGTGCGGTGGTGACCATATCTGGGATACGGACATCAATATTTAAAACAGAAAAAATGCCAAGTCGATGGATACAGGAAAGATAATAATGATCATCATTATTATTCGGTTTGGTTGATGCTCTCGGTCAGCGTACGATATTAATTTTTTAGGGTTTTTTGCCATTTACAAATAAACTATTAATTGTAAGTTTATAAAAAACTTATTTAGCGGCCATAAATAGACAGTGTTTTTGAGATACACACATCTTAAATCCAAAATAGTGGCTGAATATATGCACAAAAGTGTATCAACTGATTTTCACATTAGTTTTTAGCTGTTGCACTTTAGTGCATAAACTGACCACTATTTTGGTTTCTAGGTATATGTACCTCGTTAATACTGTCTATTCATGGCAGCTAAATTAGTTTTCATAAACTTCGGATGAGTAGTTTCTGTAAATGCCAAAAAATTGAATTTCGCGCGCTGATCGAAGGCAACCAACCTCCATGCCGATTTTGGCAATGGCAAAGAAGATAATTAAACTAAATAGCTGTGGTAACCATATTTTACATCTGAGTGGTTACTGCTGAGTCTTCACTTGTCTAATATAATGTACCCAATTTTAGGCAATAAATGTTCTTGTCAGTTCTTACTCGATTCCGCCAAGGGCGCCTTACAAAAATGAATGGAGGACTGTTGTTTTTTTTTTTACGTACAATTTCATACTAAAACGCAGATAACACTGTTATGATCAATAATGATTGTGCTAATGGTCTATCCAAAGGCTCTCCCATCACAAAATAAATTATCTATGTATCAGAATTTATCCTTCAGCTTTCGCAACAGCATACATATCTGCGTACGTGATACCGCTCGCGTCGAACCAATGCTGGTCTACTCGTACCTATTGTTATTACTTACCACCACCTCTAGAATCTATGTCGCTTTCGATCATATTCATATTATTTTGTGGGTGTGTGATTAAAATTACATATTTTTACTGCAAAAAATCCACAACCGACTTCAACCGTGTACAAAATTCGAATAGTTCGCACGAATCAATGTATCATCGATGTAGTCATTTTTACATTATTGTCGATTCAAAAACAACTCAGCTGATTTCGATAAAATTGAAATTGGACCTCCTCTGAATATGTAATCTATCAAACAAAAAAAATATCGTCTAAATCGGTAGATTCATTATTGGCTCATTGGCGGAGTAATCTCGTAGAACAACATTCAGTCGAATTAAGAACCTCGTCTCACGCAACAATAGAGCAACGGGTCGACTTAATTTTTGGCATGTATATACATAATTCAATAGTCGTAACACATACGACTATTGAACTATGTATGTATATCACTATAATTATAGGCTACATTTATTCCGAAAAAATAAAAGGTTCCTAGTAAGGCTTATTTTAGCTTCTAAGGTTTATTTTAGCTTATACCTACATTATTAAAAAAAAAAACATAGTTTAAGTATGGATCACAAATAGAATAGTAAGTAATGAGTGTCTTTCTTTTCTCATTAACTAACTAGTTTGCTAACAACCAGTCTGGTCCATCCCTGAAAATACTTGTTTGGGTTCTATTCTTACGTACCTATAAGCAATTTACCTGACAGAAAGCAACTCACCGAAGAATATTTATTCACACGGTCATTTATCGTCAAGTTATCGTCAAAAAAATATTAGGAGACATCTTACACACGGTCTCTGACCCATTTTTTCAAAAACTAGTCTTTTAGGGTTATAATCGCCAAAATTTGGAAAATAAACGATTTTTTCGGGGTTTTTTGGATATTCGACAAAGTTGTTCGGCGTTCGAGGTCACAAACTTGGATTATTCATTAGGCCAACATCATAAACTAGTCTGCCAAAAATCAGAACAAAGTTACTGGATTATTACTTATTAAGGTACGGAATTTTAATTAAACTACAAATATAAAAATAACTATCCAATATTCTAAATATTTAAATACCAAAAAAAATGGTTTAAATAAAACAACACTTTAGAAATGAATACGATCAAATCCGTTACGATCAAAAACGTTAGAAAAACTTCAAAAATTCTATATTTTGATGATATTTTTTATTGTATAAAAATTTATCCAGTAGCCACTTATTGCTACTTACCTGATAGGAAACGATGTACAGGTACACGTTATAAACAACACTAAGTTTAACTGAAATGAAAAGTCCATGCGTTTTATCTTATTATGTTTCAAATGACCCTTTGCAATGATCCGAAATTATTGAGATATCTTCATTTACAATTTTCCATGTCAGAGACTATTGTCTTGTCTTGTTACTTTGAGAAGTTCCTGTCCTACTGTGCAACTTATTATAATATGAGCACGAACAGTATGGACATCATTCTTATTTGACAAAATGTTAACAGTTGTTTTCATACAATCGGCCTCGAAACAGAGAAGAAAAGTAATTAGATTTTGCTTCTATATTTCTGTATAGGTGCTACACAATTTTCATAATTTTTCTGGCTTTGCTTCAAAACTTGTTATTACCTCTTACGCGTGCTGTATTTTTTATTTGTCACGTTACGCTATCTCGTACACAATTGCATTTATTTATTTCCTTAGACTCTTTAAAATGTTCCTCAAAATCGTCAAGTACGAGTACCTGTTAGTCACGAATGTACAATTTCTTTCTCAATTATTATTTTTCTACGTGTGTATTATTAAATTCTATGTCGGTATTGCCCTTACTGGTCCACCAACCTGTACAGAGTACTGTTTCGTAAAAAATACGTAACTTATGTTGCCTATTGGTGTCGTCTCGTTGCCTAAGAGCACCCTTGACTTGTGGCTATATGGGTGTCTGCCATCGGAAAACATCTGCCGATACATTGTATTTCTCAATTTTTAGCTTCGCGGTCTCTTGTGGTTTTTGGTTTTTGTGTTTTTTGTTTTGCATAGTTCGATAGATAGATGATTTCTTTATCGTTAGTACCAAGAAAAATGTAGAGAGACAACAAGTGTAATAATTAAAACCAATTTGAATAATTTAATTGGGCTACAGATAATTTTATACAGATACGATATAGTCGATTCAACACCCAATAACCCACGTTTATGCTATCAAACACATTTAAATCGATGAATTAGTCCTTAATGAATTTATAATTTGCTCTACTCAGTCTGTATGTATTATTTTTGTGTATGTTCATCGATAATTTCGCCAATTGTGAACCGAATCAAAAAAATCTTTTTTAGTTTGAAAGGGTAGGTATACTCCCAAGGTGGTCCTTTTTAAATTTCATTGCTATCAACTCAGCCGTTTTTGAAAAAAACAACGATAATGTAGAATTTGTATACATCAATCCGAGCGAACTATTCCAATTATATACACCATGGAAATCGGTTTTAGCATTTTTTGCAAAAATAATGATTGACTGATTTATTAATTATAATAGTTCATACCAAAAATCGTCTCTATTTTTTTTGCTCCAGCACGCATATTATTCTAAATATCTTCGCAAAATATCTAAGAATATTTTGGTTAAAAAAGACAAGTCTAACGATAAGTATCTTAATTACACAAATTCGTTCAGTGATTGTGAAGATATAATGTACTAAAGAATATGGAAACAAAGAGAAAGAGAGCCATTAGCAGAGGGAGAGATCGACTTGACTTTTATCCTGGATATAGTTTAAAAGTCGGAGAGTGTAGACTATAAACTTTTTATCTCGGTTAATGGTTCCTATGGGATAGCACAAAAACCAAAATATCATGCAGGTGGAGCCAAGGAAAAGCTAAGTCCGCGATAAGTCCCGTATTAATATAGTAGGATAAGGAAAAGCTAGTATGGATACATAACCCTCCACATGCAGGCCCCCACTTAATATTTCTTGTGTGGTAGAGTGTTGGTGTCATGGAACACACACAGAAAAACTAATTACATTTTATTGGACCTTATTGAATTGAAAATATTTTGTATCGTGACTTATTTAATTGATCTCATGAGAACGCCCAGGTATAAAAGTTAATTTGCACAATAAAGATTCACCCAAACCAGACCGCGTGTTACGTCACTCTACGCTGCGTATGCGCATATGCAGATAAAGCAGCAGTTACTACGTGAACAGCCTTGAGGTAGGCGATGAGTCGATGACGCAATACGTGCAATTTGACATGATGACGCTTAACTTGGGATGGTGAGTGGAGAGAGGTTGAGATGGATGATTCATGTTCGCAATGTTAGTGTAAACGCTACCATTTTATTCCATCTTCGTCTAGGTATAGTACATTTTTGGCTAAGTGTGAGTCGTTCTCGCGCACAAAGGGTTCCGTACCGTATAAAAGCCCCCTTTAATATACTTTATTTTAATTTAATTATTTATTTTTGAAAGGATTATATTTTGTGAATAATTTAAGCAAAATTTCTTCCTGTTGCCGTTATAAATATCGACCAAAAATCACGTATCTTGTATGGGAGCCCCCCTTAAATATTTATTTTATTGTAATTATTTATTTTTAAATTAAATATTTAATCAAATATCCTGTGAATATTTTAAGCATCTACCTATCACCGTTATTAATAGCGAGCGAAAAACAGGAATATATTCAGGTTGGTTGTATGTGAGCCCCACTTATATATTTTTTTTTCTGTTTCTAGTATTTGTTGTTATAGCGGCAACAGAAATACGTCATCTGTGAAAATTTCAACGTTTTAACTATCATGATTCAGGAGATCCAGCCTGGTGTGAACAGACGGACAGACGGACGACGGCGGAGTCTTAGTAATAGAGTTCCGTTTTTACCCTTTGGGTACGGAACCCCAAAAATGGCCCAGAAGGTAACGTACGAAACCAAATTTTGTCCACGGATTCAAAAAGGAAATCATTCATGAGCCACAGAATAACATACATACTCGTATATGTTACTCTGTGGCTCATGAATGATCTCCTAAACGAATAGACTGTTTTTGACACGTTTCACAAAATAAATGTATGGAACAGCTAATTTTTCTGCGATTTCGGTATTGATCCTACAGTAAAAGTGGCTCATAATGATGAGTCTTTACACCTTATTAAATGCACAAAATTGCACTTTTCAAAAATCACTACATAGTATAAAACAAAGTCGCTCTCGCTGTCTGTCCGTCCCTATGTGTCCTTAAATCTTCAAAACTACGCAACGGATTTTGAAGAGCTTTTTTTTAATAGATGGAGTGTTTCAAGAGGAAGGTTTATAAGTATAATACATGCATAATATTGTAGAGGAACACTGATGAATTTACAGGTTTCTAATGTGATGTCGTAAATAAACACATTTTTTTGCGCTTACATTGCAAACGCTGACTGAACCCCACGAGATAAATCAAAATAATGTACTACGGTATTGTACACCTCAAAAAGGTCAACAAAAAAGTCCGCGATGGTATATGTCTATCTCTTAAGAATAACCCACAATAACCATTTTTTATCCTTTACATTTTACGGGAAAAAATGGCTTATTTAGAAAGTTATTTTAAGCAATACATAATTGATCCTTATCCAATTAAGTACCTTAAATACATTGTCCATTTAATATAGATCAATATGGCCTTTTACAGCATGTAATTTAAATGAATATTTTCGAAGATATTACAGATTTAAAATGCAGGGACATATCGGTGCGGCGCGGGCGGTAGCGGCCCGGCCGGCGCGCGGCGCGAAGGCCGCGCTTCTCCTGATTATATAGCAGCGATCGGACGAGTTTATCGGAACTCTAGCGAGGAAAATAATCTACACTTCTATACTATTCATTAATTAATCTACACTGTCTACATCTACATTAATAATAATATTATTATGAGGAAAAGTTTGTATTTTTGTGTGTGTATGTATTGTTTGTAATGAATAAACTCGAAAACTACTGTGCCGATTTCAAAAACTCTTCCACCATTGGAAAGCTACATTGACCTTGAGTAACATAGGTTATATTTATTGCTAGAAAAGATTACGGATCCTTACTAAAACTTAAGTATCGTAACCCAAGGTATAAAAAAATGCCCTAAAACATCTTTCGTTTCATGCGCTGCGGAAACTATTGATGATAGAACAAAAGTATGTTCTACAATATTAATAAGAACATATCAATATCTACAAAGAACTTTGCAATGCCATATGTCTAACTATTATCGTTATGTCACAATAACCACTTATTACATAATAAAAGTTAATAGAAATACCGACCAAAATTAGACCATGTTATACATGTATAATCCTTTTCCAAATAAATCATATTATTGTTTTCAAGACTGTTTCAATTCATATAAGTAGATTACTTTTCGAATTGTTCAAATCGGCTATTCCATTCAATAGATATAGAACGTCTTACCACTAAAGTTTTACGCACGCTTTGTACAATATTTAACAGTACAAATTGCACGATTAAACAGTGTTTAAGCGTATTTAAATCTTTTGTATTAAGGCGGTAAGAATTTAATAAGTCATAGAAATAGAAAAAAAATAAACGATGTCGTTGTGCATGTATTATCACCGTTATTCCTGAAAGTACCTGTTTCTATATCAGCCTTTTTTAATCGTCCACTGCAGAACATAGGTCTGTTTATGAAGGTTGATTGGGCCATATCCATCACGGTGCCCCAGTGCGGGTTGGTGAATTAGTATACGTCATCGAGTTCCTTCTTCAGACGTACATAGCTACATAGATATGCGGGTTGACACACGACATTTTTTTTCACGGAAAAGCCAGTGATGTGAAATTCCGTACATATGTTCCAAAGAAACTCATTGATACGGGATCAAGATTTGAATCCGATTTATGTAATACCTACAGATTTGGAGAACCTAAGTTAGGCGAGCCGACATATCGACGGTTTATAATTTCTGTTGTAGTGGTAGTGAATAGGTACTGACACAGTTCGTATAACGAATGATCGATGGGGCTTTAAAGTTTTCGAATGTAGACAATGTTTTGGCAAGTGTAAAAAAAGGTATCCACGTAAATTTAAGTCCAACGTGATTTGGTGGGCAGTCGAGAGCACCAAATCACGTTGGATGCCAGCGTTTCCATCGGTTCAATCATAGCTCTTTGGGTTAGCAAGTTGAAGAAGCTTTAGATAGGGCACACAATTCGTAGAAGTAGAACTGATGGCCAACATTTTACAAAGTTATCAAATGAAGAAAAGATCAAATACAAGTGTATAGTAGAAACGTCAACTAACTTACGCAGGTACAGGTCGCGGCATATAAGTGTAGCGCTGAGAGAAGTGTGGAGGGGATGGCTGCGCATGGGTTTAGTATGGCAGACGACATGCGTACCCATCCCCTCCACAGTACCGTCAGCGCTACACTTACGTGCCGCTGTCTGTAAAATGAAGATGGACTGTGGGTTTCTAATATTCTAACCGTTTAAAAATTGAAACCAGGGCTATAGATTATGTATAGCTTCCCGACACATACGAACTTACTTTTATTTAGATGGCCAATACTATATTTATTTTATGTTAATAGTTGAACAGATTAAGACTACGGGAACACCCGCGATTCAAGTACCTACGAGTAGCTTTCAACCCATCTACATATCTAGCATTGGACATTATAATAGGTATGTCTAGCAATGGGCATTATAATAGGTAGGTACATTTCAATACAACAACACTTTATTGAGACTCAAAATTGATTTTTAATTCACGGATTGATCGCATCACATAGGTACATACTAAATAAAACACAGTCTAATTGAGAACCTCATTTTTTTGTGGATACGTAGATGGAAGCTGGATGCAAACTTCTTGCAATGGTTTTATTCGGTGTTATTCAAGATCTAATAAGGGAGCCCTATGTTAAGCAGTGGGTGTTCTATCGCGAAAATATTTGTGTATAGGTATGATAATTTAATATAAAAAAGCCCTAAAATAACTGTGCGCATGTGTGTGACGTTACTTGGTTACATGGTAGGTATATATATAAGCACAATAGTTGTCTTTTTAACCAGTCGTACCCGGGCGAAGCCGGGGCGGGCAGCTAGTACATTATAAATGGAATACTATGTCTAGTACGTAGGTAGGTACTAGTATGTATGTAGTAGTATCACAGAGCTATTACAACTAGAGAGATAGCGCTGTTGTTGCTTGAGGAAGTTCTCAACCATAAAAAATTTCGGGAAATCTTGCCCAGAGCTGTCTAAACTGTCAAAATAATATGTATTGGAATTTGACACTACTGAAAGAAAAACACGGCAACTAGCCACTGAATCGATGTCTCTTTCTAATTCATGCCATTTTGATTAATTGCTTCTCTCTCTTTCTTTTCTCGATCGACCACATTATCCCTCTGGTATCTCTGTGAGTAGTATGGAGTACTGGTAATTTACGCCCAACATCCTTTAGTTTTCAATTGCCTTTAGTTGTCATTTGAATATTTAGTTGCCATTTTTACTTTCTAACTCAAAAATATTTTTTTAATTCTTTATTTTAGTTCTAACTATTGTATATTTTATTTAAGGCGCCATAGTATCAGCGTAATCATATGAGCGGGTGAAGACCAATACGCCCCCGGTTTCGCCCAATTTTTGCATTCAAAAATCAATCTAAAATTGATATTACCACTATTCCCTAAATTTTAGGGATGAAAGCCAAGTTCAATTCATCAATAAACTTTCTTAGAGATCATGAATTTGTTCTAAAAAGCGGTATTTAATTTCTATCGAGCGAAGTTTTTTGAATTGTGTTTCGAGTTATTGATTCCCCTACCGTATAGTTTTTAGGCTAATGTGTATTTTATTTGTACCTATCCGTCCACTTCAACGTTTGATGGAGAAAAGTCAGTTTAACTAGGGCTCTATACAGGTATTTCGAGATTGGATGGCGGCTCAAACAATCTGTTGATACCAACATATTGTTTACCATCCTTTTTTAAACAGTTCTACAGCAAAATTTATTCTTATTTCTGTGAGCAACTTTTGTACATGAAGATGAATAATTTTGACCTAGATTATCTAATCAGTTATTACACCAAATATACATCTCTTAGAATCCCCGCACTTTGCAAAGTAACAATCTCTAGATTGTTTACATATGTTGCTAGAGTTCGGAAATCATCAAACGCGATAAGTGACGGTTACAAAACGCTTCACAATATTTGTATGACCATACAGTATTCAAAGAAGTGACATTTTAACTCCGCTTTATTGATTTCCCCATACTTGTAGCAATTAAGATTTCCCTCTGATTGTGGAAAGATTTCATAAATGGCTATTGCTTCTTAATCTATTGATGTCATGTGTTCAAATCTCCATGAGCGATGACTTACGGCACTGGAACGAACTTATATCAACCTTTTTAAAATCTTCTTATCACCCTTCGTGGGTAGGCCTACGTCTTGCAGTGGACTATTAAAACAAAGGGTGATACAGGTGGAACTTATACAGGGCTATTCAGAAAGGGTGTACTAAGCCGAAAGGGGCAGTGTGAATCAGTTCATCATTTTTATTACCTTTCTATATATACAATTGTTTGAGCTGATTTATTGTCTCAAATTCTGGTTTGGCCCATATGATGATTTCTAACGATGGTTTGAATTTTTTGAAGATTTTTTTGGTTTAGTGCATTATTTCTTTCTGAATAATTTTGTATAGTATTACAAGCATATTGATCGCCCAGTTTATCTAGTGGTTAGTGACTTTGACTCCTGGGCCAAAGAGGAGTGGATTCGATTCCCACCCAGGGCAGGCGTTTATGTGATGAACATAGTTGTTTGCTCTATGTTTTGATGTTAATTTACTTATATAAGTATTGTATTCAAATAATATTTAAATACATATATATGTATGTAATATAAATATGTGTAGGTCTGTCTTTGGCAGCCATATTATAAGCTTTGCTTATTTTGGGGTCAGAGACCGTTTATAAGATGTCCTTGTGTCCTAATATTAATTTATTTATATTATTGTCTTTTAATGCTTGTCTTGAGTACACAGTTGATTAGTTGATACAGTACAAATATATCAGTTATTAAGGATTATCAACAAAGTAATCCTAAATACACTTTAGAATTACCTCTTTAATTGATTAGAGTAGAAACAAATACAGATAATTCATTAGGTATTTGACTTTCATTATCAGAGTGGATATTAAAGTGATTGAATTTATCGAGTGTGTACCCACTCGAGATAAATCTAGTGAATCAGGTACAAATAAAAATAAAGCCTGGCCTCAGCAAAATATACATTATATACAATAAAATTATACGAGTTGTTACTTTGCAAAGTACAGACTTTCAGAGGTGTATAACTGTATATGATCATTATAATGAAGAACTGTACTACTTTACTATGGGGCTTACATAGACAAAACAGAATATTACTATGTCTGTCGTCTCATCTAGAGAGAAACGACCCGTATAGTAGGTATGACCTACAATACAAATAAAGCGCCTTTTATTTTGTTAATGGCAAATACGTTTAACATAAGTTGCTTAATTTGTAAAATAAGTAGAATGTATTTTATAAAATTACAATGCTGAGCGATGAAATGCGTACATATAATAAAACATTTATTTAGTGTTTGATAGATTGATAGGCGACCTTATCAACGAATCGATTTCTTCTTAGCTTCCTTTCAATATGTCGTAGAATGGTTTGATAAGCTAAATGTTCGCAAAATTTCTAGGGATATTGCGAAAACAGGGATAGATTAGATAATTGCTATGACAATTCTCAATCTTACTGAAAAAAAAATAAGCTTTCGCTACTTCCATCGACTGGTTTCGTGTAGGTATTGATTTTACTATAGATGTTTTTAAAGGCGTCAATCAAATCAGAAATCATGAAATTTTTATTAATTTTTACAATATGTACAAATGGTGCAATAATTCGTGGTGGGTCAGTGTATAAATTTTAAGAAAATGACGTTTTCTTCTTGACATAGACTTTTTCTGAACTAATACGAGTCTCCATATTACTTAAAGCTGTTATCATAACTTAAAAATAAAACTGAGAAATATAATGCTATTATTACATTAATATTACGTGTTTTTAAACAGCTAATATGTATGCGTCGTTAGTGATAAAACATGGTGAGTTTGTGCGACACGGTCTTTATTATTACTTTAATGGTGATAAATTGATAATAATTATACATGAATTATGTAGGTACATATGGATGTAATCGGCTAGTGATATTAAAAGTAGCCATTGACTTGATTCTAAGCCTTACAGATTACGCAGTCTCCACGGTAATAGTTGATCATAATGGTGTATATATGTACACCTCAGAAAGTCTCTGCACTTTAAAAATCAAAGCACATAACTTTGGCTGCATAACCAAAGGCACAAAAATTACATTGATAATTATGTGACGCCAAAATCTATTGTAGGGATATAACAGGTGTATATTTTTCTTTTTCAAAGATACTAAGTATAGAATAAATTTCCCTTCAGTTTTTCATTGAAAACTGAGAAGTACGGTAATCATGTTACCCTAATATCGTTGTGATAGGTACAACGGTGATACAGCGGTATGGGTAGACAGGAGGTGTAGGTGCAGATACAGCGCAATGAAATAAATAGTAGCGTCGACAATGACGAATTTAATCAACATCATGTAATAGTTTTATTCTCTCAAGTCTTATATTGAATCTGTCTTTTTAGGACAATTATTTACGTAACATAAAATAATATGTCATTTTGTATACTTTTTTTGTACGCCATGTTATGAAGCATAACATAGCCAAGATCTTTTCACACCTGCAAAGTGTTTAGCAATCTCACATCCTTGTATTATAATATAACTTCTGTATATTACATTGCATCTATCATATAATTAATATTAAACTTGCAGTCATTTTACAGTTCAGTGTGTTGGTTTAACCAATAGTTTTTAATCATGTCCGCTCCTTTTTCTCCTATCATTATACATGGTGCGTTTGTGTTGCCTCTTACTACTGAAGGCATAATACTGGCATCTATTACTCTTAGGCCTTTGACTTTACGAACCCTCAGTTCTGAGTCTACTACAGCTGTCTCGTCGGTATCAGGGCCCATTTTTACCGTGCTGGTGGGATGATACAGAGAAAAGGTTAGTTCTCTAACTATACAATCCAAATGCTCGTCACTCTCTTTTTTGTACTGTTTGCACGCATCAATATCGAGCCATTCAAGTTTAAAACCAGCTTCTTTGAATGCATTTGTTTTATCAATCTTAAGAGTATGGTGTTTTATACCGTTTATGACAGTTTTTATGTCTTCAGGATCATCAAAATAGTTAGCATAAATAAGTGGGTAATCGAAAGGATTCTTACTCTTTAAAAGAATTTTACCTTTTGATTTTGGCTTCAGTAAAGTGGTGTAAATAAACATTGTGAAATTATCTTTGTTCATTTTTCTAAATTTGTCTTGCACTTCTTCATTCAAGCCGTGTTTGGCGATGACATCTAATAAATTATAAATGCTCGGTGGAAAAACAACGTAATGATACTGAATATCGGGACTCTCAGAATTTGGGTCTGTAGTATTATAGAACGAAATTATTCTGTGTGGACTTATGTCCGATAGCGGACCCTCTCGTTTGACGATACCTAGGTAAAGCATCTGTATAATATTAGACAAGGATGTAAGGTTTTCGTCTCCTGGCAATGTAAAAAATATTGGATGAAATACATGATCTTGCAAATTTTCTCCAACTGGTAAATCTGCCTTCACCTCAATGTTCAAGTCTTCCAAATGTTTACGGGGTCCTATACCTGATAACATCAGCAGTTGTGGTGAGTTGATGGAACCTCCGGATACTATTAATTCTTTGTTTACTTTTACAATAATTTCTTCACCGTTTTTGTTTAATACAATACCACGAACAGTATTAGTTCCGGGCTTAAATAGAATCTTTGTTGCATGTGCATTTTTGATAACGTGCAAGTTTTTCCTATCTTTAATAGGATTCAAAAAACTTAGTGCAGTACCTTGTCGCATACCTTTATTACATGTAACGGATGCTCTTGTAATTCCCATTTGACTTACGCCGTTGATGTCAGTAAGGTTTTTAAATCCTAATTCCATAGCTGCTTTTATAGCAATATCTTCAAATAAATTCGGGCTAGTGTCAACTGTTACATTAAGGTATCCATTTCGGCTGTGATATTTGTTTATTTCCTCCGTCGGGGGCACCAAATAGTTTTCACTCTTTTTGAAGTACGGTAGAACTTCTTCGTAACTCCATCCTTTGTTTCCTAGAGCTGCCCATTCGTCGTAATCTACTTTGTTGCCTCTGACGTAAAACATAGCGTTGATGCTGCTGCTTCCTCCAAGTATTTTACCTCGAGGCCAGGCACATCCTTTAGACATATAACTTCTACAGGCTCCTTCTTGCGGTTGTGTTTTATATCCCCAATCCTCCGGCGTGTCCAAGTTGCTGTAGAATAATTGCGGTATCTGTAATGTTACATAATTTGGTCAGTAAGTATTTTTCTATTCATTTTAGGCCGTGATTTTGTGTCATCTTTAAAGTTCCGTTATTTATGTGCCAAGTCTAAGAAAGAATCCACATGAAATGGTCAACAGTCAAGATGACCTTTTGACTCTTGTGTCAAGAAAAAATCGTTTATTGACAATGTTACACAATGTTACTTAACTTTGCTTAAGATTTAACTTGACAAAGCTACTGAATCTGGTGGCTGATCTTGAATTTTTTTCAAAATACTAACAATGGAAATTATTTGTCCCTTATCATGGTAAATGGCACCTTCTTACCGCTGTAGCTAGAGTGGGGTTTCCTCCGGCTTCGACGAGAAGTACTTTCCAATCTGGTATTTCACTCAGACGATTAGCTACCACCGAGCCCGACGACCCGGCTCCCACCACGACGAAATCATAATTGGAATCTGGAAGCAACATAATAAAAAATAAATAAAAAAATGTTTGAAATGTTTATCACAAAAATAACTCTTAAGTACTCATAGCAACTATTATAGTTAATGGCCATTATAATTAGTTAATTAAATACAATAACGAATTAGTTTATGTACGATATTTAGAGTTAAATATTTACTCTACTTCAATTTTAGTAGAGTTGTGAATTCTACTAAGTACTAGATGGTGTCGAGAATCTGAATAGATTTTTTTGTATACATCGTATTGTTTTGCAAAGTACAGACACTTTCAGAGGTGTACCTATTACCTATTGAACTTAAAATCGCAAAAAAGTCAGCTGTTCCACGTACATTTTGTAAATAGTCATGAACTTTTTGTGCGAACCAGCTGATATTGGCTAATTTTCGGAGTTACGCAATGCAAATACGACGGGGTGTCATAAGTTATCGTCATATTATAGGTAGTCATCGATACATTTGCCAATTGTGAACCTATTCAAAATTATTTTTTAGTTTGAAAGAGTATACTCCTGATGTTGTCCCATTTAAATTTTATAGAAATTTGCTGAGCTGTTTTTGATAATGTAAAAATTTTAAACATCAATTCGAGCGAACTATTAATTTTGTACACGATGGAAATCGGTTTTGCCATTTTTTGCGAAAAATAATTATGTTAGCCACGATAGGAATGATATTGTGGTGGAGATTTTTTAAAAATTTTAAGTTAATCTTGTATTCCTGTAATCTTTATCTTTGTTTCTTCAAAGGAGATCTAAACGTTTTAGAGCTTTGTAGACCATATTATTATTATTATATCACCATTTTGCGACTTTAGTAATACGACGTAAGTAATTTATGTTATAGCGTTCTAATGAATAAACAAATACAAGTTTTCCCTTGTTTACATTTACTCGGACGACAAGTTGACATGTTGTACCTAAGGAATTACATAAATATAATACCTCTATAAATATTTAAAGTATAATACGGAGATGCCTGTTGAATAAAACACTAAGGTAGGTATTTAAAACGCGGGCGGCAGTGCGTTTTTCCCAGTGCTGTACAGTAGGAAAATATTTACTTGTTTGTCCGTTATGGACGTAGGTAAGTACTTAGGTTTACAAAGTAGCTACTTATAAAGGCACTGTACTATACCAGCCTTTCGAAGTGATTGGGACATATCCACCATTCTGGCTCAGTGCTGGTTGGATTCACATACACCGTAAAAAAATTCTTCTACGGACGCATTCAAGTTGACTCGCGAAGTTTTTAGTCACCGAAAAGTCAGGGATATTAAATTCCGTACATAAATTCCAAAGAACTCATTGATACGGTACCGGGATTTGAACCCACAACCGCACGTAAGGCGGGTGTTACTACCACTAGACCACCCGCCACATCAGCTAGCTTAGTACCTATATGCTCATGAAAAGAGTTTTGTCGACGTGTAAAAAAGTGACAGATATATATACTTCACCATGACTGTCTCGTCCTAACACGTCGATTGATTTATTTAATTGTGCGTATACTTTAGCCAGGCTGGTACAAAAAACCGGGCATGTGAAAAATCGCAAAAAGCCCTTATATATTTTAAGGAACTGAATGGAAAAAAAGCAACAAAATCCCTAAAACACCAACCGTAAATTACCCTAACATGCATGACAAATAATATTTGTCATTTGGCAAGTTCAGTGCCTTCCAGACGGTTGTAAACCAGCGTTCCAAAAGGGGTGACCTTGGTGGGAACTTGGTTTCCATCCGCAAATGTATGTTTCGGCTACACTAGGCTACAAGGATTACATCCACTCGCCAACACGCTCGCGAATCAGTCGGGAGTCGTCTCCCGTCGTAATATCTACTCGTATCATGCTGTCAAATGGCTCCAACTTTGTCGAAATTTCATAAAGTGGGCCTTGCTTTAGCAGTTTTGTCCACAATTGACGACAAAAACAAAAAACCGGACAAGTGCGAGTCAGGCTCTCACATCGAGGGTTCCGTACAAACATATTGTTAAAATAATTAAAAACCTGTTTTAGCATGTGCTAATGAAGTTATTTTAAATGATACCTTACATGATACGATTTGCTCACTTTGAATTTTGAACCCATATTTTGTGAATTTAGAGGCCCTGTTTTAATGTGATTTAAATAAAAATGTACAGTTTTCAGATTTATTCTTATATGTGTACTCTGAGGCAATGCTCTTCGCCAAATTTCATAGTTCTATGTCAACGGAAAATACCCTGTAGGTTTTGATTTTTGTAAGCGTTGAAATTATGAGTTTTTTTACGACATAAACGGCTCTAACTTTTTTATATGGTAACTGAGAAGCTTTACACAACTGCAAGAATTCATAGGTTTACGTATACAGTTTAAATTTCAACTCGATATCTTTACGCGTTCCCGAGATAAAGAGTCTTGACATACACACAGACGGACAGACGGACAACAAAGTGATCCTATAAGGGTTCCGTTTTTTCCTTTTGAGGTACGGAACCCTAAAAAAAAAAGAATTTTCGCTTAAAATATTGCGTTCGAAGATCTGGTCCTCGGACGACATTTTGCACTTTCGCATACGTGTGCACTCGCTGCCAGTCACAGCGCAACTGTCCTTGGTTGGATGTAAACAGCCGGCTACAAGGTTGTAAACCGCGCGTTCTAACCGTGGTTGGCAACACGCGCCCGTAAACCAAGGACGATGAAGGTCATGTTATAATTTGGATTAAAACTGCAGTCTACGTGGATGGCAACAAGCAAGGTCACCCCTGTTGAAACGCTGGTTTACAACCGTCTGGAAGCCACTTTAGTATTAACTTGGGCCAACAAATGACAGATGTCAAATGACAAATATTATTTATCATTTGGCCTAATGACAAATATTCTTTGTTATTTGGCAAGTTAGGATCGTTTACGCTACACTTGGATTTCATTCTAGGACAGCCACATCAGGTTATAAATATCTATTACGATGTCAGCGTTGCATATTAAGTGTGTATCATTTTAGCCCTTTCGATTCAACGCACGTTGTCAGATAAGATAGTCATGGAACTAAACGACAATATAATTTAAATAAATGCAGTAAATAATTTACTGTACTTATTTAAATTATATTGTCGTTTTGTTTCAGTTTGTGTAAAAATATATAAGATTATCTAAGATAAGTGCACTAAATTTTACTTCACTTATTACACTACTAATATTTGGTACGAGTAATAATAAGATAGATGGTTGGTAGGCTAGATAATAGGTACCTATTTTGTTATTACGCTTGGAAAATAATATTGCAGTCTAGAAATCAGCGCTAGCACAATTAAACTAATTAAGAGCCACCTGACTCTTATTACATTTTCTGTATGGGAAAATGGCAAAATACTCATGGGTCTCCTGACGGCAGACGGTAGCCCTATTTATTTTATTATCGCGATTTCCGTTTGGAATATTGATATTTATGTCACTTTCAACGTTCAAATTGAATAATAATAAATATTCGCCAAAAATGGAATAACCGACTACAACTGTTTACAGAATTCAATATGTAGTTCGCACGGATCGATGATGTAGTTATTTTCACATTACTGTTGATTTTTCAAAAAAATACTCAGCTATCGGCTTATGTCTGCAGTGTGATCTACCAAAAAATAACATTAAAATCGGATTATGATGGACGGAGTAATCGCGTAACATACCTACATATAAAACCTAAGACAAGAAAATTAATTATCATTGAGAACTTCCTAATTTGAATTCGGTTAAGGCCAAGCAACCATCTAGCACCAAAGTACTCGTCAAGACAAATCAAAGGATCCCGTACTCGATTGGGTTGCGTCGATTAATTACAGAGTTCCTATGGTCACCTTCCAGCTCATTCATCAGACCCTGGTTACCATCTATCATCAAATTACTCGTCATGACTATTCAAATGAGCCCAAACTCGATGAGATTGTGTCGTTTCATTGCGAAGTTCCTTTGGCCAGCAACCTTCCAGCTTTATCATCTGATCAGTCATCATAATATTGCATTGTCACGCGATTCGTATATCATGCCTACTATGCAATGCAACTTACTGGGACAAATTATTAGGTAATCTATGTACAATATATCAATATACAATTAATAAAGAAAAAAATCTTCCGCAAAAGTGAATATTCCGGATCTAAGATTCGAACTCAGTACTTCAGATTGGAAATCCTTCACAGTAGGTACAACTTTGCTATTTGAGAAGACCCACAATGTGACCAATTCTGATGTATAGTTATTACTGTTTATTCCATTTGCTAGTGTGTGTGTTTTGTTTACACGTACGAGAATTGAGCTTTTCACCCCTCTTTCCGCAGGAGTTTAGGTACCAAAAGGTTCAATTGTATTTTTTACTCCTAAGGAATGAAAGTAAATATTCGCAAAAATACATAAAATTTGTTATTTCTCGCTAAATAATGAAAAATAAATAAAATATCATTCGTTTCGAAGAGATGTTGCCATCTCGCGGATTAAGTTGATTAGCTCCATGTGGCTTTCCACCTTAAACATACAGTTGAAGCGCGAAATTTTCGAAAACAACACTTAACTTGGGCCACGTAATGTGTCATAGTGAATCACCCTGGAGAGGCGTTACCAATGCGTTGCCTACTCTACAAATGAATAAGTATTACCTCTAATAAGAATGCGTCTCAACGGATGTAAGATAATACCTAGTTCAATTATGGGTCCTTGTGATTATAAATATATTATGAACCGTGTAGTTAACGTTTTTATAGCTTGACAATTACACATCTAGTATTACGCAGTCGGTACTGACGGTATCATCAGCAAGCCACAGGTGGGTCCCCTGTCATCGCATTCAATTAATAACTTTCAAATCAATGACGCCACGAATTCAAGGACAGGAATCGCTTTAGGTCGTTCGCTTAATTTCATACAAATATTAGCCAAATGACATTCGTTATTCCGTATTTTCAGGGATTAGATAAGAATAATGTGTAGAAATCGCGAAAATTTAAAAGTAATAAAATTAATGAGTCGTTGATCGCCTCGCTCGTTTATCCATTCGATTGAATCCAGCTTGAAATATTGGATCACATCAGGGAATTCGCTGATAGTATGGAGCTCCGGACTCGAATATAGAATTACCTTTGAACGATATAATTGTACATACTCGTAGTTCACCGTTCATCAGTACAAATAAAATTAGGAAAATTTTTAGCCGCTACCTCTTATTGCGATAACTCGAATCAATAAAAATAATAAATATTTTTCCGATACCACGATTTGCAGATAGTATTCAATTAAATAACACAGTTCTAAAAAAAATTTTTGTTGCCCTGAATATATCTGCGGATTTCTATATTTTCAATTCCACAGTTTTCGCATATATTCATGGAAGCTCTGAATTGGCTCCAATTTTTAAGACTTTGTGTTCTTTATATTTGTAAAGTTGCATTTTCTTGACAGTTTGATTCAGTCGTCTAGATAGTTTTTTTTTAAATCTGGGGTAATTATAGTGTGAAACAGGGCGAACGCATCCACCAGGATCTAAAAAAGATGAAAGAAAGGTATCAGGATAGATGGGACCGTCAAATGGTGGCAAATTATGACTGGTCTGTAAAAAAGGATTTCCCCCTAAGGTATATAATATAGCATGGGAGCTACCAAAAGGCGTTATTATGAAGTTTGCAGTAAATTTTATGTGATTTGTTCATCTTTTCTACATTTGTACATATCAATTAAGTATGATGTTTTCATACATACATGTTTTTAATGAAATAAAATATTTACCTAATTGACAACATTTCAAATTTTTAACATAGTTATATTTATTTATTATCTGAAAGAATATTGCAAAATAACATATACGTATTTTTTATTTTTCCAATTTGACTTATATTTTCTGTAAAATTAAGTTTTGAAAAGTAGCTTATTCTAAAAGGACGTAACTGCAAAATTTAGGACTCATAAACAATTTTACTGAAGCCACATTAGAAAAAAATAGGTGCTAGCGTTGCTGTCACTGTCAATGCCAAGCAATCCGTCACAATTCACAACAAATAGGCCAGGAGGTCAGCGCAAAAAGTCCACTATGTACCGCGGTATACCATGGGAAGAAAAATATAAAATATGTTTAACAACTGCCAATCACCTGAAATATGTAACAGGGTCTGCCATACAGGCTTTAAATTAGCACCACTTAAAAGAAGAAGAATAAGTAGTACTAGTTCCAAGATACTTTTAAAATTCAAACGGATTCTTCCACCAAATGCTATGGAACCCAGCTGACTGACTCCAGGGTATTGATGTACATCATTTTGATAACTATGTAACAATAATTCAGCTTTTAGAAAGTATTTGCATTTTTTGCGTTTACCTCTCGGGCTAAAGCAAAATAAGTAATTTGAAAATGACACTGACATTTTATTTTTAAATTACATTTTATGTGTCAACACTGTCAGTGTTAACTGTCATTTTATATTGCTAGTAGTTTTTTTATCATTGGCAACTGCACTTTCAGTATAAATCCCGAAACGGCTTGGGTGAGAGTTTTTATCTAATATCTTAGCAGTTACTGCACTAAAAATTTTGGAAAAATAAACATAATGATCAGCATCCCGATATCTCGAAATGGTTTTGGAATTTCATAGCCTTGTGAAATATGAAAACTTGTCAATTATATACTTATGTACTTGTTAATTTGTACCAACTATAAAAAAATAAATAACAATCGTTCAAAACCATCCATAGCTTCGTGAATGCATGGTAGGCATAGAGCTACTCAAAACCACTTTTACATCCACGGCAACAAAACCACTGTTGACCAGTGTAATTGATAATTTTGCAGGACCAGGATGAGTAGTTGTCATCCACAGAGTCCGTAATGCACCTTGCCATGCCATTTGCCTTGCTCCAGCCTTGAAGAAAGAGCCTGCGCAAAAGTGCGCGATCCTATTATTAGATTTTCGAATATTTTAGAATTCAAACAAGGTGTTACTTTCGCGCAGACGGTCCACCGACCACAGCCACCGGTGGCAAGCGACAAGCAGTTCACACGATTTTTCATACATTTTCTTAAAACGCGGCGGCCACTCGCTACTCTAGTGTCCGCCATACATACAGACAGATGTAGCGGTAGCGCGCGGCCGCTACCGGTGGCTGTGGTCAGTGGCCCATCTGCGCTGAGCCTAATAGTTTGGATTTCCAAGGAGAAACAACACCCTTGGTTGTTCATAATCAGGAGCACTGTACGATCCTGGAATTCATATTATAGATCTTGTAGTGGTTAATAGGTTTATACCTTGGATAACTTTGTCGGTAGCGTCAGCAGGCCAGAGGTGGTCTCCGGCCATCGCACATTGCGCCGCGAAGAGGGTCTGAAGAGCCTGCGTGAACAGAGGACCGGCCACTTGGTAGCTCTGCAGGATCGTGGACGTCAGGGCTGGGTCGCACGCCCACATCTTCAGCTGAAAATACATAATAATAGATTTAATTATATAACTAGTAGTTCTCCGAACATTAGACCTCGCGACACATCTCTTTAACTGAATATTCATAGGCCTATAGCGACTCGCTCTTGACCGATTTGGTTCATACTCGCCAATCTTGTTAAGATATAGATAATGTTTTCAAATAATTTTGTTAAATATTATCGAAATCGAAAGTGGGGATATAACAATCAAACATCGCCGAAGACAAATAAAATAATATAATTATAGAATCTGTGTGTTTCGTCGAGATTCGTTCAAAAGTGCGACTTGTCAACGACTTGTAGACAATAATCGACATCCGGCCGGATCAGAAAAATCATCGTGTTGCACAGACCTTCACTTCGCTTCGGTCGATAAATTGCGATAGAATGTGCCATGCTTAGAGTAAATAAATAACTATAGAGCGCGCACGACGAAGTGGGAACATTAGGTACAAGTGAGAACGAAACGACGTTCCCGCCGCGAGCGCTTGTAGTCGTAGCAGAGTACTAGGAACGTGCGTTTCTCGAGCAACTTTTTTCAAATTGATGTATTAAAATGGTGAAATGTGCAGTTCGACCTTGTAAAAACGATACTAGAAAACACACGAAATTGAAATCCAGTATCACATTTCATCGGTAAGTCGATTATAATACTTATTTTTATGAAAATAAATCCGGAATCGCGGGGGTGAAGAAGACGTGGGAGGCGGGCACGCACAGGCTCGCCCGTGCACCGCACCACACCGCACTCCCGCCGCGTGATTTAGAGATGGGACGTGACCAACGCTGTAGTCGATATAATGTTTACTAGAAGTACTGCATATTACATATAACAGATTTTTGTAACTTTAATACTTAAAATCTTATTATAATTTATTATAAATAATTGTATAGTGTGTTTTGTACGATATACTTTCTAATATTTTTAATTTCAAATTATTATAGCGGTACATAACTATGTAATGTTACGATATCACGTCTACACTGCTAAATTGATTTTGAAGATTTTAGTGGTTTAATTTAATTTAATGGACTTAAATTAAATTTAAAAAAATGATAGTGAGAGATACATTTTTGTAATAAGTAAGTTCGTAGGTATGTGGCTGGTGGCTAGCCCTGGTGTCAGCGTTATTAGGCCGCGTGAATGCCTCTGACATAGCTAAACGGGACCTACAGTATATTGTGTCATCCAAGCAACGGTAGCGTTCAGTTGGAAAATGCCACCCACAGTCGCCGATCCACATAATACCTGACTGTATTTTTGTAATGAAAATATAGGCTCCTACAAATATAGTATAAAATATGTAAAGGACAAACTTACCCAAAATACTGAACAACATTCCAAAAAAAGGTCGAAATTTATAAAAATATCTTTTGTTTTCTTATTTTTCAGATTTCCAAAAGACCAAAATTTGATGAACAAATGGATTATCGCTTTAAAACAAACAAATTTTGAGCCAAACATATGGAATAAAGTTTGTTCAGTACACTTTCTTGATTTTTTTGACGTACATATCCAATAAATACTTAATTTTTCTGAATAAATGTCGTAAGTAATTTAAGTCGTGAAAAATTTATACTCATATTATTCTCTTAGATGTTATCGCACGAAATATATTTGTAGGTACTTGTTTGTACCGCGCTGAACCTGCATCTATTGACAACAAAATGAGTTTACATTGCCCGCGTGCCCATCCCTAGTAATCGCCAACATACATATATAAGTAGCTATACTTCATCTGCCTACGACGCGCACTGGGCGTCTAGTGCGGTACTAGCGCTCTATAGTTACTATACTCTAAGGTGCCATGCAAGACGTATAGTAAGTAGACGTCACTACTCGGTCTTGGTAAACGCCGCCAAATGCGGTCGTGAGTGCAACTTCCGATACCAATGAGATCGACTCGATCGACAGATTTGTTTAGCATTACTGCGATAGAGACTAAGTGATTCTACGGACGCATGTCAGTAAAATAAAGTCGTTAACTTGTGTGAATCTGATTTCGACTTTTATAAGCCAGTGGATTCATTGACCAGGCCGATACCTATGTACAGAATAGGGCGCTGTTTTGCTATCGACAAAACGTAACGTGTAATTTTGGAAATTAGTTTTGAATAATTTATATATAACGGAGGCAGAGGTCATCTCCGCTATCAGTAATCATCTTTGCTATCAATACAGGGGGCGTTACGTGGGTAATTGTTGGTTAGAATTATAAGGGTATTGTAACCTTTAAGCACACACTTATTCAGACACACGAAAGTTATTTCACTGGCTTAAGGACTGATACAGAACGCGGATAGTTTCTACGACTTTGTTGCGAACCGACCGCCGCACTCTTATCTCCACAAGTGACGTGCATTTCGTCGTTCGCTACGCCATAGACTCCATCGAGTGTCCATAGACGACACTGGCGTTCCGATTACCCGAATAATTTTGATCTTTTCAACTCGATTCCGACATATATATATTTTTGTATTAAAAATGAGGTGGAATAAAATATGAACCAAGGTTAAGTTTACTGTTGCAAAACTTAGTACAAATTTCTCACGAATCTCTTTAAAATAACTTCAATTATAACTTCTGTACACATAAATCTTTTATCGCTCTCAGCGCAGATAACGAAAAGATCCAAAACAAACAGCTTAAGTACTATTGTATCAATTATTTGTCTGCAGAACGGCAAGCATATGCTTTTCGACATAATTTTATCGACGTGTTAAAGGGAAACAAAGTCCTGCTGGGCTAGTATGCACGCCACGAATTATTTCTTCCGTAGTGTTAGAACGAAACAGCGTTATGACAAAGTATATATCTGTCACTTTTTCACACGTCGAAATGAGTTCTTTTCGTGGCTTTTCGTGGTCGCATGCTTGACTAGATGGTCAGACAAAGTCTCGTAAAATAAGAATATTGTGCTTAAATCGATAAAGCTTAAAAATACTATAGTACTAACTAGCGGCTTATCTAAAGGTGATCTCTTCCAGATTTAGGATAAAGATTAACAAACAGATAACAGATAAAATAATTTTTATTAGTAAGTATCTAATGTGGAGATTTAAAACTACATAAAAAGATATATTACTACTATATGGGGATGCTCCTGCTTCCACTAAATTTAGTTATAAGGTCGATCGTGGGCGTATTATAAACTGATATATCACTGACTACATTTTTAATCCAATCGTTATTAATATTAAAAGATACGGTCGCGCGCCATTGCGCATTCCCTGTTCAAAACTGTAGCCAAAGAGAATGTAAGACTGTAGCGTCGCTGGTGTTGTGCGCGCATCCGTCGCGCGTTAGTGTTGTACCGCTGTCACTCGATTTGGCGAGTCGAGTGTGCGGCTAACACTACAAAGATATATTATGACAATAATATATCTTACTACTTTTTGATGCTGGCCTTTTCCACAACTGAGCCCTACATGGGCCCGTTTTATGTGGTTACCCGGCATATAATATTTCAAAATTGGATAATTTTTTAAAGGCATTTACTTTAATTAACAAAGTATTAAAAAAAATTGAGGAACATACGAGGTTACGAATTTAAATTAATATAATGATGATCGAAATTACACTGTATAAATTAAGACAAGAAAAATCAAAACTACCTATTTAGAATAAATTAAATTGAAAATTAACAAATTACGATGTGGTCATATGTCACTAAATAGCAAGATTTCTGTCGTTATTATTTCTATAACACTTGTTTCGTTTTAAAGAATTGTAGATATATGTAATTGTAAATAAAGATGATGGGAATCCTCTGTTACAAGACAAACAAATAATTAAATGAAAATAAGTTATAAAAACAGACAAAGACAAACAAATACCTAGTCATTTCATAAGTATTGTCACACAGTAAAAACTTTTCTTTTTTATTATATATATTTATGGCCAGCATTAGAATGCTGGCCATAAAAAAGTTCATTGAATTCGAATTTCGAACTGTTCATGAAAATAAAAATGTATGCTTTTTAGAATTTTACTCATTTTTAAATATGGAGTGGACGCTTAAAGAAGACCGTGTTGCAGTTATTGCGTTGCATCGTTGCGGTTACGCGCCAATTCAAATTTTTGACATACTGAAAAATTTGAATATAACCAAAAGATTCGTTTATCGTACCATCAAACGAAACAATGAAGACTCTAGTGTAGATGACAGGTCAAGAAGTGGTCCCCCTTGGTCTGTTAGGACTCCAGCAGTGATAAAAGCTGTGAAGGCGCGAATTTAAAGAAATCCCAAACGTAAGCAGAAACTTCAGATGGGGTTAAGCAGAACCACGGTGAAAAGGGTGATAAATGAAGACTTAGTAGACTTACTTAGGGCTTCGGGCATATCTAAGAAAAATAGGACATCGTTTAAATGCATGTCTAATGGACCTGAGACTGAAGAGATGCCGCGCTTTGTTGAAGCGGTACGCGGGAAAAAAATATCGGGAAATTATTTTTACGGATGAAAAAATTTTTACCGCAGAAGAAAGCTACAACAAACAAAATGATAAGGTGTACGCACACAGTAGTGAAGAAGCGAGCAACCGTATTCCGCGTGTCCAACGAGGTCATTTTTCATCCTCGCTCATATGGTTAGGAGTTTCTTATTGGGGCTTAACAGAGGTACATTTTTGTGAGAAAGGTGTAAAAACGAATGCAGTTGTGTATCAAAATACGGTCCTGACGAACCTTGTGGAACCTTTTCTCATACCATGTATAATAACAGGCACTGGGTATTCCAACAAGATTCGGCGCCAGCTCATAGAGCGAAGAGCACACCAGACTGGCTGGCGGCGCCTGAAATCGACTTCATCCGGCACGAAGACTGGCCCTCCTCCAGTCCAGATTTAAGTCCGTTAGATTACAAGATATGGCAACACTTGGAGGAAAAGGCGTGCTCAAAGCCTCATCCCAATTTGGAGTCACTCAAGACATCCTTGATTAAGGCAGCCGCCGATATTGACATGGACCTCGTTCGTGCTGCGATAGACGACTGGCCGCGCAGATTGAAGGCCTGTATTCAAAATCACGGAGGTCATTTTGAATAAACTTTATTGTCATAAGAATCTATGTTTTGTTAAGTTCATTTTGGTATATAAATGGTTACATAATGAATAAACTTGTTTCAATTATTTTATATTAAACATGGTGACAGAATTTATGACCTGACTGTGTATAATGATAACGATGGGGATCGTTAACTTCAAGCCTCCAGTTCTTGACTAACAACATACAATTCAGAAATATTTATAAAAGTTTTAGAAATAACAACTAGGTTTTGCCCGCGGCTTGACCCGCACGATATTTTGGTTTTTGTGCTACCCCATGGGAACATTTTATTTTTCCAGGGCGAAAAGTAGCCTATGTCTCTCTCCGACCTTTGAATTATTTCCATGCCAAAAATAAAATGTATACGTTGCTATTTTGTTGCGTGACAAACTAACAAACACACTTTCGGATTTATAATATTAGTATGGATAAATTGACACAAAGGTGACTCAGGATGTTCGAAAATTCAATGTCCAAGCAATGCCGGAAGAGTGGAGTTTTTTCCGGTAATTCGAACACTTCACGCAAACGGAGTATCATTATTAATACCACACCCACTCGGAAAGTGTCTTATTACTCGTTAATAAACGGGTTACAAAGTTCGTAATTTCTCCCTTAAAAATGTGCGGCGAGAAAAGTTATATGGAATTTTATTACTGCCCTCCGATGCAAGGCAGGAATGTTGTATGAAAATCCATTACTGTCCGGCTAGCTTTCTTTTGTTTTTTAGCAGCGAACATAAAAAAAAATACAAACGTCAAACCTCAAAAAGGTTTTGTATAAAATAATTAGAAAAAGTGGCGGGAAACATACAAACCTCAAATCTCAAAAAGGTTTTACATCAGATAATATGGAGGCGGATTTATTTTTTTGTTTTCTATTTTTATTGAAATGAGGATGGCAACCTTATTCTGCAATGCGAAAAAAAAGCGCGGCAATTGTGTTGCGTTAAATTTTGTTTTTAACTAAACTGATAATTTAACATCTGATAGTGAAAGTGACGATTTTGTAATGATGACGCCACCAGAAATAAAAAATACAGCCCAAGAAGTCATAAATAACTTACTTCCTAAACTTTAATTAAAGAAATATTGTATTTTATTTTCCTCGCAGGTGTAGTATAAAGCACTATGTATCACTCGGGAGAAAGTTCTATTTCTGTTCTCGAGTTTCCTCGATTAGATACAGATCGTTTTCTCCCCTCAGTGTACAATATACTATTTTTATTTGTATTTACCATCACATTTTTAGAGCCAAAACTGAGCACTGTGAATATATGCTCTATAACTGGAAAGACTAAAAATCGTTCCGTCGTGATTTTTGAGCCATAAATGAGTTTGAGTGTATGAGCTATAAACGTAACCAAAAATGCTACCCCGAGGTACTCCAGTTTATTTTGCTACGGGGATTTTCGCGCGGTTCGGATGCCAGCCGTTTTATTATTATGTTTGTTATTGTTATTATTTAGTCCTAAAAATAATGACTCGCTTCTTTTTAGGCTTCCGTACCAAAAGGGTACGATACGAGGTCTGAGACCGGCTCCTGAGTCATGAACCCTGATAGCTAGACAGTTCAAATTTGTCAAACGATGTATTTCTGTTGCCGCTATAACAACAAATACTAAAAACAATAAAATAAATATATACATATATAGAAGAAGAAGAAGAATGAACGTCATTTATTTGTCGTTTAATGACAGCTTGAAATAGTAATAGGTAAATAGGTAAGGAGTATCCCATACGATACGGATCCCTTCGTGCGTGAGTCCGACTCGCACTTGGCCGATTTTATTTAGATCATCTTTGCATAAGAATGAACATCACACAGTCGTTTAATTTTAGATATTATTAGATCATCCTTATTGTGAAATCGACTAGTGTGTCGATTGTGACGAGTATAGCAACATAATATTGATTAAATAACACAATTATGTAGGTATTTATATTTATTCTAAATTGGTATATAATATAGTAGGTAATCAGTTTGGGATTAGTGTCGTTTTTGACCGACGAACCGGAGGAGGTACTCAATTTGACAATAACTTTCAATTTATAACTATAACTTTTTTCATAGTAGTCCCAATAACTCGGAAATAGTATACTTCGAAATTGGTCCCGTTTAAATTCTATCGAAATCGGCAGAGCCGTTTTTGATAAATCAACAATAATATGAAAAATGCTACATCGATCCGTGCGAAATATTTGCAAATTCTATACATGGGTGAAGTCGGTCATGCAATTTTTTGCAACAAATAATTATTGAATTTTAAAAAGCTTAAGCTAGCTATTTATCATACAAATGGTTTACTATAGGTATTGCCACACAAGTCGGCGGATGAGAAGTTAGCCGCAGATGACACTTCGCCGTGATTCGCTAATTATTGCGCATGTGTGCACAATGCCTACGCAAGTGGCGAAGTAGTGAGCACGGGCGTAGGGAGCGCGCGGGAGTCATGAGATTGGCGGGCGGGTGTGCCCCGGCTTCTCGTCTCTCTGTCTCCTGCGCATACCTATATTTTGACTATTGCGCAGCGTTCTGCGCCTAACTTCGCGGACTATAGCTCTCGAGAAAATGTATGGAAACGCTGATTATTTTTCGCAAATCTGTAATAACATACTTTTTGTCATTACAAGATCAATCTCAAGAAAATTTAACAATAAATTTAATCCCCCCTGTGCTTTTGGATAAAATATTTGAGTAGGTACTAATTATGTTGATATTATTTATTGTGGGTTTTATTCATTGTATTATTATATTTGTAGAGTGCATTTTAGCTCATTAAGGTAATACTGCAAACCATTTATCAAAACAAATACACTAATCAAATCATTTCTATTTCAATCTTATAGATCATGTTAATTGATTTTGGGAAAATGTGTGTTACGTACCTTGTCACCATTACTAGAACTATTATAAATATTTTTCATCGTAAAGTGCGAGGACTTTCAAAGGGATATTTGTACCTAAATTATTGTCAGTATCGATAAGTATTGTAACTACAATACTTATCGTTACGGACACTAATCATTTTTACTGTGAGGCCAAAAATAAAGCTGTAAAAGCGTGTACATATTAATATGTCGAATTTAGTAAATTAATTAGATACAACACTACTTTATTATATGCTAAAACTACCTACACTACTACTACATAGAAAGCTATTGGATCATCCATCATCATCTTATTGTAGTTAATAAAGGCACTTTTGCCCGTTAAAAAAAGTAAATTAATTTAATATTCATGAAATTAGAAAAAATAAAATTGAGATAGCTTCCAACAACAAATTTTACATTCAAATACAGCTAGTACACTACATAGATGACGTTACCTTTAACTTTGTTTACTATATTTTTTACAATGCAATAAACAACAACAGTACCAATACGATTTCTTGTACCCATTCCAAATTGTATTTAAATAAGATCTCCATTCGATGTTTTTGCATCTTCAAAATTATTAAAAGAATACTCGCACTGCATTTACATTTTATTTATTAAAAAAAATCTAAATTTGTTTTTAAAAATAACTAATAATATTAACCGTTTTTAAAAAAAATCGGAGAGTAACAATTCGATGGTATATTTTTTTAGTAGTTAATCATAAATGTTTTGGTATTCTTATCCTTGCCTCTGTACAGCAGCCTACTTTTATTAAAGTTTTGGTATCAATACGAAACATTAAACCATTCCGTACCCTTTGAAAAACTCACATTTCCTCATCAGGATCGAAAATTAACTTTTTTTAAATATTAACTTATCAAATACCTAAATGTGATGATATTATTATTCATAAAGTACAATGCACTGTACTGCACTGACAATTAAAAAAAAATAATCGCCTCTCTATACATTTTGCCGCGCGTTGACGAACTTTTTGTATGAGAAAGTTGATTTTTCTTCGTGATTTTCCAAAAGTCCTCGAACAAAAGTTGTTTGTCTAGATGTACTAGACCTGCCCTTAAAAGGTTTTGCGTTCAATACCTATGACCCTGTATAGAGAGATTATAAAGAGGAAAGATTTGATTGTTTGTTTGCTTCGATTAGGCTCCGAAACTACTGAACCGATTTGGAAAATTCTTCCACTGTTGCAAAGCTACACTGTCACTTGTGAATATAAGCTATATTATATTTATTTTTAAATTAGGGATCCTTACTATTTGTCTTCTTTAGCCAATCATACCCGGGCGGAGCCGAGATGGGAAGCTAATATAGCATATTCCATAAGTTTATCTTGTGTATCCATTATCCTTATAAACAACTTTTACTAATGGTACCACCCGCCAATCTCCAAAAGTCAGCTGTTTCATGCAAAAGGTTCATTGACTCTCGACTGCATGATTATGTATGGAAAAGATTTTGTTACGCGATTTCGAGGTTGGTCAAAATTGACATTGATAAACCTCTAAAAATCTCTGCACTTTGCTAAAAAACACCTTACGAGTATATTCTGCATAATAGTACGTTGCATTTATTATTGTGTACTTGCAATATTTCATCTTTTACCTGTGTTTATTTATGCTAATCAAAAACTGAACAATATTTTAAACACAACAAGTACCTTATAGGTAAAAACCATAATCATTTAAACCTAAAAATTCTACTTTGGAATTCTATTTCTACTTTAGAAGCCGATTTAAAAGAAATATTTTGTTTGAAAACTCACCTCGAAAAGTAGAGTCCAGTGATTCGCACTTTTCCACTTTCCTGGTTAAGTTACCTTTAAGAAATCAAACTTGCACTGAACGTTTTTGTTCTAATATAGTTGTTGCATGTTGTATAAGATGAATTTTCCGAGTACAGTTAACGTAACCAAGTGCATTGAGCTCTCACTGATCAACGACTGACTATATGGAACGCAGAACGGCCGACTCCATCGTGTGTACCGAACGAACTGTTGTTTGATTTGACTTCTGAATGATAATTAAGTATTTTGTGATAATAATATTCGCGACGGAACAATAATATCTACTGATGTTAGTAATTAGATCTAGTGAGTATTTTGTAGTATTTTCGAGTAATCTGTTCTCAGAAATGGTTACTCTTTGTACATAATTCCGAAATGTAAATGTTTTTATCGAATACTTTACTTACGAATTATTGACTTTTAATCGACTTCCAAAAAGGAGAAGGTTCTATGTTCGTGTGTATGTTTTTATCTGTGAATGTTCATCGATATTTTCTCCAATTGTAAACTGATTTGAAAATCTTCTTTTGTTGGAAAAGATATATGTATGTTTATACTCCCGAGTTCTCCCCATTTAAATTCCATCATAATCGGATCGGTTTTCGAAATATCAACAATAAATGTGAAAATTGGATACCTACATTGATTCGAGCGAACTATTCAAGTTTAGAACACGATTGACGTCGGTGGTGCCATTTTTTGTGAATTTTTTATTAGAATTAGATTTATTTAGAATATATAATGTTTGTCGTTCTTCCACGCACACCACGGATCGACTTGTTTTTTGAATGGATATGGAGTGTATAATAAATATAATAGGCTTGTTTTAACCAGCAACTTGACTTTTTTTTCTTTTCATCCCAGGAGCTGCGGGTAAAGTAGTACATATATAAGTTTACACTAGTGGTAAAATGTAAATTGGCGTTATTTTTTATGTCAGAAAAATCGTCTACATTGATAATGTCAAAAAGGAAAACCTTTTCTAAATATTTTTTTTGTCCTAACCATTAGGTTTCCGAGATTCGAAATACATATTTATATATACCTACCGGGTGTTTCCGAAAACCGACATATTCTAGTAACTCATTGTCGTCTTATTTAGGACCAACTTTTACCATGCGAGCAATCCTATAGTATTGCGAAAATCAGCAGTCCTGTTCCATACATTTTGGAGACTTTTAACTGATCAATATTTTGTATGTAACAGCTGATTTTACTCCGCGATTTTTGGATTGGTCCCATAGTAAAAGATATGCATAATACTGTGTATAAACTCTGAAAGCCTGTGTACTTTGGAAAGCAACGCCTCGTATATGTATGTGAATGACTATTTTTTATTTTATTTTGAAGAATCGATGGCTAGCCCTGGTGTCCGAGTTTATAACACGCTTGTAGGTCTGTGACATTTCTAAACGATACAAAACAGTCGAGACCTACAATTTAACGTGTCATCCAAGCCACGGCAGTGCTGAGTTATAAACGCCACCCGCTGTCACCCATCCAAAGACTGATCTTGCCGAACGTTGCTGTGATTCGACGATCGCTAACATGACAGATGACCTCAACAGGACCGCAGGAACGCCCTGGATGCAAGCCGCTTCCAACAGGTCTAATGAGCATTTATAGGGGAGGCCTATGTCCAGTGGACATATAGCCTATTACTAGCCTACCAATAGCTGAGAAGAAGAAAAATAACAAAGAAGTTCTTGCAAAGTCCGGCTATACTTTGTACAGTAGCCCAAAAAGCGTAAATCTGGTAAACAAATTTGCAGAAAAAAAAAACCGGTGCGAGTTAGGCTCGCACACCGAGGGTTCCGTACAAATCCAGAAAATTTCACAAAATCGGGAAGTAAGATCTCTATACTATAACCATCGACAAAAAAAAAATATTTCACTTTCTTCGTTATACATCGAAAATTACACATTGTTAAAATAATTAAAAACCCGTTTTAGCATGTGCTAATGAAGTTATTTTATATGATACCTTACATGATACGATTTATGTACTCACTTTGAATTTTGAACCCATATTTTGTGAATTTTGAGGCCCTATTTTTTTGTGATTTAAATAAAAATGTACAGTTTTCAGATTTATTCCTATATGTGTTTTCTGAGACAATGCTTCTCGCCAAATTTCATAGTTCTATGTCAACGGGAAGTACCCTGTAGGATTTGATTTTTGTGAGTGTCGAAGTATGCGGTTTTTTACGACATAAACGGCTCTAACTTTTTAAACGATAACTGAGAAGTTTCATTTTTAACAAATTAAATAAAACTTTGAGGAATGACATTTTGAAAATGTCAAAATGTCAAATGTCAAAATGTTCTAAATTCAATTTTACTTTATCCCCTAGCGGATAAAAACTGCTTTTGCACTCAGATATCGAAGAGCAAAAATACTCTTTCTGAGAGGGAGGGGATGAAAAGAAAATAATTAAACACCGTACAAGGTAATGGCCTAAGCTCCATATATTTGTGCATTATCTCTTTTGGTTGGGTCTGACTTCTTGGACGTCGTCGTCGCGTCGTGGATTTTACGATTTTGTTTTTCACATTTTGTAAAATATATTTTTTAACAAACAATGTAAATTCAATGTAAAGGTTGTCAAGATAAGATAAGCTTTTATTTTCTAAAACAATAAAATTTATGCTCCGTGCATCTGAATATAATTGTTACAAGAAAAAATTTAATGTGTAAGTAATAAAATGATTTATTCGGCGTAATAACTTTGTCTTAGCTACAACATTAATGTTACTTCCAGTAGTCGGAAATACTATGTCGCCCGCCTCTCTTGGTCTCTTTTGCTTTCGTCTATCCGGATGTTGATTCTCCTCTTCAGGTCGCATTTTTCACCAAAACTCGACGAAACTGGGTACAAAGGCTATATAAATATTTATGTAACACTAGTTTTTACCCGCGGCTTCGCCCGCATGATATTTTAATTTTTGACGCAATATCATTATAATTTATAGCCTATGTGTTATTCTGATATATAAGCTATATTATTGCAAAGTTTCATCTCAATCCGTTCAGTAGTTTTAAAAGAGTAACAAACATCCATACATCCATCCATCCATCCATCCATCCATCCATCCATCCATCCATCCATCCATCCATCCTCACAAACTTTCGCGTTTATAATATTAGTAGGACAAGTGTTACTAACGCGTGTTTTTTTTGTGGCTGACAGCAAGTGTACTATAGTTTCGACCGTATTTGGTGATCATTATGCGCACTTCACACATCATATTCAGTGCATGGAGCACTAGCGCGCGGGTTCGTCTCCCGCGACTCGAGATCTTTACTATCTAATACTATTTTATTATCTCTTGCAAGTACATAAATCATTCTTTACTATTGCTAACTGTACAGGCTGGCTTGTTATCTCATCTTTTTTGTAACCTTCATCATCTAAACAACTGGGATAAATGCTATAACCAGTTTTTACAGTTAGACATCTGATTGCTCATACACGTACTCGTATACATAGATGTTTATTTTGTCTTGTCGTTTAAGGGTAGACCGAGTTTGGCAAATATCTCAGTCGCACATTTGTTCATTTTTGACGAAATCAAATTACTGGACTGAGATAGAGTGTAGTAATAATGTTTTATCGAATTTTTTTAATAATTTTTTTTTTCTCACTATATTGTATTATAAAAGTAATTAAGTACTTAATTCAGTATACACGACAGTAAAACGACGGTATCATACGTTATTTTTTTATAACTTTCTGAAATGAATATTACACACGATATTCTAAAAAACTAATTGCATTGTAATCATCACTACATAATTATTATAAAATAATATCGCCTTATGTGTCTGTTTGTGTATTCGTTTAGATCCTCTAAAGTCTAAATTATAGAGTGCAAAGTTTCTTTTTAAAAAATGAAGGTTCTAAATTGGACTGTGTTTATCTTTTGTACGTATGTTACGCTATTACTCTATCAATTATGAACCGATTTTGATGATTATTTTTTTGTTTGGTAGATCATACTTCAGAGGCCCCATTTCAATTTTATCGTAATAGGCTGAGCCGATTTTTGTAATTATCTATCTGAAAGTTTACAAATTTTGTATTTCTTTTTTTTACTTTCACCACTAGGTCGACAGGAAGTACTTATATAGGTTTGGATTCTCTTTCTCTTTTTTTTCTCTTTCTCATTTTGTGTAAAATAAATTATATATAAATATAAATATTTTGGGACATCTTACACACGGCCTCTGACCCCAAACTAAGCAAAGCTTGTGGTATGGCTGCCAGATACAACATACACAACACTACAACATATGCTGATATACAACATATGCTTATTTTTAAATACATACTTATATAGATAGTAACTAAATAACACCCAGGCACAGAGCAAACACAAATGTTCATCACATAAATATTTGCTCTGGGTGGGGATCGAACCCACGCCTCTTCGATCCAGAAGTTAAGGTCACTAACCACTGAGCCACCGAAACAGTCATAAAGTGCTATAAAGTTTTTCACAGTTTATAATCCAAGTAAAGTGTTCATTGACTTCAGCATTCAGACTATAAATGGTGTTGACTTAAGTTATTTTCATAACTTTCGTTGACCCTAAGCCTTGAATGCTAATTACGAGTTGATATCACGCCGCGTTTCTGATAAAAGAATGTCTTGATAGACAGACAAACGGACAACCGAGTAACTCTATATGGGTTCCTTTTTTCCTATTGTGGTAAGGATAAGGACTCCTAGAACAGGATTAAATTAAACAAAGAAAAGTTTGCTTAAATTATGTGTATAGTTACTATATCTTAATATTATTTTAAACTTATCTCGGCTATTCTTCAAATTAGCCCTTTTTTCCTAATTACCGTACCCTTAATTTTTTTCGTTTATTGGGCTCAAACTAAAAATTTTAATTTGATAGTATTACTGATTATGCAATCCCGGGATACGTAAAAACTTGCTTATCGGAGAATGGCTGTTAATTCATACCAATGAAAAATAATAAAGGGTACGGTAATTAGGAAAAAGGAGCTAAATTGAAGAATGACCGATCTGTGATCTACAGAACAACTTCGTATTTAATTCCGTCGTAGTAAAACCATACTCTACATTTTTTCTGACCTTTAGGCGTTAAAACTTCATCCGTTTCATAATACAGAGGTTTTTCTTTTGAGAAGTCTACGTTTTGAGGGTTATTTGTATACGTGTTATATTTTTTTGGCTGTAGTTTTGTATTGTAGTAAGAATCTTCGTAGGGATTTGGATAAAATTTGCTATTTGTTTGATCCTTATAAAGTTTCCAAGAGTTAGTTGGATCAGCTAATACTTTAGGACTTTCTGAAGGTAGAAGTTTACCAACCGCTACGTTAGAATACCAATTAATATATGGCTGTACTGGATAGAACTGGGGATATTTAGCTATTGGATAGTTTGCTACCGGAGTACTAGCCGGATAGTTATTTACATTTGGAGAAGTGTACACTTGGATATTATTTGGATCTGCTTCGTTGTAAGTCATCACTTCATTTTCTGGTAAGATGCCTTTGTTTCTAGCTTCAATTTCACTTGGCAGCAAAGATATTTTGTTTTGACTCGGTGTTACTTTTTCTGTTTCTATTGGTGTATTAGGTTTACTGTCTATGTAGTAATTGAAAAGACTAGTAGTCTCATTGAATAGGTCTGGTCGAAGATTATTTTGAGTAATAATGTCTTCAGTGTTTTTGGAATATTTGTGATGTTCGACGGGACACGTGGGTTGGTCGTCAGGTGTTTCGTACCAGTCTTCTTTGATCATGTCTGAGGCTTTCTCGGCTATCATGATGATGGGGGCGTTGGTGTTGCCGCTGACGATTTTTGGCATGATGCTGCCATCTACCACTCTGAGGTTTCGTATGCCGTATACCTGAAATAAAGAAAAGAAGGTAGTTGGCGCATTGGCGTAGCTAGTATTTACATAGGAAACGATGCCATCTGTATTTGGTAACATTTAAGATGTTGATAGAACAATTCTTTATTATACACACCCAGACTCTAAAAACCTAGTGGAACTTATGACTAGAGTAATCGCTGGCGGAGTCATCGTTAATAAATAATAAATACTGGGGGGTGTTACAATCTGTTGTGTGGCTTAGAAGATCTAAGGGAATACAAAGACAGACAAACAACACAGGCGATTTTGCTTCATAATATGTAATCGATAGTGATTTATCTCTAGTATATGAATGAATGACTTGGACGGAAATATTTATTTCACCTTCATGGGTGTAAGCAGCTATCACTAGATGTATCGAATTAGCTTTCTGTCTTCCTGTGCATTTATTATAGTTGTTTATTATTCGTATCTTGTGGGATTAAACTGACCCGCAGTCTGTGGTGGACGACCGCAGCAGGGTTGTCCACAGGATCGATAATGCAGGTCCCGTTGGGTCGTATGAACTCGTATGGTATATCGTCACGGTGTGTTACGTCCGTAACAGCTGATGTTCTGAGTAGCCAGGGTTGCTCCCAGGGTTTGAATATCTCGTGGGAAAATGGTACTCACCCGTAGTCTGGGATCAACGAACGCAGTAAGTTTGTTCACAGGCCCTATCATGCCGGTTCCCACAGGGTATTGCGTCATCAGGATATGTTACTTGGCTGTACACTCGAGGTGTTCATAATATGACAGATAAAAGCGAAGATTGGTGCATCTTGTGGGATAGTACTAGCAGCATGGGATCAACGACCGCAGCAAAGTTTTCCCCGGGTCCTATAATGCCGGTCCCGATGGGTGGTATTGTCTGTCTTGAGTAGTCTCTAATCTAGTCTAGTTGACATTCCAGGTTCTCATTAGACAACAGCTCATGTTTCGAGTAACCAGGATTGCGTCAAGGGTTGCAATTTTATGTGGGATGATACTCACTCGTAGCCTGGGGTCAACGACCGCAGCGGGATTGTTCACAGGCCCCATCATGCAGGTGACGACGGGGTCGCATATTAGGTATCATGTTGCGTTACCTGGTTTTACACTCGAGGTTCTCATACATACGTCAGCAGCTAATGTTTCGAGTAGACGGGGTGGCTTCTACCATTGATGTTTCTTGTGGGACTCACCCGCAGCCTGGGGTCAACGACCGCATCAGGGTTGTCCACAGGCCCCATCATGCAGGTCCCCACAGGGTGGTATATCGTCAGGGTGTGGTGTCTGGCTTGACATTCCAGATGCTCATATGACAGCAACTGGTGTTCTGAGCAGCCAGGGTTGCGTCGTGAGTTGGGACGTGTGTTCAGCTCCTTCAAAGCTGGCTGTTCGATCAGAGATTGGATAATGCGAGCGCCCTCAATCTGAAATACAATCAAGAAAGATACAATATTTATTGTAGTAGATTGTAGATACGTAAATTTTCCCGCGGTATTTGGTTTCATCCCAAAATAAATAAAATGCTAACATAAAATATTATGAAATATTTTTTGATTGGGTTTGTAACTCTGACTCAGACGTGATATGAAATATCAGCCCTTGATTTATTTTGTCGTAGCAAAATATTTTTGCTGTTAAAAATATGTATAATTATTGAACTTGTGCAACCGCGTCGCTAGATTGTTTGAGATATTTCACTTCAAGTATTGTCATGTATGTAATAGGGAGCTAAGTTAGTATTTAATAGTATTTTTTTAAGCTTTTTCAAGTATTTTATATAACATACAGATAAAGTTTGACGACGATGAAAGCATAACTGTTCTTGGACTCTAAAGAGCTTCAGATTTCTTTAGAGCCCAAGAAAAGTTATGTTATACCATTACTAAACTTATTTATAAAATGAACAATCAAAATGAAGCTTACCAACACTTTTATATCGTCCGGATCGGAGAAATAATTTGGAACTATCATCGGCCTCGAATGCGGATCGGCATCTCTTAGCTTGATGTAACCTCTACTCTTCGGCCTCAATAACAAAGGCACTATTGAAAACGATGGCTGGTACAAAATATCTTCATACAAAGCTGCGTAAGTCTCGTCCGTAAGACCGTTCGCTCGTTTCCCAAATAATCCACCATCCATATTGTCTGCCGTAGGAGCTATGAACATCTGAATGTCCGGATAGTCTTCACTGGGATCTTGATACTTTGTGTTCACAAACGCCATCGCTTCAGCTTCCATCATACTGTACAACATTCCAGTTTTTCTCATTATAAAGCTTATTAAAGCATCAAGCTCCATTGCTGTTTTCATATTGAAGCAGTAATCTGAACCGTTTTTGTTTGGATTGTCGAATAGAAAGGAATGGCCTCCCATCGCTACGTGATCTTGAAGATTCTGTCCAACACCCGGTAGATTCACTATTGGGTATATACCAAGTTCCTTCAAATGCCCTGCATCTCCGATGCCCGATAGCATTAACAGTTGCGGTGATTGAATGGACCCCGCTGATAGAATAACTTCTTTACTAGCTTTTACGATGCGCTGTTGCCCGTTTTTTTCAAACTTTACTCCGTACGCTCTTTTATGTTCGTCTATTAATATTTTTGAAACAAAAGAATGAACACTGACATGTAAATTATGTCTCTTAGATGCAGGTCGTAAGAAAGCTTTCGCACTGCTGCAGCGGAGGCCATCTCGTACGGTTGCATGAGAACGTGTGAAGCCGGTTTGGTATTCTCCATTCACATCTAATATTGAATACCCTAATTGCTCGGCAGCTTCCAAAATCTTTTTAGTGATAGGTTGCTCGAATTTAAAATTTTCTATTGTCAATGGTCCTCCAGTAGCATGATATGGACTTTCTTTCACATCTAAAATTTGCATGTCTTCAGATTTCAGAAAATATTTAAACACGTCCTTATAAGACCACCCAACGTTGCCCATTTGCTCCCAGTTATCATAATCACGTTTATTGCCTCTAATATAGAGCATAGCATTTAAAACACTAGAACCGCCAAGAACTTTGCCTCTCGGCCATTTGCACTTCCCGCTAATCATATTCAGACAATATCCTTCATTTGGTTCTGTTTCGAATTGCCAATCTATGGCTGATAGTTGTAACGTGGGAAATAACACTGGTACATCAGATAATACGTTTTCGTCTTGTCCTGCTTCAAGAAGTAGCACTTTCCATTCTGGGTTCTCTGAAAGTCGGCTAGCCACTACAGCACCGGCTGATCCCCCACCGACCACTATGAAGTCGTAGCATTCGTACAGCTGATCGAATGGATGATCCCTTACTCGATGTTCGGCATCTTCTATGTCCGGCCTGTAGAGATGTATCGCCAAACGAAGCATCACAAGCACTCCTAGTCCAGGGATGAGCCCCAGAGTTATTCTTGTATTGGATAGCAAGGCTTTTGCAGCCAGTTGCGCGTCGGTCGACATGTCGTCGATTCGCGTGACTGACTATACGAGCTCATCGCAGATAATAGGAAAAACTCTTCATATCAGAATCCTAAATGTCGGAGTCAGCAAGGGCATTGTATGTGACGTACTGGTGAATCATTGTGCAAGTGTTAGGTAGAGTTATACAGCTAATAGAAAAGTAAAAGTCATACGAATATTACTACTATTAGCCTTCAGCTTCACCCTTCACTTTACCTAGATATAGGTGAAAGGTTCCATTTTCTCGTTTACTTTCAACCTTTTAAGTAACGTATTCAATTGTTTATTCCAATGATTGTAGTAAACATACTTGAACTAAGTTCTTATAGGCGAAGTAGCTGGCCTTGGTGTCTGAGTTTTATGCCGCCTGAAGGCATCTGACATACATAAATCTGTGTAAAATAACCGGAATCTACAATTTAACGTGAATTTCATTTGAATAAAAAAAGTGATTTGAGTATTGTACAGTTCTAAACTATTCATGGATCTGCATTTTCAAGACATCCTACTCAGCAGTTTGACTCACGGAGTACAGTAGCGACTCTCGTTTGTCAACTTGTTACGATATCATTATGCACATTTGACCCACTTCTAATCAATGTATCATTGTTCTGCAATCAAACATCTGATATGATGTAATCATTCAAATAATTTATTGTTATCGACTGAAACAACAATTTCAAACTTAACACTAGAACAATTAAATAAATAAATAGACTGATAAGCAATATTTACATCTTATTATTATTATATACTACGGGACTAAACGCGCACTAAAATTACGAGATAAATAAATACCTCCTCATCCCTTTATCCCGATTAGTCCCGTAGTATATAATAATAATGTGTTCAAATCGCGAAAGTTTAAAAACAATATTTACATCTGTCTTATAATACTGATAAATTAATTCTTTAGTTTGTACATTCTAATGTATAATTGTGCAGGATGACGCATCAACTAAAAAAAATCAAGGAACAATTTAAATCAGCAGTAGTTTAGTTGATTCGTCATGTGATGGCGTTGTAAGAGTTACAATTCAATACACCTAATTATACATAGTATCTTGACATTCTTCGCTTCAACCAAAATTCTTTGATCATGTCACTGCCTTTTTCTCCAATCATTATAATAGGAGCGTTTGTATTCCCGCTGACTAAGTTAGGCATTATGCTGCCATCTATAACTCTCAGACCTTTTACTCCGTACACGCGCAATTCATTGTCGACTACTGCTTCTGGGTCCCAGTATGGGCCCATTTTTGCTGTGCCCACAGGATGGTAGATCGTACAAGTGTATTGTCTGATCATGCACTCCCAATATGCATCAGAATACCTCTTCAAACTGACACAAGCGGGAAACACGTGTTTATTCAAAACTGATCCATGTCTTTGAAAGGCTTCCGTCCTTGATAGAGCAACAGCAATCTTAACGCCTTCGACCAAAGTCTTCACGTCCATCTCATCAGTTAGGTAGTTTGGATAAATGTACGGATAGTCGTATGGGTTTGCGCTGCGGAGTTGGATAAACCCTTTACTTTTAGGACGGAGTAGCATAGGTATGACGCTCCACACGTCCATGTTATTGATTGGTCGAAATACAGCGTCGTAGAATGTATCCTTCAAACCATGAATCTTCCGAATCTGTTCGCCGCCGTCAGAATTCGTTGATCCTGATATGAAGTGGAACTCGATATCTGGGAAGTCATCGGTTTCGTTGGCGTACTTAGTGTTTACAAAGGCGAGACCTTCTACACCTCCCATTATTGTCAAAGGGCCTTCACCTAAAACTGCGTACTCCATTAGAGTAGTCATTGTATGAAGCCGATTTTCCACAATCGATATAGGTTTCTCAACCATAAATGCTAAACCACCCAACCCGATGTGGTCTTGAAGATTTTTTCCAACTTTGAGATTTTGTATCACTGGTATGCGATGCTTAGTCAATTCTTCAGCGGGTCCAATCCCTGATAGCATCAATAACTGAGCCGAGTTGACTGTCCCAGCTGAAAGTATTACTTCTTTTCTAGCTCTGACGCGATGCACCATTTTGTTTCTGACAAATTCAACTCCAAACGCTATCTTCGTCCTCGGATCAATTAGGACTTTTGTCACATGAGAATGCATTGCTATGTGTAAGTTGGTGCGGTCTTTTGCAGGCCTCAGAAAAGCTTTTGATGTGGAACAGCGACTGCCTCTTCTTAAAGTGCCCTGGGCTACCATGAATCCAGTTTGGTTCTCTCCGTTTATGTCTCTGTTCATGTATCCCATTTCGATTCCCGCATCAATAAAGCTGGACACTAATGGGGTATGGTATGGAGCTTCTGAAACCGTCAAATAGCCCCCAGTACTATGATATGGCGTCTTGGCTAGGTACGGATTCTGGTTATCTTCGGATTTCTTGAAGTAATAGAGCACGTCTTTGTATCCCCATCCTTTGTTCCCTAATGCTTCCCATGTGTCGTAATCTCTTTTATTTCCTCGTAAGTACAGCATGTAGTTGAGAACTGAACTGCCTCCTAGGACTTTTCCGCGGGGCCAATTACAGCGACCTCCATCCATGGCTGAAATAATAAAAAATGTTCTTGTAAAAAATATTGTTTTTACAATTTTGCGATGCGAACCCGTGTTGGATCGCTTGTCAACTACAAAATTTCCAAGTAAGATAAACATGAGTAGGTAGTTACCTAAGCAGCTGGTGCCCTGCGGCTCCGTTTTGTACTTCCAGTCCAACTTGCTGAGCTGTAGGTATCCTGCCAGGAGTGGTACGTCGGAGATCTCGGTCTCATCTCCACCTGCCTCCAGCAGTAACACGTTCCAGTGACCGATCTCGGAGAGACGGTTCACCACTACCGCACCTGGAATTTAGAGTAAATTGATTTTTAACACCTAAGCCTTGCATGTCACATCAAGCGCCTACTTAATTTTTTAGCAAGTTTATTTTCGCTCAATAGATGTATTTTCATGCAATTTTATACTTTCAGTTTTCGGGTCCTTAAATGTATATCCCAATCAAAAGCATAATCAATATTGCAGGAGCGCAGTAAGTGTGAAATTTTTGCAAGGTTTCTCTTCTAAAGGGCAGAAGTAAATAACGTAAATCACAATTTTTTGTCCTTTTTATAACATTTTCGATAATTTGTGGTAGATTTTCTAACGCGATACGGTATTTTGTAACGGTATTACACCCCATAATCATACCCCCCTTCGTTACTTGCTTAAAATTTATTTTTTGTTGTATAAACGGAATGAAAAATATGGAATCGAAACTCTTTATTCAACCCATTGGTTGTTACTGCCGTCCGATGCAAGTGAATCATTGCTTTCATTTTGTATAATTCCTGAATGCACGGCGATGCTCTAGATTTTGCAGCTTAATGGCTACACCAAATCTAAGCTGTAATAACTAGTATCTAACCTGTGACTAAGCTATTTGAGTTATAAATAAGTATGGATATTTGGTTGACGTGTCTACTCACTGACCAGCAGACCCGGCGCCGACCACTATGAAGTCGTACTCTGGCAGCAATACACCATCATCGAGCTGGCCGGGCCTTCCTTCTGGATCGTTCTGGTCGTACTGGTAGTACGCTATAGCCGCTACCAGCATTGGGATGAACCATGCTACCTAGAAATTGAAACGAACTTGTTACTAAAGTGCTTAAAAAATCTGTCATTTGTGTTTACATTTTTGATCTCACAACTTTATAAGATGAAGAATAGTTAAAAAGATAAAGGCCGAATCAAACTTTTTGGCGGCTGTGATGTTAGCTACAAGCTGCGCAAAACCCAATCCTGAGAAAAACTCACATAACAGCTACACGAGGATTGAGTTTCGCGCCTAACCTAACCTCACTTCACAACCGCCAAGAAGTTTGATTCGGCCTATACAACAACTCAAGCAGTACCTAGCAGCAGTCAGTTCTTTGAACTAATTCTAAGGAACATTTCAATAACGCCTGTTAAAAATCTTTTAGAAACGTTGCAAGGGCGCCGAACGGCATTTGAGTTGCGCTTTGCGCTATCAATCACCAGCCAGCTGAGTATAGTTCGAGTCATTTTGTATGGTGTATGCTCAGACCCAATATATTACTTGGTTTGAGGCTATAGCTTATCCGTGGTGGTCTAGTGGTAGTAACACCCAACCTGCAATCGTGAGGTCGTGGGTTCAAATCCCGATCCCGTACCAATGAGTTTCTTTAGAACTTATGTACGGAATTTCACATCATTGGCTTTTCGGTGAAGGAAAACATCGTGAGGCAACCTGCATACGTCCGTAGAACAAATTCGATGGCGCATGTGAATCCACCAACCCGCACAGGGCCAGCGTGGTGGATATGGCCCAATCACCCTTCGTGGGTAGGCCTACGTCCTGCAGTGGACTGTTAAAAAAAGGCTGATACAGTACTAGGGAATAAATTGGCGGAAAGACAATTCATCCCTTTGCTAGGGGTGTTGTGCAGGCTGTTATGAAAGCATTAGCTGATATCAATACCTATAAAGAGGCTAATCAGGCCAGGGGGGTAGCTATCGCTGTATCAGCCGTATCAATGATATGGGGCCCCCAGGCTACAGGGGTCCCCGTACGGTACAGTACAGTACAGTATGGCTTATGGTTTTTCTATAGACTCGCACTAATGCTATACATGAATAGCATTAGTACGGCGGCTCTGAATAGTATTGAACGTCGCACTTACAGGTATTTGACCCGAAAAACCTGGCCATAACTACGAATATCTATCGCGTTGTTTCAATGAGAACATCTTATCTTTACTTACAGAGCAAATCGACTCAATGTAGTAAGTAGTAAGCTCAATAAATTCTGCAAATGTTTTGAATTCAAACTCATCATCATAATATAACAGAACAATGAAGTAGGTAATAGTTTATGTCAAAAACTAATTATTTTTACCTGCGAACCGGCCGCGGCGGCGATGGCCGTACCAGACAGCACATCGGCAGCCGCGTTCACTATCATGCTCATCTTGACCCCTGAAACAGTATAACATATAAAATTATAAACCTTTATTAAAATAAAGTTTGTATTGGCTGGTGGCTCTGGTCTGGTGGTGGTTTGGTGTCAGAGTTTTGAGAGCCACCTATAGGCCTCTGACATGGCTAACCTTTCTAAGTAGGTACTGACACTTTTTGTATACTGTCATTGTTTTCTATGCATTCTAATGTTATTGTTGATTTACGTCGCCTTATTACAAGCTTTTATATATTTCTTTAAATTGTAATGGATGTACTCGTATGTATGTAAGTTCGGGTGGAATCTCGTAAATTAAATTTGACCTACATCCAGGTTTTCGATTGAGCTGAAATTTTGCACGCATGTGTATATCGCGAGACAATGCAATAATATTGTACCATGGAGCTGATCTGATGATGGAGTCGGAAGGCCATAGGACTAAACAAGATATATCCTCGTGTTTGGGCTCGTTTTACTTGTCTTGGCTAGCACTCTGCTGCTGCATGATATCCAGGATCTCAAAAGCTTGTACGAGTATTTTTTTATAATAATTTGCAATTGTGTTTTCCAGTAGCCATCTCTTTTCAAAAGAGTATATTAGATACAGCGCACCGCATACATGACGCATTTTACAGAAACATTTAATTTTCAATTGTACCTATAACATTGCATTTTTACAACTTGTACTATGAAAGCTCAAATAGCGAAAAAGTTGTTACATGCTAAATGTACTGCCTTTGGTTATTAGCTATTGTAACAAACATTAACTTTATTATGTCTTTTTTGATTATTTTTTTTAACATTAGATGTCACAGTTGCAAATACTTAACACATAGGGACATAATTAGATGCAGCTGATTTTTAAAACGTTAGAATCATTTCTAACGTTCGCAAAGAATCGCATGCTATGCCCATGACCATTTACGCATATGTACAGTCGTTCTAATGATTCAATTAATATAGAGCACCTGTACTAGAGTATCATGCGATGTTCTACATCAAAGCATTGCAGTCACGAAACTTACGAAATAATCACTGGAATAGAAACTAAACAGTGCACGCAATATCATCTTTAGGCCACAGCTTCACATCGGCGACAGATAATTATGTTTTTTACCTACCTTTAAACGGCTTTTCACTGGGCCACAGCTGTCTCTTTCACACATTTGCAAGTTGATTTTTAAATTCAGAGGGGTTAGTCCAGGTTTTCATGTAAATTTAAACTATAGCTGTTTCCGTATGGCTCTATACATTTTTGTACAGCGCCTCTGGCGGAAACGAGGATGAACTAACCAAAATGTATGGTATGCCCATTTTTCTACCGGATTATTGTTTTATTTTTCTAGTTTAAGTTGTTTTGTAATGTATGGTGTGAAAATAAAGTAATTTTGTATTGTATTGTATTGTATGGAGCAAGCGAACGCGAAAGTTTAAGTAAACTACACAAAACCTGGGCTAAGGGCTCGTCAGTAGCGTCACGAGTAATGAACAATTTCCCGACTAATTATATTGTAGAGACTTAATCAGCTATAGAAAATTGGTTGTTCCACGTGAGAGAAATTTCATATAGCACTACTAGTTGTGCCAAACAGTAGAGCCACGGGGGATGAACAATGCCATATCCATTCAATGCCCGAATTTGTAAAAACCTCTATTAATATAATTACTTGTGTTTGTGAAAATTTTATTTAAAAAAAATATAATTATTTATGTATTCGACTGTTAAGCATTGTATGTACAATAGTAATTAAGTTCTCACATAAGTGAAAATGTAAATTTCTTGTTGAGAAAATAAAACTCATATATATTCTTATATATATATAAATAATTAAATTCTTTAACCAGAAGATATTATCAATCACTAGCTGCTAGTGTTAGTGTCGTGTCTCTAAAGAGCGCCTTCGTAAGAGAATGCGTCGAAGCGCCAACCGCGCCATACGTTCCGATTTCCGTTATAAAACGTCTTCACATATTACGGTCACCTCTTTACTCATATTATGACGCATTTTTCATATTTAACGTTTTCCTATACCATGTAGAGAGCCACAGGCTAACTAAGGTTATTTACATAGCCCAGCGGGTTAGCAAGTTGAAATGACAGTAAGCTAGACACAGTGCGAAGAATGGATGGCCGATGGACCTTTACGTAAGAAATCCACCGACAAGTGGACCGCCGATCCAATAAAAACCGCAGGAATACATTCGATGCAGCACGGTACACATAAACTGATTACTTCTTGACAATTTTAGGACTAATCCAATCATAAAAATAAATCAATCTGCGTTTCTGATTATATTAAAATAACAACATAATATTATATTTTACGTATGCATGCAAATAATTCATTCAGACTATTATACAGTGCCCTCTGTACAATAGGTCCTATAACGAAACAGCCACTCTGATTCCAGTCTTGTTCTATCAAAATGTCGCATGCAAATTCATACAATGTTAAGGAGTGTAAATTAACCATAGATTAATCAGGTCAGGCATCAGTATTAAGTCATCAATCAATCAAGTCATCATTATTAGATTTTAATTGGCACATCACCGAAGACATTATTGTGTCTACACACCAAAGCCGGCGCGGCGGGCTAACCTGGTGGCTTTAGAATGTTGGAGCAAGCGGAAAAACGTGCCTCGGGCATGGTAACGAATAAAACACACGCGTGGAAACCATGGCGTATTAAATATGCCATGGTTTCCACGCGTGTGTTTTATCCGTTTTTTTGCATACTAGTAAAACAAATTTTGTTTTACTAGTATGCAAAAAAATTACTAAATTAATAAATAAAATTACAACCTCTAATATTAATCTCAATATCTTTCAATTGCATCAGTTTAAACTTTAGCGAATCGGTCCACTAGTTTGGGAGCTGTGGTGACAGAGACAGATGTATGATAGAAGCAGAACCTAACACACGTGAAACTTTAAACCACAGAATTACCAGAGGGATAATGTGGTCGATCGAGAAAAGAAAGAAAAAGATGCAATGATTTAATATGGCATGATTTAGAAAGAGACATGAAAAGTGTCTCGATTCAGAGCCTAGTTGCCGTGTTTTTCTCTCTGTAGTGTCAAATCTCAATACATATTTGACAGATTTGACAAGTCTGGGCAAGATTTTCCATACAATTTTGTGATTAAGAATTGCCTCATGCGACAACAGCGCTGTTTCTCTAGTTGTAATAGCTCTGTGATTTAAACACTTTTGTTTTCATTTTTTAACAATTACAATTATCTTTCAACAGTTAGGGGGATATAAAGCTAAAATAGGTGGCTATACCCGCCAGGTTGGACGCAGCGGGCCTTCCGCCGGACTACGGGCTTTAGTGTGTAGACTCCTTTACAACTAAGGTGTTACATCACGGTGCCATTTCACCGGAACTCGTTATCATTCTGGATGGCGAGCGCTGCAAGTAAACACTTTGGTCACGGCCCAACACACCCGCCTCACTTTCTCATAAGTTTTTTGTCCTCCGAATGTTGCAATTGTTTTCTTTTGCATTATTTTTACTATGGGCCTTATGAGTAATCTCAAAGTAGCCCAACGTGTTATGTGCTATGAACATTCTTTGGAGAGGGCTATGCTCGGAGTCTTTCTGCCAAATAGAGTAAAGAATAACGAGATCCGTAGATGAACTCAAGTTATCGGCATGGCCTAGCGGATTAGCAAATCTAAATGGCAGTGAGCAGGGCACATTCGTAGAACGGATGGACGATGAGGCCTTAATCAATAATTAATCAATCAATAATATTTACTTCCAATAAATTAAATTAAATGTATATGTTCTGCAGCACCTGCACTAAGTAATACTTGTGTCGTAGGTGACTGCATTCCCATCAAATAATGAATGAATTAAAGTTCTTGAATAGAGACCACATACAAGCAAACGCAGCGTATTTTGAATTTGTCCATAGGGCCCACAGTGAAAGATGTACGTGTGTCACGCTGGTGAATAAGAAACTTTACCTATATTATTATCACTGCGCACAAGACATGACACTAGCCTAATGTTTAGCGCCAAGCATGCACATAACAGGTCAGTGTCATTAACAATTTTGAAATAAACCAGTTCAAAACTTCATATGGTAGAGCCTTAGAGTATATAGTTAGTTATTTATTCTCTAAGGGTAGAGCACTATTCTCCTCTCTCTTTTTGCCCTGTAATTTCGCTGAAAACATTGTCATTTACTCAAATTGATAATAATAAATCTTACGAAAATTAATGATACAATAACAATTAATACTCAATTACCGTCCTGAGTTCTCAAGTTAATTTATCTTAATCAGTGCACAATTTTCTTAATTCATTAGCGTCTGATTATTTTTTCTTTCCGCTCTAGAGAAAGACGGATGCGATTCGTGGGATTTTTCACTCGAGCCATTCAATATTATACAATCGTTCTATGATTTAGAAGTGAATCATGCTGGGAGCCCAATTTTCGAAACGTTAGAGTTATTTCTAACGATCACAAAGGATCGCATGTTATGATCTCTCGTTCGCACAAGCATAGATTTTCAATGCTCGTTGCTGCTCTTACTCGGTCTCGTGACCATTTACGGAAACGTTGATGTCATGATGACTGGATAAAAAGGAATATTATTATAATTAGTCCGTTAGATTATTAAAAAATAATGGACACGTATTTTTTTTTGTCAATCAAATAATAAATGACAAAGATTAATCTTGTCAAGGTTTCGGAGTGGGGGCTCGTGACGTCACTATTGCAGGTGGCATTTACTGAGCGCTACCATGGCTTGGATGACACGTTAAATTGTAAGTCCCTGTTGTATTAACCGGTCAATCATATCAGAGGCCTTCAGGTGCCTTAAAAAACTCTGACACCACGCCTAGCCACCCGGTCTATACTACATATTAAACGAAACGTGAGAAAAAAAAATACTATTATGTACCTATATTATTATTTTTTTCTTATAACTGTCTAACTAACACGGTTCATGAGATACAGCCTTGGTGACAGAAAGACGGACAACGGAGACTTAGCAATAGGGACCCGTTCTCACCCTCTGGGACCCTCAAAAGAAAAAAATAAATAAATTTGTTATTTGAATTGCAACTTACACATTTGAATCTTGCCACAGTGTTAATATTATTTGAATGAGGCGACATCGCCAACCTACCGCCTAATATATCGAATGCATCCTTTACTTATGTCATTACGTGATGCATTTTTGGGATGGTTTTGAACCAAATTTTCTAAGCTAGATTAGCATGCGCGTCATATTAAACACTTATAAATTATTTACATTGCGTTAGAAAGAGGCAAAGCTATGTTTTACACATGTCGTTAATGCTAACAGTGCAGGCGGAGAAGAGGGGGTCGAAAGAAAATTGCTAAAATCATCTCTCGTATACATAGAAACAAACTTAATGGCCTTTTTGAAGTATGCCACAAGCTGCACATATACATCCCTACTCCTTGTAGCCCTTGTAGCCGCTGAATTATGAATTTGCTACAACCCAACGACTCACCTCGTATTCATTGGCACCATTAAGTTTGTTTCGGCATACAGCTAAAAAAACAATTATTATTAGTTCGTTAGTCGTAGTATCAAAAAACCGCCAAAATCACCTCGCGTACCGTGATTATTGAATGCTCCCTAATAGCACGGTAATGGTGTCTGATAGAGTCACCACTCTCGCTTTCTCGCGCGTAAGCTGCGTAAGCATTTATACTATTTATCACATAGTTGCGAATTTATTTGCGTACTAATTAACATTACTAGCAAATAATAGATATATAATAAATAGTCTCAATCTATGTATTATGTGATTTTTTGACCGACGTAACGGAGGAGGTACTCAATTCGACGCGTATAATATATATTTTTTATGTATAACCACGCAAAACTTTTTACATAGTAGTCCGATTTCGATAATTCTTTTTTATTCGGAAGAAAGATACTTCGAAGTTGGTCCCATTTAATTTTATCGAAATCGGCTATTCCATTTTTGATAAAACAACAATAAATTGTGAAAAATGCTACATCGATCGTCCGAAATATTCTCGAATTCTGTACACGGTTGAAGTTGCTCATGCCATTTTTTGCAAAAAAATATTATATCTAATCAGTTTGTCATTTTAACCAGTCATCATCATCCACAGCCTTCGTTATCCCACAAGCTTCTATCTTACTCTTTTAACCAGTAAGTACTAAATTCTATCTTACTATTTTAACCAGTACTGCATCATGCGCAGATTTACAGAGAAATAAATACTCATATTAATAATTATGAACAATTTTTAGTATTTGACTAATCCAGCAAGAAAGCAATGCATTTTTGGGAGGGTGCATGCATTTTGTCGAAAGTCAGTAAATTTTTTACTAGTTCAGAATTGTCCCAAAGTAAAGAAGTTATTTATGATGATTCATTATAATATGTATTATATGGTCCCGGTTGTTTTAACCGTTTAGCCATGTCAGAGGCCTTCAGGCGGCCTAAAAACTCTGACACCAGGGCTAGCCACCCGGCCTATACGAACTTACTTACTTACTTATTATAATATGTACTGTTGCAGCTCATTGGAATGTTATAGATGTAGCACGATTAACCAGAACGTGAGTTAGATGTTTTACGTGATAGATAGCGCATACCTCATAGATATGATTTAGTATATAAGCTGTTGTTATTATTTAATAAATGATACATTACACATTGACATAGTGAGACTCTAGTATCTTATTGTCTTCCATCCGCCACCCCGGCAAATTGGTGACCCCGAGTGCAGTATCAGTGGGGGCCCCACTGCCATACCGGCAAAGTGGTGACCCCCCACCCGAGTGTCGCGCAATGTAGTGAACACGCAAGAAGATTTGGGGGGTTGACGATAAATCAGCTGGATGACGTCAGACCTGTACCCCCACACCATCAACCATCGACACTTGGCCAACGACAAGAAACTTATGGAAACTTTGATTGACTTCGAGAATTAGAAGAAATTTTGTGGACTCAACTTCGCATCAGAGAAACACGACAAATACGCATAATTCAGCAAGGAAGATGTACAAACAGCAGCATAAATCACATGGTCGACGAGAAGCACTTTGTCACGCTATTTTTGAAGTTATGAGAGAACGTCAAATCCAGGGTTCTGTAGCAGCAATGAAACGCGAATAACCCTTGGTATTTTGTTACGAGTGAATTGATAAAATTGAATCAGCAGTCGCCAGCAGCCGAATATAGGACCACAGGAACTTGAGATGCCAATGCTGCCGCCGATAATACAGGTTGGATCTGCAAGTATTTTTTCGAAGTTGGCACCACCGTACGAGGACAAATCGAAGGTGGCGGAAAATTGCGTAGTACTGGAGGATGCCCAGACTCGTTTCCATTGCCAAACGACTGGTCAGTGATATATGGAGAAAATGTGATAATGGGAAATATGGCTGAAGCTGCGAGCGCAAGAAGATATTTGAAATGTTCAGAGATTACGGAAAAAGTGTGTTGTGACAACATTGTTTTAGTCTTTTGTGCAAACTCAGGATAAAATCAGTGAAAACGGTAAAATAGAAACGTGAAATTAGACGGAAATGGTGTAATGCCAAAATATCGAAGTCCAAGTCCATAGATAAAGTGATAGTATTTATGTGTGAATTGTGTAAAGTATTTGTTTTTTAACTATAGGCTTGTAATGTATATCGTTATATTTAGATTGTTAGGCAATTAGATCACTAGTAGATAGTATGTATTTGCTTAGTTAGAGCTTTGTCATCACATTTCGAGTAGCGTCATACTGCGAATCGATTTACGTGATCAAAGGAATTCAGGCGATTTGACTGCCTCGGTGGCTCAGTGGTTAGTGACCCTGACTTCTGGATCAGAGAGGCGTGGGTTCGATTCCCACCAGGGCAAGCATTTTTGTGATGAACATAGGTGTTTGCTCTGTGTCTGGGTGTTATTTAGGTACTATCTATATAAGTATGTATTTAAAATAAGTATATGTAGTATATCAGTCTCTGGCAGCCATATCACAAGCTTTGCTTAGTTTGGGGTCAGAGACCGTGTGTGAGATGTCCCCCAATATTTATTTATTTATTTTATTTATTTGAAGAATATTGTGTAAATATGCGGAATTTTTATAATGTATTAATAGAGCCTAACGAGCTGACTAAGCCAGTAGGTTCAGTTTTAGCTGATGCAAGCAAACTATATTCTGCAAATGTAATCAAACAGACGTAAGCAAGGTCGCTGCAACATTATTAATAGGATTTTTGTTAATTTTGGTTCGACTATTTTTAGGTAATAATTATTTGTGAGTATATATTTTTTTTTTCCAAGGGGGAAGTACTGTTGCAGCTCATTGGAATGTTATAGATGTAGCACGATTAACCAGAACGTGAGTTAGATGTTTTACGTGATAGATAGCGCATACCTCATAGATATGATTTAGTATATAAGCTGTTGTTATTATTTAATAAATGATACATTACACATTGACATAGTGAGACTCTAGTATCTTATTGTCTTCCATCCGCCACCCCGGCAAATGTACCTCTGTAAATTTCGTATAAAGAAATTAAAAAATATATATTGTCTGTTCATAGCAGCTCGAACATCGCTGCGCCACGCCTCTACCCTGTCACTGTAGTGGGCATTGAGCCTTAGGAAATTTTTGTTTTGTTTACATTCGAAAAGCGTTTACTAAATTATAATTTGTAGGTCAGACAACTTTTTCTCATTGTTTATTTGGCTCGTATTGTAGTCGCGGCGCCAGTCTTACTTTTACCTGAATATAATTGTTTTCTTTCAACTAAAGTTTTTGTTTGCACCAGCTTCTTTACATTTCAAATTATGTCCAAGGCATCTTTAAAACAAAACTTATTCAGCTAGTACATTACACATACATTAGGGCTAGTATAATTATAGAAGGATTTTTTGCACGACAATATTGTGCGATGTATAATATATTCCAAAAATATCCCTGCAAACGTTATGCCAGTGAAATTATTATTTTTCACAAAAGTGGCACTATCGATTTCAATCGTACAAAATTCGAATATTTCACTCGAATCGACGAAGTAACTATGTCATTTTTAGATTATTGTTGATTTTTCAAAAACAGCGCAACTAATCAACGAAAAAAATTAAATGGAGCCACCTCTTAACTATACTCTACCAAAACAAAATAATCGCGTAACATACTTACATACTAAAAATATACAGTCGATTTGAGAACCTCCTTTTTTAAGTCGGTTTAGTAAATTATTCTATTAATTATTATTATATACTACGGGACTAATCGCGCACTAAAATTACGAGATAAATAAATACCTCCTCATCCCGACGTTTCGGCCGAGTTGCATCGACCGTGGTCACGGGTAGACTGGAATGTGAAACAGCTGGTACCGCCAATTCAATTTGAACTTGAAAAATTGTCATTACGATACACAACACTGACGGTATCTAACAATATCCTTCTACCTACACTACGCGATTTGCATTTGTTGACAACAGGATTCCACGACGCCGATAACTTAAATCCATCCTCCCGGTTGAAATTCCTATGTTTTTTGATTTTCACCGCATCACGAACCATTCTTGAAAAATAGTGTCGATCCGTGGAGAGGACTTTTGAGTCGTGGAGCTCGATCCAATGACCAGTAGGTACTGCATTTGCTTGACGGAGGTCCGTCAAGCAAATGCAATGCTCAGCTATAGCAGACTTCTGTATCTGGCGGTTTTTGACTGCCGCGATATGTTCTTTGATCCGTTCAGCAATAGTACGCTTCGTTTGACCTATGTAGGAACTACCGCAGCTGCAATCCACCTTATATACACCAGGAGTCTGAAACGGAATGACATCCTTCGGCGTTCTGACTTGGCCCAGTAGTTTGGATAAGGGAGTATATACTGTCTTGATGGAGTAATCCTTTAGCAAAGTCCCTACCTTATCCGTCACTCCTTTAACATAAGGCATGAAAGCCGACTGCCTCTTAACGTCGAAACCGTGCTTCCGATACCTGCGTCTACCTAAGTCTCGCTTTTTCACATTATAACCATTTCTCTTTAAAACGTCCCGCACATGCGCTTTCTCAGTCGCTACATGTTCAGCGTCACAGAGGGCATCCGCTCTGTCCAGCAGCGCTTTGGGCACCGACTGCAAATGGCGCGGATGATGGTGTGATTCTCTAAAGACAGTGTATTGCGCTTGCTCAATACGAATGTCGAGTATAACTATGAAACAACAGTACTAATGAATATGAAATGGCAAAATAAATACTCTATTACATCTAATATCGCAATCACAGCCAAAATGTAAACAGCTAAAATAAGTGCGATATAAGTACTAAGTAACTTACTTGCTGGTGTTTGTTCTAAAGCAAATATACTACTTATTACTGTTATACAATTTCGCATTGTAAAAATCGTTCATAATGATGGGCATAATTATACAACTTTGAAATGAAACTCCGTGCAGTTTGCAAAACAACACGTTGCATAGTCTGTAAAATTTGCAAATCCTAGATGAACTTTATACCAGATCTTAAAACTTTTGGTGAAAAACTTTGAGATAAAAGTGTCTTATAATACTTAATACTTTACCTACCTCAATGTTCATGATGCATGCGAAATCATTATTAATCATTTGTTCCTGTTTTTTTAATTAAAGCTCATTACAGTTATTTATATTTTATCGAAAAATTGGTTTACCATTATTATCATATACCACGGGACTAATCGCGCACTAAAATAACGAGATAAATAAATACCTCATCACCAGTCAACCCGTGACCACGGGATGATGAGGTATTTTAAATCTCGTAATTTTAGTGCGCGATTAGTCTCGTAGTATATGTAGATAATAATGTGTTCAAATCGCGAAAGTTTAAAAACAACATTAGTTTACCATATTTTGAGATCGTGGGGTCAAATTTATTTTTCTCTCATATCACACCGCTATTTTGAATAAAATATGGTAGTTATTCAGAATAAAATATATCTATACAAGATGTGTTTTACACGTTTGTTGCCTACATACCAAATTCCATTACAAAGAAGCGGTTTTTTAAATTCTCATTTAGTATAGGTTTGAGTTGACTACATTCTGCCTGATGAAAGATTCGTGATCTAGAATGTAGCAGACTTACAGACATGCCACACGAGCGTTGACGCCGCGTAATTGCACCGCGGCGTCACCGCCGCTGCACCGCCGCGGTGCAGCGGCGGTGCTGAGCGTCGTCGCGGCGTCACCGCGGCGACCAGTGTTGCCGGTAGCGATTTAGACATTAAATCTAGAGTATTCGAGTATTCTATGAATTTTTAGCGGGAAAAAAGGTTTTGACGACAACCGTTCAATCTTAAACTGAAGATGAGAAAAATCCCTCGAACACGTTAGAAATCAGATCGTGTAATTTGTCACAACGAATGTCACAGTAACAGCTTTCCAAGTGACAGCTGTCAAACTTCAAAGTGATTTATCTCGGTCATTATCAATTCTAGACTACTGTTGTTTTCATAAAAGTGATAGAGCTCGACGAAATCTACATTTCGGATGACAGCTGTCAAACTTAAAAGTGATTTATCTCGGTAATTATCGGTTATAGACTACGGCTGTATTTACAAAAGTGATAGAATTTGACAAGATCTACATTCTGGATGACAGGTGTCAAACTTAAAAGTGATTTATCTCGGTTATTATTGATTCTAGACCATTCGTGACTTCACAAAAGTGATAGAGCTTAACGACATCTACATTTCAGATGACAGCTGTCAAACGTAAAAGTGATTTATCTCGGTTATTATCAATTCTAGACTACTGCTCTCTTCACAAAAGTAATAGAGCTCGACGAGATCTATATTTCGGATGACAGCTGTCAAACTTAAAAGTGATTTATCTCGGTAATTATTGATTCTAGACTACTGCTTTCTTCACAAAAGTAATAGAGCTCGACAAGATCTATATTTCGGATGACAGCTGTCAAACTTAAAAGTGATTTATCTCGGTAATTATTGAATCTAGACTACTGCTCTCTTCACAAAAAAATAAAGCTCGACGAGATCTACATTTCGGATCACTTTGAAGTTTGACAGCTGTCATCCGAAATGTAGATTTCGTTGACCTCTATCACTTTTGTGAAGACAGCAGTAGTCTAGAATCGATAATAACCGAGATAAATCACGTTGAAGTTTGACAGCTGTCATCTGAAATGTAGATCTCATTGAGCTCTATCACTTTTGTGAAGACAGTAGTAGTGTAGAATCGATAATGACAAAGATAAATCACTTTGAAAATTGACAGCTGTCACTTGAACAGCTGTTACTGTGACACTCGTGAAAAATCACATTATTCCTCTAGTATATCTGTGATCAAACGAAAAACAAAAAATACCCTTTCTGATTTATAATATTAGAAAGAGTTAGCGAGGACAAAGTTGGACCGCTGACGCTACACACGATCCGATTTCGCGGTTGGCTCACACAAAATCAGAATGTATATGAGAGATTTTACTTATCTTCAGCTTAAGGTTGAACGGTTATCCCTAAAACCTTTTTTTCCGCTAACTGTCTAGATGTCATCAGTGTCTAAGGCAACACTGGGCGCCGCGGTGTCGCCGCGACGACGCTCAGCACCGCCGCTGCACCGCGGCGGTGCAGCGGCGGTGACGCCGCGGTGCAATTACGCGGCGTCAACGCCCGTGTGGCATGTGCCTTACCTAGAAGTTCGATGTAGAATTAGCACGGTCGCTGTCTTCGGATGGGTGGCATTTACAACTGAGCACTACTTTGGCTCGGAAGACACGTTTTGAATTGTTAGTCAAATTATATTGTGAGAAGCCTTAAGGTGGCCACCCTGCCAATACGAATTTACTTCGCGCGCAATCCTACTTTAATGACGATAAAAAATCAAAACATGAGGTTTTCCAAAAACTGTGTGTCGTATTTGTTTATCATATAACACGTTTTGTAGTATTTTTTGTAATAAATCTCCTAATTGGGCTGACGAGATCCAAAAAAAAATAACAGTTTTTTTTTTGGTTTACCTATGTACTTCTTGCAAATGTATGAGTAAGACAGTGGCCAGTTGAAAAGCCGTTAATCGAACAGTCACTATGTATAATAATATCTTTAAAACAGTGGTGCATACCTTAAATGTTTCAACTTTCACGATAAGTACATAATACAGGCAAAATCACTTCACAATAAAACATTTGAAGCACTAGTTTTCACCGCTGGACCAATTTTTACATAACACTTTTACTCGCTACACTTTTCGACCACTCGATTCAATTTAAAAAGTAGTTTTAAAAAGAAAACAATTTCAAATCGATTCCGAATTCAAAGTATCGTGTTCTCGGTTCGAACTGGCCGGTAACGTAACGGTGACTTTCTTCGACGTGCGTATGCAGACTCCTGCGCACGTAGGCCAACAACCGTTGGTGAAATGGTGGGGAACGTTCTAGTGCTGTTCCTTTTTTTGGAATTCGAAAAAGGAATGTTTATGTGTCGCCGCGTGTTCGTGACATTTAGAAAGAAGTTTTGAAACTTTTTTATGTTGTTTGGCCAGAAACATGTTTTAAGATGATGTGATTATTGAGTTCAGGTAGGAGGTAGAGCGCATTTCAGACGTAAATAAATAATAGTCGATAATGGAGTAGAGTTCTTGGATGGAGACCATGCTCCCGGCATATGTGGCGTAAGACTTTTGTTTTGGATTTTTTTGTTTTTTAATTGTATTGGAAAGACAAGGTTGTAGAAAAAAGTTTGATATGTCGTGTTCAACCTGACTAGAGAGAATCCTTTGACGTTCACTGATAGGTATAGGTATTTATAAAAGACTAGCAAACCCGGCCACGCGTTGCTGTGGCTAAATAAATTAAAATTCCGACTATAATTTGAGATTTAAACTATCCTATCTCTCAAGTTGGATCGAACTGCACATGGTGTGCGAATTTTATTATAATCGGTTAAGTGGTTTAGGAGTCCATTGAGGACAAACATTGTCACACGAGATTTATATATATTAAGAAGATTTACAATTGAAGACTACAATTGGTTGGTTTAAAAATTGGTTTTGCAAATACACAATTATTACTCAATCAAATAAATTTGTAATGGGTAAAGTGATTTGCAAGCTAGAACTTTCTAAAATGACGAATCTGAGATGATCTCATACTAACTGCAGAAATTAAAGTACTGTTGTCAATCTCTTACGGTCACCTCACACCATCAGGAACGTAAATCATGCAAATGTGATCTTAATTAAATTAACTTCTGGTAAAAAACCACAGGATTAAATAATAGTTCTTAGCGCAGACATTATTACTATCTAATGTCTGGACCCAAATCGTGTCATTTTTTTAAGGATAATTATTTAGACATCTATGTCACGGTGATTCATCAAAATTACCAGAATGGAAAGTAGCCCACGGAATCTTCATTGATGACATCTTCATAATATAAATTACGTTTTATACTGTTCAGTGACGAGATAAGCCTGTTGCTCGGTATAACTCATAGTAAAAGTTGTTCATAATGATTGACATACACCTCTGAAAGTGCTTTTGCAAAGCAACGACCTTTTTGTAACAGGTACGTAGATACAAACAACTTTTCTACTATGTTATCCAGAAGTCCAGAACTGGTATTGTAAGCCGAAAGGAGATGATTCAGAACAACTTTTACTGAAATTAGAGACAAAGACTGCTGTTACATTTTGTCGATTCCAAGTTACAATTTTGTATGGAACAGTTTTTTTTTCTCAATCTCTGCGCTGGCCCACATAGTAATGTTCATAATTATGGTCTTAATAACCCCCTCTCAGCTCAGTACAAGATAGATAGATAGATAGATAAATTCTTTATTGCCACACCAAAACTTAAATAAACTAGGAAAACTTAGACTAGGAACTTATAGTAAGTGTTACAATCGGCGGCCTTATCGCTAAAAAGCAATTTCTTCCAGGCAACCGTTACTTGTGAAGGATTAATTTAAAGGTTTAGGCGACGGGGTGTGTATGAAAGTGATATATGTATATACTTACTTATACAACATACATTCTAATAAATTCTAATAATAACCAACTCATACAAAATATAAAATAAACTAAGCATTATTATATCTTCTTTGGTATAAGACAAGCAAATAACCCATCCATCCATCAGCCATAAGACGTCCACTGCTGGACATAGGCCTTCCCTATGGATCTCCAATAAGACCGCTTGGAAGCGGCTTGCATCCAGCGCGATAACCCTGCATATATATCCATAAAAAATCTGTACGTAGCAAACGTACAGATTTTTTAGAAATGCTCTGCCTTATATATATTATAGTAACACCTGTACTTATATGTAGAACCAGTTACGTTTGTTTAACATAATGGCACATTTTCCTGTCCTGACCACTTTCCATTTTATGCGCTAGCCGTATCCTGATAGAGCTCGATAGAAGTTATTTCTCAAAGGGAAGCCTGCATCGAAGGTGGTTTGGTACCATTCCATTTCAAGCAAATGGTATAACGCTCGTTTTATAACACCTTTGAAAACCATTGACGTGGACCAAAAGAAAAAAAAAGGTAATTTACCTTCTCTCTCTTTTTTCACACATGACTTCTTGCTGTTATAATTTACGAAGCGAAGCATTTCTGCATCAAGTGGCAAAATTTCTTTTGTTCGTCCGATATCGTGCAGGTCGAGTTCTTCAGTTAGTCACGAGGAAACGGTACATCTCAGGTTCTACATCATTAGGTATACTTTTTGTCATAGGTTGATTAAAGTGGTAAAGACGACATTGCTGTAGCAATATTATTAACGATTTTTATAAAATTTGGTAGGAACGGTCACACATTCTAATAAGATGTTTCAAGGTTGATGCTAATCTAGTCGGACCAAGGAATCATACGGAAGGGTTATAGACCATACTACTGCATGATACCGGAATTTTAATAAACTACTAAGTACTGCGGGGTTATGACTAGTGTTTCCAGGTCCGATTTGCTTAAAATTGGGACAGAAGATCTAACAAATCGGGATTAAAAGTTGTAGATCGGGACCAACAAAAAATCCGGACAAGTGCAGAGGAGCAGTGTGCTTGAAATTTTTTCGATGTTATGTCAGTGAAGGTAAGATTTAAAAATGAAAACAGATGCGAGCAAAGAAAACAACCAAACATTTAATCATCGTGAGCGCAGCGAGCGCAAAAAATATTTATATATGTTTCAAAAAAAGTCGATTTTCAGTGAAGAAAAACAGTACTTGACATGGGTCAAATATCGGGACATTTAGCGTTCCGATCAAGTACAAATCGGGACACGTCCCCAGACCCTGAAAATTGGGATGTCTCGCGAAAATTGGTACACCTGGCAACGCTAGTTTTAACTACCTACGAAAGGCGATTACGCGGCCAGTTCGGCTTTGTGGATATAGATTGTAATCTTATTAAATTACTCCAAGAAAGGATTAGATGTAATGAGACTTGCTTCAAAACAATACCCGAATTTATGGAAGATTTTACAACAATTACTTTTGGTTAGGCAACTGGGTTGCGTGCTGCGACCACAATTTCACGGCTCTGTACGCAACTGCGACTAAGCGGAAGTTTCCTCTGGCTTTTCCATTTATTGTTATGTCGTTTTGTCTTTGTTATTTCTTTTTTAGGGTCTCACCATCGAGCAAGTGCTTGGTGGGTCTTACTGTTAATTTTGTGGTTCCGTACACACATGGCTCGTTCCATTACGATTAATTTTATCTCATATAAATTGTATATTATCGTTACTTACTGAATATTTAATTAGCATCGGACGATAGATGTTTTATCTCCTCACATTCGTCTTGTCTTCTCTTGTCAGTACGTCGCCATACCATCAAAAAATCGTGTAGTGTAGTGTAGTATGTGAACAATTACATTTAGGTAAATATGCACAACAATTTGTCCTCACGGTAAAATGGGAATGCCGGAACGCGTATCAATCGTGCCCAAAAGAATCCTATTACCAAGGTTCTGCTGTCTATCACTGTGTATCTTAGACTTACCAGGTCTTATGTTGTTGCAGGCGGGTGCTGCGGCTCCACCACGAAGCGCACCATCGTGGGCGGCTGGGCGTGGGCCTGGTGGCTTGTCACCGATGTCCAGCGCATCTCCCTCGAGGTAACAACAAATATTTCAAATATAGGTCGAACCAAACTTATAGCGTCTGTCAAGTTTACAGGAGTCCTCACTACATCGGGAGCATTGCGATTTTGTGTGATTGGATTTGTGATGTAATATTATTCGACTTTGATTATGTTACAAATGTGCATCATGTAATGTACTTAATGCTCAGTTCTCTTCTCTCTCTAAGTGATTTTCCAGTTTATATGTAAGTTCGTATAGACCTAACTAGCCCTGGTGTCATAGTTTTTAAGCCATCTCAGACATGGTTAAACGATTATTAAAACAACCGGGGCCTACAATTTAACGTGTCCTTTGATCCACGGTAGTGCTCAGTTGTATTTGCCACCCGCGGTTGTCTATCTGAAGACTAACCGTGCCGAACGTTGCTTAACATTGGTGATCGCTGACTGACATCTAGTCAAAGCACGCTATGAGCTCTAAGTACCTACCAGTTTATAAAGTTACATTACATACGAGTATGAATGCTCCCAGTCAGGGCGCACCGTACTATGCAAACTGAATCCGAAAAACATTGTCATTTCAGGTTATGACCCTTAACCCGATGTGCGAGTACGTGGAAACCGCCCAGGGTGTTCCCCTGACTGTGACAGGGGTGGCGCAATGCAAGATCATGAACGAAGATGAACTGCTGACCACGGCCTGCGAGCAGTTCCTTGGAAAATCTGTGAAAGAGATCCGGATGACCATCCTGCAAACCCTGGAAGGCCATCTGAGAGCTATACTTGGTAAGTACAATTTCTATTTTGCAACATTTAATATGCTAGCGGCTAGGGATTGGAATATACTTCTTCAGTAGTTGAGTAGTTAATTGCGGACAAACAATGTGACACAATTTTTTAATATATAACAGAAGATTTAGCGCCACCTAGCAGTTATGGCGAGAATTGATACTAAAAATAGAACAAAGTACGATCGTAGTATGGACAAAGTACGATGCTAGCTTTGAAGCGGTTTGATGCAGATTTGTGTAGATGGCGCTTTAATACAAAAATAGCACTCTCTAATGAAAATGTAGTTTTTATTGCAATAAAAAATTACATCGACACTGAATCCTAGAAATTAATTCATGGAGAGAAATTCACTACAGTTGACTTTCAAGCGATTTTTCCTCATTTATTTTTATTTCTGTCTCTATTTATTGAAGGCTGCGCCTCGGGCGAGTCAGTAGGCATTATAATCATTAATGTAATTTTCTTCATAACTAGGTACAATAAGTATTGTTCAATGTACATTGTTATCTATTATTATTTATCCTCGTTATCGGTCTTCCACGTCGGAAGCAGTAATATAGCCCGTATTGTCTCACTTCCTTCCGAGCTAACACGTGCTAGACATCGTTATGTCGATTTTATTGTAGCAATTTATTGCACTCAGAACGGAATATTGAATTAAATGATATTATAATAATGATTTTTTTTACAAAAAACGTAAAAACGGCAAAGATTTAATTAGCTGTAAACCAACGAGATCACCGCAGGAACATGCTGGATGCAAACTGCTTTCTACTGGTTTTATTGGAAATCCATACAGGCCTATGTGCAACGGTGGACGTCTGATAATGTTTTTTTTTTTAATTTCATATAGGTTTGCGTTTGGCTACATACATACTGCCTGATGTTAAGCAGATATGCGGTCTAGGGTGTCGCGTACCTAAAAAAAACGAGCTCAAGCACTCCTAGGTAACACCAAAAGAAGCTGAAACGTACTGATTTTGTTTATTCGATTATTGCCGGTGTTATTTAATTTTCATAGAACTGACCCAACGTAGGTACCTACCTACATCATATTATTTTTATAAGGCTATTCCACGAAACACCTTGAAAAAATACCTAATATAAGTTGAAGAGGAAACATGTGAATAGGTTGACAAATTTCAAAGAAATACTGTAATAGGTATGGCAGCAAAATAAATTTCTGGTAAACCAAATCGAGAACTTACTTTTGCAAGATATTTGAGTAGAGTTTAAAAAAAATTCTACGAAATTCAAACCTGACAATCACTTTTTATGGTTCCGTATTCAAAGGGTAAAATCGGGACCCTATTACTAAGACTCCGCTGTCCGTCTGTCTGGCTGTCGTCACCAGGCTCTAACTCATGAACCGTGATAGCTAGATCGTTGAAATTTTCATAGATTATGTATTTTAGTTGCCGGTATAACAACAAATACTAAAAACAGAAAAATAAATATTTAAGAGGGGCTCCTATACGACAAACCTGAAGTTTTAACCGTTTTTCGCTCGATATTAATAACGGTGACGTGACATAGATGGTTGAAATATTCACAGAATATTTTGTTAAATGTTCAAAAAATAATAATTAAAATAAAATAAATTCCCATACAAGAAACATGATATTTTTGCTCGATAGTAATAAAGGCAACAAGAAGATTATATATTTACAGAATATTAAGTTATTTTTCCTTTATTAAATTAAAATAAAATGTATTAAGGGGCTTCCATATATGTAGTACGGAACCCTTCATGCGCGAGTCCGTCTCGCACATGGCCTATTATTTAAATAAAGTTCAGCTATTTCAGTAAAAGGGTTTCCGTCATAATTCTAGAACAGTCTCATCTATTAAGTATTCTTGACGGAAGGTAGCTCGGGTATTATGCATTTTAATGACAGTATACACGAACGGTGCCACCTTGGCTGAGGTCCCGGCTTCAAGGCTTTGTGCATAGGAGATAGCATGTTCCGGTGTACCTTATACTCACTGGATTTCCTTAGAAGCTTACGGTGTCTAGTTTTTTTAAATATAATTATATTATTAATAAAATATAATTAAATATAGTTTTTTAAATATAAATATAATTTTAAATATAATTGATGACCTTTTTTATTTTACCTTATCTAGAAAGAATTATCTATGTCTAGAAAGCCGTGGTGGTCTAATGGTAATGGCACCTGCCTTACGTTCGTGAGGTCGTGGGACCCACGGTTGGTACGGAACCGGGACTTGAATTCACGACACGGTAAACCAGGGTACTTCAAGTCACGGTCTCTGGCCAGTCTCTGGTATTTATGTACGTAATGTCACAACCCTTGCTTTTCGGTGAAGGAAAACATCGTGAGGTAACCTGCATACGCCCGTAGAATAAATTCGATGGCGTGTGTAAATCCACCGAGTCCACCGACCCGCACTGGTCCAGCGTGGTGGATATGTCTCAATCACCCTTCGTGGGTAGGCCTACGTCCTGCAGTGGACTATTTTATGGGTGGTGCAGTATAGTAGGTCTAAGTATAATTACATTCTTTTTATTACATTACACTGCAAACCAGTAGGTAAATCAAGTCACCATAACAGACCTTTTACGCAAGTTTCTCCCAAACACATTTATTATCTAAAAAGCTTAGTGAACAAAATCAATCACAGTAAATTGTTACCGACTTATCCACACCTTAAAAAGCAAAGCATCACTTTCTTTCGAAATCGTGTATCGAAACAACGATAAGCAAGCCCTTTTCCCTTCGACACGACTGCAACTCAAGCAGCAGTACCTCCAATTTGTCACGACGGTATGTCTCATTCACAACACGCATTTTCCGCATTTCCATTCTAGTATTGCGCTGCGGCCCGCTCCGCCCCGCTGCGGCCCGACACAGTGTGCGTTAGTTACTCTTGACCATCTACGCATACGTTCAGCTGTTAGCCTCTGGACTTATGAGGGTAACAATTTACTTATAGTGTAGGTCGGTTCTAATAGATAAAACCACAAAAAACCTACTACTCGTACCCTCTACAAAACTCATAAGAGACGAGGCCTTTAGGCGACTTAGTAACTCTGACACCAGGGCTAGCCTACCGGCCTATACGAGCTTCTTAAGAGACGAGTACTCAAAATTCTGCGTTGACCATTTATTCGCGTATCATTATCATTTCAGTCTAAAAAAACTAAAAAAGTTCGTATGCCGGGGGCCGGCCCTGGTGCCAGAGTATTAGGGCCGCCTGAATACCTCTAACATGATTAAAGGATTAAAACAATGGGAACCCACAATTTAACGTGGCATCAAAGCCTCAGCAGAGCTCAGATGCTAATTCCGCCCGCGGTCACTCATCAGAAGATTAACTGTTATTAATTATTAAAAAAATGTAAAAAAAGTTACCATATTTTAAGTTTAAACAAACTTTAACGACCTACTTGTTGGATCACTGTTTTTATGAAGTATCAGAGTTTCTAAATTACAGAAAACCGTTTTAATGCCCCTGGTAGCTTTTGAGTATTTGTTTGCAATTTAATTTAACTTACAATGTTTAAAATTGACTTGGACATCTTAAAAATTTGACTTTGACATTACTTGACATTGTATTGTATAATTGCATTGTCAATAATTCTAATATATAATGACATTTTTTATTCATATTTTTGTGGCTTGTGGCCATAGTAAAGCCTGTGGCCCTTTAAGAAAATTTCTTGGCATATTAATTTAATATAAAAACATTTGCTCGTCAGAAATGACAGGATGTAAGGGAATTTGTCAATTATTCTAACACCTTGTATGTACTACATTCTTGCAAATAAATAAATTCATTCATTCATTCATTCACTGCCATTTACCGCCAATCTTGTTCACAATTGTCCTCGACGATTTCGTGTACGAAGCAATTTCAGTTCAGAAACAGAATCCATCTCGTGAGCCATACTCTATGTCGCTCATTTGTACTGGGCTTAATTTTAATACGTAATTAGCAGCAATTAGTCCGGCTCTCTCTGTCAGACTGAGTATAAGAGAAAATGTGTCGCTTTGTACGGCGGCCCTTGTGAAATGAGACTAGTCGTTAGAAATGCTTTTTGTGAATGACTTAGGTAGTTCGTATATACCTACATTTTTACTTATAAGTATTTCAATCCGAGATTTTGGGATTTCTAATTTTTTTGTAGTTAAGTACCTATCGAAAATCGAAATACCGAGCTTATTGTAACTTAGCGCTACCTCTTAGGGGCGACTTGGCCTCCCGAATAGATCTTCAATGAGACTGGTTGGAAGTGGCTTGCACCCAGCTCGAACTTATAATCTTGATGAGGTCATTCGTCCACCTTATGGTTGGGTGTCCTACGCTGCGCTTGCCTGTACGTGGTCTCCACTCGAGAACTTTGCGACCCATCAGTTCTCCGTGCCGTAATCGACCACCATCAACAAAATCCTACTTCCTACTAATATTATAAACGCGAAAGTTTGTGAGGATGGATGGATGGATGGATGTATGGATGTTTGTTACTCTTTCACGCAAAAACTACTGAACGGATTGAGATGAAACTTTGCAATAATATATAGCTTATATATCAGAATAACACATAGGCTATAAATTATATTGATATATTGCGTATGCGGGCGAAGCCGCGGGTAAAAACTAGTGTGTATATAAGAAGCAAATCGGCTGTTAAATACATTTTTTCGATTCCGAGTTCCGAATTTGTTTGGGACAGCCTATATTTTCTCGAAATCCGTATTCCATAGTTAAAGTTATACATAATGATGATCAATCACCCCCTTGCGGCTTAGTACACCCTTTTTGAATGAACATGTATACTATGAATGTGTTGGTGGTCCGCCTGCCCACAATGCTTTTGCTTTTTGTTGCTCCACCCAATGACAAATAAGTCTCTATTGACATTTGTATAGTAGGCACTAGACCATTGAGGAAGGAATCAGAATGGAGTTGCCCTAACGACGAGAAAAACTTGCATACCCACCGCACATAATACGGCGGATTAGTGTTGTTACTACCACACTACACTTATCGATTTCCCCGTACTTATCGATAAAACTATCGACACAAATTAATTTTAGCCGAATCAAACATAATGGCAAACTTTTATTTAAAAAACCGGACAAGTGCGAGTCAGACTCGCATATCGAGGGTTCCGTACAAACACATTGTTAAAGTAATTAAAAACCTGTTTTAGCATGTGCTAATGAAGTTCTTTTATATGACACCTTTCATGATACGATTTACTCACTTTGAATTTTAAGCCCATATTTTGTGAATTTTGAGGCCCTATTTTTTGTGATGTACCTAAATAAAAATGTGCAGTTTTCAGATTTAATCCTATATGATGATGATGTATTTCTGAGACAATGCTTTTCGCCAAATTTCATAGTTTTATGTCAACGGGAAGTACTCGGTAGGTTTTGATTTTTGTGAGTGTCGAAATATGCTGTTTTTTACGATATAAACGACTCTAACTTTTTTAAACGACAACTGAGAAGTTTTTCTTTTACACAACAGCAAGAGTTCATTAATATACGTATACAGTTTAAATTTCAACTCGATATCTTTACGCGTTCTCTAGATAAGGAGTCTTGACAGACAGACAGACGGACAGACGGACAACAAAGTGATCCTATAAGGGTTCCGTTTTTTCCTTTTGAGGTACAGAACCCTAAAAATTACAGATGTCAAGGTTGCAGCTGTCATATTCAAGAATCCACACTAGAATGGTAGGACGATTTTTTTGGCGGGAACGCGGAAAAGACATGTCGCCTCATTGTATTATTTTGTTAAAGTTGTGTTTTTATCAGTGATAATTAGTGAAAAATTGTGGTATTTCATTGATTATAAGCTGAATTACGTGCATGAGTGTGGGCAAGTGATATAATGTGACATATCATGTTGTTCCGTGTTGTTACCAAAACTCCATAGACACCTCTAGAAAAGTCTCCACTGCTTTACTGAGGTATGACTTAGAATTAAAGTGATAGGACTTATATATATATAGACTAGCTTTTACCCGCGGCTTCGCCCGCGATATAATTTAATTTATGTTTATCTTGTCAAAAAAATATGGTAACTAATACAGTAAGTGCGCCACAAAATATTAGCCCCAATTCAATGTGAAACGGTATAATAATATTGTAGCAAATAATCATTTCAAACCCAAAAAACAGCCAATCTCAACTAATTTGTTTCGTCATCGTTATCATCCGCAGCTTTCTTTGACCCACTGTTGGGTATAGGCCTCTCTCTTGCAGTGCCATCTGCCTCGGCTCTTTGCCGGTCGTGACCAGGCTCGAACGGCGGTATTGATGATATCGTCGAGATAGTCGACCCACCTTGCTGCCGCGCCGCACATAGCTGAGCGTACCCTAGTTGACCAGCTTGGTCTTTCTTGGTCAAGAAGCGCTGGTCGAATTAGTTGCCACGCCATTGTGAACGATGTCATACGCAGGGCTTTTGCGACCGCCAATATCGCAGCCGTACTCTAACCGAATGGGTGGTGGCAAAAGGCCTGACGGTATGAAGCTGGTCCCATGGAAGTGTAGACGGCCCTTAGTATGGGACGCGACTTGCGTCGATACTTTGGAGCCGTCAGCGGAGCAGCACAAACGGCGCAAATATGCTAACCTCGGCAGTGGTTACATATTTGAGCCGTTTGAAATTGAGACATTGTGCGCGTGTTGGCCGGGAGCTCATCTTGTTTTCAAAAGTCTTTCTGAGAGTCTCGTGTACCCGCCACGTGACCAAAATGCTGGTGTTTATTTGGCTCAACGTATAAGCAGCATTGCCAAGCTGATTGGCAATGCTGCCAGCATGTTGGGTACGCTGCTAACTGGCAGTAGGCTTGAGCATTTAGAATATCTTTAGACCTTCAAGGGTCTGTGGATGATCCAATTGCTTGTTATGTAGTAGTAGCTTATGAAGTTTTACATTATAAGTCTGTATTTAGTGGTAGTTAATCACTTAAGCACTTGCTCTGTAAAAAAATCAAGTACCTTGCACCTTGTTGTCACTGTTTAGACCTATCCCGATATCAAAATACCTTATACTTATAAATGCTTCTGTTGATTAAGATAAGGTTAGAGTGTACCCGCTCATAGTTTTCCGCCTTGTCGTGGCAGGAGAACTTAGTAGCCGAGGCCTATGGGCGGCACGGGAATCCCAGGTAGAGCCGCTTCTCTGGGTTTTTTCTGAGACAGCTGAGAAGGCGGCGCTCGAGGTCTCCCGATTCTTTTTGGTCTTTTCCCCCTAGGCAGTTTAGAAGTTTGCACTCGAGGTTAGGCCGATTTTCTGGGGTTTTTAAATATAGCAGCTTAGAGGCTGACCGGCAAGTTGCGTGCCTCATGAGGAGTGCCGCAACTGAGCCAGGCTGCACTTTTATCACTGTTCAATCCTAACCAACCCAAAGAAATTTATGTTCGTGTCAAGGTCACAACTCAGAATCAAGGTTAATAACCTTAGTGTCAAGATATTCATACTCATGCCATACTACTTTTAAAAATCAAGTCGATCCGTTTCTTCGTATATTAGCATGGATTCTCTACCATAAAGGTAGAATAAAGAAATATGTTTAACCTCTAATGGTGGTATATTTAAAAATATTTTTAATGTCAGACGAAATGACGGCCCAGTATTAAACGTCATTGTAATATGTAGCATGGCAAAGGAAAAACTATTTTGTCCAATTTTAATGTCAGTTATCATTGTCAATTCATACTTTATTTCCTCTTCGAGGAGCTATAATGGTGGAAAGACAATTTGTCCCTTTGTTATGCTAAGCGAGACATTTATAAAAGTCTGCAGTCAATGTATGTCTCCTGTCATCTAATTACGTTTTGTGAATCCATGTTAGGCTCAATCAACCCAATTATGAATGCGCCATCGTAAATTTAATAGCAACGTAAAAAGTGTTCTCTCTATCGAATTCCGAAAGTGAAAAAGAAACAGAAATAGTCTAATTAACTGTTATAATTACGATGGTGTATTCAAAATTGGGCCTTTTAGCGTCGTTGTGATAGGTGACAGTTTTGCTAACGCAAGATTTTGTCCTATCCAACGGGAATTATGCAATTTTCGGGATAAAATGTAGCCTATGTCCTTTCTCAGGCTCTAGACTATCTGTGTACCAAATTTCATTGAGATCGGTTCATTAGTTTTGGTGTGAAAGCGCGACAGACAGACAGACAGACAGATAGACAGACAGACAGAGTTACTTTCGCATTTATAATATTAAAATAGTAAGGATAATATATTATCAGTATGATGATATCCAAGGACTGCTCGTCGATTGATTTGACAGATATTCGATCGACAGTTGTTTATTTTGACATTCTTGCAGCGCACGCTCAGTAGCTCGCAGATGGCAGAATTTTCCTACTTACTCAACATTTATCGTTATATTTTGGACAATTCACAAAATATCTTTATAAATTGTAGCCTATGTGTTATTCTGATGTATAAGCTGTATTATTACAAAGTTTCATCTCAATCCGTTCAGTAGTTTTTGCGTGAAAGAGTAACAAACATCCATACATCCATCCATCCATCCATCCATCCATCCATCCATCCATCCATCCTCACAAACTTTCGCGTTTATAATATTAGTAGGATACTATATCACTTTTGTTAAGACAGCAATGGTCTAGCATCGACAGTGACGGAGATAATCCACTTTTAAGTTTGACAGCTGTCATCCGAAATGTAGGTCTCGTTGAGCTCTATCACTTTTGTGAAGACAGCAATAGTCTAGCTTTAATAGTTACGAAAATATTCCACTTTTTAGTTTGACAGCTGTCATCCGAAATTTAGATCTCGTTGAGTTCTATCACTTTTGTGAAGACAGCAATAGTCGAACTTCGATGGTTACGGAGATAATCTACTTTTAAGTTTGACAGGTGTCATTGAAAATATAGATCTAACTGCGCTCTGTCACTTTTGTGAAGTCAGCAGTAGTCTAACTTCGATAGTTACGGAGATAATTCACTTTTAAGCTTTGACAGCAGTCATTAGAACAATCTAATAGATCTCATTGAGTGTTATTACTGCTATTAAGACAGTAATGGTCTAGCTTCGATAGTTACGGAGATAATAATACTTCTTAGTTTGACAGCTGTTACTTTCACACCTGTCATGCCATTTTACTTGTATTAATTCTGGAATGACAGTTGTCAAATTTTACATTAAAAGTGAAATGAAATAAAAATTCAAAATTTCAGCTAATCAATAACACAAATAAAAACTAACCAAAATATCGATAGTTTTTTTGATATAATAAGAACATCGCTATTGTTTTTCGACTCAATATGGCGGACCAGGCACGCGCGACACGTCACGAAAAATATAGACACTATAGCGAAACTGTGCTGTATAATGTTGGTCTATTCTTATTACGTACATTTGAAAGAGACGCCTATATGATTATTATTTCGGTTTTTAAACTATTACATGTCAAAGTATCATTACACCATCTCCTTCTGATTCCTTCCTCAATGCACTAGACAGACGCCAGACAGGTTTTTGTATATTTATTTGCATAATACCTATACAGAGCTGTAAAGTTGTCTCTATTTCTTGCGCCGTTTCTTAATTTTTGACCGACGGAAAACCGGAGAAGTTACTCAAGTCGACGCTTATATATTTTTGTTTTATGTATAACCACGCATAACTTTTTACAGAGTGGTCCGATTTCGATAATTCTTTGTTTTTTTCTAAGGGAATTTTAGGTTTAGAAAAGAGATGGACTAAATGTATAGACTTGCTAGGAGACTATGTTGAGAAATTTTTTTTTTTTTTTTATTAATTGTGTTTGTTATTGATTATCATTACTTTTGGATCACCCCTCGTAATTTTTTATTTTAAAGGTGAATATTTGACCGAAATTTCGTGAATATTTGAAGTAACTACCTGTCACCATTAATAATTTCAAGCGAAAAAGGGCCATAAATTCAGATTTGTTAAATGGGAGCTAACCTTAAATATTTTTTCTCTGTTTTTAGTATTTGTTGTTATAGGGGTAACAGCAATACATCTGTGAAAATTCCAACTTTCTAGCTATAACAGTTCATGAGATACAGCTTGGTGACAGACAGACAGACGGACGGACAGCAGAGTCTTAGTAATAGGGTCCCGTTTTACCCTTTGGGTACGAAACCCTAAAAATTAAGGAATAACATAATTATTATGAAAGATACCAGGAAAAAAATATGGTTTTACTAGTACACATAGCTTAAGTGTGTTGTTTCATATCGCGTATATAGATGGCACTGTTAAGCTTCGTATGGATGGAGCATAAAGTAAGGCAAGATACAAAATAGCTGTACACGAACACCAAAACAAGTCATGGAAGTTGATTTCACAGAATAAATAAAATTTTGGACGTTTTGCGCTACAGACATTTTGCTTCCTAGTCATTGTGCGCTTTGCACATTTTTTCTTTCTAGTCATTGTGCGCCTTGGACGTAATGCTCTTTGAACATTTTGCTCTTTGTACAATTTGCGCCCCGGTTGTCATTTCGCGCTTATGTCATTTTGCGACTAAAGGTACGTTCGTAAACATGTCAAAAATCTTTACGATGAATTCTTGAACAATAGCGCTGTGTATGCAAAATCATTCATACTTATTACTATGGGCCAGATGGCTAGCCTTGGTGCCAGAGTTTTTAAGCCGCGTGAAAGCCTCTTACAATGCAAAATCATTGATATGGGCTTTCCCAACTCTCGGCAGATTTAACTGCTGCAGGGGAATTATTCTTGACTCATGCAAAGACAGTGGTTCTAAACTTGAGTTGGACCGCCTTATAACCACGGGCCTTTTACGAACCGTGCGGTTTTCTAGCATGATATTTTACGAGTTTTTTACACTCTCGGTAGAATAAGTGTTACAACAATTATTTATTTATCGATGGATTTTGTATGCAGTATCAGTTTTATTTCCATACGAAATTGTTGTTCACATTTTTAAAGTGGAAACTTCTTTAGCGACGTTGTGCACTTTTTGGGATAGGTAAAAAATGTTAAACTCGCATCAGGACACGCGTAAATGATCGAAAATTCGTAAGATGGAGGGAGAGTAGACCGCCCCGGCGCGGCGTAATATGGCTCTCATTCTAGCGCGCGGCGAAAATGTATGCGAGTGTGCGTGTGTGATATTGTATTATACCACATAAATGATAGTATCGTACCTATTTTTCTACTGATAAATAAAGCAAATCGTCCGAAATTATTCCCTAACCATTCCAAAATTTTCTGAAATGCACAACGTGAATGTTCAAGTTTTCACTTCTGCCGGCACTCCCGGAGTGCAACCTGTTGTTTTGTTTTTAACTCTCTCGAGCGTCTAAAAATACCATCTCGTATCTCGTAAAAATACTAGGTGTACTGTTTAGAAATAAAATAAACTAAGTACTGCTATAAAAAGATGTTTTTAATTTGCGTGGATTCTCTTTAGGGTTATAACAATGGCTTTAGGTATCGATAGATAGGTAGAGGACAGTAACGCAGGTCATTGAAACGTTTTAAAAAGCCTACTAAGCAATTTGGCAATCAACTAACCTTCTGACCTTAACTTCCACCGAAACGTTTAAATCATAGCCAGTAATTGAGTCGTTTGTCATGCTGCTACCGTAGACTGCAAGTCTGACGGAGGATATAACCATAGACCATTACTCAGCTTACAGCTACATTACTGGTTGGAATCTGTGAAGATTGTAACCTCTCACTAGAATAAAGGGTCCTCGAATCACAGATTTAGAACTGATGTCATACAACGAGTGTTTTACATGTAGAACGTACGTATATGGTGTAGCAAAACGCAGCAATGCAGTCACTGGCCGTTAAGTATAGTTAGGAAAAACAGTGGCAAATTTTGTTTAAAAAAAAATGTCTTGGTGATAAAAAGTACGTTTATCTATAGTTTGTATTTTAAATGAATGTATTTAGTTCTTTGTTTAAAATGGCGTGTGTAATTTAATTATTAAAATTATAATTAAATGTGAACAAGTATGTAATAAGTACATAGTTTTCAAATCAAATATAAAGTTTCTTAAATTATAGTCGTGAACATTCTCAATTAAATACTTAATTTTTTTAGTTGAAGTTTTTTTTTATTAATAATTTGTTTAAGTTTGTAAATATAGTATAGTAGTGCTAATGTATGGTTTAGCTTATGAAATATTATTTAAGTTTTGTTGCAATAGATATTTTGTCCATTATGTTTAATTTAAGCCATTTAAAAGCCTCAAAGTTATGATTTGGCAGATGGACAAATACGAATCCATTTCCTATAATCAAGCAAGCAAAGAAAACTAAATCGAAATTCGTCAATCAGTCCGAGAGTTACGTTACATCAGACACACAGACAGATATTTTACTAAAAAAGCACATTTCACATAATTCATCTTTTCATCTTTCAGCACATACCTACTCTGAAAGCGCTATTTCACTTTACACTGAAGAGAGATGTGCGTTTTTAAAATAAAAAGTCTACCATCAACAACAATTGACACAGAAGTCAAACATCTTTCATCGGGGTTAAGAATTAATGAAATTATAATTGATTTTGTTGCTGACGGTAGCTATCCCCGATACACACGTGCCAACGATCACGTAGCCCATGGAGCCTTAGTCAGAGCTTTACCCGTATCGTCGCTTTTATACTGCTGTTAGATTTCTGGCACCTTCGTTAGGGAAGCAACCCTCTTGATTAAATCTATTTGAAAACAAATTTAATCTACAAGTTGCGTATAACCAAATCCTCGCGCAGCTGTTAAGTGAGCTTTAGTCAGGATTGGGTTATCTGCAGCCTGTAGCTAACATCACAGCCGCCAAGAAATTTGATTCGGCCTATACACATAATACCTTTAGGTAAGTGTGCTATATCCGCTTAAGGTAAGACAAGATGTGGTCAAAAGTCAACCCATTAAAAAAACTAAATCAGATTTCTCCTATTTCAGAATCAGATTTATATGTTGTCCTAAGCCTGTTGTGTCCTATTTTTGGGCAAATGCCTCTCCCCCTGATCGTTCCAGTGTGACCAGTGTGTGTGGTGATTTTAACAGACTTCAAAAAAGGAGTTCGCAATTTTAACTTAATCGAAATGTTCGGATTCTGTACGTAGATTGCAACGGTTGAAATCGGTTATGCCAGTTTTGGCGTTAAATATTTATGTGCTACGGTGTACTATTTTCTAACATAGGTATCACGTTTGTCGCTGCTTTATATTGCTAGGCATTTTTTGTGACAGTTTTAAAATTTTGCGACATGTAGGATTTTTCTGCTGACGGTAGCTATCTCCGGTGCACACGTGCCACCGATCACGTAGTCCATGGAACCTCATTCAGGGCTTTTACCTGCACCGACCCTTCTATACTGTTGTAGTGTTAGGTTTCTAGTTAGGTAAGATAAATGCTATATGTAGCGGCTCATAGCATATTTTTCGTTAGCGATCAAATTCGATTTGATAGCAATCTTTCAGCATGTTCAATCTTCGCATGGGAAGATTTACAACTGAGCGCTACCGTGGCCGTAAAAAGCTGCTACATTATTGTAATTTTTTCCATAGAAATCCTGCCGCCTTTTATTGTATTTGGAAATTGATATCATTATCATCTTCATCCGCAGCCTTTTTTATTATATTTTTTTTGTATTTTTTAATTTTTTTTTATATTTATAAGATACATATGGCCTCTGACCCCAAACTAAGCAAAGCTTGTGATATGGCTGCCAGAGACTGATATACTACATATACTTAATACTTATTTTTAAATACATACTTATATAGATAGTAACTAAATAACACCGAGACACAGAGCAAACACTTCTGTTAATCACATAAATATTTGCCCTGGGTGGGAATCGAACCCACGCCTCTTTGATCCAGAAGTTAGGGTCACTAACCACTGAGCCACCGAGGCAGTCAAGTAATTTATCCCAATGCTGGGTGTAGGTCTCTCCATTACGGTGCTATTTGTCGTACTCTAGGGTGTCATTAAAAAAAAAGAAATGCCAAGTCGATAATCACTGCCCTACTCCACTTGACATCACTTCGGCTTTGCAATTTTGGTATACCTGAAACCCCAATGGCCTCACTGGTTTCCTAAAATCGATTGCGGTCAAACTTTGGTTCCTAATTGCTGGTTCCATTACTTCGACTCATTCGGAGCCAGCTCCTGCAGTTTAGAGTCGTTACCGTTGAACGAGCCATAAAGCCACACTGGTAGATAAAGTACCCTGAATTTTGATAACGTGTAATATTTTTGTAATTTACTAATTTAATACACAGGGCTATTCGATTAAGGTGTACTAAGCCGAAAAAAAGATGATTCAGACCAACATTATGAGCAAATTTTACTATGGAGCCAACCTGGAATTCGTGCGAAATTAGGTGTTGTGGAACGCTTTGCCTGGGTCTGTCTTCCCGCTTAAGTACAACCTGGGTGTCTTCAAATCCCGAGGAGATAGGTAGCTTCTAGGTAAGCGTGCTACACCCTAGACCGCATATCTGCTCAACATCAGGCAGTATGTAGTCAAACACAAACCTTTACGGAATAAAAAAAAATAGGTCTTCATTTGTGTTTTTGCCATTTGATCGACTATTTCGTCTTCGTACCTACTTGTGACTTGTGGGATATCCCCGATTTAAAATCTAGGGCAGAAACAAGGTAGGTATGGAATTCGTTGAAGTACATGGAATTCAATTAAATAAATGTCTATAATGTAATAATAAGTAATAATGTTTTTAGTTGTTTGTATTCTGAGTCTGTGGTGATTTTATCAATGAGTGAGTCAATATTTGTTTGCCACTTATGTGATGTAAACAAAGGTGGGTTTTTAGCGGAATTTCCACAGTTAATGCTATTTTAAAAGTAAATAGTTATGCAGCCGTGCATTTTTCTGGTCTAGGCCAGGCAAGAGTCATTCGAATCAAAATGGTTCCAAATCGACACGCGTCGTATAAGTTATCGATATGGAATCAGAATGACAGATTCAGTGGGTCCAGAATTCTAATCCAATAGGTAAATATTATGAGAACCTGCTGAAGTAGGTTTTTCTGTTATGAAAAACATCGCGAGGAAACCGGCATCGCAGGAAACCCACTCTATGTTATCCTGATGGATATGGACCAACATCCCTTTGTGGATAGGCCTATGTTCAACAGTCGACTATATAAAAGCCATTACGGCACAATAATGCATGTACTTTACACGGGGTTGTTTATCTATCTACTTAGCTAGGTTCACTAGTAAAAAAATATTCGTAATGATGAGTATATCTATCGCTATACTGCCTTTACTAGTTCTATGTTTTTCTTCCATCTAAAGTTTGCCTAGCAGAGATCGCTATTAGCGATAAGACCGCCTCTTGTTGCACGCTAAAGTTTTAATTAATGTTAACAATGAAGAATAAATGAATCTATTGCAGGGTAATCTGCTTACCATATACTAAGCCAAAGGGGGATAATTAGGGCCATCATTATGAATAACCTTTACTTTTTAACGCCCCCTTGAGGGCGTTGAAGACCTAGAAGGGTGTTGGTTTTTTTTTAAATCAACACTTACAAACCACAGACTCCAGGGCCTGTGCCTTTTGTTAACTAAAATGTACACACAAACACTAAAATTAAAACCTACCTACTACACTGAGAGAAAAACTAACAAAAAAATAGTAATCTTTACTAAAATTTTACTAAATCCGAGGACAACAAATGACCTGTAATAAATACAAATCGATTTTTGTAAATACAATTCGTAGGTATTACAATATCAGTTCTGTTATATGTAGTAAGGCCCCAGTAGTTTCAATAGATTAGCTTTGTAATATCTAGTAAAGTCCATAGTACTCTTTACTAAAATGTTACTAATCCCGAGGACAACAAATGCCCTGTTAAAAATACAAATCGATATTTAGTAGGTATTACTAATACCTGTTTTGTTATATCTAGCAAACTCCTTAGTACTCTTTACTAAGATTTTACTAATCCCGAGGACAACAAATGCCCTGTAAAAAATACAAATTGATATTTAATAGGAATTATTAATACCTGTCTTGTTACATGTAGTAAGGTCCCAGTAGATCCAATAGATTAGTTATGTAATATCTAGTAAAGTCCTAGTTTTTTCGAAATTTTAGTTCTGTATCATCTAGTAAACACCTAGTAATTTTGATGGATTCGTTTTGTAATATCTAGTAAGCCTTAGTACTTTCGAAAGTTTGGTTCTGTATTATCTGCTAATCACCTAGTAATTTTGATAGATCAGTTTTGTAATATCTAGTAAGCCTTAGTACTTTCAAAAGTTTAGTTCAGTATTACCTAGTAAAAGTCTAGTAGTTTCAATAGCTTAATTTTGTATTATCTAGTTGATTTTTGTAATTTCTAGTATAATTTCTGTGTTATCAATTTAGTAAACCCTATCAATGTAAAAGTTATAAAACACTTCAAATCGAAATATTAAAAACTGTATACCTGCTTATAACAATGACCTATAAGTATACAGTTTTTAATATTTCAATTTGAAGTGTTTTATAACTTTTTTATGGATAGGGTTTATTAAGTAAATATCACAGAACTAAACTAGACATTACAAAAATCAACTAAATAATACAAAATTAAGCTATTGAAACTACTTGAGTTACATATCTTACAAAACGAATCTAAGGTTATAAACTAATACTAAATGTAAGTTACAAGGTGAATAATAATTGTAGACATAAAAATAAAGATTCAAGTGAAGTCATGTTTATTAAATTAAATATCATACATGTATAACATAACACACGAAACAGCCACATGTACAATAAAACATAATTTACATTGCCGGCGAGTATAATGTATTCACGGAGATACCCAGTTACTCAGTAGATTCTGGGTAAAATTGTCAATTTTCACTTACACTGGTTAAATCTGTACTTATGACACTACACTATTAAACACAGTTAGTTGGTACGCACTGAGCTTCATTCTCCATGTTTACTCTACTGCACGCAACGACGAAATGGCTGCTGGAAAGACGGGATCGTATTCACTGAGACCCCAGTTACTCAGTATGACTGTATAGCTGTTATAACGCTGACTCCTGGGTAAGATTGTCAATTGTCACTCAGAGTGTTTAAATCTGTTGGTAAAACACAGTTTGTTGGTACTGAACTTCACTCTCCTTTACATGTTTACTCTACTGCAAGCAACGACGAAATGGCTGCTGGAAAGGCGGGATCGTATTCATAAAGCAAAACACACCGGACACTTTACTGGAAATAACATTTCGTTGAAATTACTTAGCTTATTGCTGGATTTACAAAATAGACCAAAAACTAAATGTTTCTGTTGCATTAACTAAAGTATTGTAGTAAAATTACAATAGTGTCTTGAAATTAATAAAGCCTCATGCTTGAAATTATTCTTCCTTTCAATACAAATGACAATCGTGTTTTGAAAATGATTAAACCCACGCTTGTAATTACAAAACAAGGTAAATCAATTTTTTTTCATCTTTCAAACCAGTGGTATATCAGATACCAATACTTGTCTATACCAGTACCTATCTAGGTACCAACGCGGTGGATTTTTTTTGTAAGTACATAGTGCTAATCACCTAAGAGCATGTCAAACCCTACGAAGTACTCGTATGATACAATTTTTATTGGATTTTGTTAAATGCACCTTTTTATGTTAGTAATAAGGAATCATACTATAGGTAACGTTTGATGAAATATGTTAGCATGCACTACAAATGACCTATAACTAGTTGTTATATTAATAAAGAGTAAGAGTAAGAAACTTAGTCTACTGAAACCAAAGTCAAAGCCGTCAAATAAGAATATTTCAACGACGTTGGCGGGAACAGAAAACTCGGCATCAGAAAAAATCTTATTGCCAATTAATGCAATTAGAATTAATGCATAAGTATTAATTTGAGATTTTTCGAGTATTAAAGTGTAAACTTATCTCGTATATATATTATTCCAGTAACTTCAGTGCCCTTACCATGACTTTTGATAGTAAACGTAAACTTTTTTCCGTTTTTGTTTAATAGCTTCATATATTTAACCATACCTTATTAAATTTTAAAGCCAAAAATTTGCTTTTTATTTGTAAGCGTTTAGAATCCAGCAGCTATGCTTATTCTTCATTTTTTTACTCTTGACTCAAGACCATAGCGTAAAATCATTTTATTATAATTTGTTCTGGGAAAAATATTATTACTTATGATCTAATATTTGCTATTGTTATAGGCAATAAGTTTACGTTTTACGGCTAATTTTGACAATTTTATTGTTTTGTCAATTGTTTGTTTTTGAAAAGCAATAATGCTTTGTTTGGGAATTTTGTCATCTTGTAATTTCAATTGAGATTGTTATCGTAAGAGCGCTTATAATGTTTGTTTCTGAAAAAACAGTACGTCATATTTTGATTCCTGTAGGCCACGCGGGCGAAGCCGCTAAAAGCTCATAATAATTAAAGCGTGTTCCTTGGAATTACAAAAAGGGATAAATTAATTATATTTGTTGTACCAAAAAAAGTTCTTGCAAAATTTTACAAACGTGTGTTGAAATAAATAAAGCATGTTGCTTGGATTTACAATAACGGAAACACTAAATATTATTCTTGTACCAGTTAAAGCTATTTCTAATATGTAATTACAAACTAGTGTTGAAATTAATAAAGCGTGTTGCTTGTTATTTCAAAAAGGGAAATATTAGATATTTTTGTTGTACCAATTAAAGTTATTTTTAATATTTACAAACGGGTGTTGAAATTAATAAAGCATGTTGCTGGGAATTACAAAAAGGGTAAAACAAAATATTTTTGTTGTACCAATTAAAGTTCTTTCTAAAAATCACAAACGTGTATTGAAATTAATAAAGCATGCTCTTTGGAATTACAAAAAGGGGAAAACTAAATATTATTGTTGTACCAATTAAAGTTATTTCTAATAATTACAAACGAGTGTTGAAATTAATAAAGCGTGTTACTTGGAATTACAAAAAGGGAAAAACTAAATATTTTTATTGTACCAATTAAAGTTATTTTTAATATTAACAAACGAGTGTTGAAATTCAAAAAGCATGTTACTTGGAATTACAAAAAGGGTAAAACAAAATATTTTTGTAGTACCAATTATAGTTCTTGCTAACAATTACTAATGCGTGTTGAAATTAATAAAACGAGATGCTTGGAATTACAAGAGGTAAAAACTAAATCTTTTCTTGTACCAATATTTTTATATTTTCTAAAAATTACAAACCCGTGTTGAAATAAATAAAGCGTGTTGATAAGAATTACAAAAAGGTAAAACTAAATATTTTTGTTGTATCAACTATAGTTAATTCTTAAAATTACAAACGTTTTTTAAAATTGATTAAAAGTATTACTTAGAATTACAAAATAGATAAACTGTTAGAAACACAACTACCTTTTCTTGAAAATAGTAATCGAATTTGCGGAATTTACAAAACTCTAACAATATTTACTATGAATTTGTAATAAATATTAAACTTTTGCAATATCTGCATTTACTAAAATCGTATTTTAGGAATTACAATTACAAATACAAAACTGTTAGTAAAACATAATAAAAATTGCAAATACAGCAAAACTTTGGTAAATTATACTAAAATTTAGTGTTTTCGCCAAATACAAAGGACTTTTGTAATATTTAGTGGCGATTTTTTTCTCAGTGTACTCAATATCGAATAATTATAATTTATATAATATAAAACTAATTAAAGGTAGCACACTACAACTAAGTTAATTAAAGTAATGAGATTGAGGTTTTTAAGTTTTAGAAGTGTATAAAAAATTAGGGGCGTTGAAAAGTAATTGAGTTTCAAAGGGGGCGGCAAAAGAAATGCTAACCTCTGTTTAATTCATCACCTTTCATCTTAGTACACCAGTTCTGGATAACCCTGTTTACACTTCTGAAAATCCCTGCATGTTGCAAAACAACGCCTTGTAGAACTGCTTATAAAATCTATGTTGTAAAATATTTCAGATGTTGTGAAATCAACAACTGACGTAAGTTAGTTGACCTGAATATTGTTGTTGTACCATTGTTGATCACTTGACGTCAAAACCTATGTCGCAACGTATGAATTGTTGATCTAACTCGTCTTGTGTTTCAAGGATTCTGTAATAGGTAGATATTACTTACTCATATATCAACCGCTTCTAAGCGGGCTTATTAGAGATTTTTAGGGGAGGCGTATGTCTAGCAGTGAACGTTCTATGGCTGAAAGTAAGGTAGTAAGTTCGTATCGGCCGGGTGGGTAGCCCTGGTGTCAGAATTGGCCGTCTGAAGGTTGACAAAACTGAACTTTTGACTGAAAAGTCAACTGTTGAGACACGTTCCGTAGATGTGACCAATTGATTGTAAGATCTAGGAATTTTGAGATTTTGAAATTGTGTCTTCGGAACAGAATACAGTGCAACCTTAATATAACGTACCTCAATATAACGACTTCCTCGATTTAACAAATTCTTCGTAATCCCCTTGAATTGTCCATAAGAGTCAATATAAAATATACCTTTACATTGCGAACATTCTTTGCGTACAACCTCTTTATAACGAATTTTCAACTATCAAGAAAAAGTATTCATCCCTCTAATTAACGAATTTTGCCAACCCAAAACCTTTATATAAAGTTTCCACCAATAATATAACTCTTAATCTTATAATGTGGTTCATGTCTCGACATGTTTCGACACGCTTTTGTTTCTAAAGTAATCATTGTTGTTTTGATGGAAAGTAATGTAAACACCTCTGCTCGTCAATATTGTTAAAGATTTAAGTTAAAATAGCTCAGAAACGTATAAGGTGTTCCTTATCGGTCGCAGAAAAGCGAAACATCATTAAGTATGTTGACCAAAATCCCATGACGAAAAAATTAGACATAGCTTATAAGTTCGGGATTCCCGCAAGTACATTGGCTACAATTTTAAAATCTAAAGATAAGTTTTCAGAAGAAAGTGGTTCTAAAGTGGCTAATTGTTTAAATACATAGCAAATACATATAGTAATTTGATGAAAATTTGTTATCATTTATTAGTAGAAGTTGTTCGCTATAACAAGATAAGTACGTAATATTGAGGTGAATAAAACTATTCTTTTACCTCTTTATAACGTATTTTAGACCAATCTAACCTATCATAACAAACCTCAGTTCAACGAATTACTTGATATTACGAATATTTTCTTGTTCCCCTCCGATTTGTTATATCGAGGTTGCACTGTAATAAGTAATACTATTTTGATAAGTATCATCAGTCAAGTAAAATAGTGGAAGTTTTGTTTTTAGGGAAACAAAACAAATGAAAAATGAGATATTAATGATCTAAGTGATTAAGTACCATTAAACTTATCACAATTATGTATGTTTTGTATTGTGTAAATCGTTCACATAATATTATTTCACTCTTATTCGTATTTTATACTTTTCATTGCTAAGAGCAACTTCCACAGCACTCTGTTAGTCTTTCCAGAAGACGTTATTGATTAACATCTTTATTTGGTTAGCACTGAGCTGATCAAATCAATAATTATTTATTTTTCGCCAAAAATGGCATATCCGACTTCCACCGTGTACAGAATTCGAATAGTTCGCACGAATCGTTGTTTCATTCATGTTTACATCATTGTTGATTTTTCAAAAACAACTCAGTCGATTTCGCTAAAATTTAAATGGGGCCACCTCGGGAGGTACTACAATACAACATCTACTTCCGAGGTGGTTCCTCGTCCCCTTTTAGAACAAAAAAATTTTTTTTTTTTATTCGGATCACTATTGGCGAAAATATTGATGAGTATACGCAAAAAATACGTACAGACGTACATAGAGCCTCGTAATTTTTGGTAGTCGGTTAAAAATTTAGTTCGGGAGCGTCCGTCGTAGGCGGCGTGTATTCCCTCCATAAAGGGTAATTAATCCGAAACACAGTGGCTTGATCTGTAAAATAGTTATGTAAGTAAAATCGGTTTTAATTATTAATTGATGATCAAAATAGCTTGATAACCTAACCTCCTGTTATAATTATATGTTTGTAAAAGATAACTTTATCACTGTAGACGTCGTGGGTGGTGTTTTCCTATCTACTTGCCCTAAGCTAGAGATGTTCCGATTTAGTTGGCTGAAACTATCTGACTTTCAACATGGCTAGAGTTTGTGCAAAAAGAGAAGCGTGGTAGGTGAGGTCGCCCGTGTGCCATTTTACTAATTTTGTTACGTTGACAACACTGCTCTGTCATTGCTAGTACAACTAAAAGTATTTGATACTTGGTAGACACCAATTCGGTTTTCATCAGTAGACTCACAGTCGCGACCAAGTAGTCGGTACCTTGGCTGCTGATTAAAATCTTATTGTTAGTTCACCGTAACACACGACGGTTATCTTTTTGCACAAACTCTATCAGACTTTTTGACAATGTTCTGTATAGTATAGTAGCTGAGCGCGTCCAAGCAGTATTGATTATAAATAATTAAATTGGACCAAGAATCTTACACACGGTACGATTTCTTCGTGTTCGCTTCGGGATTTTACTACAAACCAATTTTCAAAAGTCTATTTCCTAAGTCATAACTACTATAGTTTCGATCACATTCCGCGGTATTTCTAAAGCTGATGAGTGCTAGCGCTTGTCGGAGTCGTCTCGCAAAATAATATACAAGGTTACTTCTAATCAATTAGCATCCTTTTAGGGGCTTATTCTGTACATCAAAACTAACAACTTTTGTTCTACAACATTTGTCAAAAACCTCTAACCTCAACTCATAAAAAAAAAATCAGCTGTTCCATACATTTTGTCGCGGGTGGTGGGCGGTTTGGTTTTCCATATATTTTTCTATGGAACAACAAAATTTTTTTGAGTTTTGACGAAAGTCGCAGAACAAAAGTTGTTAGTTTTGATGTGCAGAATAAGCCCCTAAGAGGATTTTAATTGATTAGAAATAACCCTGTATTGTTATAAAGCCACGCTAGTTTCCATAATAAAACTTAAGACTTCGTTGACTAATTTTACACGTAGTTTTGCATTGCATTACATTGCGAACTTCAGAACAACCGGAGTTTTATTATTATTCATTTATGCAAACAGGTTTATGTATATTTAGCTATCTTAAAACCAGTTTGAGATGCGTAGATAACGTGGCTAGATTTTGATTGATGGAATCACTACGAGAAAATATGACTGTGTGCCCTTGAGGCAATTGAATCCACGTGCGGGTTATGTATCAGTTTTTAACCGACTTCCAAATAGCAGGAGGTTCTCTATTTGGCTGTAGGTATATCTTTTGTATGACTAGATAACGGCCGAGCTTCGCTCAGTTCAAAAATTGAAGAAAATAACGCGTTTTCTCGAAAAGACGCCTATAAAAAATATAAATAAGTACCAAAATTTTATCAAAATCGTTTCAGCCGCTTTCGTGATGCGAAATATCACTATATACATAGTATAAATAAAGTTGCTTCCCTGTCTATCTGTCCCTATGCATGCTTATATCTTTAAAACTACGCAATAGATTTTGATGCTGTTTTTTTTAATAGATAGTGTAATTCAAGAAGAAGGTTTATATGTATAATACAACTGTGCGAAGCTGGGGCGGGTCGCTAGTATACAAATAAATAAATACTATGTAGAAACTATTAAGTTAAACTGCTGGTTTAAAGGTATAAAATATGTGTAGTTTGATTCATCAATTATTTTATTTTAATTATTACGTTGCCGTCATAATTAAGTAGATATAATTTTGTTTTCAATATGATCATTAGTTAATGAAGTTCCTATTAAAATTGCGCGCAAAATACAATGTTCACGTTCTAATTGAAATTTAAAATTTACAAAACTTTATGAGATTTATAAAACATTTTCATAAATTACAGCTAATACTATACGTTCATGTCAAAAACAGAAGACCAATTTCACATATCAGACGATTCTGAACGAAGAACAATTTATAGATGTACTGCAAAATTCATACGTTTAGAAAATTACTTACGACTGCAAGTTTCGTTGCAAAACAGGGAGCCCAAATATGCTTAAAATTACAGGAAATGAATTACTCCATAGTATGCAGTTAATTTATACTCAAACTCAGCAATTCAGTTTGACTTCTGTCTATGAAAACAAAATTAAACTTAATCCTAAAACAATGTGTAATTTGACTTTTATGAATGCTATTTTTAGCTCTGGGTGATTTTATTTTATCGACATCATTAAATGAGACATCCACTACTGAACATGGGCCTCCTTATAGATCTCCGATAAGACTGGTTGGAAGCATCCAGTGAGAATCAGAAATCATCACTCCATCTTGTGAGTAGGCGTTCTACTCTTCGCTTGCTGGTATAAACGTTCTATTCTCCACTTGAGAACTTGGTTTTCCACCTAAGAACTGTTAGACCCTATTGGTTTTGAGTTCTCCGTGCTATATATTTTATAAAGTACTCCTATAACTATTATTGAAGAACTGAAAGTTTGAATGTATATGTGTAGTTTTGTAGTAGGTCAAGGCGCATTAGTGACCTTTATGTTCAGTTCACTTATACTCGTATACCTACTGCTAGAGATCGTTTTTCGAATGTTATTAACTATGATATACCTAAAAAAGTAACCTACAAAACCAAATAACTCATTTTATTCAGCCTTCTGAAGGACTGAGAAAACCATTGACGTAAATTAATCATGTGTGGTATTACGTGACGCAATCATCGCTCGATCGATTATTGGGTGTAGTTTAGTTACTGTAAACATACCACTGTTATACATTATAGAATAATTTCGTCATTAATCGTAGAGAACCCCGTTAATGAGCTATACCGTGCATTGTGTCGGAGTGGGGGGAAAACCAAACTTTATATTGTAGACGGACGCCCTACCGCGCCATTCTTCTGTGACCGGCGAACCCGACCGTTCGAAAACGACCTTTTAAAATCGAATCAAGTTTCCTTTACTAAATAAATCGATACTATTAACTTGTAATCGATTAGATATAGCAGCGTGATAGTTAATTAAAAAGTTTACATTCAACTTCAACGTTTTAAATACAGAACGTGACTTTTTTCATTTTGTTGTGCAAGTGATGCTACAGGTGTTCGGAAATTAAAAAGTTTGCAGCGCTCACGTGTTTGAGTCAGTTTTTTTTCTTATCCTGCCTTATAGTGTTGTGATTGTGACATAGTGAAGTGCTAAAGTTATGAGAGTTTAGTGTTGGGAGGCAAGTGTGATCCGAAGCCATGTCTCTTTTGTGGATGAGCGCTTTCAATCTCGGTTTGACAGCTGGATTGACACTAGCCGTGGTTAAAAGGTAAGACCATCGACTTGGCAATTTTTCACAGAGCTATTACAACTATAGAGATAGCGCTGTTGTCGCTTGAGGCAATTCTTAACCGCAAAAATGTAAGGACAATCACTATTACTAGTTGTCAACTGTCAATTATATGTATTGGAATATGACACTATCAGGACAAAAACACGACATTTATTTTCTCGATCGACCGCATTATCTCTTTGGTATCTCTGTGCATTTTTTCTTAATGGCTAAGACCATACACCAAAGATAAAATCTTTTATGCATTTTCGGTTGGTTAAAGTAAACAGAAGACCTTTTTGTTCGAAGTTTTTTTAGGGTTTTAGAGAGGAAGGGAATGGGGACGCCTGACTAATGGAAGTGTAATCTGTATTTAAATAAAAGACATTATTCGGTATTTGTAGTACATGTTTGTTACTCGTAGTTATTTAACTAGTGTAAAAGCATTACACACGTACAATATTTGAAATGAAAGGACAATGTTCCTGTATTTTTTTATGTATTAGGCAATGTGTTTATATACCTAGTAATAAAACTTATTGATATGTATTATGAGATTTTCATACACCTGTAACAGCGATAAACGCAGTGATGTCGCACAGATTTTGAAATTGACTAAATGATGGTTGATGAATGAAGCACTGATTTTTTTTCATATATCACATACCTTCTATACTGCTATTTACTGTAAATACTTCTCTTGCTGTGCCTTCTACTTTTCTATATACTTTACCGATCGTGTACCACGATTCCCACGATTGGAACAATTTTCATTATTTATCGATCCATACTTACCGTTTGTATGTTATTACTCAAATATCTATACAATTATGTCTACTACTATCTAACTACTTTAATAAAGAAATATGGTTAATATGCTAATAGTAATGTATTGGTCAATTTAAATGTTCACAAAAAGTTCTAATTAAATTAGGTCGTGCAAGGACTACTGAGTGTTTTCGTAAAAAGTTGGTGAACAAATTAGGTGCATGTATTCCACGCGATACTCTAGGGACCGTGTTGTATTTCACCCTTTTGAAATACATGTACACAGCACAGCCTTATGTTATACAGAGTTTTGTATGTGAAAAAGTCACCTATAAAACAGGTACTTGAGGAAGTTTTTAAATGTGACTAGAGGATTTTAGTACGTCTTAAATTAATAAAGATATGAATTTCCTAAAAATCTATGAAGAACATTCTATAGTACTTTTCGTTTTTAAATATCTTAATTTGACACAGTAAGTAGACACACAACATAACAGTTATTTTTTATCTCTTGTAAATAGTCTTAGTAAATAGAGTTAATGAGACTATACCGATACTATTCTGAGCCAGTAGTTTTATTAGATTGAACGAGCACCAAACTATTGTAACAGTAAGACAATAAGACTAATTATAATAAGCCCTTTTATTGCCATAATGCTCTGGCCTAATGCGGGGCAGATTTCACTTATTTTGGATAACACCGAGAACTTTCTACCACACATCCATCATGTTTTTCATAGTTAAAAGATAACGATGATACATTGCACTTATTGACATAATTATGTAGGTACGATATATTTGAAGTCAGAGTGTGCACAGAGATTTCAGAGCTATAAAGAAGCACATTATTAGTGCCAAAATAGAAAAATTAGAAAGCTGTATTTCCATTTCTAATTAAGTACTATTTCTCACATTTTCGCGCACTAAGAGTTCCGCATCGTATAGGAGGGTTCCTCTTAGCCTCATTTCAAGCGTCTACCTGTTGCCGTTATACAGCAAAATAATAATGTTAATGTTATGGGAGCCCCCCTTATATATTTATTTTATTCTGTTTATTAATATATGTTGTTATAGCGGCAACAGAAATACATAATCTGTGAAAAATTCAACTATCTAGCTATCACGGTAATCTGATACAGTCTGGTGACAGATAGATGAACAGACAGCGGAGTCTTAGTAATTTGGTCCCATTTTTACCCTTTGGGTACGGAACCCTAAATATGGAGGGTTTAAAAAAATATAAATTAAATATTTTTGGAAAGCCCATATCATCAGCATCATCATCATTTCAGCCATAAGACGTCCACTGCTGGACATAGGCCTCCCCTAATGATTTCCAATAAGACCGGTTGATAGCGGTTTGCATCCAGCGCGATCCTGCGGTCCTAATAAGGTCATCCGTCCACCTTGTGGCTGGACGTCCGAAGCCCATATAGCAAAGTTTTAAGTGATTTTCCATTACAATCTGTCAAAGTTCCATATATACCTCTTCCTGGTTCCCTGGTTTCCTCCGTTCACTGGACACTTTCAAAAATGTATTATCTCTCTAAATAAGTAATTTGCTGTATCATTGTTTTCTTTAGTTATGTCAATGCGTATATGATTATATGTATTTTATTATGTATGTTTATACTATAGTATTTTACTATGGAAATTAATGTGGTTTTCACACATTTTATACTATATATAACGAGACTGAACTCACGTGTAGGGATAGTCGTAACGACTATAGTTTCGGTCGCATTCGGCGACCTTTCTCAAGTTGGTTGGTGAGTGCATGGCGAGACGGCTCCGCGTGCTAGCACTAGCCAACTTGAGAAAGGTCGCCGAATGCGACTGAAACTATAGTCGTTACGATTATCCCTGCACGTGAGTTTAGTCCCGTTATATATAGTATAAAATGTATACTATAGTAGTATTAGGTATAGTATGTAGTATTATTATATTTTATGTTTATAATATAGCTTTTTTTTCTTTTTGAGTATCACATTATTGTACTCCCGTGATATAATATTTTAAGATCATTCCGTTCCGAGCATGGGTTGCCTGGAAGAGATCGCTTCCAGCGATAAGGCCGCCTTGAGCTACACTAATTAAGTTTTTCATGTATTACTGTTCATCTTATACTTACTGTGTACAATAAAGTGTTTTCTATTAAATTCTACCTTCCTAGCCGTCCGAAGGTGAAAAATAAAGCCCTTGGAGCTCAATTGAAGAATCGATAGAAACATTACTTAAGTATGTACCGTATTTCGCTATCCCGTTTATTCTCAGTAACATAGATCTTCAACGCTCGCTCCAGTTCTTACTCGTTATCATGACCATTTAAGCCTACAGGCTTCAAGCAAATATTTAGATATTTGCTCGAAGCTTACAGGTTCAAAAATAGACCCCTAATACCACTAGGCTTCCCCGTGTCTTATATGGATTTACTCGTAGGATATATGAAATTTTTACCAGTACGGTGTCAAGTACCATTAATTTTGCAATCGTCACGCGACATACTAACAGAATAGGTACGTAAAATGTTATGTGTATGTATTTTGTATGGCTTACAGTTTATAACAATGTTGAATATGGCTATATCAAACTAGAACCTTGTAAAACATAAATCTAACACAATGCGTTTGTAACCTATGTTTGAAACAATGTCAAAATATCCTACCGTCTGTTCTCCAGCATTCAGAACATAGTTTACTACAACATTTGCTAGCAATAATAAACACAATCGACAGGGCTCGCTCCTAGGAACCATTCCAGTTTTCCATTCTGCCGCTTGGTTATTCATAGTTTCATTGTTTTTATTACTTTACTGAGGAACTACAAAGGAAATGTATAGTTCTGAAATGCGTTTAAAACGTTAACGTACGTACGAGTACGTTTAAATATTTATCATGAGATTCGGTGTGGTAATTAAAAGAAGCGCCCATATTATAGTTTGTACCGGCTTGAACAAATGGTTAGTCCACCCACGAAGTGTGACAATATACAGGGTTATTTCTAATTAATTAGTATAATATCCTTTCAGTGGCTTATCTTATTCTGTACGTCAAAACTAACAACTTTTGTTCTTCGACTTTTGTCAAAACTCATGTGTGTTTGCTTGCTTATAACCAACCCCTTTGAGCTCGATTTTGACTTACTTTGAGCGATCATTTTCTTTAAACTTTGCACACCTATCAAAAACCGATGACAACGCATTAAAAATAAAAATGACTTCTAAGGGTGTTTTTTTTTTAAACTATATTTAACTTGATCTCTGCGACAGCTGTCAGAAAAATCTCGCGTATGAAGTCCTGAATTTCTTAATAGTACAGACAGTACCTGTCAATGTCATAATTTATGGCATGCCGATTAGTGATGGGCGACGAATGATCGTGACCACAGAGTTTTAGATATAGTTTTATTTAAAATATCGATAGGATAGTTTATACTAACGATATTTTAAATAAAACTTAATTTATCATTAATTTTATTGTATATTTTAATATCATAACATTTTTTACATGTGTAATTAAATTAAACCCAATTATAAGTTACATTAGCATCGATAATAGTGAAAAACGTCGATAAATTCTATCGTTACATTATTATGAGTATTTAATTAATATCATAACATTATTTACATGTGGACATACTTGATCTTAAATAATAGTAAGTAAATAAAATCCAATTTCTCACCTTCAACAACTCATTCGATTTCATTACAACATTGCTTGAAAATCGATTTTTTCCACCACTATCTCAACTCTAAAAATGTCAATCTTCTATGTCAATGTCACTGTCGCAGAGATCAAGTTAAATTTTATAGAGTATAGTATGACATTCGCTATAGGCCGAATTCTAGGCTTCTTGTCGGCTGTGTAGTTAGCTAGAAGCTGCGCAAAACACAATCCCGTCTGAAGCTTATGTAACAGCTGCGCGAGGATTGGGTTTTGCGCAGTTTGTGGTTAACTTCACAGCCGCTAAGAAGTTATATTTTAAATAAATAAATATTTTGGGACATCTTACACGGCCTCTGACCCCAAACTAGCAAACCTTGTGATATGGCTGCCAGAGACTGATATACTACATAGGTATACTTATGTTTTAAATACATACTTATATAGATAGTAACTAAATAACACCCAGACACAGAGCAAACACTTTTGTTCATCACATAAATATTTGCCCTGGGTGGGTATATTCGGTCTAAACTTACTCTCTTGGGGTATAAAGGAGTGAACCAAGTCCAAGCGGGTCACTAAACGAATTACTGGGTATTATTACTGCAGAATTATTCTCAGTATAGATGTTGTTAGATACGCTTAGATCTTCAAGATACGTTAACACAAAAATAAATTACTCCATAGTAATACTCAAACTCAGCAATTCAGTTCGGTTTCTATACATGAAAACAAAAATAAATAATTATTTCTTTGTATGTATTTTATGTATATTTATGTTATGATATATGTTTATTTCTTTTTTTTTGTTATGTTGTATTTAGTAATTTTTTTAGTTTCTTTTTTTGCACCCCGTTCATTTTTCTTTGCGGTATCTTTTTCGTACTTAGGTTGCCTGGAAAAAATCGCTTCCAGCGAAAAGGCCGCCGTTTGTTTTAAACTAGGTTAAGTGACAATTGTATTGTTTTTATATTTTCTGTGATGGTGTGAAACAATAAAAAAATATTTATTATTAAACTAAATCCTAAAACAATGTGTAATTTGTCTTTTATGAATGCTATTTTAAGCTCTGGATGATTTTATTTTATCAACATCATCATATCAGACATTCCTATGTATCCACTACTGAACATGGGCCTCCTATAGATCTCCGATAAGACTGGTTGGAAGCATCCAGCGGGACTCTGCGCTCTTAATGAAATCGTCACTCTGCTGGTACTGGTCTCCACTTGAGAACTTGGTTTTCCACCTAAGAACTTTTAGACCCTTTTGGTTTTGAGTTCTCCATGCTATATTTTATATAGTACTCTTATAACTATTGAAAAACTAAAAAAAATGTATATGTATAATTTGTAGTAGGTCAAGGCGCATTAGTGACCTTTATGTTCAATTCACTTATATACCTACTGCTAGAGAAAATAGTGCAACGTTTTTCGAGTGTTATTAACTATGATATACTTACCTAAAAAAGTAACCTACAAAACCAAATAACTCATTTTATTCAGCTTTCTGAAGGACTGAGAAAACCATTGACGTAAATTAATCATGTGTGGTATTACGTGACGCAATCATCGCTCGATCGATTATTGGGTGTAGTATATTTACTGTAAACATAACACTGTTATACATTACAGAATAATTTCGTCATTAATCGTAGAGAACCCCGTTAATGAGCTATACCGTGCATTGTGTCGGAGTGGGGGGAAAACCAAACTTTATATTGTAGACGGACGCCCTACCGCGCCATTCTTCTGTGACCGGCGAACCCGACCGTTCGAAAACGACCTTTTAAAATCGAATCAAGTTTCCTTTACTAAATAAATCGATACTATTAACTTGTAATCGATTAGATATAGCAGCGTGATAGTTAATTAAAAAGTTTACATTCAACTTCAACGTTTTAAATACAGAACGTGACTTTTTTCATTTTATTGTGCAAGTGATGCTACAGGTGTTCGGAAATTAAAAAGTGTGCAGCGCTCACGTGTTTGCGTCAGTTTTTTTTCTTATCCTGCCTTATAGTGTTGTGATCGTGACATAGTGAAGTGATTAAGATATGAGAGTTTAGTGTTGGGAGGCAAGTGTGATCCGAAGCCATGTCTCTTTTGTGGATGAGCGCTTTCAATCTCGGTTTGACAGCTGGATTGACACTAGCCGTGGTTAAAAGGTAAGACCATCGACTTGGCAATTTTTCACAGAGCTATTACAACTATAGAGATAGCGCTGTTGTCGCTTGAGGCAATTCTTAACCGCAAAAATGTAAGGACAATCACTATTACTAGTTGTCAACTGTCAAATATAATATATTTGTTTGTCCTGATAGTTTTGACTTTTGACTGTGCATTTTTTCTTAATGGCTAAGACCATACACCAATGATAAAATCTTTTATGCATTTTCGGTGGGTTAAAGTAAACAGAAGACCTTTTTGTTCGAAGTTTTTTTAGGGTTTTAGAGAGGAAGGGAATGGGGACGCCTGGCTAATGGAAGTGTAAAGATCTGTATTTAAATAAAATACATTATTCCGTATTTGTACTACATGTTTGTTACTCGTAGTTATTTGACTAGTGTGAAAGCATTACACACGTACAATATTTAAAATGAAAGGACAATGTTCCTGTATTTTTATGTATTAGGCAATGAGTTTATATACCTAGTAAAACTTATTGTTATGTATTATGAGATTTTCATACACCTGTAACAGCGAAAAACGCAGTGATGTCGCACAGATTTTGAAATTGACTAAATGATGGTTGATGAATGAAGCACTGATTTTTTTTTGTGTATACCATTGATATTAATATCCGACGAAAATTTGCTCATATATCAGATACCTTCTATACTGCTATTTACTGTAAATATTTCTCTTGCTGTGCCTTCTACTTTTCTATATACTTTATCGATCGTGTACCACGATTCCCACGATTGGAACAATTTTCATTATTTATCGATCTATACTTACCGTTTGTATGTTATTACTCAAATATCTATACAATTTTGTCTATTACTATCTAACTACCTTAATAAAGAAATATGGTTAATATTCTAATAGTAATGTATTAGTCAATTTAAATGTTCACAAAAAGTTCTAATTAAATTAGGTCGTGAAAGGACTACTGAGTGTTTTCGTAAAAAGTTGGTGAACAAATAGGTGCATGTATTCCACGCGATACTCTAGGGACCGTGTTGTATTTCACCCTTTTGAAATACATGTACACAGCACAGCCTTATATTATACAGAGTTTTGTATGTGAAAAGGTCACCTATAAAACAGGTACTTGATGAAGTTTTTAAATGTGACTAGGGGAAGAACATTCTATAGTACTTTTCGTTTTAAATATCTTAATCTGGTACAGTAAGTAGACACACAACATAACAGTGCTTTTTTATCTCTTGTAAATAGTCTTAGTAAATAGAGTTAATGAGACTATACCGATACTATTCTGAGCCAGTAGTTTTATTAGATTGAACGAGCACTTATAGCAGTAACTAAACTATTGTAACAGTAAGACAATAAGACAGTCAGCATAAAGACTAATTTATAATAAGCCCTTTTATTGCCATAATGCGCTGTTCTGGCCTAATGCGGGGCAGATTTCACTTATTTTGGATAACACCGAGAACTTTCTACCACGCATCTATCATGTTTTTCATCGTTTAAAGATAACGATGATACATTGCACTTACTAACATATGTGGGTACGATATATTTGAAGTCAGAGTGTGCACAGAGATTTCAGAGCTATAAAGAAGCACATTATTAGTGCCAAAACTGAAAAATTAGAAAGCTGTATTTCCATTTCTAATTAAGTACTATTTCTCACATTTTCGCGCACTAAGAGTTCCGTAACGCATGGGAGGGTTCCTCTTAGCCCCATTTCTGTTGCCGTTATACAGCAAAATAATAATGTTTGTTGTATGGGAGCCCCCCTTATATATTTATTTTCTGTTTTTAATATTTGTTGTTATAGCGGCAACAGAAATACATAATCTGTGAAAAATTCAACTATCTAGCTATCAAGGTAATGTGATACAGCCTGGTGACAGACAGATGAACAGACAGCGGAGTCTTAGTAATTTTTACCCTTTGCGTACGGAACCCTAAAAATAGAGGGTTTAAAGAAATATAAATTAAATATTTTTGGAAAGCCCATATAGCAAAGTTTAAAAGATTTTCTCTGAATAAATATACCACTTAAGGACGTCTCTATTACAATCTGTTAAAGTTCCATATTTACCTCTTCCTGGTTCCCTGGTTTCCTCCGTTCACTGGACACTTTCAAAAATTTATTATCTCTCCAAATAAGTCATTTGCTGTAAAATTGTTTTCTTTAGTTATGTCATTGCGTATATGATTATATGTATTTTATTATGTATGTTTATACTATAGTAGTATTAGGTATAGTTTGTAGTATTATTATTTATGTTTATAATATAGCTTTTTTTTCTTTTTGAGTATCACATTATTGTACTCCTGTGATATAATATTTTAAGATCATTCCGTTCCGTGCATGGGTTGCCATTGGAAGAGATCGCTTCCAGCGATAAGGCCGCCTTGAGCTACGCTAATTAAGTTTTTCATGTATTACTGTTCATCTTATATTTACAATAAAGTGTTTTCTATTCTATTCTACCTTCCTAGCCGTCCGAAGGTGAAAAATAAAGCCCTTGGAGCTCAATTGAAGAATCGATAGAAACATTACTTACCGTATTTTGCTATCCCGTTTATTCTCAGTAACATAGATGTTCAACGCTCGCTCCAGTTCTTACTCGTTATCATGACCATTTAAGCCTACAGGCTTCAAGCAAATATTTAGATATTTGCTCGAAGCTTACAGGTTCAAAAATAGACCCCTAATACCACTAGGCTTCCCCGTGTCTTATATGGATTTACTCGTAGGATATATGAAATTTTTACCAGTACGGTGTCAAGTACCATTAATTTTGCAATCGTCACGCGACATACTAACAGAATAGGTACGTAAAATGTTATGTGTATGTATTTTGTATGGCTTACAGTTTATAACAATGTTGAATATGGCTATATCAAACTAGAACCTTGTAAAATACCATAAATCTTACACAATGCGTTTGTAACCTATGTTTGAAACAATGTCAAAATATCCTACCGTCTGTTCTCCAGCATTCAGAACATAGTTTACTACAACATTTGCTAGCAATAATAAACACAATCGACAGGGCTAGCTCCTAGGTACCATTCCAGTTTTCCATTCTGCCGCTTGGTTATTCATAGTTTCATTGTTTTTATTACTTTACTGAGGAACTACAAAGGAAATGTATAGTTCTGAAATGCGTTTAAAACGTTAACGTACGTACGAGTACGTTTAAATATTTATCATGAGATTCCGTGTGGTAATTAAAAGAAGCGCCCATATTATAGTTTGTACCGGCTTGAAGAAATGGCTAGTCCACCCACGAAGTGTGACAATATACAGGGTTTTTTCTAATTAATTAGTATAATATCCTTTCACTGGCTTATCTTATTCTGTACGTCAAAACTAACAACTTTTGTTCTTCGACTTTTGTCAAAACTCATGTGTGTTTGCTTGCTTATAACCAAACCCTTTGAGCTCGATTTTGACTTACTTTGAGAGATCATTTTCTTTAAACTTTGCACACCTATCAAAAACCGATGACAACGCATTAAAAATAAAAATGACTTCTAAGCGGGTTTTTTAACTATATTTAACTTGATCTCTGCGACAGCTGTCAGAAAAATCACGCCTATGAAATCCTGAATTTCTTAATAGTACAGACAGTACCTGTCAATGTCATACTTTATGGGCATGCCGATTAGTGATGGGCGACGAATGATTATGACCACAGAGTTTTAGATAGAGTTTTATTTAAAATATCGATAGTTTATACTAACGATATTTTAAATAAAACTTAATTTATGATTAATTTTATTGTATATTTTAATATCATAACATTTTTTACATGTGTAATTAAATTAAACCCAATTATATGTTACATTAGCATCGATAATTATGAAAAACTTCGATAAATACTATCGTTACATTATTATGAGTATTTAATTAATATCATAACATTATTTACATGTGTACATACTTGATCTTAAGTAACAGTAAGTAAATAAAATCCAATTTCTCACCTTCAACAACTCATTCGATTTCATTACAACATTGCTTGAAAATCGATTTTTTCCACCACTATCTCAACTCTAAAAATGTCAATCTTCTATGTCAATGTCACTGTCGCAGAGACCAAGTTAAATTTTATAGAGTATAGTATGACATTCGCTATAGGCCGAATTCTAGGCTTCTTGGCGGCTGTGTAGTTAGCTAGAAGCTGCGCAAAAGACAATCCCGTCTGAAGCTTACGTAACAGCTGTGCGAGGATTGGGTTTGCGCAGTTTGTGGTTAACTTCACAGCCGCTAAGAAGTTATATTATAAATAAATAAATATTTTGGGACATCTTACACACGGCCTCTGTGACCCCAAACTAAGCAAACCTTGTGATATGGCTGCCAGAAACTGATATACTACATAGGTATACTTATGTTTTAAATACATGCTTATATAGATAGTAACTAAACAACACCCAGACATAGAGCAAACACTTATGTTCATCATAAACATTTGCCCTGGGTGGGTATATTCGGTCTAAACTTACTCTCTTGGGGTATGAAACGGTGAACCAAGTCCAAGCGGGACACTAAACGAATTACTATTATTGCTGCAGAATTATTATCAGTAAATGTTGTTAGATACGCTTAGATCTTCAAGGTACGTTGACCTCGTAAAACTGTAGTTAGCAGTTAACTTTTTGCGATGCAGTCAAGGTCCAGACTTTTATCGCCGTTCTAATGCTTGTTCCTAGTGCTTCCAAGGTTGTTGAGCTGAAACGTCGTCGTGAAATGTATTTGGATGTGGAATGAACAGTAGCTGAAATGAACTCAAGCACAGCATACTGATACTCGTACTAATAATACTACTAGCAAAGAAGATATAATAATACTTGCTACTAGTGAAGTAACTCAAGCTGGTAAACTCGGACTTATCTATATTTAGTTGAATTTATCCTCTCACATTTCTTTTACGGGATTATTTAAAAAGAGTGTACTAAACTGTAGGAGGGTGATTCAGATTACATATTATTTTGAATATCTTTTAATATGGGGCCAACCCAGAATTTGAGAATTCGAGACTACAGTGGACCCTAGATCGCATATCTGCTTACGATGATCAGGTAGAGTGCGGACAAACGAAAACCTATATTAAAGTTAAAAAAATGTTGATCACAGTGATGACTACTTATAACTACGAGCGTACCGCAGCATTTACATGTAGTATTCGTGCATATGCACATTGCGTGCGCACATTGTGTATGCCTGGCGGAGAGATCAGTTGTAAACACACATATATACAAACTCATGTGAAATCCACGTGCGCTCGTTATATTTGTAACAACCATACAATGATATCGTATACTAGACTGATCTAGAGGAACACTTTACCGCTAAGACGTATAAACTTATCAAAATAAGTTACATAAATCTTCTAATCACAAATTGACAATTAAAAGTTTTATCGATACCGGCAACCTATCAGTTCATTCAATCAGTCACCATTGACCTCAATATGACGACGTAACGCCTGTTCTGACAAGCCCGTGAACTTGACTCGTGTGCGGTGGCCTTTACACAAGGCGCCTATGATAACTTGCTTTACGGTACAGTTTCATGGGTGAGTCCACGCCACAGCAGCCGATTACAGTGTTTTTTTTCATAGAAATGCATAGAAAGAATAAAAACCAGTAGTATCGCTATTCGCGACGACTAGTCTGCGGCTACGGAATTGTAGTTCAACGACCATTTTATTCTATCTTTATTTCCATATTCGACTATTATTATTTCATATCTTGATCGAGAGCGATTCCTGTTGTTCTGCTAAACTATACTCAAATATGTTGCCTGAAACACAATAGATTACGCTCCTTGCGCAAAATCTGTAAATCTCAATGTTTAGAAGTTTTCCTTTGTGATGTGATAAATTGATAAGCATTATAAGCCCGGATCCTGCCTAAAAGCTAGCGGACACGATCATCCGATATTCGAGATAATTCTAAGGCATGATAATTAAATTATCGTAGCAAAAGCGATCGGTCGAGCACGAGTCGGCACAGACCTAAGATTGGCCTAGCTGACGTTGTGGCCTCCTGTCCCTTGAAACTGCTCTAGATGATAAAAATGGACATGCCCATAACCGAGTAATCTAGATTGTGGGCACTTGTGCGCATGCCCATCTTGCCCATAACGGTAGATCCGCATTTAAAACATCGGCAGCCCTGTAACTATAACTTTGACCTCAATACGACGTAAGCGCCTGAGATAACGAGCCCGTGAACTTGACTCGCGTGCGGCGGCCTTTACACAAGGCGCCCACAACTTACTTTACGACCACTGGACTCGACCTTAGTTACGAATTCTATATTTCTTGGTCATAAATGACGTCTTTAATGTTGAATGCTTTGTTTTAGGATTTTAAAGTTTTTTTTAAGCGTATAGATAAGATAGCTGATATGTTTTAAAGTGTTCATTCTATACTTCTGCCAAGGGGTTTCTTGGAAAGAGTCCGGCGTAAAGGCAAAGAAGATAATATAATTATACTACGTAAAAAGGTCACAAAGCTGCCGTGTTCTAAGAATGAAATAATTATTTTTATTAAAAAATTGGCTTTTAAACAATTGTTCATTTGTTTCATAACAGCCAAAGACATCGGGACGTGAACGACGATTGACAGAAAAAGTCGCAAATAAAATTCTAATAAAATCTCCTCCTGCATTGATCCTTAGCCAAAGTCAATCAGCCAAAGCCAAATCCTAATAAATCTGTACAAACATTGCAATTTGCATTGATCCTGAGCCAGAAGTTTGTTTGCAGTCAAGGTCATCTGACACTCAACATTATAGGTACTCTCTTAATTATAATTTTAAAATAGCTTCATTTCGATATTTTCTCTATTTTTTAATATTTACTTTTTATTTTTACATAGTAATCAAATGTATACTCGTTCGATGAAGATATTATGAAAGAGGTGCATATTATCACGGTACGAACTCAGACCAAATAAAACAATATTTTATATTTGATAATAGATTTTTTTATTTGGTCTGGGATTAGTTTATGTTAACTCGACGGATGAGAACAGATTTAGTGACTAGAAAGTCAGTTTCTAGCACATTTTTGATTTTTCTTAGTCCCATGAATTAATTTTTATTTTGGTGAGAGAGATTTCAACTAGTTTCCTGCGATAGGTTTCGTTCGACTGGTTTTTATTCTGATGTAACTTTCGTCGTTATTCGTATCTTTATTCGTATATCAGTATATTTCGGGTAAAACTAAGTCCAGATTTTGCTTAGGATTTATCTAACGAGTGTTTAATATCTCTTCGAGGCGCAAGACTCTGAAGTCCTGAAGGCTATCTAACCTTTTATCTTATCTTTAGCAATAAGTCTTTTAGCCAGCTAGACTTTATAAAAGTTTTGTAAGAAGTTAGAATACGGTGTGGTTCCGATCTTGATAATCTTGTTTGTCATTATTTCGCTGTTTATCTTGAATTTCAAAAAAATATTGATTTATAAAAAAAACAGCTTTTGCCCACGACTGCGCCCGAGTGGTATTTTGGTTTTTAGGAACCTTTTATTTTTACAGAATAAAAAGAAGTCTATGACACCTTTACACTATATCCATGCAAAAAAACAGTCGATCCTTCCCTCAGTTTCATCGTGAAAGAAAGAGTAAAGCAAACCAGTAAACCAACAAAAACACTCTCGGATTTATATTATTGATCGAATCGGAGGAGGTACTCAATTTTAGGAGGTACGGAATTTCACACCACTGGCTTTTCGGTGAAGGAAAACATCGTGAGGCAACCTGCATACGTCCGTTGAAGAAATTCGATGGCGTATGTGAATCCACCAACCCGCACCGGGCCAGCGTGGTGGATATGGCCCAATCACCCTTCGTGGGTAGGCCTACGTCCTGCAGTGGACTTATTAAAAAGGCTGGTACAGTACAGTACAGTACTCAATTCGACGCGTATATCCTACTAATATTATAAACGTGAAAGTTTGTGAGGATGGATGGATGGATGGACGGATGGATGTATGGATGTTTGTTACTCTTTCACGCAAAAACTACTGAACGGATTGAGATGAAACTTTGTAATATAGCTTATATATCAGAATAACACATAGGCTATAAATTATAATTATATATTGCGTATGCGGGCGAAGCCGCGGGTAAAAACTAGTTTTATATTTTTTTTTTGTATGACCATGCATAACTTTTTACTTAGTGGTCCGATTTCGATAATTCTTTTTTTATTGGAAAACTCTTTCCATACTTCGAAGTTGACACCATTTAATTTTTTTTCGAAATCGGCTAAGCCATTCTTGATAAATCAGCAATAATGTGAGAAATGCTACATCGATCGGTGCGAAATATTCGCAAATTCTGTACACGGTTGAAGTCGGCCATGCCATTTTTTGCAAAAAATTATTATTATGTAATAAGGATGACAAAGGTCTAGCTCGAATGCGACAGTTACACAAATCATTATGATAGCATTTTTTTTAATAAAGACACATTGAAACGATAAATGCTTTCTTTTATTGTTTTATTTTACATTGCTTACTTTAATATAAAGAATAAAATTCTCGCAGTGTGAATAATTTAATCTGAAATGAAATTTTTCAGCGCTGATTTTCTTTTCGCGAACGTTTTAAATTGGCTATTACGAGTGTCTACATTCCATTTGAAAATCGAAAAAGTCGGTTCAATGCTAATGCAACACATTACAGTAATAATAGTGTATTTAAATAAAATTAAAATTAAAATTAACGCAAACCTATTCGAAATAAAAAAAAAAATAAAAAAAAAAAAATTTAAATTACCTATACTTAAGTGAGTTACGTAGCGTTCATGGCGAATTTTGACTAGGTCGTTTCCTTGCGATCACCGAAGTCAAGCAACGTTCGGCACGGCCATTCTTAAGATGGGTGACCGCGGGCGTTATTTTATAACTGGGCACTGATGGCACGTCAAATTGCGTTAGCCCTGTCGATTGAACAGTTTAGATATGAGCTATCAGAGCCTTCAGAGGCCTTCAGGTGGCTTAGAAACTGATATACCAGGGCTTTAGCCACCCGTTCTATACGATCTTACTTACATATTTTGATTATGAACAATCTAAAGTATCACAGGGTAAGTACCTACCTCTGTATTAAGCAAATGTTCTGGAACTGAATAATTGACTCTTATATCTACAGTTGATACCTATACATCGAGTAAACGGAGTGTAGTCAGCTGAAGGAGATTCATACGCTTCAACTAACTCCGACACCCTCCTACCTATACTATGATACCTACTCTAGCTAGGCACGTAAGTGAATTAACTATACCGAGCCCTGATGGGTAATAATATCGGCAGGCAGAGTTTCTACATAATTTTGTTACATGAATTAAAAACAATCAATTACTTATTATGTAATTTTTTTATCGCTTTAACGTAATGTGTCTAAGATATTTTTACTGTCGCGAATTTCGTCTAGCATATTGTTTTTTACGACGTTTAAATTAAACACAAACTAACTTACTTATACCTAATTATACTATACCTTATATTTCACGTGAATTTCTTGAACGCTAAAAGTAACTGGGGTAAGAGTAGTCAAAATATTCATTTATCTAACTAAATCTATGGAAAAGTGTTAAATTTTTGCAGTGTTAGTTATCAGTCTTCATGCCTACTCTTTTGACGTCTCATTTTCAGACAAAATCTATGATGAACACACACGAGTACAAAATGCTAGCTCGGAAAGACGACTTTTTCTAGTAGATTACTAGCACTAGCTGCCAAATGGAATTTACTGCGAAATATCGCTCAAATTTATCCCAAGAAATGAAATATACGTGACCCTTTTAAACCTATCTACGAATACGTGAGACGTTTCAAAGGAGTTTCAAAGTTTTTTTTGCTAGACTGAAAAAGTATTATCCATTTGGTTATTTATCAGTGCAAAATTAAAGCGTTAGAGAGACATGAGGCCGTAATATTTTCGTATGGAAACCACAGATTGGCAAAATCAGCATAGTGTAAGACGTCCTCATGTGTGTTTGTTTGTTACTCTTTCACGCAAGAACGCAACAAAATATATAATAATGGTTTTAAATGAAATTTAATGAGATTGAAAGAAACAGCTTAAAAGCTAAAAAATACTTAACTCTTGGATAAGGCACGTTTTCCTTTTCTTCGTAACAGATTATGGTAATTTTATGAAAGGCGCTATCATTTTATAATTTTTGACGCACAATGGCAGATTTAGGTTTGCGAAAAGTTTGAAACTTAAATTAATGTTCGGGCTCCACCAGAGCGGAGATGTACGACGATGCGAAGAGATGTTTTTACAACTTATAGAATTAGATATTCCGTTATTTTCGTGTCATCTTAGATTAGCTTTAAAACATTCCTTCTTTGATTGATAAAAAAAAATCAAATCAAATTATATTATTATAATGGTATTATATTAGTCAGTACACGCGGTGTGCATTTAAATTTAAATTAGCCATAAAACAATATTGATTTGAAGTAGTTGACTTTATAGTGTTAACTTTATAGAGTAAGTAACACTCAGACATTTCTTACTAGTGGCGCTGTTAAGGTGGTCTATTTGATTAGTGTGAAAAAACCGACATGTGATGTGTAACGGCACATCTTCGTTTCGAGCACTGATCTATAAGTTACGCTGTGCAAGCTGGCGAACGACGCCTTATTTTCGCTTTGAGCATCTCCATAGATAAATATAACTTGTGCTTCGCAAGCTGCCGGTATTCGCTTCGAATATTTCCTCTCGTTTTAGTGGAGTCTGGCCCTTATACTGAAATGTGAGCCAGGAGACGAGATGACAGCTTTTTTAAGGGAGCACATTTCGCAAACGGAAGTTAAATTATAGCCTACCATTATTTTTATTTATAGCGGCAGGTAAACCTTCAGAATAATTAATGATGGGATAAAGAAAACGAAAGAAAATGTTAAGGAAATTCACATACAGAATGTGTGTAAAGGTTTATGTGGAAACTGAAAGCATACAAGTTTGGTATTGTGCAGGTATTGGCCTTGTATACAATTGGCCAAGCGTAGTGTTGTCAGTATACATACCTATATAATTTTTCGTACGTAACGATAGCAAAACGAAACATTTGTGTTACAAAATAGTTATGTGTTTGTTACAAACCTTCGGAATAATTAATGATGGGATAAAGAAAACGAAAGAAAATGTTAAGGAAATTCACATACAGAATGTGTGTAAAGGTTTATGTGGAAACTGAAAGCATACAAGTTTGGTATTGTGCAGGTATTGGCCTTGTATACAATTGGCCAAGCGTAGTGTTGTCAGTATACATACCTATATAATTTTTCGTACGTAACGATAGCAAAACGAAACATTTGTGTTACAAAATAGTTATGTGTTTGTTACAAACCTTCGGAATAATTAATGATGGGATAAAGAAAACGAAAGAAAATGTTAAGGAAATTCACATACAGAATGTGTGTAAAGGTTTATGTGGAAACTGAAAGCATACAAGTTTGGTATTGTGCAGGTATTGGCCTTGTATACAATTGGCCAAGCGTAGTGTTGTCAGTATACATACCTATATAATTTTTCGTACGTAACGATAGCAAAACGAAACATTTGTGTTACAAAATAGTTATGTGTTTGTTACAAACCTTCGGAATAATTAATGATGGGATAAAGAAAACGAAAGAAAATGTTAAGGAAATTCACATACAGAATGTGTGTAAAGGTTTATGTGGAAACTGAAAGCATACAAGTTTGGTATTGTGCAGGTATTGGCCTTGTATACAATTGGCCAAGTGTAGTGTTGTCAGTATACATACCTATATAATTTTTCGTACGTAACGATAGCAAAACGAAACATTTGTGTTACAAAATAGTTATGTGTTTGTTACAAACCTTCGGAATAATTAATGATGGGATAAAGAAAACGAAAGAAAATGTTAAGGAAATTCACATACAGAATGTGTGTAAAGGTTTATGTGGAAACTGAAAGCATACAAGTTTGGTATTGTGCAGGTATTGGCCTTGTATACAATTGGCCAAGCGTAGTGTTGTCAGTATACATACCTATATAATTTTTCGTACGTAACGATAGCAAAACGAAACATTTGTGTTACAAAATAGTTATGTGTTTGTTACAAACCTTCGGAATAATTAATGATGGGATAAAGAAAACGAAAGAAAATGTTAAGGAAATTCACATACAGAATGTGTGTAAAGGTTTATGTGGAAACTGAAAGCATACAAGTTTGGTATTGTGCAGGTATTGGCCTTGTATACATTTGGCCAAGCGTAGTGTTGTCAGTATACATACCTATATAATTTTTCGTACGTAACGATAGCAAAACGAAACATTTGTGTTACAAAATAGTTATGTGTTTGTTACACTATCGCGAAACGGACAAAAAAAAATATATTCCCGACCAAGCATAGTCTTTCAAAGAAAATAAAATAATCAATTCGAAATCGGTTTATACGTTTCATCTACAATGTTTCAAAGAGCACATATCATACATTAGCATTATAAAAGCGCTCTGCTATTAACGCTAATAAAATAAATCATACCACAACAAAGGTAATAACAAAAACAACACAATCGTCTGATGAATGCTATCCTCATTCACAAACATGAATGAGCGGACACAGCCGGCCACGCGAATGGGAACAAGCTCTTTGTTTCAACGTGTATTGATTCACTGGTGACGGTGTAGGAACCTTCTATTTACCTAGCCTTTTTTTACCTAGGATAATTCTTTATCGATTCCACCAGCTTGGATATACCGATGGTTATGCGGGAGTACCCGCCGATCGTAATTGGCGGTATAGGTACCCACTGAAAACCTGGGGTCCGCCTCTGCGCTTTGTGTCAGGGCTGCGGGCACGCTCCCGCACTCCTCAGCGGCCCCAACAGCGTGGTCTACCTCAGGACCCTTCTCGGGGAGCTTCTGCTCTACCCAGCAACACTACGACGTGCCGAAGCACAGGGCACATAGCTCTTTACCCATCCTGCGAGTCATTTATAGACATAACAAATACTTATAATGCAAATGCATGTTTACCGAACATACATTGCAAAATGTAGTATTGTGTGAAATGATTCGTTGTCATCCACCATCTATAGCATGTCTACTGCTGAACATAATATGTAGGTCTCGATGAGTTGATCTGTTCAGTCCACCTGTTTGATGAATGTCTATTTGTTGTGATAGCATGATCGACTTCACCCGTATGTGAATTTTTCGCACTGATCGATGTTGCATAAAAAAATATATATACTCGTCCAATTGAGTACCTCCTCCGGTTCGTCGGTCTAAAAAATACCATTTTTTGTGTAAGAATGCGCGTCAGGCGTAGTTTTGGTTTATTAAAAGCAAATAGTTTGGTCCTCCTCTCTAGAGGTAAGTACTATCTCTCGAAACCTGTTGTATTGATTCACTGTTGAAAGATTTAAGTAATAAGTACTGCGTTTTTTGCAGACAGGGAAAATATCGCATGCTATTTGGTTTTGTACGGCTATATCTTACGACTTTTGTTTACTAATTAATTACTGGTTTATGAATGTTTTAAATATTTCGTAGAAATTGGGATTTTCCTTTTAGCTGTAGGTACAGGAAAAGTCGTGCATTATCCTGACATAATAGAACATGTGTCATTTTTTTGATTGTCCTTGAATTCACTGAAATCGTCCCAACTGAGCTGCTCGTGACTCCTTGTGATTTCCCATCCATCGATCCACAAGCAATAGGACGGCCATTACTTGACATAGGCCTCCCCCATGGATCCAATAAGACCGGTTGCAAGCGGCTCACATTCAGCGCAATCCTGCGGTCTTGATGAGGTCATCTATCCACCACGCGGGTGGACGTCCCTCGCTGCCCTTGCCGGTAATATTTCTATACATACGTGGTCGCCACTAGTCCACGTGGACGAAAGTGAGTCCTGCTCACTGCTCTTTTTTTAACAGATAGCCCGCTAGGACGCATGCGTACCTCATTGGTCTCGAAACCAAATAAGACCAGGAGCGAGGATTGAAAATGTATTTTAGTGTGAACGGGATAGTATAACATGCGATCAGAAAAGTACTAACCTTTTAAAAATGGGTCGTAGAACATAAAACTCGTGGATCATGATCCTGCAATGTAGAACTCGGTTATTCTTTATAAAGGCTATAAAAGGTGTTTCTTAAATCTTTATCGTTCACAGACTATAATAATCCATACTAGTTCACAGCCTTGACACGCTCTATCTTATGGGGACGTCGATCTGTCATCGGAAGCCTATAAAATACGGTCCAATGGTTTTCCGATACGGCGAACAGTGTTGCCAGTGGTGAAATGTGTAGTACGTCTGACCGAAACTACATTGTGTGTGACGTGGTGGGATTTAAATTATAGGTTTTGTATTGTGGGCTATATGTCAGCATTATCATCATATATCAGGAATAGGACGTACCTACACTGTTTGGATATAAGCCTCTGCTGTAGATATCCTATAAGATCGGTTGAAAGTGGCTTGCATCCAGCGAGGTCCGACGACCGACTGTCCTCTCTTGCGGATAGACGTATTACACTGCGCTCGCCGATACCTGACTTCTCGTAGATAACTTTTCAACCCTACAAGATCGCTTGATTAAAACTCATTGGTTCTCTCATCTTAACAACGTAACTTATTAAAACAAACCAAATGGCTTTTTGGAAATAAAGTGAACTGAAATGGACTGAGGTCTACTTTCCGATTTAATTTATTTTGTAAAAAACTTAACCACGCTGGCATGCTATAAATTGCGTAATCATACTTTTTTAATTGATAAAAGACCAGAGTAATATTGTTTTCAGATCATTTTTGTCGCGATTGTTCAGGATATTATACTAAAGAAAGTATAAAGCTATTAAAATATTGTATTCTCGTCATTTTTATCGCGATTTTTCAGCAAAATTTATTAGAAAAGCGTAAAGCTATTCACCGCAGGTTCCATTGTCGTAAAGGGCCTGATGAAGCGAGGTCGGAGACAATGATGTGCTGTATTTATACGTTTGTAGAGGCCAGTGTTCTGGAAGGGCGGTGACGACCTTCGTGCCGTCGTGCAGACCTTTTGGCATAGTTACGATGAAATCGTTTAGTAAAGGGCTATGCTCAGTCCCTGCTTAGAAGAATTAAAATTACCGACGTAGCCCGATGCGTCATCTGCATACGCGAACTTTACGGGTATTGCGGCGTTTGGCCCCGCAAGCTGTTGGTCCCGCGGGGCGAATCGACCATGACTCTTTTACTCCCCTAAACGTAAATATAGTTTCTTACCGAAACTTAAAATACGTCTCTTTTGTGTTAGTTGTAACTGCTACCAAGTAAAATTACATATGAGACAAAAGGTCCTAAAGTTTTTGTGAACCGTTGTTCGTAACAAAATTGCCGTGTTGTATTGGCAAGAAATGGTTGGGAATAGTACTTCAGAACGAGGATAGGTGGCAATATACGGGATTAAATGGCTCGGCAGTCAATAAAAGTTGAAGTTTTTTCCGTAACTTGAAGTTAGTAGCGTATTCCCTTTTTTTAAGGTTCCGTACCCCAAAAAAAAAAGAAATGTAATCTTTGTATTATAAGATTACTTTGTTGTCCGTCTGTTCTTTTCTGTTTCTTGGGATTGAGAGTCCAAATATCAAATCAATTTAACATTATCATGTGGAGTATTCGTATCAAATGTAAGAGATTCATTAGCACAAGCTAAAATAGATTTTTAATGATTTTTGTTTATATTACAAAAATAAAATAATATCATTTTTTTCCCTAAGTACCTACATTAATTCACTAATCTTCTCTATTTTAACAACTTGTTTCCGGTTTCGTGGAATTTCAGAATTTTGTACGGAATCCACGGTAAGCGAGTCTCTCAATTAAGAATTGTATGTCCTAGTTTGAGTGTTTAGTCCTACGCTTTATAATGATGATGAAAATGATAAAATTCATAGTGCTACGAAAATAGTTACATTTAGGCTGATTTCAAGTCTACCATCAAATTGCTGACAGATTTTACTTACACAAAATCCCAGAACGTTCCTTCGCAGAAACTAAATTTCTCAGAAAAAGCTTTCACACGAAAATAATTTGGCGCCTGCTCGAGACATTTAACCGTAAAGCCCTCGCTTTTCCATTCAAAACATCGTGCTTTCTAGACTTTTCTCAAAGTTTTCTCGAATAAAGCACAAAGAAAATAGCTTTATTTCCGTCTACATTTTCTAGATGAAAAAGTTTCCTTATGACCTCGGACCAATCAAGAAATTCTGAAATATTCAGGGCTCGTTGGAAATGTTAAAGTATCTGGGTTTAATGCTGACAGGACGTCGTACTCATCGCACAACTTTTATTAAGGCGCCGAGAATTCTCAGGAACTTCTAAAAACTTTACACGAGTAATCAATAAACTTTAATTTCTTGTGAATGGTTGTAGAAATATGAATTTTAATATTTTACAAATGCTTTGGGAAACTTCAGAGTAATTCTGAGAGATTCAGTGCTCTTTAAAAGTAGTCAAAAATGCTGACAAAACGTCGTATTTGCAACACAACTTTTATTAAAGGAGTGAGAATTCTCAACGCAACGTAGAAAACTTCTGAAAACTTTACACGAGTAATCAATCAATTTTCATTTCATGACAGAGGTTATAGAAGGTACTCGTAGTAGAAATATGAATTTTGATATTTTACAAATGTGTGAGAAAAATTTAGTGAAATTCAGAGAGATTCAGTGCTTTTTTAAAGTCGTTAAGTATGCTGAGACATCGTATTCACCAAACAACTTTTAAGAAATTCTCGACGCAACGTTGAAAACTTTACAGGAGTACCTAATCAATGAACTTCAGTGTTTGTTGTGAATGGTTGCAGAAATATGAATATTAATCGTACATATACAGGGTTACAGGGTAAGTCGACTTATTCCCGTTAAGGGTGTGTAGTTTACTTTGTTTCTGACTAATTTGACAATGAAATACACTATCTTAAATTAAAAAAAAAAACAGATATTTGAAAAAGCTATATATAAAATTCCCAATTTTCGGCTATCAGCTCAGATATTTTGAAACGTGTAAGTCGTATTCTACAGTTCCACTACATTTAGATTTTACCAAATACGGAATTTACAAAGTTGTTGAATGTTGTATTTTATGCCAAGTTCGCGTGCTATATGCTGGCCATTGCAATGCGCCGTTGCAATGCATGCGGTGGAAATTATAGCCGATGCATAAAGCCGACTTTAAATTTTTATCATCATTATAGCCATTTCTATAGGACATAGACCTTTACTAAAGATCTCCATAAGACTTGTTGGTAGCGGCGCGTTACTGCGCTCTTTGGCGGTCATCCTACGCTGCGCTGTAGTATCCTAGTGCAGGTAGGTGGTTTCTTCTCGAGAACTTTTCGTACCCAATCATTATCGTATTAATGGTAATACTAATGGTTATTAATGGTGTCTGTAATGTGCTTTTGTCAAATTGTGTACAGTAAAAATATATGTATTTATTTATCTTATCAGTATTCGTGCTTGTATGTACCCTGCCCACTGCCATTACAACTTGGTAATCCACTAAAAAGCCTTTTAAAATGTTATCTTAACAACTACGTACGTGCGTAAACAACGTTAGTTTACTTATTGTTACGTTATTTTGCGACTGTGTATTGTAGTAGGTAATTGAAATAAACTAGACAAATATTGAGATTGTTTGGGATAGTAATCAATAGTAGAAAGAGAAAAATATCGGTATCGATTAATACTCTTTTTTTTAAACTTTCGCGATTTGAACACATTGTTATTATCGATCGATCCCGTGACCACGGTCGATGCAACTCAGTTGAAACGTCGGGATGATGAGGTATTTATTTATCTCGTACTTTTAGTGCGCGATTAGTCCCGTAGTACATAATAATTACTTACTTGCCGATATTTCTTTCTTTCAACTTGTCAGTGTAATAAATACCACTACACATTGTAGAAAGCCCAGATATTAAACTAAAGCCGTAGTGAAAGGGACTTCAGTTCCATGAAAGCGTAGAGCGTTATAAATCTAGTTTCCGATAGAGTATTACAGGCTTAAAGGGGGTTGCTACTCCAGTGCTCTTAAAGTAAATACTATATTGACCTAGTTAGGACCTTATATTTTTATAACTGACATTATAGTCCAGTAACTTTATACATCCACAGTATGCGTCAAATCCGGTAGTTCTTATTTTTTGCAGACTTTTTTATGATGTTGGCCTAATGAATAATCCAAGTTTGTGATCTCGAGTGCCGAACGCAACTTTGTCGAATATCGAAAAAAACCCGAAAAATCATTTTTTTCCAAATTTTTGTGATTATAACCCTAAAGGACTAGTTTTTGAAAAAACCCAGATTTATCCCAGCCGGCTTAGCATGCGACCCGAAGCAATTATTTCGTGCGAAATACCAATTCGTGTGAAGTAAATTCTTGTCATAGAATCGTGATCTATGGTCACGAAAAACTAGTGTCGCCCTGTGATTACATAATTTGAATATTTAATTTTGCAATGAAGCAACACTGATTTAGTTCATTCAAAACACAGTGATTCCAAATGGGTAATGTGGACTATCGAGATAATCTGAAAGAGATCCATTGATTTAATTTTAATACAACATGAGTTAAAAAGGTAAATAAACTCTTGTCAGATTTTTCATTGAAAAGCTTTATATTTCAATAGAAATTTGACAACAGAAATACAACAGATAACAATAAAGAAGGAAAACCATTAAAATCACAGATTTACTTCTGTCTGTGATTATCACAAAGGTACCTCTACAATTATCAGTTACCACCATAGTTTATATTATGACTGAAACAGGTAACTTTAAGCATATTTAACGTAAGTTTTGCTTTTCATGACGTTGAAATGAACTGCTACAAACCACAAATTAATTGTGTTTTATGCGTTGGTTGGTATTTTTGCATCCTGTAAAATATTGTATCGTACAACAACTGCAGGTGAAGCATAATTTGGATACAACGTATTCCAAAATAGTTAAATATGACTCAAGTGTCAATAATAACTGTGCAAAACTGAAAAACCTTATTTTACGAAAGTTAACCTAAAATGTCCAAAGAAATTGATGTGAACGATAAATAAACATGAAGTAGCACAGTATCATAACTATTTTTTAAAACTACCTATAGAGGTAGGTTTTAAAAATAGTAAAATGATATATAAACTTTTTGGAGGATTGAAAATTATGCATAGGTACAAGAATTAATGAATATGAAGCAAAAAAAGTAATGCCGCCATTTTGATGGCCATGTTTTAAAAAATAAATAAATGTCAAACTCTAAAATACCAGCCCGCTATTGGTTGTTCGAAGATTCCTGTCTGATACGTAGGGGTGCGTTTACGCACTTCAGACTAAGATAAAAATTAAACTGTTAATGTCACCCGTATCTTGTCTGATTGGTCAGCTAGTATTCATCGAATCGAATTTGACAGATGGTTCCAGAAATTGATAAATGTGATTGGTTTGTAATTAATTTGAGGGCTATGATTGGTCTAGAGCAATGACTCCGTTCACGGACGCCACACAGAATAATTTTTATCCAGCATAAAATTTGTCTGGAGTGCGTAAACGCACCGTAAACGCATAGTATCTTTAGTAGTCTGTGACAGTATCACTCAAAAGCTCGGTTTACTCTTAGATTATAGATGGGTGCACTGTTGTAAGTTTGATAAGTTGTACTAGCTCTGTGTTTGATATTTACAGCGTTGCCAATACCGATTTTCCTAATTCCCGAAAACCCAAAGTAAAATTCTCTAGGTATATTGGGGAGAAAAATTATCCCGATTTCCAATATAAACTGATACCTCGCCAAATTGCAATAGTCAAGGAGTTTCAGCGCGGAGCCTGTTTTCAAAAACTACCTCGCTATAGGTGATTTATATTAGGACGGGGCGGGCGCGGGACGGTGCGGGCGCGGGACGGGGCGGGCGCGGGACGGGGCGGGCGCGGGACGGGCCGGCGATGGTCCGGACGGGGCCCGTACGACGCACATACGACGCACGTTTCATACATTTTTGTTGTGGCCCGTACGACGCCCGGACGGGGCCCGTCCGAGCTTTTACACAAAATGTATGGAATGTGCGTCGTACGGCCCTGTCCGGCCCGTCCCGCGCCCGCCCCGTCCTAATATAAATCATCCCTAAATCGATACAATAAAATATCTATCCCCACAACAATCTTTAATGGAGATAATTTCCCGTCATTTGACAAATCCTTCGCAATTCCGATTTTTTTGTTTATTTTAGTTCCTTTTACCTATCTCGTAGTATTTCGTCCTCAAAAAGTTTGACGAAATGATATTCGCGCTGAAATGTCAAAATACGGCTGAATTCGCGTGCACATGTTAGAGTATGTCGACAAAAGTGCCACAAGTACATAAATCATTCGCGAGAATTCTACACCACAGAGTAAAAATAGACTAAATAAGTGTGTTGTCATGTTAGAGGAGGTAGAAGTATCGGAATATTTCTATTGCACTAGAAATAAGATCGTTCTCGTGGGTCGCATCCTAGAGGGCCAGAAGGCAACAATCTGTCCGATGTCGAAATGGAGGATGACTTGTGGGTACAAGACGTCGACGATTCATCACCATCCCCTGATGGGGATATGCCATCCCAATACGTCGACCCAAATACGGACGAACCTCAACCGAGACCTTCCAAGAGAGCTAAATTAATTTAATTCTGTGATTTTGAATATTGCTTAAATTCATAACAAATAAACTTATTAACTTTTTTTGTACTTATCTTTTTTACTTCATAATTCATAGCTTCGCTTAAACATCATCGTTCTCACTTCTCATTTTCTTTTTTAACATCCCATCATAAAAGTACAGAGCTTCGATAGTATTATCAGGGTAAAAAATCATTCAGAACGACAGAATTACAAAAAAAGTTCGAAAAAAATGATAAACTTTGAAACACTATCTCGGAAACTATTAGGTCTACAGAGACAATTCTAGTGTCATATTGTAGCAAATTTCATCTATTTGAATCAGTTTTTTCAAAAACTGGTCCTTTAGGGTTATAATCGCCAAAATTTGGAAAATTAACGATTATTTTGGGGTTTTATCGATTTTTGACAAAGTTGCGCTCGGCGCTCGAGGTTACAAACTGTGATTATTCATTAGGCCAGTATCACAAACAAGTCTGCAAAAAATCAGAACTACCGGATGTGACGCATACTATCCCATACTCTCAAACGACAAAGTTACTGGATTATTAGCTATCTCTTCTTTTCCTCGTCGACAAATTGGGATGTTCTAAATGTATAAACTACTCGTATCTGACGTCTAGCTGTATTCACAGCAAATTTGGCCTGAATGACTTCAAGATGTAATTATTTTTCGCAAAAATGGCAATACCGACTTTCATCGTGTACAAAATTCGAATAATCCGCTCGAATTGATGTATACAATTTTTACATTATTGTTTGTTGATTTTTCAAAAACGGCTCAGCAGATTTCGATAAAATTTAAATTAGAACACTTCGGGAGTATATCCTGTTGAACTATTTTACGAAAATATTTTTTGATTCGGTTCACAATTGGCAAAATCATAGATGAACATACACAAAATAAAAATACACAGACGAATATATTACCTCCTCCTTTTTGGAAGTTGGTTAAAACGGATGTATGATGTATACGTCTGCTCGACTTTTCAAGGGCACATAATGTACCTCAGAGGTATACAATAGTAACTCCACTTTTTAATAAATTACTTTTAATGCACTTTTAGAATCGCAAGAACCAGTTCTATATAGTAGTATAAAGCATTAAGTCCTACAGCGCCTGTGAAAACAAATACCCAATAGTATATCACATTAAATCCACGCATTATTATGAGGTACAGGACCTCAAATGATTTGTTAAGATTATTTACCTCTAAACACAGCAAGGACTTAATGTTGTTCATTGGATAGGCTGATGTACATAATGTTCTTAGCCTCGTGACTGAAGGAGAACATAGCTAAACCGTGGCACTATAGATTTATTTTAAATACGGAGTTTAACCTAGGTTTCAACCCTCAAGCCAATGACACTTGTGACGAATGCAAATGCAACATGCAACAGATGAAGCTGGAAAGAATAACATTAAAGCTCAACGCGATAAACATCTTCAGGAAAGCAATCTGTGCTACAGCTTGAAAGCATTTGATAAAGTCGCAGCGATAGAAAGCCATGGCATCAAGAATATGCTAACGGTAGACCTCCAAAAATGTTTAGGTACCTACACCCTATTTGACTAATGGTCAAAGTTTCTTTCTATCACAGAAAGTCGTGGACTTTTTATTTCACAATTATGGACTCAGGGCCGAAACAAAGCTGGTGTTTTATGTGGGATGAGACCGTGGCAGGTAGGTGCGGCAATGAAATGGCTTCAGGAATAGTCAAGTTTTGGGAGCAGCGTGACGACAGTGCTTTAAAAGAAGTAAACGTTGGAGTGACTACGGTGCAGGGCAGAACAAGTATGTCTACTTGATGATGGCTTACTTGAGGATATTGTCTCAAAAAGAACACTTGCAAATAGTAAACCACAAGTATCTATTAAAAGGTCATACTCACATGGAAGTGGATGTGGATGCTGTCCACTCAATTATAGAAAAAAATCCAAGAGTTTCCCATCGTCACTCCCTGGGACTGGCAGCAGTTTATAAAGAGTTGTTCAAAAAATGTTAAAATTAAAGTGATCAACATGGATCACTTTAAGGATTTTTCTGCCTTTTGCGAAGGATTATCAGCTCCTTTTGTGCACAGAAAAAAGTCGAATGGAGAATCTGTACCATATTCGGCTATGGTATGGATGCAGTTCCAAAAAAGTCAAATGGGTTCAATGTTCTACAAAACATCTTTTGAACAAGAAGCATTTGAATAAGTGAGTTTTTTTCAAAACAAACGCAAAGGATTTTCTTTGCCCACGCCGAAACCTATTCGAGAAACTCGAAAGCCCATTTCTAGACTAAAATACAACGACTTACAAAAATCATTGCAGTGGATTTCATCCATATTTCACAAATATTAAAAGAATATTCCATGTGCTGATGTCCCGGACTTGCCTGAGGACTGCGACTGAATTAGTGTTTTACCAGTGACAGAAAATAAAATATTTTCCAATTTCTTAATTTTTGTAATAATGTATGCTAGAACCCCTAATTGCATTGAAAATTTCTTCAATCCGAATTTGTGCTTCTCATAAAAACTTGTTTGTTTGTTTGTTTTGGCTCATAATGTTCTTTAGCTCCGAGGCAAAGATTTTCTTTAAGAAGTATATAGTCTTAAGTCCATCAAATCAAATGATAGATATTATTTATCGTACTTATCTGTAATTCATAATAATTTACTCTATGAATCATGAAAAATGTTGTTAAATTTATTTCAATAGCTTTTTATCAACTATCTCAAAATTGCATTCCAAATTTCTCTCCGCACTATTTTGTTTATCCTGTAAAGTTTTTGTTTTGGCACATAATATTATATGCCTCTGAGGTACATTATATGGTCGTCCAGACAAACGCGTACAGCGACATTGTTTTGTGCTATTTTAGAGATAAGAAACATTCCGTATGATGGGTCGTTCCTGTAAGTTCTACTATTATTTCTACTAATAAAACTACCGGGACAAAATTTTCCCGGCAGTTCTACGGTAGGACTACCGGGACAAAATTTTCCCGGTAGTTCTACTGTATAATATACTAGTTTTTACCCGCGGCTTCGCCCGCATACTCAAAATATCATTATAATTTATAGCCTATGTGTTATTCTGATATATAAGCTGTATTATTGCAAAGTTTCATCTCAATCCGATCAGTAGTTTTTGCGTGAAAGAGTAACAAACATCCATACATCCATCCATCCATCCATCCATCCATCCTCACAAACTTTCGCGTTTATAATATTAGTAGGATAGGATAGGTAGATTACTAGTAATTTTCTTTAATCTACTGCAGATTATATCATTAATATCTCGTAGTAATCATTACGAGGCATTTGGTTTGTTTTGGTGAGCAGTGGGACAGTACAGATTGAAAAGAATAATCTCGTAGTAGGCCCCTCGCAGTCTCGAAGGAGCTACGAGGTCTCGCGGGCAGTCCCACCGCGGCCGCCGCGAGCGGTGGGCCTCGCTGCGTTCTCCGCTGTTTGCGCGGGAAAATATCGCGATTTCATCTGTGGATTCATTAATAAGGTTTTTCATACCACCTACTCGACAATGACATATTACATATCTCTCAATCTCGTATACATATAATATAATATAAAACAGTCGCAACGTAAAACAAGACTATCTCGGTGGTTAGGGCGATAATCTTCTTAATATATATAAATCTCGTGTCACAATGTTTGTCCTCAATGGACTCCTAAACCACTTAACCGATTATAATAAAATTAGCACACCATGTGCAGTTCGATCCAACTTGAGAGATACTCGTAGGATAGTTTAAATCTCAAATTATAGTCGAAATTTTCATTTATTTAGCCACAGCAACGCGTGGCCTGGCAGCTAGTATTGTATAAAAATCTCTAGGGGTTAAAGTGATTTGGAACGTTCCTAATAATTCGTATGAAAACTAAACATATTACTAGATAAATTATTCTAAAGTCAAAACAATACACATTAATATGGTTTTTATATGGCAACAATTCGTAGTTTTCTACGAATATTTGGTTTCCCGAATAATCGAATTAATAAACGTAAAATCTATGATTTGAATTTGGAACGTCATAATTCGTACAAAAACTAAAAAGACTCGAAAGTCGAAGCAGCAAACATTTATATGGTTTTTATATGGAAACAATTCGTAGGAAACCAAAAAATTTAATTAATGAACACAAAATATATGAAATGAATTTATTTACTCTTGTTATGTGCATTTTTATTTTAGCCTTTTTTTCGTTTATTGTTTTGAATCAAATGAAAATCTATTTAAAAGGACCACTGTCCAAGCCAGTTGTAAGAATACGCGCTTTTACGATGATTGTATTTCTCAGGTTATTTCATTTTCATGATTGATGATTGATTATTTGATGAGCAAAGCTTTGAACGAAAGATATAGGTAGGGTTAATCTTATGTCAGGAAATGTGGGTAATAAATACCACCTTCTTTTTCTTCTTTATTCATTATGATATTGCACGTAAAGATATTGAAGTTCGGAAAGTGTTTGAAATTGAAATATAAGGATGAGGTTTTTGTTTTAAGATGAATTTCTTTGGATGCTAAAATATTAAGTACGATTCGTAATAAATATAGGTATTATACTAAGTACGATTCTTTCGAATTGAATCTTTCTAATTGAACTTCGATTTACAACAGTTTTTTCTTCTCAACAAACGCTCAAAAAGAAAATAGACTTTCTATAATATTATATATAATAAGTTCTCAAGCCATCTATTTTCAAACTTTTTTAATCTCTGTTGATTTAATACCAATTAGTTATTTTTTTCTAAAATGAAGTAATCGCTGAGTCTTGAAATGTGGTGATTGATGGATATTTCATTAACTTTGGCTTAGTAACTTTTTAACAAATAAACGTGAAATAAGATAGGTGCACACAGGGTACGATTATTCAACTTTCGTTGTTACGTTACTATAAATAATTAAAATACCTACATCTAATTTTTTGTTGTTTTTTAAAATTTATTTAATTTATTAAAGCGCTTCATTTTACAGTTCCTTTCGCCCTATTTATAAACATCGCAGGACACTCACTGCTGTAGGTAAATATAATTGCATGTTTGTAGATCCTATTGAGGAAATTCGATGGCTGAAATTATAGTGAATATAATGATGATTATGATTATGCAAATTATTTACTCTGTCGCCGGAAATTCATTGCCATTAAAGCTAATTATCTGAATCAGAGCAATGTCTGGGTATTATGGCCCGTGGGCGGTAAATGGGCCATTACTTGTTTGTAACCCGGTAAGTACTCCACAAGGTCGGGATAAGAAGCAAGGTCAGGGATCTAAGGCGTTTTGGCAAATACGGGAGGTTAGAGTTTAGTTATTAGTGCTAGAATATTCTACAGGTTGTACTCGTATTTCTAGACGATAGGTACGAGTATAATTCCAGTAGCATTGTACTTATAATTAAGTACCTATCACATAGGTAGGCCATGGGACCAAACCATACGTAATATTTGTCAAAATATTTTTTGTTTGTTGATAAAATGTGACAGAACAGCTGGTTTTTTTGTTTTGCTATTTTCTAGTTGTTCCCCGTAGTAAGTGGCGTAGGGCTAAAGGGGTGAGTTGGGGTTTATTTCCATTTATTAACCGATTTTGATATTAATTTGTCAAACTCTCTTATTTTCTTAATTCTGACGCGATTTGCGAAGGTCAAGAGCGAGTCCAGATACAAGCTTAATGCTGAAGATTCAGTCACAGAAATGTGCTACCAAATTTTTGACTTTTGAATTTTTTGGATTAGTTAGTTAAATAAAATACTAGGATTTAATCTTCGCGGAAAGGTCAGTAAAGGTTATGATTTTTGGGAAAACTCTAGATAGATCGAATTTATATTGAATGATAAATAATTATTTTATATATCGATTCTTTTAAAAGTTTAAGATAAGTTACGTACAAATAAAAAAAGTATAAGCGTATATCCAATAGTAGATCCACTCCTTCACCTTGGCAGTTAATGGTCTTTGTTTATTGTTTAGGCGTAATACAATTAAGGCTGATTTACATTGATGCAGTGCTTTAATCTAGCGAGAAGAATCCAATCGAAATTATCGGACCAATAAACGTCTGCTCTGTAGGGAGTTTGGATTCTTCCGGATCCACGCTATTTGAGAATCGAATGTTCAGCAGTACAGTGCAATTTTTTTGTTCATTATATCAGGCGTTACATACTTACTATTACGAAAGATCGATCATCTTCCAAGCTAATTTTAACTCAAATCTTTAACGTTTTTGTCCAAATTACCTTTTAATTTTATATTCTGACGATAAAATTTAATCTTCTTTCGGTTTGATCAGTTTAAACGTGAATTTAGACTACATATTAATTACACAACTACACACGTTTAATTGTGGGTCCCGGTTGTTTTATCCGTTTATCCATGTCGGGGCCCTCCAGACGGCCTAAAAACTCTGACACCAGGGCTAGCTACCCAGCCTTTACGAACTTACTTAACTACATACTCTACATTGAAACACTCAAGTAATGTAAATCAGCCTTTAGTCTTCACAATGCGAGTAAGATCGTGTTCGATCTTTTATTTACTCACCATGTTGTATAATAGTAGATAATTAAAATAAAAATCGCGTAATTTTTATTTTGAGAGCAACATTTGACATTGATCATAGCTATTTGCGAATGAACAAAGAACTGCGCATTGTTTTTATGGCTTATACAGACCGCATAAGGGACGTCCTTGAGAGGTTCTTTTAAGGCTTGTGCTAATATCAAATACATATACCTACTGCTTTGTTGGAACTTGGTCGCTATTTAATTTTTAGGTACTTTTTTGTATCAGTGATTTTTGTTTAAGGGATCTATCAGTGTATCTTAAAGATGAAGGATTTTTTTTATTTATTTACAAAAAAGAAGTTTTGCATTAGCTGGAAACAGGAATATGTATTTATCATGAACATGAAATAATGTTGTTTTTTTAACCTTTTTACTATGTTAGAAGCCGCCATTAAAAAACTCTGTCACCCAGCTACCTAGTCTAGCTAGGCTAGCTAGTCGGCCTCTGCGAACTTACTAAACCCGATTACAGAGGCGCCAGCGTAAATTTAATGGCAACGTAAAAAGCGTTATCTCTATCGAATGCCTAAAGTGAAAAAGAAACAGAACTATGCTATTTAGCTAATATAATTACGATGGCGCCTCTGTAATCGGGCTTATTTACCGTTTTAATAAAAACCATAAACAAATCCTAGCAATCACAGCAAAAACAAAGCATTTTTATACATAGTCTAAGATGTCACTTATTATTAAAATTGCTTCATAATGTTTATAATATTTGTTTTTCAATAATTTTCAAAAATTAATGAAATTATTTTTATCGTGCTTTCACTAATTCGGCGCTTTCGCAGAGAGCGTTTTAGCTTAATTGGACAAAGCATCTGGGCCGGAATCCCAGAGGATGCAGGTTCAAATCCTCCGAACGCGTCAATTTTTGAAATGTTTATCACAAAAAGAAAATTTTCAAAAATTGTTTCAAAAATATTTAATGCCCTTTGTTCTGTCTAACGAACTTCGAGAATTCAAGTACTTGATATCATACTGTACGATCGACGTGACGTAATTTAATTTATTAACGGTCCCTTATTGGGAATTGAACCCACGCCACGCAAATACGGAACGTTTTCCAAAGTTTCCTCGTTAGTTACATTCAGTCGGGTGAACTTTTCTCGAGACAAATAGATTCGATATAATTCCTTACTTAAATTAAACTTTTATTTACTAACTTTCCCTGTTTGATACGGATTTTAGATTGCGATGGTTGTATTGAATCTATTACGTCCCTTTGCTGGTCGAAGACTGTTTTATTGTGGATGTTTATCTATATAGATAGGTTTGCGTAAAATAGGTTCTACCTAGGGTGTAGCACGATTTCTTATTCATTCTCAATTTTAAGACTTTCAGGTTAGAATTTCAGATCATCAATACTTGAACGGAAGGATAAATAATCTAAATTACAGAGTTCTACATTCTTTGATATTTGACCTCCGATCGAATTTCCTAGCTACTTTTGTAAGTCTGATTTGTTGTTTTTGAATTCTGATTTAGTAAAAATAAGACTAAACTGTACATTTTATAGGTACTGGTACTATAGGTAGGTATATACGTAGATGGCAATATGACACAGCGTGACCGTTGTAACTTCTCACAAGAAGACTTATACTCGTATTGCTTCGAGCAAATATCTAAAGAGCTGTGGCTCTTTAGATATTTCCCTAAGTGAAAGTAGTAAAAAAATGTCCGAGCGCCGTCATACCCACTGACTTAGATATTTACATTAAATATATCACAATGACCCGTTTTCTCAAGTCCAGACTCTTCTCGCGACTCGACGTTATGGTCACCTAATTAGTACTTGTAACCGAGGCATCTTGTATGGCATCGCACGGCGTTGTAGTCGACTTGCAATTGCCTTACGATTAACTAAAAAGCCTGCCCACTACGTAGTTTGGGCAGGGTTTTGTCTCGGACACTTTTGCACGATTGTGACTATAGATATTTGCTCGAAGGTATATTGACGTCTAATAGCTGAGTCCATAATGATGACGAATATTTAATTTTATGCTGTGATAAAAAGAGATCAATTAATTAATAAATTTTAGAGCTAGGTTTTTATCGCAGTAATCTCTAGATTTCACAGTCTTCTGCCTACGAATTTACATCAATGAGCGACATGACATAAAGTGCGATACTAATCCGAAATTCAAAGAGGGTGAAAACGCAAAGCTTGCTAGCGGGTGTAATATAAAATGCCGATAAACCTGATCCCTTTCGTCAATACCCTTATAAGAGGTAACGCTTTAAAAGAGCCACTGAGCAAATATCTTTAGATCAAGCGTATACGTACATTCTGCGATTGAAAATAAAAACACGCTGTTCAAAATACTAGAGTGATTGACTAAAAAGTTAAAGTAGCAACTTTTAGCAACATTATGATGGTACCATAATTATTTTACAGATTCACATACAAGTTTCGAAAATATTTTGCAATTATCGTTCAAACTACCAATTTCTTCTAAAAGTTGTAAGAAATATCAAACGATTGACAACATTTTGATCATTATGATTTGAATAGATTGAGATTTTTGATTTGTGATAAAGTCAAACATGCAATTAAATTGGGTGTTATTTAGTGTGTAAGTTAACAATTCTTCGTAATTTAATAGTTCGTTCAGTTGAAGCGTCTCTAGTAGGCGAAGAAGTCTCTAGTCTCTATCTCCACCTTTCTTCTATTTTCCCCTATCCTGTAGCGATATTCACCAATCTTTTAGCAATTTTAACGCATCTCTCTAATAGTATCTAAAGGTAAGCCCTTTCGTCAATACTCTTGAAAAGGGCAAACGCTTAAAATGGCTGCGCTTTCAAGGGCCTCTTTACGGAACTGTGTCAAGGTGTCCGAACAATCCCGAAGACCTGGAGTGAACAGTTCTTTTGAAACAGCTGACTCATAGATCTGTCAAGACGAGACATGTCATCTCAACAAAGTCGACCCTTCGCACGAAACTCTTCTTAAAATCACAACTACGTGTAACGCCAATGATTACAGAGTTATTAATCACGGAGCACAAGAAAAAAACCGGACAAGTGCAAGTCAGGCTCGCACATCGAGGGTTCTGTACAAACACGTTGTTAAAATAATTAAAAACCTGTTTTAGCATGTGCTAATGAAGTTCTTTTATATGATACCTTACATGATACGATTTACTCACTTTGAATTTTCATCCCATATTTTGTAAATTTTGAAGTCCTATTTTTTGTGATTTAAATAAAAATGTACAGTTTACAGATTTATTCCTATATGTGTATTCCAAGACAATGCTTCTCGCTAAATTTCATAGTTCTGTGTCAACGGGAAGTACCCTGTAGGTTTTGATTTTTGTGAGTGCGAAATATGCGGTTTTTTACGACATAAACGGCTCTAACTTTTTTAAACGACAACTGAGAAGTTTTTCTTTCACACACCTGCAAGAGACCATAGATATACGTATACAGTTTAAATTTCAACTCGGTATCTTTACGCGTTCCTGAGATAAAGAGTCTTGACATACACACAGAGGGACAGACGGACAGACGGACAACAAAGTGATCCTATAAGGGTTCCGTTTTTTCCGTTTGAGGTACGGAACCCTAAAAAATATTCATATGCGCTCACATCATACTGAATTCTACAGTGTATGCTTTGTAAACATAACTAGTATTTCTTCGAACAGAAGACCCCGCGATACAGCTCTTTGACTGAATTTTCATAAGCCTATATCACGACTTGCTCTTAACTGATTTGGTTTATACTCTCAAATTTGGTAAGGATTTTGACATTAAACGATCTTGCCAAATATTAACCAATCGGCTAATAAATAGCGCGACACCAAATTTTCCCCCTTATTGAGGGAAATACCCCGCCAGTCAAAAATCGGCGAACTTGTGTGCCAAGTTTCGTCGAGATTGGTTGAAAAATGCGACCTGTAAAGAAAAACCACATTCGGACAGACGAAAGCTAAATCCTCGAGTTAAAGCGAAGACCTCTCTCACTTCGTCCGCTTTGGTCAATTAAAGCGAAGTCAATTATAATTTAACCGAAGCAGGTTAAAGAGAAGGCCTCTCTGTAGACCTCTAATGGCTGACCCGTCAACGTTATAGTTACTTAGTAGCAGACTTCATTTTGGTGTCCTATTTAACTAGTAAACACGTATGGTACGCAGACTTGGCCTAAAACATTTAAAGGTTAAATGGTGTAATCATTTTTTATGAGACCATTTTGTATTGAACGAGTAGGTAGATCGGTTTTCAATCGGCACAGATATCACGTAACACAGGTGTAAAAGTGTAATTATACATTTTGAAATCCCCTGATCCCCCGATACGCGTTCTTGAAACATATAGCTATAAACATCTGTTAAATTTAATTTTAAACAATAAATAAAAATCGACTCGCTCGAGCACAAATAATGCATAATCCAGATTTCAGACACACGACTAAAAATATATATAATTATACAGGGTTATTTCTAATCAATTAGCATCCTTCTAGGGGCTTATTCTGTACATCAAAACTAACAGCTTTTGTTCTACGACTTTCGTCAAAACTAAAAAAAAAAAAATTGTTGTTCCATAGAAAAATTTTGTTCACCCGCGACAAAATGTATGGAACAGCTGATTTTTTTTTAATTTTGACGAAAGTCGTAGAACAAAAGTTGTTAGTTTTGATGTACAGAATAAGCCCCCAGAAGGATGCTAATTGATTAGAAATAACCCTGTATATTATATTCGTCCGTTTTTTAAGTCAGTACATAAAATCTATTGTATTAACATTTCTATTTGTTATTCTATCTAATTAATTATTTATCTATAATCTGATTAATTAAAACAATCATTGACTAAAAATAATCAAATTGAGTAGTAAGTATTGCGTAATTAAAACCGCAGTGTAAATAATCTACGAGGAAACCGACATCGGTTGACGCACATTGCGATAAATATCAAATCACACCGCATCGTTATCATTTTATCATATTTATATCATTCGCAATGTAAATACTGATATCTTTTCTTTACCGTTATGTTTTCAGGGCGATTTAACTCTTATTCCTGAGGCGTTAAGATCTATGAGTCCCTATTTAAATTTATAAGGGTCACCTCTGTAGGGATGGGAAGATTGAAAAAGTGATGTTTAAAAAAATAAGTCTTCATCATTCGCAGTCTTATTTATCCACTGCTGGGTATAAACCTGTCTTACTCATGTTGTGTTAACTTGTGTTGTACTCATTACTATGCCATTTGGCTCTACCAATCGTGTCTAGGTTCGACCTGCGACTATTTGGAACAATATGGGCAAACCCTTCGTGCAACCGGACTACCAATGCTCTGCCACCACTCTGTCACGGCCTTACTCCATTGATATAATATTTTAAAACAAATATATTTTTGTGGTATAGGTGGCCGATCCAGTCCAATTTTTCGGTGGCAATTTCGATTGAAATTATTAAAACTTACAAAAAGTTAAAGTAAAGTAAATAATTGAAATAATTCTCGTCATAGTTACGTAAAATGAAATAGTGGGAAAAATAATATCATGATTCCATAGTCAAATCGTAATAGCAGGCACTCATATTTTATTCGAACACTTTAAAACATTCGATTGTACAATTATTGCAGTTTTTCCAATTTTTTGTTTGCACATTTGTATCGTCTCTTGTCTTTGCCATTTTACTCGTACTTCTGTTAACTTTGCGCCTGTTAATTACATATTTTATATTATATATTAAATAAATTTAGCGGAGGTCGTCTGCTACTTTCAGCATTCCTAGAAACATTTTTTTTCAACATATATTTTATATTAAAATATTTTATATCGTCTACGCACATCACTAGAGTTTCGTCTCATCTGCTAAGATTAAAATGTCTAGGGGACTTGGGTGTGCCACACAGTTGAAATATTAAATTCTGAGTGAACTTAGCAACTGTTTCGCAAATTTTCATTGCAATTTGTTACATAGATTTATAACTCTCCCATTTTGTTTGTTTCTCTTGACTTGTGTTAAATTGAAAAAAAAAATATATTAAAGCTGTAGCAAGTGTTAATTGTATCTAATTTAAATAATATCAGTTAATGAATAACATTTTTTAATTGTGATTATCGTGTCAGATAGTTTGTACTTATCTATGTAGTGGTGTTGTGTTATGTTTGTAAATACGTTTTATGTCATTACGGAATTATGTCTTTTTACAAAATAATTTCTAACTAAAATAACTTCCTGATTTTCAAGTTTGTGCATTTGGTTCCATTTTAGTAAGCCATACCAAGGCTCTTTTACCGGGAATCTTGTTTTTGAAAAAAGGTTTTGTTTTTATTTTGAAGGTTCTTAACAGACTTACTTTAAAGTTGACTTTTCTTTATCTTAACGCGTAATCGATATGAATTTCAACTATTTATCGCTGCATTATTATCAATATAATATTAATCACCAATATTACAAAGTCTTTTATGGATAGTAAAATTATAAAAGGTATACCTAGTGACTAACTAGTGACTAGTCTCTATGTATCTCAAAGTAAATGTATAATTTTCACTCTATTATTGTGGTGCCATAATGCTCTCTGATTCACTTTAAAAAAGCCTTTTTTTCGGGTTAAAAATTTAAAAGAATATTTCATGATTTCGTAGTATATTTTTATTTTTGAAATCTCATTAGTGTTTACGCCAGATCTCATCTCAGCAGTAGTTTTCTATGCTCTTATGATACGCATTCATTTATAAATTAGCGAAATATTTTAAGGGGATTTTTACGTAAATACCATCTTTATTCTCTTAGCTATTACCAGGGTGAATTACCTTAAACATTATACTACATATCTTAGATATTGTTAGATAAAATTAAACTTCGAGCTGCATATTCTTATTAATTTTAAAACTTTTTTAACAAAGGTAAGAACCTTGGTTTCTATGGTTCAGATGTAAATAAGTAAAAAAAGTAAGAAAAACCTACATAATAGTAACATCTTTGTGTGAAATAATTGCCATTCAATCCCGTACTAAAAAAAATTCTCGAGTGTCTCTATGATATGAGACGGAAGTTTTTTGCAAAATAGGTCTCAAGGTCTCGGCTATATTCTATAGACTAGACCATTATAATAAGAAGTTAGTGCGTAGTTACTTACCTAGGTACCAACTTCATACTGACTTGGAATAAAGTGGTGTCACAACGCAATTAGAATATCTAATACATGGCATTAAATAGACGTTACCTTGAGATTTCTTCGTTTTATAAATCTGGCGTAAATACTAAATTTTTCTATTTTTTTTATATCGTGAACTTTTTTAGTTCCTTTTGCTATGTCAAGTATACATTCCATTTTTAAGCTTTTTATCTGCTATAAAACCTGAACTGTTTTTATTTTCATGTGTCTATGATGTTAACTTTAAAATTGCAAGTATTTTACACTCCAAAATTTTTATGAGTTAAATTATAAATGCCTCTCTTTGTTTTTAAATGCAAAAAATAATTTCAAATGTTCACAAATAAATACTTATCGATACTTAAAAAATAATATTCGATTTTTATCAGCAAAATGTATTACTGTCACAGATATCAGCATCTGTGACAGTAATACATTTTTTTTATTTCTCGTCATTTTTTCAGTTAAGTACCAGTGTATTAATATAAAACAACCAAAGAATTAAGTAGTTCACGACAATATTAACTTAGTGTTATCAATATTAAAAGTATTCAGTAGTGATTATAAAAGTAGTGGTAGTGTACAAAGTCTTCCAAAAGTGTAATGTGCTGTATAATAGTGTACCTAAGTGTTGAGTGATTTGTACTATAAGTGTGATAAATAATACACTCAAGAATGGAAATTCTGCGGATCGCGTTAGTGCCACTGTCACTTACCATTGGTTTAACGTGTTTGAACGTCAAAAAGTGAGTTTTTATCAATAAAAATAGCATTCTATCTTAATAGATAGATATCACTATAATTAGTGCAGGCAGGATCAAACCTGGTACAGGTAGCGGCACGTAAGTTTAGCGCTGAGCGAAGTTTGGAGGGGATGGCTGCGCATGGGTTTAGTATAGCGGTCACCATGCGCAGCCATCCACATCCACATTACCCTCAGCGCTAAATCTATAGTATCGTAAAACAATGAGATGAGATGTTGCATGTAAAAAGTTAAATTTCGATAAAATGCATGCGATGGGATTTTAGAGTTGGTCCCAAAGTTGCTTACATTGGTGCACTAAGAAGTTCTGTATAAATTATCAATCATACTGTAGATGCCCTGTAGTGTAGTTGTTTGACCAAGTGCTATACATACTTTCTTTGTTTGATAAACTAAATAGTAAAGTAATTTAAAAGCTCCACATCTACTGACTCCTCGACATTTGAAAAATAATTACCACTGTTACTAAAATATCACTTTACTTGAGCAATTAAAAAACTATAGGTCACTAGCCTACTGATAGGACATCACATTATTCCAGTCCAACAATCAAATCCAGTCCATCTATGCACTCCAGTGCATTCCAGTGCAATCAAGCGCTGGATTCCATCGCTATAATAATCGCTGGAATAATGTAAACCGACTCTTATTGAAACCCTATTTGACGAGCCTATAAACAAAGGAAACTATAGTTTGCGCATACTCACGCCAACAAATTCCTAACACAAGTTAATTTGCGAGGATTATTCCGTTTACCTGGTAAATCGCTAAGCCAATTATGCAGTTCGGCAAACGACAAATGAATATTTATGTTTGGACGCCAAACTTCGGCGTTTGTGCACAAAACACATAGAGTACAGAAGATAAACTTCGTAGAATGTACGCTTGAGCAACGCACATGAACGTTGCTGGATATATCTATTCAGCCTTTCTTTCTTCTTCTTCTTTGTTAGCCTTTTGTTTTCCATTTCTGGAAGTAGGCCTCTCCCAATTCACGCCATGATTTACGGCCCCCTACTTTTGCGACCCAGTCTCGTCCTGCATGCTTTCGCACATCGTCTACCCATCGTTATGGCGGGCGGCCTGGTGATCTGGTATTCGCCCATGGTCTCCACTCAATCATGCGTCTATTCCATCGATGGTTGTCTATCCGAGCTATATGCCCCGCCCAACTCCATTTCTTTCCAGCGATCACTTCGACCACATCTCTCAATCCCGTTTTTCGCCTAATCCACTCATTCCTTTTACGGTCACGCAAGGTAATTCCGAACATAGCTCTCTCCATTGCCCTCTGCGTCACTCTAAATTTTTCGGCTGATCGTTCAGTGAGGGACATGGTTTCCGCACCGTACGTGAAGTTAGGGTCAATGCTCTCCTGGAATACTTTCGCCTTCAGCTTCACTTTTAACTTGCTACGCAATATTTGCTTATTTGCCCCAAATGCTGCCCAGGCTTGGGATATTCTTCGCTCAACCTCTACCGTGTGATTTCCAGAACCCAGTGTGAGTTTACTCGTATGCCCAAGATATATATAGTCAGTGACTACTTCCACAGGTAGCTGAAAGTCCTTTACTTCTGAGATGTTTGTCATTATCTTAGTTTTGGACAGATTCATCTTTAGGCCGATTTTTTCTGACTCTCTTTTTAACTCTTCGATCATTACCAACAGATCAGGCACACTTTCCGAAAACAGCGCCAGATCATCGGAAAATCTTAGGTTTGTAAGATTCTCCCCTCCTATATTCAGCCCTTATCTACATTTAATGTCCCTGTCTCTTTTTCATCATTCTTTCCGGTTTTGAACAAGCCTCATCCATTGCCTTTAAAGACGTCAGCATGATGACCATCAGACCATCAGGCTGGTGGTGTTATTTCGTGTCATCGTCCACTTCTGGAATACTACTTGCCGTACTTGCTGGCTACCTTATTCATCAAGTGACATATACCCTAGAAGCATTGGTCACCGATACGACATTTCGAAACTCATAATAGTTTAAGTGTCACACGTTACAGACACAAGTTTTATAACTTTCTACCGCAGAAATGGAGGAATAAAACTTTTTTATAACTATGTAGATAGAGTTTTTTTATTTCGATGTTTGTGGCACAATCACCACCACGATAGTTATTTGCCATTTTACATAATCCAGATAATATAACACCTCTACTGTGAGTAAATGTGCATTATTACTTCTGGACTTTTGCTATTTTGTGGTTATCGGTTGTTTGCATAATTTTGTTGGGCGGCACGGAAACCTAATCGAAGCCTGATCCATATCAAAACGCCCAGCGCCCCCTTTATCGGTTATGGGGGCTTTATGTTTGACTAGTTTTTACCCGCGGCTTCGTCCGCATACGCAATATATCATTATAATTTATAGCCTATGTGTTATTCTGATATATAAGCTATATTATTGCAAAGTTTCATCTCAATCCGTTCAGTAGTTTATTCCCAACGAGTAACAGTGTGACTGGCAGTGAAACTGGTTGGGATTTTTTTCTTTAAAATTTCCCATCGTGTAACAGTGTGACAGTTGAGGGTGTTACTCGTTGGGAACAAATGGTTTTTGCGTGAAAGAGTAACAAACATCCATACATCCATACATCCATCCATCCATCCATCCATCCATCCATCCATCCATCCATCCATCCATCCATCCATCCATCCGTCCTCACAAACTTTCACGTTTATAATATTAGTAGGATGTGTTATTCTGATATATAAGCTATATTATTGCAAAGTTTCATCTCAATCCGTTCAGTAGTTTTTGCGTGAAAGAGTAACAAACATCCATACATCCATCCATCCATCCATCCTCACAAACTTTCACGTTTATAATATTAGTAGGATTCTCTAGCTAAACACATGCTTATCAAATGTATGATACCTAGTCCTATTTTTATCATTTGGATTAGCTTTTAGACCGCTTTTGAAGTGCCACGTAATAATATGTATGAAGTGTCACGGTCTGTTTAATCTACATTCGTTAGCGTGTGTGAATCCACCAATCCGCACTGGGTCAGCGTGATGGATGGCCCAATCACCCTTCGAGGGTAGACCTATGTTCATCAGAGAATTATTAAACGGGCCGCTACAATAACATTTATCTCCTTTGATGCAATGTGAATCGTGCTGAAATCGTCCCATAAAACCTTTTTTTAGATCGAAGGACGAACATCGCTGAAATGGGTTGGTTTCGCGTTTTGTAATTACATTGGCAACGTTGATGTTCTAATCGTTTGATTGGAAACATTGATATAAGAACCACCGACCTATGCATTTTGCGATTATGTGTGGTTTGTATCAATGAGTTAAATAAATGATTTATCCTATTATACCTATAAACTATAAAAAACTCAAAAGATAAATGAACACCTTCTCAATTTGGTCTTACATGTCATATCTTTCAGTAACATTATCGCTCAGAATTTTGTAACATGGAGGAGTTAAAAGTTCAAGATGTGCTGCCCAGTCGCTTAAAAAAGAAGTCGCCAAATTTTATTGAGCCCGATTATTTATTTAAAAACGACGTCTTATTGCCGCTAATTCTGCTCAATTCGTTATCTAAAAAACCTACGTCATGACTTAATTCATAATGTGCGTATTATATTCAATGTATTTATTTTATGCATATATTCAATACACATTTTTGTTGTTTCCAGGAACGCTTACAGTAGAAGAGGTGTACAAAGACCGGGACCAGTTTGCGGGCCTTGTGCGCGAGGTGGCAGCACCGGACGTCGGCCGGATGGGCATCGAGATCCTGTCCTTCACGATCAAGGACGTGTATGATGATGTGCAGTACTTGGCCAGCTTGGGCAAGGCGCAGACGGCGAACGTGAAGCGGGACGCCGATGTGGGGGTCGCTCAGGCCAATAGAGACGCTGGCATTAGGGTAAGATTACTCCACTTTACTATCAAAGATGTGTAAAACGACAGTTTGGTCTGGCTCGAGCTAAAACGGCAGCTGTTGAGCGGGACGTTGGCTCTCGGGCCAATAGAAACGCGGGACTCTGGGGGGTAAAGTTCTTTCCTTTACAATCAAGGACGTGTACGATGATGTGTAGTACCTGGTCAGCCTGGACAAAACGCAGACGGCGGCTGTGAAGCGGGACGTCGAAGTGTGGGTTACTTAGGCCAATAGAGACGCGGGCATCAGGGTAAGATCCTTCCCACAGAATTCTTTCTTTCACGATCAAAGGCATCTAAAATGATATCTAGATTCGGGTCATCTTGTTCAATACGCAGCTAGTGGCCAAGAAGTATGACACCAACGGGGGGACCAATCGAGACGTGCAGATCAGGAAGAGCACGTCTCGAGGGTCTGACTGTGAAAGGCCAAAACGACGCCTGTGGGGCGAGATGCTGATTTGGGGGTTGATTGGGTTAATAGGGACGCGGACGTCGAGGCAAGAGTCTTGCTGTGGCCAATAGAAAGTCGTGGGTATCAAGATAAATACATGGAGATCCTATATTTCAAGATAATCAGATTTCAGATATGTGCAAAGCAATGCTACGAACGACTGCTAAAGACTCTAAATATTTAGACCGCTAGACCGTTAAATGTGGGCATCAGATATTTAATGAAATTGGAGATGTCCAATACCTAGCCAATTTTATAGTTATGGATCATCAGGGTACTTAGCCTGTAAATTTTACCTTACTCAAGGGTTATTTGTTTTATTCGTGGGTGTTTAAATCTAATATTCAGGGTTTCCAATCAAATGCTAATGAGGGAATGTGAAGAGAGGACAAATTTATTTTCCGATAATTCAATATGTTCCGCGGTGAATATTTTGTGAAGTAAAATTGTGAATGGTCGCCATTATTAGACTAGAATGAAGATGCTGATGATTGTCTACTATGTAAATTCAACTTGGAACATGCACTTAAATTTCTGCATTGCAGCATTCCTAGGCCTCTCTCGCTTAAAATGGGCATGACCTAAGTGGTTAAAAACGCAATTTGTGCTGTTCTGTAAATACTATGAGTTCAAATGAAGCTTTGAGTCTTCCAGTAATATATTTTTGCGCAGACACGTTTCTTGTGCATCGATATTTTGAGTTTCCGTGAGGAGTGTGTTTAACCCCGATAAAAAGGGGTTGTATAAATTGGACGTATGTGTTTATGTCTCATTATATCTATCCGTTTGTGTCAATGGCATCACAGAGCTTCCAAACAAATGGCTTCCAAATCTGTTTGATTAGTTATTTTTTTATTTTTAAAAACTGATATACTCTTAATGTCAGGTAATCAAACTTTATTTATGCTTTATAAAAATTGTATCTTTTACAGTATATTTCTTGGTAAACTTGGAAAAAAGCTTACGCCTGACTTAAGAATGTGATCCATCATATTTAATCTGAAACTGACTGACAACAAACAACAAAGTAGCAAATTTCACCGCAACTAATTCACGGCGTGTTACAGCCACGGAACTTAATTCCATTAGGCGCCAACTAACCGAACTGGAGTAAAATTTGCTGTAGGATGTCGGCGCTAATCGGATTTGGGGCACAAAGATGGAAGCTGCCGCGATACCGCGTAATCTTATAGGATTACCTGAGACTTGGCTACGGGGTCATAGTTTGCTTCCTGTCTTTAGTCTTAGTTAAGATTCCTGTGTTTTTGAGATTTTCGGAATATATCTTTTAACCACATGAATACTCAGGAGGTGTGGCGATCATAAATTTGCGATGTAAAGATCGTACCACTTTTTAGAAAAATATATTATATCAATAAATATTGTATTTTTGGCAGTTGTACTCGTAGCTTCTAAACATCCGCTTCAGAATCTTTTCTGGAGAAGAAAGGTTGTTTGTTGAGAACCTCTACGTAAAAATAATAGTAAATTAAAATAATGAAAAACTGGATAACGTATGTATTTCTGTATGTATATTTATGTGTTTTTGTTCTTATTTTGTATGTTGTGTGTATAATACACAGGATATTAGGGCGTGTTAGGCGCCAACTAACCGAACTGGAGTAAAATTTGCTGTAGGATGTCGGCGGTAATCGGATTTGGAGCACAAAGATGGGAGCTGCCGCGATACCGCGTAATCTTGTAGGATTACCTAAGACTGGGCTGGGCTACATTGTTTGCTTCCTGTGTTTTTGGAGGCTACGGATTCGTGGTTAAGAATTCTGAAGTAGCTTAGCCTAGCAGCTAGGCTAAGCTACTTCAGCCAGCAACTAAGCTCTAGCTTGTGAGTATATTGCCAACTTCTCGGTTCAGCGATCGACTATTCACTGAAGTAATAAATTTCGTAATAAGTAGTAAATTTTATTCAGTTTGTAGCTTTGTGGCCTCCAATCGTATATTCCTTTTTCTAGAGCTACTTTTTCGGAAATTCGATTCCTTTGAAAGCTTAGGTCTATTACATACGAGCGCTCTACCACAGCCACAAACGCGGCTATACTAACTTTGCCTACTAAAGTTTTTCATACCAATCCCGTACCAATTTTATGTTAGCTCTTGGCCAGTTTGATCAGTATTGGCGCATGTAGACGCGTATTAGCATGTTTGTGTCATGGAAATCTGTGGATAAACTTAAGTTTTTTTCTGTCTCTCTAAATAAATTAACATAATTATTTGTTGTTAAAATGTAATAAATTGTTATTTTCAGGAAGCGGAGTGCGAGAAGAGCGCCATGGATGTGAAGTACTCGATGGACACCAAGATCGAGGACAACTCGAGGATGTTCATGCTGCAAAAGGCGCAATTTGACCAGGAGGTCAACACTGCTGTGAGTTGAAACATTACCTAATTTCACTGCCTATTATACCTACATAAATAAAATGATCTGTATTTTCATCACTTTAGACAAATAATAAAAAAATAACAGATGCGTTATAAAACTAAAAAACTTATATACGTTGGTACATAAAGTTAAGACACTGACCCCAACTCATCGTTTTGATAGTTGGACGCTACTAGCGCTGTTATTTTGTAGATTTTATTCTGATTTTTAAGTGGCTATCGACCGGAACGATAATAAAAGTAAATATTCTTTTGTTTTCAGAAAGCCGAAGCCGCTTTGGCGTACGAATTACAAGCTGCGAAGATAAAGCAAAAGATCCGAAACGAAGAGATACAGATCGAAGTTGTGGAGCGACGCAAGCAGATTGAGGTAACTAATTAGATTAGAATAGATATTAGGGCATCTGGTTAAAATAGTTAGGTTCTAAAGATTTCTTTGGTACGGGACTGAAACATTAACCAACGCGTGACGATCTCACGTCTTTTATTCGATCTTTACCACACTACGCGGAAATTCCGTCTTGGATAAAAAGTAAAGTATCGCTGGTTTCATTTTATTTTATACAGTCTGTAGTAAAAAGGGTATCCAGTTGTCCGTTATGACAGCAAATTGAAAAGAATAAAATTTAATGACGGCTTTTATGCGACGGGACTTTTTAACCTAGGGAATATGCTTCATGGATACCACCCGCAGACTGATCGGTGTATCCACTGAAAACCCTGAGGTGTTTCATCTCTGCGCTTTGTAGTCGAGATTACGGAATATTTTGATTTGAAAAGGCAAGCGTTTAGGGTAGAACAGATGCAACAGTTGTGGCCACTATCCCGGTTTTGGCATCATTTATTGCATAAATAGATTATAAACAATGGAACACCATAAATATTATTGTTTGTGTGAATGTTATAGGATGAAAATGTTTTTAAAAATATGTTTTTACCATCAGCATTGTTTACACAATCATTAAAATTCAAAGTGACCAAAAATAACACAAAGACCTGCACCTACTATACTCCCATTTGGATACACATTGTAACTGGTATGAGTTGTTTCCCAGGTGGAGCAGCAAGAGATCATGCGTCGCGAGGAAGAGCTGGTGGCCACCGTGCGGCTGCCGGCAGAGGCGGAGGCCTACCGCCTGCAGACCATTGCTGAAGGCAAACGGTAGGACCAGTGTTTTAATCTGTCACATTGTATGTCAAGGGGTAACAAGGGGGTAGCTAAGAAAAGCTAGTTGCCACCGTGCGGCTGCCGGCCGAGGCGGAGGCCTACCGCCTGCAGACCATCGCCGAGGGAAAACGGTATGACCAGTGTTCAGTTTGTGCCATGTGTGTAAAGATTATATATTCAGTCTACCCGTAAGTAAGTAAGTTCGTATAGGCCGGGTGGCTAGCCCTGGTGTCAGAGAATTTAGGCCGCCTGAAGGCCTCTGACATGCCCTACCGTCTCTACCTGACATGTCGTACCCGTGCCCACGATCGATGCAACTCGGAACGTCGGGAAGATGAGGTATTTATTTATCTCGTAATTTTAGTGCGCGATAGTTAGTCCGGCTTAGTCCCGTAGTATATAATAATAATAATAATGTATTTGAACGTCTAGTAAACGTGATACGTGACCAATATGCTGGCCATCGCTGGTGTTACTTTAAGGGATCTATAATTCGACGTGGTAATACCTACTACCAGCGTGATAGGCATGATTCCAACTGGCAGTAAGCGCGCGAATTTTATCTATAGACCTTTAGAAAACTATGGACCCAGATTCAGTTGCTTTGTGTATCGTAGTTCAGTTAGTTGCCTTTTTATGTTGTCACAAACTAAACTCTAAGCAATAATGTTTTTGATATTGCAGTACCCAAACTGTTGAAGAAGCTAAGGCTGACGCCGAGCGCATCAAAGTGCTCGGTCTGGCCGAGGCCACGGCCATCGGCGACGTCGGTAAAGCAGACGCCGAGAGGATGTTGGCCAAAGCGAAGGTCTACAAACAATATGGCGACGCAGCTATCATGGCGCTGGTGCTTGAAGCTCTGCCTAAGGTAAAATATGGACATGGAAAATATGAGCTAATAATTCTAATACAGATCTGTTTTAATCAAATCGAGTTTGTCGTCATTCTTACCGACATCACCAATTAAATGCCACAGCCTTGTCACGTCTATTGGGGATGACGGTAATGCAGACGATTTACCCATTAATAAAAAAGTTTGTATAGGCCGGGAGCAAGGTGCATATCAATGGAAAGCGCGTGGGCGTGGGCCCCGTTTTTGTTGAAACAAAAGGTCACCGATTATAAGCAGGGGAGGGGTAGCTCCTTTGGCTGTAATTGGTTGACGCCAAGATGACGCAATGACAACAGTTCTTGTAGTGGTGCCAAAAACGTTACTAGCAAAATATCGATATCGATATTTTTGACTTATCAGTTTTCTAAGGATTGGTAAGCACTGCGTACGTAACGGGTGCAATTTTAAAATAATCAAATGAAATTTAAAAAAACGAGTCACAATAATTTGGTAATAATTCAGTAGGTGGATAAATTTTATTAGTTATTACATACAGTATACATAGGTACACTTTTACTGATTGGTCATTAGGTTGTTCCAGAAATTTAAAAATTAAGCATACGAATAGTTTTCGGATTGGTGTTTGGCATATCAATACTGTGAAAATAAAGCAATCTGCTAAAATTTAGGTAAATCGTCGTACATAAAAATAATTGAAAAGACTATTTGCTGTTGGTAAATTATTTATTCTTTGAAAACTTATTTTTTTGTTATCACATGAACTTTAATTAATAAATATTTTCTAGCTTATTCTTGAAAATGTAGAACACATTCATATTATCAAATATGTATTTACTTAAATGATTATGACTTTAATGAGTAATATATTATGACTTTAATGTTGTCGATATAAATCGATACAATGCTGCGGACAGCACTATCAGAACAATAGAGACGGAATGCTAACGAACGTTACAGTGTATCAGAAAGAAACAACATGAAAGACATCAACGGGTGCAGTTGACTAATTGAATATTCGAAATAATGTTTGCCAAATTTGTTAAATTGATAAATTTGAGTAGAAAATCACTGAAATGATATCCCATCTTTAGTGTAACTTGAAGATTTGGAACTCGGCACAATTCGGCATTTTTTTACGTATTTACGTCTATAAAACGGGATCGCTTAACGTGTTTACTTTGGAACAGAATAACTTCGACTGACGAAAATTCCGTCGGTTGTGATCTAAAGCACATATCGTTGGTGAGCGTGGCCGCCTTGCGCGCTTTCTCCACTGGTTATTATGCTCCTTAGCCGGGAGGCTTTATTTTGGACCGCATCCATACCTACCACCACGCTCAGAAAAAATGGTTTTAAATGTTATCCTACTGAGCAATTTAAAAGCCTTCAATTTTTTTTAACTCTTAAAATAATCGAGAATCCTATGATTTCTCGTAATACGCTGGTCCACAACGTAAATAATATAGGAATACTAGCTTTTCTCCGCGACTTCATCCGTGTATTTTTATTTGTTTTTGTGACATTCGAATATTACATTTTTTCATGATAGAAGTCCGATATACTTGATAAAAAATCAATTTGATTCTCTGTTGCTGCTTAAAAGATAGCAAACCAACAAACCCTTTCAAAATTTGAATATTAGTAAGGATAGTAAGGATTAACATATTTCTCTGTATCCTTCCACAGATCGCAGCAGAAGTGTCGGCCCCGCTCGCGAAGACAGACGAGATCGTACTGGTCGGTGATTCAGGAGCCACTGGCGAGATCTCCCGCCTCGCTAGCGGCATCCCGCCCGCCGTGAAGACGCTCACTGGCCTCGACCTCACTGCAGTCATGAAGAGGCTTCACCCTACTGGCCTAGGTAATAGGAGCTGAATGCTGTGATAAAGAGACTTCACTCTATTGGCCTAAGTGCGTTTTCTTTCGTCACGAAATAGTAGAAATTATTACATTGTTTCCCTTTTCATTTGCTTCTACATTTTTAGCCAAGGGAGCATGGTTACACTTAAGCTTAGCCGGCTAAAGATAGAAAAAACTAACACTAACTTCTCCTCGAAGATAAACTTAGGTTTAACCGGATAATCTTAAGTATATTAACACTTACGCCTAGCCATAATACATGGGCATGCATAAATCATGTTTGCACGAAACTTTTGACACTAATATTGTTTTTGTTTTCAGAAGAGCCGACCCTGGCAGCAGCGGGCAGCAAGAAGAAGGAGGTGGCCGCTTTCTAGGACCCGCTCCGCGACGAGGCCGTGCTGCAGAGGTTGAAGTGCAGAACATTTGAACTTGTCATGTTGAACGTAGCCCGCCTGCCTTCCGCGCCCGTACCCACCCCATACTCGTACCGATACCCAAAATAATAAAGTAATAAAAACATTAAGCAGTTGAAATATTTTAAGATTGTGGCCTGTTTGACAGCAATTGTAACATTGCAAGATCGTGTCCTTTTTGACAGAAAAGGATCTCCTGGGCGCCCGAACTGACCTTACTCGTATTGATGTCCAAAGTAGCAACAGTTGAAACATTGCAAGATTGTGACCTTCGTGATAGCAGTTATACTTACACCTATACTTTTTTTTACGGATTTTGTGAAGATAATTCGACCCCCGCATCGATGTCCTAAATAGCAATAACTGAAACATAGTAAGATTGAGATACGTGTAAAGGAAGTTATACCCAAACTTATATTGGATGTGTTGCGCAACTTAGAACTTGCAAAGTTTAGTATCAAATGTTAGCTAATCAATTAATAATTATCACACCGGAATTCGGGCAAATTGCAAATTTCCTTTTTTTTTGACATTAGTATTGTGTGCTATTATTTATCTATGTCGTATATTATTTTATCGGTACGCTTTTTCATGAAACTAACAGTTACTAAGATGTATTTTGTCTCGTTTTTTTTTTCTTTTAACTCGAAGGTTATAGCTTCTTTACATATACGTTTAGCTTATTGTACCTTTATAATAGACCACCGATACAACCTAACTATATATCTATTACAGTAGTATAATAACTATTGCATGGTATAATGACATAAGATATTTCAGTTGTATGTATATTTAAAAAAAATTGATCAATGGTAAATCGGGCTAAATACATGAAAAAGTTAATTATAAGATCAAATATACTAAAAAAAAACTAAAAATACCAAAAAAATTAGACATCTACGTATTATATTTGTGACATTGAACTTTATTATAAATTGGATGTTCATTATTTTTCTATGTGAAAAATAAATGTAACACTTTTAGCATTTCCCAACGTGTATTTGTATGTACTTCTGAGTAATCTACCGATATTTTTATGCCATACATAGACGTTAATAAGTAGAGAATAGATCTTGTCGTTTCATTGATATTTCTAAGAATCTTAAAGAAGTATATTTTTTAATAGAAAGTATAGTACAGGTATAGAAATATACAGTAGATTTTTTACATGTAGATTTAAAAAAAAAAGATTAAATTGACACTGCCTTTTGGAGTTAAAATTACCTAAAATATAATTTTCGTGGCATTATAAGTAAAAATTGGTGTAAACTACATAAGTGTGTAAATCTATAAGAAATATTCTTGTATAATTTTAATATGCACAAAGTGTTTTTTCGGAATTTTATATAATTTTGTCTATTTTAGCTATTTTTGTAATTGAGAATGTTTGCATTTGAATTTTACTTACTGAAACTAGATTTTAAATAATATTTGTGTTTGTCTTATTTTTTTGAGAAATACCTACATTTAAATGTAATTTTGTTGTTACATTTATAAATATTTTTTATCCACGTCAATGACATTGATTATACAATTTTTCTGTAATATTTGTGTGAAATACTTAATTTGTTGTATTTTTTTAGATTAGAAACATATTACTCATGATGATAATCATGGTTTCTAAAAATAAATAGTTATCTGTAATGACTGTAATTATTTTTTGAAATCGCAAGCAAATGGCACAATAGATGGAATCTTGTAAGTTGTTAATATAACTTATAAATATCTTATACAAACCACTTATCTTCTCTGTCCTATTTTACTAAACGAAAAAAAAGCAAGTATTTGCTATCATTTTTTATTCAACTGACTTTCAAAAACAGAGGAGGTTATTATATTTCTTCTGTTTTTTTTTTTAATTTGTGGCTTTATGTAGGCCGATTCATGTGCTTCTTTTATTCAATCTGTAGTTACAGAAACGAACTAATTTACTTTGGTGCAGTCAACACTACTGGTGTCAATATTTTTCTGTGAAATGATTACTAATTATAATTAAAGTAATAACTACGATGTACCGAATATTTTATAATGCTTTTGTGAAAATGTCATAGCAATATTTACTTAAAATTAAAAAGAAGATAAAAAAATTAGCGCCTTTTAAAATTTGCATAGCTTTTGTGAAGTCTTTTATTAAGTTTTGACAAAAATTGGTCTGCAAAGTTGATTTACGGACGACAAATAATTTCACGTGTCATAAGAAATATTGAAACAAGCGGAATGCTTAGGCTGATCGTGCCTCTCTATCGCTTGTACCGTGCTCTCGCTTGCTCGCTCAGCTCAGGCGGATACTTTTGCGTGTTGCAGTTGGCGTTCCTCGATGTAAAATACGTTACCACGTCAAAAAATAATTATTTTTTCATTTTTCCTTAAGTGGTAAAGAGATATCTTTGCGTTGCCGCCTTTTATCACACCGCATAAGCGGTTTTAAAAAGTAGGCAAGGTGTGGTGCGTTTTTTTATCAACTTAGATTAAAAATGTGATCATTTTACTTGATAATTTTATGTTTCTTTTCATAGGTGCATGTGTCATGATGAGCAATATGATTATTAAATGTATGATTATTTTTCAAATAAAATGTGTAATAATAAATGAGTGTTTTAATCTAAATACCACATTAGATATTATTATGTGTTTTTACTATCAATTAATATGAAGTCATTCGTATTGTATAAGTTCGCCACAATAGTTTAAAATGAAATAAAAACGACAAAAATTGTTCTGGCTTAAAACTTTGAAAGAAATGTAACGTAACTCCTATGAGTGGATGATTCAATTGACAACATTTCAAATTTTTATCGTTATTAGTTTTATTTTTTTTCTGAAAGATTATTGTAAAATAAGGTACACATATTTTTTATTTTTTCAATTAGACCTATATTTTCCGTAAAAATAATTTTTGTAAAAGAGCTTATTCTAAAAGGACGTAACTGCATGATTTAGGATGTATATTAAATGTTACTGAAGTCACATTAAAAAAAAACATCTGTAACTGACAAAGTCAAGCTCTAGCGTAGCTGTCACTGTCATGGCACTGGCAATGACAACAAACAAATTATCCAGCGTGACAACTTTTGGTAGATTTCTACTTTTTAGTACATTTTATGAGACTAAACCTATGTAAAGTTGTAATAAATAGAAAACTTAAATCGAACTAATGAGAAAGTAATATTGCATTTTTCACTTGACTTAAATCAGATTTTATGTAGCAAGTAATTTTATGCGTGGAAAAATTTCTAAAAATAATAAATAAAAATAATGATTTTTAACAAGTAATTTATAACAGTATTCTGTAACACGTTCAAAATTATAATGGATTTCTGGTAGGTCTAGGGCTCGATTTAGTAGGCTCTCAAATATTTCGTAGGCAACACTGATTTTAGCGATACTTTTAGTAGAATGTCTGAAAAAAAGTGATTATAAAACGAAACGTAATGTCAGTGTCAACTGTCATTTTATATTGCTAGTGTTTTTTTTATTATAGGCTACTGAACTTCTACTATAAATCCGAGCACCACTTGGATGAGAGTTTTAATTTAATATCTTTATAATTACTGCACTAAAAATTTTGAAAAAATAAGCAAAATGACCAGAGTCGCAATACCCCGAAATGGTTTTGGAATTTCATAGTCATGTGAAATATGAAAACTTGTCAATTCTTATACAGTACAGTGGATGTATGTAGTACCTATGTACAATTCAGTTCAATAACATACAAATTACAAGTGGCAGATTGCTTTTTAGGGTTCCGTACCCAAAGGGTAAAAATATTACTAAGACTTCGCTGTCCGTCTGTCCGTCTGCTGTCTGTCACCAGGCTGTATCTTATGAACCGTGATAGCTATAAAGTTGAAATTATCACAAATTATGTATTTCTGTTGCCGCTATAACAAGAAAATAACACCATAAATAAAAAAATATTTAAAAAAAAAATTAAATTAAATTAAAAATTAGTTTGCCGTTTTAAAAGAAAATAAATAAATAAAAACCATTTATTGCAGGCACAGACCCATATTAAACTTAACCTAAATTAAAATCAGTACACTGTAAAGAGGTGTTTGTCTGAATAAAAACTATAATATATATTGCAGTGTGCAAAGGGGTGTTGTCGATATGACAAAAAATTGCCTCACTTATACTGCATAAAATATAGCTTGATCTCTGCGACAGTGACATTGACATAGAAGATTGACATTTTTAGAGTTGGGATAGAGGTGGAAAAAGTCGATTATCAAACAATGTTGTAATGAAATCGAATGAGTAGTTGTAGGTGAGAAATTGGATTTTATTTAATTACTATTATTTAAGATCAAGTATGTACACATGTAAATAATATTATGGTATTAATTAAATAAATTATAATAAAATATAATAATATTACGATAGTATTTATCGACGTTTTTCACTATTATCGATGATGATGTAACATATAATTGGGTTTAATTTAATTACAAACGTATACACTTGTAAATAATGTTACGATATTAAAATATACAATAAAATTAATGATAAATTATGTTTTTTTTAAAATATCGTTAGTATAAACTATCGATATTTTAAATAAAACTATCTAAAACTCTGTGGTCCCGATCATTCGTCGCCCATCACTAATCGGCATGCCCATCAAGTATGACATTGACAGGTACTGTCTGTACTATTAAGAAATTCAGGACTTCATAGGCGTGATTTTTCTGACAGCTGTCGCAGAGATCAAGCTATATTTTATAGAGTATAGGCACAATAGTGCCGGGTCATTTTCTATTTCGGTCCATCATATGTACAGATATCCAATGTCGAAACATTGGACTTCTAACATCGTCAGAGTCAGCCACAAGAATCCTGTTGCCGGAACGGCTCAAACGCTGCCAGAATGACGCCACTCTTGTTCTAATGATTGCGAAGAAGTCAGGCACCCCCGCCTCAGCAAACATACTTGACGCACTGCAGTACCGCGGTAGCCTCATAAGGCTGCCTGTCAACCGGAGCAGAGCGAGGCAGCGGAGTGGAGAAACGGAGAAATATTAACCAATAGGATTGCACAAAATCTCCGCTCCTTTTTAGTGGACAGGGAGTTGCGAACTAGTTTAGAAATTCATACAAAACCGGTAAGCGGAGCGGGGAAACGGAGTGGGGAAGCGGAGTATGGAAGTATGGAGTATTCCAGCTCCGCAGCCTCGCTCCGCTCAGGTGGACAGAAACAGTACGCAACTCCGCTCCGCTTTACTCTGTCTCTCCGCTCCGCTACCTCGCTCCGCTCTGGTGGACAGGCAGCCTAAGAGTCCTGTATGCGTCATTATACGGGACTCTTATCGTGTTAATCGCTTTTTCAGTGTACGTTATCCATAGCTGGCATGAATACATACATAGGCTTTTTTAGCTCGATATTAATAATGATAACAGATAGACGCTTGAAATTTTCACTTGAAAAATAAATAATTAAAATATATCAAGGGGAGCTCTCATACAGCACGGAACCCTTCGTGCGCGAGTGCGACTCGTACTTGACAGATTATTTATCGACTCGACAGTCAGCTCCATCCAAAGGTTGCTTGGAAGAAATCGTTGTAGGTTGTAGAGACGCTCTACTTTACCGAATAATACTGTATGATGTTCAGTTTTAAATGCTTCAAGAATATATGGCGGTACATTATCAGGTCCTACGGATTTTTCACATTTCATTCTACCTATGTGCACTTCATTAGATAAAAAAAAATCGGTGCCATAAATGCGGCCGCTTGCGGAACTAACGCCTTTCTTCAGCCAATCGTAAGCGTATTAGTACCTAGCCAGAGGGTGACGTGGAATATAGATTATCACTCACTTGATAACCAGATGAGCCATATTTTTATCATCAAATATTATATGTACATTTATAAACACGCCTATGTTAGATTGCCGATCGAAAAGTGTTCATGGCTAAGTTTGCTAGTTTATTTTCTTTTCAAAATAAGGATTATTTTCCTTTTTTTATTAAAGGATTATTGCGAGATATTATCATGATCTAGATATTTCACATACCTAATTATATATTTATGGATATAGAAATGTACTGATTTATTTTTTGTGATTCTGAGTGACTTGGAACAGTGGTGTGGCGTTACCAATAAATTATTATGACTAGTAATGATTACAATTTAATTTATTTGGGGTATAATTCAGTAATTTTGAAGCAATCACCTACAGAAAAATCATGATAATTGTAACGCCTGATTTAAATCGAACAGCAAAATCGCTTATTCCCCCGCTGCTTTTAGTTTGACATCTATAGCGTATAGTCGGTTGTTATTTTTGGTAAAAAAAGAATAAAAAGTAAGTAAGTTCGTATAGGCCGCCTGAAGGCCATGGCTAAACGGTTAAAACAACCGGGACTTACAATTTAACGTATAACACGAGCCGCGGTAGTGCTCAGTCCGAAAATGCCACCCGCGGTCATCCATCCAAATACCTACAGACCGTGCGACACGCTGACAAGCACCTTGTCGAACTACGCTACGAGCGCTACAAAAAAAGAACGGTATGCTGAGTGTGAGTTTTGTCGTAAACATGACGCGCTCGCCGCGAGCGCGTAAGCATTAAATTTGTATGAACTTGTTTTCGCTCAAAGTGTTTCAAAAACGCGCCGCTAGTGGCGCTGTACATTTCTTCATACAAATTACATGCTTACGCGCTCGCGGCGAGCGCGTCATGTTTACGACAAAACTCACACTCAGCATACGGGTTGCATTTCGGGAGTGCCAGCAGAAGTGAAAACTCAAAATCACACCCGCGCAAGCAAGTTTTCTATTCACCGTCTTCACTTCTTACGAATTTTCGATCAACTTACGAATTTAAAATCTTGAGGCGAGTTTAAAATTTTTTACTCGTCCCAAAAAGTGCACTACGCCGCTAAAGAAGTTTTCACGTCAAAAATTATTCTTGTTACAATTATATTACCTCAAATACATACTACAGCTCCTTGGATATATTTATCTCTGTTGTAAAATAAATAAAAACCGGACGGTAAAAGTCCTATCATTTTATTAGCAGTAGGTACTCAAATTGGCAAGATTACGAAGTCTAGATAAGGAACACCCATATTGCCACACGGGGTATTAAATATAAATATCAAACAAGATAAAAAATATTGACAGAAGTGCAGTACTTGTACCTATCATGTAATAATGTTGATTTTGATGTACTTTTCTACAGTTATTTGGTGCAAATCGGAGATATATGAAAGTATAGATGTAACTATGCACTGATACTACTTCGTAGGTAATGAAGTTAGCTACAAGATGCGCACATCTCCGATTCTAGTATATAGCTGACATACCGAATTTGCTATTGAGCAGTGACTCGCCTCGTTTTCACTAACGCCAAGAAGTTTGAATCGGCCTAAAATCTTTCGTTACAGTGAAATAAATCTTTATCGTTGATTTCGGCAACATGACCAGTAGTTGGATGATGACCGTTTTGCCACATACGTTGATAGAAAGCGGCGTTTGTAAAGCGAAAGTGTTTCATTGTAAAGTGCAAAAACACATCTAGAGACTTTCAGCAGTTCTAAAGATTTGCACGAGTGGGAGCAGTACCTATTTACCCATTGGCTCTGAGATACAGTTTTAAATTTGTTCAGAGCCAATGGGCAAGAGTATTTTAAGCCTAATGTTTAAGGCGCCATCGTAATTAAAATAGCTAAATAGACTATTTCTGTTTCTTTTTCACTTTAGGCATTTGGTAGAGAGAAAACTTTTTACGTTGCTATTATTAAATTTACCATGGCGCCTATAAAATTGGGATTAATTATATACTTATTGTTAAAAGTGTATTAAGTCAAATAAAGTTATTTATTAAAACTGAAAGTCAATACTTGTAAGTAAGTATCTACTAGGTACTTACCTACTATTTAATACTTTCCAATTTTCTGGGGTAGAAAAAGTGCATAAACTTACCCATCTGTGAAGGTGTTTTGTATGTTTACGTAAAACAATTACGTGAAAATCTTAGTAATAACTTAATGAGTACATAGGTAGACATCTTAGCTATTTAGCTATATACATACCTACATATATCTATAAAAATTGTACCTACAGTTTTAGGTAGGTCCTAATGTTGAATCCATAGTTTTGATGATCTTGGGTGTAGATATAAACAAATTCAAGTTGTTCATTCAATCGGTTTGTTCAACACCTTTCTACGATTATCTTTTTTTTTCGCTTTTACAACTTGCTGATATTAGAAGATTTTTTGAAACTTGTAATGTTCGTATAAGATGAAATGGAAGATAAGAATAATCGTCTTGGCGGTCAGATGGGTAGGTAAAAAAAAATTAAGTAGGTACTATACAACCCGCGGAAAAATAAAAATAATATCTCAAATAATAAAAAAGGAAATGTCGTAAGAAGCAAACGTAACAGAAAACCACAAAACAAAATGCGTGGAAATCGCGGCAGATATTTGAAAGAAAAAAAAACATTATTTCGCAGGCAAATATTGTTCAATCTGGGACTCTTCAATTTAAATCATTAGATCGGCTGAATGTATGAGCAAAAGGTCAGGAAGCCGAGTAAGAATGAGGATTGAAAATCTATGCTTGTACGGACGGAAGAGCTTAGCATGCGATCTTCTGCGAACAGGAGAAATAAATAATATATTACATAAATAAATATTATGGGGCATCTTACACACGGTCTCGAGCCCCAAACTAAGTAAAGCTTGTGATATGGCTGCCAGATACTGACATATAGGTACAACATAATTATAAACATATTTTTATATATATACGTAGTTATACTAGCTGACCCTTCGAACTTTGTTTCACGCGATATATTTATAAATGATAGTCTATGTGTTATTCTGATTTATAAGGATTATTGTTGCAAAGTTTCATCACAATCCGTTCAGTAGTTTTTGCGTAAAAGAGTAGCAAACATCCATACATGTGTATACTCACAAGCTTTCGCGTTTATAATATTAGTAGGATTGGATATAAGTAGATAATAGGCCCAATTATGAAGGCGCCATCGTAATTTTAATATCAACGTAAAAAGTGTTGTCTCTATCGAATGCCTAAAGTGGAAAAGAAACAGAAATATACTAATTAGCTATTATAATTACGATGGCGCCTTCAGAATTGCGCCTAATAAACATGAAGAGGAAAAACCTATGTTCACCACATACATTTTTGCCCTAAGTGGGAATAGAACCCACGCCTCTTTAGCCTAGGAGTAGGTTCACTAACCACTAAATGATTCTAACGTTAAAAAAATTGGTCTCCTGGACGAAGCCAGGGCTAGGTGCCAGTATAAGTGATCTCACCCAGTGTTTGTAATCTCTCGACTAACCTCACTGATATCAGTAAGTATTGCTTTATTGATTGCACGATTATAACATTCGATCATTTTATGACTAACGGGAAAATTTTGGATGGTATAACACTTACCTAATAATATTTTTTTAACCATTATCTTTGTATAATCCATTATAATTTTAGTTCTGGAAGGTTCTCTGTTAAATATATAGCCGTAAATTCATGGTCAATTTACGTTATTTTGTATGACCACATTTCAGGCATTTTGGAATTAATAGACCTGTTTTGAAATAATTTAGCATTTTCATACATTTGCTGTCGCCTACATGGCGAAAGGCTTTATGGACATAGTATTTTGTGCTAGGCATCAGTAGGACGTCCATCTACAAGGTGGACAGATGATCTCATCAAACGGCAGGATCACGATGGATGCAAGCCGCTTCCAACTGGTCTTATTGGAGATCCATAGGGGAAGCCTATGTCCAGCAGTGGTCGTCATATGGCTGATGGATGGATGAGGCATCAGCTGTAGGTAGATACTAGATATGCCTGATACAGTGGCGTATCGAGTGCCTTGAAGGGGCCGTGTATCAAAATTAGTTAGCCTAATAAAGCAAAAAGTTGTGCTATAACTGCCTCAGCCACGTTCTGGTTTCAGCACGGGATTCACGTTAGGGACCCCTGTAGCCTGGGGGCCCCGTATCATTGATACGGCTGATATAGCATAGCTACCCTCCTATGGCCTGATTAGCCCATCAAGAAACTCTAAACACAGCTCCTCTTTATATTGATATCAGCTAATGCTTTCATAATAGCCGTGCACAACACCCCTAAGGGATAACTAACAAAGGGATAAATTGTCTTTCCGCCAATTTATTCAGTTTTGGAGTGGAAACAAAGAATGTATTGAGATTGACAACTGGTTAAAATTAAAAATTACAATTAGAAATGGTTATAGGTAATGGTTTTAACTCTATGCCATGCTAGGGGTGCTGCTGAACAGGTTTCTAGTTTCCCAGTAAGACTCGTTGAAAGCTGCTTGCATCCAACGTGTTCCTGAAATCAGATCAAATGTCCTTCTAATGCTATCGTACGATCATATCTTACGAGTATACCCATGATTCATTCAAGTGCATCTCGTTTTCTTCGACCATTAGAATTACAATATGGACTATTATGGCCTGCCAGGGGCCTTTGTAGGCTTAATGGGCGGAAACGAACTGTTACCATCGGCACAGATTAAATGATAGTTAGTACGTTACCATCGGGCGACTCGGCGGCGCTCAATTGACCCATTGATATCGTATAAAAATGAAAAGATTGCTCCCGCCGTCCGCGGACCGCTCGCCTGATGTAAAATAGAAGTGTTTGTACGCAGAGAGGTATTCAAGGATTTTAAGGGGGCCAGAAGGCAGTTACAACAGATCTCACGAGATGAGTCCGAAAACCAGCCCGCGAAACATTTGCCGAGTCCCTTTCAACATTTATTTTAACCGATTTCCAAAAAGGAGATTCTATGTGCGTCTGTTTGTATTTTTTGGTCATCGACATTTTCGCTAATTGTGAACCGAATGAATGAATTATATTTTAGTGCGAAAGAGTACCTATACTCCAGAGGTGGTCTTATTTAAATTATATTGAAATCTGGTGCGACGTTTTTGAAAAATCAGCAATAATGTACATTTGTATACGAGCGAAATATTCGAATTTTGTACACGATAAGTCGTTTTAGTCATATTAGTTTTTGTCAAATGTCCAATGTCACATACCTTAATTAATTCCATTCATGAGATATGTTATTTCTCAAACAAATCCCTTGTTCATAAGCGCCAACCACTAACTCGCCTGCCAAAATAAAAGATCCTGAATTTGACTTTCCAATCATACCCTGTGAAAGATATACTGCAAAGAGATCTCTTACATCCAATGCTCTCGCCGTTCACTCCTATTTTGATACGGCCAGAAAGGATTTAAGGATTTTGTGGGGACAAAATTATTAGGTACATATTCCAAGAACAGGTACGGTAGAGTTTGAGTAGGAATTACGGGACCAACAGTCCACTGAAAGACATCTTTATCCTAAGATTTGAAATATATATTGATCTCAATTCCGAAACAGCATCTTTGCATATTATAGGAACATTTTAAGAAGAAATGCTCGAAAAGCGCCATTAGCAGAACTCAAAAGCTAGCATGATATATTGATTTCGTAAGTACTAGCCCTCCTAGATGTTGATGAATACAGATTATCACAAATTGAGGCGTAGTTTGGAATTACTTTTAGAAAGAGGCCCCCACAATTCTAGGCCTAAAGTACCTACGTCCCAAACGAAAATGAAGAAATTTAATCTTAGTAAGTTTATTGTAATGTGACCCTATCGACTTCGTGAAGCCGTCCTGTCTAACCTTGCATAAGTCACCAGTGTCACAGTAAGGTCAAATTTTGCTAAACTAACAAGATTATTTATTTTTTGCAAAATATATCTTGACCGACTTCACCCGTGTACAGAATTGAACGGATCGATGTAGCATTTTTAACATTATTGTTGATTTATCAAAAATGGCTCAGCCGATTTCGATAACATTCAAATGGGACTAATTTCGGAGTATACTATTTCTAATAACAAAAGAATTATTGAAATCGGACTACTAGGAAAAAAGTTATGCACCATACATAAAAAAATATACGCGTCGAATTGAGTGCTCCGGTTCGTCGGTCAAAAAGATTTCACAAAAAACTAGAAATATGTACTTCACGGTCATTGATTCAAATAATACCTACATACACGTATTTACGTACACTTATGACTATCGTTTTATAGAGCCTGAATGGCCAATAGAAGTTATGTAATATCATTATAATTTTCACTACTCATTTATAAAGTGGGTAAGGTACCTATATTTAATTCGGTAATCAATAATGTTATATTATGTTATGATTTTTTATCGATTGGACTTTGGATGCATTATCTAAATTTTTCAAGTATTCTCGTGCACTCGAGATTGCATCCATCTCTATCTCTCATCAGTAATTAGAGCGCTGAGACAGTTTTGACGCAAAGAGTCCTATCAAGGTTACGATTTCGACTGCACCAGAACGCCCCCCAATATTTAGATATTGCGTGCAAAGTGCAAAGATAACAGTTCGATATAGACAGCTTAATCCAGGTGTAAGCGAAATTTTGAGATACCATCAGATAAAAAATGCAGAGCTATCTAGGAGCGTCGGTATTGAGCAGTATATCTATATATTTTTATTGCAGGGGCCATAATAAAAGCGGTCGTGGGGGAGCCGGCGTCTCATTTGTGAGTTGTCATCGGAGATAGACGTTGGACTTCAATCATGGCCTTCCTGGGAAAGACTTACACCCTCGTCAACAACGAGAACTTTGATGGGTGGCTGAGATCCACTGGTGAGTGCAAAATTGTCTAAATACTCCATTTTTACACTAATATTTTATAGATATTATGAGCCGTTACCCGTGGTCCCATTGGGTTGACCCGTTAACGGTTCCACAGGTAATTTTAACTAACCGTGGACCCGTGGCACTAGGGATTGATAAATCAAGTGATAAATATTAAATTGAAGTAATTTTATTTGTATGTATTATATTTGGTATTAAAGAATAAACATTCATTGTTTTATATGATAGAAAAATATTTGTTGGATTACAATTTGGTATTGAAAATCAATTACTTATAGGAAAAAATTACATAAATAATTTTGTCGCAAAATAAAAAGAAACCCAAGGAACCTTTTTTCAGCTCTAACTTTTTTAAGATATTTTAATGATTTTTAGTAAATTATGGTGTTATGGACAAATCCAAATCAGTCTAAACCACTGACTGGAGGACTGTGATAATCCTTCACTCAGTAAAATTGAGAGAGAGTACACGCACAGAATGAGAAAATTCCTTTTCGTTATGGGAGGCAGTTATATACCTTGTACCTATAGGTAATGTTCTAAAACTGTTTATTACTGTTTCATAAAACAACTAAAAAGTATCTTACTAACCCGTTAGACGAATATTTATTTTTTGATGATAATTTAGCCGCGTGACCAAAATGCTGTTGTTTATTTGGTTCAAAGTATAAGCATTGCCATTCAGCGTGGCGATGCTGCCAGCATGCTGGGCACGCTGCCAACTGGCAGTGGTCTTGAGCATGTGGATTATCTTTAGACCTTCAAGGGTCTGTGGATGATCCAATTGCTTTCTATGTAGTAGTAGTGTAGGTAGTTTTAGCATATAAAGTAATATTGTATCTTATTGTTACAAAGGTTATAAATTTATATAGTTAATAAAGGCACCGACCGTAAAAAAAATATTTAGAAAACAATAATAAACTGTTCCAATATAAACTATAAAATTGCCCGTCTCACCACAAAAGTTTTACGCACGCTTTAGACAATGTTTAACAGTACAAAATGCGCTGTTAAACAATGTTTAAATCGTGTTTAAATCTTTATTGGTAAGACGGTACGTACATGTTGCAAAAAAATACCTACTAGTATTATTTTTCCTTTTTGTATGCAGTAATGGAACACAGTCTATTGAACAAATCAGTTTCTTTACCAACCATTTCAATTACAGAAAAGGCAGAAAAACAATTTATTTTATCAAGTAAATAAATACATAAATAACCGTCATAGTGGATAAATGATAGTATAAGACTTAAAGCAATAAATTATATTGGTTAAGATGATAAAACTGACAAAGATAGCTATTAGGCGAAGCGAGTTACGTACGATTGTCTACGTTCATATCATGCATTTATATTTATTTACACATATCATTTCATATTCATATTATAACTTTTATGATTTCATTTATAAAGGTTTATCCTGTAGGGATTTTAATGGGATCAATTCTGAATCAACTGCTCCAAACGTTTTTCGACAAATTACAATAAATCAATCCTTCTTGTTAGTAAAATAGTGAGATAATAATGTCTATTATTTAATAATGTCTATTATTAAAACTGGCACCAGCAGGTTCTTTTACCTCTACGAAAACGAGCTTTTTGAGTGTACAAAGTTATGTTTTGAAAAGTTTTCGTTTTTCCAATAATAATTAAACCGTAAACATGTTTATTATTAAGTTTTTACTTCATTTTTGTACAAATTAATTATTTCAAACGACATTCCTGAAAATAAAGGATTACTCAGGTAGGTACGTTTCGTTAAGTTATTTAAGTCGTAGGTATTTCGTTTTCTCAGGCCTTTCGGTGGCTTAGACACCAGGGCTAGCAATTCAGCTTCTGAGAACTTATTTACTCCCAATGAGCCTCTACATTTGGATACTTTAGCGAGCAAATGCACAATTATTTCGACCTTGAATTCGTTCGATGCCGCTACTCTATGCGACTAATAAATGTGTTCCCGAACTAACGAATTCATTGGAATTTGTTTCAGTATTGATTTAGTCCATCAATTCTGCTCTACAAATAGATATTCTATTATTGAAAAGTATCCATTATTTTGTACAATACATTATTCGTATTTTTTGTTTTGTATACAGGATTACTTAATAATGGCGCATTAAATCGAAAGGGTGTTTTAGACCATCATTATGAAAAACTTTTACTTTATGACCGACCCGGAATTCGTTTCGTTCAAAAAGTTTTTAACCAATAAAAAGCTATCTATGAGTACGTTATTTGTGAGTAACATAAGCATAAGCACCCTAACGAACCCCAGACGGGCAACTAGTATATATACAGATTTGCTCTCGTGTATCTCCATTTTAATAGGTGTCTGCGGGATTTTCCATGATAGAGTGCCGAAATGCACTCTTCCGTGACGGACGCAACGCATGCATGACATTGAGCTGCAAAAAGCCAGAAATTTTAACCATCTAGATTACAGCGAACTGGATACATCGTCGATAAATTTCTCTGTCATTACTTTTATTTGGTAAACCGTCTAGGTCTTAAGCCGATCTTTTCTCAGCAGGGTCTGATTCCATACTGACAAAACGTAACGTAATTTGCCAAGTATTTTTTTTACTTTGACGAATTTTTTTTTGAATAATGTCGTTTATGTCCATTATTACGTTACTATTAAACGAAAACGAGTTTAGGTAAGAATATTGGAAAATATATTTCACTTAAAACTCGTCAAAACAAATCTTAACTTGGGGAACGCATATTTTTATGAAGAATCACCAGCTGAATAGAAACGTTGATACATAAACGAATCTAGGGCTTTTGGTTGGAATCGGAAGACCTATCAATTAAGTCCGTATAGGCTGAGTGCTTAAGTCTGAAGTCCAAGTTTTTGAGCTGGCTGAAGACCTCTAAGTATGAGAATAAAAACTGAGACTAAAAACCCAAGAGCAAAACATCGCAGACGAAATCGCAGACATTTAAACAATTTTGAAATGAGATAAAAAGTAAAATTGCCTTAGTCATATCTAGTCAATTTTAAGATAGGTAAAAAATGGGAGAGCTTAGTCACTGTCCTCATAGTCCGTTCCACGAGATAAATTTGACTTTTTGCTGGAAGACGTCAATGCCTAGATTTTTGATACCTACTGTAGGTACAAAGATTTTATAATGGACTGGAACTGTGGACTGGATTGGTTAAACGTTTTTGCATTGTTTATTTGGCGTGGGAACTTTCTTGATTCATAATGGTTTTGATTAAAATACTATCTATTTGATCTCAAACATTAAATAAGATAAATTTACATTTTATTATACTGCGCAAACTTATTTCTTTCAATATTTTATGAACGGTTTACATTTTTCTAGTATAGCAATCGAATGCAGCGCTGGATTGCAACTTGAATAATGCCAAATTATTATTGGCAATATAATAGTAGTAGTAAGTATACACAAGGTATTTGACGTTTTTATAGGGTTTGTACCTATCCAGATTATGATTCATCATTCTGTCCAGAGAATCTATACCTACCTATTCAAATGACGATTCATCAGTCTTTGTACCCGTTGTGTCATTATTTTATGTCTCAGACTTAAATTTCGGGATAATCTCATCCACGCAAGATGTTATGGATTAGACTTTGAATCTGCCACCGAATTTGTTCTAACTTAAAAATAGCAGTGAAGTATTCTTCCTCTTTTATATGGTTACCACATTACATAGATGGAGTACGGCTATAAATGCTGAAAATTGGATCTCTTCATACTCGCTTTACTATCATAAAATGAAAACATTAATGAAATGACTAATTCCCAAATTCTTTTAATTCCAGGCATCCCCGATGCCAATATCGCCGGTATGGTGGCTGAGAAGCCCTCCCTGAAGGTCGTCCAGAACGGAGACAGCTACATCTTCTCCACCACCGGGTCCAAGGGAACCCGCGACGCTACCTTTAAGTCGGGAGTAGAACTCGATGACGTCATCGGTGACGGCACCCCTGTAAGTAATGATCGTCTTTTTGCTGTTATCCTAGTAGGTTGCATGGACGTTGACTGTAAAAACTTTGGGTTCCTGGACATAGGTTTGGGAAGATTTTCCAAAGAGACCATAATGCACCACGCTGGCCCAATGCGGCTTGGTGGATTCATATACGCCACCGAATCCGTTCTACAGATGTATGCAGGTTGCCTCACAATGTTTACCTTCACCGAAAAGCCAGTAGTGTGAAATTCCGTACATAAGTTAAAAAAAAACTCATTGGTACGGGTTCGATATTTGAACCCACGACCTCACGATTGTAGGGCAGGTGTTTCTACCACTAGACTACCACGGCTATAATATTTAGTAAAAAAAAAAACAAATATTAGGGGACATTTTACACACGGTCTCTGACCCTAAACTAAGCACAGCTTGTCATATTATTATGGCTGCCAGAGACTATATGTACCTACATATTTTTAAATACATACCTATACAGTCATTCATAAATAGATGACAACTGATATCATCCAGACACAGAGCAAACACTTATGTTCATCACATAAATTCTTGCCCTGGGTGGAAATCGAACCCACGCCTTCTCGACTCAGGAGTCGGGGTCACTAACCAATGCGCCACCGAGGCAGTCGTATTACTGACTGTAGAAAAAAAACACATTACAAGAATTGTCACATTATAAACTTCATTTATTTCAATTCCAGGTGAAGAGTACCTACACAGTATCTGGCAACACCATCACTCAGGTGGTCAAGAGCCCCGCCGGGGTCGCCACCTTCAAGAGGGAGTTCAACGGAGACGACCTTGTCGTGGTAAGGGCGCTTTACTGACCTTCATCACTTGGCCTTTTGAATTTTTTTTGAAAAAATCTTATATTTTCTGATACAAAACTTTTTTATTTTTTTAAATATTTCCTTATAATTACAAAGTTATTACTACATAAAAAAAATTCAATTTAAATGTAGTATAACTTTGTAATATAAGGATAAATAAAAATAGTTTTGCATCTAAACTTATAATATGATCTTTTCTTTTATCACAAATATTATTCATAAGCCCAATTGGAGTCAGAAAATATTATACACCATTTTTTGCCCGCGGCCCCGCCCGCGTCGTATCTTGACTTTTGTGCTATTTCACAGGAACCTTTGATAAAAAGTAGCCTATGTCACTTTCCAACCTTTCAACTAAATCCATGCCAAAAATCAAGTCAATCCGTTGATACGTGAAAGAGGAACAAACCAACAAACTTTTCGGATTCATAATATTAATAGTAAATAGTATGATTTATTTTATCCGCCCATCTATCATATACCATAGAGTTCGACATAGACCTCCCCTATTGCTCTCCAATATGACCGGTTGAAAGCGGTTTGCAACTTTGCATCCAGCGCGATCCTGTGGTCTTGATGAAGGCGTCTGTCGTAAGTACCTCGATGGACGTCTTTCGCTACTCTTCCCGGTAGGTACGTGGACCCCACTCTCTCCACTAAATAGATTTTTAGAGTTCTTCAAATAAAGTGTAGGTAGGGGCGATAAGTCCTGCACTGACGTCCCGCATGGGGTGTTTTGTGCATTTCCCCCTCCAGCGTCTACCCGAGCCAGCCCAGCTCCTTAAAGTAACGGAGCGTGGCTCTAGGCCGCTAGCATAACTGCTCCAGTGTCAATAAAGTGTACTAAGCCATAAAATTTTTCGCAAAAAACAGCATGATCGACTTTAACCGTGTACAGAATTCGCGAAGCCGATTTCGATAAAATTTCATTGGGACCAACTTCGAAGAACTTATACTCTTTCCAATAAAAAAATAATTATTGAAATCAGACAACTATATAAAAAGTTATGCGTTCCACATTATATTATATACACATATATATTATGTGGAACCACGAACTCAAAAAAATGTTTGTTGTTCCATAGAAAAATATAGTTCACCCGCGACAAAATGTATGATTTTTTTTTAGTTTCGAGTCTTAGAAAGTTGTTAGTTTTGATGTACAGAATAAGCCCCTAGAAGGATGCTAATCGATTCGAAATAACCTTGTATATACATATACGAGTCGAATTGAATACCTTTTTCGGTCCGGTTTGTCGGTCAAAAAGGAAATGATTCTGACCATCGCTGTGAGCAACTTTTATTATATTATTTTATTTTATTTATCAGCCTTATTACTTACTTACTTATTATGGAGCCAACCCAAAAAAGAGCAGCTGTGCTAGGTATATAAAATTAGAACTCGAAATCGACAAGATGTATGAAAAATCTCTTTTATTTCACATAACATACGGCAGCGGCGCAAGGAGTGGGGATTTGCGCAGCTTGTGGCTAACTTTACAGACGTCATTAAGTTAAATTCAGCCTATAGGTACCTCTCACGACATTTTTCCCAATTTAAATAAAACTTTTTGTTCCAGACGATAACCAGCGACAAATACGACGGCGTCGCCAAGCGATATTACAAAGCCTAAGTTTATGATAATTGATAAGTCTATTTATTGTTATTTTTTAAAGTAAATAAATACATTTGTAATAAACGTCAGATTTTTTTTACTTGTACATTCATAATCATTATCAGCCATAAGACATCTCTGGACACAGACTTCCCCTTTAACAATAACAATATCTATTGTACACCAATGTGACGCTATTTTTGTTCAAGGGACCCTATGGATTTCCAATAAGCCCGGTTGGAAGCGGCTTGCATCCAGCACGTTCCTGCTGTCTTAATTATGTTGTCGGTCTACTGAGACTCTGCGCTTGCCAGTGCATAGTTAGCCCAGTCGGGTTAGCATTTTAAATTGCAAATATTCCCAGCAGCAATCTTTTAGCTGCAACCTTTAATGGGGGTCGCAGATAGTCTAAATCCAAAATGGCGACCAAATTCCGCCGGTACGTTAGCCGCCATTTTGAATTTAAGGGGAATGGTTTTTGCTTAATATCTCGGTCATTTTCAACTTTTCAACAAAAATGGTCAGGATTAAAGTTGTTGTAAATATTAATCTCTATAATTTATTTGTTGCAATTTTTTCGTACGATCAATATTTTTAGAGTTTACCTGTGACCCTCCATAGAGGTAGCAGCAAAAAAATTGCTGCCGGGAATTTTTGCAATTTCAAGCCCTTTTTTGACCAACCCGACTGAGCTAAGTCTCCATTCAGTAACTCTACATACAAATTTACCTGTACAATGATAGATTCAATATTCGTATTGTTATTTGCTAAAACGTAGTTAACCAGTACCATGTACTTACATGGTACTTGTTTTTACTAATTATCTATAACAGTCTTATCACTATACACGAGGCACGAGTATATCCAACTCTGATCGACCATGCAAAATATAGGTAAAATATACTTCAATGTCAAATTAGATAGAACTTGATTGATTATGATTTATTCACTGATTTCAGTTATAAGATAATCATGATTACGATTACATTATTAGTTTTGGGAACAGTAGACCTCGCAAGCACAAACTAACGCAATAGTTGAGTCACTGAAAAGCACAAATAATGATCAAGATCATTTTGTAATACAGTTTAGTTCGTTGAGTTTTAGTTTAGTTACCTTATTTTAGATAGGTATTAAGCCCGATTACAGAGGCGTCAGCGTAACTATATTAGCTAAATAGCATAGTTCTGTTTCTTTTTCACTTTAGGCATTCGATAGAGAGAACGCTTTTTACGCTGCTATTTAATTTACGCTGGCGCCTCTGTAATCGGGCTTATTCTTTGCTCTGAGGGTATTAAATCTACATTTGTTGTCAATAGCAAGAGGAAAGGAAGAAAAGAAAGAGAGAGTTGTTTAGAGTTAGATTTTAACAATCTAGGAAATTTTATGGACGTCGGTGGATAAATAACGCTGCAGGAAACTTATATACTACATACATAATAAGGCTACATTTGGCCACCAACACGCCTGATGGAAATTGCATGGATTTTGCAGCCCAAGACGGTGTATGTAGATTTAGAAGATACCTACTCGTACCTATTTACTCTTGCCTTAAAGATTGTAATTGTCAGGAAGCAATAAGAGAGATAGGGCGTTCCGGTCCCTGTTGGTTCGCATTAAGAAGGAGTAAGAGAATCGCTTACAAACAGGTGGTATATCGACTACATACCTATAGAGACGGTATTTAAGTGATTGCCGGCTAGTACAAAAGGGAGAAAAAGGAATTAGTACGTGAAGTTCAAACGCACATTCGCCGAAATGGAGCGAAAATTGCCAGACACGCTACTTTAAGCCTGTGCTCTAGGCTTTTCAGTTGAGATGTGACAACCTTGTTATCTCACGGCCCGCACGGGAAGTCTTTCAATAGAATTCTAAGCGTCGAGCTGGTAGCTGACCCATCAAAAAAGTGACTGCAGTACTCCAGACACAGTCGGACTTGAGCTTGGTACAAGTTGAAATGTTGTAATAGTTAGTGTAGTTGAAATGTGAAAGTATCACTTCACGTTATTGAGCCTGAATAAGTAATAATTACTTTTTGCAAAAAATAGCATGACCGACTTCACCCGTGTACAGAATCATTACATAGTATAAAACAAAGTCGCTTTCCGCTGTCTGTCCCCATGTATGCTTATATCTTTAAAACTACGCAACGGATTTTGATGCAGTTTGTTTTAATAGATAGAGTAATTCAAGATAAATGTTTATTTGTATATAATAATACACCTGTATTACGGATCGATGTAGCATTTTTCACATTATTGTTGATTTATCAAAAATGGCTCAGCCAATATCAATAAAATTTAAATGGGATCAATTTCGAAGTATATTCTTTCCAATAAAAAAATAATTATCGAAATCGGACAACTATGAAAAAAGTTATGCGTGGTTATACATATAAAAGTTATGCGTGGTTATACATAAAACAAAAAATAAATATACGCGTCGAATTGTACGAGTATCCGGTGGTTCGTCGGTCAAAAAGGAATACTTACCTTCTTTTTGAGAAAATAAAGTATTTAATAAGATAACTTTGTGGAATCTGGGCCATCATCATCATCATCAGAACTTCAGAGCAGTCTTGTCGGTGGAGCAACTTCCACGTCTCGCGGTTCTCTGCCAGTGGTTTCACCTCCCTGTACGACATGCGGGGATATGCAGATAAATATGACAATGTTCAGATTTAGCTTAAGTTAGGGGCGCATGCAAATAATTTTGACGTGACAACGTCTTATAAATTGGTTTGCCGGGTGACACTTCAAGAAACTGCGTTACGCTCCGCTCACGTTATGCGCTCACAATGAGAGCGAGTGAGAGGCACGCGTCCCTTCCACTCGGGCATGCTTAGCCCGCCTAAGAGCGAGAGAGACAGACATTTTCATCCTTCTTCCTACTATACGAATGAATATTCACATTAAAATTATTTTACCACTCAAAGTCGTTGTCACGTAAAACTTTCGCCCGTATACCGACTTTACAGGCAACCAATTTTTTTTCACTCAAAGAATTATTTTTGTGATGAACATTTCAAAAATTCGTCGCAAAGGCAGTACTGCGAATTAGTTTAGTAAATATTTCACTTTCGGCGAACGAATAACTTTTAGCCTTCGCTACACATTTTATTTTTAGGCAGATTTTTATCGAGTCTCTGATAAGTCAGCTAGTGGTCATTGAATAGATTCTATTCAATCGAGTATGTAATGTAATACTAGAGCCACGACTCCGTTTACGGAAACCAGTTACCTACTCTTTTTACCAAGTTAAAATAATTCCAAACTAACACTCCAGTATCCTATGTAGGTAAGTCCTTCATGGTAGAAAATAAATGCAATCTTGCATGATAATAATATACAAAATGATCATTAACTCTCGACAAAATGTATGGTATAGCTGTTTTTTTCGTGATTTCAGGGTTGGTCTCGTCGTAAAAGTTATTGGCGTGAAAGACATCATCATCATCCCTATACCACAGGTGGCCACTCAGGCTAGACATTAAAAAAAGGTTTTTTTCTAAAATGATATATATTTTTTTACCACGAAAATCTCCTAATAGATAGGACTGTATGCCCGCTATGTATTTTAATTTATGAGCATTTACTGAGTGCTTGATGAGTGATAAACACGTTGTACATGTATGATTAATCTAAGAGGAAAAAGACGGTAAATAAATTATTATTATTGTACAAAGATTAAACTATAGCAAAAGCATTGATAAAACCATAATCAAAGATAAGTATTACAGAAAACATAAATAAAAGGTGATACACGGTTCAGATACAAGGAAAATTTGACAATTTTGAGTCGTGGTCAATCTGAGGATAAATTAAATAATAAATCATGGCTTTCTACGGCAAAGTGTACACTTATGTGGGACATGAAAATTTAGATAAATGGGTGAAAGCTACTGGTGAGTTTCTCAATTTCTATTTTTAAAATGTCTTTATTTTACATAACATTTAAAAATAGTTTTTATAAATTCCTACATTGTAATATTTATACCTAGGTGCAAATTGTTTAATGAGCGCGTATCAAACTTTATAAACTTGATATTAATTTCATTTAATATTAAGTTCTAATCCTACTAATATTATAAACGCGAAAGTTTGTGAGGATGGATGGATGGATGGATGGATGTATGGATGTTTGTTACTCTTTCACGCAATACTTACTGAACGAATTGAGATGAAACTTTGCAATAATATAGCTTATATATCAGAATAACACATAGGCTATAAATTATAATGTTATTGTGTCAAAAATCTAAATATTATGCGGGCGAAGCCGCGGGTAAAAACTAGTATTAAATAAATAATTAGTGCGTCAAATTAAGAAATAAAAATATTAAAATACTACTTAATAATTATGGGTCAAAATTATAAATAATATGCCAAACGCTATATATTTTTTAGAAATTCTAATGAAGTAATTTTTAGGGTTCCGTACCCAAAAGATAAAAACGGTACTCTATTATTTACTAAGACTTCACTGTCCGACCGTCTGTCCGTTTGTCTATCACCGTGTTAGCTAGGCAGCTGTAATTTTCACAGATAATGTATTTCTGTTGCCGCTCTAACAACAAATACTAAAAACAGAATAAAATAAATATTTAAGAGGGGCTCCCATATTACAACAAACGTTTATTTAGCCGTTTTTAGCTCGATGTTAATAACGGCTTTCAGGTAGACGCTTGAAATGGGGTTATAGGGTTTCCCATAGGGTACGGAACTCTTCGTGCGCGAGGCTTGGCAAACAAACGTCGGACAAGTTTAATGAAATTTGACTGTAGATAGTTTTTTTAATGTTTAAATCAGTTAAGTAATAATACCGAGAAAATGCAAATTTTACTTTTTTTCGATCGACAAAAAGTATTTTTTTTCACTTTTCTCGTCATACCTCGAAAATTAAACATTGTTAAAATAATTAAAAACCTAGTTAATCAACTAGGTTCAAAAAACACTCTATATTATATATATTTTTAAAAATAGTACAATAATAATCCGTTAACAACTAATAAATATTATAAAAATCTTTTAAAAATAATATGACAAAATATTGAAAACACTGTTTCTTGCGAGCGACCTCGAAGAGTCAACACGTCCTGAAGATGCCTCGTTGAGAGGCGAAACACGTGTCGAACAGAGTGTAGTGCAGTGAGAATAAGGGTGTTATTTATTAGTGAAGTGTTTTCAATATTTTGTCATATTATTTTTAAAAGATTTTTATAATATTTATTAGTTGTTAACGGATTATTATTGTACTATTTTTAAAAATATATATAAAATAGAGTGTAGTGAAAATAAGTGATATTTATTATTATTTTATCTATTTTGTAAAATTAAGTTTTTTAAATGTATAATTATTGTAATATTAGTAATTATTTGTAATTATTTTTTTTTATTTTTTTTTTTCCATAAATGTCCTTAATGCCCTTAAACTTATTTGCCTACAACAAGATAGCGGAAATACACTAAATATTAATTCAAAATATAGATTTGAATTAAAAACTTGTTTTAGCATGTGAGAATGAAGGTCTTTTATATGATACTTTACATGATACGATTTACTCACTTAGAATTTTGAATCCATATTTTGTGAATTTAGAGGCACTATTTTTTTGTGATTCAAATAAAAATGTACAGTTTTCAGGTGTTTTATATGAGACCTTACATGATACGATATACTCACTTTGAATTTTGAACCCATATTTTGTGAATTTTGAGGCGCTATTTTTTGTGATTTAAATAAAAATGTACAGTTTTTAGATTTATTCCTATATGTGTACTCTGAGTTGCTTGTCGCCAAATTTCATAGTTCTATGTTAACGGAAAGTACCTTGTAGGTTTTGATTTTTGTAAGTGTCGAAACATGCGGTTTTTATGACATAAACGGCTCTAAATTTTTTAAACGATAACTGAGAAGTTTTTCTTTTGTTTACACAACTGCAATGCACATTACAACAAACGTTTATTTAGCCGTTTTTAGCTCGATGTTAATAACGGCTTTCAGGTAGACGCTTGAAATGGGGTTATAGGGTTTCCCATAGGGTACGGAACTCTTCGTGCGCGAGGCTTAGCAAACAAACGTCGGACAAGTTTAATGAAATTTGATTGTAGATAGTTTTTTTAATGTTTAAATCAGTTAAGTAATAATACCGAGAAAATGCAAATTTTACATTTTTTAATTTTGTTTCGAAAAATTTTTCCTGAACTGATTTCTGTTTACGTAGCCGCCAAGTTTTTTAAGTAATGTCACTATGATACACTCAAAAAATATTTTCTAAGGGCGCGTACACATAGAACATCCGTTTTACAGGATCCTTTTTAACTGATCCGTCGCTACTGGAGGTAATATTCACACAGCATAGTAGTAGTAGTACTACACATTAGTATAGTATTACTGGATCCGGAATACTGTGTGAACTGGCTCATACAACTACATACGCTAATAACATATACGTTTAAACGGACCTGTAAAACAGATTGCTGCTTATTTTGTCGGATCAGTATTTTTTACTGGATCCGGAATACTGTATTCTGTATGAACTCGCTCATACAACTACATACGCTAATAACATATACGTTTAAACGGACCTGTAAAACGGATGTTCTATGTGTACGCGCCCTAACCTGAACAATTAAAAAAAATGCTTATTTCACTAAACGAATGTGGCTAACATTCTGGTACTTATATAGGTAAGTACTGTAAGTTAGGTAAGCTATGGTAAAGGCTCTGTACATCTTAGCTCATTTCTTCTCACTTGACTATCTTTTTATTTTGTTGACGATAAATATAATAATTTTAATGCCTTAAAATAATTCATATCCTTACATATAATTAAATATTATTATTAATTTAATATAAATCCGAAGGTGTGTTTGTTGGTCTGTTACTCTTTCACGCAGCAACAGAGTAACGAATTGACTTGATTTTTGGCATGGATATAGTTTAATAGTCAGAAACTGACACAGGCCACTTTTTATTCCGGAAAAATAAAATAGCACAGAAGTCAAAATATAATGCGGGCAAAGTCGCGGGCAAAAAAGTATGTAGAAGTAAAAGGCTATAAAGTATGTTTCTGTAACTTACAATTTCATCTATCAGCCAAAGAACGTCCACTGCTGGACATATGTCTCCCCTATAGATCCAATAAGACCAGTTGGAAGCGGCTTGCATCCAACGCGATTCTGCGATCTTAATGAGGTTCTCCGCCCACCTTGTGGGTGTACAACAGTTTACAATGTGGGACAGTAAAATTGTAATTCCTTGTAAGGCAACCAATTGTCTCTTTTCTAGTTCCCAATGCACCCGAGGAGAGGTTGGCGGCAATGCTGTCGGAAAAGTCCACCATTAAAGTTGTCAAGGATGGAGACAGCTACACCATAACCCAAGGCAATGACCAGGGATCCAGGGACACCACCTTTAAATCGGGGGTTGAGTTCGACGACGTTATAGGACAAAACGGCACGCCTGTAAGTGGACCTGCGATATACTCTACAATTAAACCTTTAAAATACTCTCTACAACTCTACCTTTAAAGTCAACGAGGAGAGACCACCTTTAAATCAGGGGTTAGAGTTTGATGACGTTATGGGATAAAAAGGCACGCTTGCATGAGTAGCATGGCAAAGGGAAAAAACCGGACAAGTGAGTCAGGCTCGCACACCGAGGGTTCCGTACAAATCCAGAAAATTTCACAAAATTGGGAAGTAAGTTGTTAAAATCTCTATACTATAACAATCGACAAAAATAGTTATTACACGTTGTTAATTATTTTAACAACGTGTAATTTTTGAGGTATGACGAGAAAAGTGAAGAAAAAAACTTTTTGTCAATGGCTATAGTATAGAGATTTTAACAACTTACTTCCCAATTTTGTGAAATTTTCTGGATTTGTACGGAACCCTCGGTGTGCGAGCCTGACTCGCACTTGTCCGGTTTTTTTCCGTTTGAGGTACGGAACCCTAAAAAAAGGCATCAATTGTATTATGTACAGGTCAAAAGCACATACACCGTGTCAGGGAACACCATAACCCAGGTTGCCGCCGGTCCCGCGGGCACCACCACCTTCAAGAGAGAGTTCAACGGAGATGATCTCGTTTTGGTAAGGATACACAATACTACAAACTTTAAATTTTTAACCGATTTTTAACTCACTAATTAAATTAAATTAAACTAAGTATTATAATGAACCGATTTTAATGTTTTTTTTTTGTTTAATACATCATACGTCAATAAATATTAGGTACCTAAGTATAATCTATCTGGCCATCGGTTGTCCTACATATGAATTCGCTATATACCTAGAGATTTTATCTTACCAAAATTATTTCATAATTGTTTTCTTTTTGTTCCAGACGATAACTAGTGACAACAGTGACGTCGTCGCCAAGAGATTCTACAAAGCCTAATTTTATAATTATTGATAAGTTTATTATTGTTTTGTCCCTATTTTATGCAATAAAAATACGTTACACAAATGTTTAGTTATTTTTCTTCTTCAGGGCAAGTGCCCTTATTAACTACTACATATTTACTTAAACTACTACAACATAACTATATACATAAACTACTACTACTTCAAAAGCAATTGGATCATCCACAGACCCGTTAAGATCTATCTGATCTTGCACATGCACAAGCCCACTGCCAGATGGCAGCGTGCCTAGCATCCTGTCAACATTGCTGCGCTGAATGGCAATGTTTGGTTATACCTATGCTAGCATTTTAATAGTCCACTGCAGGACCCTACCCACGAAGGGTTATTGGGCCATTGTAATGTTGCAAACGGGGGAGACGATTGCAGCACCACAAGTTACGAGACTTCAGAAAACCTACCTAAAGCGTCCTGCCTAGAGGTTAGGATTCCTATCGGTTCGGAGCAAGGAAAATAATATAGAACTAACCTTAGTATAAAAAAACATCGCACTTATAGTCTGTAGTACCAAAAGGAAAAGGGAAAAGGAGCACTATACATTTTGTTAGAGGATTGGGTAGTGGGGAAAACCATAAAGGTCGCGTGGGGAACGTAACAACGGCAGCAGACGACCCACGCAGGCAGCTGGGAGGCAGCAGTAAGCCCACGGCCCACGAAGACTAGCAGGAATGCAGCACGCGCGCGGCCCTTGCGTGCGGCAATGATACGCAGGCGGGCAGATGTCTGTGAACCTGGCATATCATTGTCTAGCAGATCAAGAATAAATTAGAGTTCTATTCGCATGCAGCATAGTTCTATAGTTCCTGATACTTTTTAGAAATAGTTCTGGTGCTTTTCCTGAAAAAAAGTTAGTTGAAAATATGATCTGCTAACTTCCGGTAGCAGATCATTTATCTGATTTTTAAAAACAAATCAATGTTCTAGTAACTTCCAAGTGTGCTCTATAGTTCCTGATACTTTTCAGGAATAGATCAGGAGTTTTTCCTGAAAAATGTTACTTGAAAAATATATGATCTGCCAAATATACGAGAGGATCAATTTGCATCACTACAGGAATAAATGCAAGTTTTAATCGCATGCAAGCAAGTTTGACATTTCCTGATACTTTTCAGGCGTAGTTCTGGCAATTTCAGCTGAAAAATCAATGTCAGATGAAGATGAATATCTCAAATATGAAAACCAAATAAAATGAACAATATTAAAATATTTTTTTCTGACTTCTAAAATTGTACTAGGGGGGCAGAACTCTTTGGTTTTATATAGGAACTGATCTGATTTTGACTAACAACAACAATCTGGGTACATAAGTCACGCGAAAATATCAGCAGATCAGGTGTCAAAGTCTGAAAAACTGAAATAAGCTAATAATTTTTTTTGTACGCTGAAATTGTAGAAGAAAGCTTGTACCTATGAGAATTCCACATATAAGTCTAAAAATTGATACAATAACTCTCTGTTGGCAATGTTTCAGGATTTTTTATAAATCAGCCCCCAACCCTTAAAATTGGGGGATGAAAATTTGGATGTCACTTTCGAAACTTTTGATGCTAGAAGCCAGAAAATGGATATGAGAACTCGTTGTAATAGATAATAAAACATGATTTCAGGATTCTTAATAAACTACCCCCTAAGCCCTAAAACTACGATTTGAAAGTTTGTATGTAACTTTTGCAAAGTTTGATACTAGATGTCCAAAAATTGATAATGACACTCTTTGTTACAAATAATAAAACACGTGTATCAAGATTTAAATTGAGGGTTAAAAGTTGGTATGGGACAACCGCAAATTTTAAAGCTAGAGATGTGAAAGTCGATAAAATTTCTTCTTGTAATTTTAAACTTCTTTTTGTAAATCACAAAAAGAAGTGAATTCCAACAAAAACATTTTCAAATGAAATGTAGCCAAGTCTAAATCACAGTTCACACTATCAAAAAGTTGTCAGATCTCACGTAAAGCCAAGCTTTACACGCCTTACTCTACAAGTCCTTACTTCACAAACTCTTACACTCTACATCTCTTAGGTGCGCTTGGTTTTTCATACTCATGGAGTCTAGAATGGACATATTTTAGTACTTCAAAAATATATACGGACACTGACGTCAATATTGATAGATTTTTAAAGTGTTCCCTACACGAGTCCCTATATTTAGATTTAGTAAGTACTCTGATGGCTCGCTTCTGCATTTTTAGCACCCGTTCATAGTCAGTGGAATTACCCCATATAATTATGCCATAAGACATAACAGAATGCACATATGCAAAATAGACTTCCTTAAGCTGCTGTTCTGATGTTATATGTCTAATTTGTTTGAGAGCATATATTCCTTTAGACATTTTACTACACGTATCATTTATGTGCTCTTTCCATGTGAGTGCAGAGTCAAGATCAAAACCTAACAATTTAGCTTTGTTGACAGTCTGTACACATTCTCCAGAACTTGTTGTAATAAGTGTGGTTTTAGCAAGTGGAGATACTGCATTGAATATTATTACAGTAGTCTTATCTGTGTTTAGCTTTAGACCGTTCATTACAAACCATTCATTAAGAACATCAATGGTTTCATTTATGTTCTGTTCAAGCTCTTCTCCAGATTTTGCATAAACAACAATTGTGATATCGTCAGCATACTGTGTGATTTTCCCTTTAATTTTTACATTACCTACGTCGTTTAAAAACCTGACAAACATTGTGTTACCAAATGATGAGCCCTGTGGAACTCCAATATTAACATACTGAGCTGTAGATCTTTTGACTTTATCATTTATTGTAATTTCAACAGTCTGTTGTCTTTTTGTTAGCAACGATTTAATAAGTTTTTTGGTGTCCTCTCTAATACCGTACACTTCTGTTTTTTTGATTAATAGTTCATGATCAACCGAGTCGAACGCCTTTGATAAGTCTAACATTACAGCAGCAACACATTGTTTTTTATCGAGACCAGTTGTTATGTTTTCAATAATGTTAAGAGTGGCTGCCGTTGTTGACCTACCAGGTCTATAAGCAAACTGACAATCTGATAGTGCTTCATGTTTGCTTAGGTGCTTTATTATTGCTTCGGATAGTATACACTCAATCAACTTCGAAATCGTGGGTACGATAGTAATGGGTCTGTAATTCCGGACATTATCTGTATCTCCTTTTCCTTTATATAAAGGAGTCACTCGTGACATTTTTAAAGCATCTGGGTAATTAGTAGAATTCAAAATGTTATTTATCAGAAATGTGAGATGGATACAAATATATGGCATGGTTTCGTAAAGAAAATTTCCAGATATATCAAAAATGTCTTTTGTATCAGAATTACAAATTTTGTTTTTAGCTAGTTGTAACAGTTGTTCTGGATGAACTTGTGGGACTTCAAAATCAGGTAATTCATTAACAGATTCTTTCAAAAATGTGATTGCTTTATTCCTATTAGGCTTATTATTTTTCTCCAGTTCATGTCCTATTGATATAAAATAGTTGTTAAGGTAGTTCGGTATACAGTCATTGGCAATGTCATTGTTATTAACTTCATCTTTCAAATTCCAAGTCCGTTCTGATTTACTCTGATTTGTATCTTCTTTGATTATCTGCCATACTTCTCTCTTTGGATTTTTAGACTGCATGATGCGACTATGAACATATTCTTTTTTTCCCTTAGCTAAAAGTTCATTACGTGTTTGTATCTTCTTTGTAATTAGATTTGCTTCTATTGCGTGGGGAAAATCCCTTTGAAGTATATAGAGATAATGTATATCTCGTTGAATTTTGACCATTTCGTTATTAATCCATGGAGTTTTCTTCTTTACTCTACGTTTTGTTTCTAATTTGGGAAAAAATACATCCATATTCCAGGTAAACTTTGACATAAAGGTTTGAAAACTATTCTCGTCATAATTATTAAAGACTGTGTCCCAGTCGTAGGATAGAAGAGCATTTCCAAAATTGGTTATGCATTCCTGGCTAAACATTCTTCTTGTTTTGGTAACGTATTTTCCTATCGATAGATTACCGAAAATATTATATAGTGTAATCAACTGAGCATCATGATCAGATAATGCTGTAGCTAATGGTTTGATTACTATTACGTAATTTTTTACATTTGATACTACGAAGTCTATTGATGTTTTAGATGTTATAGTACTATCTATACGGGTTGGAAAATCAACAAAATTTCTAAAGTTATTTGGGGCCATGATATCAATTATAGACAATTTATGACTGGAATCCGAAAGAAAATCAATATTCCAGTCACCAGCAAACAGAATAGTGGCGTTTTGTAAATCTGACAATAGTTCAAATAATTTAGACAAAGTGTTCTTAAAAATTGTAAAATCCCCTTTACCAGTTCTGTATAAACCTATTACAATTATTTTTTGAGGTTTCTTATTACTCAGTATTATTTCGATTGCTGTAAGCTCGCATTGATATTCCACTGATAAACTATCAATATCCGAACGTTTTTTGACATTAAGTTTATTTTGTGTAAGTATTGATACTCCACCATGAATGCGTCTGCGTCTAATGTACCAGTTCGCATGTTTGTACCCATTTATTACAAAATTATCTACATCGCTATCACAAAGCCATGTTTCTGACAGAATTAAAACATCTGGTTGATATGTTTCAACTATGCCTTGTAATATTAACCGTGTCTTTATTTTTAATACTCCTACAATTTTGATGAATTAGCAGCATTTGATTATTATAATTATTTACATGTTTGTCACTGAGGTGATCGTTTCTTAGTCTAAAAAAGTGCAATTATCGCTTTCTGACTGAGACGCCAAACATTGGGGCTTATTGGAGTCGATAGTTAAATTACTGTCATGACATGTCAATTCTATTAAATTCTTATATGTATGTGTATATTGGTACATTGAATTTTTTAGAATATATTTTGACAAAAAATTCATATAGTTATGAGTTAATTTACCAGAAACCGAAAACTTATTCCTATCATAATGATTGATGTCAATAAGGGATACTCCAGTCGAGCGTGACACGAAGTTATACAGCTCTTTATTTATTTTGTAAATACTCTCATTTGTTCTTTTATGATGAATCGTAGAGTATGGTATTGTTGTTATTTGGAGTTTAAGCTTCTTCTGTTGACAACATTCACTTGCTTTTTTTATACAGTTTAGTCTATTAGTTGATTCTGACGCAATAATAACTAAGTCATCTCCTTCGTTCAGATCCTTAGTCAAGTCGGTGACATTTTGGATTATGTTTTCTAATGTTGCTCCTGGCTTGCATATAGACAATACTGAATTATATTTATTTGACTTTTGGGTAATGTGCTTTGCTAATCCTTTTCCAGTTCCATCGCATAAAATCATCATTTTCTTACTAGCAGTAACCTGACCCGATAATTTTTGTTTTTGTTTTAGTGCATGTACTTTATCTGGTGTTGAGGCTATATTTGTTTGCTTTCTCCATTCCTCTTTGTTTATTGCTTCATTATCTTCGATAGTCTGTTTTTCTTCTATGTCCTCAATTGTGATCGGTTTTCTCTCTTCTTTTTTTCTAACTGTTATTCTATTGCTTATATCTATGATTTCATTATGATCGTTTTCTATTAAATCTGCAGTTTCTCGTTTCTCTGTCAACTCTTCATTTTTTATTTCTGTAATTGTGTCAATTTTCATTTCTGTAATTGTGTCATTTTTCATTTCTGTAATTGTGTCACTATCTATTTTGTTTTCAAATTTACTGAGGTTTCGTCTTAGACACATATTTTCGCGCTGTAGTACAATATTTTCATTTTTCAACATTTCGATTTCATCCCTTAGTGTTTTATTTGCCATTTCATTGTCTGCTTGAATAGTTTTTTGAAGTTCATCAAACATAGCAGCATTCTTCTCATGAACATGGATAATGTCTAAGGCTTCTTCATATTTGTCCATTTTGATGTCATTTCCATCTAGAATGCTTTGCAGTTTAACTTTTTCTTCAACAACTTCGGTAAATAATACTTCCTGATTTGCTATTTGAATTTTCAGTTCAGAGATCTTTGTTAACATATCTTTGTACTCTATGGAATACTCGTCATGATCCTTCATCAACTTAATGTTTAGCTGTTGAGTTTTACGTAATTCGGATGTGAGAACGAGTATTTGATTTTTTGCTTCAGTCAAGGTAAGCGATTTCGTTTGAGACATTGTGGTATACGTTTATTGCAGCACAGTAAGTAAAGATAAAATATACTCAAAACGGCAGCAGCGCTGCGCAGACGTCCGCGACGCTTAGGTGTGATCGGGTCGCAAGCCCAACAGGCGCGATGACTCACGTAGTGGCGGCGGCCAGTAACAGCGGCAGCGATGCGATACTCAAACGTTGACACAATATTTCGAAAATAAATTCAGTGTATCTTCTCTGCTTCTGGTCCAAATTTCACCAAAAAACTGTCACAGTGTTAGTTTTTTGGTGGTGTTGTGGGCAGTGCACTGATATTTGTTTAATTGGAAAGTTTACTATTTTAACCACTTAAATCACTTAATTTTTACGAGCGTTTTTTAAAAACATGTTAACAGGTCGCGCACGTATGTGTGTAGTATAGGTACATAGGTATAATATTAAAAAAACTGGACAAGTGCGAGTCAGGCTCGCACATCGAGGGTTCCGTACAAACACGTTATTAAAATAATTACCTGTTTTAGCATGTGCTAATAAAGTTCTTTTATATGATATCTTACATGATACGATTTACTCACTTTGAATTTTTAAACCCATATATAATTTAGAGGCCCTATTTTTGTGATTTAAATAAAAATGTATAGTTTTCAGATTTATCTGAGACAATGCTTCTCGCCAAATTTCATAGTTCTATGTCAACGGGAAGTACCCTGTAGGTTTTGATTTTTGTGAGTGCTAAATATGCAGTTTTTTACGACATAAACAGGTCTAACTTTTTTAAAAGATAACTGAGAAGTTTTTCTTTTACACAACTGCAAGAGACCATAGATATACGTAAATAGTTTAAATTTCAACTCGATATCTTTACGCGTTCCCGAGATAAAGAGTCTTGACATACACACAGATGGACAGACAGACAGACGTACAGACGGACAGACGGACAACAAAGTGATCACTTTGTTGTCCGTCTGTCCGCCATTAAAAGCCATTAAAAGCAACCCTTATAGGATCCTATAAGGGTTGCTTTTAATGGCGTTTGAGGTACGGAACCCTAAAAAAAATAGGGATCCTTACTAAAACTCCCATAATGTATCCCAAGGTGTAAAAAATTACCAAAAATATTCTTTTCATCGCGTACGCTGCGAAAACTATTGACGATGGAATACAATAATGTACTGCGACTTTGTAGAACAAGTAATCATTTAAGTACAAAAAAATTAGCGACATATGTCTAACTGTTATAGTTAAGCCACAATAAGTATTCTTTTATTTAAATAATTACATAGAAATGCCACTGCAATTAAGGGCTCTTAATTTATATCTTGGCATTAATCCTTTTCAAAATAATATCCACCACGCTGACCCAGTGCGGGTTGGTGGATTCCTATATGTCATCCAGTTTCACCTCAGGATTATAAGATAGATGTTACTACCACTAGATTATCACGGCTATATACGGATATACCACCTCTATTTAAGCGCCGATTTATGTAGTAGGACCTACAGATTTGGAAAACCTTAGTTAGGCGAACCGACATACAGACGATTTATAATTTATGTTGTAGTGATAGTGAAATAGGTATGTGTAGTTACACACCTTAGATAAATTATTGTCAAGATGGAGTGTAGCGCTGCAACGGTAATAAGAATAGGTGGCTAGGCACGCATGTAGGAGTGTTCACGCACACAGATGAATTGCCTTACACTGTAATTACAAGCGCCCCGAGTCCCATGTTTGTGTGCGTAATATTGCTAGCTTTTAAATAATTTCCACAAAGTTGACAAATATGCTGTGATGTGAAATAATTTGAATAACCGGCCAAGTGCGAGACAGACTCGCGCATGAAGGGTTCCGTAAACTTTCGTACCATCAAAGCGCTTTATCCGCGCTTTGATTGGTTATAAGTAGATTTATACTGGTTATAGGGTTATAATATAATGTTAAAAATAAAACATATTTTGTTACAATTTATTTAAATACATTTTTTTTTACAAATTATTTATTTTCATGTAACAGGTACATACGAGTATTTATACAAAACTGACGACACAAATATTATGAAACCACGGTATTTAGGTTTTCGTATAGCTATGCATTTGTTATAAGGGCAATTAAATTTACATTTACTTATTGCGATTACTAACTGCAAAGATTCTATTTTGTCTATTAAGATTTAGCTACATCGGTATCTGTATCCACACAAAAGAGAAACTAGTACTTAGCAAAGGTCATCAAAGTTTACCAAATTAATATTTGGTAAACTATTAATGACCTTCTCATTGTATTTGTTTTTTAAATAAATTGCGTTTCGATTTAACACCGTGGCTTATGTTATTTTTTTTAGTTTCATGGTAATAGCGCACCAAGCGTGCACCAATCAAACTTCAACCCATCACAGAAGACCGCATCAAAATAGGACTAGTAATTTTGGAAATTAAGAATAAAAAAAGTAAAATTGGTTTGCCTAAACTTTATCTTTAATTTGTTGGATTATTGTTATTTTTCTCAAAAAATTCTGATCCAAATGAAAAAAAAATATTATTATATGGGACCAACCTTGAAACACTAGTAAAAAAAAATTTAATCGGTTCATCAATAGCGGAGTATTCGCGTAAAACACCCATAAAAATATTTCAGAAGAACTGATAACCTTCTTGTTTTGAAGTCGGTTAATAATTAAAAAGAAACGTATTCTGCGAGTATACGCCACCACCTTAGGCACAGGGACACATTGGTTCAGGGCATACATACACAATTACATACAATGTAGTGTACTAAAAAAAATACAAATATACAAGGATACGGATTTCTCACGGAACCCTAAAAATATAAAGAAAAAATATAAATATTTCACCTCCTAATCTTCTTATAAAAAATGGTACAAAATATGTGAACAAAATTTGGGTAATATTCAATTTGAAAGCTGGCAACTAATGACACAGATATCACAGTAGTATGTATAGTGATAGTTCTCACTGATTTTCTCTAATTATACAAGATAATAGTTGTTTGAAATGTACTTACCTGTGATAAGAAATCGTTTTAGGTGTTTTCAAACGTCTCTTGTAGTTGCGGCACAGATTGATAATACAGTACGTCATATTTTCGTCGCGAAACAGAGAATAATACTAGGTGTTATCCGCGCGGTGTCTGTGGCGTCACTAATGGGCGCGGGCGGGGTTAGAGTGTAACAGTTATACTCTATTTTTTTGGGCGCTTTTGGTGCGTTACTAGATATCTAGACAATAAATAATCAAAGTTACACACATAGTTCGTAAAACGAATGATCGATGGGGCTTTAAAGTTCTCGAATGTAGACAATGTATTGGCAACTTTGCAAGTATAGAGAAGGTGTTCACGTGAATCAAAGATCTGGTTGGTGTTCATGTGTGTGACCTTACGTGCTACATTACGTGGTAGGTATATAAATGCACAATACTTATAATGTGGCAGACCTTTTGCCAATCATATCCGGGCGAAGCCGGGGCGGGCAGCTAGTCATATATAAATACGCCTTTGAAGCATTTCCCTCCCTTTGCTCTTGCGAAAACAAGGAAGGGTGCGTGTATTCGTGTATTCCCAGTAGTGTCAGTGAAGTAGTCCCATGATGGGACTACTTGTATTGTTTTTCTCAAAAATTCAGAAACCATTGGGCCTTTTCCGTTGCCATTGTCAACCCGGCTGTTTTTTTTTAAATCCCAATAGTCCAGTCAGTGAAACCTCTGGGATCAAAATTATCAGTAGTTCAATTAATGGAACCGCTGGGAAAAAATAACAGCAGTCACAGTGACTATTCCACTTGTAGGTACTGCTGATAATACACGGAAGGATGCAGCACTCGCAGCAAAAACGGTCTTATCACGGTGCGCACGTGGTTCCTCTCAGGTTACAAGCAAACACACATACAGGTGAAACTAATAAAAAGCGTGTTAAAAAGAACATAATTTCATAGGGTTGCACTCTGGGAGTGCCGGCAGAAGTGAAAACTTGAACTTCAATATCACACCGTCTTACCTGCGCCGTCTTACGAATTTTCGATCAGGTCACGTTTCCTGACGCGAGTTGAACATTTTTAATCCATCCCAAAAAGTGCCGTTAAAGAAGTTTACACTTCAAAAATATAATTATATTAAGGTTGACTTAAGCACAACCTTACTTGACCTTGACTTAAGGGCGGTTTTAGTAAATTAAGAATGAACAACTTTTAGTTTGGAACCAACTCCAATATGCAAAAAAAACACCTGTTGCATAGAGAAGGTTCATTGACAGGTGTTTTTTTTTTTTTTTGTAAATTGGGGATGGATCCAAATTAAAAGTTGTTCATCTTGATTCTTGATTTATTAAAAGAATCTCAGAATCCAGAATCTCAAAGCTTGTATTTTTAAAAAGTTATACATATTTTGAAGCTGCAAGGCTAGTATACCTACTTACACGCCACGCCATAATTTTATCAACTTGTGAAAATAGGACAGATTAATCACTACAACTTTGTTTTGTTTTTGACACATCGGTAAAATTAATGTTTTTTGAGCATTAAAATCAAAATCAAAAAGCGATTTTGTTGCTCGGAGGCTCTGTTTTCTTAATAAAAAATAATAAATAAATTTTCTTTAATGTACTTACGTTAAAGAACGATAGAAGCACACTCGTATGGCTAAAACGAAAAAAATGTCAGCTGTATTTGCATATAATTTATTTTTATCATTAAGGTGACGAATTGATAAACTATTATTTCAAAAATTCCCCCTTCACTCGGCCAAATTTTACACGGTCGCGCTCGACAGGATCGCGCCAGAGCGGCGGGCGGGCGGCAGTGAGTTTTTAATTAATTACTCATAATGTAACTTTTCGGTCTATAAAATAAAATACCGGTCTGGCTATTTTATTCGTAAAAAATAATGGGGTGTTGTCGCTGATAATTCTGAGCATTCGAATTATTAAACTTTTTTTTGGTGAGAAATTTGTAAGTTTCTTTTTAATATAGCCGGTTACTTTTCAAAGTTTTGTTCGGTTCATTAAACTTTTCAAGATTTTCCCTTATGTCCCTTATGACATTTTTTAAATTTGAATTAATATCATTTGTCCTCTCTCATCGCGCATTCAAAAGTCCTCGTTTTCGTGTTTCTCAGCCCGATGCCTCGTCTTAAAAAATGTAGGGATGAACGCGACGCGTGACCATAATTCTGATGTTTATTTAGCTCAACGTATAAGCATTGCCATTCAGCGTGGTAATGCTGCCAGCATGCTGGGCACGCTGCCAACTGGCAGTGAGTATTTAAATTATCTTTAGACCTTCAAGGGTCTAAGGATGATCCAATTGCTTACTATGTAGTAGTAGTGTAGGTAGTTTTAGCAATTAAAGTAGTATTGTATCCTATTGTAGTTAAAGGGATGAAAAACATTTTTTTTTTGAGAAATGTAGAACTTAATATTATCTAATATAAATTGTATCTTTTTTTCAGCTGTGAAGATGATGTAAACAAACAACCAAGTAGCTACTGCGAGTTACAAACTGGAAGTTAAAAGCACAGCGTACTAGAAGCTTACCTGCTTGAATAGAAATAAATGTTCAGCGCGTTGAAAATTTTCCTGCTGCTGCTTCAAATTCAAAAATCATACCCCGGCAAGTGCAACGTAGGCTGTCTTCAGGGTAGGTATATAATTGATTGAATCAGGCGTTACTTTGCGGAAATTCATCTTCAAATCTATGTTTTGAATTAATATTTAGTGTATTTCCGCTATCTTGTTGTAGGCAAATAAGTTTAAGGGCATTAAGTGCATTAAAGACATTTATGGAAAAAAAAAAAAAAATTACAAACAATTACTAATATTACAATTTTTATACATTTAAAAACTTAATTTTACAAAATAGATTTAAAAATAGTACAATAATAATCCGTTAACAACAAATAAATATCATAAAAATCTTTTAAAAATAATATGACAAAATATTGAAAACACTTCACTAATAAATAACACCCTTATTCTCACTGCACTACACTCTGTTCGACACGTGTTTCGCCTCTCAACAACATAGATTAGGTATATAATTACTATAGACTGATGAATAATTGAGGCTGCAGGAACGGGCTGGATGCAAGCTGCTTCTAACCAGCTTATTGGAAATCAATAGGGGAGGCTACACTCAAACGCGAAAGTTTAAGTATACTACGCAAAACCTAGACTAAGCGTACAGAACACAAGTATTAAATTGCGGGAGCAATTAAACAGTTTTTCTTGGTGAATATTTGTTTTAATGCAACTAACTTATAAAACAGGTTATCGGTTCGAGATTACAAAGAAAGTTGGAGGAAAGATGGCGGACGCAGCGCCTCTAGCGGCGGGAAGCGGAAATATATATCGAGGGTTGCGTTCACATAACGTTATTCTCTCTAACACCCACCCCTGAACGCAAGCCCATTTTAGCTATGCAAAACAGATGTTTACTTACAGAAGTACCCTTGGTTAAAATGTCGGCCACCATTTTTCCACCATAACAATATTTAAAGATTATTTCTGACTTTAACACATGTTCTTTAAAAAAATGATATCTAATGTCTATATGTTTGGAGCGTGGTAGATATACGTCACTGGTAGAAAGTTTTATAGCACTTTGGTTGTCACTGTATATGGTGAAGGTGCTGGGCGGTTGTTGCCCGAGCTCCATATGAAGCTGGCGCAGCCACAGTGCCTCTTGGGTGCTCGAGGACATCGACATATATTCAGCTTCAGCAGTAGACAAAGCTACGGTTTGCTGTTTGCGTGAGCACCAGGATATGGCTCCACCCTGAAACAGAAAAACATTACCAGAGCACGAGCGCCTCGTGCCGACGGTTCCGGCCCAGTCTGCATCACAATATCCTATAATCTGAGCATCTTCATCTTTGGTGTATACAAGCTTTAAATCTTTAGTTCCTTGAAGGTAGCGCAGAACTCGTTTTACTGCTACCCAATGTTCCATCTTTGGTTCTTTATTGTATCTACTGAGTAAATTTACTGCATATGAAATATCTGGTCTTGTGCAGAGTGCCAAATATAATAGAGATCCAATAGCTTGCTGATATGGACAGTCTGATAATATTTCTCCATCATTTTCATTGAATTTTAATCCAACTTCTATCGGTGTCTTTGCTGGTTTGCAGTCTGACATATTAAATCTGGCTAGTACTTGTCTGATGTAGCTTTCCTGGTCAAGCATGACTTTATCACCCTCCTTTGTTATAGATAAGCCAACGCAGTGACTTGCCTTTCCCATGTCTTTCATATCAAAGTATAGCTTCAGTTTTTCCTTTAACATAATTTTCACATTCTGCTGAGAAGAAAATATGATCAGATCATCAACCCAGACAGCAATGTATGTATTTTTTTCAGTGTTATAATAAACACATGGATCAGTCTTTGATTGTTTCATTCCTATTTCATGTAAAACATTATTTAACTTTATGTTCCAAAGCCGACTTGCTTGCTTAAGTCCATATATCGATTTGTTGAGATAGCATATTTGATTTCCTTGCTCGTACATTTCTGGTTGTCGCATATATATATCTGTATCTATATCTCCCTGAAGAAATGCTGAAATGGCGTCCATTTGGTCTATTTCATAGCTGTATCTCGCTGCTAGAGCAAATAAATAACGAAGCGTAGTGTACCTTGCCACCGGTGAGTATATCTCTTCATAATCTGTGCCTTTTCTTTGTGCATAGCCTTTTATAACAAGTCTTGCTTTAAATCTGACAATATTACCTTTCTGGTCTTGTTTGGTTTTAAATACCCATTTACATGGCAAAGCCGTTTTCTTAGGAGGCAGATCTGTGAGGCTCCAAGTATTGTTTTTGAGTAATGAGGTGTACTCCTCATCCATAGCTTGTTTCCACTCTGAGGCATGCGGAGATGATAATGCATCTGTGACTGACTGTGGATCAGACAAACTTGTAAACATACAATACAAGCCGCTATCATTTTGAATGATAACTCGATTTCTCCTTGTACGTGGTATTGGTACCACATTAGGATCAATGCCTGGTGATTGATCAGGACGATATGTTTCATCTAGCTCACCTGTATCAGTTTCATAGTAAGAATCGTCAGTTTCTTCAGTAAAAGAGTTGCAGCTGGTATTCTGCAGTGCAGACTCTGGCTCTGGAGTACTATTTTCCTGCAACTCCATACTACAAGACGGCCCTGGATGGCTCTCTTGCACTGAAGGCTCACTGGTGGTAGGTACAGCTGAAACATTGTTTTCATTTGTTTTAGAATAATTTTCAATGAAAATTACATCTCTGCTTTTTAGTACTTTTTTGGATTTTGGGTCAAACAAGCGGTAACCCTTTGTATTTTCACAGTATCCTACTAGTATCATTTTAATGGATTTTTTGTCCCATTTTTGACGCTTTTCTTTAGGTACATGGGCCATTGCATCTGAGCCAAATATTCTCATGTGAGACAAATCAGGTTTCTTTCCGGTCCACATCTCATATGGAGTCTTTCCCTGTAATGATTTAGTCGGGGAGCGGTTGACAATATAGGCCGCAGTGGCTACAGCTTCAGCCCACAGATGCTTCTCCTGATTTGCATAAAATAACATGCATCTAGCCCTTTCTACTAGAGTGCGGTTCATCCTCTCAGATAAACCATTTTGCTGCGGTGTGTAGGGGACAGTGGTCTGGTGGATGATTCCACAACTGGATAAATATTTTTCGAAACGACCATTACAATATTCTAAGCCATTGTCCGTTCTTAAGATTTTTATTTTCTGACCCAATTGGTTTTCAACTTTCTTTTGAAAATCAACAAATACTTCATGAATATTCTGTTTATCTTTCATGAAGTACACATGCACCATCCTTATGTAGTCATCGATAAAAGTAATGAAATACTTCATACCTGAATACGACATGGTTTCCATCGGTCCACATAAATCTGAGTGGATTACCTCTAATGGACGAGTTGCTCTGGTGCCAACGTTGTTGAAGGGCAGTCGAGTTTGTTTACCTTCGAGACAGTGGGTGCATGTGGAAACTTCGGTTTTATCCCGGGTCAGAGACACTCCCTCTACACAGCCAGGCAGCTTCTTCACATCTAAAACATTCAAATGTCCCATACGTAAATGCCACAAATAAGAATCATCGATATTTTGCTTGTCTGAGGCTAAATTAACAGTATCTGTATCAGTTTTAGTCTCTAAAATATACAGTTTTCTGTTTAATAATGCTGAGCAGATAAGTTTTCCTTTTTTATTAAAAATTTCACAGCCTTTCTCATTGAAAATAACTTTATGGCCAGTTTTAACTATGGTACTTACTGATAGTAGATTAGCAGCAAGGCCAGGAACATATAAAACATTTTGTACCTGTATTTTTCCTTCGGGTAAATCTATATCAACATTTCCAACACCTTTTACTGACAGTGGCTCCCTGTTAGCAACTGTTATTGTCTTGACTGTAGATTCCTTGACATCATATAACCATTCTTGCTGGCAGGACATGTGCATAGATGCACCGCTATCCACATACCAGGAAGCATTTTCTCCATGTAGGGTAGCTGAAAAGGCTGAAACAAAACTAGAAGACTCTTCTTTCTTCTGGCTTTTCTGCTTTTTAGGGCTCTTACAAAATTTTGCATAGTGTCCAATTCTGTTACAATTATAACACCGAGGCCCTGATACCTTCGCTGACTTTTCATTTTGTTGGTACATTTTCTTGGACTTGGCATAAAATGCAGAACTAGAATCCACTTTCACTTCTTGCAGCAGCTTTGTTTTAATTAAGTCAGCATTTATTTGCACGCCTGAACTTTCAAGACCCATTATCATCGGGGTATATGAGTCTGGTAAACCCGATAACATTAAAGTGCCTAGCCACTCATCATTTACATCAAATCCAATGTTTCTTAGCTTATGAGCAGTGGTCATAATCTTGCTGACGTAGTCCTCAATGCCACTACTTGATAGTAATGACGTGTTCACTAAGTCCTTGAGTAGACCCACTTTGCGTGTAAGGCCATTATCATCGAATGCCTTGTGTAAGCTTTCCCAAACATCTTTCGCAGTGGTACAATCTTGAATGTGGACATAATTCTGTGGCTCAATCAGCAAAATAATCTTTGATTTTGCTCTGACATCTTTGGCTACGTCGACGGGTTTTCCTTCCAGTGGTTCTGCGCATTGCCACAAACCCTCGTGCTCCAGATATGTTCTAACACTGAATTTCCATGTAGAAAAATTATCACGGCCGGTCAGTTTATCTATGTGGAACATATTTGAGCCCATCTTGAACTTTTTTCAGACGACGCGCCCGCGCCGTATTGTATAACCTCGAAATTTTTGCCGGTAAAACTTCGGAATATTCCACCAAAATACGTTTCCGTGGACTTTCAACCACGATTCTCTGCTGCCATATTAAATTGCGGGAGCAATTAAACAGTTTTTCTTGGTGAATATTTGTTTTAATGCAACTAACTTATAAAACAGGTTATCGGTTCGAGATTACAAAGAAAGTTGGAGGAAAGATGGCGGACGCAGCGCCTCTAGCGGCGGGAAGCGGAAATATATATCGAGGGTTGCGTTCACATAACGTTATTCTCTCTAACAACAAGTGACCAAACATTGACTGATAAGACCGAAAGAAAACCGAATCCTTTGTTTTCGGTCACGGTGTTTTGTGACCTTAACAAAGAGCCGCTTTTTATTCTAAGAAGTTATTTATGACCCCGGTAAGTCATTTAAGATAACAACAAGACAACGCGGAGTCTTAGTAATAGGGTCCCGTTTTTTTCCTTTGGGTACGGAACCCTAAAATTGTACAAACCATAATTTTAATGGCTTAGCGAATCTAAGTACACAATTACTTTGACCTTGGATTCGTCCACCACTGCTCTTGAGTGGTGTGACTAACCCAGACATTGATTAGATAGCCAGGACGTATATGATTAATATCGTCTTTCATAGGTAAGCCTATGTTCAGGATTATATACTGAATAGGCTAGTACAGGTGACTAATACAATGTGATATGTCTGAACTCTGAAACGATGGACGTACTGTGGTTATTTAGGTGGTTAACCACAGTACATTCATCGCAGAAATTTTGATTTGCTCAGCAAATGAAAAAAAAACAAAATGCTTAAATAGCTCACGCTAATGTTTTGTTTTTGTTATCGTTTGTAATATGGCATTTTTCAGTGTCACGGACAAGTATTTTCGCACATTCCCGCACCACTCCGTTTTGATAGATCTGGGCCTTACAAAAAGTTTTTTTTTCTAAACTCAGGCTAATTCAGGATAGTAGAATATTCAAATATTTTTTGATAGTCTATCTGACGGACTAATTATATTTTTTAGTCATCGTGCCTACTGTAGCTATACCTAAACCTTCTAGAAGAAATACACTAAAAGATAGAAAACATCATTGCGATCTGCTGAGTCACAAGTCTACACAGATTTACACATAAAAGACGCGACTTTGCTGTAAAAATAGATAGTATTACGTATTAATGTAAAAATAGAACTTCCGTGTTTACGACGTGCTTTGTCATGTAGTGATTAGGTAAGTACATGTAATTAATACTCATATTACTTCAGAATTGTATTATCAACTTAGTTTAACTGAGTACGTAAATAATTTTATTCAAAATTCTATTATAGAGAAAAAGTTCCTGAGTGTATGTTTGTAATTATAATATACCGTTGTTTTGTTAAGTAGGTATAGACTGTTATTGAAAAGTGTAGAAACTTTCAAGTGTCACACTTTTCTTTCAAACTGTATGTATGTAGAGATAGGTGAATTTGTGATTGACTTTTACCACGGTACTGTCACCGAATTACCTTAAAAAAACAGGTTCTCAATTCGCCGGGATCTTTTGTGTTGTGAATAAGTCCGCGTACGACTGTCGTTCCACCAAACGTCTGTAGCCATATTATGCCTACAGCCATTACCCATTCAGCCTATCATATATCTATCGTATTATTTAATTAAGTACCTACATGTTATGTAAGATCACTTGAATACCTCTCTCAAATACTTACCCACTCCTACATCAATTAATGCCAAACTAAAGAAGATTTAATTAGCCTAACTACCAGAGATTACATTTACATTTATTATATTTTCCTTTTACTATATCCATTATAATATTATACCCTTATGACCTTCCATGTATCAATATTTTTAATTAATAACTAATATTCTCGAACATTATTTATTAGTACTACTCTATGACATGTGGGAATATTTAAAATTAGATATGCCTGTATTGGCGGGGGGTACTACCGTGCCTCCAAATTAACATTATACTCATAATTTCTTTAACCAATGATACACATAGCGTAATAATATGTTACCTACCCCTTTAAAATTGTAATACATTTTGGATAAGTTATTTGTAAGATTTCGTTTCATTATCATCTTTATCTGTATTAACTTGTGAAAATAATACATTTGTGGAAGAGCCTTGAGCCCACGACACAGGCCACCCTAGTGTGGGTTCCAGTGCACACCTACTGTTTAAATAAAAAAGAATCTCCATAATACTTAAATTGTAAAATAGGTGTAAGTTTTTAGAAATAAGTTATTTTGCATAATAAAGAATTATATAATGAAATACGCTTGGACTAATTTGAAAAATACTTTTAGTGTTGGAAAGGGTACATTTTCCAAGTGATTCCATGTTCCATCATGACTCATGAGTCAATCAGGAACCCTGGAGTAATCGAGAACTCTTTAGATTTTATAGTCACATTTGGTGCGACACAATTGAAGTTGCTTTATTTTTTTCAAAAATGTATTAGTCGGATAAAACTACAGTATAAAGTGAAACTACGTTTAGAGGTATATAAAAACCTACTAACTACTACCTACATGTTTGTTTATCGTAAAAAGATTAGCCATGGAAGACGCATTGATAAAAATATAATCAAGATAAGTATAACAGAAAATACTAATAAAAAGAACAATAGACGTGATAGATCTATTAATTAATTAGTGAATTTTGAGTCGTGTTCAACGTACAAAAAATACTCTAAAATGTCTTTCTACGGAAAAGTGTTCACTGTCACGAAAAGTGAAAACTTTGACAAGTGGGTAAAAACAGTCGGTATGTTGATATTTTCTTTTTGTATTGTTTGAAGCCCCGACCCTAAGAAAGTAGTGCTGGGCAGATTGTATAAGTCCGTAAGTTCACTGTATACATCCCATTTTGTTCAATTGTTGATCCTTGTGTAGTGTTTTACACTCAGTTGCAGAAACAATCTTAAACTTTTAAAGTCGTCATTAAGCACTTATCTCTCTTTAAATTATTGCAGAAAGCAACATTAAGTTCTTAAGATTTTTAATGGCACTTAAAATTTAATAAATGGAAGTGTCAAACAACATTTTTTGGGGGCGCTTGTTCAATTGTTTTTTTCACCGGACAACGGACCGTCAATAAACAAGTTTAGTTTTAAACTATGTATGTTTCTTATTGAAGTGAAACTTTTAATGCGACTTCCAACAAGGTGGCGTTAAACGTTTAACGCTACCATGGAGGGGGTATAAAACCACTGTTGGGTCAAAATTTCACTTCTTCCGCGCGGAGGGACTCCACGCCCTATTTTTTTTCCTGTGTTATCTTTAAATAATGTCTGTCTTTTGTCTATATGATGTTTTTGCAATAGGCTTGCAAGTTCTGTACCCAGCTCCATAAAAAAGTAATTTACATTTTTGCGAGACAGCTTAAGGAAAAGTGTGGTGATCCCCGCTCCAGTTGTTCCCTGCTGCAAAGGTTGGTCATTTCCATTCGACGCAGTAATGCTGCTAGCGTTTTGGGAACTTTTGCGTCAGGAACAGTCTGTTATGGGCGGGCTATTTCACTGAGTTTCTATGGCTATGTGAATAACATTTTTGATTTGACATTTATTATATTAAACTTTATCCGCCTTACCAGAAAAGATTTAAACACGCTTTAAAGTCCTTTTAACCATGCATATTGTACTGTTACACATTGTCTAAAGTGTGTGTAAAACTTACCTATATGGTAAGACGGTAAAACTTTACGTAATTATATATATTCGAGCTATTATTTACATTCTATGTTGCCCAAATATCTTAGAATGACTAGCGCAGTGCTTTGCTGCGCTGGTTTTTGTGGTCCCAAGTTCAAAATTCTGGATGGTGCAGACCTTTGGCAAAGGCATAGCTCACTTCATCACACAATAAAAAAAAAGAAATATCAAAAAGAAAATTAATTTAATTCTAATGCGATAATATTTTGAATAGATCTGATTGTTAATTTCGTTTGTTGCCCTTGGTTTAAAAAATATATATTTAGTATAAATTACCCGTTTATAGTTATATATAGGGTAGTCCCAGTATCATATCTGCCATGACTGATAATCTGGTATTTTAGAATAAAATAATGCGAGGAAGAGACAGGCTATCAGGGGAGCAGCCCGGATTTTTTTATACCTATCATCATCCACAGCCTTCTTTATCCCACTGCTGGGTAGGCCTCCTCTTACAGTACCATCTGCCACCTTGCTGCCTATCGTCTACGTTTTGCCACCCAAGACAATTCCCACTAGTAAATTGAATATTTAATCGGTAGTGCATGTTGATGCACTAAGTATAAGAGAGATTGACGTTAATTTCCCATTACTTTTAGTTCCAGATATTTCCGATGAAGCGATTGCCGCCATGTTGGCGGAGAAGTCTACCGTGAAGATCGTCCAGGACGGAGACAGCTACATCGTCAGCCAATCTTCTCCCAAGGGAACAAAGGATAGCACCTTCAAGTCCGGGGTAGAGTTCGACGATGTCATCGGAGAAAAGAGCATTCCTGTAAGTAAATACGTAATTAGCCAGCAGTATTGCCATTCAGCGTGGCAATACTGCTAGCATACTGGGCATCTATATTATATATAGATGATCTTTGGTATGTGGATGATCATGTCATAACGTGTTTTTATGTAGTAATAGCAGTTTAAGTTATTATGTTATATTGTATTTGGTTGTAGTCAATAAAGGAACTAACCTTTTACAAAAACGTAAATCTATTAAGTATATATGTAGGTACGTGTCTCCGCGATCCCTTGGATAACATTGCAGTAAGCTTTTAAAATAGTGAAAGTCGTCTAATACTGTCAAAAACATTGTACATGTACAACTCCAGTCAGTTAAGCCCTTATAGAGTACGGTATACTACTTTTAAGTCTGGAGTATTACTACTACTTTATTTTTAAACTGTTGCTGCTTTTATTTTATTTGCCTACTGGACTACTAAGCAGGTCTCAGGTCTACGAGTATAAACAAGGGCATAATAGGACTTAAGTGGTTCCTCCGATAATTCTAGTGGAGTTCTAGGCACGGACAGTGAAACTTTATCATATGGTCCATTGATTCCAGATCAAAACCACGTACACCGTTGACGGAAACACCATCACCCAGCTAGTCAAGAGCTCCCTGGGTTCCGCCACCTTCAAGAGGGAGTTCAACGGAGATGACCTTGTCGTGGTAAGGATATGCAAGCATTATAACTGGTTAGCAACGACCTCGCCACTATGAGCGGCCGCCGCGGGGCGACGAGCTGTAAAAAACCAATGTACTGAAATGTTTGAATGACGCCACAACGTCCCGTGCCGAGTGCTCGTAGACCGCTGCTGCCGCTGCCGATAAAGCCCGGACTCATGGTCGAGTGGTAAAGCCCCTGATCGACGTACAAAATAAAACCGCGGGGTTTTAAAGTTTTCTCTGTGGTTATACCGTTTTACCGTCATGTCACAGAAAACTAAACTCGCGGTTTTATTTTGTTCGTCGATCAGGGGCTTAAGGGATAGATTAGCGGTATACGTCGCGTCACCAGTGAGTCACGTATCTCATAATAACACGGGGGTGTCAAGCTGTGCACAAGGAAATTTAACTCCTATCAGACACGTAATAGGAATTAAATCTCCTTGCTGCAGTTAAAGCTGCGTACTAGGAGATTTAACTCCTATACAGGGTTATTTCTAATCAATTAGCATCCTCTTAGGGTCTTATTCTGTACATCAAAACTAACAACTTTAGTTCTGCGACTTTAGTCAAAACACTAAAAAAAATGGGTTTTCCATAGAAAAATATAATATTGTTCACCTGCGACAAAATGTATGGAACAGTTGGGTTTTTTTTTAGTTTTGACGAAAGTTGTAGAACAAAAGATGTTAATTTTGATGTACAGAATAAGCCCCTAAAAGGATGCTAATTGATTAGAAATAACCCTGTACATGTGCAATAGGAGTTACATTTCTTTGTGCGCGGCTTGAAGCTCCAGCGTTCTTTAAACATGACGCGACTAGTTCTAAGGCGTCGTTAGGCTCAAACTCCCTCTGAAAGTAATTTCTACCCCCTCTACCCCTACTCCAGCACTAGAAATGTTTGTTTTGAAAAATTCTATATTTAACATTAAGCTTAAAAGTGCTAAAAATATACAGCCAACAATATACAGACACAGCCTAATACTATTTAGTAGTAACTCTTAATTAAGGATTGACACTGAGGCTAAGTTCGCCAATACGTTTGGCCACTTTACTATGGAAATTTACGTGGTTTTCACACATTTTATACTATATATAACGGGACTAAACTCACGTGTAGGGATAGTCGTAACGACCTTTCTCAAGTTGGCGAGTGTTAGCACGCGGAGCCGTCTCGCAATGCACCAGTGCATTGCGAAACTATAGTCGTTACGACTATCCCTACACGTGAGTTTAGTCCCATTATATATAGTATAAAATACGTTTGGCCATTTTGAAAAACATGAATTCAGTGAATGGCAGTGGCTGGGTCAACTAGCGCATAGAAATAATGATCAATGCGACCGTGAAGTTTTCGAGTGGAGTTCATGTATCAAAAAGCACAGGACGTACACCGCCGAGGTGACCGAAGCATATGCCATTAAATCTCTATTGATGTGGTTAATCACATCCATTGTAATTGATCACATCCAGCGTGTGACTGCAGTGACGCGCTGGATGCCAAGTACTTCCAACCAGAAAGCTGTAAGAGTCTGAGTCCAAAAGGACACCTTATGACCAATAAGACAAGAAGATGATGATAATTGTCACGTGAGAAGGGGTAGAAATCAAAAATGTAGCACTTCCCTAACTAAAACCCTGGATCGCCACCGTTAAGAGAATCGTGAATCGTCTAATGCTTTCGCGTTTTCTTTAGAACATCCAGAAAATTTTGAGGTACATTTTTGATAAAATTTACCTACGTTCCGGGGAAAAACTCTTTTCACACCTTAAGTTGTAACAAATGTTATGTTTTGGTGTCAATCGTATCTTAAGTAAGAAATATTGCACACTCATACGTGTTATTTTTAGGGTTCCGTACCTCAAAAGGAAAAAACGGAACCCTTATAGAATCACTTTGTTGTCCGTCTGTCCGTCTGTGTGTATGTCAAGACTCTTTATCTCGGGAACGCGTAAAGATATCGAGTTGAAATGTAAACTATACAGGTAAACCTATGAATTCTTGCAGTTGTGTAAAAGAAAAGCTTCTCAGTTACCGTATAAAAAAGTTAGAGCCGTTTATGTCGTAAAAAAAACGCATATTTCAACGCTCACAAAAATCAAAACCTACAGGGTACTTCCCGTTGACATAGAACTATGAAATTTGGCGTAGAGCATTGTCTCAGAGTACACATATAGGAATAAATCTGAAAACTGTACATTTTTATATAAATCATATAAAAATAGGGCCTCAAAATTCACAAAATATGGGTTCAAAATTCAAAGTGAGTAAATCATATCATGTAAAGTATCATATAAAATAACTTTATTAGCACATGCTAAAACAGGTTTTAATTATTTTAACAATATGTTTGTACGGAACCCTCGATGTGCGAGCCTGACTCGCACTTGTCCGGTTTTTTTAGAAAAGTTTTTAGTTTATGTATACCTACTTTTCAGCCAAAACTTCTGCGTAAAAATATGACTTTTTAGAGGCTTGTTACTTTAAGGTCATATAAAAACTATAAAACCTAAGACGTATAAGCCTAGCGATTGAAGTGTTGATTAAGTACATGAAATAAAATCACTCAAGTCGGATAATATTTTAAGGTAGACAACTGCTTATTGGTTTTGTATGGACAAATTGGACTGCTAGCCATGTCCATAAGGCCTGTAAATAAAACCTGAAACAAAACGACATATAAAACTAATCAATTTTCATTCACGCTGATGATTGGTCTCGCTGCGCTTGACGAGATACCGCACTATTTGAAAACAAAACCGCGTGAACGCGGCAAAACTCATTGTTCAATTGTGTTTCAAGTCTTGTGACAACTGTCAATTTGCAAGATTTGACCCGCGGTTCTTTAAAGCATGTTTACAGCTTTTGGCACACTAAATTGCAGCATTTTCCAAGTATGTCGGCTCTGTCTAGTCAAGCGCAGCCAGACCAGTCATTAATTTAAGATAGAAACAGATAATTCTGGCGCCTATCTCTACTCTATCAATATATTCCACAAACCATTTTTGATTTACTTTGCTTATTACAAAAAGAAAAATAAGTGTTATCAACTTTTTTTGTTCCAGACGATAACCAGCGACAACACCGACATCGTGGCCAAGAGATACTACAAAGTTTAAATTTAAGATATTTTAGAAGACTATTTATTGTTATTTTTAAAAATACATTTGTAATAAAAAAAATAGTACCTAGTTTATTTTACCTATTACATTTAATAAGGACACATTACGATCTTCGTTGGCTAGTCCAAAATTCGTATTGAGGCTGAGTATGCTCAAAGTTCAAAGTTTCCAAGCTAGTTCTTATTGTGGACGCTGTGGGCCAACGGTCGTCAAACCGCGGCCCGCGGCCGTGTTTGGTGCGGCCCGCGGTACAGGTGAAGGTCAATACAAAATTGTTCATACAAACTTGCTTTCAAATTGAATTTTATAACTTTCTGTTTTGAAATTACTGAAAATAAAAAACAAAACAAATTTGAGGCTTACTGAGGTCGCGCATGATAGCAGTGTGGTTAGTTTACTTTACTCATATCTGTTTTGAAATTACTGTTAAAAGCCGAAAAATTTTGGCGCTCGCTGCGCTCGCGCATATTAGTAAAGTATTAGGTCTGCTTTGCTCATGTCTGTTTCGAAATAAACCTAAAACCTAAACCCTTTTCAGTTTCGCATGTTCCTTAGCCTGCGCGGTAACCTAAAACAACGCCGGCTGTTACCTATGTTATAATCAAGTTCATCAGTATGCGGCTCGCAGTGACACATCGCACTGTCCTATGTGGCCCTTGACCAGAAAAATGTGACGACCACTGCTGTGGGTCGTGGTGTCAATTTTAAAGCCACCAAAATGCCTCTGATATAGCTAAACGGTTAATCGGGACTATTCGGGACCCAGAATTTAATGCGTCACCCGAGTCACAGCAACGCTCAGTTGTAAATGCCACCTGCGGTCATCCATCCGAAGACTGGCCATGCTGAACCTTGCTTAACTTCGGTTATCCTTAATACCCAGTCAAACTACACTATGAGTGTTATTCCATTTAGTATTTCGTAGGTATGATTCGCGTCCCTACCGTTTGTATGAGGACGGAATACTGTTAATTATTATATAATAACCACTTTTCTAAATATGAAAATTATCATCTTTAATTCTTTAAATCTAGTACAAGTGTACTTCAGATGCCAAGGCTTTGGCCACGCCGCGCGGAACTGCAACCTACCTCTCCGTTGCGTAAAGTGCGCAGAAGATCACCCCACATGGGAATGTACCAAAAAGAACAAAGAAAGCCCTGCTCACTGCTGCAATTGTCTTGAAGAGCATCCTGCTAACTACGTGCAGTGTAAAGAACGGCAAAAGTATATTAACCGTATAGAAACCAGACGAGAAACGCAGCGGAAAGTAGCAGTTAACGAAGTCGTACGTGGAAAAATCACTGCATCAAATTCCAGGGCCCAAACAGCAAGAGCTAGCATTGGTACAAAGCAATTGGTTGAAGAACGCATTGAGACCTCAAGCCGTCCCACCATGGACGCCCTTGAGCAGCTTCCCAAGTCACGCCAGCCTACTAAGACACTAATTCCAATGCAACAAGCCCAAGCAACATCTCATTCAGGAACTACTTCTGGAAAAATCCCTCAAGACCTCGAAACGATGGAAATGCTCGACTATCCAATCTATAAAACAAGAATTCACCAAATGCAAATCTTTCATGGAGAAAGTGATCCTCATACTGACTCACCTTGGTCATTATGTCTAATGGGCATGAACTCATGAACTTCGTGTACTTTATTGGAACGCTGATGGCGTCCACAGGAAGCAGCAAGAACTCGCTGACTTAGCGGTAAGCAAATTAAACGTTGATATCATAGCACTCAGTGAGACCAAGCTGACAAGCCGACTTACTCTTAACATTCCAGGTTTTGTTTGTTACCGCAGGGACAGGCAACGTGATAATGTTGGCCAGGGCGTAGCTTTAATTGTACGCTCTGATTTGATACATAATTTGGTCGAAAACCCTCAAACGCGCAATTTAGAAGCAATAGGCATTTCCCTTACTTTAACCAGTGGTAAAGTAACAATCTTCTCAGTCTATCAATCAATACAATACAATTTACGACTTTCTTCACCTAATCTATCGCTTCTTACTAGCGATGTAGATTCTATTATGGCAATTGGCTCCAGCGTACTGGCTATGGGTGACCTGAACTCTAAGCACACCCTATGGTCTCCTAACCTTAGTAATTCACATGGAAATAAGCTATATACCCACATGCTCAATAGTGATTATTTCATTCACGCGCCCAAAGACCCCACCGTTGTGCATTATTGTTCCAATTTTACCCCTTCAATACCGAATATATTATTAAGTAAAAATTTCTTGCCCCCTCATGATATTCGTACGATCCCAGCATTGTCATCTAACCACTTTCCTATGTTGGTTATATTTAACAGTAAACTTATTATTATTTTATACTACGGGACTAATCGCGCACTAAAATTACGAGATAAATAAATACCTCCTCATCCCGACGTTTCGGCCGAGTTTCGTAAACTTATTGTAGTTAAAGCGATAAAAAACATAAATTAAACATTTTTAAGAAGCCAATAAAACAAGCTTTCAAATGATGCGTATATCAGCTCCGTTAGATTTTTTTCTGAATATAATACCATTTGTGGACGTCTCTTTAGTCCGATTAATCGAGGCTCTGCTGTGTTTTAGTTTATCCAGGAATAAATTTTAATACAATTATTTTAATAGTTAGGTCTTTTTAGTGTGTTGCTTATCTGTTGATTTTTTGCTGTCGATTTTTTTGTAGAGTGAATAGATATTCTTCTTGCAGTGTTATTTTGTGTGCGCAGCTGTGACAAAGTAAATTATAAATAAATCATTTATTGACTATAAACTTTTTGACAATATTCTTATAGAAATAAATCCACAAATGTGTGTGTTGGTTGGTTGGTGGTTTGTTCCTTAGTCTTTCACGCAGCAACGCAGCGAAGGGTCGAGTTGATTTATGATTTATTACACCAAATTCTATTAGTCCCATTTATCGAAGTCAATCATGCATTGTCATGTTGAACTTGTAAATAATAAAGTATGCAATCTAATCTATAAGAAACTAGGTTTACTCGCGGCTTCCAACATATTTTTTTTTGCATAAAAATGTAAGTTCGTATATAGGCTGGGTATGATTCTGGTGTCAGAGTTTTTAAGCCGCTTGAAGGCCTCTGACATAGCTAGGCTAAACAACCGGGACCTACACTTTAACGTATCATTCGAGCCACGGTAGCGCTCAGTTGGAAAATGCCACCCGCGGTCACCCATCCAAATACTGACCGTGCGGAACGTTGCTTAATTGTTGTTTTTTGCATAAAAAGTAGTCTTATAACACTATCCTTTGAATTACATCCATGGGAAAAATCAATTTGTTCCGTTGCTCTGTTGCTGAGTGAAAGAGTAATAAAGCCAACCAACAAATTAATAAACAATAAAACCTTTTAGATTTAGGTACATACTATTAGTAAAGAAAAATTTGGTTAATGTACCTATTTATTTATTTAATTGCGTATACTCGTAATGTATGTATATGTAATTAAATGTCGTGTTATAATAATAATTACTACTTACTTACTTACTACTAATAATAATAATTAGCATGCAAATAATTCTATTATTTTAGCATTGAAAACATGAAAAAAAAAAACAGTACAAACGATTCTATAGGTCGAATCACACTTAGTGGCGTCTTTGAAGTTAGCTATGAACTGCACAAAACTCCACCCGAAAAAAAAAAAAAAAAAAAAAAACGCAGACCTATAAATTAGCTACTGCGCAATGACATGCGTTGTGTTCTCAGCCGCCCTTAAATTTTAAATCGTACTCGTAATTGGTAGGTGTATAGCTTTATCCAACAGATCAACTGCTATTTTAAAAAAATCGGCCAAGAGCCAGTCGGACTCGCACACTAAGGGAAGGTTCCGTACCCTTAGCAACATTTCAAGCGTGTACATGTTGTCTTCAGGTAGTAATATCGAGCAAAAACTGCAAAAAATCACGTTTGATGTTTGGGTGCTGTTTTTAGTAAGTATTTGTTGTAATAGCGGCAACAGAAACATATCATCTGTGAAAATTTCAAGCTATCACGGTTCATGAAATACAGCCTGTTGACAGACAGACAGACGAATGGACGGACAACGGAGTCTTAGTAATAGAGTCCCGTTTTTACCCTTTGGGTACGGAACCCTAAAAACGTACAAGCCTATAATTTTAATGGCTTAGCGAATCTAAGTACACAATTACTTTGATCTTGGATTCGTCCGCTGCCACTGCTTTTGAGTGGTGTGACTAACCCAGATATTTTGATTAGATACGAGTAGCCTGGACGTACATGACTAAATTGACTATTATCGTCTTTCGTGGGTAAGCCTTGATTACTAAATAGGCCGGTACAGGTGACTAATACAATGTGCCTTCTATCTCTGAACTGCCAAGTTCGTCATTGAACTTTTTTACGTAATTAATCGCTAAGTGAAAATTGTAAATGGAACTGAAAAGGCGATTAGTTAAACAACTATCTAAAAGGTGTGATATGAGCATGGCATTTGGTTTTTTCATTTGCTGAGCAAATTCTAAGTGGAGCTAAATTAATAATACTTATAATAAGAAACCGCAAGAGCTAAGAACCTAAGCTCCAGGGTGGAAGTGTTAAAGGGCATAACGCCGCGAGTAGCGTCTAGTGAAAGCGCAGCACACCTCTCGACACCCTAAGCCTTCCACACCAATGTTGCCCCTCCGGCGCCAACTTACGGTTGCCTTCATGGGGGGCCCATTTAGTGGACGAGCAAGTCACCACCCGCCTTAACATTTTGAAATGAGGCATTACTTGGCGGGTGCCGCACCTCATTCCATAGACCGGTTATGTAAATCATCCAGAAGTTCACTACTTTAGCCCATTATTTTTGAATTCATTCCGCACAATAGGTTTCGTTGTACCATCATCCCAAATATATAGCTAAATGGTGTATTAAAAGGGGCCTCTCAGTGTTGGCTTCGGCTCCACTTATGCCCATCAAAGAACCGGGCCTGACCCGAGAGATGTATTGAATAAAGTATAATAATAATAATAAAGCTTTATTTAATTCCATACATACAATGAATAAAATACACTACTTAATTATAGTCTACACTACTACTAGTCTACTGGTCTAGTTTACAGATGAGTAACAAATTAATAAATATTTACAATTACATCAGATGCAATCAATGGACTGAAATATAATTTTTGGCTTTAACAATACTAATTATCTGATAATTAATACTGAAAAGTTAACATAAATTGATTGATAATTTGTGATTGATTCTGATGCAAGAAATGGATAAAATTGAGAAACTATTTTTAATTTTATAGATTGGTTCAAAATTATTATATATTATAATATTTTTGACATTTTAAATTTATTACATATTGACACAATTATAGGAGTGAACCATTTTTTTTTGTGAACGCACCAGTGAGATATAGTCAGTCTGATAACTGTGTGGACCCCTTTTGGGTAAAAGCCTCCTCCGAAGAATTCCAAAGCTGTCTGTCTGTGGCTGTCTCTAACCAGTTTTTACCCGCCACTTCAACTATCTCATCCAATGGCACTTACCCTATTAAAAAAAAAAGAAAAAAATGTCCTTAGTAGACAATACATGACAAAAAGTTACGTAAAGTAAGTGGAATGTAAGTTTTACTGGAAGACGTCAATGGAAACAAGGTGTTGCTTTGTCAAACGCAAGGATTTACAATGGTATATGATGGATATATGGTAGGCACTCAATATTATATAAAACTTATATGCCCTAGAACCAACACTGAAGTAATAATTGCAAAAACGGACGTTCGTCATCGAACATTTTGTATGGAACGGCTAAAGTTTTTCCCGGGATAGTTGTTCAGGAATTCTCGTATAGACTATGATGCATTGTTGCTTATAACTCAAACTTTTAGATTAAGTATATTTAATACTTAGCTGCCCATATCGACTTCACCCGGCTTTCTGTGTGAATGAATTGTAGCTTTAACTAAACCTTCCGGAAGAAACACACTAAAATATAGATAACAGCATTACGATCTGCTGGGTAAGAAGATCTAAACTGTATCCGATGTGATCTTCTTACTCAACACAAGTCTACACAGAGTTACACACAAAATAGGCGATTTTGCTGTAAAATTAGATAGAGTTACATAATGATATAAAATAGAACTTTCGTGTTTGTGACGTGCTTAGTCATGTAGTCATTACATGTAATCCTCATCGTGATACTCATGTTAATTCAGCATTGTATTATCAATTTAGTCTAACTGAGTACCTAAATCATTTTATTTAAAATTATATGACAAAGAAAAAGTTTCTGAGTGTGAATGTTTGTAATTAGTTATAGTATACTGTTGTTTTGCCAAGTAAAGACTGTTATTGAAAAGTGTAGAAGCTTTCAGGGGTATGTAGGAAACGTAAGTACCTACTTCATCATTTGTGATTAACTTTTACTACGGTACTGATACCGAATTATTAAATAATCTGTCAAGTGCGGGTCGAGCTCGCACACGAAGGGTTCCTTATCGTACCCTTATTATATGTTAACTAATTATTTTTGAAGCGAATATATTCTACAACTTGATATTCTGTGAATATTTCAAGCATCGTTCTGTTGCCGTTATTAATATTTTTTCCCTTAAATATTTATTTTATTTAAATTTAACTATTTATTTTTGAAGTGAATATTATACGAATATTTTAAGCATTTACCTGTCACCGTTATTAATAGGGAGCGAAAAACGGTTAAAATTCAGGTTTGTTGTATAGGAGCACCCCTTAAACATTTTTTTCTGGTTTTAGTATTTTATGTTATAGCGGCAACAGAAATATGCCATCTGTGAAAAATTCAAAGTTCTAGCTATTTCACGGTCACGGTTCATGAGATAAGGGCTCCGGTACACTAGCCGGAAATTCCGCCGCGGGTCTTCGGCGACGGACGCCAATACATGTAATTGCATTTAAATTATTAATAACGGGCACACTAAGCGGAAGATCGGTCGCTCCGTCGCGGACCGCTCGCCTTTCAGCGTCTGTTCCGTCCTCCGCGCACCAATCTTCCGTCAGCGTAACACCGACAACGTCGCATCCAGGTCACGCCACATTCATTCGGCGGAAAACTCGCGGCGAAGGCACACGTACAGGATGTTTGACACCGAAAAACTTATTTTAGAAGTGCAAAACAGAGTTTGCCTGTTGGACTGTAGAGAAAAGCAGGATAGAACGATAAAGAAACGCACAACATCTCCGTCAAGTGTGGCGGAGGCCTAACAGATTTACCGCAACGGAAGATCCGCGGCGGAATTTCCGCCTAGTGTACTGGTGACGGACAGACGGACAGTCTTAGTAATAGGGTCCCGTTTTTACCCTTCGGGTACGGAACCCTAAAAAGCAACAGGTTCTCAATTCGCCAGAATCTTTTGTGTTGTGAATTAGTCCGCGTATTACTGTCATTCCGCCAAATGGTAATGCTAATTATGCCTACAGCCATTACCCATTCAGCCTATCATAATTATATCTATCGTATTATTTAATTAAGTACCTACATGTTGTGTAAGATCACTTGAAGTCGATTGGACCAATTTGAAAAATGCTTTTAGTGTTTGAAAGGGTACATTTTCCAAGTGATTCCATGGTCATCAGGTTAGAGTCTCATGATGGAACCCTGGAATAATCAAGAACTCTTGAATTGAATTTCTATGTTTTTTAAGTTATGTAAATAAATATTATGTATTTATTCTACTGAAAAAAAAAGAACTCTTTAGATTCTATAGTCACACTTGGAGCGACACAATTGAATTTTCTTTATTTTTTTCAAAAATGTATTAGTCGGAAAAACTACAGTACAAAGTAAAACCACGGATAGATGTAGTATACAAAAACCTACTAACTAATACCTGTTTGTTTATCGTAAAGAAAAAGATTAGACATAGAAAACGTATTGATAAAAATATAATCAAGATAAGTATAATAAAAAATACTAATAAATAGAACGATTGACGTGATAGATCAATTAATTAATTAGTTAATTTTGTGTTCAACATACAAAAAAATCTCTAAAATGTCTTTCTACGGAAAAGTGTTCACTATCACGAAAAGTGAAAATTTTGACAAGTGGATAAAAGCAGTCGGTATGTTGATATTTTCTTTTCGTATTGTTTGTAGCTTCGACTCGTCCATGAAAGTGGTGCTGGGCGGATTGCTTTAGTCCAATGTAGTGTTAAGTTCACTGTATACATCCTATTTTGTTTAATTGTTGATCCTTGTGTAGTGTTTTACACTCAGTTGCAGAAACAATCTTTCACTTTTACATTAAACACTAATCTCTCTTTAAATTATTGCAGAAAGCAACATTAAGTTCGATTTTAATGGCACTTTAAATTTAATAAATGGAAGTGTCAAACAAAATTTTTTTGAGAGCGCTTCTTCAATTGTTTTTTTCACCAGACAACGGACCGTCAATAAAAAAGTTTAGTTTAACACCATGTATGTTTCTTATTGAAGTGAAACTTCTAATGCGACTTCCAACAAGGTTGTGTTAAACGTTTAACGCTACCATGGATGGAGGGGTATGAAAGCATTTTTGCGTCGAAGTTTCACTTCTTCCGCGTGGAGCGACTCCACGCCCTACGTTTTTTCTGTGTTATCTTTCAATAATGTCTGTCTTTTGTCTCAATGATGTTTTTGCAATAGGCTTGCAAGTTCTATACCCAGCTCCATAAAAAAGTAATTTACATTTTTGGGAGACAGTTTAAGGAAAAGTGTGGTGATTCCCGCTCCAGCTAAGGTTGCTGCAAAGGTTGGCCATTGCCATTCGACGCAGTAATGCTGCTAGCGTTTTGGGAACTTTTGCGTCAGGAACAGTCTGTTATGGGCGGGCTATTTCACTGAGTTTCTATGGCGTTTATGTGAATAACATTTTTGATTGATAAATAGTTTATTTACATATATATACAAGGCTTAGAGAGTAAAGTTTGTTCAATATGAATAATGACAATAACAGAAAATAAAAAATATACATCTACTTAGAAATTTAATCAAATAACCCGCCCCTCATCGTTCCTGGTGCAAAGGTGCCCATAACGCTTGCTGCATTGCCGCGTTGGATAGCGATGGACATTCTTTGCACCAGAAACGAGGTAAAACGTGAGTCACCTCCTCTTTCCCGAATCCTGTGCCCGATTTCACAAGTTAACAATTTGGCCTCAGCGCCCCAGCTACCCATGGTCTCCACGGCAACGGGCACGAAATAATAACTGGACACCATTGCCGCGTACTCCAACCTTTTTTTACTGGCGACGTCCTCAGCCGCTGCCGCTGGAGTACGAATGGTGCGACTCAGGTGCGTGGCCGCGACAGTGCTTACGCAAGTGGCATCCCAAACTTAGCACTTGCCGTTTTCCACGGCACCAGAGTCAAACCATCCGGCCTCTTTGATCCATTTGTGATTTGACATTTATTATATTAAACTTTATCCGCCTTACCAGAAAATATTTAAACACGCTTTAAAGTCCTTTTAGCCATGCAATTTGACCTGTTAAACATTGTCTGAAGTGTGCGTAAAACTTACCTACGAGTATATGGTAAGACGGTAAAACTTTACGTAATTAAATATATTTGAGCTATTATTTACTTTCTATGTTGCTCAAATATTTCAGAGTGACTAGCGCGGTGCTGTGCCGCGCTGGTTTTTGTACTGTGGTCCCAAGTTCAATGTTCTGGATGGTGCAGTCCTTTGGCAAAGGCATAGCTCACTTCATCACAAAATAAATCATCACATCAATAAAAATAAGACATATCAAAAAGAAAATTAATTTAATTCTAATGCGATAATATTTTGAATAGATCTGATTGTTAATTTCGTTTGTTGGCCTTGGTTTAAAAATATATATTTTGTATAAACTACCCGTTTATGGTTATATATAGGGTAGTCCCAGTATCATATCTGCCATGACTGATAATCTGGTATTTTACAATAAAATAATGCGAGGAAGAGACGGGCTATCAGGGGAGCAGCCCGGATTTTTTTATACCTACTAAGACAATCATCCACAACCTTCTTTATCCCACTGCTGGGTATAGGCCTCTCTCTTATAGTACCATCAGCCGCCTTGCTGCCTATCGTCTACGTCTTGCCACCCAAGACAATACCTACTCGCAAATTGAATATTTAATCGATAGTGCATGTTGATGCACCGAGTATAAGAGAGATTGACATTTATTTCCCATTACTTTTAGTTCCTGATATTACCGATGAAGCGATTGCCGCCTTGTTGGCGGAGAAGTCTACCGTGAAGATCGTCCAGGACGGAGATAGCTACATCCTCAGCCAATTTTCTCCCAAGGAAACAAAGGATATCACTTTCAAGTCCGGGGTAGAGTTCGACGATGTCATAGGAGAAAAGAACATTCCTGTAAGTAAATACGTAATTAGCCAGAAGTATTGAAATTCAGCGTGGCAATACTGCTAGCATACCTACTGGGCATCTATATTATACATAGATGATCTTTGGTATGTGGATGATCATGTCTTAAGGTGTTGTTTATGTAGTATAGTAGTTTAAGTTATTATGTTATATTGTATTTGGTTGTAGTCAATAAAGGAACTAACCTTTTACAAAAACGTAAATCTATTAAGTATATATGTAGGTACGTGTCTCCGCGATCCCTTGGATAACATTGCAGTAAGCTTTTAAAATAGTGCAAGTCGTCTAATACTGTCAAAAACATTGTACATGTACAACTCCAGTCAGTTAAGCCCTTATAGAGTACGGGATACTACTTTTAAGTCTGGAGTATTACTACTACTTTATTTTTAAACTGTTGCTGCTTTTATTTTATTTGCCTACTGAACTACTAAGCAGGTATCAGGTCTATAAACAAGGGCATGATAGGACTTAAGTAGTTCCCGCAATAATTCTAGTGAAGTTCTAGGCACGGGCAGTGAAACTTTATCATATGGTTCATTGATTCCAGATCAAAACCACGTTCACCGTAGACGGAAACAACATCACCCAGCAAGTCAAGAGCTATCTGGGTTCCGCCACCTTCAAGAGGGAGTTCAACGGAGATGACCTTGTCGTGGTAAGGATACTCGTATGCAAGCGTTATAACCGGTTAGCAACGACCTCGCCACTATATGAGCGGCCGCCGCGAGGCGACGAGCTGTAAAAAACCAATGTACTAAAATGTTCCAATGACGCCACAACGTCCCGTGCCGAGTGCTCGTAGACCGCCGCTGCCGCTGCCGATAAAGCCCGGACTCATGGTCGAGCGGTAAAGCCCCTGATCGACGTACAAAACAAAACCGCGGGGTTTTAATGTTTTCTCTGTGGTTATACCGTTTTACCGTCATGTCACAGAAAACTTTAAACCCGCGGTTTTATTTTGAACGTCGATCAGGGGCTTAAGGGATAGATTAGCGTCGCGTCACCAGTGCGTCACGTACCTAATAATAACACGGGGGTATCAACTTGCGCACAAGGAAATTTAACTCCTATCAGACACGTAATAGGAATTAAATCTCCTTGCTGCAGTTAAAGCTGCGTACTAGGAGATTTAACTCCTATACAGGGTTATTTCTAATCAATTAGCATCCTCTTAGGGTCTTATTCTGTACATCAAAACTAACAACTTTAGTTCTGCGACTTTAGTCAAAACACTAAAAAAAAATGGGTTTTCCATAGAAAAATATAATATTGTTCACCTGCGACAAAATGTATGGAACAGTTGGGTTTTTTTTTAGTTTTGACGAAAGTTGTAGAACAAAAGATGTTAATTTTGATGTACAGAATAAGCCCCTAAAAGGATGCTAATTGATTAGAAATAACCCTGTATATGTGCAATAGGAGTTAAATTTCTTTGTGCGCGGCTTGAAGCTCCAGCGTTCTTTAAACATGACGCGACTAGTTCTAAGGCGTCGTTAGGCTCAAACTCCCTCTGAAAGTAATTTCTACCCCCTCTACCCCTACTCCAGCACTAGAAATGTTTTTGTTTTGAAAAATTCTATATTTAATATTAAGCTTAAAAGTGCTAAAAATATACCTAGACACAGCCTAATACTATTTAGTAGTAACTCTAAATTAAGGATTGACACTGAGGCTAAATTCGCCTATACGTTTAGGCCATTTTGAAAAACATGAATTCAGTGAATGGCAGTGGCTGGGTCAACTAGCGCATAGAAATAATGATCAATGCGACCGTGAAGTTTTCAAGTGGAGTTCATGTATCAAAAAGCATAGGACGTACACCGCCGAGGTGACCGAAGCATATGCCATTAAATCACTATTGATGTGGTTGATCACATGATCATTTCCAGCGTGTGACTGCAGTGACACGCTGGATGCTAAGTACTTCCAACCAGAAAGCTGTAAGAGTCTGAGTCCAAAAGTGGACACCTTATGACCAATAAGAAAAGACGATGATGATAATTTTCACGTGAGAAGGGTTAGAAATCAAAAATGTACTCGTAGCACTTAACTAAAACCCTGGATCGCCACCGTTAAGAGAATCGTGAATCGTCTATTGCTTTCGCGTTTTCTTTAGAACATCCAGTGGTATATTTTTGATAAAATTTACCTACGTTCCGGGGAAAAATTCTTTTCACCCCTTAAGTTGTAACAAATGTTATGTTTTGGTGTCAATCGTATCTTAAGTAAGAAATATTGCACGCTCGTACGTGTTATTTTTTAGAAAAGTTTTTAGTTTATGTATACTTTTCAGCCAAAACTTCTGCGAAAAAATATGACTTTTTAGTGGTTTTTACTTTAAGGTCATATAAAACTATAAAACCTAAGACGTACAAGCCTAGCGATTGAGTTCATGAAAAAAAATCACTCAAGTCGGATAATATTTTGAGGTAGACAACTGCTTATTTGTATGGACAAGTTGGACTGCTAGTCATGTCCATAGGGCCTGTAAATAAAACCTGAAACAAAACGATGTATAAAACTAATCAATTTTCATTCACGCTGATGATTGGTCTCGCTGCGCTTGACGAGATACCGCACTATTTGAAAACAAAACCGCGTGAACGCGGCAAAACTCATTGTTCAATTGTGTTTCAAGTCCTGTGACAACTGTCAATTTGCAAGATTTGACCCGCGGTTCTTTAAAGCATGTTTACAGCTTTTGGCACACTAAATTGCCGCATTTTCCAAGTATGTCGGCTCTGTCTAGTCAAGCGCAGCGAGACCAGTCATTAATTTAAGATTGAAACAGATAATTCTGGCGCCTATCTCTACTCTATCAATATATTCCACAAACTATTTTTGATTTACTTTGCTTATTACAAAAAGAAAAGTAAGTGTTATCAACTTTTTTTGTTCCAGACGATAACCAGCGACAACACCGACATCGTGGCCAAGAGATACTACAAAGTTTAAATTTAAGATATTTTAGAAGACTATTTATTGTTATTTTTAAAAATACATTTGTAATATAAAAATCGTACCTAGTTTATTTTACCTATTACATTTAATAAGGACACATCACGATCTTCGTTGGCTAGTCCAAAATTCGTATTGAGGCTGAGTATGGTCAAAGTTCAAAATTCAAAGTTTCAAAGCTAGTTCTTATTGTGAACGCTGTGGGCCAGTTTTCGTCAAACCGCGGCCCGCGGCCGTGTTTGATGCGGCCCGCGGTACAGGTGAAGGTCAATACAAAATTGTTCATACAAACTTGCTTCCAAATTGAATTTTCTAACTTTCTGTTTTAAATTACCGAAATAAGCCGAAAAATTTTGAAGGTTGCTGCGCTCGCTCATAGTAGTAAAGAATCAGTCTGCTTTGTTCATGTCTGTTTGGAAAGTACTGAAAAAAACCTAAAAAGTTTCGCGCTCGCTTCCCTCGCGCATTTTTTTTCTTTTCCTTGGTTGTCTTGGTGTTCCTTTGGCAGGGCGGCCTGTTTTTAAATTACTAAAAATAAAAAACAAAACAAATTTGAGGCTCACTCACTGAGGTCGCGCATGATAGCAGTGTGGTTAGTCTGCTTTACTCATACTCGTATCTGTGTTGAAATTACTGATAAAAGCCGAAAAGTTTTGGCGCTCGCTGCGCTCGCGCATATTAGTAAAGTATTAGGTCTGCTTTGGTCATGTCTGTTTTGAAATAAACCTAAAACCTAAACCCTTTTCACTTTCGCATGTTTCTTAGGCTGCGCGGTAACCTAAAACAACGCCGTCTAGTACCTATGTTATAATCAAGTTCATCAGTGTGCGGCCCGCAGTGACACATCGCACTGTCCTATGTGTCCCTTGACCAGAAAAGTGTGACGATCACTGCTGTGTGCCGTGCTGTCAAATTTTAAGCCACCTGAATGCCTCTGATATAGCTAAAAGGTTAATCGGGACTATTCGGGACCCAGAATTTAATGCGTCATACGAGTCACAACAACGCTCAGTTGTAAATGCCACCTGCGGTCACCCATCCGAAGACTGGCCATGCTGAACCTTGCTTAACTTCAGTGATCCTTAATACCCAGTCAAACTACACTATGAGTGTTATTCCATTTAGTATTTCGTAGGTATGATTCGCGTCCCTACCGTTTATATGAAGACGGAATACTGTTAATTATTATATGATAACCACTTTTCTAAATATGAAAATTATCATCTTTAATTCTTTAAATCCAGTACAAGTGTACTAATTTTGCAGTATTGATGCAATCCGTTCAAACGGATAGTCACCGCTAAGCCGATAGCTGATTAATCTAGATAGATTGCCGTTGCCAGGTGGTTATCAATATCGGGCAAGCCGACAACTCTTACGTAATTAAGTACTTACCGGTTCTATAAAAAATATTTAATATACCTATAAAAATATTTTTTTCAAAAAAGAAACAGAGAATTTGTAATTTGGGAAATATGTTCTGAAAATCTCTATACTATAACCATCGACAAAAAAGTTTTTTTTTTTCACTTTTCTCGTTATACATCGAAAATTACACATTGTTAAAATAATTAAAAACCTGTATTAGCATGAGCTAATGAAGTTCTTTTATTTACCTTTCTTAGATTACTTAGATACCTTACATGATACGATTTACTATATAACTTTGAATTTTGAACCCATATTATGTGATTAGTAACCCATAGTATTTTGAGGCCCTATTTTTTGTGATTTAAATAAAAATGTACAGTTTTCAGATTTATTCCTATATGTGTACTCTGAGACAATGCTTCTCGTCAAATTTCATAGTTCTATGTCAACGGGAAGTACCCTGTAGATTTTGATTTTTGTGAGTGTCAAAATATGCGGTTTTACGACATAAACGGCTCTAAGATTTTTAAACGATAACTGAGAAGTTTTTTTTTACACAACTGCAAGAGTCCATAGATATACATATACAGTTTAAATTTCAACTCGATATCTTTACGCGTTCATGAGATAAAGAGTTTTGACATTCACACAGACGGGCAGACGGACAACAAAGTGATCCTATAAGGGTTCCGTTTTTTCCGTTTGAGGTACGGAACCCTAAAAACAGCTATTCCATACAAAATTGCAACTCAAAATCGACAAAATGTATGAAACAGCTGATTCTTGAATTCCGGGTTGGGCCCATTATCCCATAGTAAAAGTTGTTCATAATAATGATCTTTATCATCTCCTTTCGGCTTACTGTAGGACAAGCAGATAACCCTGTACATGTAAGGAAATGGTGGCCTAGAGGTAGTGACACCCGCCTTGCAATCGTGAGGTCGTGGGTTCAAATTCCGGTCCCGTATCAATGAGTTCTTTGGAATTTATGTACGGAATTTCACACAACTGGCTTTTCGGTGAAGGAAAACATCGTGAGGCAACCTGCATACTTCCGTAGAAGAAATTCGATGGCGTATGCGAATCCACCAACCCGTACTGGGCCAGCGTGGTGGATATGGCCCAATCACCCTTCGTGGGTAGGCCTGCGTCCTGCAGTGGACTATTAAAAGGCTGATTCATTTATGTAAGGAAACAAAATCAAATAAGTCGCCCCTCATTGTTTTCTTGGTATAAAGGTGCCCAAATATTACTTTTAGGAAGATTATATATTACGTAGCGATATAGTTTTAGCCGTAGGATGCCCATTGGACATGGGCTTAAAGATCTCCAATAAGACAGGTTGATGGAAGCGATTTGCATCCAAGACAATCCTGGATATTTACTCGTATTATTTATTCTTCAAAAAATTGCTACAACTTCACCTATTTCAAAATCGTATTTGGCGCCATTAATATGGAAGCGTTAAGGGGGTTTTATACACCGAATTCCATTTCTCATCAACCTATTATGTGAAATTGGTAATAAAGATAAATTGCAAACATTACTAGGTAAAAAAATCAATAATATAATTAGTCTTTGAGTTAGATTATCAAAAAATATCGGACACATATTTTTTCTTTTGTCAATCAAACTACAAATAACAATTATATATCTTGCCAAAGTTTGGGAGTGGGGGTTGTGATGTTACGTCACTTCTCTTACAGAAGTTTATACATTTGTATGGCAATTGTGGCTATATCTTCATCAATTTTTGTTTAACTGACCAAAGAAATAATAATACGTGTCTATATTTTTGATAGTCTATCTAACGGACTGCCTACTGTGCTTTCCCAAAAACTATATATTGTATATATTGTACTATGCCTTGTCAAAAATGATTGGGCCATATCCATCTCGCTTGCCCAGTGCGGATTAGTGGATTCACATAGGTACGCCATAGAATTTCTTCTAAAGACGTAGGTATGCAGGTTGCCTCACGATATTTTCCTTCACCGAAAAGCCAGTAGTGGGGTGAAATCCCGTACATAAATTCCAAAGAACTCATTGATATTGGACCGGGGTTTGAACCCACGATTGTAAGGCGGATGTAGACCACCAGACTAGCTAAATACTATATGAAGCATTAGTTTATCAGAAAATTATACATTTATACACGATTTGTAGTTTTTTTTCGTTTTTAATTAAATCTTAATTTGACGGAGAGGTGGACGGACTACCTAGATCAAAAAATCGAAAACTTACTAATTATTTTATGCAAAAAATGGTAAAACCGCCTTCCATCGTGTACAAAATTAGAATATTTCGCTCGAATTACATTATTTTTCAAAAACAGTTCAGCCGATTTCTGTAAAATTTAAATGGTATCACATCGGGAGTATATCCTTTCAAACTACTCAAATCAAAAGCACAAAAACATTTTAAAAAAGCTATTTAATAATGTTATTTAATTGCTCTAAAAAGATGAAAATAAATTTTCCTTTAAAATTTTACCTATCAACTTATAACCTCATTATACACAATTTATATGATCATAAAAGCTTGTCGCGAGGTTTGCGTAAGTATCTATAAGTATTTAATTAAACTGAAATTAACAAAAATAACTTAGCAGATTAAGTTACTCGATTAAATAGGTACGAGTACGTACTAGTTTAATTACACAAGTAAATCGCGCGACAGGCTTTTATGATCATACAAATTGTGTGTAATGAGGTTATAAGTCGATGGGTAAAATTTTATAGGGTATTTTTTTTCTTTATAAAGATATTTAGTTAAACCTTTTTTTTTTGTTTTTAATAAGAGTATTAACTAAAGAGTAAGCACACCATTAAAATGGCATCAGTGCCATTTTCATGATGTGTTGCCGTCAGCGGCAGAATTTGTAAAACGTGCTTCACAAATTAATTGTATTCTAGATCATCAGATTATTATCTCAAAAGTAAATTTGTTACAATTATTAATCATGAAATGTACTAAATTTTAAAAATACTACATATGCTCATTTTGTAAAAAAAAACGGTAGATAAGCGGGTCTGTATCAGGACTGTATCGGGTTATGATTAATAAATGCTTCATACGGTTTTTAATAATTTTAGGCAAACCTCGCAAACCTGCGAGTGAGACAGCTGTGGCCGGTTGGAAGGCCGTTAACTTACATTATTATTGTAGGATTTGTAGGTGGGTTTCTTTTAAAGATAATTTTTAATCTATTCCAACCAAGATAAGATATCACTGGGATATCATATCGAAGTAACGTGGTCTCATGCTACGTAAGGCAAGAGTGACTTCACACTCTACGATAAGGGTTTGATTGCTTCGTCATTGTTATTCGTGAAAAACAAATTTTGATGCTTCCTATTAATCGTTTTATAACTCAAACTCGAATCATTTATTGCAACATCCTACTACTATTAAGTATAAACGCGAAAGTTTGTGAGGATGGATGGATGGATGTATGGATGTTTGTTATTCTTTTACGCAAAAACTACTAAACGGATTGAGATGAAACTTTGCAATAATATAGATTATATATCAGAATAACACATACCTAGGCTATAAATTATAATGATATTTTGCGTATGCGGGCGAAGCCGCGGGTAAAAACTAGTAAGATATATTTATATGCGGTTCTTAGCATGTTTTGTATAGTTATACATATGACCCTATAAGAGTATGGCAATTTTATCATTTATTTGTATTGGAACGATTTATTATTATGTTTTCTAGATTATCGTTAAAAAATTCGTCTAATGTGTATTTCGATAATAGGATATTTTTTATTATTTTATGATACAGTTTTCTCCTTCAATATCTTTTAGATTATTTGGCAATTTATTGAATATTTTATTGTATCTTTAGCACGATGCTATTTAATTAACTATTGCTGTGTATCCTACAACAAAAATTTATACTTATTAGTAAACCACTTTTATTGGGACCTACCTACTACACGAAATCCGAGAAAATAATCAACTGTCCCTTATAGATATATGGAATTCCGGAAACAGAAACTTGACAGAAACGTCAAGCCATGATGTCAAGTCAAAATGAAATACATAAATTTTATTTAAATTAAAAATCACTACAAAGTAAAATGTGAATATATTATTTCACTAACAAACGAAGAGTTCCTGAGATTTTCGTTATCAGAATGACTCCCTGCGAAGTCCTAATTGAAAAACAACCCGCTGCGAAATGCGCAATCTCCCAGCAATTTTTGACACTTGTCAAAATGGTTTTATTTACATACATTTTCACTTTATTGTGAATTTTTAAGAATGAATTCACCATATTTACTCGAAACCATCCTTCAGCCGTTTCAACCTCCTCACTACCAAATTGTCCAGATTCAATAAATTCGGCCTTTGAAATAAAGATTGAAAACTGTTTAGATGCTATCATGTCATTTCCAAATGGTTCTGTCGGCGGAATAAATGGCATAACGCCACAACATTTGAAAGATTTGAACTGCCTGTCTGCTGGAGATGCAGGTTGGACATTAAAACACAGGACAGGTTGGAAATTACATGACATAACCAAATTGTGCATTTTTTTCTTTAAGGGTGATGGTTTCAAGTCATTTTTATTTGGAGCTCGACCTCAATAAGAATGACGGCGGAGTTCGTCCTATTGCTATAGGCTCCACATTCCGCAGGCTAGCTTCAAACCTAGTCTGTAGAAATATTTCTTCAAAATTAACTCCGCTTTTTCAACCTGTACAGTTAGGATTTGGTAGCAGGGAGGTTGTGAAGCTGCAATACATGCCGTTCGTACTTTTCTATCAACTGATAGCGAAGCTGACGTGCTGCTCAAGGTAAACGTTCTGCCTTGCTGAACGAAGCCTATATTCATTTACTGGAAGTTTTTAACTATATTTGGCAATGTTATAGATCTCACTCTAATTTACCATGACAATCAAATACCTTCGGAGGTTGGCGTTCAGCAAGGTGATCTTCTAGGACCTCGCTTTTGGCTCTTTTTAGCATAGGAATCTACCTCATAATATTAAATTTAAATTCAAAACTAAATATCTGGTACCTAGATGATGGTACTTTAGGAGGAAAATAAGACACAGTTAAAAGAGACTTTACCCGAACCATACATCATTTTTCGAAACTAAATTTACAACTAAATTTTGACAAATGCGAGTTATATATATCGCATAAACTCAACGATACTGATCGGAAGAATTTTACTCAGCAATTTACTGAAATTGCCCCAGAAATTAAAGTTGTAGAAAAAAAGTCACTTTTCCTTCTAGGGGCACCTTTACTCGAGGATAGCATTGGCCCTATTTTGGAGAAAAAAAAACAAAATTCCTCCGGATAATATCAGCAGATTGGGCTTTCTGAATTCTCATATCGCATATACCATCTTAAAGTATTGTCTTTTCGTTCCAAATTTTACGTATATCTTAAGAGCTTGCCTAATCTGGAAGTATACACAACATTTAGAAAACCTAGATGCCACCCTCAAAAATTCTTTAATAAAAATTCTAAATTTGAACCACTTTAATACCGTCTGGACTCAAGCTTATTTGCCAATTAGATTGGCCCCCGACGTGCGTAAACAAAAACGAAAAAAATTAGAAAAACTAGTCATCATCATCTATGAATGATTCAGTAAATCAGTTTGCCGAAAAGAAAACAAGGAAAGTGTAGATATATATAATTTGAATTGTTTGTATAAATCTTGGAAAAACTGACAGATAGAGTAATATATGTTTCACACTCCACTGTTCCACTGCCCCTAATATTTATTATTTTGTTTAGTATGTATAAATCAAAGTCGCTATTTTTGTGTCTGTCTGCCCGTCTGTGTAGGTATCTAGAAACTACACAACAGATTAGAGTCTGATTAGAGAGTGTTTCAACGAGAAGGTTAGCAGCTATAACAATCGTACCAGGGCGATGCCGGAACGGGCAGCTAGTTATAATTGTAATTTTGTGTGATGTAAATTAGTTTTTTCTCAATAAACTAATTTGAATTTGAATCCTGTGAACAAGGTATTAGGGACTAATTTGAATTTGAATCCTGTGTACAAGGTATTACAAAGTGAAGGGGTTGGAAGAGGGGTGTAGAGTCATCTTTATGGGACTCAGAAACTTCCTGCAATATTTTTTTAAACCAACACCCATTTTTTTCACCCATGTTTATTCAGAGATAAATACTTACTTATACTAATTATGTATTATTTATTACTTGAATTGTATAATAAGTATTGTGTATTACTTGAAGGGGTGTCGATAAAAAATCGTGATTGGCGACTGGTCGACATTTATAAATGCTACTTCAGAAGGAAAGCGATTTACTTTGATCAGGCTCTGCAGGACCAATTTAGGCTATAGGCCAATTCAAACTTCTTGTGAAGTTAGCTACAAGCTACGAAATCAAATCCTTGCGCAGCTCTTATGTGAGCTTCAGTCAGGATTGCGCAGCTTGTACTGATTTGTAATTTAACAACCGGTAAGGTTTGATTCCAGCTATATAATATATTTTTTTCATCACATCTATTCGAAAAGGACTACTTGGTTCGCCTTTAAGTGCGCCCAAAGGTGGTGTTTTCTATAAGGAACTTTGTAAGTGCGACGGAATTATCTTTGCCGCGCACTTTTTGAATTTGGAAGTATTTGTAATGTTAGTGTTCAGCGCCAAGAAAATGAATGAAAATAATGTACTTAAATATAAGTTTTAATTTGTTTTATTATTAGATACCATTTAATTTCAATTTAGTTGTTACTCTACGTTTTATTAAATGATAATATTGTATTAAAATATGAGGCGCCTTTTGTTTTCTCATAGAGGTGATGAAAAGTAGAGTGTACCACTCGGGCGCAAAATATATTTTTGGCTCGGGCGACGTACTTTGAATCCCTCGCTACGTTCAGGATTCTACTCTAGAATCCCTCACTTCGCTCTGGATTCAAAAAAGCGCCCTCGCTGTAGAAATATTATTTGGCTCCCAAATGATACAATCTACTATTGCCTATACTTTGGTACATACGATTTTTGCTAGTCAATTCCAATAAGGCGTTTTAGGCTAGGTACTTCATAATAACTTTTGGGCGACTTGAAACTTGTAAGAGCTGGGAATACTGCAGTCTATGGCTATTTTCAGATTGATAAGTAATATGTAACGAGCCGTGGTCGGCTAGTGGTAGTAACACCCGCCTTATAATCCTGAGATCGTTGATACAAATCCCGGTCCCGCACCAACGAATTCTTTGGAACTTACTCCTATGTAGGTACGGAATTTCATGCGACTGGTTTTTTGGTAAAAGAAAACATTGTGAAGTAACCTGCCTATGTTCGTAGAAGAATTTCAATGGCGTATGTAATCAATGTTGCCAACATTCCGTGGAAAGAAGTATTCTAAAACTAAAATACATAAAACCAGAAATGACACACTACAACACGCTCTACTTCTCAAATTTAAATGGGTAGGACATATGATTAAGTACAAAGAAAGAAGATGGTCACTGGAAGCAACGAAATGGCTGGGCTGGGAAAAAGAAACCAAGACAGACCACGTAAAAGATGGACCGACGACATAACTGAAATTGCATGAAAAACCTGGGTGACGACTGATCAAGACAGAGAGGGTTGGGGGTTGGCTTTTACCCAAAAGGGTATAAGTGGTAAGGGTACCCATACATGAAGAAAATTAGCAAAATTAGAAATAAAATACTTAATAAACTTTTTTTTAAACTAAATTTATATAGTTTACACTTCACACACATTTGTAACGTATAATTGTATGTAGAAAATAAAGATTTTTTTTTGTTTTTTATTTATTATGTGAATCAATCAACCAGCACAGGGCTAGCGGGGTAGATATGGTCCAATCCCCATCGTGGGTAGGCCTATGTTCAGCAGTGGATTATTAAAAGGCCGGTACTAGTAAGTAAGTAAGACTTATCCGGTAATCGAATATCAATCTGAATCTAAAAGTGAATCATTTTGCGACCTTGTTGTCTTACAAATGCTTATATGGCATGAATGGCACACACTATTCAAAGGTGAAGTTCCATTATCTATATTATATGATACCTAGATCTAGAATAGGATGTTCCTTCATATAGAATAATGACGAATCTCCGATAAGGCTGACTATCGGTTTTAATGAACTTTTACCCGACTCAATTGATAATTACTGAAATATAAAGAGAACGATCAGACGCAGTGATTTATATCGAAAGCATTCTATTGAAACGGTGCAACGGACAATAAAATAAAAATGTCTTTCCTCGGCAAAGAATACAAATTCGAGCGTCAGGAGAAATTTGACAAATTCTTAAAAGCTGCAGGTAAGTAAGCTTATTACGAGCCTTTAGTATTTGAAGTAATACTCTAGTCAATCTGTCGTTCCCTAATCATATCTTATGAGTTACCTAAATTTGACCTACTTCCCGGTTTTTGTTTGACCTGAAATTTTTACGTAACAATACGATACTATGTGACATGGAAAAGCGAATCCGAACGTCAGAGGGCGTACACAATAAGGCCCCTGATCTGGTGATGGGGCCGAAAGGTGGCCATAGGAACTCTGTAATTAAACGACGCATTACATGCACAGGTTTATGTATGTCTTAATGCATTTTTTGGCGTCGGCGATTTTTGGTTGGAGCCAATTTGATATCACAATATTTATTAGCCAATTTCGACAATATTTGGGGAGATCGTTCATTATCGAAATCCTAAGAAAATTTCCGGTTATGAAGCAAAACAGTTTAGAGCTAGTCTTGTGTCGCGAGTTCTACTATTCGGAGAACAAAGAACAGAGTTTATCGGAAGCTGACCAAAAAAATCAATCCTGTTTCAGGTCTTCCAGACGAGCAGGCGGCCGCGTTGGCAGAGTACAAGCCTTCCCTGAAGATTACGAAAGATGGAGACACGTACACCGTGTACACCACCACTCCTGAGAAGACCAAAGATACCAAGTTCAAGTCTGGGGTGGAATTTGACGAAATAGTCCGCGATAAAATTCCAGTAATAACATTTGAATTAAAATTAGGGCAGACGCACCAGTTGTAGCCATCGTTCTTGGCCACTTTGAATCTTAATGATTGTATAGATATAGGTAGACTATTTAAATGTTAAAATATTATTTTTAAGAAATTTTCAAACTTTGTCATTTACCAAAACCGGCCAAAACCAACGTGATTTTTGCATGGGTATAAGTACCTAGTAGATTGAAGAGCTGGTAAGGGCTACTTTGTTTTATTCTATGTAGAAAGATAAAAGAAAAGAACCGACTTCAATCGTGTACAAAGTTTGAATAGTTTGCTCGTTTGCTTAAATATGAATCTGATCATAATTTTCTGAATATTTTTGATTTTTCTAGAACAGCTCAGCCGAATTCCATAAAATTTATATACCTATATACCCTATCGAACTAAAAAGAAATTAAATGGCAAAAATATCGATGAGCACACACAAAAAAATAAAAAATAAATATAGCTGTGGTGATCTAGAGGTAGTGATACCCGCCTTACAATCGTGAGGTCGTGGGTTCAAATCCTCGGTCCCGTACCAATGGGTTCTTTGGAATTTATGTACGGAATTTCACACCACTGGCTTTTCGGTGAAGGAAAACATCGTGAGGCAACCTGCATACGTCCGTAGAAGAAATTCGATGGCGTATGTGAATCCACCAACCCGCACTGGGCCAGCGTGGTGGATATGGCCCAAACACCCTTCGTGGGTAGGCCTACGTCCTGCAGTGGACTATTAAAAAGGCTGGTACAGTACAGTACAGTATACACAAAAAAAATGCAAAGGTACAGACGAACGTAAAACCTCCTTCTTTATGGAAGACAGTTAAAAAGTTCAGCGTGTTATTTTTTCTAAGAAAGCCATTGTAATTTCCACAGATTAAATCCACGTACACAGTGGATGGGAACACCATCAAGCAGACCGTAGTGACTGACAAAGGCACCGGCATTTTCCTCAGAGAATACAACGGCGATGAACTTGTTGTGGTGAGTAATCACAGAACAGAAGAACTAGCTAGGTATAGGCCGAATCATACTAGTTAGCAGATGTGAAGTACAACACCTAGATAACTACAAGCTGCGCGAAACCCAACCAACGCGCAGTTTTATGTGATCTTCATTCGCGAAATCCAGTCCTCGTCCAGAGTTTCAAGTGGGAGTTTTGCAAATCAAATCGAATTACTTTTACTTACGTCGCGTTGACCGAGCGCGCCGTGCACACACGCGAGTAAATTGACACACACGCTTAAATTAGCCAATCACAGACGTTGCCGCGCTCATGTTCGATCGGTTTGGCGCTCGTTACATTACCGTAAAAAATACTCACACTTAGTTATTCAGTTTTCTGTACGTGACACAAGATGGCGCTGTGCCATTTCCATAGAAATCACATCAAACGTTAACGCAATCGAGCTTGAGCGAAAATCTCCCACTTAGCCCTCAGATGCTATGTGAGCTTGTCAAAATTGAATATTGCGCAGCTTGTAGCTAACTTCACATCCGCCAACTTGTGTGTTTCGGCCTTCTTTAACTACTTCTTTTTTAATCTACTTAGTATTCCTCCACTAGAGTATGTGCAAAAAGAGAACCGTTGTGGCGTTACTATGTACTAACAATAAGATTTTACTCAGCAGCCAAGGTACGTCTATACTTGGTAGACGCGAGTACTGATCAAAACCGAATTGGTGTCTACCAAGTATTGTATTTAGTATTGTACTAGCAATGACAGAGCAGTATTGTCATTTGTCAACGTAACAAAATTAAATCTATGTTTTGAATTAATATTTAGTGTATTTCCGCTATCTTGTTGTAGGCAAATAAGTTTAAGGGCATTAAGTGCATTAAGGAAAATTATGAAAAAAAAAAAGACCTCGAAGAGTCAACACGTCCTGAAGATGCCTCGTTGAGAGGCGAAACACGTGTCGAACAGAGTGTAGTGCAGTGAGAATAAGGGTGTTATTTACTTGTTGTGAAGTGTTTTCAATATTTTGTCATATTATTTTTAAAAGAATTTTATAATATTTTTTTGTTGTTAACGGATTATTATTGTACTATTTTTGAAAATATATAATAGAGTGTAGTGAAAATAAGTGATATTTATTATTATTTTCTCTATTTTGTAAAATTAAGTTTTTAAATGTATAATTATTGTAATATTAGTAATTGTTTGTATTTTTTTTTTCATAAATTTCCTTAATGCACTTAATGCCCTTAAACTTATTTGCCTACAACAAGATAGCGGAAATACACTAAATATTAATTCAAAACATAGATTTGAAGATGAATTTCCGCAAAGTAACGCCTGATTCAATCAAGTAACAAAATTAGTAACGGGTGACCTCACCTACGACGATTCTCTTTTTGCACAAACTCTACTTAAAAAAATATTTGAGCCATATAACGTTCAATGCTGAACATAAGCCTCCCCTGTAGATCTCCGCAATAAGACCGGTCGGCGGTTTGTATCCAGCGCGATCCTTAGGTCTTGATTTGTTTATCCGTGTGAGGACGTGCTCTGCGCTTGCAGAGATTTATTTTTAATTTTTATTTCTACTGAAACAGTGCAACGGATTAATAAAATAAAAATATTATTCTTCGGCAAATATTACACAGGCAGGAGACGTTTGAAAAAGCCGTGGTGGTCTAGTGGTAGTGACACCCGCCTTAAAAACGTGAGGTCGTGGGTTCAAATCCCGGGCAATGAGTTCTTTGGAATTTATGTACGGAATTTAACACCACTAGCTTTTCGGTGAAGGAAAACATCGTGAGGCAACCTGCATATGTCAGTAGAAGATATTCGATGGCGTATGTGAATCCACCAACCCGCACTGGGCCAGCGTGGTGGATATGGCCCAAACACCCTTCGTGGGTAGGCTTACGTCCTGCAGTGGACTATTAAAAAAAGGCTGATACAGTACAGACGTTTGACGAATTCTTTAAAGTGCAGGTAAGTAAGTAATTAATACCGGTAGTTACGTGGTTCACTCACAGAACTTTTCGACCCCAGCAGTCGTCAATACTCCGTGCTATGTGACCTGCCCACTACCATTTAAACTTGCCAATCCACTGGGCTAAATATATCGGTAAATTTGGATCTCCTACGGATCTCATAATTCGATCTTGCAGAGAGACTTCAACCATAAAACTCTAAATAGCAAGTTGGGCTACTACGAACTTACTAATAAGGCACCATCCATAGATCCATAGTAAGAAACCACATAAAATTATTAAAGTGCGTGACCGGTTTCTCAGTCCTATCTCCTTGAGTTAAATAAAAACAGCCATTCAAAAATGTTTTATTTGATGTGTGCAGGAACAGAATCATCAGACCAGCATTTCGCTGGTGTTTATTTGGCTCAAATAAGCATTGCCATTCAGCGTGGCAATGCTGCCAGCACGTTGGGCACGCTGCCAACTGGCAGTGGGCTTGAGCATATAGATTATCTTTAGACCTTCAAGGGTCTGTGGATAATACAATTGCTTTTTATGTAGTAGTAGTTCAAGTTGTTTTAGCTTATGTAGGTAAGTAGTGTTGTATATTGATGTAGTTAATAATTGATATATTAACTACATCAAAATACAAAATGTTAAAATAAAAAATGGAACAGAATTATCTTTAGTTGGCGTAATTTTGGCAACCTTGGTTCCGGTATGAAATATGCACCTAGCTCTTCCATTTGTTTTTTTTTCCGGTTCCGTAGTGTGAAGCTTTATTTTTTTAGTTATTTATTCTTTTTCTTTTTTTCAGACTCTCTCATCCCCGAAGTTCGACGTTATCGCCAAAAGATGGTACAAAGCTTAAATTAGTGTTTATAGGATGGTCTAATTAGAGCCAAGATATTTAAATTATCAAAATTTTAAAATAAACCATTTGAATAAATTCTATCTTTCCAAAAACAAACATACTCGTAATTACTTACATATTAGACTTGTAATCTGTTACATATTATACAATTCTAAGATCCCGCTATAAAATGCCCTTCGCCGAGCTGGTTAGTGAATGAAAAGTATTTTATATTCAACTAAATATAAAAAGCAAATGTGTCGTCTAAAAATGTCGGTCCAGAAAATGATTAATTAATTTTTTTTAAGTGATAACTTCTTTAGCGGCTTCGTGCACTTTTTGGGATGGGTAAAAACTAAAAATATTAAACTCGTATCAGGACACGTGACCTGACCGAAAATTTGTAGGACGGAGCAAGTTTTCTCTTCTGGCAGCACTCCCGGAGTGCAAACCGTTTGGTTTTTAAACATTTCACTAGTTTGGTTATGAGACAAATTTCATACCAATTGAAACTATGATGCCAATAGAATATGCAAACATTAGGTGGACTATATTTTTCCAGTCACAACTCTTGGGTAGGAGGTATAAATAGCTAAATCGATAGTAATACGAACTACTAGTAATTCGCACCGGTGGCACCGGTCTGGTTAATGAAATCAAGTAAAATTAAACTAAAGATGAGCCTATAGAAAATTGCCAAACACGCTAGGTACCTTACCCCCGAATTCCAGGCTTTTCAGTTTGGATGCGACTATCTTATTTTACCCGATTAGGCGCACGGTTCGTCTTTCAATCGAACACAGAGCTTCGAGCTGGTATTTAACTAAACCCAGGGCTGAACTCAGGTGGCTACAGTACTCCAAACACGATCTGATTTGAGCATGGTATTAATTAAAAAGCTGTCCCGGAGTGAAATACATTTTAACCTCTTAAAATGCCAAGCTTTCCCCCATTAGTTAGCATTAGACTCCAGATAAGCACCAGAGTGCGACGTGGGGGAGAGAGTAAGGCCTATAAGTTCTAAGTGACAAAAACAGGCTTGCGTTTTGTTAGCATTAAATTGACAAAAATTTAATTGCCCTATTCGGAATAAAACGAATGACTGAAAGGCAAGGAAAGCTCATCTTGGATGTGTTCTGATATCTGATTTGCACTGGGTCAGTTACTGACTCCGAATTCAATATGGGAAGTGTCTTATTTTTCAGTGTTATTTATAACTAGCTGTCCATCTCGGCTTCGCCCGGGTACGATTGTTATTGCTGCAAACCTTTTCGTTGAAACACTCTACTGGATGAAAACCGCATCTGAATTTGAAGTGTAAGTAGTTTGGAAGACTTAAGCGCATACACCGACGAGACGACAGACACACGAAAATAGTGGCTTAAGGCTTTGCTTTACATAATAATTATGTTGGAAGTGTCGGAACACAGGCAAAGAAGACACATGACCGATGATGGTTTTAACGTGATGTTGTGGTAACGTGATGATCATGTGGTGAACGTCTATGTCAGCGAGTCACTTTCATTTATTTAAACTTGGAACTTGTACTCCTCAAGCCCTTAAACTAAGGGATAAAAGAGTGTACCTTCCGCTTATGCTAGAGTCTGAAAATGTACTGCTTGTTCTAGGATACGTAATTTAGGATTTTAAATATATCACCCCCGATCCTTTAAAGTTTTTACGGGGCCAAATTTTGACTCTATCGGTCTGAAAATTTATATAAATACTCCTAGTTATAAATAGTACAATGCGCATATAAAATCTTGACATGAAAATGATATTTATGGAAACACTCCTAGCTATAAAATACGGTTAAAAGGATTTTTAGGTAAATCACCTCCCAAACCCTAAAATTAGGGTATAGAAGTTTTTATGAGTCTTTAACAAAACTGTTGATGCCATTACAAATTTTGACTAAGGTTTAGAGTTTGTGAAGTTAGGGCTTGTAGAGTCAGGCCGCGTAGTCAGAAGCTAGTCTCTACCTACATAAGATCTGATAACTTTTTGACAGTGCGAGGCCATATTATGGCCGTATTATGGCCACGTGTTGTCAAAATTTTATGTGAAAAGGTTTTTGGTTCGATAAGTATTGTATACTTTGTGACACATAACAATAAATGTTACATCATACTGTAATGTAGGTACTGTAATGATGCAACATGAATGACAAGTAAAATTGTACGAACTTACATGTCATAGACATACCTACCTACTAATATTTCTTGTATCGAAAGTGATAGCACTTTAAAGGTGCTTCTGCTTTCGAGCAATTTCTGGCAACTGCACGTGCAACGGTTGATACAGTGCAACTGTGGCTGACTTCATTTGTTTTGGCCTCAGCTGCAGTTGCAGTTGCCAGCTCGGTTCCAAATGGCACCACAACGGTAATCTTAAACGTAAGCTACTATCTTCCAAAATTTTATTGCTAAGATATCTCTGATAACGATCGAGTCAATATAAAGGTTGGTATGAAGAACATCTACAGTTTCGTGTGCAAAGTTACTGGTAGCTGGAGAAATGGCTTTCTTGGGAAAGGAATACAAGTTCGTGAAGCAGGAGAACTATGACGGCTTTTTAAAAGCTACCGGTGAGTCTTTTGCTTGAGGTATTTTGGCTTACCTACTTAGGTATGGACTTCTTTCTACACAGTTCGTTAGGAAGAAGGTTGAGAAGTGTGCTTGAGTCTGTGAAATAGTTGTTTATTATGCTGGAGAATCGAGATAATTTGCAAGTGATAATTTCTGTGAAATAAACAAACGAAATGCCTACTCACGAATAGTCCATCAGAGAAATAACTGTCAGACAACAGTTGCGGGAGTCGTTTACTGCACAAAACCCAACCAATGCACAGCTGTACTGTATGTGAACTTCGGTCTGGATTGAAAATTGCGCAGTCCGTAGCTAACTTCACATCCGCCAACTAGTATGATTCGGTTTATACCTACAAGCTGGGATATAATTTCGACCAAGTAAGTATTGGTTGAAGAACAATGAGTAGATACATAAATCAAGTGACAGGAATAATATCTACATTATAAACATTGCCGCAACGGTCGTTCGATATGTATGCAGTTATGATTTGATTTTGATAGTTTAGATAGTTAAGATTATCCAGAAAAATAAAACGCACTCTCCCGTGCACCCAGGTACATAACTACGTAAATTTTTTTGTCTTATCATCATATTTTAACCATAATCGAAACATTTTTTAACTATATTTACCTACTTCTAGGTTGATAGGTTGGTTGGCACCTACCTGCTACTGTTACTTGTCTCCATAAGGTTGATTTTCTTGAAAGTTTACGTCTGATGCCATCAGCCCATAATGTCTATAAGTTTCCGCTGTAAAACAATATCGTAACGAAAACAAATTGGGAACTGTTAACCACATTGTTTAAAAAATTCGCTGTTACCCCCAGGTATACCTGAAGCACAACTCCCTGCCTTCCTGGATTCGAAGCCAGTGGTGAAGGTGGTGAAGGATGGAGACACCTACATCTACACCTCCGTCTCTCAGATGAGCAATCGGGAGGTCAAGTTCACCCCTGGAGTAGAGATCGAGGACTTACTCGAAGGCAAGGTTCCGGTGAGTTGAGATCCGTATTGAATAAGCTGTCAAATCAAACTATAGGCTGAATTAAACTTCTTGGCGGCTGTGAAGTTAGTTACATGCTGCGCAAAACCCAATTCTGACTGAAACTCACATAGCTTCTGCGCGAGGATTGGATTACGCGAAGCTTGTAGCATTTGTAGCTAACTTCTTATAGGCAAAAATAAGTTTTATTCGGCATATAGCCAAAATAAAAGCAGAAGTAGCGCTTTCAGCGTATACTCTATAAAATTTAAGTTGATCTCTGCGACACTGACATTGACATAGAAGATTGACATTTTTAGTGTTGAGATAGTGGTGTAAAAATCTTTTTTTGAATTGTTTCAACTTTGTAGTTGTAATGAAATCGAATGAGTAGTTGAAGGTGAGAAATTGAATTTTATTTACTTACTATTATTTAAGATCAAGTATGTACACATGTAAATAATGTTATGATATTAATTAAATACTCACAATAATAAAACGATAGTATTTATCGACGTTTTTCACTATTATCGATGCTAATGTAACATATAATTGGGTTTAATTTAATTACACATGTAAAAAATGTTATGATATTAAAATATACAATAAAATTAATGATAAATTAAGTTTTATTTAAAATATTGTTAGTATAAACTATCATTATTTTAAATAAAACTCTATCTAAAACTCTGTGGTCACGATCATTCGTCGCCCATCACTAATCGGCATGCCCACAAAGTATGACATTGAGAGGTACTGTCTGTACTATTAAGAAATTCAGTACTTCATAGGCGTGATTTTTCTGACAGCTGTCGCAGAGATCAAGTAAAATTTTATAGAGTATAGTTTATTTAACTAGATGTTTCTTAATGATCACTATAGGATCACTAAGCCGTGGTGATCTAGTGGTAGTGAAGTGACACCAACCTTACAATCTTGAGGTCGTGGGTTCAATGAGTTCTTTGGAATTAATGTACGGAATTTCACGGCTTTTCGGTGAAGGAAAACATCGTGACTATCGCGAGGCAACCCACATACGTCCGTAGAAGAAATTCAATGGCATATGTGTATCCACCAACCCGCACTGGTCCAGCCGTGGTGGATATGGCCTAATCACTCTTCGTGGTTAGGCCTACGTCCTGCAGTGGACTATTAAAAAAGGCTAGTACAGTAACAGTACTATAGGTATAATTATACAAACTTCATTACATTTTTGAAAACAATTTTCTATGTGTGACTCTTTGATTGTACTGTACTGTACGTGGGTGTAAGGTAAGAGTGTAAGGGTGACCTACCCATGTAAGGTGAAATTCATATTTTTTTTTGTTAAATTTATTCTTCAGCAATTTGCTTGTTTTCTTCAATTTTTTGTACGCGTAATGATGTTCCTGTCAATATGATCAATCAATGCCAGAAGACCATGTTTTTTGCATTTTTTGTAGAAAGTATGTGTGTAAAAGAGTAGAAGGTTTTCAAGTTGTCAGGAATATTATTTTTGTGTGTTTTCAGGTCAAATCGACGTACACAGTCGATGGCAACGTTATCACTCAAGTAGTGAAGACTGACAAGGGTATTGCCACCTTCAAGAGAGAATTCAACGGAGACGAACTTGTCTTGGTAAATATTTAACATTTTTTTAACTTCTAAAGAATAAAATCAACGCGGTAATGCGGTCAGTGTTTCGGGGACCTTTGTCCCGGGAACAATTAGGAGCGGGCTATTTGACTGAGCCTGTTAATGATTTTATTTGTTTTGTGAAAGAAAAAGATAGAAAAACTATTAACTTACTTACTTACAAACGGTTTTACCTAGGTACTAGAACCTAAAAAATAAAAAGGTAGGTAAACCAACGCCTCACGATTTTATTTTGGTTATGCGTTGCGTCAACGACATGCTCAATTGCTCATATTAATTGACCGAAGCTAAGCGAAGGTATCTGCTTTAAAACGACGATTTCGCTTTTGTCTCTCCGGATTTTGATATTCTTCTACAGATTGCATTTTTCAACGAATCTCGACGAAACTTAGTACACAGATTTTAAATATTAATGTTTTTGTCATCGAAGATTTTGCTTGGGGGAGTATTTTCCTCATAAAGGAGGAGGGGTGACATCCACAAGTGGTATATTATTCAGAGAAAAATCGAACTATCAGATGATATATACATCATTTGAAAGCTTGTTATATGGGCTTCCCAAAAATATTTAATTTAGATTTTTTCACCCCTCCAATTTTTTTTAAATGCGGAAAATAAATTATATGAAAAATAACAATACAGCTTATTATTTTTTCTAGTTTTACCAATAATAAAGTGCTTCTATCGTTATTTTACTTGCATTCGTAGCTGATTCTTCTACAATCATCTCTTAATTTGCTAAAATTATAACCTACCAGTGTGACCAGTTAGTAGGTACAATGTGACAAAAATTACTTAAAAAGTGTGTCTAATTGGTAAAAATGCTTTTATTTAACAATTTGGAGGTTACTTAATCAGGGCTGCTAGAGATAAACTACCTATTGGGCGAAATATGTTTAATTTTTCTAATAAATTCAAAATTAATTTTAAAAAAATTGGAGGGAATTGAAGAAAAAAATTTTCTTTTTTGTTTTTAACTGTTGTAATAGACTCAGAAAAATATGAAGTTTCTCAAAATGTAACGCGACAGACAGACAAAACTCTTTATTTACAACCACAATATGAAAAATAAACACTATTTACACATATACGACAAAAAATATGATTATAAAGTGGCGGCCTTATCCCCATGGCGATTTCTTCCAGGCAACGAGTGTTGTGGTTAGAATTTTTGATTATTATTATACCAGCCTCCATACATTTTGTAGACATGTCCATTGCTAACGCATTATTTATTAGCTGATTTCGATAATATTTGGCATGATCACTTAGTATCTAAATCCTAATAATATTTGCGTGTACGAACCAAATCGGTCAAAAACGAGACGAGATTTAGGCGTATGAAGATCCAATAAAATAGTTATAATATTAGGACTAATATTAGGGGACATCTTACCCCAAATTAAGCAAAGCTATGCTATGTGTAAAGCTAAGCTGTGATAATATGGCTGTCAGAGACTCATATACTACTTATACCTACATATTTTTTCAAATACATACTTATATAGTACCAAAATAACACCCAGACACAGAGCAAACACCAATGTTCATCACATAAAAGCTTGCCCTGGGTGGGGATCGAATCCACGCCTCTTTAATCCAGAAGTCAAGTTCACTAACCAGTGAGCCACCGGGGCAGTCGTGCCGAGTTGTGCCGCGAGGTCTACTGTTCGGAGAACTAATACTTTTTAGACTACTATGTAGGTGTTAATTGCTTCTTCCTTTACAGACGCTGACTGCGGATCTTTTCGACGGCGTCGCAAAGAGATTTTACAAAGCCTAAGACGAATAACGTTATTCTATTTATTTTTACATAATAAGAACAAATAAATGATTATTTTCATTTTTGTATAAACTCGCAGTGTTATTTAATATCCCCAAATAGTATCTACTATCTATAACACTTTTAAGTTTGACAGCTGTCAAACTTAAAAGTGATTTATCTCGGTAATTATCAATTCTAGACTACTGCTGTCTTCACAAAAGTGATAGAGCTAGGGATGCAACATCGCTCATAAAAAACATCGATATTGAAACATCGATATTTTAAAAATTTAAACATCGATGTTAAAAACATCGATGACTATGAACGATACATCGATGTTTTTTCGATGTTTTTAGGATTATGTAAGTCATTGCTTTAAATATGGAAGATAAATCGTTTTGTCAATACAATATGAAGTTTTGTGTGTTGTGCAAGCAATCTTAAAGCTATTTAAAAGATAGGTATCTTTGTAAACGATATATTGGTGTTTAAAATTGGATATGAATGACAGAAAAGATAAGAAAGTTGAATTAATGCTGTAGATTTTTTTTTTTTTTTTTTTTATTTCAAATAGGTTTGCGTTTGACTACACACTGCCTGATGTAAAGCAGATATGCGGTCTAGGATGTAGCACGCTTACCTAGAAAATACCTATTTACTCGAGATTTGAAGACACCTACATTGTACTTTAACGGAAAGACAGACTTAGGCAAAGCGTTCCACATTCTGGCAGTTCGTATGAGGAATGTGGACTCAAAACGCTTTGTTCTTACGCGTGGGATGTCCACCATAAAAGGGTGGCGCTTTGGTCGCGTCTGTCTAGCCGTACGATAGAAGAAAGGGGCAGGTGGGACCAGATCGTGCAACTCCTGGGCGCACTCACCGAAGTGTATCCGATAGTAGGCAGACAGACACGCCACCCTACGTCGATGCTCAAGACTTTGCAGCTTCGACTCAGTCAAGGTTTCGTTGCCTATCAGCCTCCTGGCTCGCCTTTCAATGGACTCCAAAGCCTCCAACTGGTATTTGGCAGAGCCATCCCAAAGGTGAGAGCAGTATTCCATGCAAGACCTGACTTGCGCTTTATAAAGACTAAGCAGTTGCTCAGGTGTGAAATACCGTCTCACCTTAGAGAGAACACCAAGTTTTTTTGAGGCTAATTGGGCTTTTGACTCTATATAAGAGCCAAAGTTGAGAGTCGATGATAGCGTAACGCCTAATAGTTCCAGACTGTTAGTTACCGGAACGGATACACCACGGAAAGCAGGAGACAGTTGGAAGGGCCTCTTTTTGGCCGAAAACAAACAGCTTTGCGTTTTCGTGGCATTAAACTTGACCAGGTTAGCATCACCCCAGTCAGATACCGCCTCCAGACTCAAGTTGAGCCGTTCGACCATAGCCTCTCTGAGTGACTCGATCTGTGCCCCGCTCGTTTTTGCTTCGGATGTGTAGCTCTCCATGACTGTACTGTCGTCTGCGTACCCAAAAATACCAGGCTTTAGCAAGTCGTTAATATGCAGTAGGAAAAGCGTCGCAGAGAGCACTGACCCTTGAGGAACACCGGCATTGATATCCATTTGGTCTGACGAGAAACCATCTACAACCACTCGTATCGACCGATTCCTCAAGAAATCTGATATCCATGCGCAGAAATCAGCAGGCAGGCCGTAAGACGGAAGCTTGCCAATAAGGCTCTCATGCCAGACCCTGTCAAAAGCTTTCGAGATGTCCAAGGAGACAGCCAGCGCCTCCCCGTGCTTCTCAATGACCTCACTCCAAATGTGTGTGGCGTACGCCAGAAGGTCCCCAGTAGATCGGTTTCGGCGAAAGCCGTACTGGCGGTCACTGAGTAGGTCATTTGCTTCCAGGTAGGCCAGGAGCCTGTTGTTAAGAACACGTTCCATACTCTTGCAAAGTATGGACGTGATCGAAATCGGTCTGTAATTGGCAGGGTCAGCACGGCTACCTTTTTTGGGTACAGGCTGCACGTTAGCAAGCTTCCAAGATTTGGGCACTTGACCCGTCTTCAGAGAGAGGCGAAAGAGGCGGGTTAACACAGGCGACAGCTCAGGCGCACAAGTCCTTAGTACAATAGCTGGAATACCATCTGGGCCACTGGCCTTGTTCACATCTAGACTGCGGAGAACTTTGAGAACCTCCTTTTGCCGGATATGTATTTCACACATTGAGGTGCCACAGTTTGGCAAAGTTGGAGGTCTCGCACTACCGGGGTCCAGACGCGAAGACTCCGCAAATTGAGATGCAAATAAATTTGCCTTCTCAACCGCGGTATGAGCCAGCGAACCATTGGGTTTCAGCAACGGAGGCAATGAAGGGCGGCAGAAGTTCGCTTCGACTGATTTAGCTAGGGACCAGAATGCCTTGCTACCCGCAGGGTAAGAAGCAAGCTTATTCCCTATTCGACTAATATGCTCAAAGCGAGCCCTCCGCATAACCTTTTTGCAGGACTTAGCAGCCTTATTGTAAGTCTTCTTCCTCAGATGTATGTCCTTCGTCTTACGGTTACGAGCATCGACCCAAGCCAGGTAAGCCTGATGCTTTTGCGCTTCGGCGCGTCCACATTCAGGCCCAAACCAGGGCCGAGCTTTATTGGACAGAGGCACGTCCGAAAATGGGATGAAGTATTCCATGGCGGTACGAAGCACGTCTGTCACGGCATCCGCGCACGAAGAAGGATCATCAGAAGAGAAGCACACAGGCTGCCAAGGATAAGACGCAAAGAAACACCGCATCTCATCCCAATCTGCCAACTTGTACCGCCACACCCGCCGTGACCCTTTTGGACTGGGGTCTGAAGGGGAGTAGACGGATACGGATTTCACCAGACAGTGATCAGATGTACCTAACGGAGAGGAAATCGCCACTGAATATCGGTCTGGATCAGTTGTTAGCAGAAGGTCCAAGCAGTAGGCCGTATGCGAGTCAACATCAGGTACCCGTGTGGCGCCATGAACCAGCTGGGTAAGACCTAGCGTCAAAGCTAGCTTGCGCGTTTCAAGCCCAGCATGGTTTGTGTCCAGGTATGGGTGAAGCCACTCCTTATGATGGCCATTAAAGTCCCCCAGGATCACTAATTGGGCCGAAGGGTAACTGAGCTGAGCAGCATCCGCCACCTCACTGAGGTAATCAGTAAGTCTAGTTGCCTCCCGGTCTCCGCTATGCGATCGGTATACACAGGCATAGACAATCTTCTCTATGCCAGTGTCCGCCAGAGCCCAGAGCACTGAAAAAGAAGGGTCTTCAAACCTTCGAAGACGCAGAAAGCAAATGTCATCCCGGGCGTAAACGCATACACCCGCACGTGGTTTGAAAAGATGCTCCAGAGAATACCCTGGGTAAGAAAGATACGACACATCGGATGGACCAGCAATCTGCGTCTCCGTGAGAAACAATAGGTGGGGTCGTTCTGTCTCAAGATGATGATGGACAGGCGTGAGATTGGAGTGCAGGCCCCGAATATTGCACAGGTGCACTTTGAGTGAGAGGGAGTGCTGCCGCTGTGTATACGTTCTTTTTCTTTTATTGTTTCTCATGCTTGCGGAGTAAAGTAGGTAGGAGGTCAGCAGTGGAACGAGGCGTCACACTAAGTAGAATTCAGTGGCACAACACACAAACCACACACATCTATGGGAGACCAGCCTGGAGACCGCGGGGACGCCCGAGCCCCCCCAAGGATGTCCATCGGGCCCTCTCGTCCGGTCGCCAACCGGCACGATGGCGCATCCCTGGGATTTTTCGACAGATGGCGGGATTTTTCTGGTGGTAGGCTTTAGCCGTGGCGAGAGACCACCCGTCAGACTAAGCCGCGCCGCCAAGCGTCTCTCTTGGGATCGTGTTCCGGCGCGAAGTCTGGTGACGTCAATCGGGAAGTTGGGTCGGAACAGTAGCGTCGTCTGGTGGATGAATACGGTGCACACATCGATTACCGCATCGGACGGCCAGCCGTGGAGGGCAGCGGGATCCGAGGCACGGTTTGTCGCTGGCTGACCGCAGATAGTAGGGGGCCCAAGTAGTGAGCTAGCCACTCATGAAAGGCTGCCCCTTTCAAAATATAAAATATGAATCTAGAAAGGAATTATGGGGTTAAAATTGCATGATACGATTAGAAAATATTGAGTGTTATAAAGAAAGATGTGCAATAAGCAGAGGATGTAAGAATGTCATATAAAGAGGTGGATAAAATAATTATACTTTAGCTAGAATAAGTACTAATATGCGTCCTGCCATCACTATTTGCGAATAAACAAATCACGTCATAGGTAGATTTTATTAGCTCTAAGTATATTTACGAGAAAACAATGCCTAAATTACATGAAAATAACTACACCTCAGCTAACCATCGAGCCTATTCAAAATAATATGAGAAAACAAAAAAAACTTAACCTACAAACTATTTCCATGTGTCTTCCAACCTCGCATTTAAATAATAAACAGTTTAACAAACAAATTCTAAATCAATCACTACTTACGCAGATACGCAAAATAAGATGAAGACTGAAGTATTTTTCTTCGAATTGAATCTTAATTTTTGATTATAACTATCTACTTCGCAACAATTCGTGCTAGCTGCTATGCTAACCGTATGTTGTTTATGTCAACGCTGACATAGACAATAAAAACGCAACGACAAACGAGATTTATTGTGGCAAAGAACTGTAGACAATACAGCCAAGTTATCTGTAATAATTAACAGCCGAAGCCAATGTTTTTTTTATCAATAGATAGTTGGCATTTAAAAAATATCGTTCATAAAACATCGTTCTCGATGAACGATGTTTCATCGATGTTAACATTATCAATATCGATGTTAAAACATCGATGTTTATGAACGATACATCGATGTTTTTAAACATCGATGTATCGTTTGCATCCCTAGATAGAGCTCAACGAAATCTACATTTCGGATGACAGCTGTTAAACTTAAAAGTGATTTATCTCGGTAATTATCGATTCTAGACTACTGCTGTCTTCACAAAAGTGATAGAGCTCAACGAGATCTACATTTCGGATGACAGCTGTTAAACTTAAAAGTGATTTATCTCGGTAATTATCGATTCTTGACTACTGCTGTCTTCACAAAAGTGATAGAGCTCAACGAGATCTACATTTCGGATGACAGCTGTCAAACTTAAAAGTGATTTATATCGGTAATTATCGATTCTAGACTACTGCTGTCTTCACAAAAGTGATAGAGCTCAACGAGATCTACATTTCGGATGACAGCTGTTAAACTTAAAAGTGATTTATCTCGGTAATTATCGATTCTAGACTACTGCTGTCTTCACAAAAGTGATAGAGCTCAACGAGATCTACATTTCGGATGACAGCTGTTAAACTTAAAAGTGATTTATCTCGGTAATTATCGATTCTTGACTACTGCTGTCTTCACAAAAGTGATAGAGCTCAACGAGATCTACATTTCGGATGACAGCTGTTAAACTTAAAAGTGATTTATCTCGGTAATTATCGATTCTTGACTACTGCTGTCTTCACAAAAGTGATAGAGCTCAACGAGATCTACATTTCGGATGACAGCTGTTAAACTTAAAAGTGATTTATCTCGGTAATTATCGATTCTTGACTACTGCTGTCTTCACAAAAGTGATAGAGCTCAACGAGATCTACATTTCGGATGACAGCTGTCAAACTTAAAAGTGATTTATATCGGTAATTATCGATTCTAGACTACTGCTGTCTTCACAAAAGTGATAGAGCTCAACGAGATCTACATTTCGGATGACAGCTGTTAAACTTAAAAGTGATTTATCTCGGTAATTATCGATTCTAGACTACTGCTGTCTTCACAAAAGTGATAGAGCTCAACGAGATCTACATTTCGGATGACATCTGTTGAAATGTAAATACGGCGGTGTGGTAATAAAAACGCGGCGGTGACGCCGCGGTGCAATGTCGCGGCGACACCGCCCGTGTGGCATGTCTGTAAGTCAATATAAAATGTGGCTTGGTTGTTTTGTTACTACAAGAACTATTTGTATAACAGAAAAAATACTGAGTAGTGAGTAAATCTTTACCTTACGTCCACGTGAAGTTAGCAAAACAGCCAAGGCCACTTTATAACACTACAGTAAACTGCCTCTTCTCATACTTTTTTTGAAATTACGAGTATGGTTAGAACTGTCAATTTTTGTGCTCTGTATACACACGCATTCATAGCAGTAGAGTAGTAGCTTTGCTCTATTATCAGTTTTGAAGTTACTGAAAAAATCAACTAAAATTTGTTTGCGCTCGCTGCGCTAGCGATTAATAGCGCTGCGGTAGGCTGCTTTTCTCATACTTCTTTTGTAATCACTGAAAAAGTGACAAATTGTCGATATCGGTGCGCTCGTGCATATTTGCATAGCAGTGATCTGCTTTGCGCATATCTAATTTAAAATTATTCAAAAGGGCGAAAATTTTTCGTGCTCGCTTCGCTCGCTCATGGCAATAGATTGGAAAAAAAACTTCGCACATAATAGCAGTGGAACAGTCTTATTTGCTCGTTCTTTTAAAAAAATTCTGAAAAAACAGCAAAATGTCGGTATCTCGGCATTATTTGTTTCTTTACCGTCTTTAAAATCTTCGATCAAAACAATTTATTGACAAAATGTAAAAGAATGCTCGGTAGGGTCGCGCAGGGTTTCCGTACCTACAACTTGAAGACTCCCTGAATCAATGGCTGGATCCGCCCATGACTGACAGTTGAAATGTTCGCAAGCCATTGCCACTACACATTCATTCGATCTCGGTCGTGCGTGCGAGGGAAACATCGGATGTTTCCCTCCTAGACTTTGTCTATTTCTTTCTTGCTATCACAGTCCGGCCCTATTGGCTACAATACCGTGCCCCCAGATTTGAAACAGTTTTATCCTAAACTTAACCTTATATTCGAGAATCTAAAGAAAACCAGGGGCCTCTTAACATAATTTGCTACAGGCCCCGCGCTAACTTAATCCGGCACTGAGTTCGTGCCATTTTTTTTGTCGATCCTCACGATTAAGCAGGTTCTAAAGAGATATAAGTATGTACTTATCTAGATAATAACAACAAGACACAGAGCAACCTCTTTGGCACAGGAGTAAGGGTCACCAGACCACTGAGCCACCGAGACACTTTTCTAAGTCTGCGTGCTTCATCTTCGACCACAACGTCGCTTATCATCAGTCGCGTTGGTGGTCAAGCGCAGACTTATTCGCATTAAAAAACCAGACAAGTGCGAGTCAGGCTCGCGCATCGAGGGTTCGGTACAAACACGTTGTTAAAATAATTAAAAACCTTTTTTAGCATGTGCTAATGAAGTTCTTTTATATGATACCTTACATGATACGATTTACTCACTTTGAATTTTGAACCTACATTTTGTGAATTTTGAGGCCCTATTTTTTGTGATTGAAATAAAAATGTTTAATTTTCAGATTTATTCCTATATATGTACTCTGAGACAATGCTTCTCGCCAAATTTCATAGTTCTATGTCAACGGGAAGTAGGTACCCTGTAGGTTTTGGTTTTTGTGAGTGCGAAATATGCGGTTTTTTAAGACATAAACGGCTCTAACTTTTTTAAACGATAACTTAGAAGTTTTTCTTTTACACAACTGCAAGAGTTTACAGTTTGAATTTCAACTCGATATCTTTACGCGTTCCCGAGATAAAGAGTCTTGACATACACACAGACGGACAGACGGACAACAAAGTGATCCTATAAGGGTTCCGTTTTTTTCCGTTTGAGGTACGGAACCCTAAAAAGATTTAATAATATACTTACTTACGTCCATGCAGTTTGCGAATAATGGTAACGATGTTTTTTTTTACATTTGTAATTAATTATCCCGTGTAATGCTAGTGCAGCATACGACTTAGAAAAACCACGAAAATAACTCTTTTCGACGTGGGAAAATGTGACAGATATATAATTTGCCATAACGCTGTCTTGTTCTGAGGTTCTGGTACGTCGAAAGAAATATTACTTCGTGCGCATCCTAGCCTGGCAGTCTACATTGAAATGAGAAATACATCGAAAATATTTTTACAAGCTTTTATTTACTATCACCTGCCCCGTTGTCTTTAATCAAAGGTGACGTCCACAAGTGGTATATTATTCAAAGAAAAATCGAACCAAGATGATATATAGATACATCATTTGAAAGCTCGATTTATGGGCTTCTCAAAAATAGTTAATTTAGATTTTTTTATCCCTCCATTTTATTTTAATGTGAAAAATAAATTGTATGAAGAATAATAATACAGCTTTGTATTTTTTCTAGTTTAGCAATAATAAAGTGCTTCTATTGTTATTTTACTTGCATTCGTAGCTGATTCTTCCACATTCATGTGATAATTTGCTAAAATTAAAAATTATAACCTACCAGTGTGACCAGTTAGTAGGTACAATGTAACAAAAATCACTAAAAAAAACTGTGTATTGGTAAAAATGCTTCTATTTAACAATTTGGAGGTTACTTAATCAGGGTTGATAGCGATAAACTACCTATTGAGCCAAATATATCTATTTATAGATTCAAAATTAATTTAAAAAAACGGAGGTTTCTTTTTTGGTTTCAACTGATGTAATAGACTCAGAAAAGTATGACTTTCTCGAAATGTAACGAGTGTTGTGGTTAGAATTTTTGATTATTATTATACCAGCCTCCATACATTTTGTGGACATGTCCTTTGGAAGTTATATGCACTTCCCGGTTTCCGATTTAGCTGAAATTTGGCATACATTCTGTGTAAATTGCGTGACAATGCAAAATTATGATGACATGGTGTTGATCTGATGATGGAGCTGGAAAATGGCCAAAAAAATTGGCAATGGAACAACCTCATCGAGTTTGAGTTTATTTGAGTGGTCTTGGCGAGTAGTTTGTCTTTCAATGGTAACCAGAGCCTGATGATGGAGCTGGAAGGTGGCCATAGCATAGGAACTCTGTAATGAAACGACGCAAGTATCGTGTTTCGGCTCGTTTGATTCGTCTTGGGCGAGTACTTGTTCAGTAAAAGCTTGTTTATTAGAAAAAAAGGTTTTTATAATATGTATTTATTTCCAGATAGAGATCATTTTAAATATTTTCAAATCATACGTAAACAAACGAACACATAAAATCTATTGGTATAAATAGTGATAGATATAAAATAGATTGTTATGGACTATTTTGACATTGTACATACCTAGGTACTGGTATGCGTTAATACAATTCCCCGTTGACTTCAGCCAAATGCCGCTCGTGCTTTTGTAGTTAAGATTTCCACTTTAAACCCCAGAGCAATTCGTCAGAGTCGTGAGCCGAATCCTACAGGGTTTTTAAGTAGAACTGTGCAACTTGCAACTACAAATCCCCGAGCAGGTTATAGAATTAAGCAGGATAGTAGTAAGCCCGATTACTGAGGCGCCAGCGTAATTATATTAGCTAAATAGTATAGTTCTGTTTCATTTTTACTTTAGACATTCGATAGAGACAACGCGTTTTACGTTACTATTAAATTTACGCTGGCGCCTCTGTAATCGGGCTTATTTTGGCTCTCATATCGCTTTAATACCTAGAGCGTGTCAGTCTACGTCCCTCCACTTTCATCTGTTTTAAACGATATAAAGAATTATAACCACTGGTTAGTTACGTTCATCAGAAGCAAGTGCGACACTGAATCAAAAAAAAATTTAGCAAACATCGATCGCAAGAAGAATTCAAAGAGGTATTAAAGGAAGAAACAAAATTCAGTCTGGACGTCCGTCTCATAATATAACTAATTAAGGCACCGGTTAATATTTCTCTATTTCCAGTCGGCGAAACCAGAAGTGAATCTCAACTACAAAAACCGGAGTGGTACTTGGCTGAAATGCACGGGGATGTGTAATGACGCGTACTGGTATGCCTACCTAATTACACTAACTACGTAGTATAAATACTAGGTACCTACCTACTGTAGTAAATAAGTATGGCAATTTTATCGTAGTAGGTACTTATTAGCGTAACTGCAAGATATAGGCCCCATAATCACCGTCTGTACCTATAATATTTATTGTTACCTATTCTTATCTAGCATAAAATATGATAAGGTTTACATGCTGTTTCTCTATGATAATGGGAAAGTTTAAAGTCCGCGGCAGTATAACTTTGAAAAGTTGTTGCAGAAATATTAATATGGTTTCATCATTTTATTTTTCTATAATTGGGTGTGAAAAGCTATAATATATAATTATGTGCTAAGCTATATACTTCATGCCTTGCCTGATGTTAAACGCTTTGATTATTTAGTAAATAATCTAAGGTTAAACGTTACGTATGTCCATGACAGATGTACCTACACCACAACTTTATTGTTAACTACACCAGTTCAAAACCCTGTGTGGCTCAGCACGGTAGGTACCTACTCGTCCATCTGAGAAATTAAGATAGATTTAAATGGCAATCGTGGTAAGATTACGCAGATAGTTTAGATAATTACTAAATCCTATACTTACTCGTGGGGAGGCGTGCAGTTCTACGTCACTACCATGTTTTATACACTAAATGCGGTCTCCAATTTTCTTGTGAAATGAAAATAAAATCTTACTACGAGTATGCCACAAACTGACATGACTACACAATTTCTGGTTTAAGACATTATTTTCTCATCAAATGAATTATTGATTTCTCACGAGAAGAGTAGAGACAAAACACAGGACACAATCACGGGTTATAAAAACATTCTTCTATTTTCGGTGTACGACGAAAGCTTACAGAAATCTTTTGAAATACTCACGGATATGATCTACAAAATGAAATACTTATGTACTTACCTAGATGGCCATCATCGGAAAGGAATACAAATTCGAGAAGCAGGAGAACTTTGACGCTTTCCTGAAAGCAGCGGGTAAGCCAATTCAATCTACTAGCTTCATTAAAGTATAGTCTTAAAAATGTTCAAAGCTATAAATTGTTCAAAGCTATAACTTGTTCAAAGCTATAAATTGTTCAAAGCTATAAATTGTTCAAAGCTATAAATTGTTCAAAGCTATAAATTGTTCAAAGCTATAAATGTTCAAAGCTATAAATTGTTCAAAGCTATAAATTGTTCAAAGCTATAAAGTGTTAGTATGTTTACCTACGTATTTTTGTTGGCAAAGCGTCCCAAACTGGGTCTTGGCCTCCGATAGGTCCGCCATCTGTCCCTATTCTGCGCGAGTAGGTAGGTGCCAGTCTTGCACTCCAATCTCCAGCAGGTCTTCGGCCACTTTATCGTTCCATCTATACTTGTGACGCCCAACAGGTCTTCGCCCTTCCGGCATGCCCTAATAAGTCTTCTTTAGGGCACGATCTTCTCCCATCCATTCCAGGTGTCCGAGCCAGGGGAGTCTGTGGGATTTAATTTCAGCAAGAATATTGGGCTCCGCTACCAGCTCTTTAGTTTCACGGTTTTTTCAGATCCTCCAACTTTCATCTTCCTGGTTGGCCCCAGAATTTTTCTGATTATTTTGCGTTCCGTCACCAACACAAAAATGGTTTCTTCCATTTGTGTTAGCGTCCAAGCTTCACAGCCGTAGTTATATCAGAGTCAGTTTAGTGACTGTTTTGTAGATCCTGATCTTTGTAGCTCTACTGAGGAGCCTGGACACCAACATTTCATGGAGGGCTGCACTACAACGGAGAGTATTTGGATGCGTATTTCAATTTCGTCCTTTCTGGTGTTGGTATCTGTATAGTACAGCCGAGATACTTAAATTTGTATGTGCCCTAATTGTGCTACAAAGGCTATCTCTCTGATAAGGAGAGGAAGGAAGAAGTAGTCGAGGCAGTCAACATTCTGAAAGCAGAGGCAAGACTGGTCGGCCTACGAATCAATCAGGAATAACGGAATATTTGCACACGTGTCGCTTTAAAAACACCAGACAACAAAGTTGGTAAAAAGTAAGTTTAATAATTCAATTTTATTATTTTTTAAATTCTTTCCCGGTGATTTTATGTCGTCCGTAATGTATGAATACACGAGTGATACAGCTGCCAAATTCTATCATATCCGTGTATGTTTCATCAGATACAATTCATATTAAAATTTACCTGAATGACGCAACGTGTTTATAAAATTATAACACTAAGTGAGTGACTTCATAAGTAGGTACCTAGGTATATCGATACAGGGTAGGTACTGTGTAAACTCCAAACTCTAAAAACCTTAGGTCAATGATTCAACAATTTCCATTAAACTTATTATTTTTATCTATCGAATGATAGTCATGCATTTTTATCGAAACTACTAGATTAGATAAGTTGTAAATATATAAATATCGAAAAGAGTCAAAAGTAGTGATTTATTATTTTCACTTGGAGCTTGTGACAGCACCGTGTACCAAAATTAAGAAAAATGGCCTTCATCGGAAAGGAATACAAATTCGAGAAGCAGGAGAACTTTGACGCTTTCCTAAAAGCAGCGGGTAAGTCAATTTATAATTGAACCCTGGAACCGGGGTCTTAGAATACGGTTTCGGTATCCCCTGCCTGTCGTAAGAGCCGACTAAAAGGGGCCCTAGAAACTCGACGAAGGTTGTATTTGGGGATCGAACCATCCATCCAAACGAGCTCTGGGAAGACAACGGCGCTGTGTGGCCAGCACCGCTGTACACAGGAAAGCTGTTATTACAAGCTTACGTGTGAAGATCCATGCTGAAGGGCACTGGTGCGTTCCCACGGAGATCCCAGTTCCCTCTGATAAGCACAAAGGGAGGCCACCGAGGGGGTTTTAGTGGAAAAGTCCACATAACCCGGTTGCACCCCAACATAACCGAGTATCTGCTAAAGATTTCCACCCCGTCAAAAAAAAATCAATTTGATGTACTAGCTTCATAAAAGTAATTTATGAATATGATTTTAAGACTATAAATTGTTCAAAAATCAGATAAATGTAGGTAATTCCGGCTTGCCCACCAGACGCTCCGTGAAAATCCTTTGAAACCGGGAATTAAGTTGTTAAATAAAGCCTTAGAAGCAGCTCATCATGAGTGAAAGGGAGATATTAAATAAAAATATTTCGTCAAAGAACCGAAAAGCGTCGTAAAAATAGACAGTTCGCGTCGTAAAGTTTGTGCTAATTATGCTCTTTCATTTGATAAGTACCCCACAAGATATTATTATTTACACTACAAAATTTGGACCTCATTGACCGTACCTAAATACCATTACTCCAAATAAAAAATGACAAACGTTGAGACCAATATTTTTTAATACCCCAACAACCGCCCGCGCATCCCGGCAGCCGTTGGCCAGTCCGTTGGCACAAAAATAATACTTTGTCCATCGAAGCAAGTATCTGCAGGATCATAGGTATTAAACGCAAAATCTTTTAAGGGCTGGTCTAGTACATGTAGACAAACAACTTTTTTCATAGGACTTTTGGAAAATCACGAAGAAAAATATCGGCTTATTCATACAAAAATTTCATCAACGAGTGGCAAAATGTATGAAGAAACGAATGTTTATGCGAATTTTCAAGAGTTGTAGTACTTAAATAGTTTTGAGTTTAATTCCTATGACCCTGTATAGAGTCACTATCAAGCAAAAAAGTGTCCGAGGCAAAACTTTGCCCAAGCTACGTATAGTGGGCAGGGTTTTTAGTTAGTCGTAAGGCAAGCCCATTACAACGCCGCGCGATGCCTAAGTGCTAATTTACAAGCACTAATTAGGTGAGATAACGTCGAGATTCGAGAAAATGGGTCTTTATGAATTATTTAATGTATATATCGAAATAGGTATTACCTATGTATGACGGCGCTCGGATATTTTTTACTACTTTCACTCACACTATTGTGGCTCTGTAGATATGTGCTCGAAGTAAAAACCCCGCTGTAAGAGCGGTTCGATTTTCTCAATAAGTGTAAGTACCTACTAAATACCTACTTACTTAGGTACATAGTAATTTTGACAGGAATTCTTCGATAAGGCATTGTGACCGATTAATCAAGAGAGTAAATTGTTAATTAGATAGATATGTATCACATTATTTATTTTATTTGCTTACATTTATATTTTATCAGTTCACAAACACTAATCCTTACCGATAATCATTTTTCATACCACCTGCTCGAAAATGTCCAATAATATAATATACTAGGTGCGCACCGCGGCGCTACTCGCGTAAGCCCGAGATGAAAAGTAGGTAGGTAGCCTATGTGTTAATCCAAGGTCTAAGCTACCTCCATAACAAATTTCTGAATCGGTTCAGCTGTTTGTTCGTGAAAGAGTAACAAACATCCATCCATACTTACAAACTTTCGCGTTTATAATATTAGTAGGATCATACAATCTCAACGTAAATCCAATCGGGGCTATGACAGGTCAATAATGTTGTATGAAACTCCCTAGGGAGTAAAGTAATTTAAATTTGGAACGTCTAATTCGTATGAAAATTTCAGAACATCGTAAAGAAGTTTTATTTTCTAAAATCCAATAAAACCTTTACACTGCGCGGCAACAGGCATTGTTAGGAGGTTTCATTCGTATTTATAGAATAAAACCTCTTTGTAACGCCCGTGTCAGGCCATGTTTATCGAGCTGGCCATGGTCTTATGTTTTTCACGTAGTATTTACATTCTTATTATGGATTTGTGTGCGATTCTATGAAAATTCGTAGGTAAATTCTAATTTGTTTTATTTTATTGTGAACAATACCGAGTTGCCTAGTGAGTACCAACACTTAGTGAGTTTATGACGTACCTACCTAAGTATTACCTACTCCTATTCCTGGGGTTTTATTTTCTCGCAGGAGATATGACTACTTTTCATACCTTCTGGGAGAAAATAAAACCAGCATAGAGACGAGTCTATTGATATATTAGGCGAAGGCCTAGCCTGGGAGAAGGACTTATTGATAAGACCAGCAACATCTGTAGGTGTATGAAAAGTAAACGTTTAAATAAATGGTTAGGTAATTAAATATAATTCTTTGTTTATGACCATAATACAATTACATGGTACATTCCCAACTGTAGAAATGGAGTGCACTACTTGACATCGACATGTGCTTGTGCGAATAACGCTAGTTCGACAAAACTGAACTGCGACACACCATAATTCGCTTGCACGCTTGGGTGACAAACTGAAGCTCGACATCACTCTAGTGCGATACTGAAGATACGAATAGGATGTTTTAGGCGTTAATGTATCTTCTCTACTCGTAATTAATTGTCCGTAGGTACCCCAATACAAACAATCAATAGGTATCTAGTAATAAAAATGCCCGCTAAGTAAAAATGTCTCAAAACTTGATGTTTGCTGATTAATTGAGATATATTTATAAATTGCACGCAAATGAAGTAGATACAGAAATGTTTTCAATTTAAATAAGTACATAACAAACAAACAAACAAACAAAATCACTTTATTAGACAACCACATTAGGTACATAAAAAACAAATTACAGGGACAAAACAGTACAATTTATAGGTTTCTAACTGACATACATACATACAGACGAATTGAGAACCTCTTTTTTTGAAGTTAGTTAAATATCATTAAACTTTGAGCTAAATATCCATATAACATTGCTTCAACTCCGTTCCAGGTCTTCCCGAAGAACAGATCGCCAAGTTCCTAGAATACAAGCCAACGTCCAAGCTGGTCCAGAATGGAGACACCTACACCTACATCTCCACCACCGAGGCTGGTGCCAAGGAAACCAGCTTCAAGTCTGGAGTGGAGTTCGATGACAAAATCCAGGAGAAGATTCCGGTAAATTAATACTTTTTTTTGAATATGTGAATCAATGATGCTGCGCTGGGTCAGTGTGGTGTAGGTATGGCCCAATCGACCTTCGTGGGTAGGTTTATAGGTACAGGGTTATCTGCTTCCCCTGTACTAAGTCAAAAGAGGGTGATTAAGACAAACATTTTGAATAACTTTCACCATTGGGCCAACCTAAAGTTCGGAAAAAATATCATCTGTTCCATACAAAACTGCAACTCATATCATCTGTTCCATACAAAACTGCAACTCGAAATCAACAAAATGAAACAGCTGATTATTTTTTCTCGAATTTCGGTTTGGCCCAACAGTAAAACTTGTTCATGATGATGGTCTAAATCATCTCCTTTCGGCGTAGTACACTAGTTCTGGATAATCTTGTATAGGTATGTTGCAATAAACGATTGAGTATTAGCTTTCCTGCTTCCTAAGAGAAATACCTAATGCATATAAAGCTTTCTAAGTTCAGAGAAAATAGGTATATTCTAAGTTTGCGTGCTTCATCTTCGATCTCGTGATTCGTCGCTTACCATTAGGCGAGTTGGTTCGAGATTAAAAAAAAACGATTTTCATCTCTTTTAACATTTTAGTTGACTCTCCTACAAGTGGTGTAGGCTTTATCAAAAGTAACTATTGCTGTTACACGACATAGTCATCTGGTAACGGATGAACAAAAAAATATAGAGTTTGTCTTCAATCTTCATCTCCCAGAATTCCTATTTGATGATCGCACCAAGATGATACCAGACATTGGTATTAGGCCCAATTATGAAGGCGCCATCGTAAATTGAATATAGCAACGTAAGAAGTGTTCTCTCTATCAAACGCCTAAAGTGAAAAAGATACAAAAATATTCTAAATAGCTAATATAATTACGACGACGCCTTTACAATTGGGCCTATTATTGCATTAAAATTACCTAGAAAATTACTTTAAGTATGTCGGTACCACTTACTCGCATATTTATTGTTCTGAGTAAATTATTATGACAAATACCTCAATGATTGCTCTGAATTATTGACGAAGGCACTAATAATATTTAATTTATTTTAAATTCAGATCAAGACCACATACACCGTCGACGGCAATGTTGTGACGCAAGTGGTGAGCTCAGACTTGGGCTCTGCAACTTTCAAGAGGGAATACAACGGAGACGAACTCTTAGTGGTAAGGAACTATGTTTTATGACTATCCATTCGCACATTTATTGTTAGTTTCAATGTTTCTATCTCTGAAAAGTAACCGTGGCGTAATTTACCAGGCGTTTATATTTCCTATACAATATCTTCCAAAGGTGAGCATTTATTTATTTGGGTAGGGATTCAGAATTTGTTGGTAGCAAAATAAGTGCATTTCTGGTAGGCGCTTAAACAGAAGCCATAAGTTAAGCTCTTCTGTAGTCACACTATAGTGTGCACTGATCATTTTAAAACGTTCAATCTAATAATGTTTAGATATCGATGATTATTTTATGAAAGGTTTTATAAACGCTACATTGCGCAAATAAATAAAGAAAGAAACAATGTTGCGCCTGATGTTAATCACGATCCAGTGCGTATGTTGCTATAAGATTTTTTTCAGGAGTTACATTTTTAGTGTTTCGCACATTATTCTTCTTATAACTTTCTAGGGTAATTATTATTATTATTCTACTGGCAATTCAAAATTAATATAGCGAGTACCTAAGAATTATATACCATGGTACACGTTCAGTTGTTCAAAATGTATTCGCATACAAACCGCATCTAAATACCTATTTTTTATCTCGAGAGACAAATTCTAATCATTTTCATAATTCTTTTGCAGACTATCACCGCATCGAAGTTTGACGGCGTTGCAAAGAGATGGTACAAGGCGTAGAATTGAGACTGCATTTAGTTTAAGTATTTATTTTAATGAATTAGAGAATAATAAACATTTTCACTATTACCAATGTGTTTTCTTGGCTCTATAAACCTAATACATAATTAATTGCAATTCTTTGATATATTTAGTGTTTTCTCTAAAAATATTATAGGATATTTTTCGTGGTGAGTCCTATAGTAAAAATTGGTCATAATGATGGGAATAATGACATCTAGAATACGGCTATTGTCTAGAAAAATACCAGTATATTGTACCAGCCGAGTCGACAATTACTTATACTAAGCGCCACAGAAATCGGCGGATAGGAAGTTATGCGCAGAGCGCTACGCAACAGCCGAAATACTGTGATGATGATGGCATGAATAGGTCGGTAAGATAAGAATAGAATCCAACCGGATATTCCAAAAATACCAACATGGCTAATTAATTGGACATTATTATCAAGATATACATTATATCTTTATCAATTTTCCGCCTAAATACCTACCTGTCTAATCAATAGGTAATTATTTTTCACAAAAAATGGCAAAACCAACTTCCATCGCGTGCAAAATTACAATAGTTTTCCCGAATTGATGTATAGAGTTTTTTTATTATTGTTGATTTTAAATTTAAGTGTATTTAAATGGGACTACCTCGGGAGTATACCCTTTCGAACTAAAAAATAATTTTACTGATTCAGTTCCCAATTAGAAAAAAAATATCGATGAATATACACAAAAAAAAACATACAGATGAACATAGAACCTCCTCCTTTTTGGAAGTTGGTTATAAATAAATCTACTTGACTCAGGCCCTAAAATATCGTGTATGATTATGATGTACAATAACAGTAAAAAATCTTGCCATTGCTTATCTTCGTGAAACTTAAGTATAGGTGACTATTTCAGCTATCTCTACCGCACCTTTATTTAGTAGGCACTTGTAATTTTGTTTTTATCAATACATTTTGCAATGATAACATTTCGAAATCTTTAACATGGGTTGGCACTCTATCTATGTAGTTCATCTGTTATTATTAAGCAAGCGCCAAGCACTGTGACTTGGCTGGCTAAAAATATTTATCAGAATAATTACAAAAATTGGAAATGAGTTGTAATAATTATTTTTAGCATAAAATGGCATGACCAACTTCAACCGTGTACAGAATTTGCGAATAGTTCGCACGGATCGATGTAGCAATTTTCACATTATTGTTGATTTATCAAAATGGCTCAGCCGATTTCAATAAAATTTAAATGGGACCACGAAGTATACCTTTTCCAATAAAAAAAATAATGATTGAAATCATACAACTCTGTAAAAAGTTATGCGTTGTTAATTGGTTATACATAAAAAAATATACATATATACATTGATTTGAGTACCTACTCTGTTTCATCGATCAAAAATTAATAAATCACAAATAAAGTTTCACAGAACTTTGTTTAGTAAAGTTGCTTGGTAAAAGTAGTTATAATATGTACAATGGATTTCGCAGAAAATAAATAATTAATCTTATTTCTATTGTTTGGCTTATTATATTATATATTTATAGCATATTGACTAGACACAAGAGTTTATAATAGTGTGTTAAATTAAAGGCATCTTTAAAAAAATTTTCATCATTTATTGTACAGAGCAATCAGTATAGGCCAAATCAAAGATTATGGCATTTGCGATGTTAACTACAACCTGCACAGAACCCTTCTCCTCACCCATAACATAACGAATTTGTGCAATGACTTGCCTCATGTTCACAAATGCCGTAAAGTTTATTCAGCCTATAACATTATGATGTAGAATTATATGGTAATCAAATCTACTGGTTCATCTACAGTAGTCAATGGAAAATCACAAAACAGACATAACGGTTTTTCCGATAACAATTCTAACCTAGCTGTAAGATTACACCATTTACAAACTAGATAATTGTCACTATTGATTGGTGTAAATGTCAATGCACAGAACATATTCAGGTGATCATTAATACACTTAAAGCCAGTCACTTCTTCGTCACAACATTGGCATACATAAGAATAACTTCCTTCTAAAATATTCAATACTTTTGAGTCTAGTACTTCGTACAAGTTCTTTTTATTTTTATTGAAATAATACTCTAGGAATTTTTTCGCACCTACGTAACATTCCATATCAAATGGATTCAGTTTTCCATGATCTTTGAACTTTTTACTATATTTGTGTAGAAGTTTATCGGCATGTGCTACTAAAATTTCTTCTTTTACTGTGTCTGGACAGTTTTCAGGCAGTTCGAAACTGGGGCCTATTTTGAATTTCTTTTTCAAATTAGCACATAACATGGTCACAATGTAGTAGACTTTTAGCATGTAGATTTCTGATACAGCTATTTCGTACAATGTTTCAAAGTTCATTGGCGGCACTTCTTTTGATTTTAATGACCTGTATCGTAAAGCTTCTATGACATCCCAATAGCGAGTCAAACATTTACTCGGGTTTTGTACAAGTAGGTCTAATGATGAATCAAGTTTTTCCTTTGTACTCATTATAACAGTCTCAATCTTTGGCGGATCTTTTCTGCAGTTTATTTTTCTATCTGACGTACATATTGCACACATCACACTATTTGGTGAAAACGCAACACTGTACAATTCATGCGTTGGAGTCAAACCACTGCTCTGGACTAATTCAAGGCAATCAAGGCTTATATTCAATTCCTTGTTTTCCATACACATATTAATTTTCCAAATGTTGCCGTTAACTGTGGTTAAGTAAATTTCATCATTTGATTTGGAAATACTTGTTATCCGGTAATCATTTATATTGTTGATGTATTCGCCTACTTTGTTACAATCCTTATCAATCATTAGGACGAGGAGATGTCTGTGTTTATTACAAACTAGAACAATATTTTTTCCTATTTCTAAATAGTGTAAGAGACTGGAAACCATTTTATCCTTGTGTGGCCAGATGGTAAATGATTGTAGTAATTCAATGGTACTGTCTTGAACATGACAATTGAAGATTTTAATCTGCCCCTGTGTATTTGAACAGACAAGTAAAAATCTATTAATACTGACAGGTATCCAAAGCATAGATTGCATTTCACAAGATTCAATCTGCAGAGTTCCAACTGTTTTAGTGGCACCATTGGATGCTACAAGCCAGAATATGATGGCTCCATTTTTTTGAGCAGTGACAAAATAGCATGAGCTGTCTTGATTCAGTGATGGTGCCCAGCATATTGCTGAGGTAGCTAGCATGTAGGTCATCTCCTTAGCTTGATCAAAAGTTTGCGGTCTACATGAACGCACATTACATTCCTCGCTTAGCAACATTGATAACTGAACAGTGCAATGCCAGTTAAACAGATGCTGCATATAGATCTCTACAACACCTACATTCGTTAATATGGCTAATGCAGATCCACAATTATTTCCCAAACCAGTCGGTGACCATTTAAAGTCAACAATAGCAGACATTTCTTGTAAAAGCTGCTCATTGTGAGGCCATAAAGCGTGATCTACGATCATTTCAGTCTGATCTATGTTTCGCAGATTTTTGTTTATTATCTTCTGGGTGAAAAACAATGTGGCGGGACTGTACTTAGGGTGACTAATTAACGTCTGAGAGGAATTGATTTTCTTCTCAAAACTCTGTATGTTGTGTGAAAGTTCGAAAATATGAACACCTTTTTCAGTCAACACGGTTATGTAGGATTCATGCCATGATAATATCGCTTCCTCATTCTTGGTGACGGCGATGCTCAGTTTTGATAGTTCTTGAAACTCTTGTTTGGACATTGCTTTAGTTCGATTTGTAATACACAAAGACAAGTTTTCATTCTAAAATTCACATGATTCACACGCATCCATGCTTTATTTTTTCTCTGTTTTTCTCAGTTGACATCAAGTTGACATTTGACATTGAAAACAAAAGGATTCTTGTCATCGCTTTTTTTCTTTCCTCTTTGGAGAAGCTAGAGAGTATTAGATTTAAAGAGTTCCGCATACGACCGCGAGCGATTGTAAGGCTGCGGCCGGGCCTATGTTTCGACCAATCGATATAAAGCTCGAAACATACTATCGGACGCGGCTTATGGACGCGACTGACAGCCGCGACTTAGCAATGCAAAAAACTATATGGTTGACGTGCGATCGGCGCCATTCATTCCATCTTATCACAAAAGTTTTACGCACGCTTTAGCACGCACATAATTTAATTTAATTTTATTGTTTGTGAATATGGGTACAATGCCTGAATTAAATGAATTTTAATTTTTAGTTTGTTAATATCAATGTCAATATTTAACAATACAATGCAGTACAAATTGCAGTTGCACGGTTAAACCATGTTTCTTAAAGCTCGAAACATACTATCAGACGTGGCTGACGGACGCGACTGACAGCCGCGACCTAGACTATGAAAGTACACTGAGCCGTACACACTATCGGACATAAGTCGCGGACGTCACCTTCGGACGTCCGAGAGCGATCGGACGTCGAGAGCGATCTGGCACACCGGATGTCTTAAGACTGTGCACATTGCTAAGTCACGGCTGTCAGTCGCGTCCGTCAGCCGCGTCCGATAGCATGTTTCGAGCTGGGTCCACATTTTTTATGCCTTTTTCTATGGAATGATTGAAATATAAATCGTATCTAAGTAAATATTTCACATCTAACTTTTACCGGCAATTTAATATGACTGCAATAGTGTGATCAGCATCTTCGGGGGTGCGTCTACGCAATCCAGCCCGGCTAGCATACGCACCACGAAATAATTCTTGCTACTTGTCAGAACGAGACCAAGTTATAGTGAAGTATATATTTGTCACTTTTTCAGACATTGAAAAGAGTATGTTTTTGAAGTGTTCCTTCTAATGCTACTTCCAACAAGGTTGCGTTAAACGATTAACGCTACCATATGCATATAAATATGGGTATGAAAGCACTGATGCGATCAAAAAGGAAGTTTCCTCTCTCATAAAAAATAAAAATATTTACAAACATTTAATGATGTTATAAATATATTAGTTGCAGAGAAAAAAATACTCGAATATCTCAATAAATGACGGAGTTATGGATATTTAAACATGACCTCACGAAATCAAAAAGGAATCGCGATGAATTTATGCGTGTGACGTCACAAGATTCAGCAGCCGTGCCGTGGGTTAGGCGAGAGTAAGGAAAAAAGGAAATAAAGTGCTTCATTCTATACCGGGTATTTTTCTTTGCTCCGTAATTTTTTAAGATAATTGAAAAATAAAAACACCATAATTTATTGCAGACGTAGTGTAATTTAATAAAAATAGAACTGAAATAATGGGAAACTTCCTCATTGTGAATTGTAAGCAATGTTAATAAAGTTTGTCTCAAAGAAACAATATGGTTTCACTAAAAATCAATTTCTACCCCTTCCTATTTTCATTTCCACATTACGAAGTTTCACATTTTTCACAAGAGGGACTCTACCATAGAACTATTACAACTCTGTGGACTCCACCATCTGTGGACTCCACGGACTATTTTTTGTGGTCGTATGCTAAGCTAGATGGGGTGCGTTTTCTACATAGAATTCCTACAGATATCTGTGGTTTTCTAGGACAGGATCGATGGCAATCTTCTATTATTTACTCACTCCAGATGGACAATCACTATCACTAGTTTACAACAGCTGTCAAATTATGTATTAGTATTTGACACAATCGGGACAAAAACACGGCAACTAGCCCCTGAATTAAGATGTTTTTCATGTCTCATTCTAACTCATGCCATATTAAATCAATGCATATCTTTCTCTCATATGTCGATCGACCACATTACCCCTCTTGTAACTCTGTTTGTATTGGTTCCTAATAGATTCAAGCCGGAAACATACTTCCGAAACATAAACATAAGTCCGATAGTATGTTTCGAGCTTTAAGAGCTATGATTGGTCTAGAGCCATGAAGCCGTTTACGGACGCTTCTCAAAATCTTAGAAAATTGAAACTATTGTTTTCTCTGTTTACGTCTCAGAATACTTTTTATTCAGCATCAAAATTATCCAGAGTGCGTAAACAAAAAAAAAAAAATAAAGAAATGAAATGTCATAACAAACGCACGAGGTTAGAATTTTAAGAATTGTATTTTTATTTCTAATTGCTGAAAATAAAATACAAATGAAGTAACCATGGGAAAGAACAGATATAACGCAAAAGCGCGCCAGGTGGTAAAAACAAATATCGATAATACACATACGAATGAGGTAAGTATCTTGTGAGAAATTAACATGTTTTCTATAATTTGCTATAATTAATAAAAAAATCAGCATTGTCGCTTAAAAGGTCGCTTATTAGGTACTGGGCTGTAACATCCCCTGCACTATTCTTCGATTGCCAGCAATTATAAATACCTATATTGTTAAGTTTCGTATTCTGAAATAGTTTCAGAATTTAATTAACCTTAACACCACCGTTTTAAAAACATACCACAATACGAGTGCTTTTGTATTATTTATTTAATTCTACAAAAGCAATTAGTACAATAGAAGGAGAGTAATCAGGCATATGTCTATAGTCATGAACTGGTAGATTTAGCCGATAGTTTAGATTTAAGGTGCGTTTGGATAGCCTACTGATTGCAAAATTAACAGTTAAAAACGCTAACAACGATCATGTTCAGCGTTCGTTTTGAGAATGTGTGAGAAAAAGTGGCATTTTTAACTGTTTTCTTTCACCGTTCGGATAGCTCAAAAACAGCTAAAAAAGCCATTGTGAACTGCCACTTTTGACCTTCCTGCGGAGGTGTGTTCTTTGTGATCATTTGAGTTTGATGTTTTAGCATTCGTTTTGGGAAGTGAGCAAAAGTAGCATTATTGGCGAAATGGGCAAAATTCTCAAACCAAACCCTTTACATCTACGCTAATTTTGCAAATGCCAAAAATGCCATTGAGCCCAAACCGAACGCACCTGTAGTAGAAGCAGCTTATACCAACCATATAGTGCGACCATTTAAAATATATATACACATACCATCATGCTGAGTGTAGGCTGAACCAATGCTCAGTGAAAAGTTAGCAACTATGGATATATTCTATCATTGTACTTACCATTAAACTAAGTTTTACCAGGAGACCAACTCTGAAATAGTAATTATATCACATTTGTGTTTTCAATATTTTTTCCCTCAGTGAAGAAACATAGTAGGTATGGATTTGTTTATAAGTCATGGAGGAAAAAATAAATAACTTTTGACCAAATAATAACTATTGTGTCAATATTTCCAGATACAAGTAGAATTCAACAAAAATGAGTATGGAAATTCAGATGCAAGTAATTTACTGGTGCTGCCATCTAAGAAGAGAGAATCCAAGGTGGTCAAAGAGAAAAAAGAGAAGACCAGGTTTTTGTCAAAAGCCCAGCGGAAAAGATTGGAGAAAATCGTAGATAAGAAAAAGAAGAAAGAAAATGTAAGTATTGTAACCAGCAAATAATTTTTTGAGAAAACTTAGCAACTGACTTCCATCATTATATCTTATAAAAATAACTAATATAATACATTTATATCAGCTAAAAACGGAAATATGATTATAAATTGTTGCAGAATGCATATTTAAAAAATTAGAACTCTAGCTAGTTGTTGTATGTAAAAAATTAGAACTATATAGCTATCCTTGTCATTTAATTTTTTACCTCTACTGGAAAAAATGATTAATGGGCATGTCCGCTTTTGTTCACCAGCTCCTCAAATAATAAGTGATGAAGAGGATTTTTTTCATAATATGCTGTGTTTAGGTACCTACAATAAAACAAAGGCTTAAGCCAAATCCAACTCAATGGTGCCAGTGAAGATAGCTACAAGCTGTGCAAATCCCCTCTCCTTGTGCCACTGACACATGAGTATAATTATTGCTACTTTGCAAAACTCCCGCCTTGTGTTTACAGACATCATTATGTTTGATTTGGCCTATACATTAGAAACAAAATAAAAAAAAAAAAAAATCTTTTTGTCTTTGTAGTATGTGCCCAAACCAACACCTTTTTAATGTTGTGGTTTTCATCAGCTACAACTGTGGTCTTTAAGATTTTTTTTGCTATATTTCTAAAATATATATTGCCTTTGTCAAATATAAATATTCCTTAGTCCCCTAAGGCCTATGTCTAGCTGTGGCCATCGTAAGGCTGACGGATGGAAGGACCCATCCTTTCATCCGTGAGCCTTATTACTAATTATGTGTTGATGGATATATATAAAATATTGCTAATTATCACCGGTCTACAACATTTTTGCGCACGGGTTATACATACCTAATGTTTATTCCTTTTATACCTAGAAATAAGGAAAATAACAAAAATAGTTCTGAATTTGTTTTTATGTGTGAAAAACGGAAAATTCAAATAAATGAAAATACACAAGAAATAGACATAGAGATAATTTATTAAAAGATACCAAACATCCATTTATGGTTCATTCTTACAATAGAAATTTTAAAATAAAGTCCAAACGTTTAAAAATGAACAGTTTTACTTTTCCTTTCATGTTCAGTAGAAGTTTCTCTTATTAACCCCCAAATATAGTCCCCCATCATGCTTTCGGTATACTGGCCTTGGTGACGTCTCTCAAATTCCATTATATCTTGATGGAAGCGTTCCCCTTGCTCTTCCGAATAAGCTCCCATATTATTTTTAAATTTATCCAAATGAGAATGTAACATGTGCATCTTTAAAGACATTCTACATCCGATGATGGCAAAATTTGTAATCATGTCAGTAATCAGCTCGTCATAATTTTCAGCTCTATGGTTTCCAAGAAAACCATGAACTACTGCCTTAAAACTGTTCCAGGCATTTTTCTCCTCATTGCTAAGTAAGTCCGGGAAAATATCACAATCCATGATTTTTTTTATTTGAGGGCCTACAAAGATTCCAGCTTTAATTGTCGCCTCTGAAAGCTTTGGAAAAAAACTCTTCAAATATTTGAAAGCTTCAGACTCATAATTAATAGCCTTTACAAATTGTTTAATCAGACCCAATTCAATGGCGGCATTAATATAGTTTTAAGATTTAATTGCCTCCCATTTAATATTGCATTTTCCCACTTCATACACAGTACGTACAGGCCAATGTTTTTGACGGTAATGAGCGGCATCATTTCTACTAAAGATAACAGGAGTATTTAGTATACCCACCTTGCATTCCGGTCAAAAACACACCATCTTGAAGTCCCCAATAACTTCCCACTTGTATTCCATAGATTTAATTGCAGTTAATGGCATTTTAATACTGTCATACATTAATCAGGCGTGAAAATAAAAAATGCTATAACTTCTTAAAAAGCAAATATTTTCATTCTGTAATCGAAATTTTTTATAAAGATTTGCTTATATAATCAAAATATATTAGGTAAAACCCATGCGCAGAAAAAAATTTTTTTTTTGTTGACCGGTGTTATGTATTGAAATTATTTCAGAGAGCATCTCTCCTAGAATCTCTGTCTCAAGTGCAAGCCACACCAGATGAGGTGAAGCAAATGACTACAATATCCAGCGTCCAAACCATTGGCTTACGGAAACTGAATGAGTATAACTTTGAAGCCCCCATGACAGCAACTGCTGAAGATGATGGAAAAAAGTTTAGTAGTATTGCAGGTAAGGTATTGTAATTAAATTAATTATGATAAGTATTGAAAATGAGATCTCATCTCATTCACCATCTAAGCTACTGGAGCAGTTGTGCCAGTGACCCAGAGCCATGATCTGTTACTTTAAGAAGCTGGGCTGGCTTGGGTAGATGTTGGAGGGGAAAATGCACAAAACACCCCATGCGGGACCTCACTGCAGGACATCGCCCCTAGTTCAAATTAGAATTTGAAATATTGAAAATGTCGATAAATAGTATTTTAACTTCCGTAGGTCGCGCCAAATAAGTACCTAATAGAATCTTTATTACTGCTGGATTATGCATGTTCTATCAAAAAATCCCGGGCATTCTACATTAGCTAAACACAATACTGTTCAATCAATCAATTGTGCTAACTCTATATTTCTGAAAAAATTGGGTGTCTGTAAAGTCGGTTTACGGACGATAATTTAACTTGATAACGTCATAAGAAAACATTGTTGAATCAAACAACTGAAACCAAGCCGAACGCTTAGGGCGATCGTGTCTCTCTATCGCTAATTCCGCGCTCTCGCTTACACGTTCGGCTCAGGCTTAGGCGTAATGTCACACTTTATCGCGCGTGCCGCCGGCGTTCATCGATTTATAAGACGTTATGACGTCAAAAAAAAAGCTATAGACCCAGTCAATTTCAATAAGTATATTTAATTTTTTACAGGAGCGAAAAAACGTTTACGACTTCTCAAACTGGATAAAGCTGACAAAATAAAGAAATCTAAACATGATCCCAATGTAGTTGGCCTCGACCAGTCATCAGACGAAAGTTCAGAATCAGAAGAAGACGAAAATGAACCAGAAATTATTGAAAACAACACAAATATACAGGAAATTCCCGATAATGATGCACATGACAATAAGGATGACAATTCTTTGCCAGAAGCTGCTGCAAAAACGGAGATAGAAACTAAACAGAAGTCTGAGGACAGCATAAAAGAAAAGGATGTACAACCTAAAAAGACAGGAAATTCAATCAAAATTGAACCTAAAAAGCCGTTGTTGGAACATACTATGAAGAACATAGAAGTTAAAAGAGACCCTAAAATACAAGTAGCAAGACTGAAACTTCCTATTTTGGGTGAAGAACAGAAGATAATGGAGTTGGTGAATGAGAATGAGTTTTTGATTGTTTGTGGTGAAACTGGTTAGTAGAAGTTGTTTCCTTATTTGCACAGAGTGTTTTTAAAACAACAAACATATTGTAAAATACAAAACTATTCATAATTATGACTATGAACGACTTTCACTGTGGGACAAAGACTGAAATTGCAAAAAAGTAGATGAATTTCACCCGTGAAATAAACACTAGTTTTGAAGTATATCAACATGTAGTCTTCTTTTGAGGAAGAGTAGAAAGAACTGTTTGCCTGTAATATAATAGTAGCAGGCAAATCTTGACTTTAGTTTTTTAGTTGTAATCTAATAACTGTGTGTAAAAATCTTTTCTCTATCTTATTTTAGGTAGCGGAAAGACCACCCAAATACCCCAGTTTCTCTACGAAGCGGGATACGCGGAGAACAAATTAATAGGCGTGACGGAGCCTCGTCGGGTGGCCACGGTAGCCATGGCGGCCAGAGTCGGCTACGAACTGGGCTTGTCAAGCAAAGAGGTGTCCTATCTCATGCGGTTTGAGGGAAATGTGGGGAAAGAGACAAGGATCAAGTTTATGACTGACGGTTGGTACTTATTGTCTAAGAATTTATTGGTAAAATGTCAATTTTCATGACAACCTGATAGACGTGATGAAGCTTCGTCGAGTGGCCACAGTGGCCATGGCAGCCAGTGTCGGCTATGAACTGGACTTGTCGAGCAAACAGGTGTCTTATTTGATGAAGTTCGAGGGAAATGTGAGGAAGGAGACGAGGATTAAGTTTATGACTGACGGTTGGTATGCTGTTGACTACTCACTACAATATGCTCGCCAAATGCTCATGATAAGTTAGCTAGCCAGCCAAAAGTGAATTATACCAGTTCAAAACTCTACACGGCACATCTCAGCTCTCGTCACCTAGTATCATATAAATTACGTTATATTATATTACAAATAATATTTTTTCGGCAAAAATGTCATAACCGACTTAAACCGTGTAGACAATTCGAATAGTTCGAATTCAATATGTTATAGATGTAGTAATTTTGACATTATAGCCCAAGAGGTAAGCGCAAAAATGCAAGTACTTTCTAAAAGCTGAAATTTTTGTATTACATAGATGTATCTTGTTATGGTAGTGTACAACTATATCCCGGAGTCAGTCGGCCGAGTTACTTAGCGAATAGAGGAACCCCGTTAAATTAAAAAAAAAATGCATGTCTTGCATCTGCTTCTCTAAGCTGAAAATTGGTGTATGGGTATAAAAATAATAATTAAAAAAAAAGTTTAACAACTAAACATGCAACAGGATCTGTCGGTCAGGCTTTCAAGTGGCACCACAACACAATCGCGTCACATACGTACAAAACACAGAAGGACAGACGGACAACAAAGTGATCCTATAAGGGTTCCGTTTTTTTTTGGAAGTCAGTTAATGAGCTTGTGCCACATCCTTCCTAACACCACGTTTTTTTCAGGTGTCCTTCTAAAAGAGATTCAAACCGACTTCCTCCTAAGCAAATACTCCGTGATCATAATAGACGAGGCCCACGAGCGGTCAGTCTATACCGACATTCTGCTAGGTCTTCTGTCTCGCATAGTTCCACTGAGAAGAAAGAGAGGCAACCCTCTAAGGCTGATCGTGATGTCTGCGACGCTCCGAGTTGAGGACTTCACTGAGAACCCGAGGCTTTTTAAAGAACCACCGCCTGTTATAAAGGTAAATAATTATTTTAAAAGAGCTCCGTGCTCTTGTTTGTTTTTAAGTGATGTAATAAACTCAGAATAGCATGCATTTTCTCGATATGTAACGAGTGTTGTGGTTAATATTTTGATTTACATCTCTCGGGCCAAGCCCGGTTTTTTGATGAGCATCAGTGGAGCCGAAGCCAACACTGAGAGGCCCTTTTTAAACATCATTTAACTATGTTGTAGGGGTGAAGGTACAAAGAGCCTATTGTGAGTAATGAATTCAAAAAATAATGGGTTATTGTGGTGAACTTCTGGGTGTTATACAAAACTGGATTATGGAATGAGGTACGGCACCCGCCAAATAATGCCTCATTTCAAATATTAAGGCGGGTGGTGACTTGCCATCCACTAAATGGGCCCCTCATATTAGCTATCGTATATTGGCGCCGGAGGGGCAACATTGGTGTGGACGGCTTAGGCTGTCGAGAGGTGTGCTGCGCGTTTACTAAGAGCTACTAGCGGCGTTATGCCCTTTAACACTTCCACCTTGGAGCTTAGGTTCTTAGCTCTTGCGATTTCCACTCCAAGCCGGCCAGTTAAGGCAAGAGAAGAGTGAGGGGTCTCATTGAGCCCCAGGGAATCGGGTTCGCGGTTGTCGCCACTCACCGACGGCTCGCCACAAAGCCGCCCCTGCGATTTCAGGACATAATAATATTTTGATTATTGTTATGCCAGCCTCCATACATTTTGTGGACGTATGACTCGCTTTGATTCTCAGACGTCATTTAGTTTGATTCAGCCTATATCTGACGAGAATAAAGTAATGATATCCTTCTAGAAATTCTTCTTAAGTTATGTGGTGACAGATGTATTAATAATTTTATTTGTAAAATGTTTTCAGATAGATTCAAGACAGTTTCCAGTGACTATCCACTTCAACAAGCACACGTATAGCGATTATTTGAAGGAAGCGTACAAAAAAACCGTTAAAATTCACACCAGGCTTCCTGAAGGCGGGATATTAATATTCGTCACTGGCCAACAGGAGGTAAAGATTTTTATAAGATTATATTGAATATGCAATGTGAATACTTATACTACTTAGACTTTGGGTCAATCCTTGCAACTTAATTTCAAGTAGTTATCTTCAGCCGATCGAATCACCCAATACGAACGTCTCAATATGGCGGACGTCTCAATATAGCAGACGTACTATTACGCCGAGCCAAACAATATGGAGGACGTCCCAATATGACGGACGAACCAATATGGCGGACGACTCAGTATGGCGGATATCTATTTTTTGTGCTCTCCAAAATAACATTATTACTATGTACTACGGGACTAATCGCGCACTAAAATTACAGTCAGTCTACCCGTGACCACGATCTATGCAACTCGGTCGAAACGTCGGGATGATGAAGTATTTATTTATCTCGTAATTTTAGTGCGCGATTAGTCCCGTAATACATAATAATAAAGTGTTCAAATCGCAAAAGTTTAAAAACAACATTCTCCAAAATAAAACAGAAAACAAAAAAAATTGAAATGACTTCACTTTAAATCCGAAGCGGTGGACTGCTCAAAATGCCAGATTAGTTATTTACAACCTAATCCAAAATTCTTTAATTTTTGTTGTTGTGTTGTTTATTCCACAGATAAACTATTTAGTACGTAAGCTCAAAGCAGCGTTCCCGTACCGTAAAGACATCGACTATTCCAAGCAAATCACGAAGAAGAAGAATGTCAGTGATGCGGACGCTGCTTTAGATTCCGAACCGGATGATATCGAGTCTGACGATGATGAGGTGAGTTTTTTTAACAATTAATTATACAGGGTTATTTGTACGAAGCCGAAAGGTGGTGATTACGAGTAAGATCATCGTCATTACGTACAACTTTTACTATGAGGCTAACTCAAAATACGAGAAAAGAAAACAGCCGTTCCATACAAAATTGCACCCAGGAATCTACAAATGTTTGATACAACTGATATTTTTTCTCAAATTTTGAATTGGCCCCATAGTAAAAGTTCTTCGTAACGTATTTATCACCCCTTTCTGCTTAGTACATTACGGAAGCCTCTCGATATGTGGTGGTAGTCGTTAATCACTGGGCAAAGCTTGTATAGATAAATATCACCAATTTTAGAACCGTCGACACGAAGAAGTACAGTAGTTCTGGATAACCATGTATTTCGCCATAAATAGCTCAACCGACTTTGTACAAAATTCGAATAGTTCTTCCGAAGGGACGTATTTAAACATGCTGGCGAGATTTTAGCGGCGTAAGAGATTGATAGGAAGGATATGCGCAGCTTGTAGCTAACTTCACAGGCGCCAATAAGCTTGATTCGAGTGCATGTTTTTGTTTAATTCTTTAGTAGTGAAGTTTATTCACTGTGTAGGACGTATCCACAAGGACGGTTGACCTTATTAAGACCGCAGGATCGCGCTGGATGCAAGCCGCTTCTAACCGGTCTTATTGGAGATCTATAGCGGAGGCCTATGTCCAGCAGTGGACGTCCTATGGCTGGTGGAATGAAGTTTATATACTTCTTCATTTCAGGTGGAAAAAGAAATGAAACGCGCCCGCAAAGCGCGTCGGAAAGCAAAGCAAAAGAGTAAAGCTTTACCGAAAATCAACCTTGATGATTACGATGTCCCAGAAGACGACGGGCAGGCCGACCTAGTGGGCAACGATGATGATAGTGAAGGACATCTTAGCGATTCTGGTGAGATATTCTTTTTTCTTCCTGGCAACTAGTTGTCATGGAAGAATATTTTTTTCCGTGTACGCAACCGACGACTTTTTACAAAACTACACGACGTGCGATATACTAAAAACGGTGGGTCGCATCGAGTCGGTTCTCTCCCGTGGTACTACTGAATGTAGGAATACGAAATAACAATTTATAGATATTTATTCTTAACTAGCTTTTGCCCGCGGCTCCGCCCGCGTGATATTTTGTCTTTTGTGTTATCCCACAGTTTTATTTTTTCGGGATAAAAAGTAGCCTATGTCACTTTTCGGCCTTTGAATTATATCTATGCCAAAAATCAAGTCAATCCGTTGCTCCGTTGCTGAGTGAAAGAGGAACAAACAAAGAAACTTTTCGGATTTATAATATTAGTATGATACTGAGTTGGAGCCAGCAACCGCAAGTGTTTGAGCCGCCACCGATGCGCGCGAGGTTTTGTTTCATAGACGTCCTACCTACGACTGACGATGGTAATAATATATTTTCACAGACAACGAAGAAGACACCCTCGCCCCAGAAATCAAAGCCTGCCGCCAACCGCTATGGGTGCTACCACTATTCTCGATGCTGAGCTCCAGCAAGCAAGCGCGCGTGTTCTCTCCGCCGCCGGCGGGCGCGCGGCTCTGTGTCGTCAGCACCGACGTCGCCGAGACCTCGCTCACCATACCCAGCATCAAATACGTTGTGGACACTGGCAAGAAGAAGGCTAAGTAAGTTGTTTCTATACACAGTTAGAGGAGCGTTTCTCGTGTCTGAACGAGATGAAGAATACACTTTGGGGCCAAAAATCAAGGTAATCTGTCAGCCACCAATGTTGTCAAAAATCCAATATGGCGGCTGACCCAATATGACTACGTCCCAATATGGCGGACGTCTAAATATGCTGGAATGTTATTTTTTGTATTCTCCCATCATAATTATGGGTACAAAACAAATTTTCCTACCTACAGATCTCGCGTGACCATTACGCCTAGATCTAGCGGAAACCTAATTTCGCAGGAAATTTTCTACACAACGTTAAAAATTACGCAGTCACAAAGCACAACAAATAACCCAATCATTTGCGACCGCACAACACTGCATTCTGAAATATGAAATATATATGCGACGTACAACTATCCCGTTTCCGGTCTTATAAAGGTCTCGCGCGTTGGCTAAGAGAAGAGAAAGTCTTTATAGACAAAGTTCTACATATATAAATGCAATCGTATTCCATTCTGCATACGAAAACGATTTTTTTTTATCGGACAATTACAAACCTCAGGCTCCAGGGTCTGTGCCTTTAGTTAACTAAAATGTATAATTGTTTGATTTTACTGTACAAAATGAGTTAGTACAATAGAGATGGGTTAGTTTAAATTTTAGCCTAAGTTAGTAGTTTCGGTGCATTACGTGAATGCCACGAGCAAACCGGCGACCCGCCTGCAGCACCCGATCACGAGTGTGACGCATGTGCCAGCCATCGCTCTCCTCGACCATATTTGAGGTTCAGAGAACGACCCGACACACGACGCCGCCGCAAGAAGGAGCCATTGATGGCGAGAATAATGTGGAGAATGAATGCTCAGGGCATGCACGTTGCAAACGTTAACTACCTACATATACTTGCGGCGTATGAAGGATCACATACTCATACTCATTTATTTATAACAATAAGTTACACGTCATTACTTGTTACATTGTCACCCTTGGTGGGTAGGCCTACGTTCTGCAGTGAACTATCAAAAAAGGCTGGTACAGTACAGTACAGTACTTGTTACATTTAAATAAGTTGATTACCTAGTAATAAATTAAACTAATGTTAAGTAAATCAAAAACAAATATAACCTGATTTCATTAAGTACAAAATCGGGCTAAATAATAAGTGTCTCATGTGCCAGATATCTAAAATTTAAATTCTGTCCACAGAGTATACGACCATATAACGGGCGCGAGCGCGTGGCGCGTGGTTTGGACGTCGCAAGCCAGCGCGGGCCAACGCGCGGGTCGCGCGGGCCGCACGGGCGCGGGCCACGCCTACCGGCTGTTCAGCAGCGCTGTGTTCCAACACGAATGTGCCCCGCATTTGGCGCCGGACCTGTGCCGCCGGCCGGTCGACGATCTCGTGCTCACTATGAAGTGCATGGGCATTGATAAGGTAAGGCCATGTGATATGGACAATACATTTCACCATTGTTTAGTTTTGATTTTATGACGGTGTATTTTGATATCAATTGGACCGTTTTTGTGTTACGATGAGGAGTTTTGGTTGTCTAGTTTAAAGTCGTATCAATGTGTTGGTAAATTTAAGTTTCTTGGCTATGTATATTTTTATGTCGCTTGATTATATTTATATTGTACGTTGTGTCGAGATCCCTATTGTTACCTAGCGAACTTTGTGAATAGTATGACAGTAAAACGTATAAAAAATGAGTAAGTACTTATGTAATTCTATCGAATAATATGAATAAGATTGTTAACTATTATTCAGCTAAAATTACTTCGTTATTTTCGACGTCTTTATTAATGAACGTCGTTGCGTGATTTGGACATCGCAAGCCAGCGCGGGCCAACACGCGGGTCGCACGGGCCGCACATGTCCGGTCAAGCCTATAGCCGCAGCTGTGATTTATTTGGCCTCTAAACACGACAAATATTGATTTTCATACTACTTTGCCGGCCGCTGTTCGCATGTATTTGGCCAGTACAGCAATTTCGATTTATCCCGAATAAAGATATCAAAATAATGCTCAAATTTCCAAGCATGTTTGAGAAAATATAATTATGTAGGTACTCGTCTTCGACAGGTAGTAAACTTCCCGTTCCCGACCGCTCCTGACCGCATGCAGCTTCGTTTGGCGGAGAAACGATTAGAAGCACTTGGGATATTGGAGACACCTGTTAATAGCACCAAGAAGGACGATGAAGAGGTTAGTATTGAATCTTTTGAAGTTTCTCCATCTTTCCTTTCTGTTGAATTCCTAGCCCAGTCATTGAGCAAGCTAAATTGGCAGTGGGCACATAGTTTAAATAAGCCGTGGTGGTCTAGTGGTAGTGACACCCGCCTTACGATCGTGAGGTCGTGGGTTCCCCGGTCCCGTACCAATGAGTTCTTTGGAATTTATGTACGGAATTTAACACCACTGGCTTTTCGGTGAAGAAAAACATCGTGAAGCAATCTGCATATGCCAGTAGAAGAAATTCGATGGCGTATGTGAATCCACCAACCCGCACTGGGCCAGCGTGGTGGATATGGCCCAAACACCCTTCGTGGGTAGGCCTACGTCCTGCAGTGGACTATTAAAAAGGCTGATACAGTACAGTACATAGTTTAAAGAACGGATGTCTGATAGGGTTGTAAAGTTCTCATTTGGAGACTATATGTACCGACAAACGCAGCGGAGAACGTTCATCAACTAGGTAGACTGAAGATATATTTAAGAGCGCAGAGACTTGCTGGCGAAGCAGCTTCCAGCCGCTTGCAAGCGGCTTATTGAATCCATGGAGAAGGCCCATGTCCAACATTGGACGTCCAGCGGCTGCTAGATGATGATAGATCCTAATCCATAACTGGACCTATACGCTATAAAATATAACATGATCTCTGCGACAGCTGTCAGAAAAATCACGCCTATGAAGTCCTGAATTTCTTAATAGTACAGACAGTACCTGTCAATGTCAGACAGACAGACAGACAGACAAAACTCTTTATTTACAACCACAGTTTGAAAAATAAACACTATTTACATAAATACGACAAAAAATATGATTATAAAGTGGCGGCCTTATCACCCATGGCGATTTCTTCCAGATTTCTTCTTTTTTCAATTTCATACTTTATGGGCATGCCGATTAGTGATGGGCGACGAATGATCGTGACTACAGAGTTTTAGATAGAGTTTTAATTAAAATATTGATAGTTTATACTGACGATATTTTAAATAAAACTTAATTTATCATTAATTTTATTGTATATTTTAATATCATAACATTTTTTACATGTGTAATTAAATAAAACCCAATTATATGTGACATTGGCATCGATAATAGTGAAAAACGTTGATAAATACTATCGTAACATTATTATGAGTATTTAATTAATATCATAACATTATTTACATGTGCACATACTTGATCTTAAATAATAGTAAGTAAATAAAATCCAATTTCTCACCTTCAACAACTCATTCGATTTCATTACAACATTGTTTGAAAATTGATTTTTTCCACCACTATCTCAACTCTAAGTATGTCAATATGTCACTGTCGCAGAGATAAAGTTAAATTTTAAAAAGTATAGTTCAGCAGAATCCATGAGTCATTAGGGTGACTGAAACATAAAGTTCTCTAACAGTCGCACAGACTAAACAATATGGAACAATAGATAAGAATAGATAATTCTCGAATTGATAGTACGCGGGATTTAATCCGTTATTAAAATTTGCTGTTGCCCTTTTTGATATTCTTCGTTCCGTAGGTATGTTGATAATACATCTCTACCTTCGACGACGTTGCGGGTTATTCCATGGCACCCCCGACATGCGATTCAAAAGTCATGTATGAGAAACTTTGATTTTCTTCTCTGTTATTGGCATTTTATGCAAGTCCTTTGTACAATAATATTCTACCTTCCAGGTGCTAAAAGTGACTGCTCTAGGCAAAGCTGTATCAGCGTTTCCTTTGTTACCGCGGTATGGGAAAATGTTGGCGCTCAGTCATCAACAAAACCTCCTGCCTTACACCATCGCGCTTGTCTCTGCCCTCACGGTCCCTGAGGTAAGAATATGAAGAATTATTGTGCTAAATGAGGGAATAGGCCGAGTCACACAAGTCGGCGAATGTGAAGTTAGCTACAAGCTGCGCGTTACCCAATCAACAAGGTATAATAGATAAATAAATATTTGGGGACATCGCACACACGGTCTCTGACCCCAAACTAAGCTAAGCTTGTGATATGGCTGCCAGAGACTGATATACTACATATACTTAATTTTAAATACATACTTATATAGATAGTAACTAGATAACACCCGGACACAGAGCACACACTTATCTTCGTCACATAAATATTTGCCCTGGGTGGAGATCAAACACACGCCTCTTTGACTCAGGAGTTAGGGTCACTAACCACGAAGCCACCGAGGCAGTCCTCAGTGAAGGTAAGGATTGGATATTGCGCAGTTTGTAGCGAACTCATCCGCCGACTTGTATGATTCGGCCTATAGTAAGGGCTATCAACAACTATACTAAATAAAACACCGGTTTTTACTCACAGACTGGCGCACGTGACTACGCGTGCGCCAGTCGACGGGAGCGCGCATATTCCCTGATGAAGGAGTACTGATTACTCCGAAACCGGTCGGGTTCCCAGCGGCCCGGCCGCGATATCATACGTGAGTAAAAACCGGTGTTTTCTTTAGTATAATGATTTCTCACGCGAGTTTTAATGAAGCGAACAACTATTTAGTCAATTTCTTCCCTCGACAATCTGAACTAAATCTGACTAGTATTGAATTAATTAAAAATAGTATATTCTGCAGTTGATTATGATTCGTAAACTGACTATAAATAACTAAAATTGGCTAATATAGTTCAGAGATATAAGCTTGTAAATATTTTGGTAAGGATTAAGAGGAGATGCTTTGTCTCTTTCAAACAGAGCATAACACAGTATTCCGAATGTATGACACTTACGGGCCGTGACGTCATATTCTGCTGTAGTGCACACTTTCTCTAGCAAGAAAATAAAATGCTTGTAACTTCTTAATTTCTAAGTCGATGTTATTTTTGTTTTCTTTAATCGGCTTTGTTTAAGGCTAGCTGTTACAAGCGGACATCGAAAAAAAATTGTCGACTATACCACAGCCCGGACACTCCGCGATTTTTCATACAAAATCTGCTGTCTTACGCACACTACACATTACTTACTCACAGACAACACACATACGCACGAACGCTACACGTGCATTTGTGTGCGGAACGTCTATGGCTGGCAGCGATCACCACGACGTGACGACATGCCGCGTGACTGAGACAGTTGCGTATTCAATTTTGCAAAAATGAATATAAATGTAGTGCTTATAAAAGTATAACAATTACTTAATTTGGAAGCATTTCAGTAATAAGTAACCGATTTACTTTATTTGAACGAAGATATCAAGAGAAAGTTACCAAATAATATAAAATAAGTTCCTTTTACTTATCCTTAGATAAACATTAAAATGTATTATTTGGTTACGTATTATTGATATTTACACAGCACAATTATTCCCTATTGTCACAGTCTAGGTATTTTTATTACAAAATCTACTGGCCAGTGCAGCCCGCGCGCAGAGTACACTATCGGTACGTGAAACGCGGGGTGGACGTGAGGAAGACTCAAACGGGTGGGGGGTAACGAGTGACCGTTCTATACGTAGTATTATTATATCTTCTTTGACTATAGTATGTTCCATTAGCGCTGAGAACGCACAGAGAGAGTACTTCGAGTCGGAATTGGTCCATGCGGTACGACTCTGGTCAAAATATGTTCGCTACCTCTGATCCTCTACCAAGAAACGTGGCAACTGCGTTATCGACACGAAAGCGATACATAATGAATAGAAAATGATCCTTTTGTTTTCATTTCGCCAAGACGAGTGCTAACATAATACTGTCGAAGGTTCTCAGCGCTAATGAAACAGACTATAGTCCATTGTCAATCTTTCTTTGTAGGTGATGTCCGGTAAACCAGACAGTTGGCCAGCTACCGGACATACTTTACTACTGGGTGATCCGGGAGTGCTATTAAGGGCGGTCGGTGCCGCGGAATATGCACATGTTAAGGGCGAACACGACCTGTTTTGTGCCAAATACGGTCTTAGGGATAAGGTATGTAAGGTTTATTTTCCAATGTCTGGTAAACTAAACAGGTAATCCGCTACGGAACATACTTTTATACTACACCTGCTCGGAAAGTACCTTGATACTTTATCAAATTTACGGTAGAAAGTACGTCATTGCATATCGAACAAATATGCGGCGAGAAAACGCATCTGAGCGGGAGAGAAAAGTGTATGAAAATCCATTTCTTACGTGGTTTTTCTTTTTTAATTTTGGGTAAGACTATGCGCTGGTAACCTAAATATCAAAAGCCAAAAAGTTTTTACAGTGAGTTTTTATCTCCAAGTTCGCAAAATGACACTGGCCACTAGCTGTGTGTTGGATGGTGTCAAACAATTTGAAAAAAGAACATGTGAAAATTGCAGACGCCATTGGCGCCATTTTCAATTTGTGTGTTGTTTAAAGATTTAGTTTTTTATTTTCCTCGTAGGTGTAGTATAAAGCACTATGTATCACTCGAGAGAAAGTGCGATTCCCGATCTCGGGTGTTTTAAAGCCCTCGCCTACGGCTCGGGCTTCAAACGACACCCTCGACGGTAATCGGTCACTTTCTCCTCTCGGTGAACAATGTACTATTCTGTCTATGTCATTCTAGATACCAAACATAATTTTTCCAAGTTTTGTTTTGTCCAATGAAATAAGTACGTTCGTTTGACTAACCTTGGTGTCAGAGTTTTTAAGCCGCTTAAAAGCCTCTGACATGGTAACGGCAGCGTTCAGTTGTAAAGGCAATGAAATTGAAAATTGATACAAATATTACAATTTGTGTTATTTTAGTAGTTCAAAATAGATACATTTTACAAGTAGTGTTTTGTAACTTCATAGGCCATAAAAGAAATACGCAAACTTCGCAAGCAACTGACGTCAGAGATAAACCTAAGCGTGGCCGGCGTCGACGCAACCATCGACCCGGAGATGAAGCCTCCAGACGACAACCAGGCGAGGTTGCTGCGACAACTGCTGCTGAGCGGGCTGGGGGACCAGGTTGGCAGGAAAATTGGATTGGAGGAAGTTAAACAAGGTTAGGACAAACCTCATAGGTTAAAAATAGAGAACCTTCTTTTTGAAATAGGTTTAAATTAACGATAACCTCGCTTGGTTGTCCAAGGTTATCGAGACAACCAAGTGAGACTATCGAGACAACCAAGCGAGGTTGTCTCGATAACCAAGCGAGATTGTCTCGATAACCTCAACAACTACAGTTGAGCGGACTGGGGGACCAAATTGGCAAGAAAATTGAACTGAACGAAGTTAATCAAGGTTAGTCAAGAACCTAAAATTGCACAGAAAACCATGTGTGGTTATGGAGGCCATCACGAGGTTGCTGCGACAACTACTGTTGAGCGGGTTGGAGGACCAGGTTGGCAGAAAAATTTGAGTTGATGAAATTAAACAAGGTAAGACTAAAACCGAAGGTTGTACAGACTAAGGCTACAGTGACAATTGTAAAACTAAAACCGGAGGTTGCAGAGTCAACCATGTTAGGTTATCGAGATAACCAAGCGAGGTTGTTACGACAACTACTGGTGAGCGGGCTGGGGGACCAGGATGGCAGTACTGTACTGTACCAGCCTTTTTAATAGTCCACTGCAGGACGTAGGCCTACCTATGAAGGGTGATTGGGCCATATCCACCACGCTGGCCCAGTGCGGGTTGGTGGATTCACATACGCCATCGGATTTCTTCTACGGACGTATGCAGGTTGCCTCACGATGTTTTCCTTCACCGAAAAGCCAGTGGTGTGAAATTCCGTACATAAATTACAAAGAACTCATTGGTACGGAAGGTGTCGAGGTGAGCATACCTTTTGTGGCTGGGGCTAGGACTGTCTGGGCTGATCTAAACTCGGGTGCTGTTGGCCCTGTCTCCTCATATTCAGAGGGCTTGGGATGATGTCGGAGCTAAGCAAATTCACGAGCGGTTGCTGAGCGTTGCCGCGGGGGTTGATCTGGCTAGACTGAAGGCTGTGTCGCAGTCAGAATCTGGGGCATGGTTGCACGCGCTTCCTTCGCCTCATTTGGGTACCCTGTTAGACGATGACTCTTTGTGTGTGGCGGTGGCCCTTCGCCTGGGCTGCAAGGTGTGTGAACCTCATAGATGCACCTGGCCTGGCACCGATGGCCATCATGCGTTGAGTTGTCGTCGGTGCACAGGAAGGTTTCCGCGTCACCATGCCCTTAACGACATAGTCCGAAGGGCTTTCGTTTCTGCGAATATTCCCTCCGTCTTGGAGCCGCCAGGTCTGAGTAGATCGGATGGCAGGAGGCCGGATGGACTGACTTTGGTGCCTTGGAAGAACAGGAAGTGTCTGGTATGGGATTCCACGTGCGTCAGTACTGTTGCTGCCTGTCACCTTAGTCGCTCCACCCAGTCTCCTGCGGCGGCTGCGGAGGATGCCGCTGCTAGAAAACGGCAGAAATATACGGAATTGGAGGCGCAATATTACTTTGTGCCTGTCGCCGTTGAGACATTGGGTTCTTGGGGGACCGAGAGCAAGAAGCTGATTCGGGAGATTGGGCAACGGATCAGGGAAAGAAGCGGTGACCTCCGCTCCGGTTGTTTTTTGGTGCAGAGGTTGGTCATTGCCATTCAGCGCGGTAATGCAGCCAGTGTGATGGGGACCTTTGTGCCGGGGACAATCAGGGGCGGGCTTTTCGATTAATGTTTTGTGAGCTAGTCTTGTAATCATTATAAAAAAATTATATTATATTTTAAAATGAGATTGACTGCATTGTATCGTTTTGCTGTAATTATGTAATTTGTATGTTTTTTGTAATTGGTAATTTGACATGTAACTATGGTGGTACCAATAAAGATCTGTATTCAATCAACTAAGTGTTTTTTTTTCAGGCGAAGACAAGCGCAAGTTCAAATACGCATACCATTGTGCTAACTTAGAAGAACCGGTGCATCTCCACTCCGAATCTATTCTCAGAAAAGTTATTCCTGAATGGGTCATCTACCAAGAGGTAAATCTTATAACTCAGGTGTTACACACGCGCGAATTCGTCGTCAAAAGCAGGCGAAACTTTAAGACTTGATGTTTTCCATAAAAAAATCGACTCGAGTGTAACACTTGTGTTATATTATAATTGTGTAACGTAAAAAGAGTCGTTGCTGTTCTACTTTTAGTTCTCCTAGTAGAACTACCGGGACAAAATTGTTCCGGGTTCATAAGATCGAATTTGCTCAAACCTTGAATTTTCATTACGTTGTGTATAATATTGTGTTTTTTCAGGACACAACATACAAACACAATGATATTTTCTATAACCATATAGCAAGTATTTTATTGATTTTAAATCATAATTGATTATAATTTGTGTTTGTAGTTGTACGAAACGGGTTCGGAAGCGAGTCGTAAGATGGTGATGCGAAACGTGGCCGCCATTGAACCCGAGTGGTTGCCTGTCTACGTGCCGCAGCTCTGTAACTTGGGTAAGAAATATTGTCATCAGTCATCATTATATCTATACCACAGCCCGGACACTCCGCGATTTTTCATACAAAATCTGCTGTCTTACGCACACTACACAGTACTTACTCACAGGCAACACACATACGCACGAACGCTACACGTGCATTTGTGTGCGGAACGTCTATGGCTGCCAGCGATCACCACGATGTGACGACATGCCGCGTGAGTGAGACAGTTGCGTATTCAATTAGCAAAAATGAATATAAATCTAGTGCTCCTATAACAATTACTTAATTTGGAAGCATAAGTAACCGATCTACTTTATTTGAAAGAAAATATGAAGAGAAAGTTACCAAATAATGTAAAATAAGTTCTTTTTACTTATCCTTAGATAAACATTAAAATGTATTGTTTTGTTACGTATTATTGATATTCAACCATACACAGCACAATTCTTCCCTATTGTCACAGTCTATTATATATTATATATATATTATAGTTATTACAAAATCTACCGGGCAGTGCAGCCCGCGCGCAGAGTACGCGATCGGTACGTGAACCGCGGGGTGGAAGTGAGGAAGACCCAAACGGGTGGGGGGTAACGTTTGACCGTTCTATACGTAGTATTATTATATCTTCTTTGTCTATACTAACACAAACACACAAAGCGGCGGATGAGAAGTTATGCGCAGCGTTCTTCGCAAAAGCCGAAATATAGGTACGCGCGGGAGCCAGAGAGACGAGACACCGGGGCACACCCGCCCGCTAACCTTATGCCTCTCGCGCGCTCCCTACGCCCGAGCTCACTACTTCGCCATTTGTATAGGCATTGTGCACACATGCGCAATAATTAGCGATTCACGGCAAAGTCTCGTCTAACCTCTCATCCGTCGATTTGTATGGCGCTTAGTATAGTAGTTATCCGAACAGGTAGACCTCGCGACACATCTCTTTAACTGAATCTTCATAAGAGATAAGAATCTCCTATCCTATCGCCTATCTCTCGACTCGCTCTTAACCGATTTTGTTCCTTTTTAATATTTTATATAACGAGAATGCACTCATTATTCTACTTATTTCCATAGTCATTACATAGTACGACTATAGTTTCGATGCGATCTTTCTCAAGTCGAGGCGAGTGCTAGCGCGCGGAGCCGTCTCGTAATGCACTCGATGATTTTGATCATATTCGTAATTCTTGTTAGGATTTAGTTATTAAACAATCTTGCCAAATATTATCAAAATCGGTTGATAAATAACGCGACAGAAAATTTGCCCGCTTTTTTGAAATACCCCCCAAACAAGAATAGCTGTCGACGGTAAAAAATCTACTGATATTTAAAATATGTGTGAAAAATGCGTCCTGTAGACGAAAACCAACTTCCGGACAGACGAATGCCAAATCGGTATGTTAAAACGGAGACCTTAGCTATGCTCGGTAAATAAGATGTAAAAAGGACACGGACCCTGGAGTCTGTGAAGCATTGTAAAACTTTTCCTATGGGACCAATCACATGGATCCAACTTTTTTAAACAGGAGAACCTCTATCAGACCCCGAGCCTCGATACGACGAGAAGTCCGGTCGAGTAAAGTGCCACTTTAAGGGAACTTTCGGGAAGGCCGGATGGGAACTACCCACCGTGGAAGTGGACTATCCAGACAAAATCGAAAGATATAGGTGAGTAGAGTATTATATTATAAAGTACACTAAATAAAACTTCGTCCTCTTGTTGTCCTGACCTATGGACTTTACAGTCATTTTCACAGACTTCTTCTTCTTCTTCTTAGTTTTGGCGTCGCATTATTGTGCATTTGCCAGTGTCAAGTATTAAGTTTTAATAATTTTTGATAATATTTTATCAAAACAGTCACTGTCGTAGTCTCGTCATAGTCCAATAAAGTCGCTGTCAAGTCCAATCATAGTCCAAGTCATACCTCATTAAAGCAGTGGAGACTTTACTAGAGGCGTCTATGGAGTTTTGGTAACAACATGATACGTCACATTATATCACTTGCCTACACTCATGCACGTAAATCAGCTCATAATCAACGAAATACCACCATTTTTCACTAATTATCACTGATAAAAACACAAGTTTAACAAAATAATACAATGAGGCGACATGATTTTTCCGCGTTCCCGCCAAAACTCTTCACAGACTTTATTAGGGGACATCTTGCACACGGTATCTGACCCCAAACTAAGCAAAGCTTGTGATATGGCTGCTCCAGACTGATAGACTATACATTCATATTTTTAAACACAATCTTTATGAATAAATAATAATAATGAATCAATATTAGGGGACATCTTACACACGGTCTTTGTCTCCAAATTAAGCAAAGCTTGTGATATGGCTGCCAGAGACTGATACACAGTACACTTCATATTATACCCATTTTAAAATACATACTCATATACATACAGTACCTAAATAACACCCAGACACAGAGCAAACATCTTTGTTCATCGCATGAATGCTTGCCCTGGGTGGGGATCGAACCCACGTCTCTTTGATCCATAAGTTAGAGTCACTAACCACTGAGCCACCGAGTCGTGAAATTATCATGTCTCCTCACCCTTTAGACAACTTTATTCACCAAACCCAATTGTTCCAGATGGTTCGCCCGATTCCTTTTAGAAGGGTCCGTGTGTCCTAAGCTACGTAAATACACGAGCTCCCTTCTCTCCCCTCCATCCACCATGGTGAAGTCGTGGGCCAAGTTACAGCCAAGAACTGAGACGCTGCTGAAAACTTTACTTATGAAGAGGATTGGATATAAACAAGCTTTGGAGAAAGTGTGGAAGGAACAGCCTAAATGTACGTATATTCAATTTGATTGAGCTATTCCATTTCAGATATTCATTCATTCTAACAGCCCGACAAAGCGCGGAAATCCCACCTAGAAGGTCCTAATGAAGTCCTAGGGTGAGTGATTACCGGTCTAATGTGGATGTCACACTGGTGGCGCCGCCAACGCTCTAAGTTGGTATTAAAAATAAATACTTCACAAACGCGTGGGCGTCGGTAAGCGAAGTAGCTTATACTCTATAAAATTTAATTTGATCTCTGCGACAGTAAAAGATTGACATTTTTAAAGTTGGGATAGTGGTGGAAAAAATAGATTTTCAAACAATGTTGTAATGAAATCGAATGAGTAGTTGAAGGTGAGAAATTGAATTTCATTTACTTACTAAGTATTATTTAAGATCAAGTATGTACACATGTAAATAATGTTATGATATTAATTATATACTCATAATAATATAACGATAGTATTTATCGTCGTTTTTCACTATTATCGATGCTAATGTAACATATAATTGGGTTTAATTTAATTATACATGTAAAAAATGTTATGATATTAAAATATACAATAAAATTAATGATAAATCAAGTTTTATTTAAAATATCGTCAGTATAAACTATCGATATTTTAATTAAAACTCTATCTAAAACTCTGTGGTCACGATCATTCGTCGCCCATCACTAATCGGCATGTACATAAGGTATGACATTGACAGGTACTGTCTGTACTGTTAAGAAATTCAGGACTTCATAGGCGTGATTTTTCTGACAGCTGTCGCAGAGATCAAGTTAAATTTTATACAGTATAATAGGATTTTATCCAATACTGTTCTAGATGCAGGATCAAATCCAGCGTTCGCGTCAAATTTTTGAAATGTTTATCATTTAGAACTCTTTTAGAAGGGTCTTTCTAGAAGGTTCTATGTAGAGGGAAGTGGCGAAGCTATGTAAGTACACAAGCTCCCTGCTATCCCTGCCATCGACCATGGTGAAGTCGTGGGTCAAATTACAGCCAAGAACTGAGACGATGTTGAAAACTTAACTTTTGAAGAGGATTGGATATAAACAAGCTTCCGAGAAGGTGTGGATGGAAAAGCCTAAATTTAAGTGTGTATGAGTCGTCCATTTCTTTTCAGTCATTCATCATTATTGAATGAAGAATCGGGAGATCCGCAGACGAATCAAAGCTACCAACATAACCCAGCGGATTAACAATGGCAGTGAGCAGGGCACATAGTTTAAAGAACGGATGGTCGATGGAGCTGTATCGTTCTCAAATAGAGATTTCGTACCGGCAAGCGCAGCGTAGGTCGTCTATCGACTGGATGGACCGGCAATATTATTTAGACTACATGAACGCGTTATTGTGGTGGTCTAATAATAGTGACACCCGCCGTACAATCGTGAGGTCGTGTGTTCAAATTCCGGTCCCGTACCAATGAATTCTTCGGAATTTATGTACGGAATTAACACCACTGGCTTTTCGGTGAAGAAAAACATCGTGAGGCAACCTGCATACGTCCGTAGAAGAATTTAGCGTATGTGAATTCACCAACCCGCACTGAGCTAACGTGGTGTGTATGGTCCAATCACCCTTCGTAGATAGGCCTACGTCCTGCAGTGGATTATTAAAAGGCTGATACGGTACAGTACATGAACGCGCTAGATGCAGGCTGCTTCCAACTGGGCTCATCGGAAATACATAGAGGAGGGCTATGTCCAGCAGTGGACGTCCTACGGCTGTTAATGATGATGATTCATGATTCATCATTATTATACCAGCTATATACGACGTTCACTTTGTCCAGAGACAAAGGTTTCAAGGTTTCAAATAGATTTTCGATAAAACCAGTTGTGTCCTTACGCTCAGCACTATCCTTTTGGATTTTGGCCTGAATTCCACTTTTTTATCGTCGTCGTCGTTTCAGCCATAGAGTGTCCACTGCTGGACATAGGCCACCTCTACTGATCTCCAATATGACCGGTTGGAAGCGGCTTGCATCCAGTGGGAACTGCGGTCGTAAAGTCTTCCTTCCACCTTGTGGGAGTTGTGGGTGAACGTTCTACGCTACGCTTGCCGGTGCGTGATCTCCACTCGAGAACTTTTCGGCTCCATCAATGATCAGTCCTCCGTGCTGTGTTCACTGCCCACTTTTTTTTGTCGTATGATTCATAATTATTCACGATTTTCCTTCTATTTGTTTCAGATCTATTAGATGAATATTTAAAATGGGTCCCGGAATCGGCACACAACGAAGTTACCTTGTATTGGCCTCCGTTATAGTAATAACAGGAAAATTATACTATAAATTGTATATTATGTAAATAAAACTATTTTTAAATCACATTACTTAATTAGTATTTTCAGAAACAATAAATGTTTTTGATTGAAAGGTATTTGTTCATATCGTCGCGGTGTCTTTACATGGATGTGAAGCATTAAATAAAAAATTGTTACTAATTTCATTGAATAATTCTTGATTATTACCCTCTCTCCTCTTATTCCTTATTCCGATTGTATTATTGAGAAAATTATCGTGTCGAAATGTATGTTAATTTGAAAGACTCATCACAAAAGTATCATTATCACAAAAGCCAATGTCCGAGTTATTATTGCTATCGAGTTTGTTTGTCTTCTGTGAAAAAGAAAAAAATGACAAGTCGATGTCTGTGAATAATGCTTGTTATTTATGCAACAGGTAAAAACTTTAATCATACGGTTGCTGTTTGTACCTTTATTCTTATTTTAATGTAGGTACCTAGGGGCCGTTCAAGTATTACGCAAGCAGATTTATTACAATTATTTACCCCTTGTCAACAAAAGTAAGCAAAGCCCCCCCCCCCCCCCCCCCCCCCCCAAATTCTTACGTAATCATTGGTACCTCTACCTATATGCATTTTGCTTTTTTATTGATTCATGAACAGGAAATAAATAACTATTGCTGACGTAATTACCATATAGACCCCCCCCACCCCCCTTGTCATCAAAAATAAGCAACGGATAGACCCCTCTACCCTCTTATCTTGCTTACGTAATACTTGAACGGCCCCCTAATATTTTTTTAAAGTCGGTCCGCATTTGATCGTAATATATTCTTTGTGCCGACATTCATTGCAGCGATACGCAATATTAAATGCAGCATACATCATACTCGTATATCATAAAAATAATATTTTTTTGCGCTTTATACCGTGCCGTATATACCTACTGCTCAAAATGCGGTCTAGCCTTCGAGCAAATATCTACTCGAACACATTTTTGCACGATTGTGACTATAGATATTTCTCGAAGGGTCTAGCCTTTACAATTTTTTAAACCATGTGCAGGCTGTGTGGCCTTCAGCTTATAATACGAACCGTTCTCTTGTTTCGCGCGCAGAAGTTGAAATCAGAAGCTTGAAATAACCTTTTCATCACATCTATTCGAAAAGGACTACTTGGTTCGCCTTTAAGTGCGCCCAAAGGTGGTGTTTTCTATAAGGAACTATAAGTGCGCCGGAATTATCTTATATTGCATGATGCATTTAATTTCAATTTAGTTGTTACTCTACGTTTTATTAAATAATAATATTATAGTAAAATATGAGGCGCCTATTGTTTTCTCATAGAGGTGATGAAAAGTAGAGTGTACCACTCGGGCGCAAAATATTTATTACCAATTTATAGCTACATTAGATAATTAATTTCTTAAAGTTTTCATTTACGGCTCTGTTCTCTTTACAAAAAGTTTAGGTCATAATATAGACCACTATGTCGCGTTTGGCCAAAAGTAGTTTAGCAAGTTTGTTTTTAAAAATTGTATTTACATACAGTTCGGATGTACTTCCTTCAGTATGTCTGTACAAAGGTTATTCAGAAAAGGTGTTCTATGCCAAAAGCAGCTGATTCAGGCCATCGTGAACCACTTTTGCCATGGGGCCAGTCAGAATTCGAGAAAGAATAGTACATTGTACACCGAGGGGAGAAAACAATCTATTTCTGTTCGAGAGTATGTTTAAGCCCGACGCGCAGCGCAGGGCAAAGGAAAAGGAAAGGAAAGGAAACTCGAGAACAGAAATCGAACTTTCTCCCGAGTGATACATAGTGCTTTATACTACACCTACGAGGAAAATAAAATACATTATTTCTTTAATTATAGTTTAGGAAGTAAGTTATTTATGACTTCTTGGGCTGTATTTTTTATTTCTGGTGGCGTCATCATTACAAAATCGTCACTATCAGATGACATTTTGGAAAATTATTTAGAAAAATTAAAAGCTAGGTACTGTTAAATTATCAATTTAGTTAAAAACAAAATTAACGCAACGAAATAAATTGCCGTGCTTTTTTCGCATTGCAGAATAAGGTTGCCATCCTCATTTCATATAAAAATAGAAAACAAAAAAAAACCGCCTCTTTTCTCTAATTATTTGATATATACCTTTTTGAGATTTGAGGTTTGTATGTTTCCCGCCTCTTTTTCTAATTATTTCATACAAAACCTTTTTGAGGTATGACGTTTGTATTTTTTTTTTGTTCGCTGCTAAAAAACAAAAGAAAGCTAGCCGGGCAGTAATGGACTTTCATACAACATTCCTGCCCTGCTTCGGAGGGCAGTAATAAAATTCCATATAACTTTTCCCACCGCACATTTTTAAGGGAGAAATTACGATTTTTGTAACCCGTTTATGAACGAGTAATAAGACACTTTCCGAAGTGGGTGTGGTATAAATCAGCTTTTCCGTACAAAAAAAAAATTACAACTCGGAGTGGACAAAACATATGACTCAGCTGTTTTTTATTCATTAATTCCGGTTTGGTCTTATAGTTAAAAGTTGTTTTAAAGAGGCTCTGCACCACACCTTTTTCACTTAGTACACTATTTTTACCTGTATATCATGCCCAGTCTAATCAATTAATTACATATTAATAATTTACTACACAACTCTGCACTAATTTAGAAATCGTATAGGTATTTTACAATAATATTAGTTATGCTAAGCGCCACACAAGTCGGCGGATGGGAAGTTATGCGCAGGACGCTGCGCACAAGCCGAAATATAGGTATGCGCGGAAGCCAGAGAGACTCGCGCTGGGGCACACCCGCCCGTCAACCTCATGCCTCCCGTGCGCTCCCTACGCCCTTGCTTAACACCACGCCACGCAGCGTAGGCATTGTGCATCCATGCACAATAGTTAGCGAATCAAGGTGAAGTGTCATCTGCGGCTAACTTTTCATTCGCCGACTTGTGTGGCGCTAAGTAGAAGTAGCGTGGTCGTCAAGGCCAATTTTTAACATGTGCGCCGACCCTAGTCAAATTATCTCATGTTTATTTACATTTGTTATCAGTCGAGAATGACATTATTTTACGTTATATTGGTCTACGATTCCACACTACATACCTAATTATGTTATGAGTAACCTGTATAACCTCCAGTTGTTAGACATGCGTAAAAACTGGCATTCTATCAAATGTCTAATGCAATTATTAGATTTTTTTTGTAGCTTCTGTTTTTACCTGTAGTAACCACATTTGCAGAACATAGACCTAAGTCAGTTTGTTTTTATCCAACACCCTTTTCTTAGTGCATACACAGGAAGAAAAGGAGATCCTCACCAGCCAGGGTTATGGAGAGGGCGCAGGATCACGTACCCTTACCATCCACGAAGCTCAGGGACTAACGTACGAGTCGGTAATCGCCATCAAAACTAAGCCTGGAATGAAGCTACACGAGAGCGTGTCACACGCTGTCGTTGCATTATCACGGCACACTGGAACTTTCATTTACTACGCCGACGACATCGAAGATGATGCCATCAGCCGATTCGTGCGGCGAGCATCTTCCGCGTCATTGAGGGCCATCAAAGAGTACAACCTGCAGATGGCCATCAGAGATCGGAACGAGGCGGTAATGGAGGCTCTGGGCCGGGAGGAGGCAACAGAGTTGTTATAGAAGGACATGGGAGTGATCACAAGCAGAGTTGAAACCACCGAGTAACACAGAGTCGTAGCCTCGGATTCTGCGAATGATCGCTTTCACAAAATAAATCATAGCAAGTGTGTAATATCTAGAGTTTAGCATTGCGTGCATGCCTTGAGCATTCATTCTCGCCATCGATGGCTCCTTCTTGCGGCGGCTTCGTGTGTCGGGTCGTTCTCTTCCCTAAAATATGGTCGAGGAGAGCGATGGCTGGCACATGCGTCACACTCGTGATCGGGTGCTGCATGCGGGTCGCCGGTCTGCTTGTGGCATTCACGCAATGCACCGAAACTACTAACTTAGGCTTAAATTTAAACTAACCCATCTCTATTGTACTAACTCTTTTTCTACAGTAAAATCGAATAATTGAATATTTTAGTAAACAAAAGGCACAGACCCTGGAGTCTGTGGATTGTAATTTCCCAATAAAAAAAAAAAAAAATAGTCAGTTTGTAATTCAGCGAGATAAGTATTGTTTTGCAATATGCACAGATTCACAGAGATTTGTATTATACTTTTACTATGGGACCAAATCTGAAATCGGAAAACAAAATAATCGGCCAAGTACGACTCGAACTCGTGCACGAAGAGTTCCATACTGTATGGGAGCCCCCTTAACTATTTATTTTATTTTAATTTAATTATTGAAGTAAACACAATTAAATACCCGTTTTTACCCTTTGGGTACGGAACTCTAAAAACAGCTTGATTTTTGACAAAATGTGTGGAACAGTTGAATTTTAATTGTGATTTTAGAGCTGATCACTTAATGTAAAAATTCTTCATCTTGATGTAGGTACCTACTACTGTCTGTACCTACCTATGTATTAACGGGGATTGTCATCGAGACATTTTGTAATGAGACTTTAGTCATAACATTCGCGGTGGCATAGCTTTATGTATAAATTTTTGCATGCATATTGATCACTCTAGTGTTTCCCGATATTTCGTTTCGGTCAAACGTAAAACGGGATTGTAGTTTGTGTCATTTTTATTTTATTTATTTTAACAGATGACGTTTCTTATGACCGTGACTAAGATCTAGATTTTTTCCTTGAATTTGAGCTTTAAATTATTTTTTATTTTAAGAGCTCTATTAGTGTGTGGACAATGTTGTCCTTAAAAAGTGTTTTATTTTTGTCGATTCAGTGTATATTCGTACTTACTGCGGGGGTTCCCCCGAAAAAGGAATTTAAATTGAATATCATTCATTATAATGATTTTCATGCGAGGTAAGTAAACATTTTTTTTTTATATTTGACAATACTCAAATAGACTTAAACATAAAACGGTCAATTTTAGAAGTTAATTTGATTATCAACCGACTTTAAAAAAGAAGATTCTCAATTCGTTTGTATGTTTTTTGTTTGTATGTATGTAACGCGATTACTCCGCCAATAATTATGAACCGATTTTGGATTATTTTTTTGTTTGGTAGATCGTACTTGAGACACTATTTAATTTTATCGAAATCGGCTCAGCAGTTTTTGAAAAATCTAAAATATTCCATAAATTAGATAGGTACCTATGTTGATTCGGGAAACTTTGAATTTTGCACACGATTGTAGTCGATTGTACCATTATTGGCGAAAATAAGTATTTTGAACATACATATATAAGACCAGCTAGGTAGCTTAGCACACGACCACGAAAAAACTTTTCGACGTGTGCAAAAGTGAACAGATATATACTTCACCATAACTGTCTCGTGTTCTGACACGCTTGTCAGGTAAGAAAACTATCATTGTGAAGCTAGAGCTGCTGCTGCAGTTTTCGTGGCCTCCTACTGGTCAGGAAACATTAAACAAGCTAAAAGAAGAAGAATAACCCTAAAACGAAATTAAATTATTTAAATATTATAACATAGCTACAGAGATAAATTCATAATATACAGGGTTATTTCAAATCAATTAGCATCCTTTCAGGGACTTAATTTGTACATCAAACCTAACAACGTTTGTTCTGCGATTTTTGACAAAACTAAAAAAAAAACCAGCTGTTCCATACATTTGGTCGCGGGTGAACGATATTTTTGTATGGAACAACAATTTTTTTTTTCGAGTTTAGACAAAAGTCGCAGAACAAAAGTTGTTAGTTTTGATGTACAGAATAAGCCCCTAAAATGATGCTAATTGATTAGAAATAACCCGTATATTCTTTTATTTTATTTTCGCACACAGATATGAAGAAACCTCAGTTACTGACGCAGTCTGCCGTTTCAACAATGGATCCTGTCTCGGAGGCTTCCCTCGCCTCTATGGCCATATCAAGACACTCTTGGCTGCGAAGCCTGATGCTGTGCTACTGAACGCTGGAGACACGTTCCAGGGGACGTACTGGTACACGCTGCTCAAGTGGCGAGTCGCGCACCAGTTCATGAATCTACTGCCCCATGATGCGCATGTAAGAGACAGCCCATTTTTTTCAAACAGGGTGTTTTTAGGGTTCCGTACCTCAAACGGAAAAAACGGAACCCTTATAGGATCACTTTGTTGTCCGTCTGCCCGTCTGTGTGTATGTCAAGACTCTTTATCTCGGGAACGCGTAAAGATACCGAGTTGAAATTTAAACTGTATACGTATATCTATGGTCTCTTGCAGTTGTGTAAAAGAAAAACTTCTCAGCTATCGTTTAAAAAGTTAGACCGAAATATGTGATTTTTTATGTCGTAATAAAATCACATATTTCGACACTCACAAAAATCAAAACCTACAGGGTACTTTCCGTTGACATAGAACTATGAAATTTGGCGAGAAGCATTGTCTCAAAGTACACATATAGGAATAAATCTGAAAACTGTACTTACATTTTTATTTAAATCACAAAAAATAGGGCCTCGAAATTCACAGAATATGGGTTCAATATTCAAAGTGAGTAAATCGTATCATGTAAGGTATTATATAGAAGAACCTCATTAGCACATGCTAAAACAGGTTTTTAATTATTTTAACAATGTGTAATTTTCGATGAATGACGAGAAAAGTGAAAAAAAAAAAACTTTTTTGTCGATATAGAAATTTTAACAACTTACTTGCCAACTTAGAGTATTATACTCTAAGCTTGCCAATATTGTGAAATTTTCTGGATTTGTACGGAACCCTCGATGTGCGAGCCTGACTCGCACTTCTCCTGTTTTTTTTCAGTACACATACTTTGCATACGGAAAGTAGGTATAATAAACGAACAATTAAACCCCTACACATTGGTTTTCCAAAAATATTGAAATGACTTCAAGAGAAAGTATAGAGTATACAGATACAGAGTAGTACAGGTAGTCTGAGGAGTGTATACCTACGCGGCCGCGTCGTACCTGGGCAAAGCCAAAATTTTATTACACTTTTACCTTTTTATTTACGTCTAATGCTATTAAATAAATGTATGAGTAAGAATGGCGGATTTTTGTTACCAATTGTAAGAAGTGATGTATTTACTAGCTATGTAAATAGCAATTTTAAACGTATTACATTTATTTTGTCAATAAAAGTTAAAAGACAAAGTAACAAAAGAAAAAGTTCATACAAAAAATAATGTCCATTTTTGCTGCCCGAATATGTCGAGTCTCCCTGTGAAGTTACCAACGCATTTAAACTAAAGTTTCTAATTCAAAACTTGGTGTGATGTTACTGGAATGACGATTTTATTACAAACGCTGTAAGATTCAAATTAAATGAGCATTTTATTAGGTTTTATTCTGATGTCTCAAATTCTTTCACTTTTGCGTTACCCTATTTATGTTACTGATTTTTCATACAATTTCTAAACGTAATATAGTAGTAATTATTTTTTTCACAATATCAACACTTATAGCAGCTGTCACTGTCAAAATTCTAGCCGTTAACCCATTTGTTTTGTTTGTTATGAACAAGTGAATTGGCGGCGTGTTTTCGTGATAAAAAAAACAGTAAACTGATACCTGTGGTTTACAAGGTAGGTTTAAGTTATTTTACTAGTTGTTACTGTAAGAATAACGTTTGAGTACATAAGATTTGTGCGAACATAGCCGCAGCTAACAACTCTTACCCGTTTTCATATAAATTGTGGTGATGCTGTAGGCAGAAGCTTTTTGTGTTACTTTTATGATACTTTTGCGTTACTTTTATGTTACTTTTATGTTACCCCTCTTAAAAGTTTATGTTACGTAACGTAAAAGCATTATAAAGCTAGGAGCATACAGTTAAACTAGCAGAACATCAGATGAGAACAATATTTGTAGCATTCCGCGAGAAAAGGGACCAGTTACTCGTAAGTATGATTGTAGTTTTAATTTTTTGTGAGTGTGTCAAAATTATATCACATTATGAGATTTTTACATATTATATTTGAGCTTTAGTGTATCTGCAATTTAACTAGATTAGCATCTTTATATGACCAATAGTACGTGTCAAAAACGCTGTTTAAGTTTAGCAAAAAGGGACCGAGTTGTATGTTGATGCCCGCGGCTTCACCCGTGTGGGTAACACAGTATGGTGGAACAATATTCTTCCGGGATAAAATGTATCTTATAAAGTTCTCCTTACCACATGTTATCAAAATTGGTTGTGTCTTAGCCGTGGTAATCACAATATTTTATTATTTTATTAATTATTATTCAATGCTTTTTCACATATTTATTGCAGATGCCATTAACACCAGCCGAAAAAAAAAAAGTACAGAGAGAAATTAAAACTTGAAAATCCAGAAAAGTATGAAGAAATGAAAAGAAAAAAGAGTCTATTTGATTAAACCTCTGAATGAAACATTTTACTTTGTTTTATTTTAACTAACAAGACTGTCATACATAACTGGTGTCTGGCAGACAAGTAACTAAAACTAAATTAATTTGATGGGCTAAAAAATCTAGCTATTACTTTAGTCCTGCGAACATTTTGATTCTGTTAAATTAGTTTTAGTATGTTTGTGTAATCTTTTATCTTTAATCATTAATTGTGCATGCAGCTTTATAACACTTTTACGTTACTTTTACGTTACGGTAACATAAAAAGATTAACGTTACTTTTGTGTTACTTTTATGTTATTAGGTGATAAAATTTTGGCTTCACCCACCTACGCCCGAGACGTTTTGGTAGGTAGTTATTGTCTGGAGTGTAGGGTGCATGCATTACTTGGCGGAAATTTTAATGCGTTATTATTTATGCATTTGTATACCAATCAAAACAAGCTGCAAAGTAGGCATGGGGTAAGAAGGAAGGAAAAATTACGATGCAGTTTGCCGTTTTAACAAAGGCTTATTTTTATACATATCTCTATTGTTTGTATATTCTATAGAGTTAGATGTTTTTCGAATAGTTTCGGTCATTGCCATCAGCACTTAATCACCCAATGTCATAGGCCTCTCTCTGTTTATGCTATTCGATCACCTCACGACCTCGTCGTTAACCATTGTTTTCTGAAACTGTCTCACTGATAAACAGAAACCTTTTTTCAGTAGATACTTAGAAGAGCTGTCGGGCTTCGGGGAAGAGCATCTGGCTTATTTGTTTACTCAAATTTCCGAGAACATTAAGACCTGTAGGTTTCCTCTCAAAATTTTCCTTGGTATTTGTCGCTACCGGTAGTAAAAAAACAAACTGGAATTATATCAGGCGACAGGAAAATCAATTAAAATAATTTCAAGGTTTTTTTTGTGTAATTAGAAGTTATATGTATTCAAGGCCTTAAATATCCTGTTATATACCTATAAGATATTTATACAACTAGTAGTTCTCCGAACAATAGACCTCGCAACACGTCTCTTTAACTGTATCTTTAGAAGCCTTTATCTCGACTCGCTCTGGACCAATTTGGTTCATACTCGAAAGATACTAATCAATCTTGCCAAATATTATCGAAATCGACCGACAAAAGGCGCCACAGTAACGTGTGTTCGAAGTTTCGTAGTGATTAGTTAAAAAATGCGACTTGTAGACAAAAACCGGACAAGTGCGAGTCAGGCTCGCAGATCGAGGGTTCCGTACAAACACGTTGTTAAATTAATTATAACCTTGTTTTAGCATTGCAAATGAAGTTTTTTATAATGATACTTTGACACTCACTTTGAATTTGTTCAAGGCAGGATATGGATTTGTATGTATGCTACAAAACAAAATCTCCGGAACGCATAGACACCTCGTACATCGACGGAGAAAGTTAATACCGCGGGCTAACTTGACGCCAACGCCATCTAGTTTAGATATAAGTAAAAACTGAGATTTTAACTGTTGCTTTAAGAATTGATTTTATAACTTATTTGATTTGATTGCTATTAAGTTTGATGTTTTATATTTATACAATTATTATACAGTTACATATAAATCTATATTTAAACTTATTTTCAGTTTAGACAGAATTTTAAACCATTTTTTTGTGAATTTTGAGGCCCTATTTTTTGTGATGTAAATAAAAATGTACAGTTTTCAGATTTATTCCTATATGTCTTCTCTGAGACAATGCTTCTCGCCAAATTTCATAGTTCTATGTCAACGGGAAGTACCCTGTAGATTTTGATTTTTGTGAGTGCAAAATATGCTGTTTTTACGACATAAACGGCTCCAACTTTTTTATGCGGTAACTGAGAAGCTTTTCTTTTACACAACTGCAAGAATTTATAGGGTTACGTATATAGTTTAAATTTCAACTCGATATCTTTACGCGTTCCCGAGATAAAGAGTCTTGACAGACACACAGACAGACAGACGGACAACAAAGTGATCCTATAAAGGTTCCGTTTTTTCCGTTTGAGGTACGGTACCCTAAAAATGAACACGCGGATAGACGAAAGCAAAATTGTTCACTTAAAGCAAATACCTTGACTTCACTTCGGTCAATAAGTTTACTTTTGAAGGTTTAAGAAGACCTATAAAAATGAGAGATAGATTCAAAAACTTTTCAAATCTTACAGGCTATTGGTAACCACGAGTTCGACGACGGTCCTGAAGGTCTAGCCCCATACCTGAAGGCCCTAAACGCGCCTGTGCTAGCAGCCAATATGGTCACCTCGAAGGAGCCTTCCTTCCAAGGCACTTACAAGCCGTCTATTGTGGTGGAGAGGCATGGACGCAAGATTGGCATCATTGGGCTGATTACTGTTGAAACTGCGGTAAGTATATATTTCTCAACTAGATATGGGATACTGGGATAGTTTAGTCCACTATTCGAGAATGGAGACTACATACTGCCGCGACTATAAGCGTAGAACTTCTACCGATCAAGTAGACAGGAAGGATCTCAATAGGAGATATATTTGTTGGTCCTGGCGACCAACAAATATATCTCAAATATATATTTGTTGGTCCTGGCGACCAACAAATATATCTCAAGGAACTTTCTTGCCAAGACACATACAAGGTCAGACATATCCCCTTAGATTTACTTTATTGCGTTGTTCGAGGATGTAGATCATGTATCAGCAAGCACGTATAACGTCCATGTACAAGAGAAGGAGTACCCTGTCTTAGCAGTTAATGGACACCTCAAAAGAACCTTCCTTACAAGCCGTCTATTGTGTTGGGGACGCGAGATTGGCATTATTGTGCTGATCACTGTTGAAACTGGGGTTCGCTAAGTTCTAAGGAGCGGTTCCCTAAGTTCTAACTTAACTAAGGTGTCTGCTCACTAAAACGTATAGGGCTTTTCCGGGATCATATTTATTTGGGGATAAAAAGTGCCCTATGTCATTCCGACCTTTGAACTATTTCCATGGCAAAAATCCGTTGCTGCGTGAAAAAGTAACAAACCAAAAAACACACATTCAGAATTATAATATTAGTGAGGATTCGATCTCGCAGAGAAACTTCATCAGAGAGAGATCAGTGTTGGTAAAACAATATTATCGTGTAATTAAAGCAAAATAGTGTCTTGTGAAGATTGCTGATTAGAGCAATTGCTATGGAAATCCTACTGATCTTATTATAAGGAAAACACTTGAAATAAACAAAGCTCGCGATTGCAATTTAGAAACTCCACAGGAAAATGGATCAAGCTTTGTATCAAGTGATGTAATCGCTCTGATTCATGTTTATTTCCTCAACCTTTGAATTGAGCAAAAAAACCTTTGCCCAGCGGATTAGCAAAACAAAAAAGCTGTGAGCAGGGTACATATTACACTATGTTTTTATAATCTGTTGCAAACATTTTAATCTGTGATAGAAATAAATGCAAAATAGATATTGTTCGAAATGTCATTTTATCATCAAAATTATCATATCACCCGTATGACGTAAGCCATCCTCTCTTATTTAGATTACAAAGTTGTAACGGTAATGGGCAGGGTATGTCTACGGAAATTAGATCATAGAGCGGATGACCAATGGGGCCGTAAAGTTTCCGAATAGAGACCTCATACCGGCCAGCGCAGCTTAGGACGTCCACCGAAAAGGTCAACAGACGATTTGATCGCGCATCCAGATACGAGCCGCAACTAATAGAGTATAGGGACGATGAAATATAGATTTAAATATGTTTCGTTCGTTAGTTTGTTCATTTCACCCCTAGGACGTCCATAGCAGTACTGAACATAGCTATAGATCCCCAATAAGACAGATAGCAAGGTGATGCTGAGGTCTTGACGAAGTCATTCGTCCTCCTTATAGCCGGACGTCAGGTAATCAGTCCTCCGTGCTATGTACCTACTGCCATTTCAACTTACCAATCAAATATATTTCGTATGTTCACAGATATTCTCTACCCCTGGCAATGTGAAGTTCACAGACCCTGGAGAAGCGTTGAAGCGCGAAGCAGAAGCTTTGACGAAGCAAGGCGTAGATATCATCATACTGCTCTCGCACTGCGGACTGCCTGTTGACAAGTAAGCGTACCTACTTTCTTAGTGCATACTCAATAATTATTTTTCGCAAAAAATGGCTGAAACGACTTCCATCGTGTACAAAATTCGAATAGTTCGCTCGAATTAATGATGTTTACAATTTTTACATTATTGTTGATTTTTCAAAAACGGCTCTTCCGATTTCGACAAAATTGAAATTGGACTATCTCGGTCTCTCCCTTTCGAACTAAAAATTAAGTTTTTGATTTTTTTTAAGTTTTTGATTGGCAAGAATATTCTCGCCAATTGTAAACCAAATAAAAAAAACCGATGAAAATACACAAAAAAAACATACAGACGAACATAGAACCTCCTCCATTTTGAAAGCCCGTTAAAAATACGGAATGAGTGAGTAGTCTTATTCATATTTCTTTATTTGCTACTGAGTGTACAAATGTAAAATTGATGGTAAAATAAAGGGTGAAGTTGGTGTTTATCGGGCCGGAGGTCAAAAATCGGCAAAGCTCGAATCGGACTTGTCTGAATTTATCTTTATTAATGCGGGATTGTGCGTGTGAGATTGAGAGGAATGTGAATCGACCACTGTTTTCGCGTTTTCTGTAGAATCTCCGAGATAATTTCAAGTACCTTTTGAAAAATAAGTTCCGAGAAAAAACTATTTTCACCTCTTAAACATTGTCTGGGTGCATACGAATGTCGTATGCACCCAGACATATGGGCAAAGGTCTCAACGGAGTGGGTTCTTCTGTCCAGTTGACCCCGAGGCCGTCCTTCAACACGATGGCGCGACGAAATCGAGAGGTTTAAAAAGGATTGGACGGAGGTAGCACAGAATAGAAAGGAATGTAAGGAATTGGGTGAGACCTTTGCCCAGCAGTGGGACAGTACAGGTTAAATAAAAAAATAAAATAAACATTGTAACGAAATGTTATTACCTATAGTATCAATCACTTGAGTAAGAAATATAACACTATTATATTACACGAGTACATGTTATTTTTTCAGAAAAGTTTTTACTTTACGTATGGTTTTCAGACAAGTTTTTGCGTAAAAATATGATTTTAAAAGGCTGTAATTTAAAAAAAAAACCTGTATAAACTAAAACGTCGATAGAAGTGTTGATTACATGAAAAAAAATCACTCAAATTGTATAATGTTTAGAAGTAGATAACACTTATTGTTATTGTATGGTCAAGTTGGCGCCTCACGATTGCCTTAATGCAGGATTGTGCGCGTGAGATTGAGTTTGACGTACCTATGTAAGTAAACAAACAATTTAAGACATATGGAAAGTTTTCGGGTCGAACTTGTGCTACGTGTTGATAGCGCTATTTCTATTTTTATCCCGCACTTGAATCATTCATTGACAAAGGTCATTACAGTTATCTCATTTGGGTCAAGATCAAATGTAGGTACCTACTTACTATTTACAGCGGAGTTGATGAAAATCTGTCATATTTTGCATTACGTTGATGCAATATTACTCAATAATTCAAATTACAAATTATTACTTCTGACGTTTATCCTGACTGAAGCTCACATAAAAATGCGTTGATTGGATATTGCGCAGCTTGTAGCTAACTTCACATCCACTGACTTGTTTAATTCGGCCTATACCATAGGGATATAGGAATTTGTAGTCGATCGAGAAAATCCGAAGGAGATGCATTGATTTAATATGGTACGACTTAGCAAGTTACATGAAAAATATCTCGACAGCTTTAAATTGTAATACTTATTTCGCTTGAATTGGTGTAAGTACAGTAAAAGCTCTTTATTCGCGGGGTATATGTTCCATAAATATGCCGCGAATACAGAAACCGTGAATACGGAATGGTAATTTATATGGGATTATAGGGGATACGTTCCTAGGTGACAAAATAAAATTAATTTAATTGAAGTTTTTGAACATTTTAATTAATTATCTTAAGGCTTAGGCAATGGCTTTTTTGGTTGCGGTCTTCGATCCATAATGACAACGCCACTTCCATTTTTTCTATTGCTGTATCAAGAAAAATTTTCGCTAACAGTGAAGTTGAAGCTACAGACGACCTTATTTTATCTTCGGATTTTTTTATCGATCGTTCGGTTGATTCGTTGACATTGAATGAGCGTGATATGGATGCAAATGACTCTCCAAGGCATAAACGATCAAGCATTTCTATTATCACTTTAAGCGGTAAAACAGATTTTTTTCGTGTCGAAACTCGTTTCTCATTTTTTTTTTTTTGGTTGTCATTATAAACTAGGAAGAGTGCAGTAGACGTGTTGCTCGATCACAATTTTTGTAACGAATGTGAATGAAAGACGAAACAATAAAACACGCAAAGCGGCTTTTACTATAAACGGAACAACAACATTTAAAAATATACTTTATTTATTGAGTTATAAGGTTGTTTTTATTCTGTTTGTTTATATTCTCAAAAACACCGATCGCGGCGAAGGCGGCTTGTGTCAAAGGCCTCGGATATCATTTAACAACATACTTTAGGCTAACTTGTAATAAGATCTATTTTACTTTTTTATTAGTCCATTTGACAAGGATATTGGGTTGGATACCTATTGGAATAATTTTATTATGTATATTATAATATGTACCTACTTATTAGATCCGCGAATAAAAAATTTTTAGTCGCGAATATAGAAATTGGGTCGCAGTTTTTTAATCCGCGAATAGTGAAAACGCGAATAAAGGAAGCGCGAATAATGAGCTTTTACTGTATACCATTTTTAGATTATTGTTGATTTAAAAAAAAAATCAACTGATTTTTTATAAACCATATCTGATGTAAGATCTACCAAACAAAAAACAAATCATCAAAATCGGTCCATATTTAGTGAAATAATCGCGGAAGAAACATATAGTCGAACAGAGAATTTCTTTTTTAAATCGGTCGAAAATTAAACTTCAGAAGTAATTTGTAATTTGAATCCGCCACTTGTATAATTCGTCCTATACCTCTGTGTTGACAAATTATGTATGATGATTTCAGGCAACTAGCTCGAGATTACGGGCAGTACGTAGACGTGATAATCGGCGGACACACTCACTCTCTGCTCTGGAACGGGCCAGCGCCGAGCGGGGAGCCTGTCGCCGACACTTACCCGGTTTTCGTCGAGTCAGCGGGGAAAAAGGACCATAAGGTAACTGCACCAGCCTTTTAATAATGGACCAGCTGATCCGCCAAACGTTGTTTTACCATAATAATTTAAAAAATATTATCAATAAAACAAATGCGATTACAAATTGAGATATAAATTATCCTATCTCTCATGTTGGGTCAAACCGCCCGCTGTGTACAAAATTTGTTTAAAATCGGTTCAGTAGTTGTCTATACTGAGTTGTAGAACTATCAAGCCGTAATAAACTTAACAATCTCGAAATAGAGGAAATTGCAAACGTAGGCTGACATAATTATATTTCGCCAAAAATGCCATAACCG